>CM038672.1:235326954-236625696 GCA_021605145.1 Aegilops bicornis
CTCATCCAGGAAAAGTTAAGGACCGCCATACGTCCATCAATATTTTCTCCTGAGAGCCATTTGATACGCCTAAGTGCGGGGTGGATGGCTGCCCCGGCCAGACAAGTCGCCCATCCTTCACATTCCCTTGCCGTAGCAATGGGGGCGTGCAGCTAGGCAGATAGCCGTCCAGCGTCAATGAGCATCCAATTCAAGCGCCACTCATTCATGGGCTCATGAAGATTCAAGGGAATAAAACCATCCATGATCTCCTTCGCAGCCAAGTTAAAGGTCACATAGCCTGGGATCTAGCTTCTGGGAACCCGATAAGTGGAGAAGATGTGATGGAAGAGTTCCAGGGACGCCTCACTCCCATGAACCCTTCACACAAATTGTAGAAGATCGCTAAGACCAATACGACGTTCGAATGAAGGTGGAGGACATGGATTAGGAAATGATCTAGAACTGCGATGAAGAAGTTCAAAAAAGGGGGAACTAAATCGGAGGCTAGGAAATTAAGGAAAATGGGAACCTCGGTACTACCCGCTGAGGCATCGCCCGCTGGAAGAAGATCCGTCGAACCCCATGAGTGGTTCGCACCCCCGACCAAAAACTGGAACTTTCTCAAGCTATGGTCATCGGGAAATGCGGACTCAAGCAGGGCCAGTAGGAGCCCCTCCCATTCTCTCCCCTTGCTTTTCTCCTCCGTTCGCTGCACCTCCGAAGCCGGAGCATGACAAGACTAGGCTAGGAGAAGAGCTTGGCTGAAGAAGTATCAAGCAAAGAAGTTGGGAAGGAGGAAGACCGTCATCAAGGCATTACACAGTTTCCTCCTCCTTATAAACAGATCAAGAAGGAGTTAACTGCTCGCCCACAAGCGGGATGACCCTTCATCTCTGAGGAACATTAAGAACAGCATGGACACCAAGAAGACAATCATAGATTCAATGGGGTAATAGATTGAGCTTACATTTGTGTGACAGGGCCTTGACTAGCATTGATAGTACCCATAAGAAGGCCCATGCCGCCACATGTCATATCCCTGGGGTCACTAGGCCCCATTACCCTCTTCACTAGTTATCATAGGGCAAAAGGTAAATGGGACCGGGAGCTATTGTCGGTGTAAATAAAACCAGGGTAATAACAATCTGGTTTAGTGGGCCCTAAGGATAAACCAGGCCACATGTTTTTGCGCATAGGAGGGCATCATTATACGGCCAAGCAGAATCCGATGGACCTTGCCCTGTGCGTGGGAAATACGTCCTGCAAAAGGGATGCAAGGTCGTGACTCTACGCCCTCTTCGGGGAACCGCCCCAGGAAGGGAATGCCGATACGCCTGGGAAGGAAGACTTCATCCCCAAGGCGGACGGATAATGGACCACTCCCATAGGACGAAAGCTAACACCAGATGGTAGGTGAAGCACCTACGATAGGGCCTCATGTGTGTGCTCCTAGGAGATTCATGTGAATAAAGGCACCATGGGCTTCCTTGGTAAGATTCATCTACTAACCACCCCACTACAGTGGCGATACTTCATTGTTGATTGACGAATGCCAAAGGAGGCAGGTAAGTATCTAGGGGGTAACTCGCTGCCCCAGAAGGATGTCGTCATCACCTATGCACGCGTGCTATGGGCGACCATGTTGTGACGCCCCCGACTCAATCGTACACTAATCATACACGCAAATGTGAATGATCAAGATCAGGGACTCACGGGAAGATAACACAACATAACTCTAGACACAAATTAAAATAATACAAGCTTTATATTACAAGCCAGGGGCCTCGAGGTCTTGAATACATAAGCTTGAATACAGACGAGTCAGCGGAAGCAACATTATCTCAGTATAGACATGAGTTAAACAACTTTGCCTTAAGAAGGCTAGCACAAAAGCAACATCGATTGAAAAGGCAAGGCCTCCTGCCTGGAAGCCTCCTAACTACTCCTGGTCGACGGCGGCCTCCACGTAGTATTAGGAACCCTCGGTGTAGTAGTAGTCGTCGTCGAAGGTGGCATCTGGCTCCTGGGCTCCATCATCTGGTTGCACATCCGAGAAGAAAGGAAAAGAGGAAAAAGAGGAAGCAAAGCATCTGTGAGTACCCATCCAAAGTACTCGCAAGCAAGGATCTACACTACATATGCATCAGTATCAATGAAATGGGTAGTATCTGTGGACTGAACTGCAGAACACCAGAAGAGAAGGGAAAGCCTAGACTATCGAAGACTAGCATCTTCAAGCAGCAAGCATCCTCCTGCAGCAGAAGAGATAAGAGTGGCATATTATAATATTAATAAGTATGTTGTAGCCTCGCTCAGGGATCACTTCCTCGACTCCCTGAGAGAAAGCAATCCCGGAGCCATCATTTGCATCACATGCCTTAGCATCAAGTTCTAGTTGTATCTATCGGGATACTACTCTGAGATTCCGTTACCACAGAGATGGCTATTTGAATAGATAGAATACTTACCTGCAGGGGTGCACCAACTTACCCAACACGCTCGATCAACTCCGGCCGGACACACCATCAGGTCATGACCGACCTCGGTCGATCAACACACCGCAGCCTACCTAGGCTCAACAGAGAGGCCAGCACGCCAGTCTACATCCTAAGCACGCGGGGGTCTTGGAACCATTGCCTTTTGAACTCCTGCATGTTGTGTGGGCGGCCTGTGAGCAGACCTAGCTATCTCCTTAAATAAGGCAGGTGCTTACGCAGTCCAACCCGGCGCGCGCCGCTCCATCACTGACATCCTTGAGCTTTCGGCTGCTACATACGAAGCAGAGTGCCCATACTTATTCCTGCGTGGTGGTTAGTGCGAAAAAGGCGAGTGGCCTACTCGGATCAAATATCCAAACCGTTAGTGTCTTGGTAGTGTGAGGTAACGATCAATGATCCATGATATGTGGTCCCGTCGCCCCATCTCACGGACGTGCGGCAAGGGCTAAGAATGCCCGGCCGCGCAGCGTGGAAAACTTGCGGGTATCCTCCAAATCAACCCGACTTCACGTGACGCACGGGTACCCCTCGGGGCCGACCCGATGTTATCATGGTTATGTGGTAAGTCAAAGTAACCGTGTCTCCGAAACAGCAAGGGGGAACCTGAGGAATCACCCTCGATGGATTCCCACTCGATATATCCATCAAGGTTGACTTGGGAGGAATCACCCTCGATGGTCCACACTTCATGGGTTGCACGATAGAGTAGTTATTGAGAGTGATGAGGAGGAATCACCCTCGATGACCACGACCGAATAGCTAAACTATAGGGTTAACATCAGAAGTGCTGACGAGGTATCACCCTCGGCACTCAATAGTAACTTTGTAGAGTCATACAGCTAACGGGGGTGATGTGCGGTGTCGGGGCCTGGACGTCGATCACGTTGATCGAGTCATCAAACATAAAGCAGGGCAAGTGGGACAAGCTGGGGGTCACTGATGGATCTCTAACCATCCTATACTAAGCAGTTTAGAATAAGCAGGTAAGGTATGAAAGTAGGTAGCAAAAATAGCCTATCCATTAGGATAGGAGCAAACAATAAGAATAGCAAAATATAATACAAGCATGGAAGAGAATGAAATGGGCGACATCGGAGTGATCGGGGGGGGGGGGGGCTTGCCTGGAAGCTCTGTTGAAAAGGAAGAAGGGTCGTCGGAGACGTAGTCGATCACAGGGCCAGCATCAGTCTTGGGGTCTATCCGAGAAAAGAGGGGGGAAACAATAAATATAAATCATCATAAAGCATAACATGGTAATACGCGGTGTTAAGGGTGAACTAACGCAGTCCTAGACGTTGCAGACGGAGAGGGAAAACATTCGGAGGGGTTTTTCTGGCGTGTGACGTTTTTCGGACAGATGAAAAGAGAGGGGACGGTTCTATGTTCAACATGCTAGGGGCATGTGACAGATGAACGAACCGCGTATCCAGATTCATTGGATTTTTCTGAACAACTTTCATGTATAAAACATTTTCATCCAAGTCATAGATTATTTTACATGAATTTCCAAAGTTTTATTCAATTATTGGAATTTCTGGTTTCAAATTAATTTGAAATTAAACAGTGGAATATTATTTATACCTAGCAGCAACTAGCCACTGAGTATGACAAGTGGGGTCCAGGGGTTCCAGTTAAGTAGTTGACCAGTAATGGTTAACTGGTCAACAGGGTTAATGTGGGGCCCATCTGTCAATGACACGTGGGGAATTAAATTAACTAATTTGGTTTAATTAGTGGTGAGACCCTTTATCAAAGGGTGTAGCTCTAAAAAGGGTTAATTAGCTAGTTTAGCTAAAATGGGCCTACAAGTCAGTGACTAAAAAAAGGGGGGGTTAGTGTTGGTGTTACACATAACAGGTAGGCCCATGAAGGGTCGAAATATCATAAAGCATGAGGTCCACACAGCATGTGGGTCCAGATAAATTTCATACAGACATACTATCCACTCGAATGACCATCAAGTCACTCGGACGACAACAACCACTCGGAGCATAGCACTCCACTCGACCAACTCATTCCACTCGGAGCACCTGACCTCACTCGGATATGCGAAGACCAGCAATCGACAAGGCACTCGAAGTATAATCTTAGTAGTAGGCTGAGTTATGGCATTAACGCCCCCACTTTGTAACATAGGAGGTGAGGGGGTGGCGCACTCTATATAAGCCACCCCCAGCACTAGACTAGGGGGCTCCTTTTTTCACCTCTCTTTCTTTTTAACCATTAGTCTCAGGACATAGCTCAGGCACGGAGATCCGCTCTCCCCTATCTCTCACACATTGTAATCTCTGGATACATACTCAGATAAACAAAGCCTCTCCGGAGCACGAGACGTAGGGTTGTTATCTCCACCGTGAGAGGCCCGAACTCGCTAAAACCAACGTGTCACCTATTTGCATCTCGATAGATCATGCTCCTTTATCCTACCCCCTTTCTATTGTCGGAATCGTTCCCACGACAGTTGGCGCCCAACGTGGGGCATGGCGTCTATGGAGCCATGGTGCAAATGGTTTTTCTTTCATCTTCGACAGCAGATCAACTACCATCGCCAGAGAAATTGGCCGCTGAAGTTCTGGCCATCGCGCCATTCGTACAAACAAAAGGATCAGGGAAGTATTCATTCGATCTAGTCTTTTTACAATAAATTGTCTAACAATGAGTTTGTCTTTTCCTCCTGTAGGATCAGACACACCCATGCATGATCGGTCGTGAAGCAGAGGAGAAGAGAAAAGAACAAGTCGTTCCATCTTTTTTTCCTTCTCACGGGATCATCATCAATGGAAACCTCCACAAACGGCCACTGGTGCGGGTCGCCCTGTCGTCTCCATCCTCGTCTACGACCCTGTCGGCGAGCTCGTACAAACGCCCTCTGGCGCGGTCCACCGCGTCGTCTTCGGCCTCGTCTATGACGTCCCCACGTGCGGCACCTCCTCCCTCCGACGCTGGTCATCTAGCAGAATTCTCCCCCGTGGGGGCACCCGCTCGATCCCGGCGTTGGAGCAAGAAGCTAACCGCGCCTCCACGCACGGCCCCGTCGCGGTCCGGCCCGACGTCATCTCCGGCTTTAACTGCGATGTCGTCACCGAACGCCCATACACGCTCAGCTACTAACGCCCGTCCTGTGCTCGGGCTGCAGAGCCCGGCGACCAACGCTCTGCCCGGTTCTTCGGACGGTGAGGCACGGCTGCCTGCACTCGGCCCAGCTCCGCGGGCGTCCAAGCGCGGCTATGACCGGCGCACAACTCCAGCTCCTTGAGCAGTAAAACGCAGCCACCAGTGCTCGCGTCAGTCTCGCCCTTGGCAGCACCGGCCTGTGTCTCCGGTAGGCCGCAGTCAGTCGCTCATCGACCTCGTCACCACCTCTCGGCTGCCAACCGATTCTGGCCAGACCGGCAGTTTACACCGCAGCGGAGCTTTCCTTCCGCTGCCCACGCATGCGATGGGAGAAAAAATCCACAGGAAGGAAACTTCCATTACATGCAGGATCGTATTTAATTCTTGCCAATTAGCAATAATACCTCTTTCATGCAGATTGTGCGCACAAATACTGGACGGAGGCAATCGACTGCAGGTCATCCCCACCAACGTCGCCTGATCCACATCGCTGGATTTAAATGGGCAGTGGACCTCCCATGATCTGGCAATAAACCGGCAGGGAGATAAATGGCCCGTGGAAGAAGGAAACTTCCTTCACATGCACGAACGGTAACGCATCTTGCTTAATTACCGCTAACTAACCGCTCCTGCATGCACGTACATGTCCTGGACGTGGGCAACTCTATCAATGCATCCTAATGTCTTCTTTGTCTTTCTTGTGGCCCTGGTCGACGGTCCGGCTCCTCGAGCGGAGACACGCAGCAATCGACAGCGTGGGATTCCTCCACCGAGTCAGCTGATCAACGGCTCCGGCCGCGGAGACGCGTCCGACTGAGTGCTGCTCAGCAGTGATTCCCATGATGGAAGCGGAGGCTGGCCGTATCCTCGCATGCGCGGCAGTTCGTCTCTCCTGCACAGGTACTCGGTCGCTGACTGGCGATGGCTCCCATGGTAGAGTCGCGGGCTCGACGAGGCACGGCAACCAGCAGCACTACTCCCCCCATCGACATCAGCACTTGGCCGTGGGCTGAGCGTCCGTGAAACTAGCCTACAACCCGGCTCCCACGAGCAACGAAGCGTAGCAGCCGGCAACGCTGCTCTATCCACCGGGGTGGACTGCAAGGCACGACCCACTCGGCGACCTTTCCCTCAGGCGTCGACTGCCCGATGCCGCGTGGGCACACGGCGGCTCTTTTCTCCACCCAATTGCTCGACCGCGGTCTCCGTGGCGGAGTGCCAGCGCTGGCCATGCCCCCGCAGGCGGCGGCTCCAGCAGTCGACAGCGTGTGATGATTCCCTCCGCGGTGAAGTGCAGACCGAACGTAACACGAGCGCGGGCGCCGATCCGCGTCCCAGACACGGCGGCCTCCACAGCGCACACGCATCGGATTCCGGCGTTGGGACACACTCCCCTCACCGGCGAAGGTTACTCGGCAGATGGAGAGGTTCTTCTGTTCAACGACTGATTCAGTCGGACGGGAACTTCTACATTCATTCGGACGCCCCGCGCATCGTAATTCCGCGGAACGCCCCGTGCATCGTCACTCCACGGGACACCTCTACTTCACTCAGCCGCCCCGCGCGTCGCCATTCGGTTGGTCACCTCATAACCACTCGGCCGCCCCGCGCGTCGCCAATCGGTTGGTCACCTCATAACCACTCGGCTGCCCCGAGCGTCGTCAATCGGTTGGTCACCTCATAACCACTCGGCCGCCCCGTGCGTCGCCATCGGTTGCTCATCTCATAACCACTCGGCCGCCCCGTGCGTCGCCATCGGTTGGTCACCTCATAACCTCTCGGCCGCCCCACCCGTCGCCAATTGGTTGGTCACCTCATAACCACTCGGTCGCCTCGTGCGTCGCCATCGGTTGGTCACCTCATCACCACTCGGCCGCCCCGCGCGTCGCCACTCGGTTGGTCACCTCATAACCACTCGGCCGCCCCGCGCGTCGCCACTCGGTTGGTCACCTCATAACCAGTCGGCCGCCCCGCGCGTCGCCATAGGTTGGTCATCTCATTACCACTCGGCCACTCCGTGTGTCGCCACTCGGTTGGTCACCTCCTAACCACTCGGCCGCCCCGCGCGTCGCTACTCGGTTGGTCACCTCATAACCACTCGGCCGCCCCACGCGTCGCCACTCGCTTGGTCACCTCATAACCACTCGGCCGCCCTGCGCGTCGCCACTCGGTTGGTCACCTCATAACCAGTCGGCCGCCCCGCGCGTCGCCATAGGATGTTCATCTCATTACCACTCGGCCACTCCGTGTGTCGCCACTCGGTTGGTCACCTCATAACCACTCGGCCGCTCCGCGCGTCGCTACTCGGTTGGTCACCTCATAACCACTCGGCCGCCCTGCGCGTCGCCACTCACTTGGTTACCTCATAACCACTCGGCTGCCCCGCGCGTCGCCACTCGGTTGGTCACCTCATCACCACTCGGCCGCCTCGTGCATCGCCACTCAGTTGGACACATCTACACCAACCGGTCGCCCCTCGCATTGCCATCGGTTGAACACATCCTGACCACTCGGCCACTCGCGCACCTTCAGACAACTAAGGCATTCTAGCACTATATTCTAATTTTCCCGTGCCTGAGTATCCCGTAATTCACAAATCATGCTCACTCGGAGGCCACGCCACCGAGTGTGCCCCTACGCTCGGTTTCTTATTTTCACATACTTGCTTAGTACTCACTCCTGAGTCCAACTTCCATTTTAACGCATATGTCATTCACGAACACCATGTGTTCTTCATTTCGGGTTTGCATCAGTCCTCGAGGGCTGCAACTCAGTCGGAACACTACACTTCTGTTTCATTTGAGCCAGCACTCCAACATGTCCAGTTGGATCCTTCACTTCGTCAAGTTCAACTAGATCCTTCAGTCTTTTAGAATCTTGTTGGTTTTGAACCAGCAAGCCCCTTGCACTCCCAGTGGGTGTCTATGGGTGTTATTTACACAAATCATTTCAGCACATATCAAATTTCCTCGAGAAATTATTTCGTTGGCTTGTGCCATTTTTCTTACACAAGTTACGCGATCACTCAACGGCCCTATGCGCCAACTTTATCGTTGCTCGAAATCAATAACCATGCCGGTCCTAGCGCACCACAAAACCGACCTTGTCACCTATTGGCTTCAAACACATTCGGCCAACCCCTCAGAGGAATCCTCTTCATCATATCAATGACATAGACCTCGTCAGGCATGAGAGTGATAAGTCCCTTTATAATTAAACTGCACACTTCACTCCTTGCGAGTTTCCCTCTTCCGAGCATCACTCGGAAGCTTCTCCTCATCTTTACCCGAGTCCGACTTGATTAATTGCAAATTATCCATTCAAAACTATATTTCTCGTATTCCGGTACGTTTGTTGTCGAAGCCTATAGTACGCTCGGGGGCTACGCCGCACTCGGGAGCTGCAGCTCATTCGGAATGACACTCTCCTAAGTGGTCTAGTACTTCAGCACCAGTCAGATCCTTCACTTTAACAAGTGCATCTGATCCGCCACTTTGAAAAATTTTATAATCACGCAGACGCTCTGCGTGCCATCTTCATTTCTACCCAGACTCAATTGTCACGCCGGTCTTGTTGCATCGCAATCACACTACACCGACCTCGTCACTACATTAGCCTCGAAAGCATCCGGCTAACTCCTTCGAAGACAATTTCAACCAATTGGCTGGACATGCAATCTTTCACTTGGCTGCCCCGCGCGTCATCACTTGGCCACGCCGCGCGTCGTCACTCGGCCACCCCGCGCATCACCACTTGGCAGGACACGTAGTCCTTCACTCGGCCACCTCGCGCATCCTCACTCGGCCATCTCACACATCGCCACTCGGTTGTGCACGTCTTGACCGATTGACCGCTCTATGCGTCGCCTCTCGGTTGTGCATGCCTTCACCACACGGCCACCTCACGCATCCTCACTCGGCCGTCCCACATGTCGCCACTCGGTTGTGCATGTCTTCACCACTTGGCCACTCTGCGCGTCGCCTCTCGGTTGTGCATGCCTTCACCACACGGCCGCTCTGCGCGTCACCACTTGGTTGGACACGTAGTTCTTCACTCGACCACCTCGTGCTTCCTAACTCGGCCACCCCGCGCGTCGCCACTCGGTTGCGCACAACATGACTCGGCTGCCCCGCGCGTTGCCACTCAGTTGTGCACGTCTTCATCATTCGACCACCTCGCACAACATGACTAGGCTGCTCCACGCGTCGCCACTCGGTTGTGCACGTCTTCACCACTCGACCGCCCCGTGCGTCATCACTCGGTTGTACACATCATCGCCCCTCGGCCACCTCGCGCATCACCATCAGTTGGACATGTCTTTACCTCTACACCCCCAACACGGGAACAACTAAGTTACTCATATCTTCAAACCTCATATCACACTCTATAACGAGCTTACCTTTTTCGAGCATCACTCGGGGGCTTCACACAACCCTGGGCCATGTCACCCTCATGGGTTATGCCCATTTGATAAACCTATTGATCACATCAGGAATATTCTTCTGACCATACATGCTCGGTCCGCCGAAGATCTATAAGTGTAGCACCGTCCACTTGGAAGATCGCAAAAATCATTACCTGGAGTCATCTTCAGGACTGCAAAAGGGTGAAAACGACACTCCTCTACGGATACACTTGGTCCTTACCCTAGGCTCCAAGACGTCAGTTCCACAAACTTGGACTTAGAGATGGCATGTGCTGGTGTTCCCCCGGGATAATGAGTGGCCTCTCTCCGGAGAGTCAGCCCACACACTAGCCTCGCCACTCAGGTTTCGTGGCACGTCCATGTCAGACCACTAGTGTATCTCCTCCGGGAGACATACGAGTGCCACCAAGTTTTTCCTTGCAGTCAACATACCCCGATCAGTCAGGAAGCACGTCCACTCGGACAAATACCCCTTTCACGCAAAATCTAACGGTCAATATAAGAAGTACTACTGGAACGATCACTCCCTGGAGTGTCCAGCTTTTTTCTACAGTCGGCAGTTTGAAAGCCAAGTTCATTCACCGTGCTGAGAGTACGAAGATTCACCTGCTTGACCGAGTTCCAGGCTGAATTTATTCCGTGCCGAGTGCACGAAGATCAGTCCGACTGACTCAGCTCCAGGCTAAGCTTATTTACCATGTCAAGCGTCTGAAGATGCATCCGATTCACTCAATTTCAAACTAAAAGATATTTACCGTGTCAACTTCATGGAGGTTTTCCAGGAGACTTAAACCCTCTGCCCGACTCATTTAGTCCGACAGAGGCTCGGGGACTACACCTAGTGGGTGCACTCAGCGTGCCCCCACTGGAAGAGAACTCAGAAAGAAACAGTTTTGCTCGGTCAAGACCAGCTCCAGATCACTCAAGTATTACTCGACTTCCGAGTCGAGGAGAAACAAGCTAGACCAATACCAGATCCTCAAGTACTACTCGACCTCTGAGTCGGAGAGGAACAAGTTCGATCGGTACCAGCTAAGAAGATTTTTAGTTTTCTCAGACCCCCGCCGACTGCCCGCAGTCGACGGCGGTCTCGGGGACTACACCCAGTGGGTGCACTCAGCGTGCCCCCACTGGAGTAATCTCCACTCGGTATGGCCTGACCAGTCCGAGTGATGAACAACAAACAAACAAGTTCCAAAGATCCCATCAAACTACAAAAAAAAATCCTATAAGGTGAGTTTAACGCTCCTCCGCGGACCTGTTTTGAGCCTTCTTCTAGGACTCAAAGCGTGAAACTCACACGTTTGGATCTAGAACCGACTCATATTGACGTTCCTCCGGGATAAGAATGGCATCTCTCCGAGAGAACAGTCCATGCGTCAATCTTTTTTCCCGGATTTAATGACACATCCATACTTTGATCATAAGTTAACCTCTTCCGAGAGATGATCGAATATCACCAAGTTGGTCCTCGCGGGCACTTACCCCAGATCAGTCGGGAAGCATAGTACCATAATCCATTGAGATTTTGTTCAAACCATGGTTGTCTGAAAGCACGATGACGGGTACCGAGTATTTCCGTAATCACTCGGGCCCAATTCTGTCTTTCGCAAACTCCTTCTGCAAAATCGCAATCGATTCGGGGGCTAATGTTGGGGTTACACATAACAGGTAGGCCCATGAAGGGTCGAAATATCATAAAACATGGGGTCACACAGGATGTGGGTCCAGATAAATTTCATACAGACATACTATCCACTCGGATGACCATCAAGTCACTCGGACGACAACAACCACTCGGAGCATAGCACTCCACTCGACCAACTCATTCCACTCGGAGCACCTGAGCTCACTCGGATATGCAAAGACCAGCAGTCGACAAGGCACTCAAAGTATCATCTTAGTAGTAGGCTGAGTTATGGCATTAACGCCCCCACTTTGTAACGTAGGAGGTGAGGGGGTGGTGCACTCTATATAAGCCACCCCCCACCACTAGACTAGGGGGCTCCTTTTTTTCACCTCTCTTTCTTTCTAACCATTAGTCTTAGGACATAGCTCAGGCATGGAGATCCGCTCTCCCCTTTCTCTCACACATTGTAATCTCCGGATACATACTCAGATAAACAAAGCCTCTCCGGAGCACGAGGCGTAGGGTTGTTATCTCCACCGTGAGAGGCCCGAACTCGCTAAAACCACCGTGTCACCTATTTGCATCTCGATAGATCATGCTCCTTTATCCTACCCCCTTTCTATTGTCGAAATCATTCCCACGACAGTTAGTACTTAATCTAATCTGGGGGTAGTTATCCCTACTAATCTAACAGGGGCCGGCCCGACTGGGCGTTGGCTCTGGCCGGCCACAGCGGGACACGGCTAGTGCGGCCGTTAGCGAGCAAGCAGGATAGGGCAGGTGGAGGCGGGCACAGCCTGTGGGGGGCCGAACATCAGCGACGAGTAGCAATGCAGAGGCGACGGCAGTAGCAGTCAACAGCAGCAGTAGCAGTTAGCCAGCAGCGGGAGTGGTAGTTGGCGGAGGCGAGGCCACGGGTGGGCGTGCGCGAGGGCGCAGGCGGCGCGGGTAGGGGCCATGGCGCGCAGCGGTTCGAGGGGCTGTAGCGGCAAGCAAAAGCAGCACAACAGCAGCGTGAGGTGAACGAGGATGTGAGGCGGGCCGAGCGGAGCCCGCAATTGCGGTCGTCGGCACGGGCGGTGGAGGGCGAACGAGGCAACGATGAAGTGGAGCACGGCCTCCCACGATGCTATTGATCGCTGTCAAGTGCTCAGGCATGAGCTCCAGTGACAGTGGCGCGACGGGGAGCATGGCAGCAACAGCGGGACTCGAACACGGTGGGGAAAAATCTAGCGGATGCGTATGAGTAGACGGGAAGGGGGAGGAGAGACAGGAGCTCACTGTCATTGCAGAGATGGCCCGGGCAAGACGCGCGGTGGCCGGAGACAAATGTGGCGGCGGTGACAAGAGGCGGGCGGAGGTTGAAGACGGGGAGGTAGCGAGTGCTTTGGTACCTCCCAACATAAGCTCAAGGTTGGGGAAGATGTAGCAGACGCCGGTGAAGCGGAAGGGCACTTCGGGGGCGCTTGGCGGTCGCAGTAGCCGCGGTGGAGGCGCGGCAACGGCGACAACCGTGCCTTATGAGAAAGGGAAAGGGGATCTGATAGGAGAGGCAGAGAGGGAGAGGGGAGTGGGGTGGCACAGGAGCAGGGTGAGTGGAGGAGGGGACCGAGGAGGCGGGGAGGCGCGTGGACCTTATCTGCCGTTGTCGCCGGCGAGGTGGTGCGGCTAGGTGCACTCGGCCGTGCCCCTGTCAGCTGTATAGGGAAGGCGACCAGGGAGGCTGGCTTGCTCGAGTGAGGTTAGGTGGGCCGGCTGGGCTGGCCCAGGTAGGTTAGGTCCAGGGGGTAGGGGCCTCCTTTCCTTTTTTTCTTTTATTTTTCTTTTAAAACTTCTTTGCTTTCTTTTTATTTTCAAAAAGCAAAACAGTTATATAATTTATAAAACCTACACCTAAAATATTAGTATAACTTAGGCTACTGCCACATTATGTTTAACATTATAATAAATTAGTTTAGCATTTTTTACTCTAATATCATTTAATTTAATAGCTTTAGCCACTGTTTTAAATAATTAAGGGCACTTAGACATTTTGCAAAAATGTTGGTTCACCACCAATACTATCAAAAGAATATTTTCCACATGATGAACATTTTAGTTTTCATGTTTGAACAATTTTGGATTTCACTCATAATTTGCATTTGAATTTGAATTGAGTTCGAAAGAAACTGAGGATTAGCAACAGTAGGAGTGAAGACATGGCACCATCAACATGGGATTACTGTAGCGTGATTCTCGGGGTGTTACAAATGTCCTCCACTATAAGAAATCTCGTCTCGAGATTTAAGAGGTGGAGTAAGGGGGAAATAGTTGGTTACGAAATTCTAACGAATCTTCTCGGTCTTGGATGCTCTTCTCAAAGAGGTTAATCCCTTTCGTTAATGTCTTCATTTCTCTACATCGATGTATCATGATGATGTTGTCGTTCTCCCTTCCGGATATCCACCATACTTATGAAGGTACAAGGGTTTACTTTGGAAGAACGGACCTCTACAAGGTCGCTTATCTGGTAGATATCATCAGGGAAGGTGGCAAAAAGTAACTCTCAAATAGAAAATTAATAAAATGTCAAGAGCAAAGTAAGAAGGTACTACGAGAAGTTTTGAATGGGCAGGCAATTGTTCGATGCCTAAAAAGAAGGTGAAAGGGGTTTAGAGTAACGAAATAAATATTGCATTCGATACCATAGTAGATCATCTCTAGGAAGGTGGCTCGTGAATTACATACGAAGTTAGTGTGAGGAATAACTTTTGGAAACAGGGACATACAGGAGTCAGGTTTCGATCTTGTGGAACTATGGATTATGGGCCCACCATGTGTGTTAAAATTAGAAAGGGCACTGACATCTTGCACGGTCGGGATAACATGGCATGTCAGAGGGTAGCCTGCCAGTTATGTTGGAAACAATGTTGGTACCAAGGGCGAGGGACGAAGAGAACCATTTTCCTACTCGTTGAAACGAGGCGGACCAATAGGCAAAGTTCTCGTCCATCGGTGGTTACCAGAATGTCATCAACAATAGTAACAGGGTCTTACTGACAGAGTTGTACACCGAGATGTTTACGCAAGCAGGGAATTATTAGTGCTTATATCATACAGATCACATGAAGGATTAAACAAACCAATGGAAATGAAAATGTGGTTATTTGTTTTATCAGAACAATGGAAAGGAAATGTGTTTAAACACAATATCAGTAGTACATCCTTCCCAAGGACAAGCAGAGGATGACATCCATGGAAGGGTAGTAAGTAGATTAACATATAGGTAAAGAGGAGAGGAAATTCATGACGTTATCCATACAACAGTGTTTGGATAAGTGATCTAGAAACATTGAGCATTGCCCCTCCAATGTTCTTAAAGATGTTATTAGTACCATGGTCATGCTTCGGGACAACATTGACATGGTCATCAGGTAAAGGTCGGACCTTGGGAACACAAAGGATCCATCGGGAATGTCTAGAACATCTCATGCAATTTTATCAGGAAAAGATGAGGATGTGGCCGATGGGTTCAACTGCAATCCATCGACATGTCAAAAAGGATGTATTTCCAAAATTATGTGAACAAGTTTGTGTTGGGGGGAGGGGAAGGCAAGAATGTTGTCGATGATAACACAATTCATCGAGGGGAAATGATGATATTTCTCATCATGAATTCAATTGATATCTTGGAAGAGCTTAGAATAGTGATGGTGATCACGACATATTTTTCGAGAGTTTCCATGAAGATGTAATCGATGGACGATGACATCAATTCAAAGTAATGATGAAGCGAAAGGTTATTACAACCACGGGTACGACACAAACTCTAAATCAAGCTTGCTGTTCAAGGAGAAATAATATGACGAGGAAGATCTATGTAGGTTTAGCTCATCGTCGAAAATTGTGCTCCTGGAAGAAGGCCCAGGTAGCTTAGTTAAATTTCAGCACATTAATGATATAGTCGATCAGGCTAGGAATGACTTGATGGATTATTTAACTCGTAAGAAACGAATATTACTTAGTGTTATTGATTCGGAGTGCGGGATGGATTCACTTATCGGTGTTCTTGAGCGACTAATAACTCAGAACCCAGGGGAGTATGATGTCAGTGAGACGCAATACTAGATGAAAACTCATAGGAAGCAACACGGTCCTTTGATTTCCTCGAGGTACCAGAGGGTAATACCCAAAGGAAGATCAAAATAGAGGTTCCAGAGATGTATTGATCTACATAAGGCAAGTATTTTAACTTGTCTGGGAAATGGGATCAAAGAGTAACAATATGGTCAGAACCACGGATAAAATTAAAGGACAAAACACAGATACAAGATGAATTTATAACAAAGGGATAATTATTACTACAAGAAGTTTTCATGATAAGATCTACATCGTGTCCATGGGCATGAACACAAAGTTCAAGGTCGACTCCCACTTTTCCAATGCAAAATCTTTCATTCACTTCTAGTTTTCGAAGAAGTTGTAATGTTGAATTTTTATCAGACAAAACACCAGAAGAGTAAGACTCGTGAAAACTATCGGGTTCACGGGGATTAGGGAAGGCATAGGTTCAACCCATCGGGCCATCGTAGGAACATATACCACGAACTTCAGAAGTAAATTATACCAGCTCGAAAGCAAAGCATGGTCGACAAGCAGATGATAGAATTTACCAAAGGCATTATGTATCAGGGAAGAACTCACAAGGTTAATGAATATGAAGGACATTGTCGGATAATAAGCCAACCAAGGATATGGCGGTCAATAAAGGATCTGATGTGAGTATCGATACTTAAGCAGAAGAAGAAAGAAAGCAAAGGCATCAGATTATAGATATAACTGGATAACTTCAAAACTTGAATACAATGTAATTACAATTTTCAAATCAGAAGATCTGAAGCAGAGGCTCTGACCAAAAGATAATTGAGTTGATTCGATATAGATCATCAATCAATAAAGGTTTGATTTGCCAAGAACAAGCTCATGTTTGGAGTGACGTTTGAGCCGGAAGGATGAATGCTAGGATCTAATTGAGAATTGCGAGCATTCGCAACATGTTGGATCAAGGGACTCGAAACGATAGTGAGAGAGGATGTCAACGGAGATTACTAGAAATATGGAATTACCCATAATGCATGCACACAAGATTTTCCAAAGCAATAGGTTGCAAAGGATTCTCGGAAGGTCGAATAGCATTTCGGGGTATTTTGTGAAACATGTGAATAACTACGAATGAACAAATCCTCGATAAGTGTGAGGTATTATTAAAACATGTATTCATGCGGAAAAGGAGCTGCAAGGCGGCAGGCACAACAGATTCTCGGAATATCAGAAAGTATTTTCAGGGTATCTTGTAATAACAAGAGCAATTGGAAACGAAAGTTTGGACGTCAAGTGTATGTGGCTATCCATAGGGATTCATCGGTGGTCGGGAATTGCAACGGCGAATGGCACAAGGGTCTTGGGAAAACATCAAAGAGTATCTTCGGAATCTTCTGGTGCACCAAGTGAGCATCTGAAATGACGGGCTCTGCGGGAGGAAGTAGTTACGAGAACCTAAGGTTAGAGTTATTAAAATCTTTAACCTGAATAGAAGAAAGATCAGAGTCCCAGAGTATAGACGAGGTGTAAAAGATGATAACACCACCCAATGCCGATGTGGGCCCATAAGCCGCACAACCATGTTAGTAAAAGTTTTAATGACTAGACTCAACTTCGGCCAAGGAGTTGGAAAGGGGGCTACCTACAGGCAGTCGGCTCTGATACCAACTTGTGATGCCCCTGATTCAATCATACACTAATCATGCACACAAATGTGTACCATCAAGATCAGGGACTCACGGGAAGATATCACAACACAACTCTAGACAAGAATTAAAATAATACAAGATTTATATTATAAGTCAGGGGCCTCGAGGACTCGAATACATAAGCTCGAGTACAAACGAGTCAGCGGAAACAACATTATCTGAGTACAGACATGAGTTAAACAAGTTTGCCTTCAGAAGGCTAGCACAAAATCAACATCGATCGAAAAGGCAAGGCCTCCTGCCTGGGAGCCTCCTAACTACTCCTAGTCGGCGGCGGCCTCCACGTAGTAGTAGGCACCCTTGGTGTAGTAGTAGTCATTGTCGAAGGTGGCGTCTGGCTCCTGGGCTCCAACATCTGGTTGCGACATCCGAGAAGAATGGAAAAGAGGAAAAATAGGAAGCAAAGCAACCGTGAGTACTCATTCAAAGTACTCGCAAGCAAGGATCTACACTAGATATGCATCGGTATCAATGAAATGGGTAGTATCTATGGACTGAACTACATAATGCCAGAAGAGAATGGGAAAGTCTAGCCTATCAAACACTAGCATCTTCAAGAAGCTCCAAGCATCTTGCAGCATCTGAAGAGATAAGAGTGGCATATTATAATATTAATAAGTATATTGTTACCTTGCCTACAGATCACTTCCTCGACTCCTTGCGAGAAAGCAAACCCGGAGCCATCATTTCCATTACATGCCTCAGCATCGAGTTCTAGTTGTATCGATCGGGATACAACTCCGAGCTTCCATTACTGTGGAGACGGCTATTCGAATAGATAGGATACTTCCCTGCAGGGGTGCACCAACTTACCCACCATGCTCGATCAACTCCACCTGGACACACCATCAGGTCATGACCGGCCTCGTCCGATCAACACACCGTAGTCCTACCTAGGCTCAACAGAGAGGCCAGCACGCCAGTCTACATCCTAAGCGCGCAGGGGTCTTGGGCCCATCGGCCTTTGCACTACTGCATATTGCGTGGGCGGCCGGTGAGCAGACCTAGCTACCTCCTTAAATAAGGCAGGTGCTTACGCAGTCCAACCCGGCGTGCGCTGCTCCATCATTGACGTCCGTTGAGCTTTCGGCTGATACATACGACGCAGAGTGCCCAACTTATTCCCTAGTGTTGGTTAGTGCGAAAAAGGCCAGAGGCCTACTCGCATCAAATATCTAAACCATTAGTGTCATGGTAGTGTGCGGTAACAATCAATGATCCACGATATGTGGCCTCATCGCCCCGTCTCACGGACTTGCGACAAGGGCTAAGAATGCCCGGCCGCGCCGCGTGGAAAACTTGCGGGTATCCTCCAAATCAACCCGACTTCACATCACTCGCGGGTACCCCTCGGGGCTGACCCGATGTCATCATGGTTATGTGGTAAGTCAATGTAACCGTGTGTCCGAAATAGCAAGGGGGGAACCTGAGGAATCACCCTCCATGGATTCCCACTCGATGTACCATCAAGGTGTACTTGGGAGGAATCACCCTTGATGGTCCACACTTGAGGGGTTGCACGACAGAGTAGTTATCGGGAATGGTGAGGGAGGAATCGCCCTCGATGACTAGGGCCGAATAGCTACACTACAGGGTTAACATCAGAAGTGCTGACGAGGTATCACCCTCGGCACACGATAGTAACTCTGTAGAGTCATACAACTAAGGGGGGGCGTGATGTGTGGTGTTGGGGCCTGGACATTGATTACGTTGATCGAGACATCGAACATAAAGCGGGGCAACTGGTACAAGGTGGGGGTCACTGATGGATCTCTAACCAGCCTATAGTAAGTAGTTTAGAATAAGCAGATAAGGTATGAAAGCAGGTAGCGAAAACATGATATGCATCAGAATAGGAGCAAACAATAACAGTAGCAAAATCTAATCCAAGCATGAGAGAGAACGGAATGGGCGATATCAGAGTGATCAAGGGGGGGCTTGCCTGGAAGCTCTGCTGCAATCGAAGAAGGGTCGTTGGAGACGTAGTCGATCACAGGGGCAGCATCAGTCTCGCACTACTAGGAAAAGGGCTATAGCTAATATGGACATTAATAGTGCACCATGTATGTGGTGCGCCATCTTCATATAGCAAGTGGTGCACAGAATCTGTACGAATTATTGAGATATTACTAATGGTGCACCCGGTGTGTGGTGCGCCATTACTAGTTGTGAAAAAAAATATAAAAAAATTTCTTAGCAATGGCGCACCAGGGGATAGTGCACCATTACTAGTTGACATAGTAATGGCGCACCTGTACAAAGTGCGCCATTACTATGTGTATGACTTGGTCAAACCTTGGTCAAACTTAGTAATGGCGCACTTTGCATAGGTGCGTCATTACTATGTCAAACTTAGTAATGGCGCACCTACACAAAGTACGCCATTACTAAATTTGACCAAGGTTTGATCAAGTCATAGACATAGTAATGGCGCACTTTATTTGCAAATGATGGAAATAATAAAAGAAAATAAAATAAAATGATGGAAATGACAAAAAAATAAAAAAATAAGTTTCCCACGTGATATGTGGTCTAGTTGTTGGGAAAATTTACAAATATTAATTTCGACTTTATTTGCAAAATCTCTCTGGAATTTAGTAAAATGGGCATAACTTTTGCATACGAACTCGGATTAAAAAGTTTTTTGTATGAAAAATCATCTACTCGAAAAGTTACATCTGAAAAATGGGAACCTCGTTGAAGATTTTCAGAATCCCCAAAAACCTAACAAAATAAAAGATACGGGGCTTTTAAGATCTAGAGGGGGGGAAATGAAAAAAATTGAAACTTACTAATGGCGCACCATTTGCTAGGTACGCCACTAGTAACAGAAAAAAATTGTTTCATTTTTTTGGAACAAATGTTCAAAATATGATACGTAATATGACCGGGAAGTTTGAAATATTTTTTCAAAATTTCATCACACTCATGAACATGAACAAAGTCATAGACATCAACAAGGTTTAATAGGATTGATATGCTAGATATATCAACAAGTGCCTGTTAAGTGAGCTAGTGCTGGGGTTGGATAGAACTACGAAGTTAAGCGTGCTCGGGCTGGAGTAGTGTGAGGATGGGTGACCTTCTGGGAAGTTTGACCACGGAGTGCGATTTGACTTGAGATTAAGCATAGTGACCCGAGATTAAGTAGTTTTACAACGGCACTCGCATGGCTTTATATCCGAGCTAGAACACCGGGCAAGAACCCACGCCTCCACTCCATCCTGATCGCCCGCGCTCCGCTCGTGCCCGCGTCGCCCTCCGACGCGCGCACCCCACGGCGAGCTCGAACGGCCATGCCCTGATCATGAAACGTGACTCGCCAACAGGCTAACCTAAACACACGCACACGATGCACACCCGCACGGACACACCTGTGTTGCACCCACAAGCCCGCACACACTACCTGCCGCGGACCCGACACGCCCAGCACGCCCGACGCGCGCCCATACACGCGCCCGACATGACGAGCTCGTCGCCACGGCTTATTTCCTCCAATAGTTAGGTCCAGGGAGCAGGGCCCTCCTTTCCATTTTTTTAGTTTTTCTTTAAAAAATTCACTGCTTTCTTTTATTTTCAAAAAGGAAAACAGTTATGTAATTTATAAAACTTACACCTAAACCATCAGTATAACTTAGGCTACTGCCACATTAAGTTTAACATTATAATAAATTACTTTAGCATTTTTTAACTCAAAAATAATTTAATTTAATTACAATAGCCACTGTTTGAAATAGTTAAGGGAACTTATGCATTTTGCAAAAAGGTTTGTTCACCACCAATACTATCAAAAGAATATTTTCCACATGATGAACATTTTAGTTTTCATGTTTGAACAATTTTGAATTTCACTCATAATTTGGATTTGAATTTGAATTGAGTTCGAAAGCAAATGAGGATTAGCAACAGTAGGAGTGATGACATGGCACCATCCATAGGGGATTACTGTAGCATGATTCCCGTGGTGTTACAAATGCCTTCATGGTGCGAGCTATACAAGTCTACCATAGGGCCTATTCGGCCCATGGACTCCCATGACAAGATCTTCCTAGATCCTATTAATAGAGGTGGTCGAAGCCTCACTGGGGGTCAAGCTTTTGGACAGCAAGCACTATAGAGACCCACCTCTTTCACCTTGTAAGAGACACATTGTAGCTCCATACCATTGCAATACAAAACAGAGAAGGATTAGGTATTACACCAAGACGGTCGCCAGAACTGGGTAGTTGTCTTTTTTCATTTGTAGTTCATCCACCATATTTTCTCATGACTTAGGTTCGTTGGACGTGTCTAGTCCCTAGCTGAACTCTCAAAGATTTGTTGCTCACAACTCATATGTAGGTTCTCAGAAAACAGACAACCACATGTTTGAGGAGCCATGACAATATAACTTCTATGTGAATATAAGAAAACATAACTCATTACGTTGTTTTCCTTGTCCAACGTCAATGATTTTATCGTGTATAGAATATTTGATGGGGGCTCACAATCATAAAAGATGTAAAAGATAGTATATTTATATGTGAGACCTCTCTTTCTTAATTACTTTTTCATGAATTGCATCAATGACCAATACTATGTTAGTTAACTCCCAACAAATTTTATGAACTATACTTCTTTTATGTGAAGTCATTACTGCCCATGGGATTAGCATATGATTTTTTTCTTATTTTCTTTCACTGCTAAGATTTAAGCAAGAGGGTAAAACAACCAAACTCAAACTACTCTTTATTATATAACTCTCACACTCTATTACATAGATAGATAGATAGATAGATAGATCAAGAAACAAGCACTTGAAACTAAGGCATAATAAAACTTTATTCTTCTAAATCATGAAATAACAAGATCGAACTAAGATAGATAACGATGGTAAAAGTGATGATCATACGATATCGGGGCACCTCCCCAAAGCTTGGAACAAGCCAGGGGTGGTGCCCATACTCGTGTACTCATGTTTCTTTCTTCGGTGTCGGCGGTGCAATATTCTTAGCAATGATTCCCTTGAGGATGCAGCTTTCCTCCTTGAGCTTATTAACTTGGTGTTTAAGCTCCATGGTTTCCTTACGGAGCTTGCCGGTGACAGTCAAAGTACCATCAACCCAAGGATTCAACTTGGCCGAGGAAGATGAGGCAACACTCTTTTGCAAGTTACGATAAGAAATAAATAGAGTGTTGGGACGTTTTAACCGAATCTGGGAGGCTTGATTTCTTGAACTCCACGTGCATATCTCCTGATTGAGGTAGAGGGGCTTCCTCTTCTTCCTCGAAGCTTGAATCTTCCATCCTCTTCAAATCGGCCTTCGGCTCCTCATCTATGGACCATCGATAAGGATCAATATCACCATAGTTCATTGGATTAGAAACATAATGGGTAACATAGCTCTCCCAGTCCGAGTCTTGATATTACATAATGTCCAATCTGCCAGAAAAATAACATGAAACAAGAATAGAGGGAAAACTTGTGATGCGGTGGTGAAAACAACGAGGAGTATATATAATGAATTTTCCCCATGCAGGGCAAGTAATCTGGAAGACAACATAGTCGGGAAAGTCCACGGGGAGTCGCGAGCTCACATGGCGCACCCCGGGGGTGCGCACGCCCCCTTAGCTCGTTGCTTGCTCGTGCACTTTACTGATTGTTTATAATTGTCCTAACTTATTATATATTCTGAAACGAATAGAAAGTGCTTTTATGGAACTTTTGGAGTCGGTTTACTTACCGTATCACATACCTACTCCTTTTCAGGGTTCTGGGGCATTCCGAGTGGTTTTTTATGTGATCCTCCAGTGTAATAGTTTGAATAATATTAGTCTCAACATTAATGGGAATAACTGATATATAATGTTTAATTCTTTGCCCATTAGGCACTCTCGGACTAGTGCCTCAACATTGTCGATCTTGATATCTCTGGAGCGATAAACTTGATCGACGATATATGACCCTTCCCATGTATAGAGAAGTTTCCCTGCAAAGAATCTGAAACGAGAGTTGTACAATAGAACTTGATCACCTACTTCAAATTCCCATTTCTGTATTGTTTTGTCATGCCATCTTTTAACCTTTTATTTAAATAACATGGAATTTTCATAGGCTCGTGTCCTCCTTTCATCTAGAGAGCTAATATCAAATAACCTCTTTTCAGCGGCAAGTTTAAAATCATAATTAAGTTCCCTAATTGCCCAATAAGCCTTATATTCTAACTTAAGAGGTAAATTACATGCTTTTCCATAGACCATTTTATATGGAGACATACACATAGGGTTTTTGTAAGAAGTTCTATAAGCCCATAATGCATAATCAAGTTTCTTAGACCAATTCTTTCTTGATCTATCGAAAGTCTTTGGCAAAATTAAATTTATTTCTCTATTACTCAATTCAACTTGAACACTAGACTGAGGATGATAAGGCGATGCAATTCTATGGTTAACATTATATTTAGCTAGGAGTTTACGAAATTCACCATGAATAAAGTGTGAACCACCGCCAATTACTAAATAACCAGCGACTACAAACCTTCGGAAAGTAACTTCTTTAAGTATTTTAATAGATGTGTTATGATCAACACTACTAGTTGTAATAGCTTCTACCCACTTAGTAATGTAATCAACATCCACTAAGATATGAGTACATCCATTAGATGAAGGAAAAGGTCCCATATAATCAAAACCCCAAATATCAAATGGTTCAATAACACGTGAATAATTCATAGGGATTTCCTGACGTCTACCAATATTACAAATTCTTTGACATTCATCACAAGATAGGACAAACTTACGTGCATACTTGAAAAGAGTAGGCCGATAAAAACCAGACTGCAGTACCTTATGTGCAGTTATGTCTCGAGCATGGTGCCCTCCATATGACTCGGATTGACACTTCCATTGGATTTGTTCCCGTTCATGCTCAGATACACAATGTCTAATAACACCATCTACTCCTTCTTTACACAAATGTAGGTCATGCCAAAAGTTATGTCTTGAATCAAAGAATAACTTTTCTTTTATTGATATGTCTAACTAGGTGGTATATATTTAGCACAATGTAGTTAGCATAGTCTGCATACCAAGGATTATTAGTAGAAGAAGCACTTATAACAGCTAATTTCTCACCAGGAAAATTATCATCAATAAGCACTGGGTCATCAAGAACATCTTCCATCATAGACAAGTTATTTGCTAGACGGTTCTAAGCTCCCTTTCCATAAAAAAATATGCAAATCAAACTCTTGTAATAAAAGAACCCACCTAATTAGTCTAGGTTAAGCATCTTGCTTTTCCATAAGATATTTAATAGCAGCATGATCAATGTGAATAGTAACTTTCAAAACAACAATGTAAGGTTTGAATTTATCGGATGCAAACACAACTGCTAAAAATTCTTTCTCAGTAGTAGCATAATTTCTTTTAGTGCTGTCCAAGGTCTTACTAGCATAATGAATAACATTCAACTTCTTATCCACTCTTTGACCTAGAACAGCACCAATAGCATAATCACTAGCATCACACATAATTTCAAATGGTAGGTTCCAATCAGGTGGTTGAACAATGGGTGCAGAAATTAATGCTTTCTTAAGTATTTCAAAGGCTTCTACACAATCATCATATAAAAATAGAACATATTTTTGACCTAGAAATTTTAGAGAAGTATTTAATGAACCTCCTATTGAAACCAACATGACCAAGGAAACTTACTATACCTTTAATATCTTTAGGGCATGGCATTTTCTCCATTGCATCAACTTTAGGTTTATCTACCTCAACTCCTCTTTTAGAAATTTTATGCCCAAGGACTATAGCTTCATTCACAATAAAGTGGCACTTCTTCCAGTTTAAGATGAGATTAGTCTCTTCACATCTCTTTAAAAGTCTATCAAAGTTGCTTAAGAAATTATCAAAAGAGGTTCCATAGACAAAAAAATCATCCATGAATACCTCAACAATATTTTCATAAAAGTTAGAGAATATAGTATTCATACAACTTTGAAAGGAAGCAGGTGCATTACATAAACCAAAAGGCATATGTCTATAAGCATAAGTTCCAAAAGGACAAGTAAAGGCAGTTTTCTCTTGATCTTCCTTCGACACATGTATTTGAGAAAAACCATAATATCCATCAAGGAAACAAAAGTGTTTATGCTTAGACAGCCTTTCTAAAATTTGATCAATAAACGCAAGGGGTAATGATCTTTTCTAGTAGCTTTATTTAATTTCCTGAAATCAATTACGATCCTATAACCAGTTACAATTCTTTCGGGGATAAGTTCATTTTTATCATTAGGAACATCAGCAATACCTCCTTTCTTAGGGGCACAATGAGTAGGACTTACCCATATACTATCAGCTATAGGATAAATTATACCTGCCTCCAAAAGCTTTAATATTTCAGTTCTTACCACATCCTTCATTTTAGGATTCAACCGTCATTGGTGATCAAAAACCGGCTGAGCATCAGGCTCCATATTAATCTTATGCCGACATAAAGTGGCATTAGTTCCCTTAAGATCATCAAGAATATACCCAATAGCAGCACTATGCTTCCGCAAAGTTTTAAGTAATCTCTTTTCTTCATGCTTTGAAAGGTTAATTGATAATAACACAATATATCTTCCTTTCACCAAGATAAGCATATTTCAGTGTATCAGACAGTTTCTTTAATTCAAAAACAGGATCACTCTTAGGTGGGAGAGGATCTCCCAAAGTTTAAACATGAAAATTGTGTTTAAGGATAGGTGCTTGCCTAAAGAATATTTCATTCCTTTAATTCATATCCATATCATTCTCATGGTCTAGCAAATATTGTTCTAACGGATCAGTAGAAGGTATGGCAATAGAAGAAAGACTAATAATTTCATTTTTACTAGACAATTCTTTATCATGAGGTTCTATACGAAATTTAGAGAAATTGAGTTTACGAGACACATCACCAAAATTAACACTGACTGTTTCTATAGTGCAACTTAGCATTAACTATATTCAGGAATGGTCTACCAGATATAATGGGACAAAAATCATCTTCTGGAGATCCAAGAACTAGAAAATCAGTTGGGTATTAGATCTTACCACATGAGACTTATACATCTCTAGCAATCCCAAGCGGTGAAATAGTATCTCTCTTTGCAAGCTTAAAAGTAACATTAATGTCTTCTATCCCACCAGGTGCAATATCATCCATGACATCTTGATATACAGAAAAGGAATAGCACTTATGCTAGCAATCATATCACATAAACTATGATAACAATGATCTCCTATTTTAACATAAACAACAGGCATGCCAATAACATGTTTGTTTTTATCTATAGTATAAGGTTTAGCAATCCAAGTTGCTTCATCATAGAAATATATGACATGTCCATCAATATTATCAACCAAAAGATCCTTGATCATTGCAACATTAGGTTCTACTCTAATTTGTTCAGAGGGTTTAAGTGTTTTAGTATTACTCTTCTAAACCATGCTTTAGCATGTTTCTTAATCCTAACAGGGAAAGGAGGTTTCTCAATATAAGAAGTAGGCACAACTGGATCAACATTATCGATATTTGTTTCATCTTTAACTATAACAGGTTCCTCAAACATTTTTTAAATAGGTGAATAAAATTGAAACCACTTATCCTTAGGGAGATCAACATGAACCGCAAATGATTCACAAAAAGTAGCTACTATCTCAGAGTCAAGTCCATATTTAGTAGCGAACTTATGAAAAGCATCTGTTTTCCAAAAAAGAGTTAACACATTCAAACTCAAGAATTATAACTGACTGTTTACCTTTGTCGATTTCCCAATCTTCGGAGTTGTGTTTAATTCTTTCCAGAAGATCCCATTTGAATTCAATAGTTTTTTCATAAAGGAACCAGTAGAAGTACTATCGAGCACGGATTGATCATTATGAGAAAGCCGAGCATAAAAGTTATGTATAATTATTTCTCTTGAGATCTCATGATTGGGGCATGTGTACATAATATATTTAAACCTCCCCAAGATTCAGTGATACTTTCCAGTTTCAACTGGTTCCAATCCCATGTTCCAGTATCATCCAATAGCCTATACCATGTAAATGTATTTCCCTCCAAAGATAAAGGGAGAACCTTCTTCATAACTCCATCCTCGGATAAACCTGCAAGCTTAAACAATCAACACATTTCATCCACATAGATTAAGTGCATGGCAAGATGTACCATTCCATCTTCGCGTATAAGGATTAGCTAGGAGTTTCTCTAACATAAATGGAGGAATCTCATAATAAATATTTTCCACAGGTTCAGTAGGTTGAGGGGAAACTCTTATTGCTTCCATTCAAGGTGAATATACCCCGGACAAACCCCTTAAAGGATTATTTTCCATAGTAAGAAGTAACCGTAAATTTCAGCACGTAGTATAAATGTTTCCTTAAAAACTTCCACTTACCAAAGGTGTTTCACTCCTCGGAAACGGCGCCAGAAAAGAGTCTACATTACACACAAGTATAGGGGATCAATCTTAGTCCTTTAGATAAATAAGAGTGTCGAACCCAACGTGGAGCAAATGGAAATGATAAGTGGTTTTCAGCAAGGTATTATGTACAAGTACTGAAAGCAGCGGTAACAGATAGTTTGGTAGCATGGTAATTCATAACAAGTAACGAGTAGCAATAGTAAAAAAGGTGCAGAAAGGTGGACCAACCCTTTTTATAGAAAAGGACAAGTGGAACTGTCAGCGTTCTAGGACCGGGGGTGCCCAGACTTGCCTACCTACGGCCCAACACATGGCTCTACCAACGTCCTGGTACGGCCCAGTTTCAGCAGCGACCACACTCAAAAACCTTGTGAGGGGCCAAGCCTCGTGAGGCGGACGACACCAAGACCTCCCTGGGGGCAGTCTCACCAGGCAAGTTCCCGAGGAGCAGAGATATCTATGCAAGGGGCACCTCACAAGGTTCATGTGGCGTGATCCGTGACGACCAAGGCCAGGCGGGCGCCAGCGGGTGCAGTGCACCAGTTTCCCGTTTGGTGCTAAAGAGACAAGCAGGCGAGGAATCCTGAGGCGTCAGGAAAAGGTTTCCATATTGGTGCAACAAGACCAACACCAGCAGGATGGCAGGACGGAGGTCATCGCGAAGCCCACAGCTGCATCACCATAAGAGCCTTTTCAAGGCGAAGACCACCTTTTGTCAGCATAGCTTGTACTAGTTGTCCCCCTTCAAACATGGCTGGTGTGGGATCCCTTCTCTCCTAACATTTGGGGTGAAGAGAAGGGCCTCTATAAATAGGACCTAGCCACCAGCGTAGCAGGGGCCGGATCATTCAGATCTCCCCCGCACTCACCAGCTCATCGAGCCCAAGAACACCTCACCTCCTAAGGCTGTACGTCCACTGTACTAGTTCATCCTCAACCCCTCGAGGCAATCCACCACCACACTGGAGTAGGGTATTACACCGTCAGGTGGCCCGAACCAGTATAAACCCTTGTGTCTCTTGTTCTTTGGATTCATCGAGCTAGCCCATGGGATCGTTGGGCGAGCGAGCTAGCGAGAGAGAGTTCTTCGTGCCCACCCCAGAGTTTGAACCTCACAAGGGTTTGCCGGAACCCGTAATCTGACATTTGGCGCGCCAGGTAGGTGTGTACCGAAGCCTTTCTTCCGTCGATCCATGCTCCACCGCTCCGCCACTTTCATGGCTGATGCTCGTCGTGCCTGCGCTGAGTGCGGGCCGCTCTCAACACTCGTGTCGCCTAGACGGCGCCCATCGGCGGGCCTCCCCTTACCTCTCTGTCACCTACTGCCAACGCCGCCACTGAGCCAACGGGGAACAAGTAGCAGGCTTCGTCGCTGCACCCTTCCGTGCGGCGGGACGGACGCACCGCCACCCTGTTGCTGACTCCGGCCGGCTCGTCGTCCCACGCTCATCGTGCACCCACGAACGCGTAGGCCGCGCTGCTCATGGCGCGCGGGCTCCTGCGTTACTGCCCCGTCAACGACCTATACAAAGACTGGCTAGACCGCATCGCCGAGCTCGTCAGCGCCACTAGGGGCTCTCCCGCAGCGACTCTCTCACTGCCTCATCCACCTCCTGCAGCGGGCGACGTAGCCCATGGAACGCCTCCACCACCTCCACATCAAGACGTCGCCCCGACACCAAGACGCACGGCCCCACGGCACGACCCACCTTGCAGGGCGCAAGCGCGTGAAGAAGGAAGCTGCCAAGAAATTCTGCGGCCGCTAGAAGATGATCCTGCACTCCCACAACCACCACATCAAGATCGTGCACCGCCCGCGGAGGCGGCGCGTGGGCACCAAGACCAGGCTCCACCTCCACGACGGGCTCCAGTGACTATAGTAGGTTGTCGTGCCTTCACTCTCGAGTTGCGCAGCATCGTCTGGCCTGGCAAGTTCAAGCCCGACCTGCCTCCGCGCTACGACGGCACCCCCGACCCTGCTGAGTTCCTGTAGCTCTACGAGCTAAGCATCAAGGCGGCCAGCAGCGGTGAGAAAGTCATGGCGAACTAGTTTCCCATGGCCCTCAAGGATGGCCTGCACTCGAGGCTCATGAACTTGCCCACGGGATCGATTTCCTCCTGGGGCGAGATGCGCGAGCATTTCATCGCCAACTTCTAGGGCACTCGTGACTGCCCACCTGCCGCTGGTGACCTCCAGCGCATCAAGCACCAGCCAGGAGAGACCCTGCAGAAGTACATCCAGCACTTCAACATCGTTCGCCTCAAGATACCCAAGGTAAGAGACGAGGCCATCATCTCAGCATTTTCTGATGGCGTCCGCGATGTCAAGATGAAGGAGGAGCTCGCCATCCACGAGGACCTGTGCACGGCTCTGGAAATGTTCAACACGGCAACCAAGTGCGCGAGAGCTGAGGAGGGGCGCCTCTCCCTCCTCGAGCTTCCAGCTGCCGACCCAGAAGACAAGAAGGCCAATACCAAGGTTGTGAAGCGCAAGGGAGCGGCCGTGCTCGCGGCTGAGCCAGAGATGAAGCACGACTGCGACCACCCGCAGTCGTCCAAGGGCAGCCGTCCGTTCTGCGGCTACCACAACGTACACCACCACAACACCAACGACTGTCAGGAGCTCAGGGTCATCCGTGATGGGCGCTTCAGTTGATGCCCCGAGTGCAACGACCGGGGCTACGGCCGAGGAGGAGGAGGAAGTGGAGGACGCTGGGACGACATGGCCCCCGCCAGGAGTGGCGCGACCAGCCTCGCGAGGACCGCTGGCAGGACCAGCCTCGTGAGAGTGCCTGGAGAGACCAGCCTCGTTAGGACCGTCCCTCTTCTACCACCACCACTGAGGAGGAACTATGACCATCACCAGGACGAGGGGGTTGGGGGCTTCTAGGAGCCTCGCGCCATCGCTTGCATCTTGGGTGGCGCTCAGGCCCCCGCCTCCCAACGCATCTTCAAGAAGTTTGCTCGCGAGGTGAACGCGGCCCTCCCTAGGCTCGAGGCTGCGCACCCGCTTAGGTGGTCCAAGTGAACCATCACCTTCAGCTCATCCGACCAGCTCAAGTGCGCGGCAACTGCCGGCGCACTCCCGATGCTCTGCTCACCCATCATCAGCAATGTCTAAGTCACCAAGACCCTCATCGACGGCGGCGCAGGGCTCAATGTCCTATCCGTCGAGACGTTTGACCGCCTCCAAGTGCCATATGATCAGCTACAGCCTACCAAGCCCTTCTCCGGATTGATCGACGGCTCCACCATCCCGATCGCGCAGATCCACCTCTCCGTCACCTTCGGCAAATGATACAACTACTGCACCGAGCTCATCGACTTCGACGTCACCCACATCCGCCTACCATACAATGCCATCCTCGGGTACCTAGCCCTGGCCAAGTTCATGGCAGTGACTCATCATGGTTACAACATCCTCAAGATGCCAAGTAGCTGTGGCGTCATCATGGTCGCCTGCGACGAAAAGGACACGGTGTGCTCCCTCGAGCGCGCTTACCAGGCCACGGTGAGCGAAGACCCAGACAATGAAGGTATTGTCTACCCTCCTGAGGCTGTCCCAAAGAAGAAGAAGAAGTTGCTCTGCCAAGGGCCTCAGGAGAGCGGTGTCTCCAGTGGAACCACATCAGGACTTGCGCCCATGGAAGGGGCGCCACCCCCCCCCCCACGTTGCGCATGGGCCTCCTTTTATATGCTAAAGGGGTCTCCGACAGGTGGCAACGTAGACAAGGGTAAAAATGGAAAAGGAGTGGTTGGTACAGCTACTTGTACAGTGTATCATACCTAACAGTGCAGAAAGGGACCGTCAGGGGCGCCACCGCTTGCCACGATGGCAATCTTGTCAGCGCCGCTTGCCACCGCGCTCCGGCAAGACGGACCTCTTGCCACTGTGGCGCTGGAAAGGTCGAGGCGACACGTTAGTGGATGTGCTGGAGCGCAGTCTGAGTGGTGGTCTGCCATGCAAGCGCCTTGCCGCAGTTGTTGTCTTGTCGCATCCGGAAGCTTGTCGCTCGCGGGGCCTTCCCGGCAAGCTCCTCTTGCCGGGGCCTTGTCTCATAGGTGCCTTGGGTGGCCTTCCCGGCAAGCTCCTCTTGCCGGGGTCTTGTCTCCTAGGTGCCTTGGGTGGCCTTCCCGGCAAGCTCCTCTTGCCGGGGCCTTGTCTCCTTGGCTTGAATACTTTGTTCTTGAATGGCTCCAAAGGAACCACGGAGGACCTTGGCGGTCACATGGTAAGCCTTGCCGCGGAGGGCTGCAACTGCCCGTGCACAAGTTCGGGATACTAGGATACCCCTACTCTAGTACACCGACAACCACCATTTGTTAGGATAGCTTGTACTAGTTGTCCCCCTTCAAACTTGGCCATTGTGGGATCCCTTCCCGCCTAACATTTGGGGAGAGGACCAGGGCCTCTATCACTAGGACCTAGCCACCACCGTAGCAGGGGACAGATCATTCAGATCTCCCCCACACTCACCAGCTCATCGATCCCAAGAACACCTCACCTCCTGAGGCTGTACGTCCACCGTACTAGTTCATCCTCAGCCCCTCGAGGCAATCCACCACCACACTGGAGTAGGGTATTACACCGCGGGTGGCCAGAACCAGTATAAACCCTTGTGTCTCTTGTTCTTTGTGTTCATCGAGCTAGGCCGTGGGATCGTTGAGCGAGCGAGCTAGGGAGAGACAGTTCTTTGTGCGCACCCCAGAGTTTGAACCTCACAAGGGTTTGCCGGAACCCGTAATCTGACAGGAACATTCTCTTACAGTAAGCCAAGCATTCTTGAAGACACATGTGAATTTTCATCTAGTCACGTTCATCTGTTTTGTCGATTCGCGTTTGCTACTTCGATAATTTGATATGTGGGTGGACTGGTGATTGGGTGATGTGCTTGCATGAACAAGAAACCCACTTATGATTACCCCCTCTCGCAAGCAACCACAACTATGAATGAGGAATTAAGATAAATCTATCAATAGCATGAAACATATGGATCCAAATCAGCCCCTTACGGAATAACGCATAACAAGGGTTTAAGCTTCGGTCACTCTAGCAACCCATCATCTACTTATTAATCCACAATGACTTCACTTAGGCCCATGTATGGTGAAGTGTCATGTAGTCGACGTTCACATGACACCACTAAAGGGAGAACAACATACATATTGTCGGTGTACTAAGATTTGGGTCATTAGTACCCCGGACTTATGCACAGGGAGAAGCACCCTTCTCGATGGCAAGGCTTGTTAGTGGACAACTAAAGAGATACTCAAGACCATATTACAAAGGCATAAAGAAGACATCCAAGTTGTGGTCAAAAGTTCACAAGATCTAACTTGGAAAAGATCCTTGCCGGAGAGTTGGCAAAGACCTACCACATCCCAAGGCCGAAAAGCTCCGAGCCTGGCAAGAATCTAACTACTTTGCCATCACTCCACCTCATCGATCAGGTTGTCACTTGTCGAATCGGTGTCGAGCAGGCAAGTGGTTAGATGAGTCTTATCTGGGCACGTGGCAACTCACCGCCGAAGATATAGCTTTAATGATACCCATCCCAGGATCGTGTAAAGAAAATAAAAGGTACATGGGCAAATAGCACAGAAGGAGAGACCATTCTTTTCGGGGAGCTCCATCCACTAGACACCTCACAGCGCAATTAGTGTGTTTGTCTAACCCGTCAGAGTTAGGTATGTAACACTGTAGCCACTATGTAAAGTGTGTATTTATCATTTTGCTATTGTGGTGACCCCTTATTATATAATAGGAGGCCCATGCCTACCTTTCCAAGGGTGGAAACCCTATCCATTTGCACGCATAGGTGCACCTTTAGTGCACCTTGTCGGGACGTGCGGACCTTGTAACTGGACGTATACACATCCAATACAGAAAGCAAGAGTAGGGTTTTCAGCTTCATAGCAGCCCAAACCCGGGTAAACCTCGTGCGTTCTGCTAGTTCTACTCTATGTGCTCGCCGATTGTCGGTGTATTAAACAAGGGACATAATACCCTACCTTATGCACAAAAGAGTAGCAACTTTCCCGACAAGGATAGATTTTCAAAACAATGTCTTCCCAATCTAAAAGAGCAGCTCTTCGTGAGATCAAGGAGTGCCTTAAGAAGACCAAGACATATTACAAGTTGAAGATAGATCTTGTTGGCGAGCCGATCCCGGCAAGATGAAGGCCCGGCAGGCACTAGGCCTGGCAGGCCAATGCCAGAACACCAGCGCTCCACCTCACCGGGCAGGTTGTCACCCATCGGTGAGGTGTCGAGCTCTCAGGTAGTTAGGTGAAGCTTGTCAAGGACGTGGCAGCTTGCTGGAGGGAAAATTACCTTTGTCAACACCCATACTAATGGCGTGTCAAGATAATAGAAAGCAGATGAGCGAGCGGTGCGGCAACCTTACCGAGGCTCCTCCTGCGCAAGACACCTAGCAGTGCATTTAATGCATTTTGTCCTAACTACCACAGTTAGGTATGATATGTCTGTTTCCATCTGATCACCCTGTAAACACCCTTTTGCGAATGTGGTAACCCCTTGAACTATAAATGGAGGGCTAGGGCAACCTTTACAAGGGTTCGAACCCCATGCAAGTTCACGTGTAGGTACTTGTGCAGTTGCCCTTCCTGTGTGACTTGCCGGGGAGAGCGCTCCACGTGCTTGTGGACATACCCATCAATAAAGCAAAGAAGGAGTAGGGTTTTATTCTTCTTAGTGACCCGAACCTGGGTAAAACTAAAGTGTCCCTTCTTGTCTTGCTCTTTGCGTCGCGTGCACCCCCTCACCGAACCCGCAAAGGGGCAGCCCTGTCCCATAGGTCGCAAGCTCCCCACCGACATCTTTGGCACGCCAGGTAAGGTGTTGTGCCGGCGTGAATCAAGCTGGTGAACGGCACATCAACTTTATCGAGTTCAACATCTCCTTCTCCTTTCATGGTGCCAAGAAGAAGGGCTCCATAACGTCGAAGCCAGCAACATCCCAACTCCCACCTCACGCCCCTGCAGGCGGCGGAGGCGCCGCCGCCGCCGTAGACGGCGTGAACAATGCGGTGGGTGTGGCCAACACAGGCTGTGCGGTCGCCGTGCCCACTATGGCCGATGCTGGCGGTAGAGACCTCGAAGACAGGCACCTGCCTCGCAACTCCGACGAAGATAGCAATAATGGCGCGGGTTCTGCGAGGGTGCAGCACCCGCTGAGGGAGTCCTGGATTAGGGGGTATCCGGACATCCGGACTGTGTACAACGTCCAGACTATTGAAGCGTGAAGATACAAGACTCAAGACTTCGGCCCGTGTCCGGATGGGACTTTCCTTGGCGTGGAAGGCAAGCTTGGCGATCCGGATATTATATTTCCTTCCTTGTAACCGACTCCATGTAAACCCTAGCCCTCTCCGATGTCTATATAAACCGGAGATGTTGGTCCTTAGAAGGCCGATCACAATTACAATCATACCATCATAGGCTAGCTCTTACGGTTTAGCCTCTACAATCTCGTGGTAGATCTACTCTTGTAATACCCATATCATCAATATTAATCAAGCAGGAAGTAGGGTTTCACCTCCATAGAGAGGGCCCGAACCTGGGTAAACATCGGTGTCCCCTGCTTCCTGTTACCATCCCTTGACGCACAGATCGGGACCCCGTATTCGAGATCCGCCAGTTTTGACACCGACATTGGTGCTTTTATTGAGAGCTCCTCTGTGTCGTCGCTGTCAGGCTCGATGGCTCCTCCAATCATCTTCAACGGCGCTATCCAGGGTGAGACTTTCCTCCCCGGACAGGTCTTCGTGTTCGGCGGCTTCGCACTGCGGGCCAACTCTCTTGGCCATCTGGAGCAGATCGACAGCTATGCCCCTGGCCACCAGGTCAGGTTTGGAAACCTGAACTGCACGGTGGACATCTGCGGAGACTTGATCTTCGATGGATTTGGGCCCATGCCAGGAGCACCGGACAGTCTCGACGAGCACGGCTTAGACCTGCCATCGGACGAAGCTCGGGGTATCACCCCTGTAGTATCTCCGGACCTAGACCCGGAGCAGGCGTTCTTGTAGCAGAGCTGATCGATGTCTTTCAGCTTGTAGTTGAGACTCAAGAAACCGAACTGATTCAGACAGTGAGTTTGAATAGCTTGTGCAAGCGGTAGTGGCCAGTAACTCGAGCACTAAACCAAGACAGGACTTTGGGGTTGTCTTACTGTCTTCAAGATAGTCTTCCTTAGCTATTTTATCAGCTTTGTTGGAGACCAACAAGGATGTGTCACTATCCTGAACCGTATCTGCATTACTTCCTTTACCATTGCTTAATAAGGCACTCTTCCCCAATATTACATCGGCAAGATTCTAAAAGAAGAAATAAGCAGACACATAACAAGTTTAGCATGTACTAGTATATGAAACTCATTTCGGTGAACCAGTTCATTAGTAAGGTGGACAGGATTAAACTACCAAGTCTTCTATTGCCAAGCACTAGTACATAATAAAAGCATCAAACAAACATATATCTATGTCACATGGTCCTTTGCATTGTCTTACCAAATCAAAATAGAGACACGGTTCAAATGATATCAGTTCAAGACAAAGCAGCAGTGAAAGAATACAAAGTGTGGGAAACTACACGGCACAACAAGATTTCAGATGGGTACCACGGGTCTACATGTACAACAACACTATTGGCTCTATTCTTATGCTAGTAATGTGCATGATATGAAAGTCAACTGTGTACGCAATTGAAATTGAAATCAACAGAACTATTGATAAGAGCAAACCTGTTAAAGAAACATGCCTGAACATACCTGCTGTGCCATTGGAGTTTCGATTGGATCCTTCAATTTAAAAATAAGTTTGTATGAGTAAATACAGTGATACAAGAGCAAAGCAATCATAGTTAAAGAAAGGCGCGCCTAAGCGCGCCTAGGCTCTAGGCGTTGGCAAAATGCATTGCGCATAACTACGCTTAATCTGTGCATAACTGCGCATAAGCATGCGCTTTGGTCAGTAAAGCGCAAGGCGGTGGCAAAACGCACAATTAACGCCTAGCGCTTTTTTGAACTATGATAGCAATGGAATCTTAAATTAGAACAATTGTTCTTCAGGTTTAGGCACTTGTTCTACATGAACAGAGTACAGCAAGACGGAAGAATATAATACTTAAAAATAGAAAATGAGCTCATAGACCTTACCACATTCTTGGTTTGGGACCAGTACAGAACAAGGCGTTCCCAGTCATCGTCTAGTAAATGTGTCTGAGGAGAACATAAGGGAATTTGATGAGTTTCTTTGACGGTGAAGTACGTTTTCTTCAGGTAATTCCGATACCGCCACCAAGCATTCTTGAAGATAGCAGAGGTATTAGCACAGGTTACCTCATCCTGAGTTTCCAAATCGGTCCTTCTTTATAGAGAAAAATGGGAAAATTTGCTGTATTATAACCATCATGGAGGTAGGATGTATGGGACGAAGCAAAGTAATTGCCATGAATAACATTACTTACACATAACTCCTGGACAAACACCTGCAACTGGCATTTTCCTTCATCTTCAGTATAATATTTCCAAGATGGGAAGATACACACATATGATTTAACAACATCAAATGTGATAGATGCTAAACTACAACTAGCTGGTTGTGCTTCCTCCACGGGAATAGGAGTACTAACTGGTGGAGTTGGGGTTCGCCGTGATAGTACTGGCCCTTTGGGCACTGGAGCTGCCTTACTAATTGCTCTTGTTTGGGAGCTCTGAGGTGGAGATGGTGATGTGTCAACAGGAACTGGGTTACTATCGGCTGGGGTTGGGGTTAGATTGGGTGAAGCTGGTTCTCTGTCCATCGCAGAGGGGTACAATCTGCGAGTTTGGGTTATGTGTGGTAGGGCTGGTTCTTGTGCATGTACAACCAGGTGCTATCTCCACCAAGAGGTAGCACTGTTTTATTTGAAGACCGTGTTTTTAGTCCGCTAGATACTGGCATCACCCGCTCCAATTCAAATGGCTGATAAACAGGAAACATAGTTGAATGTACACACATTGTATGAGAGACAGATGCAATAGATAGTGTGGAAAAAAGGGCATGAAATAGTTGACATGTATATTGTTTAACTAAAACGGATAGCATGACATAATTTCACATATATGATGTCTATCTAAACTGGATAGCATAGCATAACATAATTCAAAGATATGATGAATAACTAAATAGGATCGCATGATATACTTCACCTACATGTTATCTAAGTAATCAGGATCGCATCATTTAATTCACATATGTGATTTATATGCTAAACAGAGGGCATTCAATATGATGTCTGAACTAAGAACATGGTGTTGAATATTGTGTATATGATGTCTAAACTATGCAATGCAAGACACCGTATGCATGATATGAGCAGTATAACCGTGCCAAGTTAGAGCATACACCTCAGTGGGGGAATAGGACTGGTCATCTATCTCTGAATCCATCTCTGAGGAGCTATCGGGACCCAACTTGAGATCTGCTTCGACAGGTAGCACTGTCTGCTCTGAAGGCCTTGTTTTCACTCCAGATTTTTCCATCTCCCACCCAAATGGCTGATACACAGGAAGAGTAGTTTAATGTACAAACATTGTTGACAAATGGAAATGTAATGAAGAAAAGGATGGGCAAGATATCATTCAAATATATGATGCCTGGTTAAACAGGATGGCATAGCACATTTCACATATATTATGGCTGGCTAAAAGACATGAGACCGCATAATTCCCATATATGATATAGAAACTAAACAGGTGGCATTGCAGAACATGTCTAAACTAAGCGAGATGACATATATGATGTCAAAAGTAGGCACCGCAAGGCAACATATGCATGATATGACTAACATCATCATGCCAAGGTAGAGCAAACACCTTGGGGGTAAATAGGAGTGGTCATCGGCGTCTGAATCCGCCTCAGAACAGATATCTTCCTCTGGATTACAATCTGGAGAGGGGTGGGGAGGGTTTGCCATTGAACCCACCATGGAGCAATGTCTGCATGACATTGTATTACCACGCAAAACTCTTCTCTTTTTCTCTACATGTTCCGCATGACTGTGTACAATATATGACATGCATACGAAAAAAATATGGTGAGATTATGTAAGGAGAGCATGCGGAAATTTAGAGTGATGGTAACAACCAGTGGATCGACGTTTTTCCGTTGAACCAAAATAGCCCTAATGGATCGACATGAATGTATAGTAATAAGTGATGCAACAAGTGTACAACCTCTTTGTCGTAGCCGTGTCGACCTCAGCATCATTGGGTTGATCGCTGAAGCAGTTGAGGCAGAGGTGGCTGTCGGAGGTGTGGAGGAAGATCTGAGGAATCTGTAGACGGCGTCCGAGCGCTGCTACATTGCGATGGATCGATTACATCGTTGGAGCAGCTCCGGTGAGCCGTGAAGACGTCAAGGCTGAAGCGGCACAAGACAGACATCGTCAATCTCAAGTGGGATTCTAATAGCATCTCCAATAGATGATGTAAAATGGATGTAAACTTAACATCACCAAAAACCACTGACTACAAGCAGATGAGGTAAAAAGCTGTTGACTCTGAACTTAACTTTCAAATTGAAATTTCTTGTGGAATCTGAATGCTACTATCGGCTGAACGCAATGGTAGCAGAGAGGCACTTGACATGTAGTTTAGGGAGGGCCGGCACTTCATCTTCAACCTGCACCCCACGAGTCGCCACCACCACCGGCCGAACCACGGCCCAGGCCGCCTCTCGCCTGAAACAACTCGCCACCGCCGCCCCGGCCAGCCCTCTAGGCCCCCCGCCCCCTCCCTGAACCCTAAGATAGACAGTGGGGTACCTCTCCGGCGAGCCCCCGTCCCCGCTGTGGGTGGTTCTACCTTAACTCCGGCGAGCCCCCCAACCCTGAAAATTGGTGACCAAAAAGTCGATTCAGTCGATCAAGTGTGGCTTAATCGGAGCAGAAAGAAGACGGCGAGGGGGAGAGCAGCAGCAGCAGCTGGGTGAGCGAGCGATCGAGAGAGAGCCAGAGCAGCAGCAGTAATGCGAGCGAGCGAGCAAGAGCCGGAGCAGCAGCAGCAGATCCGACTGGTATGGACGCCGCCGCCGAAGGGGCCTCGCACTCAGGGAGAGCCACCGTGGAGATGTCGCCCACGGCGCCTTCTTCAAGGTAGCCGCTCCATGGGGGTGCGGGATGGAGCACCGTCGGCGCCGGGAGGTCGAGTTAAGGATAAGGTGCGATGCGATGAGTGTACTGGCGGCCTCGGCTTCGTCCGAGGAGTCGGTGAGGATGCTGCGGTTCCGGTGGAGCAGGTTAAGGCGGTGTTGTGGGGATGGAGCAGCCGCGATAGACGAGGCGATCGTCGGAGCAGCTCCTTGGAGGTGGAGGACGGGGCGGCTGAACCCGGCGGGACGTCGAGATGGACGATGGATCCTCATCCGAGGAGGTGGACGAGGGACGTCGAGCTGTTGCGATGGACGACATCGTCGGGGAAGAGGCTCCGGCTGGGCAGCGGTGAGGTGGCGGACGGAGGAGGGTGGGGTTTCTGTCAGGACCCCGATTCTAAGTCACACCGATCTAGCCTGTAACACCTCATATCACTTTGCGGCCTCATGCACGGTATTCCCATGGGTGTCGCCTTACCATGGCCCGGGACTGTTTGCGCCTTTTGGCTCACGTATATGATAGTGTCGCGAGCATCCATATGACAGAGAACCCGGGCCGACATGACTAGTCGTGAAACCAAAGTGGCATTAACTTATGGGGACAGGCATACATGAATCAACATCGAGCATGTCGGTCAGCAGTGTGCGAATCCGAGCTGTAGCACTGGGCTAACAGGACTCCGAGATCCCGGGCTGTAGCAGGCTAGGCAGTACTCCGGCTGTCACCGCGTGACATTTCCCCGAAGGGACAGAAACATGAACGAAGTGAATCATATGCCCGACCGGTCGGTGTTAGGAGCAATAGTCTTTGGGCTAAGCAGGACTCCGGTGAACCGGGGCTGTAGCGGACTACTATGTCTCATGGAAGCACAAGACTACATTTCCCCATAAGAGAGGCTACCAAGGATAAACAACTAGGTTGTCGGATCCTACGCATACCAAGCATTTCAATCATACACACAATATGCTCGATATGTGCAAATACAACATGGCATCACAACAAGACTCTACGACTCAGAATATTTATTCATTAGGCTCCGAGGAGCGAGATATTACAAACATGGGTCTCATGACCCCAACATACAGAGCATACAAGCAACAAGCACATGCGGAAGTCCACACGGAACTACTAGCGAGACTGAAGTCTCTCTGCAAAAAACATAAATTAAGCAAACATGAGTACAAATGTACCCAGCAAGACTTACATCAGATCTAGCTACATATGCATCAGTATCAACAAAGAGGGTGGTGGAGTTTGACTGCAGCAAGCCAGCTTTGACTCGGTGGCTATCCTGAACTACGACTGCAAGTAACTCTTTTGAGGTGGCGCACATGAGTCCACATATTCACCATATCAATAGACCACTATGGATCCGCTCCCGTCTCCCTACGAGAATACCATCCATAGCACTCACACTTGTCCCCCAGGTCACGCCCTCATCGGCGGTGGAGCCGAACACGGGTTTTACCTCTGCTGTGGCCCGCGACTCCGAACCCCTGGATTCATATCCGGATGTTGGTTCCAGTCCGTACACTCCCGAGCTCGACGGGCCAGGATGGGCTCCGGTAATGGAGTTCACCGCTACGGATATCTTCCAGCACTCGCCCTTTGGCGACATGCTGGACTCATTAAAGTCTCTCTCTCTTTGTCAGGAGGCTCTTCGCCGAACTATGTCCAGCTCGAGTGGGAGGCAGAGACGAAGGAATTCGTTGCCCACCCACCACCCACTTCATTGCCACGGTCGACGACTTAACCGAGGTACTGAACTTTGACTCCGAGGACATCGACGGTATGGACGACGATGCAGGAGAAGAACATGAACCACCACACACTGGGCGGTGGACAGCCACCTCTTCTTATGATATATATATATGGTGGACACTCCAAAGGAAACAAATGGCGATGAGGCAACGGAGGATAAAACCTCGGGGAAAAAAGCAAAGAATGGACGCCGTCGGCGCCACTCCAAGCCCCGCCACACCAGTACCGACGCAGGAGACGAGAACAATCCGAATGGTGCCGAAGAAGAATACAACCCTGATCAGCCCGACTTTGAGCAGGCCGAACAGGAGGATGAGCAGGTCAGCCCAGAAGAACAGGCGACGGACGAATACCCGGAGGAGGACAACTACATGCCCCCCTCTAAAGACGAGATTAGCCTCAGCGACGATGAGCTCGGCGTGCCTGAGGATCCTGTAGAGCAGGAGCGCTTCAAGCGTCGGCTTATAGCCACTGCGAGGAGCCTGCAAAAAGAAACAACAGCAACTCCAAGCTGATCAAGATCTGCTCACAAATAGATGCAGGAAGTCCTGGCAGCCGAGGAATACGGACTCGGGCACCAAACGGCTGACCGTCCACCTTGTGGCCGCGATAAAACGGCATACCAGTCTGCATACCAGCCAACACCCCCACGCCAACATACTATGGCCCGGGGCAACAAAACAGGACAGCCAAGATCGATCTACGGATCACGGGGGCGCACCTCGCTACGCGTTGAGGACCGTCACGCCGGACACACCTTTAACAAGTCCGGCCGGGCCGAATATAGCCACCCAGAGCAATTCGACCTGCGTATCCACATAGCCCGGCACAGAGGCGCCGCGCACCCCCTCTGCTTCACTGACGAAGTAATGGATCATGTAAAATTCCAAGAAGGGTTTAAACCCGTAAACATTGAATCATACGATGGCACAACAGACCCCGCAGTATGGATCGAAGATTTTCTTCTCCACATTCACATGGCCCGCAGAGATGATCTGCACGCCATCAAATATCTTCCCCTTAAGCTCAAAGGACCAGCCCGACACTGGTTAAACAGCCTGCCAGCAAATTCCATTGGCAGTTGGGAAAACCTGGAAGACGCATTCCTCGACAACTTCCAAGGCACATATGTGCGACCACCTGACGCCGATGACTTGAGCCACTTCACTCAATAGCCCGGAGAGTCAGCCAGGAAATTCTGGACTCGGTTCCTCACTAAAAAGAACCGAATAGTTGATTGTCCGGACGCCGAAGCCCTAGCGGCTTTCAAGCATAATATCTGTGACGAGTGGCTCGCTCAACACCTCGGCCAGGAAAAACCCAAGTCCATGGCAGCTCTCACAACACTAATGACCCGCTTTTGCACGGGCGAGGACAGTTGGTTGGCTCGCAGAAGACTACGCCACGCCGGCAATTCGGATGGCCGCAACAATTCCGGCAAGCCACGGCGTAATGTATATAAGAGACGGAACAACGGCGACAAAGATCAAGACACGGCAATCAACGCCGGATTCAGCGGATCAAGCCCGGTCAACGGAAGAAGCCGTTCAAAAGAAATAATCGAGGACCGTCGATCTGGACCGCATATCGAGCGCTTCGTGCCAAATTCATGGCACCCCGGACAAGCCAGCCAACCACACCAACAGAGATTGCTTGGTATTCAAACGGGCCGGCAAGATAAACTCCGAAGACAAGGACAAGGGGCTGCACAGCGACGACAACGAGGAGCCTTGACGTCCGAACACGGGGGGACAGAAGAAATTTCCCCCCCAGGTGAAAACGGTCAACATGATCTACGCCACGCACATCCCCAAGTGGGAACGAAAGCGGGCACTAAGGGACGTCTATGCGATGGAGCCAGTCGCCCCCAAAAGCGGGAACGAAAGCGGGCACACCCATGGTCAGCTTGTCCGATTACTTTTGATCATAGGGATCACCCTACTAGCATCCGTCACGGTGGCTCAGCCGCATTGGTCCTAGACCCAATCATTGACGGATTCACCCTCACGCGCGTCCTTATGGACGGCGGCAGCAGCCTGAACCTGCTTTACCAGAACATAGTGCGCAAAATGGGCATTGACCCTTCAAGGATCAAGCCCACTAAAACCACATTTAAAGGTGTAATTCCTGGAGAAGAGGCCCGCTGTACGGGCTCTATAACATTGGAAGTGGTCTTCGGATCTCCGGATAACTTCCGAAGCGAAGAGTTAATCTTCGATATCGTCCCCTTCCGCAGTGGTTACCATGCACTGCTCGGACGAACCGCATTCGCCAGATTCAATGCGGTACCACACTACGCATATCTCAAGCTCAAGATGCCAGGACCACGCGGGGTCATAACGGTGAACGGAAATATGGACCGCTCCCTACGAACAGAAGAACATACTGCAGCCCTTGCGGCGGAAGTACAATGCGGCCTTCTCCAACAAACCAATCCGGCGAGAGCAACTTCGAGCACAGTCAAGCGAGCCTGGAGCACCCCGCAACAGGATCGTCAAGCACGCCAAGAGTGCAACTAGCAGTCCGGCCTCCGCTTAAGCCCCATCAAAGCAGCATTCGTGCCACGTGCACACAATTACGCACTTAAAATACCATGGGCATAGGCGGAGGCGCATCCATGACTCAGTCAATAGTGCGGGTAACCGCCAAATACTTTTATACTCTTTCCTTCTAACCTTTCAGGACATCGCGTTGGCGCAGCATCCTCAAAAGAGCCGAATTGCCGGACTTATAGGGAAGAGACATCCAAGGAGGCAGTAGACATTGTGCACAGAAGAAAATACCCAGGTGGAATCTATTTACGATCATTATACCTGCTTTATCTACTTGAACACAGTCTACCCCTGGATAGGACATGTCAAATAGTCCTATTTTATCTCTGCTTACCGCATCCATTGTAAATGTACGCTTAAACGTATTTTTCGTCAATGGGAGATTATATATAGCGTCAGCTTATTATTCTTATTTGAGCATTTTTTCTTATATATGATTTATTCGATATTGCACTCGTACACTTTGGTGCGGCCGGTTTGCCAGGGGCTTCTTATGGTGCCCCGTAATATGGCAACTAAAGTCCGAACACTTTCAACAGTGCGGCACCCAGAACTTATAGCACTATATGCATCAGCTCCGAATCATGTCTTGGGTCTACAGTTGGGATAGCCCGGCTCCCTTGTTTTGGTGCCTTACATTTCGTTATATCGGCTAAGGTAGCGCAGGGAGAACTATTGCGATTGTGTCCCGGTTCTTCCGGACGAGCACCTTAGTAGAGAAAGCCGAAACTGACCGGCATTATGTGGTGAGAGCTGGTCGCTGTTCGAGAGTATTTAAAATCCTTAAAGATTTTCCGCTTTAGGCGACAAATCGGCTTTGTCCGATCTAGGCATGTATAGCGCCCCAAATTCGGCCTTCCGGATTCTAGGGGCTTCGCCGAAATTTAAAATTGTAGACTTCTATGGCTAAGTGAAACTTATAAAGCCGCATAGTCCGATTGCCTTGTTCGCTGCGCCGGACAACTCCTTAAGGGACCAAACATTTGGGTAAAGAGTGTCCGGGTTTTCCACGAACACCCCATTTCTAGTCATGTGGGGGCGGAAGCCGACGACTGGCCTACTTTCAGGATTTTATAAACAGCCGCACGGAAGGTAATATTTTAAATAATAAAAGCGCTACATAGCGCAAGTAACTTCGTCTTTAATTACAAACATGACAAAAGTGAATTCATTCAAATATGGCGTCCTTGGTACACTCATTGGCAACGAGACGAGCACCCTTCATCACGCCATCGTAGTACATTTCGGGATGGCGATGCGTTTTACCCTCCGGCGGCTCGTCCTTGACCAACTTCTCCGCATCCAGCTTGCCCTAATACACCTTGACGCGGGCAAGAGCTCGGCGGGCACCTTCGATGCAAACAGATCGCTTGATCGCTTCAAGCCGCAGGCAAGCATCCACCATCCGCTTGATCAGGCAAAAGTAGCTACTGGGGAGGAGCTCACCAGGCCACATCCGGACTATGATGTCCCTCATAGCCAGTTCGGCCGCTCTGTGGAGTTCGATCAATCGCTTGATTGGTCGCCAGAGGCATCGGATGATCGGCCCAAGACATCGGGACCGTAACAACTTCTCCGTTGAGCTCCCCTCCTAGGCACGGTAGAACTCCGCAGCGTCTGAGACGCTGCATGGCAGATCTGCAAATGCCCCTGGAGAGCCCCGTATTCAAGTAAGTAAAAGAAATGCCTCCTCCACATGTTTGCTTTGCATAATGAATCTCTTACCCGCTGCTATCTTTTCGGCCTCCTGGATCTCCTGCTGTGCATTCTCGGCTTCGGCCTTGACATCTTTCAAATTCACAAGGGCCTTCGCAAGCTCGGCCTCCTTCGCCTTCAGCTCATGCTCCACGGACTCGCACTTCTTGCCGAGGTCCTGGAGCTCCTGTTGTACCTCCCCCACTCTAGCACTTTGCTTTTCACGCTCCATACACTCCGAGGCCGCCTTGTTTTCGGCCTCGGACAGTGCCTTTTTCAGGGACGCCAATTCGGTGGTGGCCCTTGTTACACGGTCACGACACTTAGGTGTTAGACTCATCAATTCTGCATATCCTTAAACGCATAAGAATAGGAATTACTTACCCTTGTTCTCTTCGAGTTGTCTCTTCGTGAGGACGAGCTCTCCCTGCGCCTGCTCCAGGTGCCGCTTCAGTTCGGCAACCTCGGCAGTACATGCAGCAGCAGCAAGCAGCACCGCCTGCTTATTCACAACAATACCTATTATTAGACTCCCGTGGATTATAATTGACCCTCCCTTTGGCTTTTCTTTCTGAACACCAAACAGAGTATCAGGGGCTACTACCTATCAGGTGGTAATTTTATACATTTTTATTACTAACCTCAAAGCCCGTCAGGAGGCTTGTGCAGGCTTCGGTTAGTCCGCTTTTGGCGGACACGACCTTTTGAATCACCGCACTCATAAGAGTACGGTGCTCTTCTTCCATGGAAGCGCCAAGCGCTTCCACCAGACTATCCGCCCCATTGATGCATCGAAGTCCTTGGCACGGGCGGCTCGCCTCCCTAACGAGGGGTCGTTCGCCCAACTCCGAACCTTTGGAGGTTCCGGGGCAGTGTTCGGTCGGGAGTCCGCCTTGTTGCGGCTCTCGTCGACGCGATCCGCGGGGATCTTGAACCCCGCATGCCCGACATCTGGAATCCCGCCGTGGGGCGTCTCCAGAGTCACCTCCCCCTGCTCTGAGAGCCTTCGGGACAACACCTCTGTGTCATCCGCGTGGGGAGGGGTAGTGGCCGTCGGGAGCGAATTTATCGCCGAATCACTCATGGACCCGGAGGAGGATTCCTCGGGGTGAGCCCTGGCCGGACTGCATACATGTTCGGCACTATAAGTATAAAAACTATGAAGTGAAACCATGATAGGATGTGGAACCTTACGATCACACCGAGGGCTTCCCCCGGGGCAGCCACCCCTCCTTGCTGTAAGCGGCCGTGGCGGAATAGTCCGGAAGGGTTACCTTCCCCTTATTGGACGTCCCAGCCTTCCCCCGGGGCGGCTTTTCTCTTCTTCTCCCCCTAGTGCGGGGAGGTGGAATTTCTTCTTGATTCCCCCTGCCTCCGTGGGAGGAATGAGTCTCGTCGTCATGAGACGACAGAGGAATAACGGCCTTGCGCCGAGGGCCTTTTCCGGCCCCCTGGCCGGCTTCGCCAGGCCCCTCATCCTTCTCGGATGGGGCATCTTCCTCCTCCCCTTCGTGTGAGGAGTCCGCCTCGTCGTCTTCGGACGAGGCTTCGGATGCAACCTTATGCCGGAGACCCTTCCTGGTCCCCGGGGCCTTCTTTTCGGCCTTCTTCTCCGGCACCTTGTACAGTGCCGGGACTAGCATCTCCGTCAGGAGAGCATCCGCTGGATCTTCCGGCAACGGAGCCGGACAGTCAATCTGCTCCACTATCTTCACATAATCCTGAGGCAAATATATATAAATACTTGAATCTACCCCATGAATGTATTGGGAAAAAACTAAACCCGGTGGTGGTCCCAAAACTCACCGGATTCGAGGGCCGCGCTGCATGAAGTCCGCGGTCCTCGGATGTGGTAGGAAGTACTTCGGAGGTCTTGAACAACACTCTCCATGTGTCAGGACCCCGATTCCAAGTCACATCGACCTAGCTGGTAACACCTCATATCACTTTGTGGCCTCACGCACGGTATTCCCACGGGTGTCGCCTTACCATGGCCCGGGACCGTTTGCGTCTTTTGGCTCACGATATGACAAAGTGTCGCTAGCATCCACATGACAAAGAACCCGGGCCGACATGGCTAGTCGTGAACCCAAAGCGGCACTAACCTATGGGGACAGGCATACATGAATCACATCGAGCATGTCGGTCATCAACGTATATATTCGGTCAGAAGTAATCGGGCTAACAGGACTGCGACACCGGGTCAGAAGCGGACTACTATCGCCGTAAGCACGAGACTTACATTTCCCCATATGAGAGGCTGCCAAGGATAAACAACTAGTTTGTCGGATCCCACTCATACCAAGCATTTCAATCATACAATAATATGCCCGATATGAGTAAATACAACAAGGCATCACAACAAAACTCTACAACTCAGATACTTTATTTAAAAGGCCCGAGGAGCCATACATAACATAATCATACAGTTAGGGGTCACATGACCCAACACTCAAGTCATACAATCATACAAGCACATGCGGAAGCAAACTAGTCTCGAGTACGTACTCTAGAAAGAAAGAAAGCTTGTTGGAGCCTTTCTATCTACAAAGGCCCTTCACAAGTCTTAGATCGCCACCGGGTGGCTAATTCACTCGTCGATGTCAAGGTCTCACGAGAACCCATCGGAAAGGGCAGTGTTGTCGTCGAAAAACATTAATTAAGCAAACATGAGTACGGAGGTACTCGCAAGTCTTACCACGTAATCCTATCATACATGCACATTCTCAAGAAGGTGGTGGAGTTATTTGGCAAGCCAGCTTTGACTCTTGGCTAAGCTTATCCCACGTGACACCATTTGAAAAGCATTTGTCGCACACGCAGTCCACTAATCACCATCACAATACTCCACCGTGGATCCTCTCTCTCGTCATCCCACGAGAGGGCCATCCACGATACTCACACTTATCTTGAGGTTTTAGAAGTATCCATTTACTTGTCTATGAACTGATATAGGTAACCCGAAGTCCTTCTCCGTGGACACGGCTATTCGAATAGATCATATTAAACCCTGCAGGGGTGTACTTCTTCACACACGCTCTCACCACTTACCGCCGTTTACACGACATGTACTCGGCAACCTTCAAGCGGAAGCCCAACGTGGGTGTCGGCCACAGCCTACCAAAACACACAAGTCCCAAGTCCAGGTTGATCGCCTATTCGGGTTCCATCCGCAGGGAGTCCGGCCGAGGTTTCCCATACGACCCCGAACGATGTGTACAGGGTTCCCGAGACACCAAACGGGCGAATCGGTACATCAACACGGTGCCTACCGCAACACAACCCACCCCTACGGTCAGCGCTATGCGGCCCCCAAAGATGCTACAAACACCGTAAACTACTTGCAACTCCCGGACCGAGGACAATAGTGGTTAAGAAGCCGAGAGGGTCAATTAAGGATCCCAATGCGTGGTAGTAACTGTTTCATGGATCACAAACACAGATCTCGATTCTTAGGGACGGCTTCAATGAAACAACCCACCATGTACTCCTACATGGCCTCTCATCGATACCTTTACCAAAACGTGTTCAACACTTTCACCCCGAACCCGACACAACCTTTCACTCCAGTTCATCATCCCGATGAGCGGACTCGACACAACTCTAAGCATAGCAAGCACAGCATGGTAGGAATCACAAACATGGCTCAATCAACTCCTACACATACTAGTGGGTTTCATCTAGTTATCGTGGCAATGACAGTCATGCAAAGGAAGTGGGTTCAACTACCGCAAAGACACAACAGTTTGAATCGCGTTGTCTTAATGCGAAACGAGAGCAGAAGCGAGAACATGGGTTTGTATCGGAATGATCAATGAGTTGCTTGCCTGATGGAACTGGGGTAGAGTACCGCCCTTCAGACGGATAGTCGAGGTTATCCTCGGGGGCAGAACCTATCATGAAAGCACACCGAAAGTAAACACACATGACAATATGCAACAATATGATGCATGCTATGACATGGAAATATGGATGTGTGTTGGCCTAATGCAAGCTGAAATAATAGGGGATGAACTCATTTGAATCAAAGATTCAAATGATAGCTCATTTGAAATAGCCCTAAAGGTGCATTATCTTATTCTGGTTAAACAGCAAGGTTAACTTGTTTTAACATGCATGAAACCTGTACCAATGGATAGAATGGATTTTTCTGATCATTTTTCATATATAAATCTTTGCATTTGGAGTTATGGATTAAAAGTTATAAGCATTTGAAATTTGAATTATATTCTGGAATTTACTATATTAAAATAAATCCAGAAATTGAATTAATACGTCAGCCATGCGTCAGCATGACGTCAGAGTCAACAGGGACGTCCAGGTCAAACCTGACAGTGGGTCCCGCATGTCAGGGTAATTAACTTAATTAAAGTTTAATTAAAACTAACCTATTTAGTTAGCGGTGGCTGGGCCCCATCTGCCGCTGACCGTCGGGTTCAACGAGGGCCCACAAAGGGTCAACGCCCATGTCGGCCGCATCGGCGCTAGCCGCGCGAGCCCCGACGCGGGCGGAGGGAGTGTGTTTGAGCATTCGGCACCAAACGAAGTCGCGAAGGTAGCTACGGTAGCTAGGAGCAACCCGCGACCACCGGTGGAGTCGATTGGGGTCGGGGTGGCGGAGTTGGCGCGCCGGCGATGAGCTAGGCGGCCGCCGGGTTCGCCAACAATGAGCTAGGGGTTAGAGGGCTCGGTGAGGTGCGGGAGTACAAGGTAGACCCCTTGGGTGCGGTGAATGCAACGGACACCATGGGGTGGCCGGAAGTGACCGGAGCACGCCGGGCGACGAGCTCCACGGGCGACGGGTGCGGTGATCGTGGCTCGGTTGCTACGTTGCTCGAGGGCGCGAGAGAGGGAAGGGAGTTAGGTGGGCTCACGGGCGACGATGTAGAAGCCCTCGTCGAGGTCGGGATGAACCGAGCGACGGCGGGCGCATTTAAAGGGATCTCCGGCGACGGCGAACTCGGTTGAGGTCGGTGGGTGGACTCAGGCGCTTAGAGCGAGCGGGGCTCGGCTGGTTCGGGGTAGTGGAGGCGGAGCTCCTGCACATGGTGAGGAGGAGCACGGGCGCTGGGAGCACGGTTCTGACGATGGTGCGGCGGGCGTCGTCGGCCAAGGCGGGGAGCACGATGGAGAGGGACCGGGAGGAGAGGGGGTGTCCAGGGGTTCGGAGGAGAGGAGGAGCGATCCACGTCGCGGTTGGGCGGAGGGAGCGGCGAGGCGGCGACCAGGTGCGTGGCACCCATGCGGTGCCCGCCGCCGAGCACCTGGCTGCCTGCCTGGCCGAGCCAAGCAGCTCGCTGGCGCGGCTGCTGGGCTGGGCCGGCAGGTGGGCCGGGTAGGTGGCGTCAGGTAAGTCTTTTCCTGTTTTTATCTTTTTTCTAATATTCTGCAACTTTGTGGGGTTTTCTAAAATACCAAAACAGTTTTAAAATTCACCAAAATGCTCCTGGTCCCTTGTTGGAATATTTCCAACATGAAACATTTTGGTTTGGCAATTTTGGGACATTTAAAATATTTTATATAATTTGAAATGCTCAAGTTCAAAAACTTATGAATTAATCCAAGGACCTTTGGATGACCTAGAAAATGATGCAGCACTTTTGACATAGGCTCTGAACCAAAGCAAAGATGATGAGCATTTTGAAGGGCATTTCGTGTTCATTGAAATAATTTTAGTAAACCCTAGTTGAATTAAGGGGGTGTTCGGGGTTTCTGTCTTCCCATTTCAAATTCAAATGAAATTTAAACATGATGCACACCCTAATGCATGGTCTATCCGGGATGTGACAACTCACCCCACTCAAAAGAATCTCGTCCCGAGATTTAGGATCTGCTATGAAAAAGGTGGGATACTCAAGTCGAAGACGATCCTCCCTTTCCCAAGTTGCTTCTTGCTCGGAATGGCTTGACCATTGAACCTTTAGAAACTTGATATTCCGACGCCGAGTGGTACGCTTCGGCTTGATCGAGAATACGAATGGGAAATTCTAGATAGGTGAGGTTATCATGGAGATCAAGCGTTTAGTGGTCTACTCCACGGATAGGATCCGAGAAGCAACGCCTGAGTTGGGAAACGTGGAAGACATCATGGACTCTGGAAAGATGCGGAGGTAGTTCCAATTGGTAGGCAACTTCTCCTCGTTTGGCAAGAATGCGAAAGGGTCCAATGTAACGAGGAGCCAACTTGCCTTTGTTACCGAATCGATGGGTTCCCTTCAAAGGAGTAACCCAAGGTAAGCCTGCTCGCCAATTTCATAAGTCATAGGCTTATGCTTGCGGTCATATTGGCTCTTTTGACGAGATTGGGCTGTTTTCAATTTCTCACGAACAACGTGAACCTGCTCTTCGCTTCTGAATCATGTCCGCCAAAGAGTTGTCTCTCCCGGTTTACGACCCGATTAAGAGGCGTTCGACATTTCCGTCCGTAAAGAACTTCGAAAGGGGCTTTGCCCAGTGCTGGCTTGATAACCTGTTGTTATAAGCGAACTTCGGCGAATGGAAGGCATTTCTCCCAATTCATGCCGAAAGAGATGATGAAGCTTCAAGCATATCCTCTAGGATTTGATTGACTCGTTCTACTTGACCACTTGATTGAGGATGGAAAGCGGTGCTAAAGGAGAGACGAGTTCCCATAGAGTTTTGGAAACTTTCCCAAAATCGAGAGGTGAAGAGACTCCCACGGTCTGAGTTAATCTCTAATGGAACACCATGAAGAGACACTATTTGTGAGATGTACAAATCAGCTAGCTGGCTAGCGGTTATACTCTCACGAACGGGTAGGAAGTGGGCTACTTTGGAAAGACGATCAACGACAACGAAGATAGCATTATACCCTCTCTTGGTCCTGGGAAACCCGGTAATGAAATCCATACCGATTTTAACCCATTTCAATACAGCAATTTCCAAAGGATGAAGGGTAACATCATGACGTTGATGCTCTGATTTAAATCGACGACAGACGATGCAATTAGCAATGTATAGAGAGAATTCTCTCTTCATCCTAGTCCACCAAAACCTCTGGCGAGGTCTTGATACATTTTAGTACTACCGGGATGAATGGTGAGAGGAGAGTCATGAGCTTCCTTAAGGATCGATTACCGTAGCTGTTGTTTCTTGGGAACCACCAAACGGTTCTCAAAGAAAACAACACCTCGTTCATCTATGGAGAAACACTTAGCAGCTCCGCTAGCAATGTTCTCCTTGATCCGAGATATTCCTCTATCATACCGCCGAGCAGCTATGATTCGATCCGTAAGGTTAGGTTTCGCCACCGGTAGAAAGGAATCCTCGAGGAACAATGTGGAGATTAAGCTTACGTAAATTCCTCGTGGAGAAATGGTTGACTTTGTTGTAACATCAGATTGTTACAATAAGATTTCCGACTTAGGGCGTCACCATGACATTGGCTTTGCACAGGGTGTAGGATATTCCTAAGTCGTAATCTGTAATCAACTCGACCCAACGTCTTTGCCTAAGATTCAAATCCGGTTGGGTGAAGATATATTTCAGACTTTGGTGATCAGTGTAGATTTCGCAACGATTACCAAGAAGGTAATGTTGCCAAGTTTTGAGTGCATGAACCATCGCTGCAAGCTCTAGATCGTGTGTGGGATAGTTATCCTCATGTGGACGAATCGTCGAGAAGCGTAGGCAATCACATGACGATCTTGCATGAGTATGCAACCTAGTCCTTGTCGCGAGGCGCCGTAATAGATAATAAAGTCCTTAGAAAAATCTGGTGGAATAAGCACGGAGCAGATGTCGCGTCTCTTCGCCTCGAAAGCTGAACTCGCACTGTGGTGTCCATTCGAACTTCTTATCTTTCTTGAGGAGTTTGGTTAGAGGTTTGGCAAGTTTAGAGAAATTCTCGACGAAGCGACGGCAATAGCTCGCTAAACCGAGAAAACTCCGAACTTGCTTAACCGATTCAGGTGTAGTCCATACAAGGACGTCTTGAACTCGCTAGGGATAGACAACAATGCACTTACCAGAGATTACATTGCCTAGGTAGGTCACTTACGGTAACCAGAATTCACACTTAGAGAATTTGGCATAAAGGCGGTGCTCTCAAGTTTCATCAACACTAGCCTTAGATGTTCGGCATGTTCTTCCTCATTCTTGGAGTAGATGAGTATATCATCGAGGTATACCACGACCTAATTTATCCAAATACTCCATGAAGATTGAGTTCATTAACCGAGAGAAGGTGGCTGGAGCATTGGTTAATCCGAAGGACATAACGGTGTACTCGTATTGGCCATAACGAGTAACAAAGGCCGCTTTTAGGAATGTCCCGTTCTTGATTTTGATTTGATGGTAGCCCAACCTCAAATCCATCTTGGAAAAAGGCGAGGATCCAGCGAGCTGATCATACAGGTCGTTGATCCCGGGAGCGGATACTTGTTCTTGATGGTGACCAGATTGACAGGTCGGTAATCCACAACCATCCGATCCGTACCATCCTTCTTCTTGACGAAGAGGACGGGGCAAGCCCATGGAGATGAACTGGGACGGATGAAACCTTTTTGCAAGGACTCATCGAGTTGTTTCTTAAGTTCAGCTAGTTCTAGGGATGCCATCTTATAAGGTCTTCTAGAGATTGGGACGGTTCCGGGAACAAGATCTATCACGAACTCGACATCCCTGTCAGGTGGAACACCTGGCAGTTCCTCCGAAAGACATCCGGGAAATCACGGACTATCGGAATATCTTCGAGGTCCGGAAGGGGTTGGCATTTATGAGTAAAGTCGGCGCTTAGACACTCGGGTTAGAACATTTACTGTCTTGCCCGAGGGATGGGTGAGCTGAACAGTTCTAGTAGAGCAATCAATCTTAGCATAATGGGCTGACATCCAGTCCATACCCAAGATGATGTTTATGTTCGAGGACTTGAGAGCTATTAAGGAAGCAAGAAAGACTAGTCTGTCGACAAGAATTTCATTCCCATGACTTATTCTAGAGGTTTGCCATCTAGAACCAGGGGTCTGAATTTCCATGGAGGTGTGCATGTCACAGAATGTGGTGTTGTGCAATCGAGCATAGCTCTCAGAAATAAATGAATGAGATGCTCCAGTATCAAAGAGAACAGTTGCCGGATGGCAATTAACAAGGAGCGTACCGAGGACGACGTTGGGATCCTCATAGGTTTCTTCAGCAGAAACATAGTTGACATGGCCATGAGCGGTGGCAACTGGTTTAGCATAGGGCACCTTTCCTGCTGACTTGCCACGGCCAGCAGACTTTCCAACTTGACTGGGGTTGTTCTGGGGACACTCGCGGATGTAGTGGCCCGTCTCTCCACACTTGAAGCAAGTTATCATATTGGGACGTGGAGCAGCACTAGCAGCGGGGCCTCCATAAGTCTTGGGCGGAACATACTGCTGGTTGGGGCGAGGCGCCTCAAAAGATGGCCTCGGGGTGAACCTGGGTGGTAGAGCAGTATTTGGAATCCAAACCCGGCGCTTCTGGGATCCAGAGCCGGATGAAGATCCAGAGTCACGGATGTGCTTGCGTGAAGCCTCAAAATCAGTCTGCCCGGTTTGGTTGATAGCCTTGTTGACTAGCCCGGAAAAGAGGTACACTCATGCAGACGAAGGTGTCGGCGTAGCTCAGGGCTAAGTCCCTTGCGGAACCTTGCCTGCTTCTTGGCATCGGTAGAAACTTCTTCGGGAGCATAACGTGCTAACCTCCCAAATTCGCGGCTGTAGGCATCCACTGTCAGCCTACCCTGAGTGAAACTACAGAATTCCTCCCTTTTGCGATCCATAAGACCTTCTGGGATATGATGCTCACGGAAGGCGGCACTGAATTCATCCCAAGTTGTAACTTGTCCAACCGGACGCATAGCCTCATAATTCTCCCACCAGAGACTAGCAGGGCCTTCAAGATGATAAGCGGCAAAAATAACCTTATCAGCTTCAGCCACGTTAGCAGAACGCAGCTTGTGGTGGATGCTGCGAAGCCAATCATCCGCGTCGAGAGGCTCGACGGAATATTTGAACTTCGGTGGATACAGCTTGACGAAGTCATTGAGTGAAACCACATCATTTCTCGGCTGGCGTGCGGTGTTTTGCTCAATCCGCTCCAGTAGGCGATTGGTCTCACGCTTATTGCGTTCTGCTTCCAGCATAACCTCGGCCAAAGATGGTGGTTGAGGCAGATTTGCATTTCCAGCTGCGTTGGCTTCTGCCTGCTCCGGAGTAGCAGGATTGTTGCGGTGTTGACCATCCTAGGAGACAAAGCAAAGGTTTAAACCAGGATGGCAGAATTTAACAAGGAAGTGCGGAAGGTAATGGATAGCATGGAATGCAGAGATGTTCATCCGTATGACATGGTAATATAAAGCTGCCATATATATACCAACGGTCATACACACCATTCATAGTTTAGTACAAGCCTGACGGGGTACAACTATAGTGAACGGCGTTACATCTCATCGGAAGCATTCCAACTCCTATACATTATTTTTCTACACTTCCGGAATGATACACACTAAGTCATATTCCACAAGTCACGCAGGACGGCGGAAATACAACTATTACAATACTAGGGATACTACTACTACTCGACAGCTCCGTAGTAGTCCTCATAGAAGTCACCACCCAAGCTCGGAAGTGGAACATGATCATCCGGAAGCAGACAATCCTGTGGAGCACATGTGGACCATAGGGACTCGGATGTGGTCGTGGTCCAACAAGCGGTGGCAGACGAGGCCCACGAGGAGGAGTGATGCCTCCTACCTCACGCCACTCCATAAAGTCCGGCAGACTCGCCCGCACAGGGTACAAGTCCCTCATGTCCATGTATCCGGCTTGCACGGCAGGTGCAAACCTAGTCAGAGTAGCCCAGTGATCAGCACGGGCATTAAAGAGCTCCATACGCAAGGCCCGGTTTTCACGGTCCTTGTCTTCCAGCATCTCCGTGGTGGTGCGAAGAAGTGAGTCCTCATGGGATGCATCGCTGTACAAACCTCGAAGGTAGCCATGCGCCTGTGGAGGGATGCCGGCATGTAGCGGAAATCACTTGTTGACCAGCAAAGGCAGTTCGCTCGAATAATAGTCATCATAGAATAGGCTGCATCTTGCGACGACATCCCAATAGTGATCCCAAGTCCATAGGAACAAAGGAGCGGTTCGGTAGCTCCGGATAGGATGGATAAATCCCGACCGCGTACAGATATTGGCTTTGGTTGAAATCCCTAAACCGCTCCTCGACGGTATATTCAGGGTACCATCGGTAACCTGTCTCGACCATCACTCAACCAACATTGTCGTGTGACCACACACACCAATGCAACGGGTCAGACGAACCACTTGGTTATGGGGACGGGTGGCCATCTGAAAGCACAGCCACAATGCAAAGGCATTAGAATTTCTAGGAAAAATCGGGCAGCATAACATCTGTAAATGCTCAAAATCAGATTTGAGACATTCAAAAACAGATTGCAAAACCACTCAATAACATCATATCAAGGTTCTGGTTCAACTGGTAGCATACCAAAAATAATAGGAACTGAATCGAGGATGTAACCAACAATCCTATAAGTTACTACGGATTAGTAACACGTGAACTCGATAGAGAGAAGAGAGCCTAGTCCTATACCCACGTTGAATGAGAAGAGGATGACTCAGATCAGAGGGCATAAGGTAAAGTAGTAAAAGAGCCTTATGTTCCCTCCCACAATCAATTCCCCTACATATAACTAAAGCATTTCTAGACTCAACTTCGACCAGTTTGGCTTAGCGAACCCACAGTGCAGCCCCCGCTCGATGCCAACGCTGTCAGACCCCGATTCCAAGTCACATCGACCTAGCTGGTAACACCTCATATCACTTTGTGGCCTCACGCACGGTATTCTACGGTGTCGCCTTACCATGGCCCGGGACCGTTTATGGCGTCTTTTTGGCTCACGATATGACATTGTCGCTAGCATCCACATGACAAAGAACCCGGGCCGACATGGCTAGTCGTGAACCCAAAGCGGCACTAACCTATGGGGACAGGCATACATGAATCACATCGAGCATGTCGGTCATCAACGTATATATTCGGGCTGTAGCACTGGGCTGTAGCAGGCTAGGCAGGACTCCGAATACCACCGCGTGACATTTCCCCGAAGGGACAGACATAGGAACGAAGTGAAACACATGCCGGCCAGTCAAGTGTCCAAGCAGTAGTCTTTGGGCTAACAGGACTCCGGTACACCGGGCTGTAGCGGACTACTATCGCTCAGAAGCACGAGACTTACATTTCCCCATATGAGAGGCTGCCAAGGATAAACAACTAGTTTGTCGGATCCCACTCATACCAAGCATTTCAATCATACACGCAATATGCCCGATATGAGTAAATATAACAAGGCATCACAACAAAACTCTACAACTCAGATACTTTATTTAAAAGGCTCTGAGGAGCCATACATAACATAATCATACAGATAGGGGTCACATGACCCAACACTCAAGTCATACAATCATACAAGCACATGCGGAAGCAAACTAGTCTGAGTACAGACTCTAGAAAGAAAGAAAGCTTGTTGGAGCCTTTCTATCTACAAAGGCCCTTCACAAGTCTTAGATCGCCACCGGGTGGCTAATTCACTCGTCGATGTCAAGGTCTACGAGAACCCATCGGAAAGGGGCAGTGTTGTAAATGCGAAAAACATTAATTAAGCAAACATGAGTACAGAGGTACTCAAAGAAGTCTTACCACGTAATCCTATCATACATGCACATTCTCAAGAAGGTGGTGGAGTTATTTGCAACAAGCCAGCTTTGACTCTTGGCTAAGCTATCCTACGTGACACCATTTGAAAAGCATTTGTCGCACACGAGTCCACTAATCACCATCACAATACTCCACCGTGGATCCTCTCTCGTCATCCCACGAGAGGGCCATCCACGATACTCACACTTATCTTGAGGTTTTTAGAAGTATCCATTTACTTGTCTATGAACTGATATAGGTAACCCAGAAGTCCTTCTCCGTGGACACGGCTATTCGAATAGATCATATTAAACCCTGCAGGGGTGTACTTCTTCACACACGCTCTCACCACTTACCGCCGTTTACACGACATGTACTGCAACCTTCAAGCGGAAGCCCAACGTGGGTGTCGGCCACAGCCTACCTAAACACACAAGTCCCAAGTCCAGGTTGATCGCCTATTCGGGTTCCATCCGCAGGAGTCCGCCGAGGTTTCCCATACGGCCCCGAACGATGTGTACAGTGGTTCCCGAGACACCAAACGGGTGAATCGGTACACCGGGCCACGGTGCCTACCGCAACACAACCCACCCCTATGGTCAGCGCTATGCATGGCCCCCAAAGATGCTACAAACACCGTAAACTACTTGCAACTCCTTGACCGAGGACAATAGTGGTTAAGAAGCCGAGAGGGTCAATTAAGGATCCCAATGCGTGGTAGTAATCGCTTTCATGGATCACAAACACAGATCTCAGTTCTTAGGGACGGCTTCAATGAAACAACCCACCATGTACTCCTACATGGCCTCTCATCGATACCTTTACCAAAACGTGTTCAACACTTTCACCCCGAACCCGACACAACCTTTCACTCCAGTTCATCATCCCGATGAGCCGGACTGACACAACTCTAAGCATAGCAAGCACAGCATGGTAGGAATCACAAACATGGCTCAATCAACTCCTACACATACTAGTGGGTTTCATCTAGTTACTGTGGCAATGACAGGTCATGCAAAGGAAGTGGGTTCAATTACCGCAGCACACAACAGTTTGAATCGCGTTGTCTTAATGCAGTAAACGAGAGCAGAAGCGAGAACATGGGTTTGTATCGGAATGATCAATGAGTTGCTTGCCTGATGGAACTGGGGTAGAGTACCGCCCTTCAGACGGATAGTCGAGGTTATCCTCAAGGCGTAACCTATCATGAAAGCACACCGAAAGTAAACACACATGACAATATGCAACAATATGATGCATGCTATGACATGGCAATATGGATGTGTGTTGGCCTAATGCAAGCTGAAATAATAGGGGATGAACTCATTTGAATCAAAGATTCAAATGATAGCTCATTTGAAATAGCCCTAAAGGTGCATTATCTTATTCTGGTTAAACAGCAAGGTTAACTTGTTTTAACATGCATGAAACCTGTACCAATGGATAGAATGGATTTTTCTGATCATTTTTCATATATAAATCTTTGAATTTGGAGTTATAGATTAAAAGTTATAAGCATTTGAAATTTGAATTATATTCTGGAATTTACTATATTAAAATAAATCCAGAAATTGAATTAATACGTCAGCCATGCGTCATCATGACGTTAGAGTCAACAGGGACGTCCAGGTCAAACCTGACATTGGGTCCCGCATGTCAGGGTAATTAACTTAATTAAAGTTTAATTAAAACTAACCTATTTAGTTAGCAGGGCTGGGCCCCATCTGTCAGTGACCTGTCGGGGTCAACGAGGGCCCACAGTGGTCAACGTCCATGTCGGCTGCACCGGCGGCTAGCCGCCGGCGAGCCCGACGCGGCGGAGGGAGTGTGTTTGGCGATTCCGGCGACCAAACGAGTCGCGGAAGGGTGACCGGGAGCACGTCGGCGAAGAGCTCCACGGCGACGGGTGCGGGTGATCGTGGCTCGGTTGCTACGTTGCTCGAGGGCGCGAGAGAGAGGGAAGGGGAGTTAGGTGGTCTCACGGGCGACGTGTAGAAGCCCTCGTCGAGGTCGGGGATGAACCGTAGCGACGGCGGCGACGAAAGGGATCTCCGGCGACGGGGAACTCGGTTGAGGTCGGTGGGGTGGACTCGGGGCGCTAGAGCGAGCGGGGCTCGGCTGGTTCGGAATAGTGGAGTGCGGCGGAGCTCCTGGACATGGTGAGGAGGAGCACGGGCGGCGGGGAGCACGGTTGCGACGATGCAGCGGGCGGCGGCGCTGCCGGCCAAGGCGGGGGAGCACGATGGAGAGGGACCGGGAGGAGAGGGGTGTCCAGGGGTTCGGGAGAGGAGGAGAGCGATCCACGTCGCGGTTGGGCGAGGGGAGCGGCGAGGCGGCGACCAGGTGCGTGGCACCCATGCGGTGCCTGGCCGAAAGCACTGGCTGCTGCTGGCGAGCCAAGCAGCCACTGGCGTTGGGCTGGGCCGGCAGGTGGGCCGGGTGGGTGCGTCAGGTAAGTTTTTTTTCCTGTTTTTATCTTTTTTCTAATATTCTGCAACTTTGTGGGGTTTTCTAAAATACCAAAACAGTTTTAAAATTCACCAAAATGCTCCTGGTCCCTTGTTGGAATATTTCCAACATGAAACATTTTGGTTTTGCAATTTTTGGACATTTAAAATATTTTATATAATTTGAAATGCTCAAGTTCAAAAACTTATGATTTAATCCAAGGACCTTTGGATGACCTAGAAAATGATGCACCACTTTTGACATAGGCTCTGAACCAAAGCAAAGATGATGAGCATTTTGAAGGCATTTCGTGTTCATTGAAATAATTTTTAGTAAACCCTAGTTGAATTAAGGGGGTGTTCTGGGGGTTTCCTGTCTTCCCCATTTCAAATTCAAATGAAATTTAAACATGATGCACACCCTAATGCATGGTCTATCTGGGATGTGACACCATGCGCCTTTGTGCGTCATGCCGTAGAGCTTCCGGAGCGTCTGGTGTTCGGCCGGGACGAACTCCCACATATTTACCGCCCGCCTTTGGCAGGGCAGGATCCGGCGAACGAGCATGACTTGGACCACATTGACAAGCTTGATGTTCTTGTCCTTCATGCTTTTGATGCATGTCTTGAGTCTGGCCAGCTCCGTGGAATCGCCCCAGGACAGGCCCTTCTTTTCCCAGGAGGTGAGCCGCATAGGGATTCCGGATCAGAACTCGGGGGCCGCCGCCCAGTTGACGCCGCGCGGCTCGGTGATGTAGAGCCACCACGATTGCCATCCTTTTACGGTCTCCACAAAGGAGCCGTCTAGCCAAGTGACGTTAGGCATCTTGCCCACCATGGCCCCTCCGCACTCCGCTTGTTGGCCACGTACAATCTTCAGCTTCACGCAGAAGATTTGTAGCCACAGGCCGAAGTGAGGCCGGATGCAGAGGAAAGCCTCAAAACGCACGATGAACACCGAGATGTTGAGGATTTAAATTTGGGGCTAGATGATGGAAATCTCGCCCATTGTAGACCATGCGCCCGCGGACGACGGGATGGAGTGGAAACCCCAGTCCACGGTCGAAGTGGGTGACGAACACGACTCTCTCGTGGGGTCCTGGGGTCGGAATGACCTGCCTAGGGTTCGGTAGCCAGTGCGCTATGTCCGCGGCCAAGTATCCGGCCGCCCGAAGATCTGTGATGTGCTTCTCCTCGGCGGTGGAAACCACCCACTTGCATCCTGCTCCGGACATGTCTAGCTGTGCGGAGGAGACTTGGACTTGGGCGCTGGAGCTCGAGGAGGCAAGAGTGGGCATAGAAGGAAGAAGGCGTGGGTAAAAATGAGGAAATCTTATCCCTTTATAGAGGCGACGAAAGCGGTGCGCCTCCCCACTTGCCCGTTGGGAATCGCTTGCTTCCCAAGCGCCACGATTAATGATGCGGTGAGATTACCCGTACCCGTATTGATGAGAATCCCGTAATGAGGGGGCATGATCTCTGCTTTCACAAGACGTGTCAAGGAAACCGACTCGCAATATGCGCTGTGGCTGGTTGTGGAAGGACGGTTCGAATAATGACCTGACCGTAGTGACACGTCGCGTTGCCTAAAAAAGGTTGTCGGCAGATTGCATTTGTGAAACATCATTCTCTCTACGGTGGTATACGAAGATCATCTTGTGGATCCGGACACGGTTTGAGTGTTCGATAATCACTTTGGAGTATTCGGAGAAGGAACCCACCCTGCAATGCCGAAGACAAGATCATGGGCGGACTCATCGTCATTGAAGCCTGGTTCAGGGGCTACTGAGGGAGTCCTGGATTAGGGGGTATCCGGACAGCCGGACTATGTACAACGTCCGGACTATTGAAGCATGAAGATACAAGACTCAAGACTTCGGCCCGTGTTCGGATGGGACTTCCCTTGTCGTGGAAGGCAAGCTTGGCGATCCGGATATTATATTTCCTTCCTTGTAACCGACTCCATGTAAACCCTAGCCCTCTTCGGTGTCTATATAAACCGGGGAGGTTGGTCCTTAGAAGGCCGATCACAATTACATTCATACCATCATAGGCTAGCTCTTAGGGTTTAGCCTCTACGATCTCGTGGTAGATCTACTCTTGTACTACCCATATCATCAATATTAATTAAGCAGGAAGTAGGGTTTTACCTCCATCGAGAGGGCCCGAACCTGGGTAAACATCGGTGTCCCCTGCTTCCTGTTACCATCAGCCTTGACGCACAGATCGGGACCCCCTACCCGAGATCCGCCGGTTTTGACACCGACACCCGCCTCCACGACGCGTCGGTGAAGGAAGCCGTCGGAGTGACCTTGCTCGATCGGGTGTGAGCCGTGACCCACCTGCTGTGATGACTCCAGCGGCGGCCGCCAGAGGTTCTACTTAAAGGAAAACGCCACGTCCACCACAAGATGAGCGTGGCGTAATTTCTAGCGGCATTGTTATGCACCCACAGCGGCGTCCGTACAACAAGATGCCTATCGATTAGGTCCAGGACCTGCAAACACCACTCCCGCCTCGTCAACCTACTTCTGCTCTAGTAGTTTGGTGACAAGATCGTAATGTTGCTCCTGCTTGCTCTGCCAGTAGTCGAGCGACATCATGTTCTTCGCGCTTCCACATGCCCACTATAGTGACCGCAGTGATGGAGTGAGCCTAGATGATGCTGGATTTTCCTCTACTAGTTGGCAAGATGGACGAATGTAGAGCTACCATCCAGAGCTTGATCGAGTTTGCTGATGCAAACAGATCATAGTTGGTGGACCCTCATGGCGCCCGCCAACTACGTTCGTGGCTCAAACTAATGGTCGTGTGGTAGGCGGTGCACCAATGGTACAATCACCTCCACGGCAACAACCCCTACAACAGCACGGGCAATCATAGCAGACGTGGCGGGATGCATAACCCGACGATGTGTCAATGTCCTCCTAAGATCCGTAGACGCAATATGATTAGCAGTAAGTGTTGCTGGAGAGGCGAGAAGAAGATGCTCGCACCACCATTCAACGATGCCAGGAGGTGTGCCGTCAATCATACGAACGCAACGGCCAACCGTCAACGAGCCGGTGCCCATTGTTGGCGGGTAACTGCCTTACGAGGTCGGGTGCCCTGCCTTCACACGCGAACTATGTTAATTCCGTTGGACATCCGTCCGCGTGTTCAAGCCCTAAGTATCGGAAAAGTACGACGGCAAGCTAAACCAGGTAGAGTTCTTGGGCACGCTGTGCAGGTTGCCTGGGGAAGGGATGAAAAGATTTTGGCCAACTAACTCACATTGGTGCTTAAACCCAATATGCGAGCCTGGTTGATGATCTTGCTGGAGAACTCCATTTCCTCGTGGTCAGATCTTCGAAACAAATTTGTTGGCGCTTTCACCAGTGGCCAGAAGGGTCCCAGGTTGCCCAGTGACTTGCCAGTGATCCCACAGAATGAAGGGGAAGATCTGTGTAGATATATTCAGAGGTCCAGCCATGTACACCGCAGCATCCCAGGTGTGCACCCGGGATCTGTGATTGTCGGCTTCCACAAGAACGTGCGCAATCGTAAGATGCGGGAGAAAATGCAAGTATGGTTGCCAAAGACCATCAAAGAGCTTTATACATTGGCAGACAACTGTGCACGGGCTGAAGAAGGGAGAAGGCTTCTTGGGGAGGAGGATAGCCTTGAAGTTAACTCAGACGATGACGATGACGACGACAACGCCTCGGGGAAGAAAGGTCGAAGGTGCAACAGGAAGCGCAAGGGAAAATCTGGCCCTGCCAAGAGAAACAAAGGTGGAAGTGTTGGAGATATGCCCTAGAGGCAATCATGTATGATGATATTTCCTATGTGTTTATGAACAAAGATAGTCCTTGGACATTATCAATGATGTGTATCAGCAAGTACGTGACTTGTTTGTGGGACTATGCATTGTATGATCACTGTCCTAAAAGGTCCCTAGTCGAAAGGGCTGTGTGGACACGCAGCCAGCTAGACTGGCATATGACACGGTCGATGGCTTGGTCTCACTAGCCATGAAGCATTGGATGCTAACCGGATAATATGGACTTGGAAGGGTCTGGTCGGATTCGACGTAGTCGGATCTGAGTCGAGATAAGGTCCGAGTCGGACAGATCCAACTATGAGACGCAGCGATATGTCATCTGTGAGTCTCTAGTACAACATACTTTCTATGTCCTAAGACCTGAGCTGACGCATGTACTCGAGATGGTGATAGACTTGCTTTGGGCCGACCAAATGCTACTCTGTGACTGGGTAGTTACAAAGGTAGGTTTCGGGTTTGTCCAATCCCATGCTACGAGACATGGTCGAGCAAGATGGGATTTGCCCCTCCGATCAGGAGAGATATACTCTGGGCCCCTCGTGTGATTCGACCAGGAACAACATGGCCATGCGACAAGGATTATGAGATAATCCGGATAGTGGGCGGTATCACTGGAACGAGAAAGAGGTCGGGTTAGCACAAGGATGACAGTCTCGCCTTGAGCCCGACAAAATATATCGTCTTGGCAAAGGGAACAGCGAAGTGTGACACGTTATGCAAGTTCGCCTAACCAGCTTCATCGCTACGCTTGGTGGTCAGCACGCCTTGCTAGAGGCCTCTACCAACCGTACAGGTCGGAGGTGATCCGAACTGTGACCAAGCCGACTTGAACCTAAGGGGTCGCGCGCTTAAGGGAAGTAACCTACGAGGTCAGTTCGTAGGACACTGGTCGGATGTGATCCGAACTGGACTAGGAACGTGACCGAATAGACTTTGGGCTTTAGGGTCCGTGCGAGGCCCAAGTGTTCAGCCCGTGACGGACGCCTATATATAGTGGAGGTGCAGCACACTCAGGCGGTTGATCGCTTCGGCGCTGTGACTAGGGTTTGCATGTGTTGCGAATAGCCTCCACTCGCCGCCGACTGTGTGATCGGACCTAGCAGTCCATCGCACGACGTTCCTCCCGCACGCACAGATACCGTTAGAGGCGGTGCACTTGCGCCGCTCCGGTGAACTCGTACGTGGGACCGGACGACCGGCTGCTCGAGGGAGATCGAACGAGGAGGAGACGATCCACGCGAACGCGCTGCCCCAACTCTTCTTCCGCTGCACGGCACTGCGCGTCTAGTGGTAACGAACTGTGATCCATCTCCCGTAGCATGTTCCTGGATGTTCTGCGCGTAGGAATTTTTAATTTGCAGTCGACACACCCTACCGTAGGACCCAACAGTGGTATCAGAGCCTCTGTTATAGGATTTGGATTCAGATCGTATGCATATTAGATATGTGGAGGCGGTAGATGAGATCTGTTGTCCTTGAAAAGATCGGCTATGTGCACGGTTGATGTGATCAACTGCACATGGGGATCGTTGAGGCTATGTTTTACGTAAATCGGGATCGATGAGGTCGTGACATGATCTACCCCTACCGGTCGGTCATCCGCCATCGGGGTTAACAGTGAAACGTAAATCCGAATCGGATTCGCGATGATCGATAAGATCGGTCAGATCAGAGAATTCGGCGTGATCGGAGTTCAGATATGATCGGAGTTCAGATGTGATCAACTGCACATGGGGACCGCCGTGTGCATAGCGCCGTGTATTTCGTACCCGACTCACAAACCGGTAGAATGCGATTCTATGCATAACTTTGTTTTGTAGGTTTGTTGTGAATAGTATGGCTCATGTGTATGTGATGCATGTGTGTAATTTATACGTGGCCTGGGTGTCATGTTTGTCAGCCGGCAGGAGCCAAAGTGTTGTCATTATAATGTATAACGACATGCGTGTCGACTTGTGACTCTATGTAAATTCATTACTAGTTGTAGTAGTTGGATAATAGAGATCAGGTTGGTGGCTTGGCGTCCCGGGCGTGACAAACAAGATGGAGTTCGTAGATGGTCATCTGAGTCGAGCCGACTGGAAGAACGTCCATGAAGGAGCCATACTATTTCACAATATGTGTTATATTTGTGATTGTTATGCTTCTTTGTTTCTATGCATGTTAAAATGATAGAATGATCCCTCATGAATATCAGCGAATTGCCATCCCCGATGTTGCACCTTCGCACGCCAAGTACGTCTAGTAGTGGGCTCATAAAATTGGGGTGCTTCTTTGGGTGTCCTTGAACTGAAGGGTTCGTGTCGGACACAGACATGCACTGCATCAGGTTAACTTGACAAGGCTAACAAAACGGTTTTGGGCCTTGTGGCAAAGAAGGTTGGGAGCCAGGGTATGAGATACCTTCCTGACCGACAGGAGTCATATAGAGATACGATTAGCAAGGAGTTGCTTATCGGATAGGTATGTTGGCTAGCAGTGATGCCAAAGCTCACTAGTCGCATGTGCTAGTCGGATCCTGAATCACTGAGAGTTTGCGGAGGGATGCTGACATCAGTGGGAGTTTTTCTGTTTAGGCTAGAATTACTGTACATAAACACATTGCTTAGTGATCGCATGTTTACTGTTGTAGATCAATGGCACCACCTGCTCAACCCAACTTTGCATTGAAATCAATTCTGGAAAAGGATAAACTGAATGGAACAAACTTTACCACCTGGTATAGAAATCTGAGAATTGTTCTCAAGCACGATAAAAGGAACATGTTCTAGAGGATCCACTTCGAGAGGAACCTGCCGATAATGCTAGTGCCACAGCTAAAAATGCCTACTGTAAACTTCGTTGATGAATCAACGGAGATCAAGCTGTCACGATGCTGGCTTGTATGGAGCCCGATTTGCAACAGCATTTCGAAAATGTTGAGGCTTACGATATGATCGAGAGTCTCAAGAGCATGTTTCGGATACGTGAGCTAGGACCGAAAGGTTCAACGTCTGGCAATCCTTGATGGATTGCAAGCTGAAGGAAGGTGATCCACTGAGCCCACATGTGATCAAGATGATCGGATATGTGAAAGCTTTGGATCGTTTGGGCTTCCCGCTCTTGGATGAGCTGGCTACTGATGCTGTTCTGGGTTCTCTTCCGCCCAGCTATGGGACGTTCATCTCGAACTATCAAATGCATGGCATGGATAAGAAGCTCACTGAATTGCATGAGATGCTCAAGGTGGCAGAGCAGGATATTAAGAAAGGCACGCATCAAGTGTTGATGGTGCAGAAATCGGCTAAGTTCAAGAAGAGTTGGTCCAAGAAAAAGGCTAAGGCTAAGGGCACGGAGACGGTAACCTCTACCGCTGCACCAAAGTCTGGACCGGACTCGAAGAACGTCTGCTATCACTGCAAGGAGACCGGTCACTGGAAGAGGAACTGTAGAAAGTGGCTTGCAGAGCATGCAAGAAGGCCGGAAATGCTTCTTCAGGCAAAGGTACACTTGTTGCATATGTTATAGACATTTACCTTGCTGACATACCTAGTAGCTCTTGGGTATTTGATACCGGATCGGTTGTTCATATTTGCAACTTGATGCAGGGGCTGGTAAGAACTAGGCGTGTGGCACAAGGGGAGATTGACATCAGGGTCGGCAACAAAGCAAGAGTTACTGCGTTGGAGGTCGGCATGATGCAGCTCCAGCTTCCTTCCGGATTCATTATGGAATTGAATAATTGTTATTACATTCCTGCACTTAGTCGGAACATTATTTACGCCTCATGTTTGATGAGTCAAGGTTATGAATTCAATTTAAAGGACAATGGTTGTTCGATATTTTTGAATGGTATGTTCCACGGCTATGCACCCATTGTTGATGGGTTATTTATATTGAATCTAGAATAGGAACCGGTCTATAACGTAAATGTCAAGAGGCATAAGCCTAATGAGATAAATCCGACATACTTACGGCATTGCGGCTTGGACACATTAATGCGAAACGCATGATGAAGCTCCATGATGATGGGCTCCTAACTTCGTTCGACTTGGTCGTTCGAGACATGTGAATCATGCTTGCTCGGCAAGATGACTAAGTCTCCTTCGCAAAGAGTTGCGAGAGGGCATCCGAGATGTTGGAGCTTATACACAGTGATGTGTGTGGTCCAATGAGCACAACTGCCAGAGGTGGCTATCAGTACTTCATGACTTTTACCGACGACTTGAGTAGATATGGATATATCTATTTGATGAGACACAAGTCGAAGACTTTTGAAAAATTCAAAGAGTTTCAGAACGAGGTTGAGAATCATCTCGGCAAGACTATAAAGCTTCTGCGATCTGATCGTGGAGGTGAGTACATGAGCCAGGAGTTTGATGATCATCTGAAAAATCGAGGTATACTACCTCAGCACACACCTCCAGGTACGCCACAGAGAAACGGTGTGTCGGAACGGAGGAATAGGACCTTGTTGGACATGGTCCGGTCTATGATGAGCAAATCGGATTTACCCTTGTCATTTTGGGGATACGCTCTAGAAACTGCAGCTTTCACACTTAATAGGGTACCATCAAAATCCGTACACAAGACACCGCATGAGATGTGGACCGGGAAGAGTCCCGATTTGTCTTTTCTAAAGATTTGGGGTTGTGAAGCATTTGTCAAGCGACTTATGTCGGACAAGCTTACACCCAAGTCGGATAAATGCATATTCGTGGGATATCCGAGGGAAACCTTGGGATATAGCTTCTACAACCGGAAGAGAACAAAGTGTTTGTTGCTCGGGCAGGGGTTTTCCTTGAGAAAGAGTTTCTCGGTCGGGAGGCCAGTGGGAGGACGGTTCGACTCGAAGAAATTCGAGGACCACTCGAGGGACGGCTCGGCTGGTGATGAAATCATACGGAGTCGGTCGGGAACCTGTAGTGGAAGCGGCACGGAACCACGGAGGTCGGAAAGATTGCGCAGAGTGCGCGATGTATTGTTGCTAGAAAGCGACGAGCCGCCACGTATCACGGAAGCGATGGTGAGCCCAGATTCGAGGCATGGCTGGAGGCCATGAGATCCGAAAGTTAAAGTCCATGGATGAGAATCAAATGCAGGACTTGGTTGATCCGCCGCTGGCGTATGACCATTGGTTGCAAATGGGTCTTTAAGAAGAAAACCGATGTGGATGGAAATGTTCAGATCCACAAAGCTCGGCTTGTCGCTAAAGGTTATGGACAAGTTCAAGGAATTGACTACGACGAGACTTACTCGCCGGTAGCGATGCTGAAATCGGTGAGGATCATACTGGCTATAGCTGCATATTTCGATTAAGAGATATGTCAGATGGATGTCAAGACGGCTTTCATTCACGGAAATTTAACCGAGGATGTGTATATGATACAGCCCGAGGGTTTTGTCGATCCGACTAGCACTAGTAAGGTATGCAAGCTCAAGAGATCCATTTATGGGTTGAAGCAAGCATCTCGGAGTTGGAACATTCGTTTTGATGAGGTCGTCACTGATTTCGGTTTCATCAAAAGCGAAGAGGACTCTTGTTTATACAAGAAGTTAAGTGGGAGCTCGATAGTGTTTTTTATCATGTATGTGGACGACATACTACTGATCGGGAACGATGTTTCGATGTTAAAATCGGTCAAGGGATCATTGAATGGCAAGTTTTCGATGAAGGACCTTGGTGAGGCAGTCTATATTTTAGGCATTAAGATCTATAGAGATAGATCGAGGAGGCTGCTCGGCTTAAGCCAGAGGACGTACATAGATAAAGTGTTGAAGGGGTTCAACATGAGTGAGGCGTAGAAAGGGTTCTTGCCACTCTCACATGGTATAAGGCTAAGCGAGACTCAGAGTCCTTCGACATATGATGAGCGAAGCAGGATGAGTAGGATTCCGTATGCCTCGGCAATCGGATCCATCATGTATGCCATCATATGTACAAGGCCTGATGTTGCTTTTGCAATAAGCCTAACAAGCAGATATTGTGCCAACCCGGTGAGAGTCCTTTGGGCAGCGGTAAAGACTATTTTGAAGTACACGAAAAGGACTAAAGAGATGTTCCTAGTTTATGGGGGTGAGGAAGAGCTGCGTCGTAAGGGGTTACGTCGATGCTAGTTTCCAAATCTCTGAGAGATGATTGTCGATCACAGTCCGGATTCGGTATGCGTCTGAACGGAGGATCGATTACCTTGAATGAGTTCCAAGCAGGATACGGTGGCCGATTCTACCACAGAAGCCAAATACATTGCGGCTTGTGAAGCTGCAAAGGAAGGTGTTTGGATCCGGCATTTTCTGGATGATCTTGGTATTTTCCCAGCCTCGGTGTAACTGTTGGACCTTTATTGTGATAATTCTAGTGCCATCGCACAAGCCAAGGAGCCGAGGAATCACCACAAGGTCAGACACATAGGCCGGAAATATCACCTGATACGAAAGATCGTAAAGAATGGTGATGTAGAGTTATGCAAGATTCACACGGATGCAAATGTTGCAGATCCGTTGACTAAGCCGCTTCCACAACCCAAACATGAGGGGCACGTTAGAGCTATGGGCATTCGATGTCTATTTGATTGACTCTAGTGCAAGTGGGAGACTGTTGGAAATATGCCCTAGAGGCAATCATGTATGATGATATTTCCTATGTGTTTATGAATAAAGATAGTCCTTGGACATTATCAACGATGTGTATCAGCAAGTACGTGACTTGTTTGTGGGACTATGCATTGTATGATCACTGTCCTAAAAGGTCCCTAGTCGAAAGGGCTGTGTGGACACGCAGCCGGCAAGACCGGCATATGACATGGTCGATGGCTTGGTCTTACTAGCCATGAAGCATTGGATGCTAACCGGATAATATGGACTTGGAAGGGTCTGGTCGGATTCGACGTAGTCGGATCCGAGTCGAGATAAGGTCCTAGTCGGACGGACCCAACTATGAGACGCAGTGATATGTCATCTGTGAGTGTCTAGTACAACATACGTTCTATGTCCTAAGACCTGGTGGCGCATGTACTCGAGATGGTGATAGACTTGCTTTGGGCCGACCAAGCGCTACTCCGTGTTGGGTAGTTACAAAGGTAGGTTTCGGGTTTGTCCAATCCCATCTTTGAGAGACATGGTCGAGCAAGATGGGATTTGCCCCTCCGATCAGGAGAGATATACTCTGGGCCCCTCGTGTGATTCGACCAGGAACAACATGGCCATGCGACAAGGATTATGAGATAATCTGGATAGTGGTCGGTATCACTGGAACGAGAAATAGGTCGGGTTAGCACAAGGATGACAGTCTTGCCTTGAGCCCGACAACATATATCATGCGGCAAAGGGAACATAAGTGTGACATGTTGTACAGGTTCGCCTAACCAGCTTCATCGTCTGCTTGGTGGTCGGCACGCCTTGCTAGAGGCCGCTACCAACCGTACAGGTCGGAGGTGATCCGAACTGTGACCAAGCCGACTTGAACCTAAGGGGTCGCGCGCTTAAGGGAAGGAACCTACGATGTCAGTTTGTAGGACACTGGTCAGATGTGATCCGAACTGGACTAGGAACGTGACCGAATAGACTTTGGGCTTTAGGGTCTGTGCGAGGCCCAAGTGTTGAGCCCGCGACGGACGCCTATATATAGTGGAGGTGCGGCACACTCAGGCGGTTGATCGTTTCGGTGCTGCGACTAGGGTTTGCATGTGTTGCGAATAGCCTCCACCCGCCGCCGACTGTGTGATCGGACCTAGCAGTCCGCCGCACGATGTTCCTCCCGCACGCGCGGATACCATTAGAGGCGGTGCACTTGCGCCGCTCCGGCGAACTCGTACGTGGGATCGGACGACCGGCTGCTCGAGGGAGATCAAACGAGGAGGAGACGATCCACGCGAAGGCGCTGCCCCAACTCTTCTTTCACTGCACGGCACTGCGCGTCTAGTGGTAACGAACTGTGATCCATCTCCCGTACCATGTTCCTGGATGTTCTGCGCGTAGGAATTTTTAATTTGCAGTCGAAGCACCCTACCGTAGGACCCAACAGGAAGGCACTTGCATGGAAGCAGATGCGCGTGCTGATTGCCAAGTTGTCGGGGTAGGAGAGAAGACCGGAAAATCTGACAGGCCGTATTGCAAGACCATATCTACCAAGGGTCCCGACCTCCAGGAGTGCCGCCAAGTTGAACAGCTAGTTGAGAAACAGAAGGCTGAGTACGTGAAGCGGGACAACTAGAAGGGCCAGGATGGCATAGGTGGATCCAGTAAGAAGGGTCGGGCGGCTGAGGTGGACGCCGTGGCAATGCTAAATAGAAGAAAGAGAAGCCCGCCAGGGGTACAGAGAAGAAGAAGAAGACAGTGAGGATGAGGATGATGACGAGTCGAGTGAACCTGAATTCCAGAAGGCAACTGAAGCAATGTGCATTGACAGGGGTGCATCTTTGCACTCCTCTCACTGCCAGCTCAAGCAATGGGTGCGTGAGGTCAATGCAGCGAAACAGACAGTGGAAGCGCAAAGGCCCCTCAAGTGATATCACACGCCTATTATTTTTATGTTGAGGACGACCCTGACCACACAATAGCGGTCGGTTGTTTGCCATTGTTGGTCTCACCGACAATACGCAACCTCAAGGTGACGAAAATACTAGTTGACGGTGGGGCTGGCTTGAATTTGATCTCCCAGAGGTGATCGACGGGCTGCAAATTCTTGAGGAGGAGCTCAAAACGACCAGGATATTTCAGGGAATCGACCCGGGGAGGAGCATGAAAAAGGGAAAAATCATGCTGCCAGTGACGTTTGGCGGGGAGTTGAATTACAGGACCGAGAAGATCGTGTACGATGTTGTCAAGATTCCCTTGCCATTTAACGGAATTCTTGGTCGCCCAGCCTTGGCCAAATTTATGGCCGCATCCCACTATGCATACAATACCCGGAAGATGCCAGGGACCATGGATGTCATCACCGTCAACTCCAGCAAGAACGATGCGGTTACATGTATGGACAAGCTCTACAGAGAAGTATTGGCGGCTGAGTCCGTCAAGACCACAACTCCCACCGAGGAGAAGAAAAGCCAGAAAAGCCGACAAGACATCCAACAAGACTTCGGGGAACCGCACCTCCTCAGAGTGCTGCGTGCCCATTGAGGACTTGCTAGAAAGCTCTACCGGCAAGAAAACCAGGGCCACTCCGCCTATGATGAAGAAGGTGACAGCAAGGGAGGATGGCACAGGCGGTTCTTTTACCGTTGGTGCCAACCAAGACAGCAAATAGGAAAGCACGCTCATTGCCTTACTGCGGGAGAATGTAGATGTGTTTGCATGGCAACCATCTGACATCCTCGGTGTTCCCAGGGAGGTAATTGAGCACCACTTAGCTATGTGTCCTCATGCTTGGCTTGTGAAGCAGAAGGTTAGGAAGCAAGCTTTGGAACGGCAACAGTTCATAGTAGAAGATATCAAGAAACTTGAGCCAGCAGGCCTAGTAGGGGGAGTGTTACATCCAACTTTGTTGGTGAATCCGGTCATTGTGTGCAAGGCAAATGGGTAATGGAGACTTCGCATTGATTACACAGACCTCAACAAGGCATGTCCCAAGCATCTTTTCCCCTTGCCGAGCATCGATCACATTGTGGACTCCGCTGCCAACTGTGACTTGCTCTCGTTTCTTGACGCATACTCTGGATATCACCAGATACTTATGTCAAAGGAAGATGAGGAGAAGACCGCATTCATTACTCCACATGGCACGTATTGCTTTCTACGCGTGCCTTTTAGACTAAAGAGTGTTGGTTCGATATTTTAAGAGTAGTTCAGATTGGCTTTCAACCATAGCTGCACATGAAGATGTATGGAAGCCTATATGGATGATATAGTGGTAAAAACCAAGGACAAATCAACAGTCATGAAAGATTTAGAGGAAACCTTTGCAAACTTGCGTAATATCAACATGAAGCTTAACCCTGAGAAGTGTGTGTTCGGTGTCCCATCCAGCAAACTTCTCGAGTTCTTCATGTATTAGCGTGGGATTGGAGCAAACCCCGACAAGATCAAGGCCATTGAGCAGATTCAAGCGCCTAAGACCATCAAGGATGTGTGACGCCTTGTCGGATGTATCGCAGCTCTGTGTAGGTTCATTTCAAGATCTGCTGAGTGGGCCCCGTCAAATGGACTCAGGAAGCGGAGGCTGCTCTACAAGATCTGAAAAGATACATGTCCTCTGCGCCAACCCTAGTCGTGCCTAGGCCACAGGAGTCATTACTGCTATACTTAGCAGCAACAAATCAAGTGGTTAGTGTTGCGCTAGTTGTGTAGAGGGAGGCTGGTGACAAAGAGATGGCAGCGTCAAAGCCATCCCTTAACAGAATGGAATACTCCATTGTAGATCTTGCCAATGGTGGAGCAAAGATAGTGCAAGAGGAGATAACTGATTAGCAGACCGATGGTGCCGAAGAATAAGGTGGTGCAGCAACCCGTATACTTTGTCAGCTCGCTCTTGCAGGGGGCTAGATCAAGGTATTCAGGTGTGCAGAAGTTGCTTCTTGGCCTAGTTATGGCCTCAAGAAAGTTGTGCCACTACTTGCAGGCTCATGAGATCACGATGGTCATTCGCTTTCCGTTGCAGCGCATTCTAAGGAACCCAGAGGCAACCGACAGGATATTAGAGTGGGCACTGGAGCTATTGAGTTTTGTACTCAAGTTTGAAAGTACATCAACGATTCAAAGTAGAGCACTAGCAGATTTCATTGCAGAGTGGACACCAACACAGGATGACGAGATCCCTGAATCAACTCTCCCTGGCAAGGAAACTAAGAAGAACTGGGTCATGTTCTTTGACGGTGCTTTCTCACTGCAAGGCGCCGGTGCCGGAGTGCTGCTTGTCGCACCCACCGGAGAGCATCTCAAGTATGTGGTTCAGATGCAATTTCCCAGAAGGAAGCTACCAACAATACTACGGAGTATGATGGACTGCTTGTCGGCTTTAGAATTGCAATGGAGTTGGCAATCAAAAAGTTGATTGTTCGAGGAGACACACAACTTGTAGTGAAGCAAGTGAACAAGGACTACCGAGCCCATTGATAGAGGCATATGTGAGAGGTGAGGAAATTGAAAGAACACTTGATGGTTTACAAACAGCGCACATCCCGCGCGCGGAAAACGGCATTGTTGATCAACTATCAAAATGTGCTGCCCAAAGGCTTCTTATGGAACCAGGAACTTTTGTGCTCCATTTGAATCAGCCGACAGTCACCCCTTCAACGAGAGCCAAGAAGAGAAGGAAACTAAGCACTGAAAAGAATTTTCCGACAGAGCTGCCTAAAGCCGCCAACAAGAATGTTGTCGGGAGTGATGATGCGCTTGCCGTTTAGTATTAGCCTCGAGCAAAATCTCATATTCTTGCCATCGAGGTTAGCGCTTCCACAGCTAAAGAAATGCCTCTACTCCTTGTTGTAGAGCCTCGGGCTCCAGTATTGGTCAAACAGATAGTTCAGTTTCTATAGACAGGAAAACTTCACGAGCAAGCTGAAAAATTAGCACGTCAGTCAAGTATGTATCAGTTTGTGGATGAGCATCTTGTGGAGAAAAAGACCAAATAGAGTGCAATTGAGGTGAATTTGCCGGGAAGATGGACTGAAGTTGTTGGCAGAGATACATGGAGGCGTATGTGCTTCCCATATAGGAGCGAGAGCCCATGTCGGGAAAGCCTTCAGGATGCAACTGAGCTAGTAATGAGATGTGAAGCATGCCAGTTCCATTCAAAGAACATAAATCAACCATCTCAAGCCCTCCAGACAATTCCTCTCTCCTAGGCTTTCTTGGTCTGGGGCTCGATATTTTGGGCCCCATCCCTTGTGCTACCAGGGGCTTTGAGTTCTTGTACCTCAGCATCGACAAGTTTACAAAGTGGCCTGAGGTAGAGCCGGTGAGGAGGGTGACTACAGAGGCAATCATCAAGTTCTTTAAAGGATTGGTTTGGCGGTTTGGAGTTCCAAACAGAGTCATCACTGACAAGGGCACACAATTTACGAGCCGCACCTTCATGCAGTACATTCATAGCCTTGGAAGCAAGGTTTAATCCACTTCTGTTGCTCATCCAATGAGTAACGGGCTAGCAGAGAGGACAAATGCTCATGTGCTATGCGGGCCCAAGACAAGAACTTTCGACAAGCTGCACAAGTGCGGGAGCTGATGAATTGATGACTTGTTGGTGGTTCTTTGGTCATCAGAATGACACCGAATCCAGCTACTAGCCAGACACCCTTCTCCCTAGTTTATGGTGTAGAAGCGGTGCTCCCCATGGTACTCATATACGAGTAACCTCGAGTACTTGCCTACAATGAAGTAGCGCAGCAACAGCTCTGACATGAAGATACCGTGCTCCTCGACGAAGATCGTCTTCAGGCAATTGTGTGTGATGCATGCTACCAACAAGCCATGCGCCTCTATCATAGTGTCGGGACTCCGATTCTAAGTCACACCGATCTAGCATGTAACACATCATATCACTTTGCGGCCTCACCCACGGTATCCCCACGGCTGCATCGTTACCTAGGTCGGAACCGTTTGCGCCTTTTGGCTCACGTATATGATTTTGTCGCTAGCATCCATATGACAGAGAACCCAGGCCGACATGACTAGTCGTAAACCAAAGGTGGCACAAACTTACAGGGATGAGCATACATGACCCAGCAATGCACGAGTCGGTCAACATCGAATGTAACCGGGCTGTAGCAAGCTATCATCACTTCGGTAAATACAGCGTGACATTTCCCCATAGGGGCAGACACATGAGAAAAGAAGGACACATGCCGGTCAATCCATGTTCCGGTGGAAGCACTACACTACAAAAAAACTACTTCCGTGATGATACATATTTGTCACAGTAGGTCAAGTTTTCTGTCATGCATGTACATCCATGACTATTTTATGACAACATCAAGATAGTCATACATGTGCTGTCGTAGAATTGTTCCATGACAATACTAAAATTTTCATCACGGAAATGTTCACTTCCATGACGATAAATGGTGCGTCAAGGAAGTGCTTTAGTCAAGGGTAACTGACATGTGGCATCCACCATAATGGGTCACCGTTAAGCTATAGGATTCAAGTTTGGATCCTATAACCAGTTAACAACCTGGACCAATGGGGATTTTCCACGTGTAAAAATCTCAATGGCCAAAGGAACGACATGTCGGCTCAGCGTTGGGACATATGTCATCCACTCATTAGACGGGAGGTGCCTATGATACATCGAAACATGGCACGGCCCAGCAGTGGTCCATTCAAGTGAAAAGGCCGGCCGTTTGACTTGGTCAAGTGGTAGCCGTCCGGCCCACGGAAAGCCTGTTAACGGCCTGTTCGCACATAGCCCATTTACAGCCCGCTAACTCATGGCTCGTTATGGCCTATACAAACTAGGCCTAGTAGCGTCATCTGGGCTGTCCAATATGATTCCAGCCCGTTGTAACTTCCGTCCCATGTATGGCCCATGACGTCTTTCGGCCCATATGAGGCCCTTTGTAACTCTTGGCCCATTAACGGCTCGTGGTGACACTGGCCCATAATGAACAGTGTATCACTTTATACCCATTAATGGCCCATTATACCATTGGGCCCTTTCTAGCCCGTGAGATATTTCGGCCTTCTAAGGGCCCATTTATTGTTGGGCTCATTTCCAGCATTCGGTTACTTCCAATTCGTTACTGGCCGGTTCCGCTTGCAGGCGAAATTCAGCCCGTGGTTACAGTCGGCCCGTTTGTGGCCCGTTGATCCGTTGGGTTGTTTTCTTAACATCATCAAATATGGCACGTTTAAACCCGTTATACATATCGGCTATTAACGGCCCGTTATGATCGGGCCATAAATAAACGATTTCCACTCTAGCCCGTTTACAGCCCATATTGCGGTCCTTTATTGGTCCATGTATACTATGGCCCGTAGAAGGCCCATTGATTCTAACACCCGTAGAAGGCCCATTGATCCTATGGCCCGTAGGAGGCCCATAGATCCTACGGCCCCTAGGAGGCCCATTGTTACTACATAGCAAGACCATAGTTACAACGGTCTGTGGTTGTTACGGCCTAGTTTTAAACAATATTTTATTGTTGCCACTAGCAAACCGCGGAGAAAGAACTGCAGTGACTACAACCAAACAAATAAACAAGATAATAAGGAAATAAATAAGGAAGCAACTTACGCTAGGATATTACGGCTGTCGATGTCAAAACCGGCGGATCTCGGGTAGGGGGTCCCGAACTGTGCGTCTAGGCGGATGGTAACAGGAGACAAGGGACACGATGTTTTACCCAGGTTCGGGCCCTCTTGATGGAGGTAAAACCCTACGTCATGCTAGATTAATATTGATGATGTGTGTTACAAGAGTGGATCTACCACGAGATCAAAGATGCTAAACCCTAGAAGCTAGCCTATGGTATGATTGTTGTTAGTCCTCTGGACTAAAACCCTCGGTTTATATAGACACCGGATAGGGTTAGGGTTACACAGTCGGTTACAATGGTAGGAGATCTACATATCCGCATCGCCAAGCTTGCCTTCCACGCCAAGGAAAGTCCCATCCGGACACGGGACGAAGTCTTCAATCTTGTATCTTCATAGTCTTGGAGTCCGGCTGATGATGATAGTTCGGCTATCCAGACACCCCCTAGTCCGGAACTCCCTCAGTAGCCCCTGAACCAGGCTTCAATGACGATGAGTCCGGCGCGCATATTGTCTTCGGCATTGCAAGGCGGTTTCTTCCTCCGAATAATTTATAGAAGATTGTGAACACCAGGATAGTGTTCGGCTCTGCAAAACAAGTTCCACATAACACCGTAGAGAGAATAATTTTTGCATAGATCTGCTGGCGTATTCCGTGGCATGACATCGCACCACCGCCAGGCCTTTATATGAATCATTTTTTTATTGTTCCACCTCAGCGTGTTTAGCGAGGCGGTTTCCTTGGCACGTCTTATCAAAGCGTAGATCATGCCCCCTTATTCCAGGATTCTCATCAATACGGACGTGGGTAACCCAACCGTGCCTGTTGGCCTGCCTTCTCTATCAAAGGCGAGTCCTAATCGACCACGGGGTGGGCTCTTGGTATTCAACCTCTTTATAGTGAGACCAAGGCCCTCTTCTTTTTACACCCTCCATCGAGTTCGCCTCGTGCTTCGAGTTCCAACACCCAAAGCTTCAGATTCAGGCGCTTCGGACTTTCGACGATGTCCGGCTCCAACCAGCACGGCCGATGGATGTCTTCCTCCGTCACAGAAGAAGATGTGCTAAAGCTGCGAGATGCCAGGTATCTGACCGGCGAGATCTCGCATAGGCTGCCTGCTCCAGGGCAGGTCACCCCTACTCCTGAGCCCGGCAAGAACGTGGTGTTCGTGTCCCACTTCCTTCGGGGTTTAGGCTTCCCGACGGACCCCTTTGTGCGGGGGCTCATGTTTTATTATGGGCTTGATTTCCATGACTTGAATCCGGAGTCCATCCTCCATATCTCGTCATTCATTGTTGTATGTGAGGCCTTCCTCCATATTGACCCCCACCTTGGATTGTGGCTCAAAACCTTCAAGGTGGAGCCAAAGACGATCAAGGGGTAGCAAGCAGAGTGCGGAGGGGCGGTCATAAGCAAATGTGATGATGCTCCGTGGCCTGAGGGCTCTTTTCAAGAGGAGCTTGATTTGTGGCAACGGGGGTGGTTTTATATCACCGCTCCCAGGGGCACCAAATGGGCGGCGCTCCCTGCCTTCCGCTCAGGTCCACCACAGAGGCTGGCGTCATGGGTCAATAAGGGGCTCGACTGGGGTCCATCCAAGGATGTTCCCCTGATGCAGGGCCGTATTCGAGATCTCCAGGAAAGAGGGATCAATCTGGTTGCGATGGCGCGGAGTTATGGTGATCCGCGCCTTCAGCCACCTGCAACGTCGCCCCTCCGCCTGTGGGAATTCAGTCCGGAGGGACCACGAGCTCTCCAAAATTTTATGGGCACGTCGCCCGTGGAGATGTATAAACTGTTCTTCGGATCACAAGAGAAGTGTCCGGACTTGACCGAGGACGCAGGACTAAGCTACAATCTCCCAGATGCTCAAGTAAGTAGTCCTGTAACCGGACAAGCTGTTCATTCATTTATTTTATATATATGCCCTTTAAAGGAGCCGTTTTCTTGAACAGGAGTGGATAGCCAAGGCAAAATTAATAAGGTGTCCGGCTCCCCTCCCAGAGACCACGCCGGATCCCATGTTGGCCAAGATGTTGAAGGTCACGCCTTTTGAAGAAGGCGAAGGGGGGAGCGGGGAAGCAACCGCCTCTGCGAAGGAGGATATTAAGGAAGGAGTGATTAAGAGTCCCACCTTCCGAGGAGAGAAGAGGACCGCTTCAGAAGATCCGGAGGTCAAGGCCTCAAAGAAGGGAAGGGAATCTTCGGCAGAGAGTCCGGCGCTGGGAAGTAACCCAGCCGCATTATTTCCCCAAGGGGATCAGCCCTCCAGCGAGCCGTAAGTAGAAAGAAGGGGTCTTGTAAATAAGGAGCATCCCTGTATTTATTTATGAAAATAACCGAAATTGTACCTTGTAGTTCGGACCTCAGCCCGTCTCTGCAGAGCTCGTCTTCGGGGGATCTTCTTCCGGAGATGATGGAGAGCGAAACGCCTCCACCTGTCGCACCCTCATGTGAAGTGGACGACCCGGAGGTGTCGTCCTGGAGGGTTCCCCCAAGTCCGGCGGGGCCGGAAGGTCCGGCGCCAAGTGGCGTGCGGTCGGAGGAGCTGAAGGATCTGCTCGAGGCGGCTATTTGAGAGAATCACCGTGCTCTAATGGGTACGGTGATTGAAAGAATTGCATCCGCGGAGAGCGGATTGCATGAAGCCGTCGTAAGCTTCTTGACGGGGTTTGAGGTACGCAAAAATGATGTACCTTCTGAAAGTTATGCATATAAAATGCGCCCTGTATAGATAGTAGCCCCTGAGACTCGGTATGTTGTCAAAATTGACAACGTGCCGAGGATCAAATTCTCAGTTTTAACATATCGCCGCTCCTAAACAGGTGGCGGGGCGTCCGGAGGCCAGCCGGACTGATGAATATGCCGAACTAAAGCGGCAACTTGACGAGGCGGATGCGGACATCGCGCTGGTCAATAAATGGTTTGACGAGTCACAAGGTATGCGACTTCTATGCGGACACCTGGTAAGGGAGCTTGACGCCCATGCCTTACTGTTTATATGCTTAATGCAGATGGTGCCGCTGCCGTTGAGGAGCTGCGGGCAGAACTCGCCCGAGCGAAAGAGCAAGCCAGGAGTAGTAATGCGGCCGCTTTAAAGGCGGCCGAAGAGCTAGAAGTTGAACGGGCTGCTCACTGCCGAAGCAAAAAGGAGATGGCCGATATGGCCAAAAAGTTAAGGAATACTACCGATCGCTGCGAGGTTCTTGAAAAAGAGCGTCAAGCGGAACAAGAGGGCCTAAAGAAGGCCGCCGCCGAATCCAAGAATGCCCAATCGGCTTTGAGAGCTGCCAAGGAGGAGCTGAGTCAGGCCGGGGCAATTGCGGCTGGAAAACCGTTTCTGCTGCGGAGGAAATATATGGATCCAAAGTATGCTCAGTTGGACAAATTGTGGAGTTCAGAGGATGCTTATCTGGACTTGGCAGTGAGCGTTGTGGACGCGGTTGAGCACTTCCGGGGCCAGAAGGGGCACAGAAGGGAAGAGCTATATTGGTCGCAATTCCATAGTCCGGAGCGTCCTCTGCCGCTGACCGATCGGTTGGCCGAATGGGCCGAGCTGAATCGATTGTCCGGATTTACCATGAAGCATGTCTTGACTCACTTGTGGCTGGACGGACCCCGGCCGAAGAGCTATTTTAGTTTAGTGCAGCAGTTTCTTGGTGCGGTGCCGCGTATCGACGCAATGAAGCGATCGGCGTGCATTGAGGGAACACGGATGGCTCTTGCCCGTGTCAAGACATACTGGGCAGAGATGAAGGCCACTGACGTTGCATCCCAGGATTCGGACGGAGGCCGAGTACCTGCCGAGCACTACTTTGAAGAAGTCCTGCCGGGGGCTCGTTTTATAGAGACGCAGTGCTCGAAGGATATTATGTTTAAATGACATGTATGATTTGTGAAAACAATGTTTCAATGTAGTATAAGTGCTTTTTATACTTGTGCGCTCAAGTAGTAAACTACTCCCTATGCGGCCGTTTATGTATATGTGTATATAACCTGAAAGATGGCAGTCCTTGGCTTCAGCCCCCACGCACGTAGTGCGGAGGTGTTTGCAAAGAGGCGCTTTTTCACACTTAATCCAACATCTTGGTCCTGTTAAGGAGGTGATAGCGTAGCAAACCAGGCAACCGGACTATAATGCTTTATCACTTTCACTTAGCCATAGGAGTTCGAGGGTGGGGCTACTATATAGCCCACAGGGCGCCGCACTCTCCCGAATTCGGGTGCGTATGTGCACGACCGAAAACCAGTCTTCGTTAATGCGGAGGAATTCTAAACATTCCCGTGGGTCATCGAGTGGTTGACCAGTGTCTCGCTATATCATGACAGTTAGTTTTCGGCTTTCTCTACTGAGGTGCTCACCTGGCCGAACCGGGGCACAATCGCAGTAGTTCTCCTGGTGCCGCGTTAGCCGTGAAAACGGAACGTAAGGCAGCAAAACATAGGAGCCGGGCAACCCAACATTTGACCAAAGACATGATTCGGAGCTGATGCATATAAGGCCTAACTCGAGACGCGCGAATACTCCCTAAGGTATTCGGTCTTTATGAAAATGGGCAAAATAATGCCCTAAGCCCCTTGTGTCAGTGCAGCGCAAAAAATTCAGTGCGGCCAATGCCAAAGCACCAGCCTCCTCCTCAGTTATATTAAGGAACTGGGGGAATGTATATCAACAAGAGATAGTGAAAAAAGGTTTACGCAGGGTCTTAATCTGAAAAGAATCCTTGCAACGGGTCCCTGCTGCACGTCTGCGCCTGTGTCTCCGTTGTGCCGTATCCTGGACGGGTGTAGCACGTTGTTCATCTATAAAAGAGAGGAACTTAGTTTGAAAGAAAAAGGATCGTGCGAAAGATGTACTTAATATTAAATGAGCAGAGTACGGTTCGAAGAATAAAATTGAGCTCTATTGTCTCTTGTTGCACATGCATGTAGCCCCTCACATGGGGGTGTGCCGCTAGTAGGCGCCGGACTCGTCTAACCGTGTCCGGGGTTTGAATGACCAATTACAGGTTCTTTGCCTAGTGGAGCCGGATAGCTGTGGAGCTGTCGATGTCGTCTCCCCTTCTTCCGTGCTTGAGTAACACTTAATACTTCCTTTTAACGAGATGATGCCGCGTGGACCGGGCATTTTAAGTGTTAGAGATGCATAATGCGGTATTGCGTTAAAGCGGTAAAGCTTCGCGTCCCAATACTGCTTGATGGCTACTTTTAAGCAGGCGACATGGAAGAGTAGCCTTCGCATAGCGGAAGTTGTTGGAAGAACCAAACACAACTTCTAGCAGTATGGAGCCCGTGGAGAGGGCGTATGGGCCGGGCAGCACTCCTTTAAAGGAGGTGTTGCTACGGCGAATTTTGGTTGGGTTTATCCACATCCTGCGGATTGTGTCCTGATATATCAGGTTTATGTCACTGCCGCCATCCATGAGGACTTGTGTAAATTGGAATCCGTCGATTATAGGATCCTATATCAAGGTAGTCCATCCTTCGTTCGGATATTTTCAGAATAGTCCTGATGGTCGAAGGTGATTGGTTTTGACAACCAATGTGCGGCGCGCCTTTTAGTGGGCGCCGCTCTATTTTTCCCTTTGATCACGTGAAGTGAGCTTACTGTTTTAACCTTTTGTGGGAAATTCTTTTGTTTTCCGGGGATCTGCTTGTGGTGCTCGTCATCATTTTCCCTTGGTGTGTCGAGCCCCTTGTGTTCGGCGTTAAGTCGGCCGGACTGCTTGAAGACCCAACAATCTCTGTGGGTATGGTTTGCAGGCTTCCCGGAGGTACCATGTATTTGACACAGTCTGTCCAGAATCTTGTTTAGGTTGGATAGCTCGTCACTGTTATCCTTTAGGGGCAGTGTTTTGTTGTTCAGCCGAGAGCTTTTGAATCCGGCGTTGACCGCCGTACTATTTGGGCCATTTTCTTTATTCTAGCGCTGATCTTTTCTGCGTCGTGATTTCCCATTTCCATCCCTGATCTCGGATGTACTCGGTCACCGGTATCGCATCTAGCCAGCCAGCTGTCCTCTCCGCAAAAAGCGGGTCATGAGGCTTGTTAATGCGGCCATTGTTCTTGGCTTTTCTTGGCCGAGGTGTCCGGCGAGCCATTCGTCTCGGACGTTGTGTTTGAAAGCTGCTAAGGCTTGGCGTCCGGACGATCGACTATTTGGTTCTTTTAGTAAGGAACCTGTTCGAATTTCGGGCTGACTCTCCGGGCTGTTGAGTTATGTGACTTAGATAAATACGCATCCGGAGGGCGGACATAAGTCCCCTGAAAATTTGCCCGGAATGCGTCCTCGAGCTCTTTCCAGCTTCCAATGGTATTTCGGGGAGGCTTTTAAGCCAATGCCGAGCTGGCCCTTTGAGTTTAAGGGGTAAGTATTTCGGGGAGGCTTTTAAGCCAATGCCGAGCTGGCCCTTTGAGTTTAAGGGGTAAGTATTTTATGGCGTGGAGATCGTCTCCTCTAGCCATGTGTATGTGGAGGATGTAATCCTCGATCCAGACTCCAGTGTTTGTTGTTCCGTCGTATGCCTCTATGTTTACGGGTTTGAATCCCACTGGAAATTCATGATCCAGCACCTCATCGGTGAAACATAGGGGGTGTGCGGCACCCCTATATTTGGTTGTGCCGTGATCTTCGAAATTTTGGCGTATTGCATTGTTTGGACGAGCCTGTTTTCTTGGCCCATAGATGGACCTAACTGGGCCATCCTCTTGATGTGAATCCGTATGCGGATCGCATGTTGGCTTGTGTGCGGTGCCATTCACCGCTCTCTTTTCGCCGTGGGGTCGTCTATCCGACCGGGTGGCCTTCTTACTTTTTAACTGTGGGGGCTCCAAGGCCTCCTCGTCGAATTTGGGCAGTAGCTTTCTTTTCGGGTAGCTCTTTGTTCGGCGACTGTCGCCGTACTTGTCTGCGGTGCTGAATATTTTGGTCCATCTGATCCTGAGTGCATCTACAGCTGTTTTGAGCTTCCGCTTACCTTTTTTCAGGCGCTTGTAGCGATGGCGACGAGCCTTTTCTGGAGGTTATTTTGCTCCAATGGTTTGTCCGGCGTGAGGTCGTCCGGACTGTTGTCTTCGACGGGGACAGATTGTTTAGCCAAGTTGTCTTGTTCGGATGATTGCTCGATAGCTTGTTCGTTGTCCACCGGTTCGCCCTGCTCTATGGCTGGGTCTTTGTTGAGGCAGGACTTTGTTCGGCGTTTACGTTGCCGTTTTGACTGCTTTTCGAGGGATTTATCCTTCGTAGCGTCCCGTTGTTCCTCGTCTTCATTACCTTTAGGTGTATCCACCATGTATACATCATGGGATGAGGTTGCCCAGTGTCCTATAGGTGCTGGTTCATTGTTGTCTCCTACATCGTCGTCCATACCGTCGATGTCTTCGGAGTCGAAATCGAGCACGTCGTGTAAGCTTTTGTGATGGCTATGAAGTGGGTGGTGGGTGGGCTTTGAATTTCTTCGTCGTCCGAATCCCACCCGTCCCGACCGCAGTCCGGCCAGGGCTCTCCGGATAAAGAGAGAGACTTTAGTGAATTCAGGATGTCGCCAAAGGGCGAGTGCTGAAAGATGTCCGCGGCCGTGAACTCCATAACGGGAGCCCAATCGAATTCGATTGGCAAGGGCGCGGAGGGTTCGGAGTCTGGAGAGGAGTCCGGCACCCTGGAGTCGAGGTCTTCGCAAAGGACAGGGATGGAGTATGGCTCGATCGCCGTAGAGATTAAATCCCCCGAGGCGGTGTCCAACCACTCATCCTCGATCGGGGAATCCGGCTCCGGATTAAGGGTCGGAGCGGATTCAGTGCGGCCTCGTGGCACCGCTCGGCTGCAGAGCTAGATCATGCCCATCGAGACAGTGCGGCGCGCTTGGCTGCGACTCGAATCCGTCGAAGATCAAGTCTTCGCGGATATCGGTCGTATAGTTTAGACTTCCAAATCTGACCTGACGGCCAGGGGCGTAGCTTTCGATCTGCTTCCGGATGGCTGCGAATTGGCCCGCGGTGCAAAGCCGCCGAACACGAAGATCTGTCCGGGAGAAAAGTCTCACCTGGACCGCGTCGTTGTTGATGATCGAAGAAGCCATCGAGCCTATCGGTGGCGACAGAGGAACTCTCAATGAAAGCACCAATGTCGGTGTCAAAACCGGCGGATCTCGGGTAGGGGGTCCCGAATATGCGTCTAGGCGGATGGTAACATGAGACAAGGGACATGATGTTTTACCTGAGTTCAGCCCTCTTGATGGAGGTAAAACCCTACGTCTGCTAGATTAATATTGATGATGTGTGTTACAAGAGTGGATCTACCACGAGATCAAAGAGGCTAAACCCTAGAAGCTAGCCTATAGTATGATTGTTGTTCGTCCTACGGACTAAAACCCTCCGGTTTATATAGACATCGGATAGGGTTAGGGTTACACAGAGTCGGTTACAATGGTAGGAGATCTACATATCCGCATCGCCAAGCTTGCCTTCCACGCCAAGGAAAGTCCCATCCGGACACGGGACAAAGTCTTCAATCTTGTATCTTCATAGTCTTGGAGTCCGGCCGATGATGATAGTTCGGCTATCCGGACACCCCCTAGTCCGGAACTCCCTCAACGGCTATTACACATACTACATCCACTGGGCATCATAGTTCACCACCAGTCCAAATATAGGGAACAAAGCAGCATATTACATACATTGGGCGTCTAAATTGGACACTAATGCAAATAAACGAGCGGCCGCAAAACAAGTTCATACCTGAAACAACTTCACGAGAGCTCAATAAGGGTTATCCTGGGTATGCACCATGTGGCAATAAGCTTAGCAAGCTTATTAGCTTTCTCCTGTTTGGCGCTAATATCCTCCAACACTTGATGTTACACCAGAAAGTATGCATCTGAATTCTATAGGGACTTGCCTCAGTCCTTCGGCTTCTTGTGCAGCACAGCTGATCGATGTCTTTCAGCTTGTAGTTGAGACTCAAGAAATCGAACTGATTCAGACAGTGAGTTCAAAGAGCTTGTGCAAGCAGTAGTGGAGAGTAACTCGAACAATACATCAAGACATGACTTTGGGGTTGTCTTACTGTCTTCAAGATAGTTTTCCTTAGCCGTTTTATCTGCCTTGTTGGAGACCAACAAGGATGTCTCACTATCCTGAACCTTATTTGCATTGATTCCTTTACCATTGCTTAATAAGGTACTCTTCCCAAATATTCTGTCAGCATTCTAAAGGAAGAAACAAGCAGACACATACCAGGTTTAGCATGTAGTATATGAAACTCATTTCGGTGAACCAATTCAGTACTAAGGTGGGCAGGATTAAACTACCAAGTCTTCTATTGCCAAGTAGTAAGTACATAATAAAAGCATCAAACAAACATATATCTGTGTCCTATGGTCACTGCATTGTCTTGCCAAATCAAAATAGAGACACGTTTCAAATCATATCAATTCAAGACAAAGCAGCATTGAAAGAATACAAGTGTGGGAAACTACATGGCACAAAAAGATTTCAGAGCGGTAACACGGGTATACATGTACAACAACACTATTGGCTCTATTGTGATGCTAGTAATGTGCATGATATGAGAAGTCAACTGTATACACAATTGAAATTGAAATCAACAGAGCAATTTACAAGAGCAAACCTGTTAAAGAAACATGTCTAAACATACCTGTTGTGCCATTGGAGTTTCCATTGGATCCTTCAATTTAGAAATAAGTTTGTATGTGTAAATACACTAATACAAGAGCAAAGCAGTATGCACCATAGCAATGGAATCTTAAATGAGAACAATTATTTTTTAGGTTTAAGCACTTGTTCTACACGAACAGAGTACAGTAAGACGCATGTATATAGTACTTGAAAATAAAAAATGAGCTCATAGACCTTACCACATTCTTGGTTCGGGACCAGTACAGAACAAGGCGTTCTGAGTCATCGTGCCATAAATGTGTCTCAGGAGAAAGTAAGGGAATTTGATGAGTTTCTTTGCGACTGAAGTACATTCTCTTAAGGTAATTCATTTTTTTCTAAAAAAATTTTCTTCAGGTAATTCCGATACTACCACCAAGCATTCTTGAAGATAGCAGAGGTATTAGCACATGTTACCGCATCCTGAGTTTCCAAATCGGTCCTTCTCTATAGAGAATAATGGGAAGATTTGCTGTATTATAACCAGCATGGAGGTAGAATGTATGGGACAAAGCAAATTCTTTGCCATGAATAACATTACTTACTTTTTCCTTCATCTTCAGTATAATATTTCCATGATGGGAAGATATGTACATAGGATTTAAAAACATCAAATGCGATAGATGCTAAACTACGAATGGCTAGTTGTGCTTCGTCCATGGGAATAGGTGTACTAACTGGTGGAGTTGGGGTTCGCCATGGTAGTACATGCACTTTGGGCACTGGAGCTGCCATACTACCTGCTCTTGTTTGGGAGCTCTATGCTGGAGATGGTGCTGTGTCAACTGGAACTGGGTTACTATCTGCTGCGGTTGGGGTTAGATTGGGTGAAGGTGGTTCTCTATCAATCGGAGTAGGGTACAATCTACGAGTGTCTGGGTTATGTGTGCTAGGGCTAGTTCCCGTGCATGTACAACCGGAGTGCTATCTCCACCAAGAGGTAGCACTGTTTTATTTGAAGACCGTGTTTTTACTCTGTTAGATACTCCCATCACCCCCTCCAATTCAAATGGCTGATAAACAAGAAAAGTAGTTGAATGTATAGGCCTTGTATGAGAGACAGATGCAATAGATAGTGTGAGAAAAAGAGGGCAAGAAATAGTTCACATGTATATTGTTTAACTAAAAAGGATAGCATGACATAATTTCACATATATGATGTCTATCTAAACTGGATAGCATAGCATGACATAAATCAAATATATGATGACTAACTAAACATGATGACATGACATAATTATATATGTCTTTAGTAAACAGGTTCGCATGACATAATTCACATACGTGTTATTTAAGTAATCAGGATCGCATGATATAGTTCACATGTGTGATTTATATACTAAGTAGAGGGCATTCGCATATATGATGTCTGAACTAAAAACATGATTTGAATATTGTGTATATGATGTCTAAATTATGCAACGCAACACACAATATGCATGATATGAGCACCTACACAAACAATCAAACACTTGCACCCAATGCAATAAAGGGGTTGTCAGTCCCTTCACGGTCACTTGCAAAGGTGAGATCTGATAGAGCTAGATATAAAAGATTACTAAAACATAAAACAAAATAAAAGTAAATAAATTGTAGTAAGGTATTTTTGGGTTTTTTGATTTATAATCTGAAAATATATACGATGGAAAATAGACCCGTGGACCATAGGTTTCACTAGAAGCTTCTCTTCTGAAGGAAACTAATACGGTGGGTGAACAAACTGCCGTCAAGCAATTGATAGAAAAGCGCAAACTTATTACGATATCCAAGGCAATGATTATGAATATAGAGGCACCACGTCCCTGCCAAGTAGATCAACTCCTGCCTGCATCTACTACTATTACTCCACACATCAACCGCTATGCAGCATGCATCTTGAGTATTAAGCTCATAAGAACGGAGTAACACCTTAAGTAAGATGACATGATGTAGAGGGATAAACTCAAGCAATATGATGAAAACCCCATCTTTTGTGGCAACAATACAAATACGTTCCTTGCAACCCCTACTTTGTCACTAGGTGAGGACATTGCAAGATTGAACTCAAAACTAAGCACCTCTCACATTACAAGAAAAAGCAATCTAGTTGGCCAAACCAAACCAATAATTCAAAGAGAAATACAAAGATATCAAATCATGCATATAAGAATTCATAGGAGTCTCAAATAATATTCATAGATAATCTAATCATAAAACCACAATTCATCGATCTCGACAAACACACCGCAAAAGAATTTTACATCAGATAAATCTACAAGAACATCGATGATAACATTGTATTGAGGATAAAAGAGAGAAAAAACCATCTAGCTACTAGCTATGGACCCGTAGGTGTATGGTAAACTACTAACGCTTCATCGGAAGGGCAATAGAGTCGATGTAGATGCCCTCCGTGATTGAATCCCCCTCCAGCAGGATGACGGAAATGAACGAAAGATGGGATCTCAAGAAAACAAAAATTTACGGTGCCGAAAAAGTATTTTGGTGGATGCTTCTGTTGATACTGTGAAATTTATGAATTTATCAAGCTGAGACGGAGGTCGGTGGACTCCTGGGGGCCCACAAGCCAGGGGGCGCCCAGAGGACTTGTGGTGCCCTCGGGACTCTTCTCATTTCTTCTCCAAGTTCCGTGGGTGTCTTCTTGTCCAAGAAAAATCATCGCGAAGGTTTTATTCCATTTGGACTCTGTTTGGCATTCCTTTTCTGTAAAACTCAAAAACAAGGAAAAACATAAACTGACACTGGGCTCTAGGTTATAAATTAGTACCAAAAAATATAAAATAGCACATAAATGCATATAAAACATCCAAAACAGATAATATAATAGCATGGAATAATAAAAAATTATAGATACGTCGGAGACGTATCACCAGTCACCAGTAGGCAGAGGAGGGAGATAGCGCACGTGCGTCGAGCGGGACACGCACCTCCCTACCTGCCTGCATCGCCCACGCCACCACGACGCCTCGAAGGGCCTCCTCGGCGCTGCCCCGAGCCCCTGGACGCCCATTCTCCCCCTGCTCTCTCCCTCACCCTCCCCGCCATGGCCGACGCGCCCGTGAGCACGCCGACGCGCTCGTGAGCATGCCACCGCCTCCCCCTCGTCTCCTCGCCATGTCCATGCGCCACGTCGCCGCCCACTACGCCAGGCTAGCCGAACCCCGAGCGCTCACACGCCCCGGAGATGCCTCCCCGACCTCGTCCTCACCATTCGGCCGTCGAAGATCCCCCTCGCTGCCCTGACCGCTTCGGCCCTTCCCCGAGCTCGCCGCCCGCCTCACCCAAGTCGCCGTAAGCCACTGACCATTCTCCCCCTCTCCATTCTCTCTCTCGCACTGTAACACCCCGGATGTAACTTTCCATATTTGTAACTCCAACTCTTGCCATTTTCGGCATTGTGATATGATATTCCCTCCGTGGTTGGGTTTTTTCTTCTTTTTGCATTTTGTCCGTGTCATGCATCTCATATCATGTCATCATGTGCATCGCATTTGCATACGTGTTCGTCTCATGATTCGAGCATTTCCCGTTGTCCGCTTTTGCAATCCGGCACTCCTATGTCCCCGGCGTCCCCTTTTACGCTTTTCCGTGGCCGGGTACTAAACTTTCTCGGAATGGACCGAGGTTTGTCAAGTGGCCTTGGTATACCACGGTAGACCACCTGTCAAGTTTCGGGTCATTTGGAGCTCGTTTGGTACTCCAACAGTTAACCGCACTCGCAAAAGCCTCTTTTAAGTTGCAGCCCAACACCCTTTCAAAACAGCCCAATAACCCATCTAAGTCACTTCCATGCTCTCCGTCGTTCGATCACGATCGTGTGGGCGAAAACCGCACTCCATTTGGAGCTTCCTAGCTCCTTCTACCTATAAAAACACCCCCTACCCCGAAATCCCGGATCAATTCCACCCTAACCCTAGCAAAATCCCCCTCCGCGCCGCCGGACACGTCCGGATCGGACCGGAGGCATCCGCGCCGCCGCCCGCAGCCAACCGGGCCTTGTGACGTGGCGCCGCCCGCGCCCGCCGCCGCCCGAAGCCCAGCGGCCCGTCGAGCCCTCCGGCCCGGCCGCTGACGCCGCGCCGCTCCTCCGCCCCGGCCGGTCCTCGCCCGCCCGCGCCGCGCCTCGCCAGCCGGCCCCAGCGCCCGCCCGGCCTCCGCCCGCCTCCGCGTGATCGCCCGGCGCCCGCCGTCGCCGCCCGGCGCCGCCCGGCCCGAGCCCCCACGCCGCCGGCCGCCTCGTTCCCGCCTCGGATCCGGTCGGATCTAGATCGGGGTTGACTTTCTCCTTCCCCCCGATTTCATCCAAGTCTTTAATTCTGTGATAATTTCTTGCATTTTCATCGTGCCATAACTCTGTACCCGTTGCTCCGCTTCGTGCGTGTAATATGTAGAAATGTTCGCCTCGAAGGGTAGATAATTTAGTCTCATTGCGTCATTTTCATTTGAGCTCATCTTGATGCCCGAAATGCTGTTAGAAGAGGGCTATGTGATGTTAGTTTCTGTTTCTTAACAGAACATGCACTTTTGTCTTTTTTGCCATGATTGGTGTGTGCATCCTATGAACTTGAGTCCTACATTTGTTTTGTAATATGCCATGCCATCTTTCCAGGGGTGTATGCCATGTATTTTTGTGATCTCTGTGGTGACTAGCACAAGCATGCAAACTAGGCTTCATGATGTTGCTGATTTCAGCCCCGGTTTTGCTGATATTTTCATGACATGTTTACTTGATGCTACCGAGAGATCCATGCATATTTTTAGATACTTCAGTAAGGATGGTTTGAACATATGGTTATTCTCTATCCATCCATGCCCTTGTTTGCAATTATGGAGTGCCATAGCTTGACTAAATCGAGCTCTACGTTTGCTATAAAATGTTTCCTGGCAGATTGTTTACATGTTCAATTTTGCCAAGGTTGTTGTAGTTGATCCGTGTAGGCTACGATGTTGTTCTTTCCATGTGTAGCTTCTATGTCATGTCTTCTTGATTGATGTATGCTTAGTTTATCATGAGATGCTCCGTAGTGAGTGCATCGAGCTCTTAAACATGCCTAATTGTTATCTGTTTTTGTCATGCCCTGTTGCTGAATCTGTTAACGAAACTTGCTATATTGACATGGGTGTTATTATATTTTGTGATCCTTTTTGGCTTATGGTCAGTAAGGGACTTTTGTTCTATGTTTCAGGTAGATTCATGCCATGCCTTGTTTTGCTATTATAAGTTCCTGTAGCATGTTGTTTGCTTGCTCTGAACATTGCCACCTGATGCTGTTTCTGCCATGTTCAGTAATTTCACTAAGTCTGTGAAGCTGATATATTTTGCACTTTTGCCATGCTTGTTTGGACCTGTTATGGTGTGATTTAGCCGTAGCTCAGTGTTCTTCTTTTGTCAAGCATCTTGAGTAGATCACTGCCATATGATTTTCTGGTATGTTTGGGTGCAGTAGCTTAATTTCTTGTTGCTTTCTATGTGGTATCATGCTGTTAATTGCAGATTTGTGCCATTCTTGTTTTGCTTGTCATTTGCAAGCCGTGCATCCGATTCCGGTGATCTTTATATCGATTTCAACCGAAATCATCTCATCTTTCCAGCGGCATACTTGGTTTGCCAAGTTGATTCCTGGTTCATCATTTTCCTTTCGGAGCGCGCATACGCATTGCATATCACATCTCGCATATCATGTCATGTTTTGCATCATGTTACTTGTGCATTGCACCGTGATTTATTGTGGTTCCTTTGTTTGTGTTCTTGCTTTGGGTAGAGCCGGGAGGCAGTACGTGAACGAGGAACCTGTTGAGAACGCTTACGAGGATCAAGCTTTCGACAACTTTGAGAACTTTGCAGGCAAGATGACCATACCCTCGAAATCACTTCTATCTTTGCTATGCTAGTTGCTCGCTCTTTTGCTATGCCTATGCTACGATGCCTATCTCTCGCTATATCATGCCACCCATATTGCCATGTCAAACCTCTAACCATCCTTTCCTAGCAAACCGTTGATTGGCTATGTTACCGCTTTGCTCAGCCCTCTTATAAGCGTTGCTAATTGCAGGTGAAGATGAAGTTTGTTCCTTATTGGAACATGGAGATGTTGTTCCTTGTTGGAACATGTTTGCTTGTTGGGGATATCACAATATATCTGCTATAATTAATGCATCTATATACTTGGTAAAGAGTGGAAGGCTCGGCCTTATGCCTGGTGTTTTGTTCCACTATTGCCACCCTAGTTTCCGTCATACCGGTGTTATGTTCCTTGATTTCGCGTTCCTTACGGTTGGGTGATTTATGGGACCCCCTTGACAGTTCGCTTTGAATAAGACTCCTCCAGCAAGGCCCAACTTTGGTTTTACCATTTGCCACCTAAGCCTTTTCCCCCGGGTTTTCGCGAGCCCGAGGGTCATCTTTATTTTAACCCCCCCGGACCAGTGCTCCTTCGAGTGCTGGCCCGAACTAGAGCCCTGTGCAGCGCCCCCTCAAGGAAACTTGAGGTCTGGTTTTAGCTGTACGGACTGCTCATCCGGATGTGCCCTGAGAACGAGATATGTGCAGCTCCTATCGGGATTTGTCGGCACAATCGGGCGGCTTTGCTGGTCTTGTTTTATTGTTGTCGAAATGTCTTGTAGTCCGGGATTCCGAGACTGATCGGGTCTTCTGGTAGAAGGAATATCCTTCATTGACCGTGAGAGCTTATTATGGGCTAAGTTGGGACACCCTGCAGGGTATTATCTTTCAAAGCCGTGCCCGCGGTTATGAGGCAGATGGGAATTTGTTAATGTCTGGTTGTAGAAAACCCGAAGTTGACTTTAATTAAAATACACATCAACCGCGTGTGTAACCGTGATGGTCTCTTCTCGGCGGAGTCCGGGAAGTGAACACGGTGTTGGAGTTATGTTCAACGTAAGTAGTTCAGGATCACTTCTTGATCGCTACTAGCTTCACGACTGTGCCTTGCTTCTCTTCTCGCTCTCTTTGCGAGTGTAGCCACCATATATGCTAGTCGCTTGCTGCAGCTCCATCTCACCACTATGTCCTTCCTTTAAGCTTAAATAGTCTTGATCTCGCGGGTGTGAGATTGCTGAGTCCCCGTGACTCACAGATTCTACCAAAACAGTTGCAGGTGCCGACGATGCCAGTGCAGGTGACGCAACCGAGCTCAAGTGGGAGTTCGATGAGGAACATGGTCGTTACTATGTGTCTTTTCCTGATGATCAGTAGTGGAGCCCAGTTGGGACGATCGGGGATCTGTGTAGCATTTGGTGTATATTCTTTTATTTTGGTTCCGTAGTCGGACCTTGAGTGTAATCTGAATGTTGGATGTTTATTTAAGTATTGTGTGAAGTGGCGACTGTAAGCCAACTATGTATCTCTTTCCCTTATGTATTACATGGGTTGTGTGAAGATTACCTCACTTGCGACATTGCTTTCAATGCGGTTATGCCTCTAAGTCGTGCTTCGACACGTGGGAGATATAGCCGCATCGAGGGCGTTACACGCACACCGTAGCCACCGCACCGCTCTCACCTACACGCGCCGCCGCCTGAGCTCGCCGCCGATGTGCCCTCGGCCATCTAATGGCCCGGCCGTCATGCCCAGCATGCTCCCCATGCCGTGTAGCTGCCGTAGGTGCCTCTCACGCGCCGCCACGACCACCGCAGCCACATCGCCGTGCACACCCGAACGCCGGCCGCCGCCACGAGCTTGTTCCCCGTGAGCTCCGGCCGTCCCAGCTACTGCCACGTGTCGCACTGGATGCGGGTGAGCTCCAGCTCCCCGTGGGTGGCCTCCGCCGCTCATTTGCTCGCAGGAGGGCCATTCCCGTACCCCTCGGCCGTATTTGTGGACGCGGCGGTTTAGCCCCGGTTGACCAGGGGTTTGACCTCCCCAGTGTCAATGATGGGTGGGGCCCGCCCTATTAATTAACTTAGGTTGGTGATAACTAAACTAAGTTAGTAAGGTTAGTCACTGACACGCAGGACCCACTTGTCAGTTTGACCTGGGCCGCCTCATTGAGCCGCTAACGTCAAGCTGACACAAGGCTGACGCGGTAATTCTTTTTCTGGAATTTATACCTATACTAATCATAGACTATCTAGAAATTCCCACATTAATCAGATTTTACGAGCCCCAAAACTACAGAGTCCATATGGTTGTATTTCTAGAAGATAAAACCTTCTTCCCTTTTAACCTTAATTTAAAAAACCATATCTCTATTAAAAGGAGAAAGGATCTCCTTTACCACGTCTTCCATGATCCAGCACCGACGAGTTTTAGCGGCCGCTGTTAAACTCCTTTTCCATGACTCCGATTGTTTTATTCCACGGCGGCCAACAAGAGTAGTCTCATCTACTTCCGTTCTATTCACATCTTTAGTTTTTGGTGCCTCCACAGCAGCGGCAGCCAGCACTCCGGCCAAGTTCTCAATGCGAAGGTCATGCCAAATCTGCTGCAACATTAAGCAAAACACTATCAATTTTCTAATTGATCTATAAGCATGATGCATCTCCGTCCGTCTCAGCCTCTTAGGTATAAAGAAGCAATTCTTTTTTGTACCAGGTGAGCACCATCACCTGATCACATGGCGGGCTGCCTCCAACTGATCATGCTAGGAAGTCGGCTAACCCAGCGACTCTATCATTTATAATTTTGTTTTGCTGGACCTCTTTTTTTAAGACAATCAATGAGGGGGCTTCTATCTACTACTACCTTCAGCCAACTATTTGTACTGTATATATTCTTGATCACTACTGATTTCAGCCAAGATTGAATTTGCGTGATGCATGTACAAAACCATAGCTTTTAGGGTATTAATATCATATTACGACATAATACTATGCTCATGAAAATTAACAAAAGCTATTCTGTTGGTGTGATATATCTAGGTCAATTTATTTACATATCTCAAAAATGAAAATCTTATTTGCATAATATCTTAATGCCAGTATGTAAGAAATAAAATATTTGTCACGGTATGGTATTTGTACCACTAAATTTTGTATGGTTCATTCAGTTTCTTAGAGAAGGGATGTATACTGAGCCAATTTATATCTATTTAAGAATGTAAGTATAGAACATGGAAAAGAAAGCAGGTAGGGCCTAACAAAATTATGATGAATGTTAGTTACATAGCTTTTATTCTTTAGTTTTTAACATGAAGATTTGACAGCGTTGTACATTATATTATATTTGTTTCTTCTGTACAACAGACTCACAACTCACAGGCAAAGCTAGATTTATGTTGTCCATCCCTGTTTGCAAAAAAGACTCATGTTGCACACCTATTTTACTAACAAGAATCAAGTTGCCACCTAGGCATCGTAACGCCCAATTGGTTTCTATATTGAGTGATACGCTATATTGAGTAATTAAGATGCTGATGGTAGTCATTATGACATTTCCATCATTTTCAAAGCAAGGCTGGGAAGGTACGTACAGTTCAAGCATCTCATAATAATTTGTGAGAATGAACAGTACTATGGTTTTGCTTACATTTTAATTAGTAATTTTCGTTCAATTTTCATTATAAAGATTTTGTCATTTTCTTCTAAATTGTGAGACTTGCTCTAGCACGTAAGTTGAACTTCCATCATCAAGAACAGCCTCGGGCACCTCCCAGCCGGTCACACATCAATGACATGCTAAGAAATACAACAAGAAGAAAGCCGATGGAATCATCACCTTTTCCCATACATTCAATTAGTCACATATGAGGTTTACTGGAAGGTGGAGTGATAAAACTGAGATTTATACTACTTGAACTGGAAGTATTATTCTCACTTTGTGTCATATATTGCAGGCTTGCTCCGAATTCTGAGGATTCACCGACAATGTAAATTTGCATGCTGTAGCTAGCTACTGAATCATCATTTTTTACGCTGTTTTGGTATATTTTTAGATTTATTGATGCACAATGTATTGTATGCATACAGTTGCGTGGTTGGTTTTGGTAAAGATCGCCCAAAAATTAAGTTTAACATATTTGGAAAGCATCACCATACTTACAACTGCTCCAAATTTAGTTTTACTTATTATCATGAAAATGCATTTTTTTAGTTTTGCAATTGTGCTATGCGCACATGCTGGGACCTGTGGCATATATCATCTACTCAGAGAAGATTATGGATGGTGTATAATGAAGTCTGGCATGGATTCTTAAAAGTATCACATCTAGGCTTCTCATGTACTCCCTCAGTTCATAAATATTTGTCTTTCAAGAGATTTCAACAAATGATTGCATACGGAGAAAAATGAGTGAATCTACACTCTAAAATATGTCTATATACAATCGTATGTGGTAGTCCATTTGAAATCTCTAAAAAGACAAATATTTAGGAACAGAGGGAGTATATAACATATGTACTTCTCTTGCACTTTATCTGATATTTTGTACAGTGCATTTAGCAACGTTTGGTTTAAGATTTTCTCCAAATTCAACTGAAGTAACAAATTTTATATTGTGCGATTGTCGTCTAAATATCTTCGGCAGATTTGTAATGAGGTCAAATCACATGGACACTATATTATCCATTCTAATTGTATTATTCAGATTATGTGTCGTGTTAGTTCACCTTTACTGTAGAGTATTGTCCTTTTTCTGCCATACTGGAAGGTCGAAGAAAAGGATATGAGGGTAGTGTTATTACAAAGTTGAAACTTCAGAAGGTTTTCTTTCTGTCACTTCTTTGCGATAAATTGTTTGTCGGCCGTCTTTCCATCTACCTGATTACTCATACCTCTGTGTCACAAAAGCAAACATTGTTCCCAATGTACAAAGATGAATGGAAGTTCTTTTTGAGAAACTTATAGCCTATTCAATTTCTGAACGAAGCCTTCCGTTAAGAAGTTGAAGGCATGGTTATGTAGAAAAGTATTCCCTCCAGTAAGGTATAACTAACATGGTATTATTGTCGGAGTAATGGGCCATCGGTAGGCTAACCCGAAGCCCAGATCCTTTCAAGACATTGGGGCTGGCTACGCCCCTCAAGACGCCAAGATGAAGGGCTGTCTTCTGGAAGCCGGCTGGAGTAACAGCCGGCTGCCCATAAACGGCCGAGTCCTAGACGCGAGGTCAGGACAAGCCGAGTCCTACCTGGCGGCTTCTAGAGAAGCCGGTCCCGAGGAGTCAGCATGTGACAACAACAAAGCCCATGCCCTCATCAGCGGGGACAGGAAGGGGAATGGCTATAGTGTAGCCCATCCCCTCCCCTTTCCAGGGGCTGGCGTGCCCACAGTGCGCAGTACTGGCGGAGATCTCCGCCCGGCGCGGCACTGTTGCCATGCCATCCCTGACATCATCACGAGCAGGCGGAGTCCTGCCCCCACGACGGCCTGTCTGTACGGCCCAAGGACGATGGGCCCCACCAGTCAGCGAGAGTCCAGAAGACGGCGAGAGCCCTACCAGTCGGACCCGAGGGAGATCGGCCCCTAGAAGTCGGCCAGCCCCTCCCCCGGGCCCCACACGCCATTAACCAGATGAGACAGGGAGTGGCTACAGTAATCGCCCGCCAGGCGGCGGAGCTGTAGCCATGACCCCCTGACCAAGCCCGCGTCATCAAAGACACAGCAACAGTAATCAGCTGCCGACAAGACCCGAGAGCGGCGGGTATGGCCCGTCGGCCCCGTACCCAACCAGTCGGCAGGGCCCACCAGGCTGCGAGCCCAGCAGTCAGCAGAGAAGCCGGCGGCCGGAGAGGCTGACGGCCGGGCCCTACACCCAGCCGGATTACCAATGTACCCCTAGGGTGTAGGCCTATATAAACACCCCAGGGCACCATAGCAAAGGGTTCAGAACCAGTTAGCACTAGACCAGACCATAGAGGAAGGAGAGTGCTAGCCTTGCCTTCTCCTACCTCTAGCATACAGCTCAAGGAGCACCTTTGTATTCACTTGTGCCTTAGTGATCATGCGGAGACCCCGCAGAGCAGGACTAGGGGTGTTATCTCCTAGGATTGCCCCGAACCTGGGTAAAGTACGCCGGCGTTCGTGTTTACGCCTCATCCCGCTTCCGGGCACCGGCGACGTTCACTCGCTCCCACCATGATAAGCCTTCCTTTGGCATATGTCGCACCCAGCCCCCGACATTTGGCGCCCACCGTGGGGCGAGGTGCACCGTTGTCCGGAGACCTGTTTTGGACGGGAACCCTTTTCCTCCCTGGCGAGTGCAGCCAGTCCGGCATGATAGACGGAGTCTGCGCCGACGCGCTGCATGGCGCCGAAGTCGCCTGCGCGGCAAGTTGCCTCGCAGATCTCATTGGCGAGGTCCACCTCTCCGACGAGCCCGCGTCCGACGCGGGCACAGACGGCCCTGAGAGCCTCCTCGCGAACCTCCTCGATCAACTCCATGTCACCAGCGAGCCGGCTGTGGACCTGGAGTCTGTAGGCTCCACCGACCCGACGTTGGTTGACTCCGACACCGCGTCGCTCGATGCATTCCCCACCAACGTGGTGGTCTACGACGAGCCGCTCCCTCGCGCGGAGAGCGGCGGAAGCACCATCACGGAGGTGCTAGTCATCGGTCACGGCGAGCACTCTGGCGGAGGTGCTCGCGACCCTCTCGATGCGGCGCTGCAAGACTTGACGGGGCCCATCCCAGAAGACGCCGACGCAGACGCAGGAGGCACGCCGCATGCAGCTCGTCGAAGGCGCCAAGAGGCTGGCCAGCATGAGACGCTTGTCGGAAGCCTACCAGCATGAGATGGACCACGCTGTGGGCTGCACGCCGGCCCCGGCTGAGCCCAGCCGCCTTGGCACGGTCCAGCAGCGCGGCGTGGCCATCGCCAACCTGTTCGGGGCAGATCGCCCCGTCTACGCCATGCCTGGGGAAAACATCCAAAGCAGCCCAGGCGGCGGCAGAAGAGCTGGACAAATTCAAGGGCGAGGAACGTCGCCAGATGGCGGAGCGCGTCCCGCAGCTCCTCGACGCGGCTGCCAAGCAACACGAGGCTGGCTGCCGCACTGAGGCGCCACACCGGCAAAATGACAATCTGCCTCCCCGCCGAGATAAAGGCGCGACTTCTCGGACGCCGACTGGTGGCGTCCGTGGAAGAAGAGACAAGGAGCCGGCTGCCAGCTGCAATTGGACTCGAGTCACCATAGAGCGTGAGCAAGACAGCCGCCCAAGAGTAGTGGAACGGCGGGATGACTGTCCACCTCCTCCCCCTCCCAGGGAAAGGCGCGTCTCCCCGCCGCCTGTTGATCACCCGTCACTCGGCGACCGCCTTGGCCGCCGAGAAGGAATCAAAGAAAACGATGCCCGCCACAAGATCGATCGCCTCAATCGGTCCCTGGCGCTAGAAGAAGAAGATGAGTTGGGTCCGCCGTGTTTCGGCCCCCGTATTCGAGACGAGCCCTTCCCCAAAGGGTTCACGCTTCCAAGAGACACGCCCAAATACACCGGCTCCGTGAAGCCGGAGGACGGGCTGGTCGACTACTCCACAGCTGTCAGCATAGCAAATGGCAACAAGCGAGTTGCTATGAAATATGTTCCGTTCATGCTCCAAGGCACAACCCGGACATGGCTGAGATCCCAAGCCCCTGAAAGATCAACAATTTGGGTCGACTTCACCGACACCTTTGTCCGCAAATTCACCAGCACGTACAAGCGGCCGCCGAAGCCCCGTCAGCTCTCCTTATGCATGCAAGGCCCCAACGAGTTGACTCGCGACTACCTCACGCGCTGGGCCGAGCTCCACAACTCTTGCGAAGGCGTGCACGAGGTGCAGGCCATCGAGTACTTCACTGTCGGATGCCGAGAGGGCACTCTCCTCAAGCACAAGCTTCTCTGCGACGAGCCAGAGACCCTCGACGAGCTGCTGATCATAGCAGACAAATACGCCACGGCCGACTCCTCCATGAAGGCGGAGATCCAAGTAAATGCATCTGGCAAAGTGGCCCCTCAGGCTCCTCGAACCCCGGCTGGTGACACCATTCAAGGCGTCAACAATAAAAGCGACCACAAGCGCCAAAGGCCGCATAACGGCTTCCACCAGCCGGCGGTGGTGATACCAAGACCGGCCGGCCGGAAGGGCAGCCTCCGCCAAAACGCGGAAGGCGGCAAGCCCAACGGTCAGCCGGCTTTCTCATTTGAGCCGACTCTGGATGCACCCTGCAAATTCCATAGTGGTGCGAAGCCGTCCAACCACACCACTCGGAAGTGCCATTGGCTTACCAGGATCGCCATGGGAGACGGCCTCTTGCCCCCCGCTTTCTTTGTCGGCAGCATCCTCCTCCGCCCGCGGCGGCGGTCGCACGGTCGGAGCGGACAAGATGAGTATCCAGAAGAGCACGGAGCTTACTTCGTGTTCACTAGGGTGGCCGATGATCGACGCAGCAGACGGCTGCAGCAACAAGAAGTGAATGTGGTAGCATCAGAGACCCCAGATTTCATGCATTGGTCCGAGAAGCCCATCAGCTAGAGCAGAGCCGAGCACCCAGAGGTGATGCCCAATCCCGGCTCCTATGCCCTGGTTTTGGATGCCACCTTTGCCACAGATAGGCGAGCCGCTCGTTTCTCCCAAGTTCTAATAGATGGCGGCAGCAGCATCAACATCCTGTACAAAGACACCATGGAGAAGTTAGGAATCAGGCAAAGGTAGCTTCAGTCCAGCCGGACTGTTTTCCACGGCATAGTTCCTGGCCTTTCCTGCTCACCAATCGGCAAGATCCAGATAGACGTCCCCTTTGGGGACAAAGATCACTTCCGCCGAGAGCCAGTCTGGTTTGAAGTGGTGGACCTTGAGAGCCCATACCATGCGCTACTTGGCCGGCCTGCTCTGGCCAAGTTCATGGCGGTCCCCCACTATGCCTACCTCAAAATGAAGATGCCAAGTTCCATGGGGATTCTGACCATAGCCGGCGACTACAAGAAGTCATCCGCCTGCACAGCTGAGAGCAGTCAGTTGGCCGAGTCCCTCGTGATCGCAGCTGAGAAGCGGCTCCTTGACCGGGTCGTGGCGATGGCAGGCAAGCAGCCGAAGATGCCGCCCGATCCCAAGGAATCGGAAGCTGAGGGCTCGTTCAAGCCGGCCAAAGAGACGAAGAAGATACCCTTGGACCCGGAGCACCCGGAGAGGTACGCTATCGTAGGTGCAAACCTCGACAGCAAATAGGAAGGCGAGCTCGTCGATTTCCTCCGTGAGAATCGGGACATCTTTGCATGGTCCCCCAAAGACATGCCGGGTGTCCCGACGGATTTCCCCGAGCACAAGTTACATGTCCGACCCGATGCCAAATCAGTCAGGCAGCCCTTGTGCCGCCTGTCAGAAGAAAAGAGAAGAGTCGTTGGAGAAGAGATAGCCCGGCTGCTAGCAGCCGGCTTCATCATGGAAGTGTTCTTCCCAGAGTGGCTGGCTAACCCAGTCCTCGTGCTGAAGAAAAACAAGTAGTGGCGCATGTGTATTGATTATACCAGCCTCAACAAAGCTTGCCCCGAAGACCCCTTTGCGTTACCAAGAATCGACCAAGTAATAGACTCCACAGCCAGATGCGAGCTGTTGAGTTTTTTGGATGCATATTCGGGATATCACCAGATCAAGCTGAACCCGGCCGACAGACTGAAGACCGCCTTCATCACGCTGTTTGGAGCCTTCTGCTAGTTGACCATGACGTTCGGCTTGAGGAATGCCGGCACCACGTTTCAACGTTGCATGCAGAAGTGCCTCCTCAAGCAACTCGGCAGAAATGCCCACTTTGATGTGGACGATGTGGTGGTGAAGACGGAGAAGCGTGGAACGCTGCTAGAAGACCTCAAGGAGACCTTTGAGAACCTGCGCCGAATTCAAATCAAACTCAACCCAGAGAAGTGCATCTTCGGAGTACCAGCCGGCTAGCTCCTTGGATTCCTGGTCTCAGAACGTGGCATAGAGTGCAACCCTATGAAGATCAAGGCCATCGAGAGGATGGAGATTGTCGGATGTTGGGTTCCGGCAGACCCTTAAGGTTCAAACTCTGGGGTGCGCACGAAGATCTCACCCCTACCGATCTACGTCTGATCGCCTCGTGAGATTTAAGCTGAAAATGATGAACATCACAAGGTACACAAGATTTATACTGGTTAGGGCCACCCTTGTGGTGTAATAACCTACTCCAGTGTGTGGTGTGGTGGATTGCCTCAGAGGCTGATGATGAACAATACAAAGGACGAACAGCCTCACGAGAGGTGTTCTTGAGCTGGTGCGATGAACTGCTTGGGTGAGTTCGATCGCCTCTCTCTTTCTGGCTAGGGTTCTATCCGATCTCCCCGTCTACGGTGGTGGCTAGCTCTATTTATAGAGGCCCTGGTTCTCTTCCCAAATATTGAGCGGGAAGGGCGCCAACAACAGCTATTTTGAAGGGGAACATCTAGTACAAGTTATCCTGACTAAAGTTGGTCTTCGGCTGCCAAAAGCACTGGCAATGACGCCGTCTTGGGCTCCACGGTGACCTCCATCCTGCTGCTCCGCTGGTCTTGGTCTCGTTGCACTGAAATGGCAACCTTTGCCTGATGCCTTGGTACTCCATGTCTGTGCTTGCCCCCTTCGCACCAAAGAGGAAACAAGGACACTTTGCAGGCCGGCGCCCGCCTGGTCTCGATCATCATGGCTTGCATCACGAGCACGTCGTGAGGTACCCTGCCTTGATCTCTCCGCCTCCTCGCGAGCCTGCCTGGCGAGGCCGCTCCTGAGGAAGTCTTCTGTCGTCCGCCCCGCGAGGCTTGGACCCTCGCGAGGGTCTTGAGTCTTGCGCTGATGAAGATGAGCCATACTGGGCCACCACTTGAGCCACGCCGCAGGCCGCAGGCAGGGAAGTCTGTGGACCCCCGTTTCCAGAACGCCGGTAGTAGCCCCCGGGCCCATGGCGCATTCGGACTTGGCTTAGTGGAGAAGCGAAGGGGCAAGTGCAGAGCGTTGCGGGCCCCATCAGCCTGCGGCCTTGGGCGCCGCGTGGCGGTTGATTGGGCGTGGGCGTCTCCGGTTCCCCATGCTGCCTCGGCAACCGATCGACTTGACAAGTCCCTGCATGCTGGAATGGGTCATGATTACCTGTGATCGTGGAGGCCGACGGTTGGCCTCCTCCGGACTATAAGTACAGACGGGCGAGAGCCCCCGCAGTCCATCTCTTCCCGCTTCTCTCCCTCTTCTTCTTCCTCGCCCTTGCTGCACCTTACGCCAATGGCGCCGATCCGCCGGTTTTCTGCGGAGGAGAAGGGGAAGGCCCCCGAGAGGGTCCCGATCCTCTCCCGCCGAAGAAGCACCCTATCCCCGGCCGCTGCGGCGTGATCGCATGGCAGGAGACGTCACGGCCCTGGTACGAGCGGCCGCCGCCTGGGTTTCCGCTGCCCTTGTACGCCCGAATCGAGGGACCTGGAGGAGAAGGCGCCGAGAAACACCGACGACGCCGACGGCGACGCCGGCGAGTCATGGTGGTGCGCATCGTCACCCCTGGCGTCCACGCCGGGGGCTCTTCCCGCGAGTTCGTGCTTCACGCCGCTATGCCTCCGCGCTCTTGGATTCGCCTTCCTCCCTCCTTCGCCTTTGAGATGCCGCCGAGTGGGTCTCTAGAGCTCTGGCTGCAGCACGCTGACTGTAGCACCCTTGCAACCGGAGCGGAGGTTGCGATCGTCGCTCCGGGCAAGTTCTTCATGACCCGGGGCTGGGGCGAGATCGTCCGGGTCCGGGTCTGCCAGACAGGGGGTGCCCTCGTAATTCATTTGGAATACGATGGCGCCTCCTTGATGTTCTTCAAGGTCTTTGACGCGGAAGGACGCCGGCTGGAGTGCTGCCCCAAGGAAAGCGGCCGGGGTACCAACGTGGCGAGGGCTAGGCCGGCCAATCGCCTCCCCAGCAGATCCTCAAGTAGCAGCGGAGGAACCGGAGAATCCAGCGACTCCCCCGAGCTTCATGTGACTCCGGAGACGAGCGACGACAGCTACGAGCCCCCGAGCTCGCGTCGCGCTCGGAGCAGGGCAGCTACATCAGGCCGTCGGCGCCACTGATCTGGATGGGGTTGGCGCCGGCGCCTGACGGCCCACTGTTGATGATGGCGTCTCCTGCGGAGACACGCGTAGTTAACGCTCCTTAGGATTGTCACCTTTTGTTCCCTGCGAGGAATCAGAGTAGCACCCCGCGGGGTATGTAAGGCGTCTGCCATGCCTTTTGTGAATTATATATCTTTATTATGAATCAATGCGAGATGCGTGCCCTATCCTGGCTTGGCTCCCCCTTTCTTTCCTCACGAGGGCTTGGTGCTCTATGCTGACAGGTCCCGGTCCCCAGGCAGGCTTCAACCATTGCTGGTATGCCATGTCGCGATGCCGTGGTCAAGGGCAGGAGGTGAGCGGCCCAAGGTCCAGTAAGAGCCCCTGAGTCGCGATGCTCAGGAGGTTCCCTTTAGCGCTCAAGCAGCCTCCGCTGGGCGAGAAAGGTAGGCAATGTCGCCGTGACAGAGCTGCACTAGGCGAGGGTTTGGCGTTGAGTTGATTTAGCTTTTGCGCGACTTATGTCATAAGTTTGGAGTAGTTCTTCGGCGAGGTGTCGGCCCTACGTGCCGGCAGCTGGGGTGTTGCTGAGTCGGGTCCTCGTGAGCTTCTCCCCTTTTCCCCGCACTTTCCTTCATGCACTACGTCCTCAGGTCCCGGCCCTCGAGCGAGCTCAGCCGCCGCTGTTATGACAGGTCGCGATGTCGTGGGTCAAGGCCAGGGGGGTGAGGGCTGGAGAGCCCATGAGTCGCGATGCTCAGGCGCCCCCCTTTTAATGTGCAAGCGATCGGCATGAGGAAAAATAGACCCGTGGTGGGCGGCGGACGGCAATCATGGGTAGGTTAAGCATGAAGGAGCAAATCAACTTAGATAGATGCAGAGAAAGCAAACGCCACTGGGTCAGGCTCGAGCGGCTTGGGGATGATGCAGCCCGAGGGGCGCCCCCAACAAGGTAAGAAGAAGACATAAGCAAAACGGATACATGCCGCAGGGATGGACCCACACGACCTAGGAATGATGCGGCCCTGGGGGCTCTCCCAACTGAAACGAAACTTGAAAGAAGTCACCTGATACCATTGCAAAACTAGTGTCGGAGTAGCTGGCGGTGCGGGGTGAAGAAGCCGATCCTCACGAGCCCTCGGGACTCCGAGCCTCGGGAGGCTCAGGAGGTCCGGGCGACTCGCCTAGGTCCATCTCCAACTCCTCCAGGAACGTGCAATGCTTGGCCACCTGAGCTTTCAGGATGCTCCTCATCAGGCGCTGATGGGCAGCAGCTGCGTTCGGCAAGCCGAAGGGCATGCGAACGTAGTTGTGCGGTGGACCCGCGCAACGCCCCACGCGCGAGGGCCAGAAGCACTGCTGAGACGCGACTCGATTGAGCCCTGGGTAGTCGATGCAGACGCACACCCCGCCATCCTCACCTGTATGGGGAGCTACGCTGGGCAGCCAGCGGTTGCCGCGCATGACTCTTGATTCCTGCAACTCCTGAGCGACCTTGGTGATGAACTCCCGAGGGTTGGGTCCTCCTTTCCTTGCGCCTTCCTGAGGGAAGCGTGTCGCGAAGCACGCCTCCAAGTGTTGCCCAAGCGCCTCCCTCGTGATCTTGGCAAAGTCGGTGGCTCCCCAGGAGAGAGCCCCCAAGCCTTGCCCGAGGAGGGCGCCGGGCGCGCCTTCCCATGCGATGGAGGGTGGCGCCCCTTGGACGGGCGCATGTCCGGATGTGGCGCCTCTGGAGGTGCCTGCCTCCTGAGGCTTTGAGCCAAGTGACGTCTTCTTCTTGGGAGCTACTCCGGGGAGGTTTCCACTCTTGCTATCCGGGTCCTCAATTGACGCGGCTCGGAAGGCGCGCTGGAGAGAGCACACCGCATCCTTCTCTTCACAAGGGACCGTGATGACCCCACCACTTCTTGGCATCTTGAGGACGTTGTAGCCATGGTGAGTCACTGCCATGAACTTGGCCATGGCCGGATACCCGAGGATGGCATTGTATGGCAGGTGAATGTGAGCGACGTCAAAGTCAATGAGCTCGGTGCGGTAGTTGTTGTGCTGTCCAAAGGTGACAGGAAGGCGGACCTGCCCTATCGGGACAGTGGAACCATCAGTGACTCCTGAGAAAGGCTTGGTTGGCTAAAGCTGATCATATGACACTTGAAGATTGTTGAACGTCTCAACAGACAGAACGTTGAGTCCTGCTCCGCCATCGATGAGGGTCCTGGTGACTTGCACATTGCTGATGACTGGGGAACAGAGCATTGGGAGGACACCAGCTGTCGCCACGCACTTGAGCTGATCAGCTGAACTGAACATGATGGCGCACACAGACCACTTGAGAGGGCGCGTCGCCTCAAGCTTGGGGAGGACTGCATTCACCTCGCGAGCAAACTGCTTGAACATGCGCTGTGAGGCTGGGGCTTGAGCACCGCCCAAGATGCAAGCGATTGCACGTGACTCCTGGAAGCCCCCAGCCCCCTTGTCCTAATGATGGTCTTCATTCCTTATTGGTGGTGGCGGCAGAGGAGGAAGGCCTGCGTTGCCTTGTGGGTGATCCTCACGAGGCCGATCTCTCCAAGCTCCCTAGCGAGGCTGGTCCTGCCAGCGGTCCTGGCGAGGCCGGTCACGCCACCCTTAGCGAGGGCCACGGTCGTCCCAGCGTCCTCCACCTCTTGCTCCGCCTCGACCGTAGCCCCGGTCGTTGCGCTCGGGACGTCGACCGACATGGCCTTCTCGCACGGACCTGAGCTCTTGACATTCGTTGGTGTTGTGGGTGTGAAGATCGTGGTACACACAGTACCGTCTGCCCTTGGACGACTTCGGCTGATCCCTGCCGCGCTTCGTGTCCGGCTCTGCTGCGAGCACAGCCGCTCCTTTGCGCTTCACATCCTTGGCCTTGGCTTTCTTCTCCTCTGGGTCTGCCGCCGGGAGCTCGAGAAGGGAAAGGCGTCCCTCCTTAGCCCTTGTGCATTTGGTCACCAGGTTGAACATCTCCAGTGACGTACACAAATCTTCATGGATTGCCAGCTCCTCCTTCATCTTGACGTCGCGGACGCCATCAGAGAACGCCGAAATGATGGCCTCCTCGGTCACCCTGGGAATCTTGAGGCGAGCGTTGTTGAAGCGCTGGATGTACTTCTGCAAGGTCTCTCCAGGCCGCTGCTTGATGCTGCGTAGGTCACCCACGGCCGGCGGACGGTCGCGAGTGCCCTGGAAGTTGGCGATGACGCGGGTGCGCATCTCATCCTAGGAAGAGATCATGCCAGGGGCCAGGTTCGGGGAGGCAAAAGTGCGCGCTGGCCCTTGAGTGCCATGGGAAACCAGTTCGCCATGACCTTTTCGTCCCCGTTGGCGGCTTTGATGCCCAGCTCGTAGAGTTGTAGGAACTCCGCAGGGTCGGCAGTGCCGTCGTAGCGAGGGGACAGGTCAGGCTTGAACTTGCCTGGCCAGGCGACACTTCGCAGCTCGGTGGTGAAGGCGCGGCAGCCTGTGGTGGCCACCGGAGCTCTCTGCTGATGCGGGGCTTGCTCCGGGGGATTCCCGCGCGCTGCTGCCTGGAGCAGCGCGGGGTCTTGATGTGGTGGCGCATGGATGCGGTCGTGGCGCACCGGTGTCGGGAGCACGCGTGCACCTTCTTGGGGACGAGGGATTTCTTGGTAGCTCCTTTCTTGTCGCGCGGGTGCCGGGCACGGTGGATCTCGTCGTGGGGCCACGCACCTTTGAGCCAGGGCGCCTTCTTGGGGAGGGGGTGGTGGAGGCACCTCCTGATCTGTGCCTCCTGCGCAGGACGGAGGGCGAGGCAGCGAGAGGGATGGCATAGGAGAGCCCCCTGCGGCGCTGACGAGCTCGGTGATGCGGGCAAGCCAGTCCTTGTAGAGGTCGTCGACGGGACGGTAGTGCAGGAGCTCACACGCCAGGATCAACGCGGCGTGCGCGTCCATGGGGTAGCGACGGGCGTGGGACGACGAACCGGTGAGGGTCGGCTGACGGGTGGCGGTGCGGCCTTACCCCCGCACCGAAGGATGCCGAGACGAGGCCAGCTGCTTGTTGTCCGCCGGGACGGTGGCTGCGTTAGGCGGCGACGGCGAGGCAGCAGGGACACCCGCCCGGGAGCCGTCACAGGCGACCACGATGGGCGGCGAGCCCGACGCTTCGCACGAGCCCGGGCGAAGGCGTCGACCATGGACACGACGGAAGATCGAATTTGAAGCAGCGGAAGAAAGATTCTGGCGCACCCCTACCTGGCGTGCCAAATTTCGGACGTTGGGTTCCGGCAGACCCTTAAGGTTAGAACTCTGGGGTGCGCACGAAGATCTCTCCCCTACCGATCTACATCCGATAGCCTCATGAGATCTAAGCTGAAAACGATGAACAACACAAGGGACACAAGATTTATACTGGTTCGGGCCACCGTTGTGGTGTAATACCCTACTCCAGTGTGTGGTGTGGTGGATTGCCTCAGGGGCTGATGATGAACAGTACAAAGGACGAACAGCCTCGCGAGAGGTGTTCTTGAGCTGGTGCAATGAACTGCTTGGGTGAGTTCGATCGCCTCTCTCTTTCTGGCTAGGGTTCTATCTAATCTCCCCGTCTACGGTGGTGGCTAGCTCTATTTATAGAGGCCCTGGTCCTCTTCCCAAATATTGAGCGGGAAGGGCGCCAACAACGGCCATTTTGAAGGGGAACATCTAGTACAAGTTATCCGGACTAAAGTTGGTCTTGGACTACCAAAAGCACTGGCGATGACGCCGTCTTGGGCTCCACGGTGACGTCCATCCTGCCACTCCACTGGTCCTGGTCTCGTTGCACTGAAATGGCAACCTTTGCCTGATGCCTCGGTACTCCACGTCTATGCTTGCCCCCTTTGGACCAAAGAGGAAACAAGGACACTCAGGGCCGGGCGCCTTTGGCGCCCTTTAGTCTCGATCGTCATGGCTTGCATCATGAGCACCTCATGGGTACCACCTTGATCTCTCCGCCTCCTCGCGAGCCTGCACGGCGAGGCCGCTCTGAGGAAGTCTTGTGTCATCCGCCCAGGCTCTCAGCCCCTCGCGAGGGTCTTGAGTCTTGCGCTGATGAAGATGAGCCGTACTGGGCCACCATTTGAGCCACGCTGCAGGCCGCAGGCAGGCAAGTCTGGGGACCCCCGTTCCCAGAACACCGACAGAGATACCCACCCGACTGTTGGATATGTAGAAGTTCAATGGCTGCTTGGCATCCATCAGCCGATTCACCAGTCGGCTGGGTGACAAGGCTCTTCCCTTGTACCAGCTCATGAAGAAAACCACTTTTTTCCAGTGGAACGACAAGGCGGATGAAGCTTTTCTCCAGCTCAAAAAGATGGTTACTACTCCACCTGTCCTGGCGGCTCTGACTCCTAAGGAGCACATGCTCCTCTACATCGCCACCACTAGCCGAGTGGTCAGCACAGTCATCGTGATAGAGTGCAAGGAGGAAGGCAAGGCACTACCAGTCCAGAGACCGGTATATTATTTGAGTGAAGTACTGTCGACCTCCAAGAAAAACTACCCCCACTACCAGAAGATGTGCTACGGCGTGCACTTTGCCGCCAAGAAATTGAAGCCGTATTTTCAAGAGAACCCAATCACCGTGGTCTGCACAGCTCCACTGGCCAAGATCATTGGAAGTCAAGATGCTTCGGGCCGAGTGGCCAAATGGGCCATAGACTTGGCCCCCTACACCATCTACTACCAGCCTCGCACCGCCATCAAGTCACAAGCGCTGGCCGACTTCCTCGTCGACTGGGCCGAGACCCAGTACCTACCACCAGTGCCCGACTCCACCCATTGGCGGATGCATTTTGATGGTTCCAAGATGCGCACCGGTTTGGGAGCCGACATCATCCTCACCTCTCCCAAAGGCGACAAGCTCAAATATGTGCTGCAAATCCATTTCGCCGCCTCCAACAATGTCGCCGAATACGAGGCTATCATTCACGGGCTCCGGCTTGCCAAAGAGCTCGGCATCCGCCGGATCCTGTGTTATGGTGACTCTGACTTGGTGGTCCGATCGTCAGCGGCCCGGGGCGTAAAGATGCAAACATCGCAAGCTACCACTTCCTCGTACAGCAACTCATTGGATATTTTGAGGGGTGCGAGTTTCTCCATGTGCCAAGGAACGACAACGAGCAAGCAAACGCCTTGGCAAGAATCGGCTCCACCAGTCAAGCAATACCGACCGGCATCGCCCTTTAACGTCTCCTCAAGCCGTCTGTCAAGCCATCGCCAGAATCAGATTCTATCTTCGTGCCGGCTCCTCCTGAAGCAATCGGATTCAACTTGAGAGCTCCATCGGCCGGCTCGGGCGGCCCGGGGGCCGCGGCAGTCGCACCCGGCCCGGGGACTTCAGAACCCGGCACAGGGACTGATGGCCAGCCGGAAACTTCGAGCTTCGGCTCGGGGACTGCACCAATCGGCCCGGGGAGTTCATCGACCCAGCAAGCGGCTGCCGACTCCAACCCGCCGCCTCCTGGCCCAACCGCCCTCGTCCAAGTTGCGGTCTTGACAGTCGCAGAAGTTGCAGCACCTTCGTGGGCCCAACCCATCCTCAATTTCCTGGTGAACAAAGAGCTGCCGACTGATGAGGTCTCGGCCCGGAAAGTGCAACGTCGGGCAGCAGTCTACACCATTGTCAATAGAGAGCTTGTGGTAGCGATCATCCTTTGGTGTCTACCGGTATTGCATGGAGCCGGAGCAAGGCCAAGCGATTCTCAAGGATATCCAGCAAGGCGAGTGTGGCCACCACGCGGCTTCAAGAGCACTTGTCGCCAAAGCCTTCGGCCATGGATTTTTCTGGCCAACCGCTCTAGAAGACGCAAAGGACTTGGTCCAAAAATGCAAAGGGTGCCAGAAGTTCAGTTCCAAGCCACATCAGCCGTCTTCTGCACTCAAGACTATTCCCATTGCCTGGCCCTTTGCCGTCTGTGGCCTGGACATGGTGGGACCATTCAAAATAGCGCGAGGCGGCATGACTCATCTGCTTGTGGCGGTGGACAAGTTCACCAAGTGGATAGAAGCAAAACCAATCAAGAAGCTGAATGGTCCAACAGCTGTAACTTTCATCTCCGACATCACCATCCGGTATGGCATACCGCATAGCATCATCACCGACAATGGCACAAACTTTGCCAAAGGCGCCTTGGCCGGTTTCTGCGTGACGTAGGGCATCCGACTGGACTTAGCGTCTGTTGCCTATCCGCAGTCAAACGGCCAGGTGGAGCGAGCAAACGGCCTCATCTTGTCCGGCATCAAGCCCGGTATCGGTCGAGCCTCACGGAGCGTTCGGCCGGCTGCTGGCTCGATGAGCAGCCAGCCGTCCTTTGGAGCCTGCGCACAACTCCAAACAGGTCAACCGGCTTCACGCCTTTCTTCCTCGTCTATGGTGCCGAAGCCGTCATCCCCACGAATATAGAATTCGACTCCCCTCGAGTCACCGTGTACACCGAAGAGGAGGCGGAAGAAGCACGACAAGACGACGTCGATCTGCTGGAAGAGGGCCGGCTGTTGGCACTCAGTCGGTCCAGCATCTCCCAGCAGAGCCTTCGCCGATACTACAATCGGAAGGTCAAGCCGAGATCTTTCCAAGAGGGAGACCTTGTGCTCCGGCTGATCCAGCGAACAGCCGGCCAGCACAAGCTCTCAGCGCCTTGGGAAGGCCCCTTCATCATCAGCAAAGTGTTGGGCAACGACTCCTACTACCTGATCGTTGCTCAGAAGCCTCGAGCGCGCAAGAGGGATGACTCCGGCAAGGAGATGGAGCGGCCATGGAATGGAAATCTCCTCGGAAGATTTTACAGTTGATGCAGTATGTACCACGCTACCTTTTGTATGAACGTACGAAGACTCTGGGTCCCCCGAGAAGAGCTCGGGGACTGCCCTCTTTTATCTATATGATAAGAATTATGCCTATGAGTATGTCATTTTTTGTTATGCCGCCTGGCACCGGGTTCAACTAGTCGACCCGGGGACTTGCCGCCTTGAACTATGAAATGCTTCCTGTAGCCGGACAAGTAATGTGTGGCACTTAAGCCGTCTCCTGCCAGAAGCCGCAGCTCGCAGAGCGACTATACGGTGGGCAGGAGTAAGGTAGAAAGGGTGCCCACGGTGGGCAGGAGTAAGGACTCAAGGCATGTGCATAGTTTAAGCCGGCTTCCAGACTTTTGCGACCGACTGTTGAGCAGCCGGCCCGCCGTTTTCTACTCAACTTGCTAAAGAACTCTAAGCGGCTAAGTACTTGCCTTCCCAAGGTAGCTAAGTACTTGACCCGACATCGATCTGTAAATGACTGTTTGGTACGGCAAGACGGCAACCAAGGGAAGGCGGCAAAGGAAAAAGCCAGAGAGCAGTAAGCAATAAAAAGATAGAACTCGGAAAAATATTTGCATAACAAAGGCCCATGGCCAATCTTCAACAAAGTTCAAGATACACCTCGCGGGTGGAATTGTGCAAAATTAACAAGTTCATCGAGACTAATAGACAGGTGAAGTAAAGATAAAATGGCGGCCTAGGAAGCGGCAGAAGGGTTCGGAGGATCGGAGGAGTCGGCGGTGCCAGTTGCCGGAGCGGCCGGCTGGTCGGTCTCTGCTTGGTCGCCTCCCGACATCGCTCGATTAGGCGCGGCTCGTTCTTTGGAGGCACGGTCGAGCTGAGGTTGGCCGTCCGCTCCGACCTCTGGCGCCTCCTCTTTGCATCCCACCTCCGCCTCGCCTTCTTCCTCGCCGCTGGAGTCGATCACCTCCGCCGAGTCCTCGTCGTCGTCCGGGTTCAGCCCGAACCATTCCGGCGGCGCCTCGTCGCCATTTTCAACCCGCTCCGGGACGAAGATCTTTGGTGTCGGTGTACTTTCGGGGATTGGCCTTGGCGCTTGATGAGATCGTCTTCCACGACCACCAACTCCTCTGAGCCTCCGGCCGAATGTGGCCATTGGGCGAGCTCGGCCAGGTACCACGCCTTGGCGAACTCCAAGGCCCGACACGCTCTAGCCGGGCGAAGAGCCCTTCCGGAGCCTCAAGACGGCCCGGCCGCTACCTCCGACCGGTCAGCGATCCGATTGGGGTCGCAGCGGTGCCGGCATGTCCGGCCACAAGGCGGCAATCGCCTGGGCGCCGACACGCTGAAGCCGGCGCAACATCCGGTGAGCCGGCCGAAGATCGGGATCTGTTTGCTAAGGGTTCGGGGGGCATCGGCAGCGATCTTCGCGCCGTCCGCCCTCCGCCCTTCGCGATCAGTTTCGATGGCCTGGTTGGCGGCGTCCGAGTGGCCAGGGAAGAAGTCTGCCAAGACAGAAGCGAAGAACAAAATTAAAGACCAGAAGCCGGCTTGACCCGATGGCGGCAGCGCCAAAGAAAGAAGAAAAATGAGGGAGGCTCACCATCGACTCTATCCTCGATCTCGTGGAAGTCGGAAGTCAGCATCGCCTCCTTGTCAGTCCAGGAGGAGCGTTCGCTCGCGAACTCGGCAAGGAGGCCGGTCTCCTTGACCTCCACCTCCTTTTAGGCCTTCTTGAGGAGCTCATACATTACGCGATTCTTGCGGGACCACCACAGTCGCGCTCCTCTGCCGACTTGCTACCTCCTCCTCCTTGGCCTTGTGCCAGTGTTCGCTTTCGCCCGGCTTCTTTGCAAAGGTAGAGTTGGCCTCTGCGGAAGAAAGAAGAAAACAAGCTATTAGTCACCAACAAAGAATAACAGTCACCTGGAAGATCCAGCCCGAATCTCGGGGACTACAGCCCGCGGGCGCACCAGCGCGCTCCCATGAAAAAACGAGGGAGCCATCAACAGAAGAAAGAAGAGTAGTGGCCAGGGAGATCCGGCCCGACTGCTCAGTAGTCGGCCCGAATCTCGGGGACTACAGCCCGCGAGTGCGCCAGCGCGCCCCCGCAAAAAAAAGAAGAGGACTTACTCCGGCTTTCCGACAAGTTGGCAGTCCGCTGAGCCAGCTCCTGGACGTTGGAGTTGAAGGAGGTCACGCGGAGATTGTGGTAGTCCCGCGACAAAAATTTCAGACAAGTGTTAGTGCTTGGAATTCACCGATTAGAGTTCCGAAGGCACTGCCCGAGGCCGGCCCGAAACTTCGGGGACTATACTGATGGAGTGCGTGGTAGCGCCCAAAACACAAGAAAGCGAGAAACAAAGAAGAAGGAAACGTACCCGGACGGCCTCTCGCGCTGCCAGATGCACCTTGTTGCAGTTCCTGATGGCCTCGCCCTTAGCTCGGATCTTGGCTTGGACGTCCAAAAGCGCCCGATTCAGCGGGCCCGTCACGCCTCCTTGCACCCACCCAGTGGGCACGGGGCTCGTCGCCTCGGTGTCCGGGATCGAGGAGCTCGCGGCGCCGGTCTCCAGAGGGCGCGGCGCCGAGGCCGCCTTTGCAAGGCGGTGACGCGTTGGTGTGCCGACCTCGAGAGCCAGGCCCGCCACGACCTCGTCTTCGGTTGGCGGCACCGGCGTGTCCGCCGGCCGTCCACCTTGCGCGGTCCCGGACGGCGGCGGTGGCGGCATGATCACGTCCGGCATGGAGGTGTCGCCGCCGTCCCTCTCCATGATCGGGTTCTCGCCGCCAGCTTCCCTAGTCTGCATCGTGAACTCTGGAGGTGGCGGCGCGGAGTTCAGAGGGATGACAAAAACCATCGATTGGCGGTGCGCTGCTTCTTCAGCCTGTTTCTTCACCGCGTCGGCGGCCTCGGCCTCCGCCAGTTTCTTGATGGCGGCGGCCTCCGCCTTCTCGGTCTCCGCCTTCTCCAGGCGGGCGGCTTCTTGCTCTTTGTGCCCCTCTCGCGCGTTCCGCTCCCTCGCCTCCCGGAGGTCGGCGACAGGGTCGATCCACCGAGTGGTGGCGGAAGTCTCTGCCGACCCCACCACGGAGGCGGCAGCCACCTTCTCAAGAGAGAGGGGAGCCCTGACCAAGGGAAACAAGCAAAAGAACTCAGACAAGATCAACGAAGAAAAAATGAAGACGCAAAGGAAGGTAGCACTTACACAGAAACCAGCTGCGGCATCTTCACCTCCCTACGGAAGCGGTTGGCCTTCGCGGTAGCTTCGTCCCGCTTGGTTGCCGCGGCCGAGCCCTTGGGCTTCTTCGGCCGCCTTGGGCGTCCGGCGCAGCAGAAGAGCTCGCGCCCGGCTGGTGGCTCGGGGCGACTTCCCACGCGTCATTGTCAGGCCAGTCCTCGAGGCTGGCTTCGAGCCTCGAGCCGCTTGCCTTGCTGCCTCCTCCCTTGGCGTCGTCATCCAAGGCCGTCACCCCCAAGTCGGGGTCATCGACATCGCTCTCCGCCCGGTCGAGGGAAGGACTGATCTCCGGCCCGTGGTGCCATTTCTTGGGCTGGAGGAGGGCTTTGTTCAAAGACCGATTGGTCAGACTGGACAAGACGGACTCGGCGAAAAAGAGTCAGAGGAAAAAGAGACAACTCACCATGGGCAGAGGGTTGGCGCGTGAATACGGCTCCTTGCCGAACCGCCACTCTTCTGAGAGCTCGCAGTTCGCAAGATAGTTCACCATGTAGGCTACCTCCGCGTGAGGCATCTCCTTGGTGCACAGTCGGCTCGGGTCCTGATGTCCGTTCATCTGGCAGATCATGTGAGGGCAGCCCTGGAGCGGGAGCACTCGGCGCGCCACGAAGGCGGCCAGCAAATAAGGCCCGGTCAAGCCCTCCATTGCGTCGGCTTTTCGAGCAGCGATGGCGGCGGCTCCAGCTGACGTCGATGTCACGGCGGTATGACGGTTGGGCCGCCTTCCGGTGGCGGGCGGCTGCGTAAGCCGGCAAGTTGACCCAGTCACCCTCCGCGAAGACGCTCTTCACGTAGAAGTACGACCGCTGCCACATCTTCACCGACTTTATCAGCGTGATGGGGGGAAACGGGTTGTCGGCCCCTGACCTCCGCAAAGCGATGAACGCTCCGCATTGGGCCGACACGCCTGCGACATGGGTGCCGGGCTTGGAGTAGAAGAACTCCCCCCAGAGCTCGATGGTGGGGAGGATGCCGAGGAAGCCTTCGCACAAGGTGACGAAGGAGGACAGCAGCCCCACCTTGTTGGGGTGAGGTGGTGCGGCTGGAGACCGTAGAAGTCGAGGAAGGACCGGAAGAAGCCGCTCACCGGCAAGCCAAGGCCGTGCATGCAGTGCGAGCGGAAGACGACCCGCTCGTCCTCCTCCAGCGCCGGCGATATTTCCCTCTCTGGCGCAAGGCGAACCCTCAGGAAATCCTTGTCGGGCAGCCGCCGCGTCTTGCGGAGGAAATCGACATGGTCGTCGTGAACCTCAGAGCCATCCCACGCGCAGAAGCGCACCGCAGGGGGCGTGACGGTGGAGGAGGAGCACATCGGGAACGAAGCGCCGCGGTGCTCAGCGTGGCGTGGAAGCGCGTTGGCGAGAGGAAGAAGAAAGAGGAAGAGGTGAGGAGGAGGGGCGCGCGTGCTCTGCCGCTCCCCCTCCTCCGCCTACTTATTGGCCTACAGGCTGCAAGCCGAGGGGGCGGTCGTGGGATCTACTGCGCCCACTACCCCATGCCCCCACGTTTTTCGCGCGAGTTACTGCGCGCAGTAACTCCGCGGGAACCTCAACCACCCACCTCGGCCACAGCGGATCCGCTCACGTGCCGAGGCGTGGTAGTGGCGGGCCCGCTGCGGTAGCGTCCGTCAGCGGCGTGGGTGGGAAGGCCGGCCCGGCCGCCCGCTGCCACGTGACAGGCCCGAAGCGGGCGGTGGCCTGGAAACTTAGCCAATACGCCACTTGGATCCCGCCGAGGCGTTCGAACATTTTTGGACAAGTCAAATCGGGCGAGTCCGACCCCTACCAGTCGGCCTGGCGGAAAACGGAAGAAACTCTATCTCAAACACTCGAAGATGGAAATGTTGAGGCTCCTCGACCAATCACCCATGGCGCCTCATCATCTTCGGGGACTACTGTCGGAGTAATAGGCCACGGGTAGGCTAACCCGAAGCCCAGATCCTTTCAAGACATCGGGGCTGGCTGTGCCCCTCAAGATGCCAAGATGAAGGGCCATCTTCTGGAAGCCGGCTGGAGTAACAGCCGGCTGCTCATAAATGGCCGAGTCCTAGAAGCGAGGTCAGGACAAGCCGACTCCTACCTGGCGGCTTCTAGAGAAGTCGGCCCCGAGGAGTCAGCCCGTGACAACAACAAAGCCCATGCCCTCATCAGCGGGGACGGGACGGGGAATGGCTACAGTATAGCCCATTCCCTCCCCTTTCCGGTGGCGTGGCCACGCAGTACCTCAGATCGGCGGAGATCTCCCGCTGGCCTTGTTGTCGTGCCATCCACGACATGTAAATCCTGGCGGTGAGTCCTCGCCCCACGACAACTTTTACATGCGGCCCAAGGACGATGGGCCCTACTAGTCAGCGAGAGTCCAGAAGACGGCGAGAGCCCTACCAGTCGGACCCGAGGGAGATCGGCCCCAAGAAGTCGGCCAGCCCCTCCCCCGGGCCCCACGCGCTATTAACCAGACGAGACAAGGAGTGGCTACAGTAATCGCCCGCCAGGCGGCCTAGTTGTAGCCATGACCCCCTGACCAAGCCCGCGTCATCAGAGACAGGGCAACAGTAATCAGCTGCCGACAAGACCCGGAAGTGGCGGGTACGGCCCATCGGCCCCCTACCCAACCAGTCGGCGGGCCCCAGCAGTCGGCGGAGAAGCGGCGGCCAGAGAGGCTGACGGCCGGGCCCTACACCCGGCCGGATTACCAATGTACCCCTAGGGTGTAGGCCTATATAAACCCCCAAGGGCACCCATGCAAAGGGTTCGGAACCAGTTAGAACTAGACCAGATCACAGAGGAAGGAGAGAGATAGCCTTGCCTTCTCCTACCTCTAGCATACAGCTCAAGGAGCACCTTTGTATTCAGTTGTGCCTTAGTGATCATGCGGAGACCCCTTGAGGAAGCAGGACTAGGGGTGTTATCTCCTAGGAGAGCCCGAACACAGGTAAAATGCCCGGCGTTCATGTCTACGCCTCATCCCGCTTCCGAGCACCGGCGACGTTCGACTCGCTCCCATCATGGTAAGCCATCCTTTGGCATATGTCGCACCCAACCCTCGACAATTATTCTCCCAATCAACTCAAACTGATTTTTGCATGGAACTTGGAATGGTTCCTCAAGTACATCTCAGTCCCAAATGTATGAATCTTGGTACTTTACAAAAATATTTGTGCAATGACTCGGTTTTAACTCAATATTATACCATTCTGAAAAGTATCTAGCTCAATACCAATTGAATTCTTAGCATATTAATTTCTACCTTCCAGTTTGTTGTTTGCTACAAAACCATATCAGCGTTAAGACTACGGCCAACCACTTTACAATATTGTACCACTCCGCACATCTTACATGTTGGCACTTTAACTCTGACAAAGAATGCTCTATGGGTGCCCAGTGTCAAGCATTCTTATATATTTGGATTTTAACAGCTATAGTTAGAACAGTTTCAAGCATTCTTACCTCACTAAATATAATGTGCTGCAGACATAGCAGCCTTATATGTTCCAAATTGTTATCTCTGAACTATTTCATTTGTCAGCAAGGTACTTCTTTCTGCATTTACAGATAAATAACAATATTGGAGTAAGGGCTCAACAATTTTGACAAAACCAATATCAGTTATGTATGCATCACGGATGTGCTTCTAAAGTTATGTATGCACCATAGAGGAAGCAAGATCATTTTATCAGTTACTATAACCTTTCTTTCATACCTAGCAATTCAGATCCAATTTCACAAATAATAGAAAATTCCAAGAATCTAATTGTTAAATAAAATATTAGAACAAGTAATTTGGTAACCGTACCGTGCATGCCTACAATTTAGTTCATAGAGAGAGGAGATGGTAAGGCAAAGGAAAGATATGCATCTGTTAGTACAAACGATGTGTAAGGGAAAATAATGCATAGTAAATCGATACACTCCTTTCTTTGATGGATGGATAAGAGTCCCCGGCGCTGCTGATAGATGTTGAAACTCCGCTCAACAACGCAGGCATCGGAGGAGATTGTAGATTCAGCGGGAACGACCTAGCACACAACAAAGGGGAACGGCCAGATGGCCGCCGCTCTGGCTGGCGCTGCGATGCGGTTCGCGAGGAACGACTTTGCGAGGTTACTGATGCACGCACCGTCAACGAGAGACACTTGCGCAGCCGCTCTCATGGGGCCAGTCAGGCGAGCGAACTAGAGAAGACGGCAGCGTAGACCGCGGCCGCCGAAGCCGCCGACGACCCTAGCAAAAATCTGTCACTAATAAAACTAGTACTAATGTACGTGCAATGCACGTTTATATTAGGTAGGATATTAGTTACACTTTATATTAGGTAAGATATATCTGTTGCACGTTGGTGCTTTTTCACGGAAATGATGGAATATTATTTACATGGCAGATTTCAAGGGATAGTGTTGAGTCAAAACGTGTTTATAACCAATGGCAGTGGTGGGTAATTGGAGCGTTAAACGTGTTTGGTGCTCAACATTGACGCGATTTGAACCGCTAGATAACATAATTTGACGGTCGAGATGGTTTGGATCTGCCCATTTGGGTCTTTTTATATTGGTATAGGTACATACTTTTTGTGAGGATAATGCAATTTTCCCTTTTCTTTAAGGGAAATAAAAATGCGCACATTAGTGTATAGACTAATATGATATGGTACCATTTAAATGCGGAAGCCAATTAAATTTAACGTCATAGTGTATTAAAATTTTGCATAAAAAATTATATGGGACCAATTTAAATTAACTATGTACCAAAAATGAGAAACAAAAATCAGAATAATTATTTATCTTGCTTAAAATTTTATTCCAAATGGACGTCACCCCCTCCAAATAAACTACAATCTCCTTCCCATAATAGTATAAGATTTTTTTTACACCACGAGATTGCCAAAATGCAGTCCCGCTTCTATTGGGTAGGTGACAACAATAAGCAGAAATATCATATGGTCAGCTGGCCTGACATTTGCAAGCCCAGGGAACAAGGCGACCTCGGTATCATGTGCTCCAAGCGCATGAATATCGCCCTCCTATCCCGCTGGCTCTGGCGCATCTCGCAAGACCAGGGTGGTCTCTGGCTCGACATCATCCAGAACAAGTACCTTCGTGGACAGCCCCTTGCATCTTGTCAGAGAACTGGCGGCTCGCAGTTCTGGCAGTCGGTCGTCCAACTACTCCCTGTCCTTCGCATCAGGACTTCCATCTCGGTGGGTTCCAGCACGGAGACTTTGTTTTGGTTTGACCGGTGGGCCGGAGACTCCCCCTTTGCTGCGCGCTTCCCCGACCTCTTCTCCATCGCTGTAGACTCCTTGATCTCAGTTGAGAGGGCCCTTATTGACTTAGGGCGCCTTTCTTTCCGGAGGCCCTTTGCCCCCCGGAGTCCGCCTCCTGGCGTGAGTTACTAGATTGTGTGGCTCTCCACGAGCCTGTGGTGGACGGTGGACCGGACCAGGTGAGATGGCAGTTCGAGCCATCGGGCCAATTCTCCAATAAGTCTCTCTACCATGCCATCGCCCCCTCCTCCGCCCCTCCCCCGTTGCGACGGTTTGGTCCATCCGCTTGCCTCTGAAAATTCGGATGTTCATGTGGCAGTGGATTCGCGGTCGGATCCCGTCGGGCGTGGAGGTTCGCAAACGTAATGGCCCGGGCACTGGCCTTTGCCCGTTGTGCGCTACCCCCGAAGACTCGAACCACATCTTCTTTTCCCGTGTGTCCGTGCAATTCGTGTGGAGCTACTTCCGCGAGGTGGTGGGTGGAAATTGGTGCCACACTAACTTCCCTAACCTGTATACGGAGCTCCAGTCCTCCCCCTTGGCCTCTCGCCACATTAGGTGGCTTGAAATTGGGGTCATCGCTTGGACCCTCTGGACGATCCGTAATAAGCTTTTGATCCAACGCGCTCCTCTTGGACGGGCTACTGACGCTATCTTCAAACTGTCTGATTTCTTGCAGCTTTGGCGGCCGCTTAGCCGCCCTGTTGACCGTGACTCCATCTCTGCATTCATCACCGACCTCCGCTCGATGGTCGTCAATATGTCTCCACCGCCCCCGCCGGAACCCGACTAGATGCTTGTTTGGCTCCTCGGCTCTTTTCTTTTAGTTTTTTTGGGCTTGTTGAGCTGTGCCCTCAGCAGAACCTTCGTACTTGTGTGTGGAACTTGGGTGCGTGTGTTTGAACTAGTCCGTATATGTATGCTCTGTGGCGGTTTGCTTTATTTATAAAGCGGGGCGAAAGCCTTTTTTGGTAAGATTTTTTACACTATGTACAGTAACTATGTAAGTGATATAGCTTCAAATGATTCATTAATTTATCGACTTCATGATATATGATTCGTAACAATTACCAAAATAGTACTCCCTCCCTCCCAAAATATAAGATCTTACATTTTGGGACGGAGGGAGTAGAAACCACAGTGGTCATTTTGATACATTCTCACATATAAGAACTTATGTCTACATGGTTTACCACTACTACAAATTTTTATTCTTATCATTTTATGTCTACATGGAATACATGGAGTGCTAAAATTCTAAATAATAAATATAAAGCATAGCCTCCAATCTCAATAATACACATGTAATGGCCTCCTAAAAATCACAGAGAAATCTAATTGTTGAGTATGCAATTTATCCCAAGACTTTCCAAAGGAGTTCTAAAATCGATATCTATCAAGAACAATAGTAAGTTAAGGAATATGAAGCTATTTTTAATAAAATAAATTAAAAATATAAAAATATTGTTGTTTCTCAAAAGAATAAGTTTAGTGCTCTTTATATTCAAGGGTTCATCTATTCAGACCCAGATAATTTTACAAACGATCTAAATCCATTACAATTTTATGGGTAGAAATATAGATAGATACATGAATAAACATGTATTGCCTTCCGCGAAGATTCATGTTTGTCCAACACAAAAAATATTCTAGCCCGTGCAAATGCACAGGTTGACGACTAGTTACTTTAATTTCTAAATAACCAAAAATTCCAGAAAAAAGAGTTAAACTTCAAAAAATCATAGAAAATAAATCTATAGCTCGAATGGAAAAGATTTATGTATGAAAAATGATAAAAAAAATACAATATATCCATTGGTACTAGATTCATGCATGACAAAGCAACTTAACCTTGCTGTATAGATCAAAACAACTTAATGCACTTTGGAAATTCATAGTTTGAATTTGAATTTGAACCCTTGGTTCAAATAAGCTCAAACCCTTCTATTCTTAGTTGCATTAGCTCAACACATCCATTTTGCCATGACATGAGCATGTATCATATTGTTGCATATCACCTTGTATTGATTGTGTTACCGGTATGATCTCCGTGGTAGGTTCTGCTCCTGAGGATATCCGCGAATATCCAACCGAAGGGCACGGCCCATCCACCACCCTGCCAGGCAAGTAACCCCATTTGATCATTTCGATACAATCCCATCTTCTCGCTCCTGCTCTCAGTTACTTCATTAAGACAACAACGTTTCAAACTGCTGTTTGATGCAGTAGTAGAACCCCTTTCCTCTGCATGACCTGTCTTTGCCACAGTAACTAGATGAGACCCACTAGCATGTGTAGGAGTTGATTGAGCCATGTTGTGTTCCTACCATGCTATGCCTGCTATGCTTAGAGTTGTGTCAGGTCTGTTTCATCTAGGTGATGGATTGGAGTGAAATGGTTGTGTTCGGTAATGAGAGTGAAGTGTTGAACATGTTTTGGTAAAGGTATCGATGAGAGGCCATGTAGGAGTACATGGTGGGTTGTTTTATTGGAACCGTCCCTAAGAACTAAGTTCTATATATGTGATCTAAGATCAGCTACTACCACACATTGGGCTCCGGGCGCTCCAAGATCCCTCGACTTATTAACCGCCATGTCCTCAGTCCAGGAGTTGCAACTAGTTTCTGGTGTTTGTATTACGCTGGAGGCCATGCGCGACGCTGACCCTAGGGGTGAGCTGTGATGCGGCAGGCACCTGGCTATGGTGTACTGGGGCACCCGTTTGGTGAACTCGGGAACCCTGCACACATCGTTTGGGGTCATAGTGTAAACCCCGGCCAAATCTCCTTGCGGATGGAAGCTAAATAGGCGATAAACCTGGACTAGAAACTTGTGTCGTTAGTCAGGTCGTGGCCGACACCCTCGCTGGGCTTCCGCTTGAAGGTTGCCAAGTACATGTCGTGTAAACGATGGTAAGTGGTGGAAGTGTGTGTGAAGAAGTACAACCCTGCAGGGTTATCAAACTATTTGTCGGCGTCCTGGGACCGGGGGTGCCCAGACTTGCTTGCTTGCGGCCCACGACGTAGCTCTATCAACGACCCGGTACAGCCCAGCTTTCAGCAACAACAACTCAAGACCCTCGCGAGGGGCGGATGACGCCAAAACATTCCTGGGGGCAGCCCCACCAGGCTGGCTCCCAAGGAGCGGAGATATCTATGCAAGGCGCACCTCGTGAGGTTCATATGACGTGAGCCATGATGACCAAGGCGGTGAGGCGCCCGTGCTGTGATGTACCAGTTTCCTCTTTGGTGCTAAGGAGGCAAGCGCAAGCGCGGGGTCCCAAGGAATCAAGCAAAGGTTTCCATATCGGTGCAACAAGACCAAGACTGCTAGGACAGCAGGATGGAGGTCATCACGGAGCCCACCGCAGCGTCACCGCCCGAGGCTTTTGCAGGCGAAGACTACTTTTCTCAGGATAACTTGTACTAGTTGTCTCCCTTCAAATTTGGCTGTTGTGGGATCCCTTCCCGTCTACATTTGGGAAGAGGACCGAGGCCACCATAAATAGGACCTAGCCACCACCATAGGGAGGGGGACGGAGAGATCATTCAGTTCATCCTCACACCCACCAGCTCATCGAGCTCAAGAACACCTCACCTCCTGAGGCTGTTCAACCACTGTACTAGTTCATCCTCAGCCCCTCGAGGAAATCCACCACAAAGCTGGAGTAGGGTATTACACCGCAAGGTGGCCCGAACCAGGATAAACTAATGTGTCTCTTGTCCCTTGGGTTCTTCGAGCTAGGGCATGAAATCGTTGGGCAGGCGGACTAGGGAAGACGAGTTCTTCGCATGCACCCCAGTGTTCGAACATCTCTATGGTCTGCGGAACCCTGAATCCGACATTTGGCGTGCCAGGTAGGGGTGCGTCGGAGCCTCTTTTCTTCCGGTCGACTCGCCGCCGCTCCACCACTACCTTGGCTGATGCTCGGCGAGCCCGTGCTGAGTGTCAGGCCGCCCTTGCTGCTCACGTCGCCCAGACGGTGCCCATCGGCGGGCCTCCCCGTCGAAGACAGGCATGGCGATGGTGATCTTTTCCACATCCGGGCGGCAGTACAGCGGAAGATGGGAGTCAGGCTACTGTCGGCGTCCTGGGAATGGGGGTACCCAGACTTGCCTACCTACGGCCCACGGCGTGGCTCCACGAACGGCCCAGTACGGCCCGACTTCACTAGCAACAACTCAAGACCCTCGCGAGGGGCCAAGCATCGCGAGGCAGACGACACCAAGACCTTCCTGGGGGCGGCCTCACTAGGCTGGCTCCCAAGGAGCGGATATATCTATGCAAGGGGCACCTCGTGAGGTTCACATGACTTGAGCCATGATGACCACGGCTAGGCGGGCACTAGCGGGCGCAGTGTGCCAGTTTCCTGTTTGGTGCTAAAGAGGCAGGAGCAGGCGAGGAGTCCCGAGGCATCGGGCAAAGGTTTCCATATTGGTGCAACAAGACCAAGACCACCAGGACGGCAGGATGGAGGTCATCATGGAGCCTACAGCAGCATCACCACCAGAGCCTTTGGCAGGTGAAGACCACCTTTTCTCAGGATATCTTGTACTAGTTGTCCCCATTCAAACTTGGCCATTGTGGGATCCCTTCCCGCCTAACATTTGGGAAGAGGACCAGGGCCTCTATAAATAGGACTAGCCACCATCGTAGGAGGCATCTGACCGAGGATCGGATCCATTCTTTCAAGGCTATCTCACCATCTCATCAAGCTCAAGAACACCTATCCTCCTGAGGTTGTTCATTGATTGTACTAGTTCATCCCTAGCCCTAGAGGCAATCCACCACCACCACACCGGAGTAGGGTATTACACCACAATGGTGGCTCAAACCAGTATAAATCCTTGTGTCTCGTGTTCTTCGGGTTCGTCGAGCTAGGCCGTGAGATCGTTGAGCGAGCGATCAAGGGAGATAGAGAGAGTCCTTGGAGCGCACCCCAGAGTTCGAACCTCATAAGGGTTTGCCGGAACCCAGAATCCAACAGGGGGCAGCCCTGATCCTTCCCGAGTAGGGTGCACACAATCTGGTCCAGCTCCTCCTTGGACAAGTCATCCGGGCACAGCCGGAGGTCATCTCCTGCGCCCTTGAACTTCCACAGGGGACGCGAGTGCGCTTGGAGCGGAGCCAGGCGCTGCGTCAGGAATTCCTTGACGATCACAGCCCCCGTCAGCTTCTCCGCCTTCGGGTTGTCGGTCTTCAGGCCTGCCGCCATCTTCTCCAGCAACGGCTCCGCCTTGGGATTGGTGAGCTTCTTGTGAGTCCATCCTTACTGGGGCATCGGCTGCGAGGTCGGCAGCGCTAGCCGTGGGTGGGTTCGCTTAGCGCCCATGAAGATCTACCTGTTCCTGAAGACCTCCACCTTCTTCCCAGCCCGCGAGATCGCGTTGCTGCCATTTGCCGCGACGAAGATGGCGCACCTCGAGCACTGGGTGCCATTGACCCGGAGGTAGAAGAGGTGGCGGAGCAGCGCCACGGAGGGCATCACCCCCAGAAATGCCTTGCAGTAAAAGGCAAAGATTGACAGGAGGAGGACAGAGTTGGGGTGAAGATGAAGGGCGTGGAGCTTGTAATGGCGAAGAACAATGTAGAAGAAGCTGGAGAAGGGGGGAACCAGCCCTGCGAAGACATTGTACTAGAAGAAGGGGTAGGAGGAGCCGCCCAAGGTCTCCGGCTTGGCAGAGCTAGCTCAGAGCACCGTTTGTCCCCCCTCATTGCTGTTGTCGGCCGTCAGTCAGACCAAGGTGGTGAGGTGCTTCTCCTCGGCGAGAGTGGACGCACTCAAGGTTGGCTCAAACCAGGAGGCTTGATGCCCAGCCGTGGCGGAGGATCCAGCCTTATCGGTGGCCATCGTTCGCTGATTAGGGATGAGATTGGCCGATCTGGAGGTTTTCTGAGAGGAAAGAGAAGGGGATTTGGAGCAAGCCGAAGGAAGGGCAATGAAGGATTTGCGGCAGGTGCCAGCCTTTTGTCAGCCAGGAGCAGTTGAAGCAGCGTGGGAGCAGAGGTGCCCATGTCCCATCAATCGCCACGTGTCGACCGAGGCCGCGGGCGGTTAGGGCCCGCGGCGCTCCGCACTTGCCTTTGGGTTTGCCTCGAAGCCAAGTTCGAGCATGCCTTGGGCCCGTGGGCTACTGTCGGTGTCCTGGGATCGGGGGTGCCAAGAATTACCTGCCTGTAGCCCACGGCGTGACTCTATCGACGGCCTGGTACGGCCCACCTTCAGCAACAACAACCCAAGACCCTCACGAGGGGCCAAGCCTCGCGAGGCGGACGACGCAGAAACCTCCCTGGGGGGCAGCCCCACCACGCTGGCTCCCGAGAAGCGGAGATATCTACGGAAGCTGCACCTCGCGAGGTTCATATGACGTGAGCCATGGCGACCAAGGCCAGGCGGGTGTCAGCGGGCGCAGTGCGCCAGTTTCCTCCTTCGTGCTAAGGAGGAAAGCGCATGTGCGGGGTCGCAAGGAATCAAGCAAAGGTTTCCATATTGGTGCAACAAGACCGAGACCGCTAGGATGGCAGGACGGAGTTCATCGCGAAGCCGTCCACAGCGTCACCACCATAGGCTTTTGCAGGCGAAGACTACTTTGGTTAGGATAACTTGTACTAGTTGTCTCCCTTCGAATTTGGCCGTTGTGGGATCCCTTCCCGCCTACATTTGGGAAGAGGACCGAGGCCATTATTAATAGTACCTAGACACCACCATAGTGAGGGGGGCGGAGAGATCTTTCAGATCATCCTCACACCCACCAGCTCATCGAGCTCAAGAACACCTCACCTCCAGAGGCTGTTCAACCACTGTACCAGTTCATCATCAGCCCCTTGAGGAAATACACCACAAAGTTGGAGTAGGGTATTACACCGCAAGGTGGCCCGAACCAGGATAAACTGTTGTGTCTCTTGTCCCTTGGGTTCGTCGAGCTAGGCCGTGGAATCGTTGGGCAGGCGGTCTGGGGGAAACGAGTTCTTCGCACGCACCCCAGAGTTCGAACCTCTCTAGGGTCTGCGGAACCCTAAATCCGACACTATTCAAATAGTTGCGTCTGTCGTAATGGACTATTGGGTTGCTTATGCAGTTCATAGACAAGTTAATGGTTACTCATAAAAGTCTCAAGACAAGTGTGAGTGCCGCCCTCTCATAGGAAGACAGGAGAGGACCCACGATAGAGTATTGTTGTGGTGATTAGTGGACTCGTGTGCGCTATCTCATCTTTTTAAACTACTGATAGACATAGTATAGGTTAGCCAAGAGTGAGAGCTGGCTTGCTGCAATAAACTCCACTACCCGTCTTGATAATGTTGCATATATGATAGGATCTTATGTAAGACTTGATGAGTACCTTTGTACTCATGTTTTCTTAATAAACTGTTTCACAGGAGAATACCGCCCCCTCCGATGGGTTCGACGTAGACCTCGATGTTGACAAGTAGCTTGCTACTCAGGTGGCAGCCTCGAGCCTGTGAAGGGCCTTGTAGAAGGTCATGCTACTCCAAGCCTTCTTTCTTTCCAGTTGTCTATACTTAGACAAGTTAGCTTCCGCATGTGCTTGTATGACTTGAGTGTTTGTTCTTGTGATCCCTACCTGTATGGATAAGTTGTGTATGGCTCTCCGGAGCCTTTTAAATAAATACTTTGAGTCGTAGAGTTTTGTTGTGATGCCTTGGTGTATTTGCACATATCGAGCATATTGTGTGTATGATTTTGAAATGCTTGGTATGTGTGGGATTCGACACCTAGTTGTTTATTCTTGGTAGCCTCTCTTATGGGGAAATGTCTCCTAGTGCTTCCACTTAGCCATGGTAGCTTGCTACTACTCCGAAACACATGGATTGATCGGCATGTGTCCTTCTTTGCTCCTGTGTCTGTCCCTTCGGGGAAATGTCACGCAGTGTTTTACTGCACTCCTTGTAGCTTGCTATGACTCGGTAGCACACACTATTGACCGACACGTGCATTGCTGGGTCATGTATGCCTATCCCTGTAAGTTAGTGCCACCTTGGGTTTACAAGTAGTCATGTCTTCCCTGGTTCTTTGTCATATGGATTCTAGCGACACTATCATATACGTGAGCCAAAAGGCGCAAACGGTCCCAGGCCAGGTAAGGTGGCACCCGTGGGGATACCGTGCGTGAGGCCGCAAAGTGATATGATGTATTACATGCTAGATCAATGTGACTTAGGATCGGGGTCCTGACAGTGTTGGCATTAGAGACGAACTGCCTGTAGGATCTTCAAGCCAAACTGGTCAATGTCGGACCTAGAAATGCTTTAGTTATATGTAGGGGAATTGATTGTGGAAGGGAACGTAAGGCTCTTTTTACTTCTCTTCTTCTATCATTCTCTCTGAGTTAGCCTCATCTTTTCTACGGGGGTTAAGAACTAGGCTTCTCTTCTTTCTATCAGGTTCACGTGTTACTAATCTGTAGACTTATTGGATTGTTGGTTTCAAGCCCCAATTCAGTTCCTACTACCTCTGTGTGTGATTAGGTGGACTCAGAACCTTGATATGATGTTGTTGAGTGGCTATGCTACCTTTTGCAGAATGTCTCAAAATCATTTTTGAGCATTTACAGCTGTTATGTTGTCCGTTTTCTCCTACAAATCCCAATGCCTTTGCATTATTCCGTGTGATTCATTACATTTTGCACTTCGATGCTAGAGTTTTGTCATCCTTGTCTAAGCCGTTGATTTGTTTTCCCTAGGATGGTTAACAATCGAAGCACCCCTGCTGCACAAGGGCAAGGCGAAGGAAGTGGGGCTAGGAATGACAACCTACCCCATCCACCTTACCTAGTTGAGGTCATGCTGGAAGCGGAGAGGAACAAACGTGAGACTAACCGCCTGCTTGAGCGTATCGAGCAGAACACCGCACACCAGGAGAGAAATGACTTGCTGTCCATCAATGACTTTATCAAGTTGTATCCACCAACTTTCCACCACTCCATCGAACCTCTCGATGCGGATGACTGGCTTCGCATCATCACCCAAAAGTTACGTTCTGCCAACGCAGCTGAGGCTAACAAGGTCACCTATGCTGCATATCACCTTGAGGGTCCCGCCAGTCTCTAGTGGGAGAATTATGAAGGTATGAATCCAACCGGTCAGGTTACTACCTGGGTGGATTTCAGTGAAGCCTTTCGTGAGCACCACATCCCAGAGGGCCTAATGGATCGTAAAAGGGAGGAGTTCTATAACTTCACCCAGGGCAAGATAACTGTGGATGTTTACAACCGTGAGTTTGGGAATCTTGCACGCTACGCTCCTGAGGAAGTGTCCACTAATGCTAAGAAGCAGGGAATGTTCCGGAAGGTACTTAGACCAGAGCTTCGCCGTGACTGTAACGCCCGGATAAACAAGCTACAGTAATCCCCTACTAATGATGCCAAGCCATCACTGTTACTGTTGTTAATCTCACTTTGATTCAAAACCAATTCAAATTCAATTTTAAAATAAAGTCAAATAAATTATTTGTCCAAACAGTAAAACAAAAATGTTCGTTGGGTTGAAAATATTCACTAACTAAATGTCATGAGTGATTCAACATCCTTTGAGATAGCTAATTTCCCCTAGGAATTAAAGCAGTTCCAAATCAGCATTTTTAAATGCTTTTCCAGTTGTGAAAAATCCAAATCAATTCAAACTCCTCCCGAACTTTTTGTGGCAGTGGCAGATATTGCAATGTATTTATTTGGCCAAGTTTCATATTTTTCTCAAAGACCAATTGGCAGCTCAAATATTGCAAACATATTATGTTTAAGATAAACAGAAAAATATATATAACAAAAAGCGGGCCTAACTACTACTGTGCACTAGTAGCCCATTGCTACAGTACATAGCCCAGCCCAACAATCCCCTTTTCCCCTTCCTCCTGCTACAGGAGGCGGGCAGGGGATCGTGGCGGCCATCCCATGGCGCCCGGCCAGGTGCCGGCCATCCGTCGTCTTCCTGATGTGGATAAGAATGACCCCGAGCCCCCTGGATCAAACCCTATCTCCTTCTTCCCCTTTCATTCGCTCCTCTGCTCGAACCCGAAGCCTCCCGATAACTGTCCGCCGTGTTGCCCTCATCGTCGTGGTCACCGGCCTCCCCACGGCCAACCAAGGCGCTCAGGAGGACCGCTGTCGTCGTCCTCTTCGACTATGAGGACCCGCATGAGCTCGGACGCCCACGAGCCGCCACCTTCATCGGGAATCGCCTACAGCATCCGCCGCTCGCCATCGGTCGATCCGCTTGACGTCGACCGTCCCCGGCCTCTACGACCTCGCCGTCGGGCCTCCCGCTGTGAGCATCGTCAATTCCCCCTTCCCCTTCGTTTGGTTGCCGTGACCGCCGCCCCTTGTCGTCCGAAGCCGTGCCCGCACGCGCAGACCGCTGCCCTCGCTCGCATCGTCACCCCCATGCCGCTGCGTCTCCTACCTCGGCCACGGGCGCCCGCAGCCCCGCGTTTTCCCCACACCGGCCGTTGCGGCAATATGCCGCCATGGCTTTCGCCCCGTTCACCGCTGTGGCTATGCCCTGCCCACCCCCACCCCCCCCCCCCCGCTCTGCGTGCGCCCTTTCCCCATTGCTCCGGCCCGCACCGGCCACGGCCGCCCACACCCGCAGCCACGGCGCCCGACCGCGCCCGCTCCACCCATCTCCGCCGCTGCCGCTCGCTCGTCGGCGGCGACCCGTCTTTCGCGGAACCGCTCGCCAGCCGAGCCCTTTTGGCCAGCGCTTGCACCGGTAGTGCTCCGCCATGGCTTCGGACACAATGCAGCGTGTGCGTAGCGATGTGGGCAGCGGCTTCCAGCCACTGCCATGTGGCCCCTCCCATTAGTTAGCTTATTTAGGATTAACTAAAAATTAGTTAAGTTAATTGACCCCCCTTGTCACTAACAGCCTGGCCCCACTTAGTAGTTATGTAAATAGATTAAATAAACATTGTTTTAATTAACTCTACTAAAAACTGATTTAATGGTAACCGGGTCCCACCTACACTGTCCACTTTGACCAGTCAGCGCTGACTGGACTAGTTGACTAGGCCCCTAGACCCCAATGTCATACACATAGGCTAGGGTAGATCTAGGTAACAAAATATTATTTTTCTTTTATTTTCGACTTAAAATAAACCCAGTAATTTGGAAATTCAATAAAACTTTGAAAATTAATAGAAAATAAATTGTAACTCCGATGAAAATGTTTTCTACATGAAAGTTGCTTAGAAAAACGTGACGAATCCGAATGCACGGTCCGTTTACCTGTCAGATGCCTCTAACTATCCGAAAAAGGAACATTCTCCCTCCGGTCACCTGTCTGACATAGGTCCGGAACCGGGAAAACGTTCCAGGTTGAATTCCCCCTTCACCTATATCGTGTAGCCATACGTTAGGTCACACTCGGCACTGCGTACTACGATGTTATGCTTTTGTGATGCTTTGATTGCTCTGTTATTTATTGTGTTCCCCCTCTGTTACTTCTTTCCGGTAGACCCCGAGACTAACGGCGACCCCCAGTTCGACGACGGTGTTGACAACCCTTCGTCCTTGCCAGAGCAACCAGGCAAGCCCCCTCTTTGATCATCCCGATATTGCCCATTCCATTCTCTCATGCTTGCATTAGATTTTGCAACTGTTATTGTTTGCTCCTATTATCATGCATAGCCTCCTTTTGTAACCTTCTCATTGTACCTTACCCGCTTATCCTAAACTACTTAGTATAGGTTGGTTAGTGATCTATCAGTGGCCCCCACCTTGCCCTTGTTGCCCCTGCTTCATCATCGAAGACCCGATCAACGGGATCGAAGACCAGGCCCGGCACAGCACATCACTTTTCCCTTAGTTGCTCGACACTACTTGGTTACTATAGAGTGTCGAGGGTGAGACCTCATCAGCACTTCTGATGTTAACCCTGTATTTAGCTATTCGGTCGTGGTCATCGAGGGTGATTTCCTCCTTAACCACTTCCGATACGACTCTGTCGTGCAGCCCCTCAAGTGTGAACCTCAAGGGTGGATCCTCTTACGTTCACCTTGATGATTAAATCGAGTGGAATTCACCGGGGGTGATTCTTCGGGTTTTCCCCTTGATGATTGGACACACGGATACTTGGACTTTACACCTGTTACTTGGAAAGACGGGTCGACCCTGAGGGGTACCCGCGAGTTATGTGGAGACGGATTGACCTGGAGGGTGCCCGTGAGATAATTACGAGGCGTGGTCGGGCATTCCTAGCCCTTGCCGGAAGTCCTCGAGACGGGGCAACGGGGCCACATCTTTCGTGAGTCTCTGCTTGTTACCGCATGCTCCTAATCCACTATGATTTGGATATTTGATCCGAAGGGCCTCTGGCCTGATAGCACTAACCATCACGTGGGCATAGTATGGGCGTTCTGCGTCGTATGCATCAGCCGAAGCTTAATAGACCTCAGCGACTGAGCGGCGCGCGCCGGGTTGGACTGGTAAGCACCTGCCTTTTTTAAGGAGGTAGCTAGGTCTGCTCACCGGCCACGTTCGCAACGTGCAGGATTTCTTGGGGCGATGCCCATGACCCCTAGGGGCATAGGTTTAGTCCGGCGTGCTGACCTCTCTATTAAGCCTAGGTCGGGTTGCGGCGTATTGTTTGACCGAGGCCGGGCATGACCCAGGAAAGTGTGTCCGGCCGGAGTTAATCGAGCGTGGTGGGTAAGTTGGTGCACCCCTGCAGGGAAGAAAACATCTATCGATAGCCTGTCCTACGATAAATGACACTTGGAGTTGTATCCCGATCGATACAACTAGAACTGGATGCTTAATGTGATAACTGGATAGTATGGCTCTGGGATTGTTTTCTCGCATGGAGTCGAGAAAGGATCTCTGGCCGAGGTTAACACTACTACTACTTTACTTTATGCTACTCTTACCTCTTCTGATGCTGCAAGATGCTTGGAGCTGCTTGAAGATGCTAGTCTTTGATAGGCTAGGCTTTCCCCTTCTCTTCCGGCATTCTACAGTTCAGTCCACATATACAGCCCATTTCATTGATACCGATGCATATGTAATGTAGATCCTTGCTTGCGAGTACTTTGGATGAGTACTCACGGTTGCTTTGCTCCCCCATTTCCCCCTTTCTTCTTCTTTTCGGTTGATGAAACCAGATGTCGGAGCGCAGGAGCCAGATGCCACCGCCGATGCTTACTACTACGTGGAGGCCGCAGACGACTAGGAGTAGTTAGGAGGCTCCTAGGCAGGAGGCCTTGCCTTTTCGATCAATGTTGCTTTTGTTCTAGCCTTCTAATGGAAAACTTGTCTAACGTATGTCTGTGCTCAGATATTGTTGCTTCCGCTGACTCTTGTGTATTCAAACTTATGTATTCGAGCCCTCGAGGCCCCTGGCTTGTAATATAAAGCTTGTATTATTTTAATTTGTGTCTAGAGTTGTGTTGTGATATCTCCCTGTGAGTCCTTGATCTTAATCGTACACATTTGCATGTATGATTAGTGTACGATTGAATCGGTGCGTCACAAGTTGGTATCAGAGCCGACTTCCTGTAGGTAGCCCCGTTTCCAACTCCTTGGAGGAAGTTGAGTCTAGTCACTACAAAAAACTTTTACTAACATGGCTGTGTGGATTACGGGCCCACGTCGCCATTGGGTGGTGTTAGGATGTTTTACTCCTCGTCTATACTCTGAGATTCTGATCTCTCTTCTATTCGGGTTAAATGATTTTGCTAACTCTACTTCTAGGTTCTCGTAACTACTTCCTCCCGGAGAGCCACTTCATTCCAGATGATTGGCTGCTTCCCCAGAAGCCTTCGAAGATACTCTCCAAAGTTCGCTCGCGAACTTGTGCTCATCACTTTTGCGATTCCCTTCCACTGTCAACCCCTATGGAAAACTACATACATTTTCTATTCACACAATCATTTCTCGATGCTCTTGTTATTCCAAGATGCCCCAAAATTCTCTATTGTTTCGAGAATCCTTTGGGCTTACTGCCTTGCAGTTCTTTACCACATGAATACCCCTACGGATAATTCCTCGCACTTATCGAGTATTCGCTCATCCCTAGTTGTTCTTGTGTTTCACAAAATTCTTCGAAATACTATTTGATCTTCTGAAAATCTTAGTAGCCTACCGATCTTGTTCTTCCTTACCTGCTTGCATTTTGGTTAATTCCATATGTCTAGCAATACTCATTAAAATCCTTTGCAATTGTCATCCTTACCATGTCGATTCAACATGTGTGTGAATGCACGTAATCATCAGTTGTTCCCTAGAAATTGTTCTTCCAGCTCAGACGTCATTCCGGACATGAGCTGATTCTCGGCAAATCAAACCTTGATTGATTGCCCATCTAATCCTATTCAACATACTCATACCTAATCATAGCATCTGATTCTGATACACAGATCTAGGTATCGTAATTCCTTTGTATTGAAGCTTCGAAATTGTCCTAAAATTTCTATAATTTGATGCCTTTGCATTCTTACTTCTTCTCGTTGAGTATCGTTACTCACATCAGATCCTTGTTGATCGCCAGATCCTTTGGTAGATTATTATCCAAAAGTGTCCTTCATATCCACTAACCTTGTGAACTCTTCTCTTGATACATATTGCCTTTGGTAAATTGTATTCTCTACTTTGTCAATCATGATCTGCTTCCGAGCTTGAGTTAATTACCTCTGCAGTTTTTGCAAATGTTCCTAAGATGCCCTGATGGGCTGAACTAATGCTTTCCCTAATTTGTGTGAACCTGGAAATTTCTATGGGTCATACTCTACTGGTGTTACGCCGGATAAAAATTTCTACACTACAACTTCATCAAAATTGAGAAGTAAATGAGACGTTATGCATTGAAGTGGGAGTCGACCTTGAACCTTGTGTTCATGCCCTCAGACACGATGTAGATCTTATCATGGAAGCTTCTCTTATAATCAAATGTTCCCTTGGTATAAGCTCATCTTGCATCTGTAAATTGATCCTTTGCAATCCTGGTTCCGACCATATTTTCTCCTTGATTCCATTTCCTGGACAAGTTAAAATACTTGTCTTCTGCAAATCATTTCATCTGTCCAACCTCTATTTTTGATCTACCTCGAGTATTGCCCCTTGTTATCTCGAGGATATTGTGTCATTGCACTACCTCTTGTGAATTCACATTGGAATGATACTCCATCACGTCATTCCTAGCCTGATCGGCTATATCATTATTGTGATAAAATTTAACTGTGCTACCTGATCCTTCTTCCCAGAGCACAATTTAGATGATGAGCTAAGCCTACATCGATTTTCCTCGTCATATCATTTTGTCTTCAATAGCAAGCTTAATTTCGAGTTTGTGTCGTACTCGTGGTTCCCATAACCTTTCGCTTAATCATTCCTTCGAGTTGATGTCATCGCCAATCGATTACATCTTCATGAAACCTCTCGACAAATATGTCGTTATCATCATCCACATTCTGAGCTCTTTCAAGATATTAATTGAATTCATGATGAGAAATGCAATCCTTGCCCCTCGATGATTTGTGTTATCATCGACAACATTCTTGCCTTCCCCAACACAAACTTGTTTATATAATTTTGGAAATACATCCTTTTTGACATGTCGATAGATTGTTGCTGAGCCCGTCGGCCACACCCTCATCTTTTCCTTGCTGAAATTGTATGACTTATTTTCTAAGTTGTTTCTGATGGATCCTTTGTGTATCCAAAGTCTCACCTTTACTTGACACGATATCATTGTCGCATCGAAGCATGACTGTGGTATTCCGAATATCAACAAGAACATCGAAAGCATAATACAAAATGTTTCTCATTCAATTACCCTCACACCATTGTATGGGTAATACCATGATTCTCCCCTCTCCCCATTATCTAAATGCTTTTGAACTTGCTGTCCTATCATGTATATCCTGCTCCGCTTTTCCTTGGGAACGATATACTCCCAACTCTTATGTGTAAACACATCTTCCTTTAATTTGGGTTGCTTGATTCGATAATCATATTTTTCCTTTCCATTGGTTTTTTAACAATTCTTGTGATCTATATGATATAAGAAGAAATAATTCCCTGCTTATGTAAACACCTCGGTGTACAACTCTATCAGTAAGACCCTGTTACTATTGTTGATGACATTCCAGTAGCCATCGATGGACGTGAACCTTGCCTATTGGTCCGCCTCGTTCAACAAGCAGGAAAATGATTCTCTTCGTCCCTCGCCCTTGGTACCAACGTTGTGCCAATATAACTGACAGGCTATCCTCTAACATGCCTTGCTATCAGGACCGTACAAGATGTCAGCACCCTTCCTACTTTTTAACCCACATGGTCGGCCCATAACCCACAGTTCCACAGGTTCGGAACCTGACTCACCTGTACAACATTGATTCTGAAATATTCTTGGCACTCGGGTTCGTATGTAATACACAAGCTAACTTCCTCACCATGTTTCATTTCGGTATCAGAGGCAACATTATTCTTCTTTGCTCTAAACCCCTTCATCACCTATTTTCGACATCAGCTGGATGCCTACCTGGTTAAAACTTGTTGAATCTCCGTATAGCACTCTTGATACGTCCTGGTGCTTCTAAAATCTCCTTCCTTGAGATAACTACCGAATGTTGATCCTTTCAGACATTCGTCCTTATAGCTTCCCCCTTACTCCACCTCTTAAATCTCGGGACGAGATTTCTTGTAGTGGAGCAGATTTGTAACACCCGGATAACCAAGCTACAGTAATCCCCTACTGATGATGCCAAGCCATCACTGTTACTGTTGCTAATCTCACTTTGATTCAAAACCAATTCAAATTCAATTTTAAAATAAAGTCAAATAAATTATTTCTCCAGATAGTAAAACAAAAATGTTCGTTGGGTTGAAAATATTCACTAACTCAATATCATGAGTGATTCAACATCATTTGAGATAGCTAATTTCCCTGGGAATTAAAGCAGTTACAAATCAGCATTTTTAAATGTTTTTCCAGTTGTGAAAAATCCAAATCAATTCAAACTCCTCCCGAACTTTTTGTGGCAGTGGCAGATATTGCAATGTATTTATTTGGCCAAGTTTCAAGAAAAATTCAAAGACCAATTGGCAGCTCAAATATTGCAAACAGATTATGTTTAAGATAAACAGAAAAACATATATAACAAAAATCGGGCCTAACTACTACTATGCACTAGTAGCCCATTGCTACAGTACATGGCCCAGCCCAACAATCCCCTTTTCCCCTTCCTCCTGCTACAGGAGGCGGGCAGGGGATCTTGGTGGCCATCCCATGGCGCCCGGCGAGGTGCCGGCCATCCGTCGTCCTCCCGACGTGGATAAGAACGACCCCAAGCCCCCTGGATCGAACCCTATCTCCTTCTTCCCCTTCCATTTGCTCCTCTGCTTGAACCTGAAGCCTCCTGATGCCTTGCCGCCGTGTTGCCCTCATCGCCGTGGTCGCCGGTCTCCCCACGGCCAACCAAGGCACTCAAGAGGACCGCCGCCGTTGTCCTCATCGACTACGAGGACCCGCATGAGCTCGGACGCCCATGAGCTGCCACCTTCATCGAGAATCGCCGACAGCATCCGCCGCTCACCGTCGGTCGATCCGCTTGACCTCGACCGTCCCCGGCCTCTACGACCTCGTCATCGGCCCTCCTGCTGTGGGCATCATCGATTCCCCCTACCCCTTCGTTTGGTTGCCGTGAGCGCCGCCCCTTGTCACCCGAAGCCATGCCCGCATGTGCAGACCGCTGCCCTCGCTCGCATCATCACCCCCCTACTGCTGCGTCTGCTACCTCGGCCACGGGTGCCTGCAGCCCCGCGTTTTCCCCACGCCGGCCGCTATGGCTGATGACGGCGTGGCCTTCGCCCCGTTCGCCGCAGTGGCTATGCCCTGCCGCTGCTCGTCCCCCCGCTCTGCGTGCGCCCTTTCCCCATTGCTCTGGCCTGCACCATCCGCGGCCGCCCACGCCCGCAGCCACGGCGCCTGACCGCGCCCGTTCCACCCATCTCTGCCGCTTGCCGCTCGCTCGTCGGCGGCTACCCGTGCTGGCGTAACCCGCTCGCCGGCCGAGCCCCGCACCTGCCCGCGCTTGCGTCGGCCGTGCTCCGGCCATGGCTTCGGCCCTGGTACGCGTTTGTGCGCCAACATGTGGCCACTGGCTTCCAGCCACTACCATGTGGCCCCTCCCATTAGTTAGCTTATTTAGGATTAACTAAAAATTAGTTAAGTTAATTGACCCCCCTTGTCACTAACAACATGGCCCCACTTAGTAGTTATGCTAAATAGATTAAATAAACACTTTTTTATTTAACTCTAGTAAAAACTGACTCAATGGCAACTGGGTCCCACCTACATTGTTCACTTTGACCAGTCAGCACTGACTGGATTAGTTGACTAGGCCCCTGGACCCCACTGTCATACACATAGGCTAGGGTATATCTAGGAAAAAAGTTTATTTTGCTTTTATTTTCGACTTAAAATAAACCCAGTAAGTTTAAAAATTCAATAAAACTTTGAAAATTAATAGAAAATAAGTCGTAACTCCGATGAAAATGTTTTCTACATGAAAGTTGCTCAGAAAAAGTGACGAATCCGAATACGCGGCCCGTTTACCTGTCAGATGCCTCTAACTATCCGAAAATGGAACATTCCCCCTCCGGTCACCTGTCTGACAGAGGTCCGTAACCGGGAAAACAATCCCGGTTGAATTCCCCCTTCACCTATATCGTGTAGCCATAAGTTAGGTCACACCCGGCAATGCGTATTGCCATGTTATGCTTTGTGATGCTTTGATTGCTATGTTATTTATTGTGTTCCCCCTCCGTTACTTCTTTCCGGTAGACTCCGAGACTGACGGTGACCCCCAGTTCAACGACGGTGTTGACAAGCCTTCGTCCTTGCCAGAGCAACCAGGCAAGCCCCCCTTTGATCATCTCGATATCGCCCATTCCATTCTCTCATGCTTGCATTAGATTTTGCTATTGTTATTGTTTGCTCCTATTATGATGCATAGCCTGCTTTTGTAACCTACTCATTGTACCTTACCTGCTTATCCTAAGCTGCTTAGTATTGGTTGGTTAGTGATCCATCAGTGACCCCCACCTTGTCCTTGTTGCCCCTGCTTCATCATCGAAGACCCAATCAACGGGATCGAAGACCAGGCCCCGGCACCACACATCACTTTCCCCTTAGTTGCTCGACACTACTGGGTTACTATCGAGTGCCGAGGGTGAGACCTCATCAGCACTTCTGATGTTAACCCTGGAGTGTAGCTATTCGGTCGTGGTCATCGAGGGTCATTTCCTCCTTAACCACTTCCGATACGGCTCTTCGTGCAACCCCTCAAGTGTGAACCTCGAGGGTGGATCCTCTTACATTCACCTTGATGATTACATCGAGTGGAATTCATCGGGGGTGATTCCTCGGGTTTTCCCCTTGATGTTTGGACACACGGATACTTGGACTTTACACCTGTTACTTGGAAAGGCGGGTCGACCCTGAGGGGTACCCGCAAGTGATGTGGAGACGGGTTGACCTGGAGAGTGCCCGCGAGATAATTACGAGGCGTGGCCGTGCATTCCTAGCCCTTCCCGCAAGTCCTCGAGAGTCTCTCCTTGTTACCGCGTGCTCCTAATCCACTACGATTTGAATATTTGATCCGAGGGGCCTCTGGCTTGATAGCACTAACCATCACGTGGGAATAGTATGGGTGTTCTGCGTCGTATGCATCAGCCGAAGCTTAATAGACGTCAGCGGCTGAGCGGCGAGCGTCGGGTTGGACTGGTAAGCACCTGCCTTTTTTAAGGAGGTAGATAGGTCTGCTCACCGGCCGTGTTCTCAACGTGCAGGAGTTCTCGGGGCGATGGCCCATTACCCCTGGGGGCATAGGTTCAGTCCGGTGTGCTGACCTCTCTATTAAGCCTAGGTCCGGTTGTGGCGTATTGTTTGGCCGAGGCCGGGCATGACCCAGGAAAGTGTGTTCGGCCGGAGTTAATCGAGCGTGGTGGGTAAGTTTGTGCACCCCTGCAGGGAAGAAAACATCTATCGATAGCCTATCCTATGGTAATGGACACTTGGAGTTGTATCCCGATCGATACAACTAGAACTGGATGCTTGATGTGATAACTGGACAATATGGCTCTGTGATTGTTTTCTCACAGGGAGTCGAGAAAGGATCTCTGGCCGAGGTTGATAACACTACTACTACTACTTTACTTTATGCTACTCTTACCTCTTCTGATGCTGCAAGATGCTAGGAGCTGCTTGAAGATGCTAGTCTTCGATAGGCTAGGCTTTCCCCTTCTCTTCTGGCATTCTGCAGTTCAGTCCACATATGCAACCCATTTCATTGATATCGATGCATATGTAGTGTAGATCCTTGCTTGCGAGTATTTGGATGAGTACTCACCGTTGCTTTTCTCCCCCTTTTCCCCCTTTCTTCTTCTTTCCGGTTGATGCAACCAGATGTCGGAGCCCAGGAGCCAGATGCCACCGCCGATGCTTACTACTACATGGAGGCCGCAGACGACTAGGAGTAGTTAGGAGGCTCCCAGGCAGGAGGCCTTGCCTTTTTGATCAATGTCGCCTTTGTCCTAGCCTTCTTAAGGCAAACTTGTCTAACTTATGTCTGTGCTCAGATATTGTTGCTTCCGCTCACTCTTGTGTATTCGATCTTATGTATTCGAGCCCTCGAGGCCCCTGGCTTGTAATATAAAGCTTGTATTATTTTAATTTGTGTCTAGAGTTGTGTTGTGATATCTCCCCGTGAGTCCTTGATCTTGATCGTACACATGTGCGTGTATGATTAGTGTACGATTGAATCGGGGGCGTCACCGTGACCTCCGTTTGCACGAGTGTGACTCCTTCCAGAAGCTTATGAACAAGGCCATTAGTGTTCAAACTGGCCAGACTGACTATGAGGCTACACGCAAGCACCCCCTTGATTTTGGTTCCATCATCCAGTTCTGGCTCCCAGAAGCGTCAGGTGTGGGTTCCAAACACTGCACTACCACCCAGATTCACCCGAGGGCATCCTATGTGGCACTTCGCCCAAACGAGCAGTATGCACCACCCAAGGCTCATGGTGGACAAGCAGCCAATGCTGCTCCACGCACTAACACTGTGACATCCTTTAAGTGCGCAGTGCCAGGACACTATATGTGCGAGTGTCCTCAGAACAACAACCCAACTAGTCTGGAAAGTTTGTTGGTCATGGTAAGCCAACGGGAAGGTGTAGTATGCCAAGCCTGCCACCACTGCGCGTGGCCATGTGAACTATGTCTCAGCTGACGAGGCTCATGATGACCCCAACGTCGTTCTTGGTACGCTCCTTGTTAACTGGCATACGACATCTGTTCTTTTCGATACTGGAGCATCTCATTCATTCATTTCTGCGAACTATTCTCAAATGCACAACATGACATTTTGTGACATGCCCACTTCCGTGTTAATTCAAACTCCTGGTTCTAAACTTCAAGAGTTAGCCATGGAAATGAAATTCTTGTCGATAGACTTGTCTTTCTCGGATATTTGATAGCTCTCAAGCCCTCAGACATAAACATCATCTTGGGTATGGACTGGATGGCTGCCCATTATGCTAAGATTGATTGTTCTTATCGATAGACTTGTCTTTCTCGCATCTTCGATAGCTCTCAAGCCCTCAGACATAAACATCATCTTGGGTATGGACTGGATAGCCGCCCATTATGCTAAGTTTAATTGTTCCACTAGAACTATTCAACTTACCCACCCATCGGGCAAGATAGTCAATGTTTTGACCTGAGTGTCCGAGCGTCAACTCTACTCTCTTAATGCCAGCCCTCTTCCAGACTTCGAAGATACCCCGATAGTTCGAGACTTTTCGGATGTCTTTCTAGAAGAATTGCCAGGGGTTCCACCTGACAAAGATGTAGAGTTTGTGATAGATCTTCACTACAAAAAATACACTTCCGTGATGATACGTGTTTGTCACAGTAGGTCAAGTTTTCTGTCATGCAAGTACATCCATGACAAATTTATGACAGAATCAAGATAGCCATACTTGTGCTGTCGTAGAAGTGTCCCATGACATTACCAAAATTATCATCACGGAAGTGTCCACTTTCATGACGATAAATCGCGCGTCACAGAAGTGCTTTCGTCAAGGGTGACCGAAACGTGGCATCCACCGTAACGGAACACCGTTAAGCTATCGGGTCTGGCTTTGGATCCGATAACCCGTTAACAGCCCCGACCAATGGGGATTTTCCACGTGTAAAATCATCATTGGCTGGAGGAAACACGTGTTGGCTCACCGTTGGGACACATGCCATCCACTAATTGGACCCAAAGCTCCTATGATACGTCGACACATGGCACAACCCAACAGAGGCCCATTCCTGTGAATAGTCCATCCTGTTTCACATGGTCAAAAGGTGGTGGGCCGGCCCACGGCAAGCCTGTGAACGGCCTAGTCGCATATAGCCCATTTACAGCCCGCTAACCCAAGGCCCGTTTACGGCCTATCAGAATTAGGCCAGTAGCATCATCTGGGCCGTCCAATATAATTCCAGCCTGTTTTAACTTCGGGCCCATTTATGGCCCATGACGTCTTTCGGCCCATATGAGGCCCTTATTACTCTCGGCCCATTAACGGCCCGTGGTAAAACTGGCCCGTAATGAACAGTGTATCACTTTATACCCATTAACGACACGTGGTGAAACTGGGCCGTAATGAACAGTGTATCACTTTATACCCATTAACGGCTCATTATTCCGTTGGGCCGTTTCCAGCCCATGTTATCATTCGGCCTTCTCGGGGCCCATTTATTCTTGGGCTCATTTCCACATTCGTTTACTTACGACCTATTACTGTCATGTTCTGCTTGTGGGCCAAATTCAGCCCGTGGTTACAATCGGCCCGTTTGTGGCCCGATAATACATTGGGCTGTTTTCATGTAGAAAAACCCGTTGGCCTGTTTTCATAGAGTTATCAAATACGGCCTATTAACCACCCGTTATGTCCATGAATAGTACGCCCCATAATTGGCGAAATGATGATACACCCCGTAGAAGGCCCATGGATCCTACGGCCCGTAAAAGGCCCATGAATCATACGACTCGTAGAAGCCGCATGGATCCTACGGCCCGTATAGAAGGCCAATGGATCCTACGGCCCGTAGAAGTCCCATGGATCATACGGCCCGCAGGAGGCCCATGGTTACAACAGTCCATGTGTTGCCATGATTATTATGGTCTAGTTTCCAAAGATAGGTTATTGTGGCCACTAGAAAAACACAGAAAAAGAACTGTAGTGACTACAAGCAAACAATTAAACAAGACAGTAAGGAAATAAATAAGCAAGCAATTAACGCTATCCTATTACCGCTATTACACATATTACATCCATCGGGCATGAAAGTTCGCCACCAGTGCAAATATAGGGAACAAAGCAACATATCACATACACTGGCAGTCAAAATTGGCCACCAAAGGTAAATAAACGGCAAAGAAAACAAGAGCATAACTGAAACAACTTCAGAAGAGCTCAAGAAACGTGGTATCCACCATGTTGGCAATAAGCTTAGCAAGCTTATTAGCTTTGTCATGTTTGGTGCTAAAATCCTCCAACGCTTGCTATTGCACCAGAAAGCATGCATCTGAATGCTCCAGGGACTTCCGCGGTCCTTCTGCTTCTTGTCGCAGCACAGCTGATCGATGTCTTTTAGCTTGTAGTTGAGACTCAAGAAACTGAACTGATTCAGACAGTGAGTTTGAATAGCTTGTGCAAGCGGTAGTGGCCAGTAACTCCAACACTAAACTAAGACATGACTTTGGGGTTGTCTGACTTTCTTCAAGATAGTCTTCCTTAGCTGTTTTATCAGTTTGTTGGAGACCAACAAGGATGTGTCACTATCCTGAACCTTATCTGCATTACTTCCTTTACCATTGCTTAATAAGGCTCTCTTCCCCACTATTCTGTCAGCATTCTAAAAGAAGAAACAAGCAGACACATAACTGTTTAGCATGTACTAGTATATGAAACTCATTTCGATGAACCAGTTCATTAGTAAGGTGGCCAGGATTAAACTACCAAGTCTTCTATTGCCAAGTACTAGTACATAATAAAAGCTTCAAACAAACATATATCTATGTCCTATGCTCACTGCATTGTCTTGCCAAATCAAAATAGAGACACGGTTCAAATCATATCAGTTCAAGACAAAGCAACAGTGAAAGAATACAAAGCGTGGGAAACTACACGGCACAACAAGATTTCAGATGGGTACCACGGGTCTACATGTACAACAACACTATTTGCTTGTTGTGATGCTAGTAATGTGCATGATATGAGAAGTCAACTGTATACACAGTTGAAATTGAAATCAACAGAGCTATTGATAAGAGCAAGCCTGTTAAAGAAACATGCGTGAACATACCTGCAGTGCTATTGAAGTTTCGATTGGATCCTTAAATTTAAAAATACAGTGATACAAGAGCAAAGCAGTATGCATGATAGCAATCATAGTTAAAAAAGGCGCGCCTAGGCTCTAGGTGTTGGCGAAACGCATTGCGCATAACTACGCTTAATCTATGCATAACTGCACATAAGCATGCACTTTGGTCAGTAAAGCGCAAGGCGGTGGCAAAACGCACAATTAACGCCTAGCGCTTTTTGTAACTATGATAGAAATGGAATCTTAAATTAGAACAATTGTTCTTCAGGTTTAGGCATTTGTTCTACATGAACAGAGTGTAGTAAGACGCAAGAATATAGTAGTTAAAAATAGAAAATGAGCTCATAGACCTTACCTCATTCTTGGTTCGGGACCAGTACAGAACAAAGCGTTCCCAGTCATCGTCCAGTAAATGTGTCTCAGGAGAACGTAAGGGAATTCGATGAGTTTCTTTGCCGGTGAAGTATGTTTTCTTCAGGTAATTCTGATACTGCCAACAAGCATTCTTGAAGATAGCAGAGGTATTAGCACAGATTACCTCATCCTGAGTTTCCAAATCGGTCCTTCTCTATAGAGAAAAATGAGGAAATTTGCTGTATTATAACCATCATGGAGGTACGATGTATGGGACAAAGCAAAGTAATTGCCATGAATAACATTACTTACACATAACTCCTGGACAAACACCTGCAACTGGCATTTCCCTTCATCTTCAGTATAATATTTCCAAGATGGGAAGATACACACATATGATTTAATGACATCAAATGCGATAGATGCTAAAGTACGACTAGTTGGTTGTGCTTCCTCCACAGGAATAGGCGTACTAACTGGTGGAGTTGGGGTTCGCCGTGGTAGTACTGGCCCTTTGGGCACTGGAGTTGCCTTACTAACTACTCTTGTTTGGGAGCTCTGTGGTGGAGATGGTGCTGTGTCAACAGGAATTGGGTTACTATCTGCTGGGATTGGGGTTAGATTGGGTGAAGGTGGTTCTCTGTCCATCGCACTAGGGGCACAATCTGCGAGAGTTTGGGTTATGTGTGGTAGGGCTGGTTCTCGTGCATGTACAACCGAGGTGCTATCTCCACCAAGATGTAGCACTGTTTTATTTGAAGACCGTGTTTTTAGTCCACTAGATGCTGGCATCAACCGCTCCAATTCAAATGGCTGATAAACAGGAAACATAGTTGAATGTACAGACATTGTATGAGAGATAGATGCAATAGATAGTGTGGAAAAAAGAGGACATGAAATAGTAGACATGTATATTGTTTAACCAAAACTGATAGCATGACATAATTTCACATATATGATGTCTATCTAAACTGGACATCATAGCAGCACATAATTCAAAGATATGATGAATAACTAAAACGCCATGCCAAGTTAGAGCATACACCTCGGTGGGAGAATAGGACTGGTCATCTGTCTCTGAATCCATCTCTGAGGAGCTATCTGGACCCAACAAGAGATCTGCTTTGACAGGTAGCACTGTCTGCTCTGAAGACCTTGTTTTCACTCCAGATTTTTCAATCTCCCACCCAAATGGCTGATTCACAGGAAGAGTAGTTTAATGTACAAACATTGTCGACAAATGGAAATGTAATGAAGAAAAGGATGGGCAAGATATCATTCAAATATATGATGCCCGGTTAAACAGGATGGCATTGCACATTTCACATATATTATGGCTGGCTAAAAGACATGAGACTGCATAATTCCCATATATGATATAGAAACTAAACAGGTGGCATGTAACATGTCTAGACTAAGCAGATGACATATATGATGTCAAAAGTAGCCACTTGAAGGCAACATATGCATGATATGACTAACATCATCATGCCAAGGTAGAGCAAACACCTTGGGGGTAAATAGGAGTGGTCGTGGCGTCGAATCCGCCTCGAACAGATATCTTCCTCTGGATTACAATCTGGAGAGGGGTGGGGAGGGTTTGCCATTGAACCCACCATGGAGCGATGTCTGCATGACATTGTATTGCAGCACAAAACTCTTCTCTTTTTCTCTACATGTTCAGCATGACTGTGTACAATATCTGACATGCATACGAAAAAAATATGGTGAGATTATGTAAGGAGAGCATGCCGAAATTTAGAGTGATGGTAACAACCAGTGGATGGATCCAAAAATAATGATAGGAGGCTGATGATTGCTTTAATTTAATAAAAAGACAGATGATGATTGCTTTACTATTTGTTTCCCACCCAAGATGAACAACATAGGCATACCCTAGGTGAACCATATATTAGACAGAGATACTATTCACTGCTTCCTTGTTATGTGCCCCACAACTAATTTAGAACTCAAGTTTGAACATTAATTTGGACCTGACTTGGAGTCCAAGAGGTGAACATGACGATAAAGTAGCAGGTAATTTTAAGAAATGCATAACATAAGCAGAATCAAAAGAGTGCGGCCTCTCTTGTGGACCCGTGTACTCCTCAGGTTCATCTGCTGAGTCGATGATGGTGATGCCGTTGCCGTGGGTGCCGGCGGCAGGGAAGGAGATCTGAGGCGGCGAAAGACGGTCAGGAGTCCTGATGTCTAGTTTGGTGGATGTTTACGCCGATGGAGCACCTCGGGTGAGGTGGACTGACGTCATGCACGAAAGCAGGACAAACCACACAAAGTTCCCTTCAACACCTACCAGAATCAAGTAATTCTGTAAGGGCTCATTTGGCTTGCATGATTCTAAAAACGTAGGGATAGGAAAAACACCGGAACAGGATAGGAATGCACATGGTAAACAGAGCATTTGTAAACACAGGATTTCTATCAACTTGGGTGTTTGGTTTACAGGAATTGGAAGAGAAGAGGAATGCAAAGAAACATGGCCAAAATAAAGTGAAACCATATGAAAGCGTGTACAGTTAGAATGTTATTCTGCCACTAATGCACTTGGTCTTCTTTTCATGCATAGGATTTTGCAAAGTAGGTCCAGGTGGATGTTTTGCTTCATTTCTTTCAACAAAATGCATGAATAATTGAATAGTAGAGTGCCATTGGAAAATTCCATATTGCTATGTTTTTTTGTCGACCAAAATAGCCCTAATGGATCAACATGAATGTATAGTAATAAGTGATGCAACAAGTGTGCAACCTCTTTGCCGTAGCCGTGTCGACCTCAACATTATTGGGTTGGTCGTTGAAGCAGTTGAGGCAGAGGTGGCTGTCGGAGGTGTCGAGGAAGATCTAAGGAATCTGTAGACGGCGTCTAGGGCACTTCTCTGTTGTGATGGATCGTTCTTTCATTGGAGTAGCCCCGATGAGCAGTAAGAAGTCAAGGCTGAAGCAGCACAAGACAGACATCGTCAATCTCAAGTGGGATTCTAATAGCATCTCCAATAGATGATGTAAAATAGATGTAAAATTTACATCACCAAAACCACCTGACTACAACAGATGAGGTAAAAACTGTTGACTCTGAACTTAACTATCGAAACTGAAATTTACTGTGGAATCTAAATGTTATTGTCAAAACTGAATGCAATGGTAGCAGAGAGGCACTTGACATGTAGTTTAGGGAGGGCATACAGTTCATCTTCAACCTGCAGCCCCTGAGCCGCCAGCCACCACCGGCCGAACAGCCGGCCCCAGCGCCACCTCGCCGCCCCGAAACAACTCCCCACCGCCGGTCCACCGCCACCCCGGCCAGCCCTATAGGCCCCCCGCCCCCACCCTGAACCCTAAGAAAGATAGTGGGGTCCCTCTCCGATGAGCCCCCGTCCCAGCTGCGGGTGGTTCTTCCTTAACTCCGGCGAGCACCCCACCCCCTGAAAACCGACTGACCCAAAAGTCGATTCAGTCGACTGAAGTGTAGCTAAATCGGAGTAGAGCAGGAGCATGAGCGAGGGGGAGAGCAGCAGCAGCATGAGCAAGGGAGCGAGCGACAGCCGGAGCAGGAGCAGCTTGGCGAGCGAGCGAGAGCCGGAACAGCAACAGGAGCGCAGGCGAGCGAGAGCCGGAGCTGCAGCAGCTGGGCGAGCGAGCGATCGAGCGAGAGCTGGAGCAGCAGCAGCAGCGCGAGCGAGAGACAGAACAGCAGCAGCAGATCTGGCTGGTATGGACGCCCCCGCCGAAGGGGCCTCGCACTGGGGGAGAGCCACCATGGAGATGTCGCCTGCGGCGCTGGCTTCAAGGTAGCCGCTCCATGGGGGTGCGGGATGGAGCACCGTCGACGCCGAGAGGTCGAGCTAAGGAGAAGGTGCGATGCGATGAGTGTAAAACCTCTTTGGTGGCGCCGAGTAGGCCTCGGCTTCGTCCGAGGAGTGGGTGAGGATGTTGTGGTTCCGGTGGAGCAAGTTAAGGCGGTGATGTGGGGATGGAGCAGTTGCGATAGATGAGGCGATCGTCGGAGCACCTGCTTGGAGGTGAAGGACGGGGCGGCTGAACTGGTGTCACGACGAGATGGACGATGATCCTCATCCAGGGAGGTGGACGAGGGATGTCGAGCTGTTGTGGTGGATGACATCGTCAGGGAAGAGGCTCCGGCTGGGCAGCGGTGAGGTGGCGGACGGAGGAGGGTGGGGTTTCACGGCTGGAGCGGAGAGGGTATGGCGGCCTGGGATTTTGAATGGCAAAAAGGAGGCGATGGGAGGGGGTGAACCATGACTTAGTGAAGCGCTTGTCCAAAATGTAGGGTGTGTTACAAAAGTACCCCCCACCGATTTAAACTAGCGGCCCTTTCGGCTCAGGGTTAGAAGGGGGATTTCGCGTGTCGGGATTTGGCAGCTGGAGGGAGTTTTCGCGCGCGTTGTAATTTCGGGATAGCAAAGCGCGGGTTGTGAAGGCGCAAGTTTTGGGCGCACAATATCTGAATTTTCGGGATATAACAAGGCGCGGGTTGAATTTTAGGGACAAGCCTAACGTGTAATATTGTACTTGTACGTATCAAATCAATTCACACTTCCCTCAACCAAAAACAAAACGAAAAAAATAAAACTATTTACACCACACAAAGAAAGAGTCTTACCCCGTTTTACTATAAAAAATGCTATTTGAAGCTACTCATACCATCAATTTAGTGCAATTAAATGCTATTCGGTAGTATGAATCCATGTTATGTCCAATTAAAATTTTTCGCTTGCTGTATATTGCATGTAACCTACTCATACCAACATTTTCGTGCATTCCAAATGTCTATACTACCGTTGCAATTCGAACTGAATTTGAATTCGTTTCTCTATTTCAATAACAATCTACAATCATGATTGTTGCCAACTTGAACCATCATTCGTGTATTACCTTAATAACACACCACATGATTACTATAGAGATAGATATGAACTATGTGTACTACATGAACTCGAATTCTATTTTTTGAATACACTTGATGTTGATTCCAAATAATAGTACATTTGATGTACTAACTATATATTCATAATCTAATCCATGTTCCATACGTGTACACCGTGTTTATCACACATAGTATAGTGGCCCGCCCCCTACATTATGACAAGTATTTAGACCTGAGCTGCAAAAGCCACACATTAGCCCAAATTATGATGAATGTTCTATATGTAGTACTAGCAAGATGCCCATGCGTTCCACAGAACATCAACATGATCAAGGTGAGGCCTAATTTGCAAATATGGAGAGGGGTGTGGGTTTCTTTTTTAAAAATTGCCATAGTTTCCTTCCTATCCGTCAGATATAAATCGGACGGCCTATATTGCAGGATGGCACCATCATCAACAACTCCGTTTTTTAAAAGAGTAGAGATAAAATATATTATATGTAGTATAACATGTTCATAACCACACCATGTGTATCACCGTTATATATATTCACACATGCGTCGGTTTAAAACACTATGATAAATTCTTCAAATATCTGAATTCACTTTTTATAATGAAGTATGATCTCTATTTGTCTTTTACACCCACACAATCCTCTTATCTGTGTAGCTAGATAGCGTTGACTTTCTCTCGTGCATGCAGACGCCCACATCCCTCTCACCCTTCCTCAGCATTCTCTAGCTCCATCGCGCAAATTCATCTTTTCAATTTAGGTCGTTCACCCATGGTGTGTGTAGCCCCCCCAGCTCCTTCTTTACGGCACACATCGATCGATATGCCTCTCTAGCCAGGTGTGCCTAGCACAAACACAAGCTTCCCCTCTTCTCTTATCATTGTCCATGCCTCACTCCCACCACTCTTTTCATCGATCTCGTACTCGCACACTCCTTCCCCCTCGATATAGTATGACTCTTGCACCACCTCCTAGATGCATCCATCTCTCTATCCTTCTCCCCGTGCCTCATTTGCTTCTAACACACACATGCATGTATACCGATCGTTCTCCCAACATATACCTATGTCGACTTTAACTATTCCCCCCCATCGATTGATCTTCTTTCTCTGACAAAGGACGATTGATCTTCCTATGTAGTTATGTCTACTTGCCACAGCCATATTGTCCCCCCTCATCATTCGTGCATGCCTCCTGACCCGTCTCCCACACGCACGTGCACAGACAAGCAGCCACCCCCTCTCTTATTGATATTGCAGGCGTGCCCTCCTGTTGTCTAGCAAGCCTATCCCACCATTTGTTAGAAGCAACTCCACTACCACCCCCTCCAACACTCTAGCTCTGTCTCTCTCCCAACCTTATTCCTCTCCTAGACATATGCATGGATGTCGATCGATCTCCCTTAATACATGGGGTAGATCGATCTCCCATAATACACGAGGTAGGCCTCTCTCCTCCTCCACACATATATTAGCCATTCTACCTCTATAGTTAATTAGGCCTCCCTCCCGCCCCCCCCACCACACACCGATAGTCGAGCGCTTTACGTAGGTATCCATGCCACAGAGACAAACTGCACCTGTCCCCTCTCTAGTTCTTGTAGTCCAGCCACTCTATATCTTTGACGTGGGCACACACAAATTCGATGGCACTCTTTATCGACCGCGCACGCACACACACACACATCATCCCTCTCTTCGATTCTATGGACACCTCAAGTCGATGATACCTCCACTCTCTTCTCGTGGATCGCCCCCTCTATATATATGATATATCCATGACTCTATTTCACACACATTGCATATGTTACATTTTTTGATTGACCCCCCCCCCCCCAAAAAAAACTCTCACGAACCCACAAAATATATTTCTCTACGTTTGTATCTCTCTCACACAACCCCACATAGGTGGTGTACGTATACAAGAAGAGAATAGGTGCACCGTGCACGTACTCACGCTTCGTGCCAGCCACACCCGCGCGGGTACACGATGGAGCTCATTTCTATACGAAATGGCAGCCCACGTGCTAATTTGAACGCTTGTAGCGGTTGTTTACCTACGGAGGTCGTGTACCACGAGTGCACGAAACAAAGTTCGACTTGATGCATTGGCGCATTACTTTTAAATAAAGTTATATCGCTCAATGGCACGTACACAGAATATAAAACAATTTTTATGGAGAAAAATGTAGTCCGCTCCACTATATACAATGGAGCCTCCCTACCTGGTTTGTCTCTCTTCAGAGTATCTCACACAAAGCTGCGGTGGCCTGTCTCTCTCTCTCACCATTGGTAACTGATCTGGTCGCATCTCGTCCGCCGACGGAAAGGGAGGACGTGCATCGTTTCTCCGTTCGACGGTGCCGAGGCAGCACGTCCTGATCTGTGGTACACGCCATTCTCTCTGAGCAAGCTCCGACGCGATAGGGCCTACGCCACCTGCTCACTGCCACAGTATGGGCAGATTCTGCCCGCCGCCGCTTACCTAGTTACATCCCGATGACCTCCAGGTATCCCCTCCGGCCTTGCTCCACTGCCTGTCTTCCCACGTCGCTGCATGTGGATCCTCCATAGTTCTTTGCACAAAACGTAGCTCATCCGGCATACTTTCCATATTGTAATCTCGTCCTCACACCGTTTTAGACAAACACAACCGTGTTGTTATCTTCCCTTAGGACAAGGAATATGCTTCTTTTTTGTCGTTGCAACTGTCATCAATAATATTTATCTTTTTACAAATTTCAAATGGGCATATTTTAGAGTGTAGATTCACTCATTTTGCTTCGTATGTGTACTCCCTCCGTTCCTAAATATTTGTCTTTCTGGAGATTTCAACAAGTGACTACATACGGAGAAAAATGAGTGAATCTACACTCTAAAATATGTCTATATACATCCGTATGTAGTAGTCCATTTGAATCTCTAAAAAGACAAATATTTGAGTAGTCACTCGTTGAAATCTCTAGAAAGACAAATACTCCATAGTATATTTAAGAACCGAGGGGGTAGTGCACAGCCGCATGGGAGACTCAGACCGGTCATTGCGCCACATTAATAGTGATTAATGAGCAGTCAAATCATAGGCCCCACCTTTCCCACTGTAAGTTTCTCGGAAGAAGGTACCATCAATACGCTCTTCTTTGAATCCGCTCATACTACTCCATCCGTCACTGTTTATAGAGCACGCTTCAGAAAAAGAGAAAATCTCTGGGACCAAGGCGACTAGCGATCGGCCTGAAAAATAGCATTGGTAGTTATAGCACGGCGTCTATTACTAGAGAAAATAATGCGAACACACATGCATGCGGTGCTTCCACCCCAGGTACACACATGCATGCACTTACTCCACTCCGTAGTACTACATCGAGAGAAAATTGCGGTTACCACGCCCTAATTAATTGAGCATTAAACCAAACGCGTCTAAAGTCTCTCTGGTGGTGGAAATGCATTGAGAGAAATGCATCATAATGAAGCGTGCCCTGTAAACTATGGCGGAGGGAGGAGTAGTATGAAGGTGCAAAACCAAGTACGCGTATGGCTAGTCTGTCAACGCACCTCCTCTTGGCATATCACTGGCATGTGGGACCGAAGTGTGAGCAAACCGATCTCAATTGCTGGCAAAATGGCCAACCCGCCGTTCCTTGAGAGAGACGAGGAGCGAGAACACACAAACGGGCTCGCACGGAGGCCAAGATATATTCGAGCATGGTTGATCGATACCATCATTACATGTTTGGCTGCCGTTTTCCGCCCTCTCCAGAATAAATGTGTACTTTATCAAAGATTAAGAAAAATAAGAGTACAGTTGCTCCACCATGCGGTTCTAGTAGTAGTACTACTCGTACTACTAAACCTTGCGCTTGGCTCTTCGCCTCTTCATGAAGTCAAATAATGATGGTACTCTGCATGTTCGGTACTACAGTGTATGCTTCTGGCAATATGACACCGAACGAATTGATGCATGTCCACCGCCTGGGCGAGGGTACGTTGCATTAGTCAAAAGGCGTAAGCGAGCTTCACCTTGTCCTGCAAGCTTCTCCTTGTTCTGCGAGTTGACGGGACACACCAACAAGTAGTGCTAGTCCATACTCCCTCCTTTCCGGTTAATATGGCTTAATCTTTTTTGCGGGTAAATGAGAGAGCTTTATTCATATATAAGCATTCTTAGGACAATCAACAAAGACACTGGTCACTAGGAAGCGAGGTACCCCGCAAAAAAAGAAGTGGAAGCGAGGTGTTTCATCAAGCCAGCTCTCGGCCACATTCAAAGTGCAGCAAGCACGGTTCGCACAAAGATGCGCCGCAAGGTTTGTTGACCTTTTTACATGCTGAATAACGAAAAAAAGAGGAAATATTACCGAGCGCTCCTATTTGTAACAGGATATGAGCCAGAATTAAGCGAGAATTGTGGCGAGTGTTCCATGCAATCAACTTCCACTATCACATGCGAGAACCCTCGAAGAGAACCAAATGTGTTGAAGATTGCTTTATCACATTTTAAAAATATAATAAGAGTGCAGGCGCTCCTCCATCCGGTTCCTAGTACTAGTATAGTAGTACATACCTCTATAGACTATACTAGTAGTACTAGTACTAGGAAACTTTGCGCTTGGTTGTTCGCCTCTTCGAGAAGTGCAACAATAATAGTACTAGTATAGTGTACACTTCTGGCAATCTGACACCGAATTAACTGTTGCACATCCACCGCCTGAGCGAAGGACAGCTTGCATTAGTCAAAAGTTTCTCCTTGTCCTGCGAGCCACCACGCGCAAGCTTCTCCCGTCCTGCAAGATTCTCCTCGTTTGGCAAGTTGATGGGACACAGCAAAGTGATGCTAGTCCATACTGCCTCCTCTTCGGTTAATATGGATTAATTTCAAACAAGATAAATACACTATTTGTCACTGTATATTTGTAAAAATACGATCAGTGGACTTCATAATACGCTCATTGCGTTCAATATATACATTTTCCGGTGTTTATACACTCACTAGCTCACCCTGGCTGAGTATGTGTGTGCATGAACGTGTAGGTTGAGCACTTGAGCGTGACCGTGTGTGGTCTGTCGTGTGCTCGGACATGCATGCATTAGGGCGTCGCGCGCGTTTTTTCATCCATGTGTACGTGTGACTGTTGCATACACGTAGGGGGAGTATGTGTAGGGGCCACTAAAGGAGCAGTCAAATCACACAGTAAGTTAGTCGGAAGAAGCAACCATCATTTCACTCTTGAATGACACGTATGCAATATAAAATGGTTGATATGGAGAGAAAAAGAAAACCACTATATATACACTAGCAGGAGCCTAAGCTACAAGCCTGCTTGCTTGTGTTGCTCTCTTCACAAGCATAGAAGGACGGTGGCCACACCGCTGGTCACATATCCGGCTGTAAGTGCATCTAGTGCCCCTTAGTGATTTTGGTGTATTGAAGACTTATAGGTTAAGGGACTAATGTGTTTATGAGTGTACACAGGTCTATAAGTCTATGAGGAGTTTGATATTTACAGAGAAAGTTGACCCCTAAAAATGAAGTTCTTCGACTGAAGACTTTGGTAATATGAAGACTTTCTCAAGACTTTGAAAGTGAAGAAATTGGTGTGACCTTGAAGACTTGGTATTCATTTGAGGAACATGAAGCGAGAAGACTTTTGTTTTCGTAGTTTCGTTTTTCTCTTTCTTGAGTCATAGGAAACACCGCATCTTGTTAAAGGGGGTCGAGGAAATACTAAGGAAAATTTTCCATGTGATGCTCAACTCAAAATCCTACACCTACCAATCCCTTCGAGTGAAGCCTTAAATCTCATATGATTCAGTCAATTTCTTGATACTTGAGACAAAGTTCTTCGTGTCGAGAGAATTTGTTACGACCGAGGAGTTAGGAATTCGCGGTCTTGGATTGCCTACACAAAGGAGGAACATGATAGCCCTGAGGAATTTGAGAGTCAAAATTCTAACCGTTGTTGTGCTACGCGCCAGCTGTACCAAAATATCTTATCCATATAACGGTCATATCATTGAAGGGCATTTATGTCTTATCATGTCGGGCTGCTCCCTAGGCTATAAATAGCTGCCCCCTACAACCACTAGCTGGTTGGCTGCTCCGAGAGAACTTGACACTTGTCATTTGAGAGCAACCCATCCTCTGAGGACTTTCAGAGAAAATCATCGAGTGAGGAAAAACCCAAAACCAAACCCCTAAAAACCCAAAGTGATTGAGCATCACTGAAGAGATTGATCCTACGTGGATCTGACGCTTGTTACCTTTGAAGACTGTGCTTCTTCCAGACGGTTAGGCGTCATGGTCTAGAGCATCCAAGAGGAATTGTGGATCGCCGAGTGACCGAGTCTGTGAAGGTTTGGAAGTCGCCTCAAGACTTACCATGAGTGATTGGACGAGGTCTGTGTGACCTTAGTTCAAGGAGAATACGGTGAGGACTTGGTGTCCCGAGCTGCGTGCTCGGCCGATCGGGTGTACGGACTGTGTGTCCTCTAGTTTAAATATCGAGCCGCTCCAACCAGACGTATAACCGAGACAACAGTTGGAACTGGTCTACCAAATCATTGTCTTCACCAACCTTACTGGTTCTATTTCCTCAACTCTTTCTTTTCCTCATTCTTGTGTTGAGTGTTTGTTCATATCTCGTGTTTGAAAACTTTGATCAAGACTTTCTCAATTTCCTCAGTTCAATTTCTTGATCTGCTTTGTCTTCATCTTGTGTTATCCTGTGTTTACGCTTTCTGTACTCTTTGATTGTCTTCATTTCATCATGATGACCATGCCCACATTCTGTTATGCTTACTTACGAGTACTTATTCCATTGCAAGTAGTTCTTCACTTAGGAATTTCCTCACCGCAATTTCCTCATTGAAGAATTCATAAAATCGCCTATTCACCCCCTCTAGTCGATATAACGCACTTTCAATTGGTATCGAGCAAGGTACTCCCTTGTTACGTGTGATTTTGGTTTAAACACCTGGAGTTTTAGTTATGTCGACCGCAGGTATGAAGAAAGTGACATGCCCTATCTTTGACGGTCATGATTATCCCAAGTGGAAGGCCATGATGAGGAAGCGCCTCATGGCAATGGACAGCGAGCTGTGGACCGTCACTGAGATTGGTCTTACTGATCTATGCAAGACGGCAAACGCAGATGATATTCGCAAGTATACTCGACTTGACATCATTGCGAAGGACATCATCTGTTCTTGCCTATCCAGAGATGAATTCAAGCGCATTATGCATCTTTTCAATGCGAAGCTTATCTGGGACCGAATCTCTGACGTCTATGAAGGTCATCATACCCATCATGATCCTTGGTTTGAGGACTTCAAGGAATCCCTCAACACGATGACTTTCGAACCAGAACCATCATCTTCTGCATCATGTCTCATGGCAAAGAGTGACAAGGTAACCGAATGTTCCTCATCCGAGTTTAGTGACGATGAATCTGATGATGATGGATCTGATGATGATATTGAACCTTGCTATACCAAACTTGTTTGCATTGCCACTAAACAACAAATGGCCTTGGAAAAGGTTCAAAACATGCTAGACAAAAGTAATGATATGTTGGGTGAAGAAATGGATCGCACTAAAGCCCTGACTAAAAATCTTCAGAGACTTATGTCCAGGTTTGACAACCTTCAAGGTCATCATAACACTCTCTTGTCTGATCATGAGAAATTTTCTTATGAATTTCTTCAAAGAAAGCAAGATCTTGAGAAGCTAAGAGTGAGTTATGAAGATTTTCAGAAGCAGTGTGATTCATTACTTGCTCAACAAATCAGCGCTTCTCAGGAAGAATTTGTTCCTCCATGCTTAAAGTGCATTGAACGTGAATCTCCTAATTCTTCACCTGAATGTTCAAATGCTTCAACTGTTACAAATTCTTCACCTGCCTCTGCTATCACTAATTCCTCATCCGAGGACATTGCTAGTTTTACTGACGATGCAGGGCTGAAGGAATTGTACATGACAGGCATGTACAAAAGCCTCAAAGGGCATCAGACTCTTTGTGATGTGCTTAAAAAGCAGATCCTCAACAGGAGCCCTAGGAAAGAGGGTATTGCCTTTGAGAGGAAACTCAATCCTGATGGAACATATTGGAAGCTTTGAGCAGCGGTACCCCAAAACCTCATGGGTTACTTGCAATGGGACCTCCAGTTGATCCATCTAACTTATCTGGCTTTACATGTGAATCTCCTCATTCTTCTGATGAGTCATTTGACTCCAACTATAAACTGTTAAAAAATCAGAATGGTGAAGTATTTGCTAGATATGTTGGCACTAACTGCAGGAACGGTTCTCCTATGAAGAAAATATGGGTTCCCAAAAGGTGCCTTGAAAGTCTTCAGGTGAATGTCCTCATGACACCACCTGTGAAGAATAGGAACCCCAGATCAAACTCTTCATATGGACCAAATTCTTCATATGGATCCAAGTCCTCATACGGACCAAAGTCCTCACGTGGACAAATTCCTCAAAAGGATCAAAGTCCTCATATGATTCTTGTCGTGCTAACAACTCTGTTTCGTAGGGTAGAGCTAAGGGCCATGAATATGTGCATTATTCTTCAAACCAATATGTTCATAAGTCCTCGAAGAATTTCTCTGCTTATTCATATGCTTACCCTAACCCCTCTTATGTGAAACGAAATGGATTGGCTTCTATGCCACCATTCTCATATGGAGCTCGGAGAGTGATGAACTCTTTGCCACCCCTTCAGATGTGGGTGGTGAAGAAAAAGACCTAATTTCCTCTGCAGGGTCAGGTCTCCAAAGGTGCTTTAACGTCTGAAGAATTTGCTGGGGACCTGACAATACTGCCTGAAAGGACGCAGGATAATCATGAAGAAATGAACTTTCATTTCACACGTCCTCATACTGCTATATCTGTTTTACTGCTTGATGAAATTCATCTGATGAAATTGATATCATATTCTTCACTGATGAAGTATACGAGATCGTAAGTTGCACTAATTCATCTGCAGGATGATCAACCCAAAGCCAATGAGTGGGTCCTCAATAGTGTATGTACAAATCACATGACTGGTGACAAGAATCTATTGATGGATGCTCCCTTATCACCATCACATCTGAAGCATATCATCTTTGCTGACAAAGGCAAAAGTCAGGTATTGGGTCTTGGTAAGGTTGCGATCTCTAAGGACATACACATGGACAAAGTCATGCTTGTTGAGTCCTTAGTATACAACCTCATGTCAGTCTTAATGCTTTGTGATCTTGATATGGTTGTTGTCTTTGGCAAGTATCGTTGTGTTATGATCATGGAAGCTGACAATTCCAAAGTCTTCGAAGGCTTTAGGAGAGGAGACTTGTATATTGTTGATTTCTCTATAGGACCACAACCAGCTGTGTGCCTACTTGCAAAAGCTTCAGAAGGCTGGCTATGGCATCGACGACTTGGTCACGCAGGCATGAGGAATTTGCACAGCCTTGTGAAGAAGAAGCATGTCATTGGCATTGAAAATGTCAAATTCCTCAAGGATCACTTGTGTGGAGCCTGTGAAGCTGGAAATATGACCAAGGCCAAGCATCCAGCGAAGACTATCATGACCACTACTCGTCCATTCGAATTGCTTCACATGGACCTCTTTGGTCCTAATCATTACTCAACAGTCACTAATGATGCATCTCTATATGGCTTTGTTATTGTTGATGATTACTCTCGTTACACATGGGTACACATTGTCACTTACAAACATGAAGTGTAGGAAGTCTTCAAACGATTTTCCTCGAGGGCTTCAACCAACTTTGGTGTGAAGATCAAGCACATCAGGAGTGACAATGGAACCGAGTTCAAGAATTCCGGTCTTGATGACTATCTTGATGAACTTGGTATTACTCATGAGTTATCTCCTCCTTATACTCCTCAGCAAAATGGCATCGTGGAGCGCAAGAACTGAACTCTTGTTGATATGGCTCGCACTATGCTTGATGAATACAAAACGCCTCGTCGTTTTTCGATTGATGCAATTGATACCGCGTGCCACATCATCAACAGAGTATATCTTCACAAATTCTTCAAGAAGACTGCCTATGAACTCCTCATTGACAAAAAACCCAATGTGATTATTTCAAAGTCTTCGGTGCTAAATGTTGGAAAGGACTCGCACACCTACAGAGTCTTCAACAATGCTAAATTTGCACCAAAAGCACATGAAGGTTTTATGCTTGGTTATGGAAAGGACTCGCACACCTACAGAGTCTTCAACAATGTTCTATACAAGATTGTTGAAACTGTGGATGTGCGGTTCGATGAAACTAATGGCTCGCAAAGAGAGCACCTACCTTCTGTGATAGATGAACCAGCACCTGAGGATTCTATCAAGTTCAAGGCATCTGAGGATGTAATTCCTACTGAAGAATTCATTCCTGAACACGAAGAACGTCGAGCTGATGCACCTGAAGATAATGCTGAAGAAAATAGTGCTGAAGAAAATGCTGATCAAATTCCTCAACGACAACCAGCTCATCCTCGCGTTGCAAAAGAAGTGCAAGTTGACAAGATCATCGATGACATTGAAGCACCAGGTCCTCTCACACGCTCAAAAGCTTCATATTTATCTAACTTTTGTGGGCACTATGCTTTTGTCTCTATCACAGAGCCCACTAAGGTAGATGAAGCATTTCTGGAGCCTGAGTGGATTCAGGCCATGCAAGAAGAATTACATCAGTTCGAGCTCAACAACGTCTAGGAACTGGTCAAACATCCAGACCCTCGCACGCATAATATCATTGGCACAAAGTGGATCTACGGCAACAAACAAGATGAAAATGGTCTTGTGGTGAGGAATAAGGCACGACTTGTGGCTCAAGGCTACACACAGGTTGGAGGAATTGATTTCGATGAAACTTTTGCACCTGTTGCTAGACTTGAGGCTATTCAAGATATTACTTGCTTATGCTAACCATCATAATATCACTCTATATCAAATGGATTTGAAAAGTGCATTCCTAAATGGTAAGCTTGAGGAAGAAGTATATGTTGCTCAACCCCCAGGTTTTGAAGATCCAAAGAATCCCGACAAAGTGTTCAGACTCAACAAGGCCCTCTATGGCCTCAAACAGGCCCCACGAGCGTGGTATGATACTTTGAAGGAATTCTTCGTGAAGAATGGCTTCACACCCGGTTCACTCGACCCTACTCTCCTTACTAAATATTATGATGGTGAACTGTTTGTGTGCTAAATATATGTTGATGATATTATCTTTGGCTGTACTGACCAACGTTATAGTGATGAATTTGCCTATATGATGAGTGAAGAATATCAAATGTCTATGATGGGAGAGTTGAAATTCTTTTTAGGTCTTCAAATTCGTCAACAACACAATGGCATATTCATATCTCAAGAGAAATACCTCAAAGATGTTCTGAAGAAATTCGGCATGCAAGATTGCAAAGGCGTCAAAATTCCTATGCCCACAAATGGCCATGTATGCACTGATGAAAATGGTATTGACTTTGATCACAAGGTATATCGCTCCATGATTGGTTCTTTATTGTACTTATGTGCATCTAGGCCAGATATAAAGCTTAGTGTTTGCATGTGTGCTCGATTTCAAGCTACACCGAAGGAATCACACCATAAGGCTGTGAAGCATATTCTTTGATATCTAGCACACACACCAACACTAGTATTATGGTACCCCAAGGGCTCTACTTTTGATCTCATTGGATATTCTCGACTCGACTATCAGGTGATCGTGTGGACCGCAAGTCAACATCTGGTACTTGTCATTTCCTCGGACGATCTTTGGTCTGTTGGTCCTCGAAGAAACAGAACTGCGTATCACTGTCTACTGCGGAAGCTGAGTACATTGCTGCTGGTTCTTGCTGTGCTCAATTGCTATGGATGAAGCAAACTCTCAAGGACTACGGCATCAACGTGAAGAATGTGCCTCTCCTCTGTGACAATGAGAGTGCCATCAAGATTGCTCACAACCCAGTTCAGCACTTTCGAAGACAAAGAACATTCAGATTCGTCATCATTTCTTCGTGATGATGTGTTGAAGGCGACATCTCCATCGAGCATGTGAAGACTGAAGAACAGCTAGCCGATATCTTCACAAAGCCCTTGGATGAGAAGAGATTTAGCAAGTTGCGGTGTGAGCTAAATATCTTAGAATCTTCGAATGTTCTTTGAAAAGGACACACATCCTGACACTTATGCAAAATTGATGACTTAAATGTGCAACACATGAAGAAACGTTTTTCTTCAATCAATGAAGAATAACACTCTAAGTGTGAAGAAATTAATGAAGAATTTGATTCTCGTAACCCTACGACAATTGTACGCGGTGTCTGAAATCATGATTCTTATACGGTGGGTCACGCCACCACCAAAGTTGAAAATCTTCAATTTGAGTTTTTCCTCAGTTTTGAAATTCTTCAGTTTTTCAAATTATTGAACTTTGCAAAATCTTCACTGTTTCTGTCGTTTTTCTTCATTGGCTACATTTATATATATATGGGTTTATGTCCTCTACAGCATTCACTTATGGCTATTTTTTCAAGTTGCTTTTTCTGCTAAGTGAATGTGATCGGACCCTTCCCCCTCTATGCTATACTCAACCCAATATATTCACAAATTCTTCATGTGCGTTCTATTTGGAACTCGTTCAAAATCTTCACTGTGTCCTTGTCAGCTGAAGAAATTGCGAACGGAACTTTAAAACTAATCTTATCCAAACTTTCGGCTTTGCCGCTCAATCCGTTCCGCTTCCTACGTTAGACTTATTATTCACCCACGATCTAACACGATCTCCACTTTTCAGTACGTGGGTGACACATGTCAAGCGAATGAGAAGGGTCAGGGGCACGTTCGTCCAAAATCTTCGGGCGAACAGTTTTTCACCGTGGCTATATATACCCCCTCTCCCCTTCCTCACTTCCTTTACTCCGCTCGACCGCTCTCCCTCTCGCTCAAGCTTCTCAAACCCTAGCGCCGCTGCTACTCCATTGTCACCGGTGAGGAAGAGCTTCACTGCCTCAACCTCGTGGCCGTCGTACTCACGCCGACCGCGGAAATCTTCACTCCGCCGCCGCTAGCTGTCTTCCTCCGCCGAGTTAGGGCGTGGGCGATCTGAACTGACGAACTTCTAATCTACACTTCTCAGTTCGTCGTGTTCTTCAGTTCGGGTAATTAAAAGTTACTAATATTACTCGCTTTGATTCTCAAACCTTCCTGAAAATCTTCAAAGGTGTTTATTCTTCAAATCTTCACACATATGAACACCTCAAACGTAATATGCTCTTGATTCGTTTCTCTAAGCAATGATTTTTCTTCAAGATTCCTCAATTGTGTGGATCCTCGATCTATACAACTCTGGAACCTAAGACAAAGATCGCTTAGTGAAATTCTTCAAGGCTCATCTGGTCAAATTCCTCAAACTTGTTCTTTTGAAAACCTTACGAGAACACATATGACCTCTCCAAATTCCTCGCAACTATACTCTGTTCACACGGTACTCATGTCATTCTTTGAATCACTAGGTTCTCATCAACTTAACTCATTTGCAGCATTCCTCGAAGAAAAGATGCATACTTCTTCAGAGAATTCTATTGTTCAAATTCCTCATCTGAAGACTATGGCTGACGGTAAGAAGCCACAGAAAGGAGGAAAGAGGCCCGAGGTCATGAATGCTTTTGAAATACCTGAGGACATATATGCTGACTATTGCACACCTGTTGAAGCCAAGTTTGGCAAGGAAAACAAAAATCAGCGCAAGGTGTGCATTCAGAGGATTGAAAGGAGATGGGCAAGGGAATGGAGGGAGTACAGGTATGTTACTCCAAAGTACATGAAGAAATTTGCACTCAATCCTCCATGCCCAAGAGCTCCATTGGCACCTGGCCAAGAAGCTGACCCCACCAGCATCAAACGTGGTGACGACTTTCCTGAAGAATGGGCCAAGCACCAAGCCAAGTTGGCGAGACAAGCCAAAGAAGCAGTGAGGAAATTCGATGAAGACTCTGCTACTGCTGCTGCCACTGAGGCCCCTGTCAAGCCCAGAAAATCAATGGCAAAGAAGCCAATGCACAAGCCAAGTCCTTCACCAACAATGCCCTCACGACAAAAATCCTCAGCAATGCCCTCACGGCCAGAATCTACAATGCCCTCACGGCTAGTTCCTCATGCTGCTCCTGCTCCTCCCAAATCGTCAGCTCCTCCTCCAAAGTCCTCAGCAGCTCCTCGAAAGTCCTCAGCACCTGTGCATCTGCCCACGTGCCAAAGGACTACAGGCATCTCTATTGCCTCTGGTGTCTCACCAAGTTCCTCAGCTGCACCAAATTCTTCATCAGGCCCCACACTGCTGAAGACTAAGGCAACGGCTGGTCGAGGTCCTCGGCCTAGTCCAAAGAAGAAACAGGTTGCCTTCCAAGTGTCATCTGATGATGAAGCTAATGACGATGAACTTGCAGAAATCATCAGAGACCGACAAGTTAGGGCCTCTAGAGCCAAAGGCACACATGTGCCACTGCTTTTGGATCCAAGGGCGATCCTTGAATACATTGATCTATAGCACAAGGATCCAGAGACACCTATGCCTGATTTTCATTTGACTCCTGGACAAAGTCACATGCTGACCCATTTCATCGCTGAAGAGAAATGGAAATTTGAGAAGGCAAGGCAGATCAAGAAAGCTCAGTTCAGGAAAGAGAAGTTCCTGAAGAAAAACGTTGTCAGAATGACAACTGAGGAACTCCTCAAGATCCAGTCTGAAATCAAAGCCTTCAGTGATAACTTTGATGCCTATTATGCTGATTGGCAAGGAGCCAAAGTCAGATTTGTCAATCCGACAAAGAAGTTCACAAATGTTGCAGCCCCAACGCAACAAGAAATTCCTCAGGCTGGAGCCTCTGCTCAGCCTGCTGAAGAACATGCCAGCACTGCTGATGATTTTCAGCCTGCTGAAGACAATGCTAGTTCCAGGGCTGATGACTCCATTCCAGCCAAGAAATTGCTGTGGCATCCACTAGTGGTGCGCCTGAAGAAACTGCAGAAGTCAGGGCAACTGCATCAGTTGCGCCCGAGGAAATTCAACCAGATTCCTCAGCTCCTCCCGCGCCTACACCAACTCCAATCCTTCCATCTCCATCAGATGTGAAGAAGACCAAGGCTGCAAGGCAAGCTGCAGTGAAGAAAAGGAAAGCATCAGCTGCGTCAAATTCTTCGGCCCCGAAGAAAATGAAGCCAATGACCAGCTCATTTGAAAATCCAATTGATGATGTTCTGATTTCCTCCATGCCATCAAAGGACCTTGTTCCTTTTGGTGAAGAATATGAGATCCCAAGCGGATCGATGAAGAAAATCATTACGCTACGCCGTCGAGCAGATTGATGAAGAAATTGAAGTGGATGCAATCCCTTCAACACCAATCATTTCCTCACCAATGCCTCAGTTCACAGCTGAACAGGCTGGTGTTGAGGAAATTGAAGACGAAGACGTGGATATTGGATACATCACGCCTGTGATGAATGATGACTTTTGGGAAAGTCAGCATCCCAATTCTCCACTCTTCACCCCAATCCAACAAATTCCTCAGTCCCCTGCACCAACAGTTCAAATGGGCTCTGAAGAAACTCATCCCAACTCATCCGTGCATCAAGAAATTCCAGCCACTAGTGCTGAAGAACCTGCTGCTGCTGATCCTTTGAACACGCAGACTGCATATGAAGAGGAACCAGAAAATCCTCAGCCTGAAGAACCTGAGATTGTGATTCCTGAGGTAGTGATGAAACTCACTGACACTCCACTGCCAAAGCCAAAGAATCCATTCTCAACGAAGCAAAAGTTCAAGGCTGAAGATTTCTTCGGAGAGCATGTATTCTTCACTGACTACAACCCATATGACTCTGCTCGCATAAGGAAGAGGCGTTTCTGGACTGATAGTCAAGCCAACTTCTATTCCTCTGTGCTATTAAACAAAGACAAAGTCTTCGATCATGCACATATTCCTCACGTGGACATGGAATCTCTGCCAGGCTTCGAGCCAGTCCTCAGTGTTCTTCACGATGCTGGTTTGCTGAATTTCTGCACTGACATCTGTGATTGGAATGAAGAACTCATTCTTCAATTCTATGCGACGCTACACATCACCGGAGACTATGAAGATGTGAACTCACGGGTATTGGACTGGATGACAGAAAATACTCACTACAAGGCACCAGCAACTGAATTGCTTCGTGCCCTCCCACTCAGTCCTCCCCTTGATGGTGCTCGTTGCATCTACAATGAACCCGAGCTTTCAAATAATTACATGCAAGTGTTGATGAAGCCTTTGAAGCCAGGGCGGGCACCACGAACCAAATTCTTCGTCAAGGAATTACTATATGTGCCTTGGACTGTCTATCGCATTCTGACGAAGACAATGAGTCCTATCAAAGGTCACGACTCAAATGATTAAGAAGTCGTTGGCATCATGAAGAATATGCTTTTCAATATCATTCATGGCGTTCTCGTCAACTTCCATGATTTCTTCATGAGGACTCTGGCAAACATTGCTATGTCACCTTTTGAGCTGAAGCCTTATGCACCATGGATTATGAGGTTCATCAGGACAAGGTCTTCACTCAATTACAAGGCTGATACTATGAACCACTGCATCTACTTGCCTCCAATTGAAGTCCTCAAACAGACATTTTCCTCAGCTGATGATAAAGGCAAGGCAACTACTGTGATAGATGAAGGCATTCTTCCATTGGATGGTCAATTTCGCAAAGCTGCATCCTAATCCACCAATGATGACTCTGCCACACATGACTCTGCCGCCAATACCTCAGCCAAGCAAAATCCTCAAGCCACAACACCTGTGGTGATGGTGATCGTGAGTTACTCCTCAGTCTTCATCAGAAGGTTGATCGCAATCATAAATGGGTCAAGCGTCAGTTTGTTTCAATTCTTCATAACATGACCTCAACACACAATGCAGTGAAGAAAAACCAATACTACCTCCATGAAACCTTCAACCGTACCTGGGCTGTTCTATCTCATCTCTACAGCGCAGTTGATCTGAAGAACATGGGTCTCAAGGAAGAATTTGACTGGTCTACACCTCCACCGAAGAAATTCAAGAAGGTCAAGGTTCCTTCCTTGGTGGCCAGCTCCTATTCTGTATCGCGCGACACTGATGAAAATGAAGACTGGGACGACACTGCGGCAGGCCCTACTATGACAACCAACCCCGACAACCCTGGCGCTCCTCCATCAACTTGATATTCTTCTGGGGCGTTTGTCCTCGCCGATCCTTTTGGTCATTCGATGACAAAGGCGGAGAAATTTGAGTTAGTCTTCAAGCGGGTCTACTATATGGGCGTTTTTTTGCTAAGTTACAACTCTCGTTCTTCTGAAACTTTATTGGATCGAGTTGTAATCTTAAACCCAATGGTTCTCTAAGACTTTTGATGTGTTCCTCTGCATGCTTATTCTCCGTTATGTGTTAATACACGCATGCTGAATTACATCAGTCACCATATTTCATCATGCATTTCAAATTCTTCATATTATATGTCAAATGCGTGTATGAATTACAAGATATAGGGGGAGATATCCATGATTCAACTCTTCAAATGTGCAATGCCACAAAAGAAAATTCCTCACTATGCACATCTTCAGGGGGAGTTCTTCTATATCTTGCAATCAAATTCCTCAATATCAGTATTTACAATTCATATGTTTATCCCCGTTGAAAACTTAACCTATATTGTCATCAATCACCAAAAAGGAGGAGATTGTAAGTGCATCTAGTGCCCCTTAGTGATTTTGGTGTATTGAAGACTTATAGGTTAAGGGACTAATGTGTTTATGAGTGTACACAGGTCTATAAGTCTATGAGGAGTTTGATATTTACAGAGAAAGTCGACCCCTAAAAATGAAGTTCTTCGACTGAAGACTTTGGTAATCTGAAGACTTTCTGAAGACTTTGAAAGTGAAGAAATTGGTGTGACCTTGAAGACTTGGTATTCATTTGAGGAACATGAAGCGTGAAGACTTTTGTTTTCGTAGTTTAGTTTTTCTCTTTCTTGAGTCATAGGAAACACCGTACTGTTAAAGGGGTCGAGGAAATACTAAGGAAAAATTTCTATGTGATGCTCAACTCAAAATCCTACACCTAGCAATCCCTTCGAGTGAAGCCTTTGGAAATCTCATACAGTTCAGTCAATTTCTTCAAAGGATGAGACGAAGTTCTTCCGTCATGAGGAATTTGTTCTGTCTGACGAGTTAGGAATTCGCCAGTGCGGATTGCCTACACAATGAGGAACATGATAGCCCTAAGGAATTTGAGAGTCAAATTTCCGACCGTCGCTGTGCTACGCGCCAGCTGTACCAAAATATCTTATCCACATAACGGTCATATCATTGAAGGGCATTTATGTCTTATCATGTCGGGCTGCTCCCTAGGCTATAAATAGCCGCCCCTACAACCACTAGCTGGTTGGCTGCTCCGAGAGAACTTGACACTTGTCATTTGAGAGCAACCCATCCTCTGAGGACTTTGAGCGAAAATCATCGAGTGAGGAAAAACCCAAAACCAAACCCCTACAAACCCAAAGTGATTGAGCATCACAGAAGAGATTGATCCTATGTGGATCCGACGCTTGTTACCTTTGAGGACTGTGCTTCTTCCAGACGGTTAGGCGTCATGGTCTAGAGCATCCAAGAGGAATTGTGGATCGCCGAGTGACCGAGTCTGTGAAGGTTTGGAAGTCGCCTGAAGACTTACCACGAGTGATTGGACGAGGTCTGTGTGAACTTAGTTCAAGGAGAATACGGTGAGGACTTGGTGTCCTGAGCTGCGTGCTCAGCGACTGGGTGTCCGGGACTGTGTGTCCTCGAGTTTAAATACTCAGCCGCTCCAACCAGATGTACAACTGAGACAGCAGTTGGAACCGGTCTACCAAATCATTGTCTTCACCAACCTTACTGGTTCTATTTCCTCAACTCTTTCTTTTCCTCATTACTGTGTTGAGTGTTTGTTCATATCTGTGTTTGAAGACTTTGACTGAAGACTTTCTCAATTTCCTCAGTTCAATTTCTTCAGTCTGTTTGTCTTCATCTTGTGTTATCCTGTGTTTACGCTTTACATACTCTTTGATTGTCTTCATTTCATCATGATGAACATGCCCGCATTCTGTTATGCTTACTTCTGAGTACTTATTCCGCTGCAAGTAGTTCTTCACTTTGGAATTTCCTCACCGGCAATTTCCTCATTGAAGAATTCATAAAAATCGCCTATTCACCCCGCTCTAGTCGATATAACGCACTTTCGCCGGCCTGATCTCGCAGCTGGGGGAAGGGAACAATGTTCTGCATAGACGCGGTCGACATCGGCGAGGGAGAAAATCCATAGTCAGTGCGTCCCAATCGGGGGTCACCGCGGTATGGGCCGATGCCGCGTCCCAACGGCCCTTTTAGGTACAGCCCGGCATTCATTTCAAAAATATTAGTACATGTCAACAAAAAATATACTAGTATCACTGTTCCGTTTCAAAAAAAAGCATATAAGATGTTACTTCTTACGCAAAGGATCTTTATATCCAACAGACACAAAATATCCATTCGACTGTTCGAACTTACTTTCACTTCTGATCTGATATCGAGGTAATTGCTGCATTGCCACCAAAACCCACCATCTCTTAAGCTAAAGTAGACCGACCTAACCCCTATATTAGCATATTACAAAGATAAACAGAAGGCACTGTAGAATCATTTCGGACGTGAGCTTGTCAATCTGAATGTGGAGGGACACCAGCTTAGCCCCGACCAGCAGCTTGGGCGGAACTGTGAAGAAGGTCAGCTCCTGCACGGCGATGTCGCCGGGATCCCTGCTGCTTGTGACCTCCATTTCCACCTTGACGGCGTCGGTCCTGCCTTTGGGCTCCCCCGGCAGGCCGTACACCCACAACTTGGCCACGTAGTGCGGCAGTGGGGACGCCCCCATTCTGATGCAGACGACCGACATGGTGATAGGCACGCCGATGTCGAGCATGCCACCAACCAAGAAAAATGCGCGACCGTCCTCCTCCGCGAACAGCAAGAGCCGTGGCTCCGACAGTGGCACTTGCAGCTGGAGTGCCTTGCCGTACTGGATCCTGTGCACGGGCATGGGATGCACGGTGCTGATGTGGTGGGAGAGCACCGGCTGCGGGCCTTCGAAGCCGCAGACGGGCACGGGGCATTTGTAGGGCGCGAGCGCACACACGCTCTGTTTATCGGCGAGCTTGTGGTAAGTGACGTAGAGCCCACAGCCTTCATGCGAGCACTCCACCCTCACCGAGGAGAGGACGGCATCCACCGCCGTGTTCCTCACGTCAAAGCCACCGCCACGCTCGCACTTCTGGCATTGCCGCTAGTTCCTACGGCGCTCGACGCAGCAGTCCGCGCAAGCTAGGTGCCCTCCCTTGCACTGCACAAATCAATCGAACAACACATCAATCAAGAAACCTGCACCTTGCTCGATCATCCAAACGGACGAGGTGTATTCAAACCTCATACACTGGAGGCTTCAAGGGGCGGAGGCACAAGGGGCAGTGGATCAAGGTGAGGTCCATTGAGACCATAGAGAGCTCCATCGTCGGGTCCTATTCCGTCTGCATGATCTCGCCCTCCTCGTGCACAACCATCTCTCACTTTATTAGGGCCGGGGCATTACAAAGCTTTACCATCACATATTCATACTACTTCAAGGTGCATTAAATCAACACATGCAAGTATCAAAAGGAGAGTCATGGTGAGGGAGTCCTGGATTAGGGGGTGTCCGGATAGCCGAACTATCACCGTTGGCCGGACTCCTGGATTATGAAGATACAAGATTGAAGACTTCGTCCCGTGTCCGGATGGGACTTTCCTTGGCGTGGAAGGCAAGCTTGGCGATACGGATATGTAGATTTCCTACCATTGTAACCGACTCTGTGTAACCCTAACCCTATTCGGTGTCTATATAAACCGAAGGGTTTTAGTCCGTAGGACGAACAACAATCATACCATAGGCTATCTTCTAGGGTTTATCCTCCTTGATCTCGTGGTATATCTACTCTTGTACTACCCATACCATCAATATTAATCAAGCAGGAGTAGGGTATTACCTCCATCGAGAGGGCCCGAACCTGGGTAAAAACATCGTGTCCCTTGTCTCCTGTTACCATCCGCCTAGACGCATAGTTCGGGACCCCCTACCGAGATCCGCGGTTTTGACACCGACATTGGTGCTTTCATTGAGAGTTCCTCTGTGCCGTCGCCCGTCGGGAAGGATGCCTCATCCGTCTTTAAGGACGATACTATCGCCAAAGGAGCCTTGGCCACCGGTCGACTCTTTGGTTAGGTGGTTTTCTTATGACCGCCAGTTCGGCCACCACGCCGACGATGACTTCTCGGGTCATCGAAACCAATCTTCACGTTAACTCGGAACTTGCCGAGCAGTTAAATCTGATCGAGCTCTCCTCCGTAAACGAGCTCTTGGATCGCATCGCCATCCTGGGAGTCGCCCCACACTACGACCAGATCGGGCCTAAAACCGATCTGAGAGAGATCAACTCTCCCCAGGCTACCCATCATGTTGCTGTGGTAGAGGAGCAATACGGCGATTCTTCTTCTATCTTAAGGACTAGTTACGTCCGGATTCCCGATCCCTCCATGCCGGATTCCCGCAGAGGGACGGATGTCGATCAAGCCCTGAACTTAAAGTCAGGCGGCGGGCTGGATTCATTGGATAGCATTCAAAAATCCAAACTTCCATGTTCGGAAACTTCGGCCCTCGAGTCTTAAATTGACGGGGTTAGGATCTAGTTCCACCCGCCCACCCAAACATCAGCGATCTATCCCGAATTCGGCAAGAGCCCGCTGAAACGGTACATCATTACTGGGCCAGATTCCTCCTGGTTATGGACAGGATAAAGGACTGCCGAGAGGAGGACACAATCTCACTTTTCTGCAATAATTGCACAGACAAGGGAATCCTAAACGCCATAAGTCGTCGTGAAATTACACGCTTTGCTGACTTGGTGACCATAGTACAAAAGTACTATGCGATGGAGATTGCTTGGAAAACCGAAAGTAAATTTTGGGATAATCCTGCCCCGAATACAACCCTAGTCTGAAATAAAAGGGTGCATCATCACCAAGCACCCGGGTTAAACATCAAAAAACAAAAACCCCCTAAAGGGCACGGAACTGCGCTGGAGGGTTGGCTAAATGGACCCTGCAAAATTCATAGCACAGAGGGCGCCACTCCAACTCATAGCCTTCGAGCATGTTGGATACTACGGCAGGTGGCCAAAAGTGGCGAAGAGCTTCTAGCCTCAGAATCCCAGCCCAGCAACACCAAGATGCACGGTATTAACAGTCTTGAGACTTTCGCATCAAATAACATGCGAGACGAACACTCCGCAACCTTGTCAAGTCTACCAAGTAGCAACAATAAATCCATGGAGTGACACGGCTATTACCTTTAATGCCATGATGAACCCAAATTCGAACAGCCCGAGCACCAGCCGCATTGGTCCTCAGTCCAATAGTGGACGGCTTTCGCCTTACTAAGGTACTCATGGACGGCGGCAGCAGACTAAACCTCATCTACGAGGAAACCCTCCGAAAAATGGAAATAGACTGGAACCGCATTGGGCGAAGTATCACAACCTTTAGAGGAATAATCTTTAGCCGGGAAGCATGCTACATAGGAAAAATCACACTGGACGTAGTGTTCGGCTCGCCGGACAATTACAGGTCCGAGGAGGTCACATTTCAAGTGGCCCCGTTCAGCAGCGGATATCACGATTAATTAGGGCGAGAGGCATTCACAATTTTTCAAGCTATACCCCATTATGGGTACGTGAAGCTTAAAATGCCCGGACCTAACGGAATCATCACTCTCGCTAGTGATCCGAACATAGCACTCCGCGCCGAAAACAAGACAGCCGCACTAGCCCTCGAGGCACTATCCGAAGCCCTAGCAGCCGAGGAACTCACTGTGATTCGCTCCATGGTGAACAGGGACGATGTGATACTTGATAAAAGATCCAAGTCCACCTCTTTTAAACCAGCGGATGAAATAGTCAAATTCCAAGTCCACCCAACGGACCCTGCAAAGACGGCCTCCATTGGGGTACAATTAAACCCTGATTTAGACACCTCACTACGAGAATTTCTACGAGAAAACTGGGACATTTTTTCCTGGCACCCTTCAGACATGCCAGGAATCCCACGTCGGCTGGCCGAGCACAACCTAAATACCCTAAAAGGATTCAAGCCACCAAACAGGCTCTTCGGGCGCTTTTCCGAACCCAAGAGGCAGGCCATGGGAGAGGAGCTAGCCAAACTTCGAAGCCGGATTCATCAGAGATATAAAACATCCGGACTGGCTAGCAAATCTGGTGATGGTACCAAAGAAGGATAAATCCGGCGCCTATGTGTTGATTTCAAAGACATTAATAAGGCTTGCCCAAAGGATCCCTTCCCTCCCTCGCATTGATCAAATTATCGACGCCACAGCAGGACATGACTCATTGTGCTTCCTCGACGCTGCACTCGGCTACCACCAAATCAAGATGGCGGAGCCAGACCAAGACGCAACAACATTGATCACTCCATACGGCCCATTCGCTTCAACACAATGCCCTTCGGGCTCAAAACGCCTTGGCGCAACATATCGGCACATGATTCGTATATGTCCGCAAACCAGATCGGCAAAACGGTGGAAGCATATGTAGATGACGTCGTCAAATGCAAGCATGTCGAAACTCTAGTAGACGACTTGAGGCTCACATTCGACAAATCTCGAAAATATGACATTAAGCTCAATCCAGAAAATGCGTCTTGGCGTTCCAAATTAAAAAGCTCTTGGGCTTCATTGTGTCTGTTAGAGGAATTGAAGCAAACCCAGCCAAGATCCGAGCTCTGTCACAATTGGATATTCCAAAAGACCTCAAACAAATACAAAAATTGACTGGATGTGTAGCGGCTCTAAGCCGCTTTATTTCCCGTTTGGGAGAAAAGGCGTTACCCCTTTACCACCTCCTCCGGCGCACCGAACGGATTCCGCCATGGCCGGACTCGAAGAAATAAAAGCCATATTGGCAACAAATCCGGTCCTGGCCGCGCCCAACATGGTCGAACCAATGCTATTATATATTGCCGCAACACATCAAGTTGTCAGCGTGGTGCTCGTCGTCGAGAAATGCAGATTACGGGTTCCCTCTTCAAAACCGGTTTACTATGTGTCCACCTTGTCCTAACTCCATGCAAGTCCGGTACCCACATTATCAAAACATAGCATACGCGGTGTTCATGGCATCCCGGAAGCTGCGACACTACTTTCAAGAGTGTTCGATAACGGTAGCCTCAAGTACCTCTTAACGACATTATAAACAACCGCGATGCGACGGGCCGGATTGCTAAATGGGCCATAGAGCTCCTTCCATTCGACATAACCTATAAGCAACGACGAGCTATTAAGTCGCAGGTTTTGGCCGACTTCATGGCCGAATGGACCGAAGCCGAACTCCCTAAAGAGTACGACGCATACTCCAATTGGATCATGCACTTTGACGGCTCCAAAATGTTGGCCGGCCTGGGGGCTGGCATCGTCCAGACGTCCCCAACCGGGGACACAGTCCAATACGTTCTTCAGATAATGTATACAGACTCCAACAACGCAGCCGAATACGAGGCCCTTCTGCACGGCCTCCGGATGGCAGCCTCCATGGGCATTAAACGCCTAGAGGTGCGCGGGGATTCGAACCTCGCGATATCTCAAATAAACGGAGACTTTGATGCCAAAGATCCAAAAATGGCAGCGTACCGCAATGCGGTCCTAAAAATGTTAGCACCTTTCGAAGGGCTCGAATTTCATCATATAGCCCGGGATAACAACCAGGCGGCGGACGTATTGGCACGCATCGGCGCAAAACGCGTGATGCCGTCCCGCCCAACATCTTCCTGGAACGGCTGTTCAAGCCATCCGTACTATGGGAAGGGGAGTCCAGAAATAACAATCCGGACCCAACCGCACTGCCTCGACACGAACACTCGACACAATCGGAGGCTCGCCAACGAGATAACACCCTCCGCCCATGAAATAATGGCGTTATCGCCCGTGGATCGGAACCATTCCTAGCCTACCTAACTAGGCAGGAACTCCCCGAAGACCAAAATGAGCCTCACTGCATAGTACGGCGATCCAAAGCCTATAAAGTCCATGAGGGAGAGCTCTATAAGAAAAGCACAACAAGAGTCCTTCAAAGGTGTATCTCCGAAGAGGAAGGGCGAAACCTCCTGGCTGAAATTCATGCCGGATTGGGTGGGCACCACGCCGCAGCCCGGGCCCTTGTAAGCAAGGCCTTCCATACAGGATTTTATTGGCCGACGGCCCGGGCAGATGAGCAGGATTTAGTCCAACGATGCGTCGGTTGCCAGCTTTTTGCTAACCAAAGCCACATGCCACCCACCGCCCTCAAAACTATACCCATCACCTGGCCGTCATGGGTCCGGGGCTTGACATGGTTGGACCCCTTAAGGGAGGAACCCACAAGCAAAAATACCTATTGGTCATGGTGGATAAATTCACCAAATGGATAGAGGCCAAGTTCGTTAAAACGGCCGAATCAGGGCCGGTGATAGACTTCATATCAGGGGTAGTGCACCGTTACGACGTCCCCCACAGTATCATCACTGATAACGGCACCAACTTCACGGCCGATGAGGTTAAATTATGGTGCAAAAACATGGGCATCAAGCTCGATTACATCTCAGTCTATCACCCTCAAACCAATGGTCAAGTCGAGCGAGCAAACGGTCTAATCATGAGCGGCATTAAACCCAGACTAGTGCGGTCCCTCAAGGAATCTAACACGCACTGGGTTGAGGAGCTCGACTCCGTACTCTGGGGGCTGCGGACCACGCCGAATCATAATACCGGATTCACACCATATTTTATTGTGTACGGCGCAGAGGCAGTCTTGCCCTGCGACATAATGCATGACTCACCTCGCGTGCGCATGTATGAAGAAAGAGAAGCCGAGCTCGATCGGCAGGACAGTTTGGACGCATTGGAGGAGGAGCGCGACGTGGCAAAAGCTCGTTCCGCATTTTATCAACACCAGGCTCGAAGATATCAAAGTAAGGAAGTACGGGCCAATGTTTACAACGTTGGCGAACTAGTTCTACGTCTGCCGGACAAGAAAAAGGACAAACTCAAGCCCAAATGGGAAGGTCCCTTCATCATCGACCAGGTCCTGACCGGCGGAGCATACCGTCTGCGAAACGCATCGGATAACCGACTCAAGTCGAACCCATGGAACGCAGCCCGTCTACAAAGATTCTACGCCTAAGCGCCGGACTCCGAGTTCGTCTCCTTCCTCCGGCCCACATTTTCTATTTTTGCTGTCTTTTATTTCTCTCCTTCCTCCTCCTTCTTCTTGAAGCCTTTAGAGGCTCGTTTACGCTTTGTTTGCACATACTTGACGCGCTGTCCACGCTCATTATATTCGGGGGCTTCTTTAATGAAGCTTATTTATACGGGCTTCATGCCCAACACATGTGTCAAACTTCCGCATGTACCTTTTACTCGCCATTATATGCATCGATATGACTTTAGTTTTGGCCAAGCTGGGTTGACTGGCTCCTGTGCTTACCCTTACGTTCCCGATTGTTCGTCTAGGTGGTAAAGGGAGCACCTCTGCGATTGTTACTTCCGTGTCAGCCGGATGTGTACCTCGACCGGGTGAAGCCGAAAGCTAAGCGTTCTTAAGGGAATATTCGATCGGTGAACTGAAAGATGATTTTTAACTATTTATCCATCTGCCCCCAGATGATTTTCTGCTTTCTTAGCAGTTTGGACATGCACTTTAGGGCATGCCTCCCAGGGAAAGGAACCCTTAACGAAACTATTCTCCCTGGAAGATGTTTCTTACTATCCATGTAATATAACATAACTAGTTGGGCACTTGTCTGATACAGCAATAATGACCCGTGACGCCTTTGTCTCCATGCATGCCCGGTTCTTACATAACCACGAGGGTATTCGGACACACTCCGGACTATTGGGTCCCGAGGTCGAGCGAAAAGGTTCGCTATGACAAACGATCTACAATCCGCTAGAAGACATTTTTCATGTCATATTCAATTACATAGTCAACTCGACTAATTGTATTCCTCCTCAATGCCATCTAATAGGCTATCTAATTTACAATCTTGCTGGGAATACTTGGCGGCCAATTCTACTTGGTCAGAGACTAAGCTTCTGAGGATCTCCTTCCCACGGGCCCCACAGGTCCGACCTCGCCATGTGGTTTGGGTCACCTTCGTACCGCTGCCTTTACCATGGCCTGTGCCTCCCTGGCGCCTAGACGGCAGGCCGATATCTTCCATAGTCGGAAGCGCCACCGTGCTCCTTGAAGCCGCTCTGCCAGCTCCCCAATGCCTTCGGGCAGGGAGATAGATGGCCACAAGGCCTGGGCGATGCCTTTCATCACCTGCCGAACTTGTTCGTGCAGCTGACGCAGTTCGGGAAGAAGATCACCCAAAGAACTGGGCATCTCCTCCTCAGGACGACCTGTGAGCAAACCTACATACATGTTTATGTTAGTCGCCTTCCTCACCAAACTCTTTCAAAGTTCGTTTAAGCACTTACAGAAAATGCCGCGACGAAGCCGTCGATTCTCCTTTACGGAGTCAGACAACTGGGCACGAACATCCTTTAGTTCCTCACCCAGTTGGGTGTTGGCATCTTGGAGGTTATTTTTCTCCTGCCGCACCCTCGTAAGCACGCTCTTGCCGGCCTTTAGCTGGCGCAGGAGCTGTTGCTGGTCCGGATCCATCCCGGCGCCATCTGCAATGTTAATGTCAGATTTATGCACAACTGCATTTTGTGAAACTACTTCTACTTTGAAGGGCATATATTACCAGAGGGAGTCTTCATGGCTTCCCCGGTCGCGACCAGTGCGGCCTCAAGTTGGGCCTTGCACTCTTCAAGCTCCTGGGACAAACGGGTATTTTTTTTGGTAAGAACCTGCATTCCAAATGATCCTTAAATCAGTTATCCTAACTATTTTAAGTCTCGGGTGCTACTGGCATATATAATCACAAAATTACTTACAGTATGTCTTTCACGCATCGCTCGTGTGGCTCGCTAGGCCATCTTGAGCGGCACGGAGGTGCGCTTCTCCCGAACTAAAGGCGTCCAACGCCTCTTGGGAGAAACATGCGTCACATAGAATAGTCTGGCGGCGCCTATGATTCATGGCGCTCTCCACCTCTGACTTGGTGGAGGACAGTCTGTCGGCATCCTCCGTTGGAGGAGCATCAGACGCACGCCTCGTGTTTGTACCCCCTTCCGGACTCGGCTTTTGAGGCTGGTTGGCGGAGGTCCGATTGGCAACTTCTCCGGACTCAGTCCGGAAGCGCTCTTTTCCTGAAAAACCACGAGCATCGGTGTGCCTCCCAGAACCTCTCCTTAAAACACGATGGCACATCATACCGCTATGCGGCGACGTCTCGAGTCGTACCGCACTTCTTTTCCGCCTGCTGGGCCGAGCTGCCCCTTGTTGGACGACCGCGACAGGCTCGGCTTCCCTTTCTGAAGGCACCCCCTGCGAAACACCATCAAATACGTGGTGATTAGAAGTAAAGCACGGGTGGGTCATGGTATCCGGACTTCGGTCACGGTTATCTGGGAAGCCGGAAATAATCCGGGGTAGTCGGCCGTAATGGCAACCAAAGCATTGTCGATGCTAAGTTGGTGGAACACCCCGTCGATCAGCTCCACCTTTATATCCGGGTCCTCTTCGGAGGCCGGATCGAGGGACCGTTCCGGATCCTCGGGTTGTGGGGGCGGGCTGTGTATCTTCTCCATGGCCCGGCGCAGTTCCTGCGTAGAAACCATGAAATGAGATATTTAACCACGGGAACATGGATCGGACAGGCCACAAAGATGTTTGCTTACCCAACTTCAAGGATTATTCAAAGAAAACCCGTTCAGTGGACTGACGCGGAGAAAATCCTCCTCCTCCCCTTTGTACATGGCGGACAAGGTCTTCACCAGTTCGGTCACCGATCCCGGCCCTTTGCGGCCATGGCGGGTGGCATCGTCCTCCCCGTTGAAGTCCCACATGGGATGGCCCCTATATTGGAGCGGTTGCACTCCCCTCATAATGTAGATTGCCATGACTCCAATCATGGTCAATCCGGCATGAGCCAGTAATCTTATTCGGCTCATCAAGTAAAGGACGTCCCGGTCATTTTCCCTCTGGGGCTCCATGGCGGCAGCTTAGGCGCTTCTTGATGGAGCGTTGCTAAACTCCGGAAGGCCGATCCGAACAGGATCCGGCAGCGGGGCGTCCTCCATGTAAAACCATTTCAAGGCCAGTCTTGGACGCCTTCTTCGGGTTCGGATAGATATCCGTTCCCGGCGATGCGCCATAGTTCGGCTCCGCCCACTTGATATATTGACCCCTCATGAGAACGGGGTACAAGGCAGAATAATCTCTTCCACAACGCAAAATGAGCCTCGACGCCCAAGGACAGTTTGCAAAGGGCCACGAAGCCCGCGATGTGCAAAATGGAGGCGGGCGTAAGGTGGTGCAACTGGAGGCCGTAGAACTCCAAGATCCCCCGGAGAAACGGATGAATTGGAAATCCGAGTCCTCTTACTAGATAAGAGATAAAGCATACCCGCTCTCCTTTAGAGGGATTGGGGAGACTCTCCGCTTGCTTTCCGCCCTTGTAGGTGGCAAGTCCGGCTTGAACCGGAACCATGAAGGCCGGGGGAAGAAATCCCTTGGTTTGGAGTGTCACTAGCTCGCTATGCGGGACTGAGCATCTCTCCCAATTTCTAGGCTGAGGGCTGGGAGCACGAGAGGAGGAGCCACGTCGACTGTCCATGATGGAATGGATTTTTGTCGAAGGCGCTCCGATGAAAGCTTCATGTAGGGGTTGGTGTGACTCAGATCTAGATCCTCGTCCCTTTTATAGGCGACTCATTTGCGCAGCTAGGGGGATAAGTGTAAAAATACCCTGGCTTTTCGCATTCATTCAAACACGTGGAAGATGGCCATTATTGGGCGTGGAAGCCAAGGAGCGCAGCATTTATCAGAAGCCGGACACTATTCAACAAGTATATGGAATTTGGAGAAGAACCCGCCTCGCAATGCCGAAGACAATCTACGCGCCGGACTCGTCGCCATTGGATCCTGGTTCGGGGGCTACTGAGGGAGTCCTGGATTAGGGGGTGTCCGGATAGCCGAACTATCACCGTTGGCCGGACTCCTGGATTATGAAGATACAAGATTGAAAACTTCGTCCCATGTCCGGATGGGACTTTCCTTGGCGTGGAAGGCAAGCTTGGCGATACGGATATGTAGATTTCCTACCATTGTAATCGACTCTGTGTAATCCTAACCCTATTCAATGTCTATATAAACCGAAGGGTTTTAGTCCGTAGGACGAACAACAATCATACCATAGGCTAGCTTCTAGGGTTTAGCCTCCTTGATCTCGTGGTAGATCTACTCTTGTACTACCCATATCATCAATAATAATCAAGCAGGAGTAGGGTATTACCTCCATCGAGAGGGTCCGAACCTGGGAAAAAACATCGTGTCCCTTGTCTCCTGTTACCATCCGCCTAGACGCACAGTTCGGGACTCCCTACCCGAGATCCGCCGGTTTTGACACCAACACGCGGCAAGCATGCATGCATTGTAATTAATGCATCGGTAAACGCAAATTATTGAAATATATCGAGTGAAGTGCTTTGATGTGTCACGTCAACTCGTACAAGACCGAGAAAGTTTCATTACTTCAACGCCCTCTCGCCTTAACCGCACCTGCCTTTGGCTGCATTACAGGTGGGCCACCGACCTGTTGGGCCCACCTGTCATGGACGCAAAGGCAGGAGCAGTAAGTCAATGAAGCTGCATCCCTCCCTCGCCCATGAGCGTGGTGGCTGGCCGGACTAGGAGAAGATTTCGTTCGCTACATGCTCTCCCTCCCGTATGCGGTGGACATGCAGTAGTTCAATTGGTGTCAGATGGCGAAAAGCATACTGTAGTACTCCTCCACTGTAGTAGTACTCCATCATTTTGTTTGACTTCCCGAAAAGGAGAAGAGCCAAGCGCAGACCGGATGCTCGTGTGGAAGTTTCATGTGTAGAGTAGTCTAGGATAGCATGTACCGTGCCTGCAAGCTTAAAATCGTTGGGGTCGGCTCCATGCTTTATTTTTTTGATTAAAATAATCATCTGGCCCTACCTGTCATCCTGGTGATTCTTGTTTGCATGCTCATCTGGTCAAGACAGGAATATATATTTTAATTTGTGGCGGGTTAAATGTTAGAGGTTGCAGCAAATGGAGTATTGTACACTACAGATCTTTCAGCCAAGTTTAGAGGCGACCATGTGGGGCCAGTGCTATGATGTGTCGCGTGAACTCGTACAACAAGGAGAAGCTTGATTTTACTACTACACGCCTTCTCCCTCGCTCATGCGCGCGGTGGCTCGCAGACAAGGACAGGCTTTTGCTTATAGTACTACAACAAGCTATTCCTCCCGCTCGCGGTGGACGGACATGCAGCAGTGGATTCGAAACCGTAGAGGCAGTAGTAGTAGTAACGTCATTGTTCTTCTTCTTGAAGAGGCGAAGATCCAAGTGCAACCCGAACGTGGCAGTTGCGAACCTTGGAGCACGCATATAGCCAGGCTCTTGCATGAGACAAAATTGCTATGTGAGCCCACTATTGTAGTACTCCCTCCGTCCCGAAATTCTTGTCATCAAAATGAGTAAAAGGGGATGTATCTAGATGTATATTAGTTCTAGATACATCTTTTTATCCATTTTGATGACAAGTATTTTTGGACGGAGGAAGTACTTGCTAGTATAGCCCTGTAAACCAAAAAGGATTATTTGCCTTTCTAGAGATTTCAACAAATGACTAGACTAAATCGAGACGGAGTACATATGGAGCAAAATGAGTGAATCTACACCATATATAAATATGTAGTTCTCTCGTTTTCCTCTCGGCCTTGGTCGCGGTGCAAAATATTGAGTATACTAGTACTATCATCTTGAAATTTACGAAGTCACCATAGGCACCTCGTCGTTGACGGGAACGTCTCCTGACACGCTTTAGACGCGAGCGGCAGTCCCCTCCATAGGTGCTTGAATGCCAATGAGGGAGAGGGTAGCGGTTCCCGAGACGTTGAACGGTCAATGATGCATCCTCAAATTACTCTACATGCAGAGGGAATTAATTGGAGAAGCAGAATAGAGCCAGCACGATGTGAATGCAATAGAGTTTGGATTCTCGTATAAAGGCACCCCACCACTCCAATCCATCTCGTCCTTAGTCTCTGGCAACACTGCTCACTCCAATCCAAGACCAAGTGACCAGAAGCCAGAAGCACCTATGGAGGCGATGGACGCGAGCGGCAGTCGGCTCTATCAAATCATCCAAGGCGCCGGCCTGCGGCCCCGCACCACGCAGCGTTTCCAGAAGGTGCTAGCGACCGCCGGTGTCATCGCCCTCATCGATGCTGGCTTTGCCTCTCGCATGGACGACATTATGGTCAACTCCATCCGCAAGTTTGCGGCTATCAAGAAGCGCGCGGACGACCTTGCTGTACTGCCGCTCGACCGTCGCCCAGGCTCCTCATTGCCAGCCACCGTCATCGGCCTCCATGGTGACGAACTCTTTCAAGCCCTGGTGGCCATGTAGTTGCCGGAGGTCGCGATGAAGAATCGCCATGCAAGAAACCGTCGACCTGCACATCCACTTCTATGAGGAAATCATCTACATAGGCCACTACAAGGCCAACGAGGATAGAAAGACGTTGGCCTTCTTCCGGTGGCTGGAATCTTTTGACACCATTGTTCAGAATCACGTCGACCTGGCCATGAAAGCTGCTGCTACTTAGCCGCCGTTCGGTAGGCTGGCGCCCTGAGTCAAGGAGGTGGACGTCATTGATGGATGCATCTCTTCTTCTTGCCTCCTATAACCATCACTGCATTGCCTCGTGGCCTTAATGTTTTATTAGTATTGGAGTATATGGCATTTTTATTCCAGTAGTAACGTTTTCACTGTGAGATGGGGCCGCAGTTGAGCAAACCGACCATCGGCAAATCCCCACCCCGCCCACCAGGCGTCGACTGAGTTTAGAATTAGAAGAGAGAAACGAGGGAGAAGAGCTAGATGTAGCACAGACACTGTTGTCAGATGGGACTCGCGTTGACATAATAGGAGTACCGAGCACTCGTACCTCTTTTTTAGGGAAAAAGCAGTCGTATGTCTAGTTGTCGGGGCAGGCTGATCTGGCCCACGAACACCTATGGGGCCGGCGGACCGAGCCCCTTTCGGTTCGGCGGGGAGCGCAGGTCGCACGAAGAGCAGATCGAGGCGAAGCACGCGAGGGGTTTACCCAGCTTCGGAGCTCTCCGGAGAGATAATACTCCTACTGCTGCTTGTCTAGGTGTATTGCGTTCTTGCTCAGGAGCGCTCGAATGCTACAAAGATGCATTTAGCTGCTAACGAGATCGGCGTGGAGGAGCTGATCGACCAGCCAACCCTTTCTACGCTATGCATGGGCCTCCTTTTATATGCTCAAAGGGGCTCCGGCAGGTGGCAACGAGACGGGGTACAAATGTAAAACTAGTGGTTGGTACACCTACTTGTACAAAGGTACGGTGTAATATACCTAACCACGACGGCAGGGGACAAAGGCATTAAATGCCCGTCTAGTCGCCCCTAACGGTGCAAACAGGGACCGTTGTGGGGCGCCACCGTTCTCCACGATGGCAAACTTGTCGGCGCTTGCCACCTCGCACCGCCGGGCTGCGCAGCCCTCTCGCCACGCTGCGTTCGGAAAGGCCCTGTATGACACGTTAGTGGATGCGCTGGAGCGTAGGTACAGAGAGAGGTGATGCTGCGGCAAGTGCCTTGTCATGTTGTTGTCTTGTCGCGCCCGGAAGCTTGTCGCTCACCGGGCCTTCCCGGCAAGCTCCTCTTGCCGGGGCCTTGTCTCCTATGTGCCTCGGGTGGCCTTCCCGGCAATCTTCTCTTGCCGGGGCCTCGTTTCCCTGGCTTGAATACTTTGTTCTTGAATGGCTCCAAAGGAACCACGGAGGACCTTGGCGGTCACCAGGTAACCCTTGCCGCGGAGGGCTGCAACTGCCCGTGCACAAGTTCAGGATACTAGGGTACCCCTACTCTAGTACACCGACAGAGCCCCGGGCACTGGGCCACACTGCAGTGCCGAGCTGTTGGGCCAGGCCCAAAACAAGGCACGGGCACACGCGGCCCGGGTCACACCATAACTCACCCCGGACCCACCACACCCCCCACGAACGGCACGCATCGAACATGGCGTCGTGTGAGAGATCGTGGGCGAGGTCGTGGGGGTTTCTTTATTCGGGAAATCAGAACGTCTGCCCCCTCCCTCTTTATAAGCAGGGGAAACAGGGGCACGTCGCCTACCTTGCCAGTTGCTGTCCCATCGAAAAAACCACCGCTGCTCCCCCCTTCTTCTCAAGGCTGAAAAGAGAGCAGCGCTCACTTCATCGCCGCCAAAGACACTCAACGCCGTCGATCTCCTCCACCGCCTCCGCCATGGGCCCGAAGCCGACAAGGGAAGACCGTGAAGTCGGCCGAGGCGCCATGACTTGCGGCGCTGGAAGGAGCGGGCCGTCTTCCCCTCAGCTCGCCGCGAGGGACCTGAGGGAGAACTACTACCTCTTCTGGTCGACGGAGACGCGGGCGCATCCGCGCACGAAGGTACTCCCCGCCGCTGCTGCAGAACTGGCCCCGACGAGGTATCCCTTCTTCGCGCTCTTCTTCTACTGCGGGCTCTGCCTGCCCTTCTCTGAGTTCTTTTGTGACATTATGAACACCTACGGGTTCCGCCTCCTTGATTTCGGTCCAACGAGCGTATGGCATTGTGAATGCCATAACGCTGTCGGTCCCGCGCCTCCTGAGACGGGCGCGGTGCATGTACGGACGCCGAGGTCTGCGCGGCCTTGTCCTTGGACTTGGCAGCACCGTGAGCTCCTGCCGCCGTCCATTCTTTCGCCGGCGTCTACCCCATCACCTGTTTGCTCCGGTGGTGGTGGGTTCGACGCGGACGGGGCTTCTGCCGCCGAAGCCTTCTTCTTTGGTGGCATGTTGACGAAGATAATGAAGATCTAGCTTGCATGGACGCCGGATCAGGTTCACACAACCTTGACGCCCCCTCCCTGGTGCGACAAAGATGTCGGGGCAGGCTGATCTGGCCCACGAACACCTATGGGGCCGGCGGACCGAGCCCCTTTCGGTTCGGCGGGGAGCGGAGGTCGCACGAAGAGCAGATCGAGGCGAAGCACGCGAGGGGTTTACCCAGCTTCGGAGCTCTCCGGAGAGATAATACTCCTACTGCTGCTTGTCTAGGTGTATTGCGTTCTTGCTCAGGAGCGCTCGAATGCTACTGATGCATTTAGCTGCTAATGAGACTGAGCGTGGAGGGAGCTGATCGACCAGCCAACCCTTTCTACGTTGCGCATGGGCCTCCTTTTATATGCTCAAAGGGGCTCCGACAGGTGGCAACGTAGACGGGGGTACAAATGTAAAACTAGTGGTTGGTACACCTACTTGTACAAAGGTATTGTAATATACCTAACCGACGGCAGGGGACAAAGGCATTAAATGCCCGTCTAGTCGCCCTAACTGTGCAAACAGGGACCGTCAGGGGCGCCACCGTTCGCCACGATGGCAAACTTGTCAGCGCTGCTTGCCACCTCGCACCGCTGGCTGCGCAGCCTCTCGCCACGCGCACCTGGAAAGGCCTTGGGGCGACATGTTAGTGGATGCGCTGGAGCGTAGGTACAGAGAGGTGGTCTGCCGCGGCAAGCGCCTTGCCGCGGTTGTTGTCTTGTCGCGCCCGGAAGCTTGTCGCTCACCGGGCCTTCCCGGCAAGCTCCTCTTGCCGGGGCCTTGTCTTGTAAGTGCCTGGGGTGGCCTTCCCGGCAAGCTCCTCTTGCCGGGGCCTTGTTTCCTATGTGCCTTGGGTGGCCTTCCCGGCAAGCTCCTCTTGCCGGGGCCTCGTCTCCCTGGCTTGAATACTTTGTTCTTGAATGGCTCCAAAGGAACCACGGAGGACCTTGGCGGTCACCCGGTAAGCCTTGCCGCGGAGGGCTGCAACTGCCCGTGCACAAGTTCGGGATACTAGGGTACCCCTACTCTAGTACACCGACACTAGTACTACCACTAGTTGAGTGCGTGTGACCTATACCTGTCATCACTTTAGGTCTCCTGTTTGAACCGCAGCTACGCTTCACCGTACATATTTTTTCACGCATTTATCCTCCTATATGTACTCCTAGGCTATTTCCACGTGCTCCCTTTCGCCGACATGTGGGACATAGAGCATCTGGGTCGTAGTGCATGCATGACTCGGAGCATATGCCGGGGTACTTTACATCTCAGACCTCACGAATTACATGCAAACCCCCCTGCAGAAGAATAAACAAATAAATGAATTACTACATGAAACCGGATTATTTTCGTAGAAACTAGAGCACATTCATTAAATTTTGGACATAACACGTTTATAAAAAAGGACCGGACCTAAACCAGTCTAAGGGCCTCTTTGATTCGCAGGATACTGGAAACACAAAAATGGGGAAAGTATGATGGCGATGAACCGAGACGAGGGGAACTCTACTAACTCAGTTAGAGGTTAGAGTTAGATTCTAACCCTGAACTAACTCTAAACCAAAGAGGTGTATGGATGGCAGGGGTAGATTGACAATAAATGTTCTTTCTCAATCACTGCGCAACACTGCTCACTCCAATCCAAGACCAAGTGACCAGAAGCCAGAAGCACCTATGGAGGCAATGGTCGCGAGTGGCAGACGGCTGTGCCAAATCATCCAAGGCGCCCGCCTGCAGCCCCGCACCGTGCAGCGTTTCCAGACAGTGCTGGCGACCACCGGTGTCATAGCCTTCGCCGACGCCGGCTTCGCCTCTCGCACGGACGACATGATGGTTAACTCCATCCGCAAGTTCTCCGCCGTCAAGAAGTGTGTAGCGAAAGCTCCTACTTGTCCTGCCCGCCACCAAGCTCATGCGCGAGGGAGGGACGCTGCTTCATTGACTTACTGCTCCTGCCTTTGCGTCTATGACAGGTGGGCCCAATAGGTGGTTGGCCCACCTGTCATGCAGCCAAAGGCAGGTGCAGTTAATGCACCGGAGCTCAGTCCGCGAGGGAGAGGGCGTTGTAGTAATCAAACTTCTCGGTCTTGTATGAGTTGATGCGACACATCAAAGCACTGCACTTGATATAAGTCTTTTTACACAGTTCAAATGGACTACTACATACGGATGTATGTAGACATATTTTGCTTTACATGTAGTCACTTGTTGCAATCTCTAAAAAGACTTATATTTTGAAATGGAGGGAGTACAACGCATGCATGCATGCCGTGACTTCCCTTTTGGTACTTGCATGTGTTGATTTGATGCACCTTGCCAAATTTTGACTATAAACTTAACTAGCCAAATTTTCATGCATGTCACAAAAAATTACGGGGCTGTTTGGATTGTGACTATGTTTGTCTTATGTTGCCACATTATTTTTCCCACACTTGCCACACTTGCCTAACTTGAGTTGCTCAAATTTTTAGACACACTTTGGCTTGCCTAAGGGAATCTTGCCACACCTTTTTCGTCTATGACATGTGGGGCTCACTGCTAATAAAAAATTCTTGTCTGAGGTGTGGCTAATAAAAAAGTTTTATATTTAGGAACGGAGGGAGTAGAAAATATAAATAATAATGCATGGTTGGGCAACCCACATTTCCGATAATTTTAGCCGTGGGCTTGTTCACAATTTTTACGAGGGGATGGTTGTTCATTTAATGGAGGGACTTGCACCAGACTTGAATGATACAAAGTGCGACCTGGCACACAGTAACACCACTTGAAACAAGCGGGTAGCTATCTCAAAAAACAATCAACCACTAAAAAACGGCGACCTGGCACGTAGTACACAATTTTAAACGATTGTTTTGATGGAGTGAAAAAGGAAAACTACCCCACTACGTATTTATAGGCTGGAGCCTCCGCGCTTGCTTGCTAGGGTTGCTCTATTCACACACTCTCATCCTCTCAAGATCTAAACAAGATAGGGGTGGTAACAATGTCTTTCTCCCTTCAAAAAACACTGTCTTTCTATCCTCACCGCTGGTTACAGATCCAGACCTATCCTCCTCCGCCGGTGAAGGGGAGGAGGGCACCATTTAGGCCGTCGTCAACAGTGAGGGAGGAGACCCACTGCCGTCCGCGCCGTTATCTCTGGCCGAGCGCCGGCGTGGGAGGTCCTCAGATCCCTTCATCGTTGCCCTAGTGTAGGCGGATCCGACCTCCCGCCGCCCACCTATCCACATCTCGACGACCTTGAGGTATATTTTACTTCGAAACCGCCTTAGCTCTACTTCCCCAGCTTGCTACGTCGGTGCATGTGCATCATTTTCTACCTCTAAGCACCGCTTGATCGGATGGTCCAACGTCACCTAATTTTTTTTCTATTGTGAGAGGTAAAGCTACTTCATGGAGTCGAATCTTGTACTTGGTTCAAACAAGAAATAAAGTGGGGGTGGGGGAATTTAGTAGTATGTAGTACATCGGACTTGGTACAAACAGGAAGGAAAGGGGGTGAAAGTAGTACAGACTGGTCATCCAACCGGTCTCTTGGTCGAAAAGGGAAATATAGGGGTAACGCTGTACACAGTGGTATGACCAGGACTAGAATGCTATCCACACATAGGAGTAGGTGGCTAGAGTGAACAAAAATGGGACCAACCCAGATATGTTTCTTGGATGTTTGTTTCTCGGGGCAACAAACTTTGAATCACCACTTTATGCCCCTGTTTAAGTACATGGTGCTGGACTGCTGGTGCACCCACTGTCCCATGCCTTTATACCAAATATTTAGTTGTTCTTAATCTAATGCCCCTGGTAAAAATGAATCCATGCCACTATTATAAGCCATGACAAGTTTAGCCAAATGTTTTTGCCTGTAATTGTTTGAGACTCTAATTGTTTCCTCTGTAGCTTTTTGTGCAAACAGGGATATCCATTTCACTTGGTTGTGTTTGTGACCTTTTGGTGTACTGCACAATACTCTTCTTAAAAGAAGTGACTTTTGTGCTATTTAACTGGATTGTCAGAATGGAACAGTTGGTTCATTTCGGTGGAACTGCATAAAGGGAGATCTATGTTCCAATCCTCATCATCCATATTGGCACCATAACCTACCTTTAGGTAAGAATGATATTTAATGCATGTGTTCATCTCTATTTTGCGACTGCCATGAGAAAATAATGCTAGTTTTTACTAGTACACTTGTACTCCCTCACTGACAAAATCAATTCTGAAATAGAAGTCCAATCATGTACTTGGTTTCACCAACTGGTGAGGAGAATGAGAAACAGAGCATGAAGAGGAAGAAGAAGAAGAGTAGACAATGCCAAGGCGATCTTGCTGAAGCCAGAGGCCTCAGTCGAGGCCATTCAAGGGCTCCGGCTTTGGGGAGCCCGACTCATAAGTCGAGATCGCCGAATGCACATGTACAGTGATCCCAGAGATCAATGCTCACTGAACACACAGAAGCTGAATAAAAAGAGTCTTACATTCATACATATTGTCTTACACAAATTATGACCATTTTGGTCAAGTATTGAGTATAACTACGCAGCGGAAATCTTCGTTGACATCTTGGACTCATGCCATCTACCTTAACCCTATAGGCATTCTAACTGGGAAAGCGTCCTAGTTCGCATGTTCATCTCCAAAGAACTCTTCTTCGAACTCCTGTTCTTCCATGCCTGGCCAATTAAATACCCAGTGGCAAGCCAATGAGTAATTTGAATGTACTCGCAAGCAACCCATGTTTTGGCTCAAGATACAACAATGCATGACATAGATAAATTTTTGCAGAAAGCTAGTTTTATTGCGCTATGACATGTTTAACAACGGGTAAATCATACATCATATGAATTCAAGTAACCATAGGGACTGGTTACAGATATCAACATAAAGGGAGTGGGCTTCAACCCAACTCAATCATGTCAAGTCCTTTGACTTGGCCCAAGTAGTTCTTCCCACTTATCCAAACACACACACTGGTTTGTAAACATGTGGACGCAGCCCAAGAGCGGTTACCCAACTGTCCTTAACCGTGGACACGGCTGTTCGAATAGTTTTACACTCTGCAGAGGTTGCACACTTTATCCGCAAGATCCGTGGAACTTCCGTGTCATCCACGACCCGCGGTACCTCAAGTACCCGGGGTAAGCACTCGATCACTATCTTTCCCTAGATGACACTAACAAGGAGTACACTCGTTGTTCCGTATCCTCACGATGTACATCATACGAGACTCACTCGAGATCGTAACATCCGAGAGGGGACAGAACGCTGTATCCGGTGCCCTGTGAAAACAGTCATGGCCGCCCTACCTGGCACGACCCCATCCCGAGAGAGCGCAACAACGACTCTCCCGTCACTAGTAATGTAGGCTCCAAGCTAGTATCGGCCTACGTAATCAATAATGCCCTTTCCCACATAAGTGTAGAGTGGTTGCACATGTAAGGTTGGAATAACGGTCGCATCTTAAACCAATCCATTTTGAAAACAACACACACACTTGCCTCGGTACACCACTTCGTCATCAAGTGGTTACCCAAATAAGTGGCACCCGATAGGGTTTTCGAAAAGTCTTTTGAAAGTACTCTGCCTCCTTCAGCATGCATATACCCATCCCATATGCGTAGCAGCTACCATATCATCCTATCTACTCCCACCAGCATAACTCTTATAGGAAGGTAGGGTTATGCACAATGCAATTATCAACAAGGAGGAAACGAAGGCAACCCACCGAAGTGGCTACCATCTCATCATGATTCCGATGCAACAATAATAAAGTGCTATATGACATGTGTAAAAAGGGGTTTCATAGACATGGTCAAAGGGCTGCTCGCCTGGTTCATCAGAGTCTTCAAGTCTTGTGGTCCATCTCCGAGTATTTCGTCTTCTTCATCAACTTACATCCGAAACAATCACAATAAGCAACACAACAAGGCAAAAATTAAATTGCTCTAAAAATGTCAGTTGGACTTTTCTAGGATACCTTTGGTCATATGTGGAATGACCAAAGTGGTTTCATTGGGATTAGATCAATGGATATCTCTGAACATTTCAATATGATGGAATCAAGGGATTTGTGGATTTGCAAGAAGTGTATAGAAAAAATTATTTTGAAAAATGAGAAAAGGCACCCATTTATCAATGAATGATTTTCGAAGAATTTAGGAGTTGGTTTCACTGGATTTGGAGTTCAAATGAATTTCCTATGAATTTGCAAAGTTAGCAATATATGGAGAAATGGGCCAATATTTCATGTGACACAGAAAGTACTGGGAAAATGTTCAAAAACTAAGGTATGAACTTACAAGTATACAGGAATTTGAGTCATGACATTTGGATGAAAAATGGGCTCTCTGTGTTTTTCTAAAGTTTATCACAGAAATGGAAAAAGGGGATTTCATAAATATTTGTAAAGGAGATGCTTATGGAAAAATGTGCAAATAGCACCATGTGATAGGGCATGATTTTAGGAACTACTAGAAATTTGAATCATCAAGTTTGGAATCCATTTGATTTCTTAATGGACTTTTTAAGTTTTATTGGAAAAAGAAAAGGAAAAAGGGTTTTACCGTTATCATGCGCTTAGGCGAGCTGTGGACGTGGGCCGGCCCAGTGGCATCAGCTGCGGGGGTGTCTAGGCGACGTCGATGGCGCACTCCTGGGAGTACGCCTTTCGATCAGGGCAGACGCCTTGCTCGGAGGCCGTCTCCACTTAACCTGGGGCCCAGGGCCTTAGCCACTTACAGGAGGGCCCTGCTGGCAGGCTCTCCACCTACCTCCCGCTCAAAACGGAGGAGGGGCAGAGGATGCCGGCCGAGCAACGTGCCGGCGCCCTTCGAGGCCACTCTGGCCGTCCCCGGCAGCGTCCGGCATACCGACGGGCTCGGGGGATCGAGCCGCGCCCATCCGTGGGCCTCACGCGGTCCGAAAGGAATGGGGGCGACGGTGACCTTTGCACCGGTGGGCAGCTTCGGGACGAGACAAGCATTCGAGACCCTGTGGGCACCGTAGTAGAGGAAATAAGGAGCCGAAGGTATCCTATGGCCTGCGGCGCTTCCCCTGGTGGTCGAAGGAGAGGACGGGAGGCCCTGCTTCACCGGAGCCGGGAGGAGGCCTACGGCGACCATGGCGGCCATGGAGAGGAAAAGAGGGAGTGAGGAGGGGAGGGGACTTGTCCGGGAGATACACGCGAGAGAGGTGGTTCCAACCAAGATGAGAGAGAGAGAGTCGGGGATGGATTAAATGGGCAGCGTCCACGGATGCGCTCGGTGATCTCGCAGAGGTGGGACGAGAGAGGGTCAGGTGGGGGCCGGCAACGTGTCGTGTCCCAGACGTCGAGAAGACCTCGGGAGACATGCTGGGGAGGCCCGAGGTGGTCGGGTGGCTCGGCGGTGAGCTGACTCTGATGCTCTGGTGCCTTTGTAGTACGCAGCTCGAGCATGCATATGGCTGGCATTGGCATCTTTTTGGTGCCCAGGGCGTGACCACTAGTGTCCAGGGGGTCAGGGGAGGAGTAAACAAAGGGGTGGTGGCCTTGGATGCCCTGGTGACCCAATGGGAGAGAGGTGGGGTTGAGAGAGAGAGTGAGAATTGGGCTGTCCAGAGGGGCAAATGGGGTTCTACCCCCCTTAATCATGTCTCCTCGGGCAGGGAAAGATGTAGGAGGTAGAGGGGGGGGGACCAAATGAGGCTTTGGTAAAAATTTGGACTCAAGGAGATTAGTGAAAATGGCTAGAACATGCATTTTAAGTTTCTGCCAGAAGGTGTTTGATGTAGGTTTGCGCAAGTAAATGAATTCCACTTGCCATGAGAATTGACAGGATGGAATGGCATATAAAAATAGGATGGTCCACCAAATTTGAGTTCATATGGGTAAAGTAGCCAATGTTACTTTGGTAAACCCTAGAAATCAGCAGAAATGGCTTTACCAAGGTTTAGTCATGCAAATATATTCTCCTTGATGCACCACTTGGTGTACTGTCATCACCTGAGTATTTGAACATGTCCACAAAAATTCAGATAAAAAGGACACACTTGGCAATGTAGAGTTGTTCAAATTTGGTTCTGGGCGGAAAGGGTTTTAGAACATTTTGATCATGATATCCTTCTCTCCAACTTGTGCTATTTGGTCTAGATGCATTATTACACCATTTGAGCATGTGCACCATGTTTGAGAGAATTTGGACATGTTTGGCAGTGCAAAGTTGTTCAAACTTGGAAAAGGACATAAATGGTTTTAAGAGGGTTTGGTGGGGCTATATTGTTCTCCATGACATGAGACTTTGCATGATCCTCAAGTAGGTCACTTTTGACATGCTAGAATTTTCCCGTATTTAATGGAGAATATTTCCTTTGTAAACATTTCAAAAGCTTGAAATGTCAAGAAAGGGTATTTGAGGTGTTTGACCAATAATTTGAACATGACCATGTGTTAAAACTCTTATATATGGAAAATATATATCCATTGAGTTTCCCTGATTTTTCTCAAATATTTTTGAAGCTTTTAAATAATTTTAACCTATTAAAGACCATTTTTGGCCTAAATAAAAAGCCTTTAAATAAAATAGGAAAATTACTTTTAAAAATATATTTATTGGTTTTTGGGAGTCCTTTATCTAATAGGACTCAAATATAATTTTTGAAAGATTCTTCATGCCCTAAATTAAGTACTTGTAGTTCAAGTCTCAATTCAGGGGGTTTTTCGAAAACCTAGTTTAGAAAATACATTTTGGCCAAAAATATTTTTGTAAGAAAATACTATTATGTCCTATACACATGGCATGATCATTGAGGAAAGTTTTTGGATCAAGTAGAAGGAGTATAAGAGTTGGAGGATTTATTTGATTTTTAGAGTACTTGCAAACAACACACAAAAGGCAAATCAAGCAAAGTCCCGAACACTTATTTTTTTTCAAACCACATTTTAGCATGATTTATTGACTTAAGTGTTGTGGCATGAAAATCCGGGTGTGACATACCTACCCCCCTTACAAGAATCTCATCCCCGAGATTCCCAAACTAGACGCGGAAAGGAATACGGAAACTTTGATGTGGAGCAGTCTTCACATCCTCATACTGCTTCTGCTTCCGTGTGGTGCTCCATTGAATCCTTGGAGTGCTTGAGGGCATGGCTTCGTGTATGACATTCTGCTTGATCCAGATTGCAATTGGGGTGTCTCGCGTAGGTCATATTGGGCTAGAGGTCGATGGCTCGGTGATCGATGTCCTTGTAGAGACTGGACTAGTTAGGAAGTTGGAAACATTTTCAGAGTGGTGTCATGTGAAAAAATATTGTGCATAGTGGCTGACTCAGGTGGTAACTCTAGCTGGTACCCGTCTATTCTTCTTTTTGCAGTGATCTTGGAGGGGGGCGATAATTCATGGTGTAAGTTTCCCTTTGACCTGGAAATGCTTGATTCCTTTGAGAGAAGTGGCTTGCAGATACACCTGGTCTTCGACGAGAAAGTTCACTCCTTGACAATGGTGGTTGGTATAGTTCTTTCTCCTTGGCATGGCGGTCTGCAAATGTTCCTTGACCAGCTGAACAGCTCTCCTTCCTCTTCGGGTTGACAAGTAGGTCACCAAATAATGATGACAACTATCTTGTCTAAGTACTCCATGGAGACTTTCTTCACGGGGTACATAAAGTAGGCTGGGGGATTGGTGGTGGTCACGGTTGAGTGTTGGTCAGGGTCTACTTGACCTAGAGCCAAAGCCCATGGTGATTATCTGACCATTTTCTGGCTTGGTAGGGCTTAAGGGTTTCAAGGATTCTAGTGTGCAAGTGAACATTTATCATCTTATCTTTAAGCACTGTTTCTGAGATGCCAATAGTCTATCTAGTCCTTCAAACAAATAACCTTATACCACCGAAAGCATCATTTCGTATAGGCCAAATCCAATCATCACTCATGTGATCCATATTCTCGTGACTCCCGAGAGGAGGTCTAACAAAATCATACATGTGAACTATCCCCAAACTCGTATCTATGCAAAAATCCATGGGTAGAACGTACAAGCCGCTAAGCTTGAATTAAACACCATGATCCAAGTGCTCAGCCTATTCTTCCAAGGTCCAAGATAGTGCATCTCTATCCTAAGGAAACACGTCGTATGCCCTCCAAAATCTTGTTTCCTTCATATGAATCAACTCCAATCAACCCGTTAACTTCCATTAATCACTACATAATCCTTTAATTCTACAAATCCAATGACTGTGGTGTTCCACATGATCTCCTAAAGTCCCTATAATCCCAAAATGCTTGAAAGGGTTGTCTCTACTATAGTAAGTCCACCAATTTCCATGGTCAAGTAAACTCCAAGGTCAAGCTTATATCAACTTCGACAATTAATCTAATCTCCTAGTTTATCGTCCACCGAGAAACATGGTATCATGATCGAGATCATCATTCTAAATCCAATTTACTCCGAACCATGTAGACTTACTCACCACCTATACTCCACTAGGATCACCTATTTAAATCCAAATGTCATGTCCAACGAGAATTCCTAGATGTTTCCCCCAAGTCATTTACGTAATATCAACTGTCTCCTATCAATATCACATGGCTATGTTAAATCCATATACTTTCAAGAATTCCAGCTTGCGATCATAATTGTCCTACTAAATCCAGTTTACTCAAGGTTAATGAAAGTTATGCTACCCCATCAACATGATCCCACCAATTTCATCTACCAACATGAAAGCCTCATGATCTACCAAAGTCTCAGATAATTCCTCAAGGTCACTCATATAAACTCATAAAGTCATTTGTCCTCTATTCCTAAATCCTCAAATCGGTCTTCCCTATGGCATCATAAGTTCTTGTGCTATATTAGGATGATAATGTGCTCGTTCACTATGTCCACTAGTTCCATAATGGACCCAGTGTTGTGCAAGGTTACAGAGGCTTAACTGGTCCGCTTGCAATTCTGTGGGTTAAACACATGTTTAAGGACTCGAGCTGGGGTATCTTGTGAAGTCTCGAAGGGTCTAGGAATGGGTTTCTAGTCTGTAGGGTTAAACATAACTCTACGGGGTTTCACTTGGTCGAGGAGGCTGTAGAAAATTTCTTCAGTGCTAGTTGGTCGCCGAAGTAGAACCCTTGGTGTATCTTGTCTTACTGGTCTTCAGTTGAGGAGAGCGATGAGAGGGAAAAGTAGCATAGAGGAGGTGTGATGCCTAAAGGGGTTCTATAGCGCAAGTGCAAACAAATAAGTGCCGAAAGAGCCAAACAAAAGAAACAAGGTAAGGAAGGTGATATAGTCGCGTAATTGTTGCCTAGGGCAAAAGTGCAACCTATATCAAAACACAAACAAATAAAAACAAGCAACACACAATCATGGTTCTATTCGAACCATCATACGGACTATACTACACATAGGGGGGTACACGACTCATCCTACCTAGGGTTCTCGGACTCAGTAGTCGTGCCTTGTGCCTCATGCAGTCTTCTGAGTTTTCCTCAGGTGTTGCTACATCTCTGGTTCGATGAAACGATTTGGGTTGAGCCTGAAGAATCTTCAACAACTTCTCGCCTTATGAGGTGATGGGGTGAAGGTGGATCCTCGTGGCTAGCATTGACTTGGTCTTCTCTTGTCTTCTTAATCATGACGATCACTTTTGCCTTTTTAAGGTGTCGGCTGTTCCGGGTGGCAATACTTTATGCAATGACATTAACAAGGCATAATAGAGGTCTAGTCCGTCGAACACATTGTTGACAATATCGTCACAGAGAGCGGGGGATGAAGAGAACCGTTTTCCTGCTCACTATAGTGAGGCGGACCAAATGGCTAGGTTCTCATCAACCGGCGGTTGCCGATGCAACAATGATAAGGACATGGTTGCTCTATTAGCGATGTATATCATGATCTTGCATTTCCTATGCCCTGATCATCATAGGCTAAGGTCACATCATCTTGGGGCAGTGTCAAGGGTGTCACCATCTTCCGAGTCTTGGTTTCCTCAATCATTGAGAAGGTATTCTCCATCTTGTCGTGGTGTTGCCAAGCTCGTGTTCAGAAGGTGTCGGTGAATGTCTGGGAAGACGTCTTCCTTCTCGGTTACCCACGAGGATTACAGGGAATCCAGTGGTCAGGGGCTTAAAGGTACTAGCGACCATTTGCAAATGTTTTGAAGGGGAAGAGAGCAATAAGGAAAATATATCTTAGTTTTTGAAAAACTCAGAAGGGAAGACAAGGGTAGATAGTTTTCGAACTTATTAATAGTTTTGAAAATAGTTTTAACCTAACTAACGACCATGCTAGCTAAGGCTTCCTACAGTCAGGATGGCTCTGATACCAGCTCTGTGGGGAGCCTGACTCATAAGTCGAGATCACCGAATGCACGTGTACAGTGATCCCAGAGATCAATGCTCACTAAACACACAGAAGCTGAATAAAAAGAGTCTTATATCCATACATATCGTCTTACACAAATTATGACCATTATGGTGAAGTCTTGAGTATAACTTTGCAGCGGAAATCTTCGTTGACATCTTGGACCCATGCCATCTGCCTTAACCCTACAGGCATTCTGACTGGGAAAGTGTCCTAGTTCTCATGTTCGTCTCCGAAGAACTCTTCTTCGAACTCATGTTCTTCCATGCCTGGCCAATTAAATAACTAGTGGCAAGCCAATGAGTACTTTGAATGTACTGGCAAGCAACCCATGTTTTGGCTCAAGATACAACAATGCATGGCATAGGTAAATTTTTACAGAAAGCTAATTTTATTGCGCTATGACATGTTTAACAGCGGGTAAATCATGCATCATATAAATCCAAGTAACCATAGGGACTGGTTACAGATATCAACATAAAGGGAGTGGTCTTCAACCCAACTCAATAATGTCAAGTCCTTTGACTTGACCCAAGTAGTTCTTCCCACTTATCCAAACACACACACACACTGGTTTGTAAACATGTGGACGTAGACCAAGAGCGGTTACCCAACTGTCCTTGACCATGGACACAACTATTCGAATAGTTTGACACCCTGCAGAGGTTGCACACTTTACCCACAAGATCCGGGGAACTTCCGTGTCATCCAAGACCCGCGGTACCTCAAGTACCCGGGGTAAGCACCCGATCACTATCTTTCCCTAGACGACACTAACTCTGTATCCTCACGATGTACACCATACAAGACTCACTCGAGATCGTAACATCCGAGAGGGGACACAACGGTGTTTCCGGTGCCCTATGAAAATAGTCATGGCCGCCCTACCTGGCACGACCCCGTCTCAAGAGAGCGCAACAATGACTCTCCCGTCACTAGTAATGCGGGCTCCAAGCTAGTATCGGCCTAGGTAATCAATAATGCCCTTAACCATATAAGGGTAGAGTGGTTGCACATGTAAGGTTAGAATAATGGTCGCATCTTAAACCAATCCATTTTGAAAACAACACACACTTGCCTTGGTACACCACTTCGTCATCAAGTGGTTACCCAACTCATTATCTCCTTTGGGCATAAGTGGCACCCGATAGGGTTTTCGGAAAGTCTTTTGAAAGTAATCTACCTCCTTCACCATGCATATACCCATCCCATATGCGTAGCAGCTACCATAGCATCCTATCTACTCCCACCGGCATAACCCTCATAGGAGTTATGCACAATGCAATTATCAACAAGGAGGAAATGAAGGCAACCCACCGAAGTGGCTACCATCTCATCATGATTCCGATGCAACAATAATGAAGTGCTATATGACATGCGTAAAAAGGGGTTTCATAGACATGGTCATAGGGCTGCTTGCCTGGTTCATCAGAGTATTCAAGTCTTCTGGTCCATCTCTGAGTATTCCGTATTCTTCGTCAACTAACGTCCGAAACAATCACAATAAGCAACACAACAAGGCAAAAATAAAAGTGCTCTAAAAATGTGAGTTGGACTTTTCTAGGATACCTTTGGTCATATGAGGAATGACCAAAGTGGTTACATTGGGATTTGATCAATGGATATCTGTGAACATTTTAATATGATGGGATCAGGGGATTTGTGGATTTGCAAGAAGTGTACAGGAAAAATTATTTTGAAAAATGAGAAAAGGCACCCATTTATCAAGGAATGATTTTAGAAGCATTTAGGAGTTGGTTTCACTGGATTTGGAGTTCAAATGAATTTCCTATGAATTTGCAAAGTTAGCAATATATGGAGAAATGGGCCAATATTTCGTGTGATACAGAAAATACTGGGAAAAATGTTCAAAAACTAAGGTTTGAACTTACAAGTATACAGGAATTTGAGTCATGACATTTGTATCAAAAATGGGCTCTCTGTGTTTTTCTAAAGTTTATCACAGAAATGGAAAACGGGGATTTCATAAATATTTGTGAAGGAGATGCTTCTGAAAAAATGTGCAAATAGCACCATGTGATAGGGCATGATTTTGGGAACTACTAGAAATTTGAATCATCAAGTTTGGAACCCATTTGATTTATTTATGGACTTTTTATGTTTTACTGGGAAAAGAATAGGAAAAAGGGTTTTACCCTTATCATGCGCGTAGGCGAGATGTGAGCGTGGGCCGGCCCAGTGGCATCAGCTGCGCAGCGTGTCCAGGCGATGTCGATGGCGCACTCCTGGGAGTACACCTTCGATCAGGGCCGACGCCTTGCCCGAAGGCCGTCTCCACTTAAACCGGGGCCCGGGGCCTTAGCCCATTACAGGCGGGCCCTGCTGGCAGGCCCTCCACCGACCTCCCGTTCAAAACAGAGGAGGGGCAGGGGATGCCGGCCGAGCAACGTGCCGGCGCCCTTCCCGGCGACTCCGGCCGTCCCCGGCGGCGTCCGGCATACCGACGGGCTCGGGGGATCGAGCCGCGCCCATCCATGGGCCTCACGCGGTCCGGGAGGAACGGGGGCGACGGTGACCTTGGCGCCGGCGGGCGGCTTCGGGACGAGACGAGCGCGACGCCGTGGGCATCGTAGTAGAGGAAATAAGGAGTGGGAGGGATCCTATGGCCTGTGGCGCTTCCCCTTTTGGTCGAAGGAGAGGACGGGAGGCCCTGGTTCGCCGGAGCTGGGAGGAGGCCGACGGCGACCATGGCAGCCATGGAGAGGAAAAGAGGGAGTGAGGGGGAGAGGGGACTTGTCCGGGAGATGCACGGGAGAGAGGTGGTTCCAACCAAGATGAGAGACAGAGTCGGGGATGGCTTAAGTAGGCGTGGCTATGGTGCACCTTGGGCAGCGTCCACGGACGCGCTCGGTGATCTCGCAGAGGTGGGAGGAGAGAGGGTCAGGTGGGGGCCGGCAACGTGTCGTGTCCCGGACATCGAGAAGACCTCGGGAGACATGCTGGGGAGGCCCGAGGTGGTCGGGTGGCTCGGGCAGTGAGCGGCTACAGTGCTCTGGTGCACTGTAGCGCACTCCAGAACAAGCATATGGCTGGCATTGGCATCTTTTTGGCGCCCAGGGCGTGACCACTAGTGTCTAGGTGGTCAGGAGAGGAGTAAACAAAGGGGTGGTGGCCTTGGATGCCCTGGTGACCCAATGGGAGAGAGGTGGGTTGATAGAGAGTGAGAATTGGGCTTTCTAGAGAGGACAAATGGGGTTCTACCCCCTTAATCAAGTCTCCTCGGGCAGGGAAAGATGCAGGAGGTAGAGGGGGGACCAGATGAGGCTTTGGTAAAAATTTGGACTCAATGAGATTAGTGAAAAAGGCTAGAACATGCATTTTAAGTTTCTGCCAGAAGGTGTTTGATGTAGGTTTGGGCAAGTAAATGAATTCCACTTGCCATGAGAGTTGATAGGATGGAATGGCATATAGAAATAGGGTGTTCCACCAAATTTGAGTTCATTTGGGTAAAGTAGCCAGCGTAACTTTGGTAAACCCTAGAAATCAGCAGAAATGGCTTTACCAAGATTTAGTCATGAAAATCTATTCTCCTTGTTGCACCACTTGGTGTACGGTCATCACCTGAGGATTTGAACATGTCAAAAGAAAATTCAGATCAAAAGGACACACTTGGCAATGTAGAGTTGTTCAAATTTGGTTCTGCACAGAAAGGGTTTTAGAACACTTTGATCATGATATCCTTCTCTCCAACTTGTGCTATTTGGTATAGATGAATTATTACACCATTTGAGCATGTGCACCAAGTTTGAGAGGATTTGGACATGTTTGGCAGTGCAAAGTTGTTCAAACTTGGAAAAGGACAGAAATGGTTTTGAGAGGGTTTGGTAGGGCTATATTGTTCTCCATGACATGAGACTTTGCAGGATCCTCAAGTAGGTCATTTTTGACATTCTAGAACTTTCCAGTATTTAATGGAGAATATTTCCTTTGTAAATATTTCAAAAGCTTGAAATGTCCAGAAAGGGTATTTGAAGGGTTTGACCAATAATTTGAACATGACCATGTGTTGAAACTCTTATATATGGAAAATATATATCCACTGAGTTTCCCTGATGTTTCTCAAATATTTTTGAAGATTTGAAATAATTTCAACCTATTAAAGAATATTTCTGGCCTAAATAAAAAGCCTTTTAATAAAATAGGAAAATTACTTTTAAAATTATATTTTCTGGTTTTTGGGAGTCCTTTATCTAATAGGAGTCAAATATAATTTTTGAAATATTTTTCATGCCCTAAATTAAGTACTTGTAGTTCAAGTCCCAATTCAGGGTTTTTTGGAAAACCTAGTTTAGAAAATACTTTTTGGCCAAAAATATTTTTGTAAGAAAATACTTTTATGTCATATACACATGGCATGATCATTGAGGAATGTTTTTGGATCAAGTAGAAGGAGTATAAGAGTTGGAGGATTTATTTGATTTTTAGAGCACGTGCAAACAACACACAAAAAGTAAATCAAGCAAAGTCCCCAACACTCAAAAGTTTTTGTCAAACCACATTTTAGCATGATTTATTGACTTATGTATTGTGGCATGAAAATCAGGGTGTGACACCGGCAACAACTACCTTACATGTGGGACGATCCTCCAGGGAGCCCTTCCACTTCTGCTGTCTCACTTAATTAATTAGGAGTACTTAAGTACCACTAATTTATTGCTGCCTAATTTTCCATTCAGAGTTAAACAAATCTTTAGTAGCACCCTATGTTGAATCATGTACGTGTGTATGTTTGTCTATGGAGGTGAATCATGTGGTGGAGCAGGGAGGGAATGCTAACTTTACCCATTAAGATAATGAGGGTGCTTCTATTTGTTAGTGTATGTTTCATCAACTAGTCCCACTATTACAGTAATCTCACTCTCTCAATATATGTGCCAATAGGGATGCTCGATTTTGGAGGAACTGCACAAAAACTTTGGGTGCTTCATTGCCTCGACAGCTTCCTTCCTTTCCTGTTAGTTGTTAATCTCGGCTTGCATTCTTCCTTTGCTGTCACTCGCTTGGCTTATCTTGGCTTCCAGTCAAAGGAAATAGTAATTGGTATGCTACCTCACACAGGTTGTTACTGGTCTTTATCCTGATTATTGTTCTTGTCATATGTATTGGTAATTTGGTATTATGCTACTGTTTGCCGATTTCATAAAGGAGTAACTTGGAGCCTGAACTCGCAGGCAAATCATTACATCGGGTGACAGTAGAACTACACAAAAAGATCAGATGGACAGGTACTTATGCTGCTGCTATGTACTCCAAAGTTCACTCAAACAAGCATCGATGTTGACAAGAAGAAGTGCCTATATTCACTCAAGTATCAACCTGGGTCAACCAATTATCAAACTCCAAGTATTAGGAGAGTGAACGCCAAAAATATTGCTTGGCGCATAGCCCAAAAAAACGCAGTCCAATCTTTGGTCCAAACTTGTGCCTTTTGGTTATCGGCTCATATGGTAGCGAACTGTATGGCATGGAGTCTAAAGATTCTAGACAAGTTGGTTGACGCGTATATTCATCTGGCACTTAATCAGTCTGCACGCCAGGGATGCTCAATTTCACTTAAACTGCACAAAAAATTTGGGTGGTTCATTTTGTCAACCACCTCCTTTCCCGTCTGCAATGTAGAATTTTGGCGAGATACAGGACCAAGATGAGCCAGTAAACTAGTTGGATGAAAGTAGTGGCCAAGTTGCTCAAACCTCCCTCGGCACGAGGCCCACTATTTGAGGATAAACCTACAAGCAAAGTTCAGATTGTCCGTTCTGTCTCTTATGTACTCGAAAGTTTACTCGTACATGCATTAATTTTATTAAGTACCTCCGACCGAACACCATTTACCAGTCTGCAATGTAGAATTTTGGCGAGCTACAGGACCAAGATGAGCCAGTAAACTAGTTGGATGAAATTAGTGGCCAAGTTGCTCAAACCTCCCTCGGCACGAGGCCACTATTTGAGGATAAACCAACAAGCAAAGTTCAAATTGTCTGTGCTGCCTCTTATGTACTTGAAAGTTTACTCGTACAAGCATTAATTTTAGCAAGAAGTACCTCCGACTGAACACCATTTACCAGTATGTACCCTAGGTAATTAATGTTCGTCCATGGATCATATTGGCTGTGATCTCAATCATTTGGATGCATAAACATACTGAACAAGTGTATATCTGAATCTTTTTGTGAATTATCTATGAATATTGTTGTGTGATCTATCAATCATTTGGATCCATATACATGCTGAACTTGTCTATATATGAATCTTTTGAGTTGTTGATAGTGATTGTTGGCTATGAGTACGAACGTGTCCTGTGAACCTGAGTCTGATACGAATGTTTACCTTTTCTGTTGTGCTTGTGTGTGAACTTGTTAGTATGCCTACTTTGGGGTATGTGACGTGTGGGTGTCAACGGCACACCTTCTTCCCAAGAAGAATTGCACCTGCTTTGTTTGGGTAGCAACAGCGCATCAGCTCTTTTTAATCTTTTTGCTCTGTCTTGCCCCCTCCCCCACTCAACCCTTGTCGTAATGTTTTCGGCCTCAAAACAAACATAGTTCTGCGTTGTTTTTGGGGCTTGATGAAAAATCGAGTGCTGGTTTCTGTAGGTTGGCCCGCCCAGCAAATGGGCTACTGGTCCACCATGGACTGGGAGGCTAAAAATACAAGTTGTATGGTGCAGAGGCAAGTAAAAAAACGCCATCGAGAGCCATCCACTGAAGAAAAAAATCGCTCCTGATGTGCTTCTTTAGTCGAGCCGCCAGCCCCCTCTATAATCCAGTTCGCTCGGGGATCTGGTATCATTTTTTTCCAGAGGGCGAACAAGTATCAGCTAGGCCTAGGTTTTGTATTTTAACATGCGTAGCCCACTTACATACAAAGGATCGCTTTCAACTTATTTTTTGTGGTTCTTACCGGCCTATGGGCTTTTTCTTAAAGATCGGCGGCCCAATGTATTTTTTAACCACATTATATATATTTATATTATTACTATTATCGTATATTTTATAAAGACTTATATATACATTATAAAAACATCCCACATGTTATTAACTTATAAAAGTAAATGTTTAACAGAAGTTGGCAAGGAAAATCCTTTTTGTTTTTGACTCACAGGCAAGGAAAATCCTGGTGATTGCGTACAAAAGCTTGCGAAGATTTTAAAGACCAATGTAATAATAACGCGCTCATTTTTATTTTGAGAAATAACTCGCTATTTTGTTAATTATGTATATAAAAAATGTGCCTCTCCAGTTTATTTTTGATATTAATTGCTCCTTCTAACATAACATTATATATATATAACGAGCCCAGCTAATTCGTGTATTTGAAGGAAGTGCAAATGGGCTGGGATTTCTTAGATAATATAAACGGGCCGCATTGATGCGAAATTATTTGTTCAGCTAGCCCAGCAAATGGACAATACATTCTAGAAAACATGGATTAAATATATGCCACACTTTTGCAGGCTGACATGTGGGCCAATAGGTCGAAGCCTACGTACGGCATTGTCAACTTGGTCGGCATGCACCTTCAATCTCTCGTATTCTTCCTCCATCGTCGCCAGGACCGCCTGGTCCGACCTCCGGCGGCTAGCGGCTCTGCTTAGCACGCATCGCTGCGAAGCGCTAGCCCACCGCCGGCCAGGCTATCCCTCCACCCCTCCACACCTCCTGTTATTCTTCACCGACTGCAGCCCCACGCCACAACAGAACCAGTTATAACCCTTCTCCTCCACTCAATCCGCGACTCCACTGCCGCGTCTTCCCATCTCCGAGTCGTTCCCGTCCGAGGCCTCGCCGTCGTCCACCACCTCCCTGCGCTCGGTGCGGCGTGGTCAACAAACAAGAGTCATCGGAAGAGGACTATACGTGGAGATCTTGACGGCTGGGACCCACGAGGTCCATGGTCGCACGCAAGGAAAGTTCCTCCTTATTAAGCTGAAAAAATGTTTCCTCCACCTGACAGCTGGGACCCACCGGCTGTATGTTCGCACGGAAGGAAGTGCCTCCTTGTTATGCAAAAAAAGTATTCCTCCCCTTGACAGCTGGGACCCGTCAGATTTGGTGGCTGACTTGTGGGCCTACTAAGCAAACGTGTACCCAGGGCTTTGTCAACTTAATCAACAAATGATTCTAGCAGCTGGACCGTTGGATGTTAATCCAACAACCGTGCTCCTTCTTCAACCTCTGTTCTTGCTCCTGTCTCCCATGGGTGGCACTGTCTTGCCGCCACAAGACCAACCAAATCAAGTTTCCCACTTCTCTCCATATGCGACTCCACTGCCCTGTCTTCCCCATCTCCAGGTCATTCCAGTCTGGGGCCTCGCCATCGTCCACCGGCCTTTGGTGCGCTCGGCACGGTGTGGTCAACATGGTAAACAACCGAGACTCATCGGAAGATGACTGTATGTGAGAGGCTTACAGTGGGGACGCACCACACCCGTGGACGCATGCATGCAACGGAACGCGGCGTGGTGAACGTGGTCAAGGAACGACTACCATCGGAAGTGTACTGTACGTGGAGAGGCTGACAGTTGGGTCCACAGCCGCAACAAGGAAGTGCCTCCTTATTACACGGAAACTAATTATTCCTCCACCTAACAGCAGGGACCCACCGGACGGGCCACCGTATTTTGCGAAATAAACGTTTCCCCCCTAACTACTGGGACCCATCGGACGGGTCACCGTATTTCGTGAAAAAAATGTTCCCCCCACTGTCAGCTCGGACCCATCGGAAGTGCCTCCTTATTACGCACAAAAAAATGAATACTCCCCCTTCTAGTTGGGACCCACCTTGGTGGGTGGCTGACTTGTGGGCCTACTAAGTTGACGGGGACAGAGGGCTTTGTTAACTTAGTCAATATGAACGATTCTAGCTCCAATGACCGTATGATGTCCATCCAACGGTTGTAGTGCTTCTTCAACCTCTGGTCTTCTTGCTCCAGCCGCCCAGAGCAGCACCGGTCGTGCCGCATGCTCCTGCCTCCCGTGGCCGGTTGTGCTGCCGCGGAGGCCTCACCGCCCCTACTATTCCCATCGCTGGCCAGGCCCTGCAGCGACGGCAGCCTCACACCACAGCCGAACCAGTGAACCCTTGTACTCCTCTCCGCGCGGGCATCCACTACCGCGTCTTCACCGGCTCCGCGTCGTCCCCTTCCTAGGCTTCGTCGTCGTCCACCGCCCTGGTGCTCTCGGCGCGCGTGGTCAACGTTGTCAAGTAACGGCTTCCATCGGACGTGGACTGTACGTGGAGAGGCTGACAGCTAGGTCCACGGCCGCAACAAGGAAGTGCCTCCTTATTACGTGCAAAATAATTATTCCTCCACCTGACAGCGGGGACCCACCGGACGGGCCACCATGTTTCGGGAAAAAATGTTTCTCCTGGAATGCTGGGACCCACCAGCTACATCTTCGCATGCAAGGAAGTGCGTCCGAGCAAAAAAAATGATTCGCCCCCCTGACTGCTGGGACCCACCAGCTACATCTTCACATGCAAGGGAGTGCCTGACAGTTGGGACCCACCTGGTCGAAGCGTACGTAGCGTTGTCATTCTGGTAGCGAACGTGTACGTACATACCGGTCGATGTAGAGGCGCGCACATGTCGTAGTAGAGGCGCGCACGTACCATGTACACGTACATACAACAACCAGTGTGCAAGAAAGAAAATACGGCCACGTACGTACATAGGGGCAGGGTCTCGAACGCCTACTCGCGCATATGTAGGCTAGGGCTCGTGTACGTGGCTAGGTCAGAACAGAGAAGCTGCGTCGTCCTCGTGTTCATGGGGAGGCAACAGAATGCGTCGTGTTCATCGGGACGCAACGGAACGCGTGGGAGCCAACCGGCTTGGACGGAACAGCCGATGGAAACGAGGCCTAGCGTACCGCAGAACGGAGGAAACGGCCTTGTGTTCGACCGGCCACGGTCGAAACAGGATCCTGTTCATCGAGAGGGGTCTGGCGTACCGCAAAATGGAGGAAACGGACCTCCTATAGTCAAAATGTGGTCCCTGTTGATGGGGAGGGGTGTGGCGTACCGCAAAACGGAGGAAACGGACTTGTGTTGCAGCGCTAAAGTAGAAATGGGGGTCCTGTTCATCGGGAGGGGTGTGGCGTACCGCAAAACGGGACTCCACGGGATACTGTTCATCTCCACCGTCGACCCCCTCCAGCCTCCACGGCCATCGCTCCTCCACCGTCGACCTCCTCCAGATCCACCGCGATCGCTCATCCATGGGCTCCTGCTCATCCAGCCTCCACCGCGCTACTCCACCGACTCATCGCTCAACAACCCCTCTCCATGGGCTCTGCTCAACAACCCTCCACGAGATAATCGCTCATCCAGCCCTCCACCGTCATCTGCTCATCCCGCCCTCCACGGGTGGTCCTGTTCATCTAGCCCTCCACGGGTCCTGTTCACCCAGCCCCAACCGCTCGATCAATCGGGGTCCTGTTCATCCAGAGGCAACACCACGGGTCCTGTTCATCCACCCCCACCGAACTGCTCATCAATCCCCTCCAAAGAACACTCACTGTTCATCCAGAGGCAACACCACGGCGTACTGTTCATCCACCCCCACCGGGAACTATTCATCCAAACCCTCTAAACCCCCCAGCAACAGTGACTGTTCATCCATAGGCAGCATCGATCGACTTCATTTAGCAGCAGTAGCGAAGGAATCGCTTGATCGGGTTCAGTTAACAGCCATCGTTCGATCGCTCAGGTTCACTAATGCGTAGCTTGCAGTGCAATCGCTCGGGTTCAGTTAGAGCCCAATGCCTCGCACCCCACGCGCATGCGTGTACGAGAGAAACGCACATCGCTCGGCCACGACTACCCACCCTAACCAGGAACACCCCGATATTTTCCTCGCCCTCTCTTCTACCACGGTTTTTCCCGTCATGGACGGCTCAAAGAATGTCATGCAGCTGCGTCTCCGGCCCGCCCAGGACGAAAAGCCCATTTTCTGTCATGATTTTTTGTCATAGAAGTAGGACCCCACCACATCTATGATGATACCGGGTTTTGTCACAATTATCGTCATAGAAGTGTCATAAGTATGACAATTTTTTTTCGTTCGGCCCAAAATGTCACGGATGTGTCTTTTTTTGTATTGCTTGTTCCAGGAACTGTTCCGATCTCTAGAAGACCCTATAAGATGGCAACCTTAGAACTAGCCGAGCTTAAGAAACAAGGTAATGAGTCCTTGCAAAAGGTTTTCATCCGTCCTAGTTCTTCTCCTCGGGCTTTTCCCGTCCTCTTCATCAAGAAGACGGATGGAACAGATCGGGTGGTTGTAGATTATCGACCTATCAATTTGGTCACCATAAAGAACAATTATCCGCTCCCTAGGATCAACGACCTGTATGATCAGCTCACTGGATCCTCAGTCTTTTCCAAAATGGATTTGAGGTTGGGCTACCATCAAATCAAAATCAAGAATGGGAACATTACTAAAACATACTTTGTTACTCGTTGTGGCCAATACGAGTACACTGTCATGTCCTTCGGTTCAACCAATGCCCCAGCCACCTTCTCCTCCTTAATAAATTTGACCTTCATGGAGTATTTGGGTAAATTCGTCGTATATCTCAATGATATACTCATCTACTCCAAGAGCAAGGAAGATCATGCCGAGCATCTAAGGCTGGTATTGATGAAACTTCGAGAGCACCGCCTTTATGCCAAATTCTCTAAATGTGAATTCTAGTTGCCACAAGTCACCTACTGTAACACCCCAAAATTTTGACCTTGATTTAATAATTAAAATTTTGCTAGAAAATTAAAATTTTATTTTCTGGTTTTATCTTTTAATTTCAGATCACTCTATCCCTCTGAATTTTTGAGTTTTTCATTCTAGGTGGAAGCCTTTTAGAAATATTGTTGGACTTGTATATCTTCCCAAGACTATTTCTTTTTTTATCAGTGGGACTGTTTCTACAAATTATTTTTCCTGAGCTTTATTTCTTTAAAAATGATTTCTCATAAGTTTTAGAGTTCCATTTGCACTACAAGCCTTTCAAATACTTCATTAGAATTCCCACCAAAATTTGGGGATGTCATGTGATGTCCCCAGATCACTTTTATGCAAAAATCTCTTTTAGTAATTTGGAGATTTTGAGCCCTACCCCAAGTTTTCAAATCTGGCCCAGTTTGTGATTTGCACTACAACCTATTTAAGTATTTCTTTAAAATTCCCACCAAAATTAGGAGATGTTAGTAGTAGTGTATAATTCAACTTTATGCAAAAACCCATTGGTGTCCTTTGAAAAATTTGAGCAAATCATCCTCTTTTGCTCTCGGGTCCAGTTTGGTTTTTTCTACTGCAACCATATTTTATCTTGCCCTATTACCCATGATTTTTCTCCTGCTTATAGACCACTCTACCAAACCCTTAAGTCTAGGAGATTGGACACATTGGAGTATTTTTAGTTCATGCAATAGTGCCCTTCATTTTCTGTCCAGAACTGAAAATTTGCAAAGCTTGCCCTAACAAGTTTCTGGTTTTGCCCAAATAGCCTTGCCATCATCACTTGCACCTAAAGAGACTCTGATCTGGATATTTTGGCCACCATAAAGGATCCCAGATGCCCATGGCATTCTGTCGAGCACCTTATGTGCATGGCCATATTGGATATAGTTTTTAGTTTGCATTATGAACTTGATCCCCTGACCCAACAACCATGTCCATTAAGCTCCTAGCTACCTCTAACCTGGCCCTGGTCATTCCCAAATTTCATCCAGCCCCCTAGCATGCTTTAGCATTTTGCCGAGCACATGGCGTCTGGTGCTCGGGCGCTGCCAGAGCACGCTTTGCACGCAGGTGCCCTCAAGACGCCGCTGCGCCGCCGCCTCCCTCGCCTGCTCGATCATTTATCCCTCGCCGCCAACGCGCCAGACCCCTCCCTCATCACAGAGTCGCCCTGGCCCCTCCTGGCACACCACAACGCCACCACCTCAAGCCGCCACTGCTGTCCCGCCAGCCTCTGCCATGGACGGCGCCGCCCGAGCCACTCCAGCACGCCAGCTGCCCTCTGGAACAGCTCGAGCTCATCCACGAGCCCGTCCGCTATCGCCCGTCACCGCCACGTCGCCCTGCCAGCAACAGAACGGCGGTTCGCCGGCATTCTTATGCACGGCCGCGGGAACCGACCTCTCCGAGCTATAAATAGCCCTCCTGATCACGCCTAAGCTCGCTGCCAGCCTTTATTCAAGTGGTAGGAAGCCCCCTTCTTCCCAGTTTGGCCAGAGGCCATCATCTCTCCCATCTTCGGCGAGTTCGGCCGCCGCCGCGCTTCGGTAGAATCCGGCCAAGGCAGAGGCCCTAGCCTCTCCCATGCTCCCATCCTTTTCTCGTTGACCTTGCGGAGCCACCCCACCTCTCAAACCCGATCGGGAGCCACCGTAGCTCGAGACCTCGATCCACCAGAAGCCACCGTCCGCCACGGAGCTCGCCGCCAGCGACCCCCTCTGTCCCCACGACCCTCTCGACCACTGGGAGGACCGCCCTGGACTGGCGGATCCATCCCTGCCCTCGGAATCCCGTGGGGAGCCGCCGTTCGTCGGCGGCAATCGCCGGAGCTCCGCCTCTGCTCGGCCAGAGGAGAAAGAAGGCGCGGGCGACTGGTCAAACCTGACCAGTGGGCCCAAGGGACCCACTGTCCGTGACCCAAATGACGACCCGCTGGCTTTAGTGGAAGCGTAAAACCCAGAGTACGTTTCCTCCTGTTCGAAAACTTATTACTCCCCGAACCGTTTTTCTTCTGATTTTTATTAAAAACATATTTTGACTAAATTTTGACTGGCTATAACTTTTTCAATATAAGTGCAATTGATTTGATTCCTTTTCTGTTGTTTCTCAAATTTTGTGTAGTTTATTTTCATATTTATTTGAGAATTTTCCAAACAACCTTTTTGTACTGTTTTGGAACTATGTGTTAATTAAAATTTTCATAAAATAGTATTTTGAAGAGGAAGGCAACTTTCAAAAAGAGCACCCCACTTACATACTCTTAAAGGCAAGCATTCTGAACCCCGACATAATATTTGTTGTGTGTCGTTTGATGCAAATACGACAGCACCTTGACGCGAAGTATTCGGTATTTATGTGGTGCTATGATCATATTCATGAGTGCATAAGAATGATTCCTTGCTATTGGAATTTGATATGCTTCTGATAGTAATCACCCTCGTATGCCTTTCATGCCTACCGGAAGGAATCCGGGAAAGTCTCTGTCTTGGGTAGACACGAGCTTGTCTCTAGTTCTCCGTCGAGACGGTTATGTCCGGTAAGGCATGGTGAGCTATGATGAGTGGTGATTCTGTCTGATTGGTGGGAAATATATTTCTTATGCTTATCATGCAGGAAATGCTATAACCTCCTGAGTCGACCGTAGATCGAGTCTTGTTCCAGTAACCCCCATACTTGTTTCATACTACCACTTGTCCCTGCCATAGGTAGGGTACGGTTTAGTAAGTTGTCAACCACTTCCTAGCACACACTGTACAGAGAGGCCATGGTGGAAGATACCGGCTGCATCCGGTAGACATGCCACCTGGTCCGGGGGCATGAGTGTTTCCGGTTGGAGCCGAGGGGGTAGCTCCCCTAGTTTGCGCGCGTTATAAATTTTGTGATCCCATGCTAGTCGAGGTTGTAGCCTCCCCACTTAGAGTTTCGCTCAACGGGTGTCGTGGGTGATTCCAGACACCAGTAATTTAGGCTGGTGTGTGCGGTCAGGTGTGTTTTCAATTAAAAGGCCGTAGACGGAATTAGTCCCGATGGACTGCAGAGATTATATATATTCGAATAGCCGTGTCCATGGTTAAGGACTACAGTCTGGAATGGATCAAGTGTCAGTCTTAGTGTTGGTCTTCGGAGGAAAAAATTGCTAAACCAGAACATGGATCATGACTTGTGACTCATGATGATTATGATTACTATTATTATGGACTAACCATTTACATTATTTGAATTATTGAGTATCCCTGGGATGGTTCTACCTCCTGGATATTCACTGTGATTATTCTCTTATAAGCCCTTTATGTGGTGTCGCTCAGACGCTCGACTGTGGCATGCTTGTTATTTAAATTATTTATAAGCCCTTTTTATGGTGTCACACAGACGCCCGACTGTGGCATGCTTGTTATTTCTTTTATTTATAAGCCATTTATGTGGCGTCGCTCAGACACCCGACCGAGGCATGCTTTATGTTATTATCCTTTTTAGGCGTCGCTTCAAGCACCCGATCGGGGCATTCTATTTCTACTCCGTTATTGCATATTCATGTTGTATATGAATAACCTGCTTGCGTGCACCATGGATTTTTATAATGTGACTGACGTTGTGATCATGAAATATTTCAGAGCATGATTATCATTTGTTACATTATACCTGTGTTCATAATGTTTGCGAGTACATTCAAAGTACTCATTGGCTTGTCCCTGGCTATTGTCTTGGCCAGATTTTCTTGCATGGAGAGGAGCGTTGCGATGACAGCCCCGGAACCTAGACAATGATGATAGCAGCCTCGCGAAGATAGGAGTTATCCAGTTCAGCCGTTCCTGTGGGAAATGGAGTCCCATAGACACTGATGAACCACAAACCGCTTCCGCCATCAACCGCTAGAAACCATTTGTTGTACTCATGGCCAAGAATGGTCTTGTACTACACATTTTGTATTTTTCTTGGAGTTTCTATATCAAGTTGGTGCCTCATCAGCTAACAGAAATCCTGGGGCTGGTGAGCACAAGGGCCATTTTCTGGGAAATTAATATCCTGGAAATCCGGTCCTGACACCTACCTGTTGGAGAATGCGGTAATTTCAAAATTTTCCTACGCGCACACAAGATCCATCTAGGTGATGCATAGCAACAAGAGGGGAGAGTGTTGTCCACGTGCGCTCGTAGACCGTAAGCGGAAGCGTTATGACAACGCGGTTTATGTAGTCGTACGTCTTCACGATCCGACAGAATCTAGCACCGAAGATACGGCACCTCCGCGATCTGCACATGTTCTTCTCAGTGACGTCCCACGAACTCTAGATCCAGCTGAGGTCGGGGGAGAGTTCCGTCAGCATGATGGTGTGGTGACGGTGATGATGAAGTTACTGTGTAGGGCTTCGCCTAAGCACTGCAACGATATGACCGAGGTGGAAATCCGTGGAGGGGGGCACTTCACACGACTAAACAATTAACTTGTGTGTCTATGGGGTGCTCCTTGCCCCGTATATAAAGGAGTGGAGGAGGGGAGGGCTGGCCTTCTCATGGCGCACCCAAGGGGGGAGTCCTACTCCTGGTGGGAGTAGGATTCCCCCCTTCCCTAGTTGGAGTAGGAGAAGAAGGAAGGGGGAGAAGGAGCGAAGGAAAGGGGGGCCGGACCCCTACCCAATTCGGATTGGGCTTGGGGGGGGGCGCCCCCACCTTGGCCGCCTCGTCCTCTCTCCCACTAAGGCCCATGAAGGCCCAGTGACTCCCCGGGGGATTCCGGTAACCCCCCAGTACTCCGGTAAATGCCCGAACTCACCCGGAACCATTCCGATGTCCAATCATACCTTGCAATATGTCGATCTTTATTTCTCGACCATTTCAAAACTCCTCGTCATGTCCGTGGTCACATCCGGGACTCCGAAAAACCTTCGGTACATCAAAACACACAAACTCATAATACCAATCGTCGTTGAATGTTAAGTGTGCGGACCCTACGGGTTCGCGAACTATGTAGACATGACCGATACTCATCTCCGGTCAATAACCAATAGCGGAACCTGGATGCTCATATTGGTTCCTATAGATTCTACGAAGATCTTTATCGATCAAACCGCATAACAACATACAGATTCTAACTCATTAGTCACATTGCTTGCAAGGCTTATAGTGATGTGCATTACCAAGAGGGCCCAGAGATACCTCACCGACAGTCGGAGTGAAAAATCCTAATCTCGATCTATGCTAACTCAACAAACACCATCGGAGACACCTGTAGAGCATCTTTATAATCACCCAGTTAGGTTGTGATGTTTGATAGCACACTAAGTATTCCTCCGGTACTCGGGAGTTGCATAATCTCATAGTCATAGGAACATGTATAAGTTATGAAGAAAGCAATAGCAACAAACTAAATGATCATCATGCTAAGCTAATGGATGGGTCAAGTCAATCACATCATTCTCTAATGATGTGATCCCGTTCATCAAATGACAACTCTTGTCCATGGCTAGGAAACTTAACCATCTTTGATTAACGAGCTAGTCATGTAGAGGCATACTAGTGACACTGCTTTGTCTATGTATTCACACATGTACTAAGTTTATGGTTAATACAATTCTAGCATGAATAATAAACATTTATCATGATATGAGGAAATATAAATAACAACTTTATTATTGCCTCTAGGGCATATTTCCTCCAGTCTCCCACTTGCACTAGAGTCAATAATCTAGATTACATTGTAATGATTCTAACACCCATGGAGTCTAAGTGTTGATCATGTTTTTCTGATGAGAGAGGCTTAGTTAACGGGTCTGCAACATTCAGATCCGCATGAATCTTGCAAATCTCTATGTCTCCCTCCTTGACTTGATCGCGGATGGAATTGAAGCGTCTCTTGATGTGCTTCGTTCTCATGTGAAATCTGGATTCCTTTGGCAAGGCAATTGCACTATTATTGTCATAAAAAAATTCATTGGACCCGATGCTCTAGGTATGACACCTAGATCGGATATGAACTCCTTCATTCAGACTCCTTCATTTGCTGCTTCCGAAGCAGCTATGTACTCCGCTTCACACGTAGATCCCGCCACGATGCTCTGCTTGGAACTGCACCAACTGATAGCTCCACCATTCAATAAAAATACGTATCCGGTTTGTGACTTAGAGTCATCCAGATCAGTGTCAAAGCTTGCATCGACGTAACCGTTTACGACGAGCTCTTTGTCACCTCCATAAACGAGAAACATATCCTTAGTCCTTTTTAGGTATTTTAGGATATTCTTGACCGCTGTCCAAAGGATCCACTCTGGATTACTTTGGTACCTCCCTGCTAAACTAATAGCAAGGCACACATCAGGTCTGGTACATAGCATTGCATACATGATAGAACCTATGGCTGAAGCATAGGGAATGCCTTTAATTTTTTCTCCATCTTCTGAAGTGGTCGGGCATTGAGTCTGACTCAACTTCATACCTTGTAACACAGGCAAGAACCCTTTCTTTGCTTGATCCATTTTGAACTTCTTCAAAAATTTATCAAGGTATGTGCTTTGTGAAAGTCCAGTTAAGCGTCTTGATCTATCTCTATAGATCTTGATGCCCAATATATAAGCAGCTTCACCGAGGTCTTTCATTGAAAAATTCTTATTCAAGTATCCTTTTATGCTATTCAGAAATTCAGTATCATTTTCGATCAACAATATGCCATCCATATATAATATCAGAAATGCTACAGAGCTCCCACTCACTTTCTTGTAAATATAGCTTCTCCAAAAGTCTGTATAAAACCATATGCTTTGATCACACTATCAACGCGTATATTCCAACTCCGAGATGCTTGCACCAGTACATAAATGGACCGCTGGAGCTTACACACTTTGTTAGCACCTTTTGGATCGACAAAACCTTCTGGTTGCATCATATACAACTCTTCTTTAAGATATCCATTAAGGAATGCAGTTTTGACATCCATTTGCCAAATTTCATAATCATAAAATGTGGCAATTGCTAACATGATTCGAATGGACTTAAGAATCGCTACGGGTGAGAAGGTCTCATCATAGTCAACTCCTTGAACTTGTCGAAAACCTTTCGCAACAAGTCGAGCTTTGTAGAAAGTAACATTACCATCAGCGTCAGTCTTCTTCTTGAAGATTCATTTATTCTCTATGGCTTGCCGATCATCGGGCAAGTCAACCAAAGTCCACACTTTGTTCTCATACATGGATCCCATCTTAGATTTCATGGCCTCAAGCCATTTTGCGAAATTTGGGCTCATCATCGCTTCCTCGTAGTTCGTAGGTTCGTCATGGACAATTAACACGACCTCCAGAACAGGATTACCGTACCACTCTGGTGCGGATCTTACTCTGGTTGACCAATGAGGTTCAGTAGTAACTTGATCAGAAGTTTTCATGATCATCGTCATTAGCTTCCTCACAAGTTGTTATAGAAATCACTGGAACTGTCTTCTATGATGTAGTACTTTCCAACTTGGGAGAAGGTACAATTACCTCATCAAGTTCTACTTTCCTCCCACTCACTTCTTTCAAGAGAAACTCCTTCTCTAGAAAGGATCCATTCTTAGCAACGAATATATTGCCTTCGGATCTGTGATAGAAGGTGTACCCAACAGTCTCCTTTGGGTATCCTATGAAGACACATTTCTCCGATTTGGGTTCGAGCTTATCAGGTTGAAGTTTTTTCACATAAGCATCCCAGCCCCAATCTTTAAGAAATGACAACTTGGGTTTCTTGCCAAACCACAATTCATAAGGTGTCGTCTCAACGGATTTAGATGGTGCCCTATTTAACGTGAATGCAGCCGTCTCTAAAGCATAACCCTAAAACGATAGCGGTAAATCAGTAAGAGACATCATAGATCCCACCATATCTAGTAAAGTAAAATTACTATGTTCGGACACACCATTACGCTGTGGTGTTCCGGGTGGCGTGAGTTGCTAAACTATTCCGCATTGTTTCAAATGAAGACCAAACTCGCAACTCAAATATTCTCCTCCACGATCAGATCGTATAAACTTTATTTTCTTGTTACGATGATTTTCCACTTCACTCAGAAATTCTCTGAACTTTTCAAATGTTTCAGACTTATGTTTCATCAAGTAGATATACCCATATCTACTCAAATCATCTGAGAAGGTCAGAAAATAACGATACCCGCCGTGAGCATCAATACCCATCGGACCGCATACATCAGTATGTATTATTTCCAACAAGTCTGTTGCTTGTTCCATTGTTCTGAAGAACGGAGTTTTAGTCATCTTGCCAATGAGGCACGGTTCGCAAGCATCAAGTGATTCATATTCAAGTGATTCCAAAAGCCCATCAGCATGGAGTTTCTTCATGCGTTTTACACCAATATGACCTAAACGGCAGTGCCACAAATAAGTTGCACTATCATTATTAAACTTATATCTTTTGGCTTCAATACTATGAACATGTGTATCACTACTATCAAGATTTAGTAAAAATAGACCACTCATCAAGGGTGCATGACCATAAAAGATATTACTCATAAAAATAGAACAACCATTATTCTCTGATTTAAACGAATAATTGTCTCGCATCGAACAAGATCCAGATATAATGTTCATGCACAACGCTGGCACAAATAACAATTAAATAGGTATAAAACCAATCCCGAAGGTAGATGTAGGGGTAGCGTGCCGACGGCGATCACATCGACTTTGGAACCATTTCCCACGCGCACCGTCACCTCATCCTTAGCCAATCTTCGCTTAATCCATATCCCCTGTTTCGAGTTGAAAATATTAGCAACAGAACCAGTATCAAATAACCAGGCGCTACTGCGAGCATTAGTTAAGTACACATCAATAACATGTATATCATATATACCTTTCACTTTGCCATCCTTCTTCTCCGCCAAATACTTGGGTAGTTCCGCTTCCAGTGACCAGTCCCTTTGCAGTAGAAGCACTCAGTCTCAGGATTAGGTCCAGACTTGGGCTTCTTCACTTGAGTAGCAACTTGTTCGTTGTTCTTCTTGAAGTTCCCCTTCTTCCCTTTGCCCTTTTTCTTGAAACTAGTGGTCTTGTTAACCATCAACACTTGATGATCCTTCTTGATTTGTATCTCTGCAGCCTTTAGCATCGCGAAGAGCTCGGGAATTGTCTTATCCATCCCTTGCATATTATAGTTCCTCACGAAGCTTTTGTAACTTGGTGGCAGTGATTGAAGAACTCTGTCAATGACACTATCATCAGGAAGATTAACTCCCAGTTGAGTCAAGTGGTTGTGGTACCCAGACATTCTGAGTATATGTTCACTGACAGAACTATTCTCCTCCATTTTGCAGCTATAGAACTTATTGGAGACTTCATATCTCTCAATCCGGGCATTTGCTTGAAATATTAACTTCAACTCCTGGAACATCTCATATGCTCCATGACGTTCAAAACGTCGTTGAAGTCCCGGTTCTAAGCAAAAAAGCATGGCACACTGAACTATCGAGTAGTCATCAGCTTTGCTCTGCCAGACGTTCATAACATCTGGCGTTGCTCCAGCAGCGGGTTTGGCACCTAGCGGTTCTTCCAGGACGTAATTCTACTGTGCAACAATGAGGATAATCCTCAAGTTACGGACCCAGTCCGTGTAATTGCTACCATCATCTTTCAACTTAGCTTTCTCTAGGAACGCATTAAAATTCAATGGAACAACAGCACGGGCCATTTATCTAAAATAACATAGACATGCAAAATACTATCAGGTACTAAGTTCATGATAAATTCAAGTTCAATTAATCATATTACTTAAGAACTCCCACTTAGATAGACATCCCTCTAATCATCTAAGTGATCACGTGATCCATATCAACTAAACCATGTCCGATCATCACGTGAGAAGGAGTAGTTTTCAATGGTGAACATCACTATGTTGATCATATCTACTATATGATTCATGCTCGACCTTTCGGTCTCAGTGTTCCGAGGCCATATCTGCATATGCTAGGCTCGTCAAGTTTGACCAGAGTATTCTGCATGTGGAAAACTAGTTGGACCCGTTGTATGTCAACGTAGAGCTTATCACACCCGATCATCACGTGGTGTCTCGGCATGACAAACTTTTGCAACGGTGCATACTCAGGGAGAACACTTGTACCTTGGAATTTAGTGAGAGATCATCTTATAATGCTACCGCCGAACTAAGAAAAATAAGATGCATAAATGCTACACATCACATACAATCAATATGTGATATGACATGGCCATCATCATCTTGTGCCTTTGATCTCCATCTCCAAAGCACCGTAATGATCACCATCGTTACCGGCGCGACACCTTGATCTCCATCGTAGCATCGTTGTCGTCTCGCCAACTATTGCTTCTACGACTATCGCTACCACTTAGTGATAAAGTAAAAACAATTACAGGGCGATTGCATTGCATACAATAAAGCGACAACCATATGGCTCCTGCCAGTTGCCGATAACTCTGTTACAAAACATGATCATCTCATACAATAAAATTTAGCATCATGTTTTGACCATATCACATCACAACATGCCTTGAAAAACAACTAAGACATCCTCTACTTTGTTGGTGCAAGTTTTACGTGGCTGCTACGGGCTGAGCCAGAACCGTTCTTATCTACGCATCAAAACCACAACGATTTTTCGTCAAGTGTGCTGTTTGAACCTTCAACCAGGACTGGGCGTAGTCACACTCGATTCAACTAAAGTTGGAGAAACTAACACCCGCCAGCCACCTGTGTGCAAAGCACATCGGTAGAACAAGTCTCGCGTAAGCGTACGCGTAAAGTTAGTCCGGGCCGCTTCATCCAACAATACCGCCGAATCAAAGTATGACATCCTGGTAAGCAGTATGACTATTGGTTCCCACAACTCTTTGTGTTCTAGTCGTGCATATAACATCTACGCATAGACCTGGCTCAGATGCCACAGTTGGGGAACACAGTAATTTCAAAATTTTCCTACTCACACACAAGATCCATCTAGGTGATGCATAGCAACGAGAGGGGAGAGTGTTGTCCACGTACCCTCGTAGACAGTAAGCGGAAGCGTTATGACGTGCAGTTGATGTAGTCGTACGTCTTCACGATCCGACCAATCCTAGCACCAAAGATAAGGCACCTCCACGATCTGTACACGTTCAGCTCGGTGACGTCCCATGAACTCTAGATCCAGCTGAGGTCGGGGAGAGTTTCGTCAGCACGACGGCATGGTGACGTAGATGATGAAGCTACCGGCACAGGGCTTCGCCTAAGCACTGCAATAATATGACCGAGGTGGAAATCTGTTGAGGGGGGCACCGCACACAGCTAAACAATAAACTTGTGTGTCTATGGGGTGCCCCCTCGTCCGTATATAAACGAATGGAGGAGGGGAGGGGCGGCCTTCTTATGGCACACCCAAGGGGGGAGTCCTACTCCCGGTGGGAGTAGGATTCCCCCCTTCCCTAGTTGGAGTAGGAGAAGAAGCAACAGGGAGAAGGCGAGAAGGAAAGGGGGGGCCGGCCCCCACCCAATTCGGACTGGGCTTGGGGGGGTGGAGCCCCCACCTTGGTCGCCTCCTCCTCTCTCCCAATAAGGCCCATTAAGGCCCAATGACTCCCCGGGGGGTTCCGGTAACCCCCCGGTACTCCGGTAAATGCCCGAACTCACCCGAAACCATTCCGATGTCCAAACATACCCTTGCAATATATCGACCTTTATGTCTCGACCAATTCGAGACTACTCGTCATGTCCGTGATCACATCTGGGACTCCGAACAACCTTCTGTACATCAAAACACATAAACTCATAATACCAATCGTCATCGAACGTTAAGCGTGCGGACCCTACGGGTTCGAGAACTATGTAGACATGACCGAGACTCATCTCTGGTCAATAACCAATAGCGGAACCTGGATGCTCATATTGGTTCCTACATATTCTACGAATATCTTTATCAGTCAAACCGCATAACAACATACATTGTTCCCTTTTCATCGGTATGTTACTTGCCCGAGATTTGATCGTCGGTATCTCAATACCTAGTTCAATCTCGTTACCGGCAAGTCTCTTTACTCGTTCCGTAATGAATCATCCTATAACTAACTCATTAGTCACATTGCTTGCAAGGCTTATAGTGATGTGCATTACTCGAGAGGGCGCAGAGATACCTCTCCGACAATCGGAGTGACAAATCCTAATCTCGATCTATGCCAAGTCAACAAACACCATCGGAGACACCTGTAGAGAATCTTTATAATCACCCAGTTATGTTGTGATGTTTGATAGCACACTAAGTGTTCCTCCGGTATTCAGGAGTTACATAATCTCATAGTCATTGGAACATGTATGAGTTATGAAGAAAGCAATAGCAACAAACTAAATGATCATCATGCCAAGCTAACGGATGGGTCAAGTCAATCACATAATTCTCTAATGATGTGATGCCGTTCATCGAATGAAAACTCTTGTCCATGGCTAGGAAACTTAACCATCTTTGATTAACGAGCTAGTCAAGTAGAGGCATACTAGTGACACTCTGTTTGTCTATGTATTCGCACATGTACTTAGTTTCCGGTTAATAAAATTCTAGCATGAATAATAAAAATTTATCATGATATAAGGAAATATAAATAACAACTTTATTGTTGCCTCTAGGGCATATTTCCTTCACTACCTAGGCCATGTAATCTCTTGGAAGGGTATTGCTGTCAATCCCGAGCGAGTTCAGGCTGTTATTGATTGGTCTCCACCTGAATCGGTCAAGCAAGTTCGGAGTTTCCTTGGCTTAGCGAGCTACTGCCGTCGCTTCGTCGAGAACTTCTCCAGCGTTGCTAAGCCTCTAACTGAACTCCTGAAGAAAGATAAAGAGTTTGAGTGGGCCCCATAGTGCGAGTATAGTTTTCAGGAACTACTAAGACGCCTTACATCTGCTACCGGAATTCCAAGGACTTTGTTATCTATTGCGACACCTCGCGGCAAGGTCTGGGTTGCATACTCCTGCAAGATCGTCATGTGATTGCGTACGCTTCTCGACAGTCGTGTCCACATGAGGATAACTATCCCACACATGATCTAGAGCTTGCAGTTGTGGTACATGCACTCAAAACATGGCGACATTACCTTCTCGGTAATTGCGAGATCTTCACTGATCACTAAAGTCTGAAATATATTTCCACCCAACCGGATTTGAATCTCAAGCAAAGACGTTGGGTTGAGTTGATCACGGATTACGACTTAGGAATAACATACACCCCGGGAAAAGCCAATGTCATGGCTGATGCACTAAGTCGTAAGTCTTATTGTAACAATCTGATGTTACAACAAGGTCAACCACTTCTCCATGAGGAATTGCGTAAGCTTAATCTTCACATTGTTCCTCAAGGATTCCTTTGTACCTTGGTGGGCAAACCTACCCTTATGGATCAAATTGTAACTACCCAGAAGCAGGACACATGAATTTCCCGAATCAAGAGAAACATACATAAATGAGTTGCCGGTTGTTTCTCCATTGATAATCGAGGCGTTGTCTTCTTTGGGAATCGTATGGTGGTTCCCAAGAACCAGCAACTACGACAGTTGATCCTTAAGGACGCTAATACGTCCATTTTGCGTCATGTTTTCTTACTATTATTTATGATGTTTTTATCCATAATAATACTTTTTGGAGTAATTCTAATGCCTTTTCTCTCATAATTTGCAAGGTACACACCAAGAGGGAGAATTCCGGCAGCTGGAAATCTAGACCTGGAAAAGCTACGTCAGGCTACCTAGTCTGCACAACTCCAAACAAGCTGAAATTCACGGAGATTTTTTATGGAATATTCAAGGATTATTGGAGCAAATAACAACCAGAGGGGGCCCACCAGGTGGGCACAACCCACCTGGGCGCGCCAGGGAGCCCAGGCGTGCCCTGGTGGGTTGTACTCAAGCAGACCCACCTCCGGTGCCCATCTTCTAGTATATAAGTCATTTTGACATAGAAAAAATAAGGAGAGGATTTTCAGGACGAACCGCTGCCGCCTCAAGGCGGAACTTGGGCAGGAGCACTTTTGCCCTCTGGCAGAGCGATTTAGCTGGGGAACTCCTCCTGAGGGGAAATCATCGTCCTCATCATCACGAACAACTCTCCCATCTTGGGGAGGGCAATCTCCATCAACATCTTCAACAACACCAGCTCATCTCAAACCCTAGTACATCTCTTGTGTTCAATCTTGTTACGGGAACTATAGATTGGTGCTTGTGGGTGACTAGTAGTGTCGATTACATCTAATAGTTGATTACAATATGGTTTATTTGGTGGAAGATTATATATTCAGATCCAATATGCTATTTAATACTCCTCTAATCATGAGCATGTTTATCATTTGTGAGTGGTTGCTTTTGTTCTAGAGGTCACGGGAGAAATCATGTTGCAAGTAATCATGTGAACTTGATATGTGATCGATATTTTCATAGTATGTATGTTGTGATTCCCTTAGTGGTGTCATGTGAATGTCGACTACATGACACTTAACCATATTTGGGCCAAAGGGAATGCATTGTGGAGTAGCAATTAGGTGATGGTTTGCGAGAGTGAGAGAAGCTTAAACCCCAGTTTATGCGCTATTCTGTAAGGGACCGATTGGATCCAAAAGTTTAATTCTATGGTTAGAATTTATTCTTCATAATTTTCTCGTAGTTGCGGATGCTTGTGGGAGGGTTAATCATAAGTAGGAGATTTGTTCAAGTAAGAACATCACCTAAGCACTGGTCCACCCACATCTCAAATTATAAAAGTAGCAACCACAAATTGAACCAACATGATGAAAGTGACTAGATGAAAATCCCGTGTACCCTCAAGAACGCTTTGCTTATCATAAGAAACTGTTTTGGCATGTCCTTTGCCTCAAAAGGATTGGGCTAACTTGCCACACTTTTGTTGCTACTATTGTTAATTGCTTGCTACAAATTATCTTTCTATCAAATTACTCCGCTACTTACAATTTCAGCACTTGCAGACATTACCTTGCTGAAAACCACTTGCCATTTCCTTCTGCTCCACCTTGGGTTCGACACTCTTACTTATGGAAAAGAGCTAAAATTGATCACCTATACTTGTTGTTCAACAAGGCTATTTTCTAGCGCCGTTGCCGGGGAGTGAAGCGCCTTTTGTAAGTGGAATTTGGTAAGGAAATATTTATATAGTGTGCTGAAACTTATTGTCACTTGTTAATATGGAAAACAATCCTTTGAGGGGTTTGTTCGGGGTATCTTCACCTCGTCCAAAACCACAATTAGCTACCCCTCAACCTACTGCACCTACTGAAAATATTGAATATGAAATTACTTCGGGTATGATAGGACAATTGCTAGCTAATCCTTATTCAGGAGATGGAACCAACATCCTGATATGCACTTGATATATGTGGAACCAATTTGTGGATTGTTTAAGCTTGCAGGTTTACCCGGAGATGAAATGATGAAAATGGTTTTCTGTTTATCTTCGAAGGGAAAAGCATTGGCATGGTATAAGCTATGTGATGATATTGGATCATGGAATTGGAATCGATTGAAACTGGAGTTCCACCAAAAATTTATCCTATGCATCTAGTTCATCGTGATCGGAATTATATATATAAATTTTGGCCTCGTGAAGGGGAAAGTATCGCTCTAGCTTGGGGGAGATTTAAGTCAATGTTATATTCATGCCCCAATCATGACCTCTTAAGAGAAATTATTATCCAAAAAATTTATGCTCGGTTTTCTCAGAATGATCAAACCATGCTTGATACTTCTTGTGCTGGTTCTTTTATGAAGAAGACTATTGAATTCCGGAGGGATCTTTTGGAAATAATTAAATGCAGCTCTGAAGATTGGGAACTCGACGAAGGTAAGGAGTTAGGTATTAAACTTAAGTATGATTGTGTTAAATCTTTTATGGATACCGATGCTTTTCAAAAGTTTAGCGCTAAATATGGACTTGACTTAGAGATAGTAGCCTCCTTTTGTGAATCATTTCCTACTCACATTGAACTCCCTAAAGAGAAGTGGTTTAAATATCACCCACCTATTAAAGAATAAATTAAAGAACCAGTACAAGTTAAAGAAGAAACTATACTTTATAATGTTGATCCAGTTGTTCCTTCTGCTTATATTGAGAAACCACCTTTCCTGTTAGAATAAAGAAACATGCTAAAGTTTCAACTATGGTTAACAAAATTTATATTAGAACACCTAAACTTGATGAACAAATTAAGGTAAAACCTAGCATTTCTATGGTTAAAGATCTCTTAGAAGAAGATATAGATGGGCATGTTATGTACTTTTGTGAAGAAGCTGCTAGAATTGCCAAACCTGATAAAAAGGATAAACATATACATGTTGTTGGCATGCCTGTTGTGTTGGTGTACTAGAGTAGGGGTACCCTAGTATCCCTAACTTGTGCACGGGCAGTTGCAGCCCTCCGCGGCAAGGCTTACCGGGTGACCGCCAAGGTCCTCCGTGGTTCCTTTGGAGCCATTCAAGAACAAAGTATTCAAGCCAAGGAGACAAGGCCCCGCCAAGAGGAGCTTGCCGGGAAGGCCACCCAAGGCACCTAGGAGACAAGGCCCCGGCAAGAGGAGCTTGCCGGGAAGGCCCGGTGAGCGCCAAGCTTCGGACGCGACAAGACAACAACCACGGCAAGGCGCTTGCATGTAGACCACCACTGCACTGTACCTACGCTCCAAGACATCCACTAACAGTCGCCTACAGGACCTTTCCAGCGCCACAGGCAAGAGGCCGTCTTGACGGTGAGCAGCGGCAAGCGGCCGTGACAAGATTTCCATCGTGGCAAGCGGTGGCGCCCGACGGTCCCTTTACGCACTGTTAGGGCGACGTGAGCGGGCATTTAATGCCTTTGTCCCTGCCGTTAGGGTTAGGTATGATACACTGCATGTAGCTGTACCAACCACTCCTTTTCCATTTTACCCTTGTCTACGTTGCCACTGGAGACCCTTTAGCATATAAAAGGAGGCCCATGCATAGCGTAGAGAGGGGTTCGAGAGGTTGAAGCCGAGAACACTCACGCTTGGTCTCGTTAGCAGCTTGTGTGTCTTGTAGCACTCAAAGCACTCTGAGCAAGAACTCAATACACTCGGACATGCAGCGGTAGGAGTGTTATCTCTCCGGAGAGCTCGGCTGGGTAAACTGCTGTGCTTAACCGCCTCGATCTGCTCTTCGTGCGACCTCCGCCCCCCGAATCGAAAGGGCTCGGTCCGCCCGGTCCCATAGGTGTTCGTGGGCGAGATCAGCCTCCCGACATCTTTGGCGCGCTGTAGGGGCATCGAGATTGTGTGAACCTGATCCGGCGTCCACACGAGCTAGATCTTCATCATCTTCATCGACATGCCACCGAAGAAGAAGGCTTTGGCGGCGGATGTTCCGTCCGCGTCGAACCCACCACCACCGGAGCAAACGGGTGGTGGGGTAGACGCCGGCGGAAGAATGGACGTCGGCAGAGGCCCACGGTGCTGCCAAGTCCAAGGACAACGCTGCGCGAACCTCGGCATCCGTACATGCACCGCGCCCGTCTCAGGAGGCGCGGGACCGACAACGTCATGGTATCCACAACGCCATACGCTCGTTGGACCAAGATCGAGCTGGTGGATCTCGGGATGCTCAAGACCAGCATGCACGCCGACATGCTGGCGCGAGCGAAGCATCGATCGCTGGGCGGGATATCGCTCCTTCTAACATAGTTAGAAGTCCGAGCATATCCGCTCCTCGCGCCGTTCGCCATCGCCACCCACCACTCCAGCAGAAGCTTTGGCGAGAGCTCAATCGCTCTGGATTACCCTCCAACAGCCGACAAGGTCGATGAATGGAGGGCCACCATTCAGAGTCTCATCGGCTTTGCCAACGGCGACGCTCCGCGGCAGCCGAGTGCATCGCTGCCGCAGTAGGACTGCCAATCACGAGCCGGTGGTGACGAAACCGGTGGGCGTGCAACCACCATGCACTCTCCGCCCCGGAGGCCAAGATCGCTGACTCGCCGGATCCACCTCGACAGCGACTCCACCGCATCATCGGATCCACGAGCTCGTCGCGATCAGCGCCAAGTTCTTCACGAACGACAGCAAGAAGACGCTCGAACTCGCATCGAAGCGCCAAGAGAAGCGCGGCGTCACCAGCTGGCTGGGCCCTCTGTCGACATGCATGCGCCCGGGGGAACCAGGCGACTTGTCAGACACGGTAGGTTGCCCTGCGTTCACTCGTGAGCTGCGGCAAGTCGATGGCCCAACAAGAAGAATTTCAAGCCGACGTGCGAGAGAAGTACGACGGCGAGACGCATCCGTCGGAGTTCCTCGGCATCTACACCATCGCGGTGCAAGCTGCCGGGGTGAGACGACAAGATCTGGCCAACTACTTCTACCGGTGGTGCTCAAGCCCAATGTCGATCTGGCTCTTGCACTTGCCGGACAACTCCATATCCTCTTGGGCAGATCTATGCCATCGGTTTGTCGGCGCCTTTACAGCGGCCACAAGCCCCATGGCCAAGAAAGCGACCTTCATCTGCCGCCCGGAAGGAAGGAGAGCCCTAGCATAAGTACATTCAGAGATTCAGCCGCATACGGCACAACATCCCAGATGTCCACCTCTGTGCGGTAATCAGCGCATTCCATCGAGCGTGCGAAACCGCAGGGATGCGGGAGGAGATGGCGATGTGCAAGATCAGAGACGTCGATGAGCTATATGCCCCGCCGACAAGTGTGCACGTCTTTGAGGAAGGGAGGAGACTCCCGGAGAGAATATCAAGCGGGAGGATCTGATAGTGAGGAGACCGCCCCGGCAAAGAAAAACCGCCGGCGGAACAACAGAAAGAAGAAAGGCAAAGATGTGCTAATTGTTGAGCAGTCCGGCAACGGAGGTGGCGCCAAGAAAGCCAAAACTGGTAGCTCCGGCAAGGAGGTTGCCGCTGGCACCAGCTGCCAGGTTGTGGCGTCACGACAAGCGTGATGGCTCCAACAAGCGATCTTGCAAGATCCATCGCACCAAGGGCCATGACCTCCAGAGCTACAAAAGGTCGAGCAGCATGTCGAGCAGCGAAGGCTGAATACGAACGACGCGACAAGGAGAAGGCCGGGAAGGTGCTTTGGAGGAGCTAGCAAGAAACGCCCGGCCGAGGAGGACGCCGGCAAGGCCAAGCAGCGGCAAGGAGACAGACCTCCAGCGGCCGCGACAAGGATGAAGACGACAACGATGATGAAGACATGGATGATGACGAGACCGATGAGCAGGAGTTCCAGAAAGCCACAGAGGTCCTGTGTGTTGACGGCGGTGCTTCTCTGCATACTTCACACCGCCAGCTCACGCAGTGGATGCGGGAAGTCAATGCAGCAGAACCATCCGTCGAGTCACGCAAGCCTCTGAAATGGTCCAGCACGCCTATCATGTTTGATATTGAGGACCACCCTGATCGCGTAACTGTGGTCGGGTGCTTGCCGAAGTTGGTTTCACCAACTATCCGCAACCTCAAGGTCACTAAGATGCTAGTTGACGTCGGGGCCGGCTTGAATGTGATCTCATCCGCGGTGCTCCAGAAACTCCAAATGCCTGATGGCGAGCTCGAAGAGACCGGCACATTCCAAGGAATCAATCCGGGAAGGAGCAAGCCGAAGGGAAAGATCACATTGCCGGTGACATTTGGTAGCGAGTTGAACTTCAGGACTGAGAGGGTCACTTTTGACGTTGCTGACTTCCCATTGCCTTACAATGGGATACTTGGCCGTCCAGCACTCGCCAAATTCATGGCAGCCTCTCACTATGCATACAACATGTTGAAGATGCCAGGCCCGATAAGTGTCATCTCTGTCCCTGGCGACAAGAAGGATGCTCTTATCTGCGCCGACAAGATCTACCGGGAAGCAGCAGCTGCAGCAGATTGCAAGCCACTTGCCGCTGAAGCTCTCGGGGCGAAGAAGAAGACCAAGTCCGACAAGAGCTCTGATGCCCACTCCGGCAAGCGCACCTCTTCAGAGTGCTGTGCTACCGTCGAGGACGCACCATCGAGCTCCACCAGCAAGTGTAAGGAGACGATGGCAGCTCCACCAGAGACCAAGAAGGTGTCCGCCAAGGAGGACGGCACTGGTGGTACCTTCACCATCAGTGCCACTCTCGACCCTAAATAGGAAGGCGCGCTCGTTGCTTTCCCTACGGCGACGTCGTCGTGTTTGCGTGGCAACCGTCGACATCCCGGTGTTCCTGTGAAAGTAATTGAGCACCATCTTGCCGTTTGTCCTCATGCGCGGCCCGTCAAGCGAAAGTCGAAGCGAGCGGTGGGCGCCAAGAATTCATCGCAGAAGAAATCAAGAAATTGGAAGCAGCAGGCCTTGTCAGAGGAGTGCTCCATCCTACGTGGTTGGCCAATCCTGTAGTTGTACGCAAGGCAAACGGGAAATGGAGGCTTTGTATCGACTTTACCGATGTCAATGAAGTTTGTCCCAAAGACCCATTTCCCTTGCCGCGCATCGACCAGATTGTTGACTACGCGGCCGGATGTGATTTGCTTTCATTTCTGGATGCATACTCAGGATATCATCAGATCTTCATGGCAGAAGAGGATGAGGAGAAGACCGCATTCATCACCCCATGTGGCACATACTGTTTCGTACGGATGCCTTTCGGATTAAAGAATGCTGGTTCAACATTTGCAAGAGTAGTCCATGACGCTTTTGAGCCGCAAATGCACATAAATGTGGAAGCCTACATGGATGACATAGTGGTCAAAAGCAAGGACAAGGCGACTCTGATTCAAGATTTAGACGAAACCTTTGCAAATCTGCGCAAGATCAACCTCTAGCTCAACCACAGGAAGTGTGTGTTTGGAGTCCCTTCCGCAAGCTTCTCGGTTTCTTCGTGTCTCAACGGGAATTGAAGCCAATCCCGACAAGATCAAGGCCATTGAGCAGATTGAAGCACCAAAGCGGCGTCGGGGATGTCACGAAGACTTGCCGGTTGCGTAGCTGCTCTCGGCAGGTTTATTTCTGGTCTGCTGAAGCGCATACCGCCATTTTCAAAATTTTGAAAAAGGCAGGTCCGATGAAATGGACTCCGGAAGCGGAAGCTGCACTGCAGGACTTGAAGAGATACCTGTCCTCCACTCCAACACTTGTCGCACCTAAGCCACAAGAGAAGTTGCTGCTATATATAGCGGTAACCAATCAAGTGGTTAGTGCTGCGTTAGTAGCGGAGAGGGAGGCAGATGATGAGCTAGCAACCATGGCAGATGCATCCAGCGACGAGCAGGGGGCTTCACCGGCAAGCTCTGGTCCCGACAAGGATGGATCTACGCAGACGCATGAGAAGATGCAGAAAAGAATGGTGCAGCGCCCAGTTTACTTTGTCAGTTGCCTTCTGCAGGGCTAGGTCAAGGTACTACGGTGTGCAGAAATTGCTACGGCCCCCTCATGGCCTCGAGAAAGCTGCGCCATTACTTCCGAGCACATGAGATCACGATCGTCACTCGTTTTCCGCTAAAGAGGATCTTGCAAAATCCAGAGGCAACAGCAGGATTGTCGAGTGGGAACTGGAACTGTCAAGCTTTGGCCTCAAGTTTGAGAGCACTTCAACTATCCAAAGCAGAGCTTTGGCGGAGTTCATAGCAGAATAGACGCCTACACAAGATGAAGAAATTCCAAACGAGCATCCCGTCAAGGAAGCAAGCTAAGAGTGGCTGATGTACTTTGATGGTGCCTTCTCGCTGCAAGGCGCCGGTGCGGGCGTGCTACTTGTTGCACCCACCGGAGAGCACCTCAAGTACGTAGTCCAGATGCACTTTCCCAAGGAGCTAGCAACAAACAATACTGCAGAGTATGAAGGTTTGCTTTCCGGTCTCAGGATCACAGTAGACCTTGGGATCAAGAAGCTCATTGTCAGGGGTGACTCACAGCTCATCATCCGCCAAGTGAACAAGAGTTATCAGAGTCCGTTGATGGAAGCTTATGTTGATGAAGTGAGAAAGCTAGAAGAACACTTTGACGGCCTACAAATGGAACATGTTCCAAGAGCTCAGAACGACATTGCCGATGGCCTGTCAAAGTGCGCTGCACTTAAGTTACCTGTGGAACCAGGGATTTTTGTGCTCAAGCTGACTCAACGATGCAGAACGCCATCAACCGGACAGAGCAAGAAGAGGAAGTTGATCTCTGGTGACTATTTTCGGCAGAGCTTCGAAGTCGCCGTCAAGAAGGTCCTCAAGATCAACACCAAGGGTGCTGAGGAGCAGTCTGCTCCGGCAAGCCCTAGGGTTTGTTCCATTGAAGCAGACGCTCCCGACAAGTTTTGCTCCGGCAAGCTTGCCGGGGAACGTCAAGCTCCGGCTGAGCCGCAGGTTCTCGCCGTGGAAGCAGATGTTCCCGCAGCAGCAGATGTGCCTTTAGTCCTTGTTGTCAAGCCGCAAGCTCCAGCATGGGCACAGCAGATTGTCCGTTTCCTTCAGACAGGAGAACTTTCCGAAGAGCAAGAAGAAGCGGAAAGAGTAACCCGGCAGTCAAGTATGTACCAGTTTGTCGACAACACACTACAGAAGAAGACTGAACGGTGTGAAATTGAAGTGTATTCACCGGGAAGACGGAGAAAAGCTGTTGGCAGAGATACATGGAGGCATATGTGGTCACCACATTGGCGCTAGAGCACTTGCCGGCAAAGCGTTCCGACAAGGTTTCTTTTGGCCGACAACCCTCCAGGATGCAACTGCATAAGTAACCAAGTGTGAAGCGTGCGGTTCCATTCCAGCAGATACACCAGCCGGCTCAAGCTCTCCAAACGATCCCTTTATCACGGCCATTTTTGGTCCGGGGCTCGACATCCTCGGCCCCTTTCCCGAAGTTGTCGGGGCTTTGAGTCCTTATGCGTTGTAATCGACAAGTTCACAAAGTGGCCGGAAGTGGAAGCGATGAGGAAGGTGACAAAGACAACAAGCAGTGAAGTTCTTTAGGTCGATTGTTTGCCGCTTCGAATCCCTAACAGGATCATCACCGACAACGACACGCGCAATTCACGAGCCGCACCTTCATGCAGACGCATACAAGATCTTGGCGCCAAGGTTCCGCTTCGCTACATTGCTCATCCGACAAGTAACGGTCCAAGCGGAGAGGGCGAATCTTTGAAGTGCTTCAGCGGGCTCAAGACCAGAACTTTCGACAGGCTGCACAAGTGCGGAAAGAATTGGATTGAGGAGCTATCGGTGGTTCTTTGGTCGATCAGGACGACGCCAAATCGAGCCACTGGCCAGACACCTTTCGCTCTAGTCTATGGAGCGGGGGCAGTTCTCCCCACGGAACTCAGATCACGGATCACCTCGAGTGCTCGCTTATGATGAGCTTGAGCAAGAGCAGTTGCGACAAGATGACGCGCTGCTCCTTGAGGAGGATCGTCTTCAGCTCTTTGTCGACGAGCTGCTCGATACCCGACAAGCTTTGCGCCGCTACCATAGCCGCAAAGTTAATGCCGAAGTCTCGAGGAAGGCGACCTTGTTCTTCGGCGTTCAGTCCGCCAAGAATTCCAACAAGTTGACGCCAAAGTGGGAAGGCCCTTACCGGGTGAAACGAGTCACTAGGCTGGCGCTGTTCGCCTTGAGACCGAAGATGGCATTCGGTGAGCAACTCCTGGAACATTGAGCATCTTCGTAAGTTTTACCCGTAGGCGCGTGTTGCCGGAACCTGTTTCGCAACCACCTTTTGTACAAGTCTTGCCGATGTTGCATGTAATCCTGTGTACAAAGCCGGGCGCAGAGACCCGTGCATAAGTAAAGCTAATGTGCTTCGCACATCTTGTCAATTCATGCTTTCTACTTCTTTTTTGCATGCATTATCGACACTTTGTGCAGCACCTACCCCCGGTAAGCAATAACGAGCCATAAGGCTCCATATCTTTATTTTCTCTTCTTTCTCTTTCTCAAAGAAAGGAAGGTTCCCTCGCCCACAAGTTTGCCGGGGAGAAAGGAGAAGATAATGGTGTGGACCAAGCGTCGCTCAAGGAAGTCTAGCCTTACCGGGAAGCAAACGATGTAAAAGCTAAGTTGCTAAAGTTTGAGCAATCAATTTTAAAATTCTTAAGTTATCTTCCTCGAACGAATCGTACTTTGTATGGAAAACCTGCGTGGAGGAACCAACTCGTAGCTAGTTGCGCCCTTACTTTGTTTCGAGTCCGCTCAACAACTTAAGTGAGCTGCGACTAGTTGCGACAAGGTTTCTTGTCGGATCTTGTCGGTAGCAGCACCGCCAAAGAAGTCGCCGACGTCCCTTTTCGGCGCTCATGCCCAGAGTTCTATGACGACAAGTTTCCTAAAAGCGTAGGGCAAAAACATACAAAGGAAGGAACCAAGTAAAGGAAATAACATAGCAACTGCTACCATAAATAGATTTATATTACAAGATAGCTTGTCGCAGCTCTAATAGATTGTTCTCATAACATGACCAGCAGCGGCAAGAAAAAGAGAAAGCGGGCGGCCTAATCTACGCGATCGCCCTCAACCCTCTTGATCCCGCTCACCTGTCCACGATGGAGTGCGACAAGGGTCTTGAGCGCTTCCACATCAGCATCCGGCGGCAAGGACTTGAGGACGTTGGTGAGGTTGAGGCCTGGATTGCGGAAGGCCACCTTCATCAGCACCTTTTGAAGAGCTCCCGCGCAGATCTAGCGCGACTCCTCGGCAAGCTGCTTTGGGATTTCTTCCCGGAGTCGCTGGAGGGCCGTCACCACGCCCTTGAAGAACAAGCTGAGCTTGGCGCTGGGTCGGAGGTGCTCATCGGAGGAATATCCAAGATCCTCCATCCCCAGCTGCGCCAGCTCCCTGTCGATGTCTGCGGCAACATCCACGAGACCCTCGGTCCAGTGCTCCACATTCTCCCTAAAGGTATTACAGGCGGCGGCCTTCGCCAGCAGCGCCTCATCGGCCTTGATCTTCTCCTTCAAGGCCACCTCCTGCCTCGGCGCCTGGCCCAGCCCGAGTCAAGGTGGTCAGCTTCAACTCAAGATCTGCGTTGGAGTCCTTGGCAGCGCTGAGCTCCTTGCTCCTCTCAGCGAGATGGCCCTGCAGCTCGCCAAGAGTGTAGGCGTCCTTCTCGCGCTCACGCTTGAGTGCAGCAAGCTCCTCGCCGCTCTCCTTGAGATTGGCCTCCAGCTGCATCACCTTCGTCTCCAGCTCCTTCTTGGCGGCCTCGGCAGCTGCGGCAGCATCCTTTGCTTCCTTGAGAGCCCCGCCAAATGTTGGCTCGCGCGTGGCTAGATCCTCCTCATGGCTGTCAAGATTAACCTTCCTCTGCGCCAACTCGCCTTCCTGCGCAGATAGCTTCTCGGCGGCAAGCCGCTGTTGCTCCTCAGCTTCAGCCTTCTCGAGGAGGAAGGCTTTGCGCTCCTCGGCGAGTCGCTCCTGCTCTTCCGCCAGGACCGGAGAGCTTCCTGGTTGAGGCCCCGGAGCTCCTCCGCGCGCTTCTCGATCTCTGCTCCCGCCTTTGCGACAAGCGCTTCCCGGGATTCCAGCTTGGCTTGTCGGGTGCGGTAGAGCGACAGCAACTTCCACAACAGCTGCTCCTCCTCAGACTCGCCGCTGCTGCTGTTTGGTGCGTCGACCAGCGTCAGTCCAACGGAGGCGAGCAGCTCTTCATCAAAAGTTTCTCCTTCGGCTGGCGTCCTAGAGCTCGACGCCCATGGGAGCTTGATGAAGACGCCCTCGCCGGCCTTCAAATAGGCGCCGGGCTGGGGCTCTTCGGCCGCGGCAGCTGCCATGGGCGGAGGGATCGTGATCGGCGTGGCGCTGGCGCTCCTGCGGCCTCGGGGCCGTCGGTCGATCGCCGGACCCCTCGCCCGGCTTCTGCGGCGGCAGCTTTGGCGGCCTCTTGGCCGGCGGGCTCGTCGGCGCCATCTTCTTCTCCGATGGCTGGCGTCGTCGATGTGCAGCAGCAGCGTCCTCCTCGCTGGCGGCCTCGGTCTCCATTGGCTCTGTGGCGGATGGATCTGACGACCGGAAAATGAAGAAAAGTCAAGGAAAGTTTTCAAGCAAGAGGATTACCTGTGCTAGGGTCTGCAGTCATGGTCTCTGCCACCAGGGGATCGCTGGTGCTGTCCCTTGCCGGAGAGCTGTCCCTTGCCGGAGAACTGCCCCTTGCCGGAGAAGTCTCCCTTGCCGGAGAACGCTCCCTTGCCGGGGAATCCTCCCTTGGCGGTGTAGTCGAAGCAGTAGGCATGTCAGGAGTGGCTTGTGGCACTCTGGTAAGGCTGCTCTGCTCCTACACAAATCAGCGCCGATATCAAGAAAGAAAGAGCACCCATGCACGCCAACAGCAAGAAGTAAACCATATATTTACGCTGGGGGCTGCGCTGGGGGCTGCTTTGAGGAAGAGTTGCCACGTCCGGCAAGGTGGTCTCAAGCCAGCGCCTCAATTTGTCGCGGTGGGTTAGATCCTCGATGACAATCACCGGGCCTTGGCTCTCTTCGACGCTCGGGCCAAGATCACGAAAAGGAATGGGGTCAGAGTGAAACAAATCAGGTACAAGACAAAGCAACAAGCTGAAGAACTACAAATGCTGCAAAGAATCTTACTCTTCTTCTTCCTCGTCGGAGCTGAGCGCGGAGTGCTTGCCGTGGTGGAGCGCGTCGCGCGGTGCGGCGGCTGTTGGCCCGTCTGCCGCCCCGCTACGTCTCCGGCCTTGCGGAGACGCCTTCTTGGTGAAGCTGGGGGCTCCGCTCGCGGCAAGCTGTCTGGAGGAGGGGAGGAGGCGCCCTCGGCGGGCTCGCTCGACTCAGCTTCAGGCCCGACAAGCTCTTCCTTGCCGGCAAACTCCCCTCGCTCGACAAGGCTTGCCGCCTCTGCTGCCTCTGCCTCCTCCACGGTGAACCCGAAATCGCCTGCGGCAGCGGCTGCTGCCGCCTCTTCCAGCCTGGTGGCGATGCGCTGCATCTCATCATCGGTAGTGTCGCGGGTGAGGCCCTTCTGTTCATCGGGGCGGACCGGCACTTCTACCAGGCTGTCAAAGAACACTTGCACGACGTCATCTGCAGGCTCTTGCCAGGTTGGAACGATTCCATGCGAGTCGCACAACGGCATCATTGCACGGATGCGGTCGAGCGAGGAATTGTTGCACAGCGGGACGACATTCTTCGGCAACTGAACACTCCGGGATGCTCAGGATCGTGCTTGAACAGCTCCAAGAGCATCGCGTCCAGCCTGTGACAGTGAAATTGAAGTTGAGGCCCGGGCGCAGCCGCATGATATCCGCCGCGTTCTGGAACTCCCAGGTGGGTCTCCTCTTCTCCTGCAGGGGGGCGATGCGGTGACGAAGGAAATCTGCGCCAACGGCGCCTACAGTAGTCCGGCAAGCCTCAGGCGTAGGATCCGGGTGACGGCAATCTTCAGCCTAGCGTCTTCCGGGGCCAGACTGCTCCAATCGTTGCCGTGCACTACTGAGGTTTGGCGCTGGGCGGTAAACGGCTGCGGGTTCTCCTCGACAATCCAACACCAGTCTACTCTCCACTCATCCCATTTGCTGCGGAGCTCTCCCTCCAGATAAGCTTCCTTATTGCCGGTCCTCGAGATCCAGGCGATCCCACCGGAAAGAGGCTCCCCTCTCTCAACTCGGGGCATAAAGAAGTGGCGGAAAAGGGCTACGTTTGGATGGACTCCGACAAAGTTTTCGCAGAGATGTGCGAAAACTGCGATGGTCAGAACAGCCTTGGGGGTGAAGTCAAGGAGGCGGAACCCGTAGGTGTTCATGATATCGCAGAAAAATTCAGAGAAAGGCGGGCAGAGCCCGCAGTAGAAGAACAGCGCGAAGAAAGGGTACCCATTCGGAGCCAGTTCCGAAGCAGCAGCTGGGAGTACCTTCGTGCGCGGATGCGCTCGCGTCTCCGTCAACCAGAAGAGGTAGTAGTACTCCCTCAGCTCCCTCGCGGCGAGCTGGGGGGGAAAGATTGCCCGCTCCTTCCGCAGCGCCGCAAGCCGCTGCGCCTCGGCCGACTTCACGGCCTTCCCCTTGTCGGCTTTCTCGAGCCATGGCGGAGGTGGTGAGGAGATCGACGGTGTTGGTGATCTTTGGTGGCGATGGGGGGCGGAGCGCTGCTCTCTCTTCAGCCTTGGGAAGAAGGGGGAAGCAGCGGGGGTTTTTTCGAGATTGGACAGCAACTGGCGAGATGGGCGAACTGCCCCTGTTTCCCCTGCTTATAAAGAGGGAGGGGCGGACGTTCCGTCTTTCCGAATAAAGAAACCACCCACGATCTCTCACACGACGCCGCATTCGGACGCTGGCCGCTTGTGGAGGGCGTGGTGGGTCCGGGTGAGTTACTGGCGTAACCCAGGCAGCGTGCCGTGCCCTGCTTTTGGGCCTGGCCCAACAACACTCGGCACCGCAGTGTGGCCCAGGCCGGGGCTCTGTCGGTGTACTAGAGTAGGGGTACCCTAGTATCCCGAACTTGTGCAGGCGCTTGCAGCCCCACGCTGCAAGGCTTACCGGGTGACCGCCAAGGTCCTCCGTGGTTCCTTCGAGCCATTCAAGAACAAAGTATTCAAGCCAAGGAGACAAGGCCCGCCAAGAGGAGCTTGCCGGAAGGCCACCCAAGGCCCGTAGGAGACAAGGCCCCGGCAAGAGGAGCTTGCCGGGAAGGCCACCCAAGGCACCTAGGAGACAAGGCCCGGCAAGAGGAGCTTGCCGGAAGGCCCGTGAGCGACAAGCTTCCAGACGCGACAAGACAACAACGCGGCAAGGCACTTGCCGCTGCAGACCACCACTGTACCTACGCTCCAGACATCCACTAACGTGTCGCCTGGGACCTTTCCAGCGCAGCGTGGCAAGAGGCCGTCTTGCGGCCGGAGCTGTGGCAAGCGGCGCCGACAAGATTGCCATCGTGGCAAGCGGTGGCGCCTCGACGGTCCCTTTCGCATCGTTAGGGCGACGAGACGGGCATTTAATGCCTTTGTCCCCTGCCGTCGGGGTTAGGTATGATACAATGCATGTGTAGCTGTACCAACCACTCCTTTTCCATTTTTACCCTTGTCTACATTGCCACCTATCGGAGACCCCTTTAGCATATAAAAGGAGGCCCATGCGCAACGTAGAGAGGGGTTCGAGAGGTTCGAAGCCAGAGAACACTCACGCTCGGTCTCGTTAGCAGCTTGTGTGTACTGTAGCACTCAGCGCTCCTGAGCAAGAACTCAATACACTCAGACATGCAGCAGTAGGAGTGTTATCTCTCCGGAGAGCTCCGAAGCTGGGTAAACTGCTCATGTGCTTCGCCTCGATCTGCTCTTCGTGCGACCTCCGCCCCCCGCCGAACCGAAAGAGGCTCGGTCCGCCGGTCCCATAGGTGTTCGTGGGCCAGATCAGCCTCCCCGGCATGTTGTCGGTGTCAAAACCGGCGGATCTCGGGTAGGGGGTCTCGAACTATGCGTCTAGGCGGATGGTAACAGGAGACAAGGGACACGATGTTTTTACCCAGGTTCGGGCCCTCTCGATGGAGGTAATACCATACTCACTGCTTGATTAATATTGATGATATGGGTAGTACAAGAGTAGATCTACCACGAGATCAAGGAGGCTAAACCCTAGAAGCTAGCCTATGGTATGATTGTTGTTCGTCCTACGGACTAAAACCCTCCGATTTATATAGACACCGTATAGGTTAGGGTTACGCAGAGTCGGTTACAATGGTAGGAGATCTACATATCCGTATCGCCAAGCTTGCCTTCCACGCCAAGGAAAGTCCCAACCGGACACGGGACGAAGTCTTCAATCTTGTATCTTCATAGTCTTGGAGTCCGGCCATGACGATAGTCCGGCTATCCGGACAGCCCCTAGTCCGGGACTCCCTCAGTAGCCCCTGAACCAGGCTTCAATGACGACGAGTCCGGCGCGCATATTGTCTTCGGCATTGCAAGGCGGGTTCCTCCTCCGAATACTTGATAGAAGGTTTTGAACACGAGGATAGTGTCCGGCTCTGCAAAACAAGTTCCACATAACACCGTAGAGAGAATAATTTTTGCACAGATCTGCTGACGTATTCCGCGGCGTGACATCACACCACGGCCAGGATTTTATATGAATTGTTTTTTATTGTTCCACCTCAACGTGTTTAGCGAGGCGGTTTCCTTGGCACGTCTTATCAAAGCATAGATCATGCCCCCTTATTCCGGGATTCTCATCAATACGGACGTGGGTAACCCAGCCGCGCCATTGATTACGACGCTTGGGAAATAAGCGAGTTTTACCAGGCTGGTGGGGGACGCATAGCGTCGTCCGTCCATATAAGGGGATAAGGATCCACCTTTTCACCTACGCCTTCTTCCTCCTTTGCTTATCCATTTCAAGACTTTCGAGCTCCAGCGCCCAAGTCCGCACATCCCACCTCAACCTTCTCCAACCATGTCAGGAGCGGGAGGTAGGTTGATGGCCTCCTCCGTCACGGAGGGGCACATCACAAGACTGCGGGAAGCCGGATACTTGTCCGGCAACATCGCGCATAGGCTGCCCGATGCGGGGCAGCTTATTCCAACCCCCAGGCCCCATGAGAGGGTAGTGTTTCTCCCCCACTTCCTCCGCGGACTAGGTTTTCCACTTCACCCATTTGTCCGGGGGCTCATGTTCTATTACGGCCTGGACTTCCACGATCTGGCCCCCAATTTCATCCTCAACATCTCGGCGTTTGTCGTTGTGTGCGAGGCCTTCCTCTGCATCCAGCCCCACTTCTGCTTATGGCTAAAGATCTTCAACGTCCGACCAAAGGTAGTGGGCGGCCGTCAAGCGGAGTGCGGAGGCGCCATGGTTGGCAAGATGGCCAAAGTCCCATGGCTCGAAGGCGCCTTCGTGGAGACAATAAAGGGGTGGCAATCGGGGTGGTTCTACATCACCGAGCCCCGCAACACCAAATGGGTGGCCGCCTCAGATTCAGATCTGGCTTCCCACACGGCTCTTGTCATGGAAAGAGACGGCCCGACGTGGGGGAATTCGGACGAGACATCCGGACTTCAAACATGCGTCCAAACCTGGTGGCCAAGAATCTTAGGCTTGTCGACGTAATCCAGGTGATGCTCATCCGCCGGATTCTCCCATGCCAACAACGGGCCTTTAACTTGTGGGAGTTTGATCCGGCACAGCACCAAACCTTGATCCGGCTCTTCGACACTACGTACGAAGACGCCTCGAAGGTGCTGTTCAAGGGCGCCGAAGCCCCAGCATCCGCTACCAAAGATCGCGGATACAGCTCGCAGCGTCAAGCCGGCGAGGTAAGTTATTTTACCCTTTACGGGACTCTTTTTTCATAGATTGACTCTATGTGGGATCTAAAAACTCCCTATTTTTTGACAGGACTGGCTGAAGACGTCCGGACAGATTAACTGTCCAGCTCCTTTGCCAGAAGACCCAGCGGACGCCTTGATTGACGGGCTGCTGGCTCCGGCGCCCCATGTGGTGCCGGAGAAGAAGGCCAAGAAGGAGGCCACGGAACTTCGAAGGAGCTCGACGCCAGTGCTGTCGATTCAAGCGGAATCTTCTCCACGAAGACGAGGAGGAAGAATAAGAAGCCTTCCCCAGCGGGGAGGAGAAGAAAAGGAAGGCCGCCTAACGGGGAGGCCGGAGGGTCCAAGAAGGGAAGAACCCTTCCTCCGGACTTCTCCACCAACGTCGACGACGACGAGGAGGATTGGCCTACAAGGGCCAAGCCCTGGCGAGATCGTAAGTGTCCGGATACCCATGGCTTTTTATTATTGTATAGTGTTCTCTAATGTCGAACAACCGTGCAGCCCGCCCAAGGGCGAGTTCGCCGATTCATTGAGCGGGTCCCTAGGCTCGTCGGAAATGGAGAGTACCTCGCTTCCGACCGCCTCCTCACCTCGCGCTGCGGGCGACGCCGCGGCGGGGCCCCAAGAGGGGCTTGCTCAAGAGGAGGTAGCGCAGGAGGTGCCATAAGGCAACCTCCCGGACTCCAGACGCGCGGGGTCAAGACCCCCAGGGGCTCTAGGACCGACCCTAGTCCGGTCTCCATGCCGGAACCTTTAGTGGTTCCGGAGTCCGGCAAGCGGACCCTTCGGAAGAAGGGTAAGACGCCGGTGTCCTCCGTCCAACCGGAGGCACCGGATAGCGATCGGAGGCGCTTAACGACGCTTCCATCAGGAGGAGCACCGCCTTTGTTATGAGTGCGGTGATCCGGACAGTTCAGTCCGCCAAGAGTGGACTGACCGAAGCCTGTACCAGCCTTCTAACAGGCTTTGAGGTAAGTTTTCGTGGAGACAATATAACTGCATAGACAGTAGCCCCTGATGCTTAGTTCGGTGTTCGGAAAGAAAAGCCGTACTAAGGATCTAAAAAGATATACGCAGGAGTCTAACATAAGTATGTCAATATGGGAATGCAGGCTGCTTGCCGACCTCTCCAAGACCGATCAAGTGTGGTCAATGCATTAAAGCAGAACCTCGAGCGGTCCGAGAACGAGCTCGAGGACAAGGAAGGTAAGTAATACCTTATTAAAGAAATACCTTATAGAAAAGTTTTTGGTTGGAAAAAATAACAGGAATAACTTGGGTACTGCAGGTGCCACGAACGAGGTGGCAACCCTGAAGGAAGCGGTGTCCGTGGCCGAAAACAAAGCGGCTGCGGAACGCACCAAGCGAGAGAATGGGGAGGCGCAGCTGGCCAAGGTACGGCAAGAGATCCAAGCTCTCGTGGAAAAACACGAGAGTTTGGAGCGTGACTCGAAGACTCGAGAGTTCGAGCTCGCCTCTGCTCTTGAGAGTGCCAAAGCTGATAAGGCCGAGGCCCAAAAAGCCCTCCAAGAAATTGAGTCTTTAAAGAAGATAGCGGCGGGTAAGGCATTCTTTATGCAAAGCAAGCATGTGAAAGTGAATTACCTATTACTTAACCGGATACGGAGCTCTCCAGAGCATTCGCAGATTTGCCCTCAGAGTGTGTCCGATGTCGCCGCATTCTACCGCGCCAAGGAGGGAGCTCGATGGAAAAGGTGTTCTGGTCTCAAGATGTCGAGGCCGACCATCCGCTGCTTCGAGCAACCAGCTGAAGCAGCTGGTCGAGCTCCATAAGGTCGCCGAGCAGGCCATGAAGGGCCTTATAAGCGGGCTGTGGCCATTGGAGGCCATGCCCGGAGCTACTTCGGCTTGGTGCAGGGGCTGGTGGATGCTCGTCTGCGGCTTGAAGTCATCAAGCGCTCCGTCTGCATTGAAGGTGTCCGTCGGGCCCTTGCCCGTGCTAAAGTGCACTGGGGCAAGCTGGATGCGGAGACGCTTGTGACGGACGGGCCACCTAAGGGCCATGAGCATCGCACGCACGAAATGTACTATGAGGGCCTCCTGAAGGGTGCCCGCCGAATAGCGGATGAGTGCTCCAAAGATGTAATTTTTGAATAAACTCGCATTTGTTATCCTGTACACTGAAAACATGTTCATACGCGCTAAGCAACTCTTATTAATTTAAAATATTACCTTCTGTTCCACCGTTTATCAAATTTGAGAGATGGCAAGTCGTTGGCTTCAGCCCCCATGCCACGAGTGCTGGGCTGTTCGGGATAAACTTGAGCACTCTTGTTCCCATTCTTGGGTCCATCTAGGGAGGCGCTCAACACAACGAACAAGGCAACCAGACTTATAATGCTTGAACACTCTCACTTAGCCATAGAATTCTATAGTTTTAAATTCCGGCGAAGCCCCTAGTATTCGGAAGACCGAGTTCGGGGCGCTATCCACGCCTTGGCCGGACAATTCCGGTTCCTCGCTCTAAGCGGCATAAGTCTTTAGGGACTCGAAAAAACCTCTCGAACAGCGATCGCTCTCGCCCTATCATGACGGTCAATTTTAGCTTTCTCCATCGAGGTGCTCGACCCAGATAATCGGGGCACAATCGCGATGGTTCTCCGGTGCTACCTTAGCCGATATAGCGGAACGTAAGGTACCAAAACACGGAGCCGGGCAAACCCAACTATTGACCCAAGACATGATTCGGAGCCAATTCATATAATGCTATAAGTTCGGGTGCCGCACTTGTGAAAGTGTTCGGACTTATCACACCATAATTTTGGGATACTTAAGCCCTCGGTGTATTGGCCGTACCAAGGTGTACGGTTGCAACATGTCGTGAAATGAACATATGCATATATAAAGGAAGTAGAGCAATAATAAGCAAAAGCTATGTATTGTTTAGTCAAAAAGGTACTGCAATGGAAGCAGAACGATACAAATAGTGTGATAAGCAAGGGATGGGACTATCTAACATGTCCCCCTCTAGGGGTAAGCTGCTGGATGATATGTAAAACAGGTATAATGCTCGTAATAGAGACCACCTGAACACTCGACGTGGCTTTCCGCCTCCCTGGATGTTGCATCGTGAGTTCGGCGATTCAAGTGCCGGACAGGACTTCTCAAAGACGGAGTCCTGAAAGTAAAAAAAGGAAGAAAAAAGGAAAAAAGAAAAAGGAAATGACACAAACGGGAGCCCCTGGTGCGGTCGAGCCGTATTCTTGGCGTGCCGTTGTCTTGCCCCTCCCCATATGCCCATGGTATCTCCAGAGCGTAATTATGTACGCGTAATACTAGCTTCGCAATTTCACGAGGGCTGGGGTTGGGGCCGGATTGCTACTCGTGCTTGAATCGTGCCAAGTGGTCTTGTTGCAGGTGACTCCGGGCGCGCTTGGCGGTGTCCGGACGCTTAGTGGCCGGACTCGAGAATTTCCATAAGAGGCTGCTTTGCACCTCCGCCGCGAGGGCCGCCGTATGCTCCTCCGTTCGGAGAGAGCATTCGGTGTTTCCATTGACCGTGATTACTCCTCGAGGGCCTGGCATCGTGAGCTTGAGTTATGCATAGTGCGGCACCGCATTGAACTTTGCAAATGCGGTTCGTCCGAGCAGTGCATGATAGCCACTGCGGAATGGGACGATGTCGAAGATTAACTCTTCACTTCAGAAGTTATCCGGAGATCCGAAGACCACTTCGAGTGTGACTGAGCCTGTACAATTGGCCTCTACACCCAGTATGACGCATTTAAAGGTCGTCTTTGTAGGTTTAATCCTTGAGGGGTCTATGCCCATTTTGCGCATTGTATCCTGATAAAGCAGGTTTAGGCTGCTACCGCCGTCCATCAGGACTCTGGTGAGGTGAAATCCGTCAATAATTGGGTCAAGAACCAATGCGCGAAGCCGTGCGGACGGATGCTAGTGGGGTGGTCCTTCGATGAAGGTCATCGGGCAGGTGAAGACCATGGGTTGAACTTTGGGGCGTGGCTCCATCGCATATACGTCCCAGAGTGCACGCTTCCGCTCCCATTTGGGTATGTGGGTTGCGTATATCATGTTCACCGTCCGCACTTGTGTGGGAAAACCTTTCATCCTCTATTGTTCGGCAGCCGGGCTCTTCCTCGTCATCGCTATGCAGCCCCTTGTCATTGAGTTCGGCACTTAACTTGCTCGCTTGTTTGAACACCCAACAATCCCTGTTGGTGTGATTGGCTGGTTTTTCGGGGGTGCCATGTATCTGGCACAAGCGATCGAGTATTTGGTCCAAGTTGGACGGGCCCTGGGTATTTCTTTTGAATGGCTTCTTCCGCTGACCGGGTTCAGAGCCTCTGAATCCGGCATTGACGGTTGTATCTTCAGCATTATCGCCGTTAATGCGGCGCTTGTTCTTGTTGCGACGCGACCTGCCATTGCTGTCCTTGGTATCCGGACTATCAGGATGTTTGGCCAAGTTGTTGCTTCGAGCTAGCCAGCTGTCCTCTCCCGCACAAAAGTGAGTCATGAGGGTTGTGAGGGCCGCCATAGATTTCGGCTTTTCCTGTCCTAGGTGCCGGGCAAGCCACTCGTCATGGATGTTACGCTTTGAAGGTTGCAAGGGCCTCGCATCCGGACGAATCAACGATTTGATTTTTCTTTGTTAGGAACCGAGTCCGTAATTGTCGGCTGATTCTTCCGGCTGCTGAATTATGTGGCTAAGGTCATCGGCGCCCGGTGGTCGCACATATGTGCCCCGGAAGTTATCAAGGAATGTGGCTTCCGTGTCCTCCCAACAACCAATTGATTCTGGCCGGGCAAGCTATTGAGCCAATGTCGAGCTGGTCCTTTAAGCTTGAGTGGGAGGTATTTGATGGCATGTAGATCATCACCATGGGACATGTGGATATGGAGGAGATAATCCTCGATCCGCACCGCAGGATCTGTGGTACCATCGTATGATTCGATGTTTACGGGCTTGACGCCTCGGGATTTGATGATCCATTAATTCATCCGTGAAGCATAGTGGGTGTGCGGTGCCTCAGATATTGGGCTATATCACGACGTAGCTCATATGAGCTTTGTCTCATCGTGGTTCGCCCGGCCGGTTTTGCTGTATCCGGCGCGACGGTAATCATCCCGCATTGCTGGGCGCCCACGCGATCCGTAGATCGATCTTGTATGTTTCGCCTTATCCTCCAATATATCTTGCAAGTCCGACGCGTTTTCCCGTGCCTTCGTACTTTTTGAGCGGCGTCGGGGTGTGGCTTGAGCGGAGGGCCGAGAGGCTTCTGTCATGCCACGGGTGGCCGGGTCTGCCATGTCATGCGCCGGTGACTTGGGTGCTTCCTCTTCTAGTCGAGGCAACGGCCCGCGTTTGGGGTAGCTTTTGGAGGGGCGTTCGACTTCATACTCCTCGGCTGCAAGGACTTCACCCATCCGGCTAGCAGGTCTTGGTCAGCTCTAAGTTGTTGCTGCTTTTTCTTGAGGCTGCTTGCCGTGGCTATAAGCCTGCGTTTGAAACGCTCCTGTTCGGCGGGATCCTCAGGCACGACAAATTCGTCGTCGTCGAGGCTTGCCTCATCTTTGGAGGGAGGCGCATAATTATCGTCCTCGACCTCTCTTTCTGCCACACTCTCGTGCGGACTTTCTTCTCCCTCCTCCTGCGCTGAGTCCTGCTGGAGGGGGTTCTCTTCGGCGTTGTCCGGGGTGTTATTATCTCCCGTGCCGGAATCACCGTTTTTGTTGTGGCGGGATTTAGAGCGGCGCCGCTGACGTCGGCGCTTCGGCTGTTTCTTGGAGGGGTCATCCTCCGTTGTTCCATCGCCGTTCCCATCTTTTGGATGTCCACCATATATATATATCATATGACGAGGTGGCCTTCCAGTGCCCTGTAGGCGCTGGGTCTTGGTCGTCTCCGGCATCGTCGTCCATACCGTCGATGTCTTCGGAGTCGTAGTCTAGCATGTCGGTTAGATCATCGATAGTGGCTACAAAGTGGGTGGTGGGTGGGCATTGAATTTCTTCACGTCTGCATCCCAACCTTCCTAACCGTAGTCCGCCAGGGCTCTCCGGATAAAGAGAGAGACTTTAGTGAATTCAGGATGTCGCCAAAGGGCGAGTGCCGAAAGATGTCCGCTGATGAACTCCATGACCGGTGCCCAATCGGATTCGATTGGCAGGGGCGCGGAGGGTTCGGAGTCCGGAGAGGAGTCCGGTACCCTAGAGTCGAGGTCTTCGCAAAGGACAGGGATGGAGCTTTCGATCTGCTCCACATGGCCAAGCGAATTGGCCCGCAGTGCAAAGCCGCCGAACACGAAGATCTGTCCGGGGAGAAAAGTCTCACCCTGGACCGCGTCGTTGTTGTGATCGAACGAGCCATCGGGCCTATCGGTGACGACACAGAGGAACTCTCAATGAAAGCACCAATGTCGGTGTCAAAACTGGCGGATCTCGGGTAGGGGGTCCCGAACTATGCGTCTAGGCGGATGGTAACAGGAGACAAGGGACACGATGTTTTACCTGTGTTCGGGCCCTCTCGATGGAGGTAATACCCTACTCCCGCTTGATTAATATTGATGATATGGGTAGTTCAAGAGTAGATCTACCACGAGATCAAGGAGGCTCAACCCTAGAAGCTAGCCTATGGTATGATTGTTGTTCGTCCTATGGACTAAAACCCTCCGGTTTATATAGACACCGGATAGGTTAGGGTTACATGTTGTCGCCATTACAATGGTAGGAGATCTACATATCCAGACGCCAAGCTTGCCTTCCACGCCAAGGAAAGTCCCATCCGAACACGGGACGAAGTCTTCAATCTTGTATCTTCATAGTCTTGGAGTCCGGCCGTGACGATAGTCCGGCTATCCGGACAACCCCTAGTCCGGGACTCCCTCACCTGTCATCTCTGTTTAAATAGGAGATCACTGTTATCATGGTTTAGGTGACATAGGTGCTAGTGTGAGTGCTATTCCTTACACATTATATCAAAAAATTATGAATGACATAGCACCCGCTGAAATAGAAGACATAGATGTTACTATTATACTTGCTAATAGAGACACCATATCATCAATTGGGATTGTTAGAGATGTTAAAGTCTTGTGTGGGAAAATAAAATACCCTACTGACATTCTTATTCTTGGTTCCCCACAAGATGACTTTTGTCCCATTATCTTTGTTAGACCTTTCTTGAACAACGTTAATGCTAAGATAGATTGTGAGAAACAAACTGTCGGTGTTAGTTTTGGTGATGAGTCTCATGAGTTTAATTTTTCCAAGTTTAGTAGAACGCTTCATGAAAAAGAATTGCCTAGTAAGGATGAATTAATTGGTCTTGCTTCTATTGTTGTACCACCTACTGATCCTTTAGAACAATATTTGCTAGACCATGAAAATGATTTACATATGCAGGAAGGAATTGAAATTGATAAAATTTTCTTTGAACAACGTCCACAGCTTAAACACAATTTGCCTATTGAAACTCTAGGAGGTCCTCCTCCACCTAAAGGTGATCCTGTGTTTGAATGAAAACAATTGCCAGACACTTTGAAATGTGCTTATCTTGATGAAAAGAAGATATATCCTGTTATTATTAGTGCTAACCTTTCAGAACATGAAGAAGAAAGATTATTGAAAGTTCTAAGGGAGCAACGAGCTGCTATTGGATATACTCTTGATGATTTAAAGGGCATTAGTCCCACTCTATGTCAGCACAAAATTAATATGGAACCTAATGCTAAACCCGTTGTTGATCACCAACGTCGGTTAAATCCGAAGATGAAAGAAGTGGTAAGAACAGAAATATTAAAACTTCTGGAAGCAGGTATAATCTATCCTATAGCTGATAGTACAGGGGTGAGTCCTATTCATTGTGTTCCTAGGAAAGGAGGTATAACTGTTGTTTCTAATGATAAGAATGACCTTATTCCATAAAGAATTGTTGCAGGCTATAGAATGGTAATTGATTTTAAAAAATTAAACAAAGCAACTAGAAAAGATCATTACCCTTTGCCTTTTATTGATCAAATGCTTGAAATATTATCTAAGCATACACACTTTTGCTTCCTTGATGGATATTTTGGTTTTCACAAATACCTGTTTCTCAACCTGATCAAGAAAAGACCACTTCTGCTTGTCCTTTTGGAACCTATGCTTATAGACGTGTGCCTTTTGGTTTATGTAATGCACCTGCTACCTTTCAAAGATGTATGACTGCTATATTCTCTGAATTTTGTGAAAAGATTGTTGAGGTTTTCATGGATGACTTTTCTGTTTATGGGAAGTCTTTTGATGATTGTTTAAGCAATCTTGATCGAGTTTTGCAGAGATGTGAACAAACAAATCTTGTCTTGCATTTGGAGAAGTGCCACTTTATGGTTAATGAAGGCATTGTCTTGGGTCATAAAATTTATGAAAGAGGTATTGAAGTGGACCAAGCTAAGGTTGATGCAATTGAGAAAATTCCATGTCCTAAAGATATAAAAGGTATTCGTAGTTTCATAGGTCATGCTGGTTTCTATAGGAGATTTATCAAAGACTTCTCTGAAATTTCTAAGCCTCTCACTAGTCTCTTGCAAAAGGATATTCCATTTGTTTTTTATGATGATTGTTTAGAAGCCTTTGAAACACTCAAGAAAGCTTTAATATCTGCACCTATTGTTCAACCACCTGATTGGAACTTTCCTTTTGAAATTATGTGTGATGCTAGTGATTATGTTGTTGGTGCTACTATAGGACAAAGAGCTGATAAGAAACTGAATGTTATTCAGTATGCTAGAAAAACTCTAGACAGTGCTCAAAGAAATTATGCTACTACTGAAAAATAATTCTTAGCAGTGGTGTTTGCTTGTGATAAATTTACACCTTATATTGTTGATTCCAAAGTAACTGTTCACACAGACCATGCTGCTATTAAATATCTTATGGAAAAGAAAGATGCTAAACCTAGACTTATTCGACGGGTTCTCTTGTTACAAGAATTTGATTTACATATCATTGATAGAAAAGGAGCTGAGAACCCAGTTGCTGATAATTTGTGTAGGCTTGAAAATGTGCTTGATGACCCACTACCTATTGATGATAGTTTTCCTGATGAGCAGTTAGTTGCAATAAATGTTGCTCGCAATACTCCTTGAAATGCTGATTATGCTAATTACATTGTTTCTAAATATTTACCACCTAGCTTTACATATCAACAAAAGAAAAAATTCTTCTATGATTTAAGACATTAATTTTGGGATGACCCACATCTCTATAAAGAAGTAGATGGTATTATTAGACGGTGTGTACCTGAGCATGAACAGGGACAAATCCTACAGAAATGTCACTCCGAAGCTTATGGAGGGCATCATGCTGGAGATAGAACTGCTCACAAGGTATTGTAGTCTCGATTTTATTGGCCTACTCTCTTTAAGGATGCCCGTAAGTTCGTCTTATCTTGTGATGAATATCAAAGAATAGGTAATATCGGTAAGCGTCAAGAAATGCCTATGAATTATTCACTTGTTGTCAAACCATTTGATGTTTGGGGATTTGATTACATGGGACCTTTTCCTTCCTCTAATGGGTATACACATATTTTGGTTGCTATTGGTTATGTTACTAAATGGGTAGAAGCTATTCCAACTAGTAGTGTTGATCACAACACCTCTATTAAAATGCTTAAGGAAGTTATTTTCCCAAGGTTTGGAGTCCCTAGGTATTTCATGACTGATGGTGGTTCACACTTTATTCATGGTGCTTTTTGTAAGATGCTTGCCAAGTATGATGTTAACCATAGAATTGCATCACCCTATCAAGCTCAGTCTAGTGGTCCAGTTGAACTTAGCAATAGAGAAATAAAATTAATTTTGCAAAAGACTTTTAATAGGTCCAGGAAGAATTGGTCTAAGAAATTAGATGATGCACTTTGGGCTTATAGAACAGCATATAAAAATCCGATGGGTATGTCTCCTTATAAAATGGTTTATGGAAAAGCTTGTCATTTGCCTCTTGAGTTAGAACATAAAGCATTTTGGGCAGTTAAAGACCTCAACTATGATTTCAAACTTGCTGGTGAAAAGAGGTTATTTGATATTAGCTCTCTAGATGAATGGACAACCCAAGCTTATGAAAATGCAAAATTATTCAAAGAAAAAGTTAAAAGATGGCATGACAAAAGAATCCAAAAGCGTGAGTTTAAAGTTGGAGAATATGTTCTTTTGTACAACTCCCGTTTCAGATTCTTTGCAGGAAAACTCCTCTCAAAATGGGAAGGCTCATATGCCATCAAGGAGGTTTACCGGTCTGGAGCCATCAAAATAAATATTCCCGAAGGTACTAACCCGAAGGTTGTGAATGGGCAAAGAACAAAGCATTATATCTCAGGTACGCCCATGAACGTTGAAAGTAATATTATCGAAACTTTGACACGGGAAGAACACATAAAAGAGTCCTTCCGGAATACTCCAGAATTATGAAAATATGGAGATATGTGATACGGTAAGTAAACGGACTCCAAAAAATCCGAAAACATATTTTTTATCAGTTTTGGAAATTTTAAGAATTTTGGAAATAAAGAAACTTCCAGGAAGAATCCCCTGGTGGGCACAAGACGCCGGTGCACGCCAGGCTTGCCTAGCGCCTGGCACGCCCAGGTGGGTTGTGCCCACCTAGGACACCTTCCGTACTCCATTTTTATTCCGTATGCTTGTCCTCCAAGATAAAATATCTATATATATTTCCGAACCTGTTGATCACCGTATCGCGGAGAAATCCTCTGTTCTCTTTTCTTGCTATTTCCTGTCAGATTTATCAAGCCAGGCATCATGTCTTCTTGCTCCTCCAACAACATGCAAGAAGATGCCTGGTTGATGAAGATCGAGACGAAGCGGTAAGAGCCTACAGACGCCGTCAAGGGAGACAAGGGCAAGAAAGCTACGTTAGATCCATCGCCAGTGGCAGCACAAGCACTGCTGGCCGAGGAGGAGGAAGAGGATATCCTTAAGCCCTACCTTACTCACCTTACTCCTCCTGAGATTGAAGCTTTTCGCGTCATTGAAATAGTTCGCATACAGAATAAGTATCTCACTCGCGAAAATATTCTTCATCAAGAGCATATCATCCATCTCCGGAGCGTCATCCGTCGATTGGAGAATCTCTTGATCCTTAAGGATAGGATCGCTTCATCACCACCATCATCTTCTTCACCACCAAAGGAGAACTGAGTATCGGGTATGGGCACTGCCCTTGGATTCCGCCAAGCTTGGGGGAGGTGCACCAATATCGTATCATCCCACTATCTTCTTGCTTTCACTTATTTTAGTTCAACCTTTTGCATTAGATGAATAAAAGTTAGTTCGATCCTTTCTTACTTGAGAGTTTGCTTAGTGACCTATCCTTGTAATCATGTGAAAGTTATATAATAAAGTTTAGTTTGAGTTTTTGCTTTCTTTACTCTCATGTTGCAAATAAAGAAGGAAAAAGAGAAAGGAAATAAATAAAAAGAAAGGAAATAAATCAATAAGATTATATACTAATCCTATGGTAGGTGATGGAACCACATAAGGAAAAGCATAAGTAGAAAATTTTATTAGAGATTGACAAACATAGCATTAGTCAATGATGCAACTCATGAAAGAATTAATAAGGGAAGAGAAGATTCACATATAAATATACTATCCTAGAAATCTTTTGTGATTGTGAGCCCTCATCAAAATATTTTATGCCAAAATTGTTGACGTTAGACAAGGAAGACAACTTAATGATTTATGTTTGTTTATATTCACATAGAAGTCATATTGTCATATATCCTTTAACATATGATGATTGCCCCCTATCTTCGCTAGCCAAAAATTCCGCACTAAGTAGAGATACTACTTGTGCATCCAAAAACCTTTAAACCCAAATTTTATTTTCAAGAGTCCACTATACCTACCTAGGGATCGAGCAAGACCCCTCAAGTACGTTGTCATCTATGCAAAAAGGGCAATAAAAATTTCTTCTAAAAGTGTGAGATCATTTAGTGTAAGAGAAAATTGAGCGTTGTATGAACTTGGATGGCAAAGAATAAAAGCGACATACTGCATAATAAAGGTTGTCTTCTTAAGGGGTAATACAATGTGATGTTCTTTTGCACTAAGGGATTGAGCATACAAACAAATAAGCGCATGGCAACATCTACTTCCCTCTGCGAAGGGCCTTTCTTTTACTTTTATGTATTTATCTTTATGAAACGAGTCAAAGTTTTCCTTCTACTCCTTTTTATATTTCTCCTTTGGCAAGCATCATGTGGTGAGGAAAGATCTAGGCACACATGTCCAGTTGAATATAGATAGCATGAGTTATTATTGTTGAAATCACCCTTGCGGTGAATATGCTGGGAGGCGAAACTTTAAGCCCCTATCTTTCTATGTGTCCGCTTGAAATGTTTTGCTCATGGGTACGAGGTGAGTGTTAGCAATCATAGAAGACTATATGATGGTTGAGTATGTGGACTTTCCTAAAGGCTCTGATACGTGACCCTTCCTGAAAAGATGATGAATTGTAGTTGCAAAGTTGACTGAGAACATAGTTTGTTAGTTTCTAATAGAGTTTTTGCTTTATGCATAAATTGTGTGATGAACTATTACTTATACATGAGAAGTATATGATAAAAGTTCTTTGATAAAAGTCCTATGTTTAATTTTTTGCTGTTATAATAATCAACATGATGCTTCTATGTCCGTATTTTGTTTTTATCGACACCTCTCTCTCAAAGCACCTGGACATGTTTTTCGATTTCAGTTTTCGCTTGAGGACAAGTGAGGCCTAAGCTTCGGGGAGTTGATACGTCAATTTTGCATCATGTTTTCTTACTGTTATTTATGTTGTTTTTATCCATAATAATGCTTTTTGGAGTAATTCTAATGCTTTTTCACTCATAATTTGCAAGGTACACACCAAGAGGGAGAATTTCGACAGCTAGAAATCTGGACCTGGAAAAGCTACGTCAGGCTACCTATTCTGCACAACTCCAAACAAGCTGAAACTTCACGGAGATTTTTTTCATGGGATATTTAAGAATTATTGGAGCAAATAACTACCAGAGGGGGCCCACCAGGTGGGCACAACCCACCTGGGCGCGCCAGGGAGTCTAGGCGCGCCCTGGTGGGTTGTGCTCACCCAGTCCCACCGCCGGTGCCCATCTTTTGGTATATAAGTCATTTTGACCTTGAAAAAATAAGGAGAGGATTTCGGGAAGAAGCGCCGCCGCGTCGAGGCGGAACTTGGGCAGGAGCACTTTTGCCCTCCGGTGGAGCGATTTCGCCGGGGGAACTTCCCTCCCAGAGGGGAGAAATCATCGTCCTCATCATCACCAACAACTCTCCCATCTTGGGGACGGCAATTTCCATCAACATCTTCAACAACACCATCTCTTCTCAAGCCCTAGTTCATCTCTTGTGTCCAATCTTGTTACCAGAACTATAGATTGGGGCTTGTGGGTGACTAGTAGTGTTGATTACATCTTGTAGTTGATTACTATATGGTTTATTTGATGGAAGATTATATGTTTAGATCCAATATTATATATAATACTCCTCTGATCATGAGCATGTTTATCGTTTGTGAGTAGTTACTTTTGTTCTCGAGGTCACGGGAGAAATCATGTTGCAAGTAATCATGTGAACTTGATATGTGTTTGATATTTTGATAGTCTGTATGTTGTGATTCCCTTAGTGGTGTCATGTGAACGTCGACTACATGACACCTCACCATATTTGGGCCTAAGGGAATGCATTGTGGAGTAGCTATTATATGATAGGTTGCGAGAGTCACGGAAGATTAAACCCCAGTTTATGCGCTATTTCGTAAGGGACCGATTGGATCCAAAAGTTTAATGCTATGGTTAGAATTTATTCTTAATACTTTTCTCATAGTTGCGGATGCTTGCGGGAGGGTTAATCATAAGTAGGAGGTTTGTTCAAGTAAGAACAGCACCTAAGCACCGGTCCACCCACATATCAAATTATCAAAGTAGCAAACACAAATTGAACCAACATGATGAAAGTGACTAGATGAAAATCCTGTGTACCCTCAAGAATGCTTTGCTTATCATAATAGATCGTTTTGGCCTGTCCTTTGCCTCAAAAGGTTTGGGTTACCTTTCTGCACTTTTGTTACTACTATTGTTACTTGCTCGTTACAAATTATCTTGCTATCAAACTACTCCGCTACTTACAATTTCAGCACTCTCAGACATTACCTTGCTAAAAACCACTTGTCATTTCCTTCTGCTCCTTGTTGGGTTTGACACTCTTACTTATCGAAAAGAGCTACAATTGACCCCTATACTTGTGGGTCATCAGAAGCTCATGAATCTCCTCTCACAGTTCATCCCGGTGGTACTAAAATGTATCAAGACCTAGGCCAGAGGTTTTGGTGGACTAGGATGAAAAGAGAAATCGCTCAGTTCATTGCTAGATGCGATGTCTGTCGTCGCGTTAAAGCAGAGCATCAACGGCCTACTGGCACCCTTCAACCTTTAGCTATTCCTGAATGGAAATGGAATAAAATTGATATGGATTTCATTACCGGGTTTCCCAGGACCAAGAGATGGAGTGATGCTCTCTTTGTCGTCATCGATAGTCTCTCCAAAGTAGCCCATTTCCTGCCCGTTCGAGAGAGTATAACCACTAGCCAGCTAGTAGATCTATAAATCTCTTGGATAGTATCTCTTCATGGTGTTACATTGGAGATTAATTCAGATCGTGGAAGTATCTTCACCTCGATTTTGGGAAAGTTTTCAAAATGCTATGGGGACTCTTTTCTCCTTTAGCACCGCCTTCCACCCTCAATGAAGTGGGCAAGTAGAACGAATCAATCAAATTCTAGAAGATATGCTCCGAGCCTCTGTTATGTCATTCAGTATGGATTGGGAGAAATGTCTTCCATTCGCGGAATTCGCATATAACAATAGTTATCAAGCTAGCGTGGGTAATGCTCCTTTTGAAGTTCTCTATGGACGGAGATGTCGAACGCCCCTTAACTGGTCAGAAATAGGGATAAGACAGTTTTTTTGGCCCGGACATGATCCAGGAAGCAGAAGAGCAAGTTCACATCGTTCATGAGAAATTGAAAACAGCCCAATCTCGTCAAAAGAGCCAATATGATCGCCATCATAAGGATGTAAATTACAAAGTCGACAGGAAGTCTTACCTTCGGGTTACTCCTCTGAAGGGAACCCATCGATTCGGTATCAAAGGCAAATTGGCTCCTCACTACATTGGTCCCTTTCACATTCTTTCCAAACAAGGAGAAGTTGCCTACCAATTGGAACTACCTCTGCACCTTTCCATAGTCCATGATGTCTTCGATCTTTCTCAACTCAGGCGTTGCTTCGCGGATCCTATTCGTGGAGTGGACCATGAAATGCTTGATCTCCAAGATAATCTCACATATAGAGAATATCCCGTTCTTAACCTTGATCAAGCCGAGTGTGCCACTCAATGCCAAAACATTATGTTTCTCAAGGTCCAATGGTCACACCATTCCGAGAAAGAAGCTACTTGCGAAAGGGAGGATCGTGTTTGACTTGAGTACCCCACACTCTTCCCGACGGACCCTGAATCTTGGGATGAGATTCTTTTGAGTGGGGGTGAGTTGTAACAACCCTAGTTAGCATTTGCACTTGGACTAGGTAGAGTGATGCATCATGTCTAAATTTTCTTTAAACTTGAAATGGCGATCAGCAAACCCGAGCACCCCACCGAATATACCAGGTTCAACTAAAAATGATTTCAATGAACCCAAAATGCCCTTCATAAATGTTCATCATTTTTGAATTGGGCTAGAACCTCTGCCAAAATGGTGCACATTTTTCTAGGACACTCTGGATTTTTTGAACTAATCCATAAAGTATTTGCATTTGGACATTCAAATCTTATAAATAATTTCAAACGTCCAAATAATCTTGAAAATATTTGAGGGCTGGTGGAAATAAGTTCACAAGTGCCCACACATATTTTCAGCATTTTACAAAGTGATTTGGCATTTTTGCTAAATAAAAAACAAAGGCAGAAAAGAGAAAAGAAAAACAGAAAAAGCAGAGAGAGGGCCCCCAGGCCACTTACCAGCACTGGGCCGGCCCACCTAGCCTGGTGCCAGTCACCCCTACCTCTGCCACTAGGCAGAGGAGGGAGACAGGGCACGCGCTGAGCGCGCCACGCACCTCCCTACCTGCCTGCATAGCCCGCGCCACTACTAGGCCTCGAAGGGCCTCCTCGGCGCCGCCCTGAGCCCCTGGACGCCTATTCTCCCGCTCCAACTCTCTCCCTCGCCCTCCCCCGCCATGGCCGACGCGCTCATGAGCACGCTGTCGTCGTAGACGACGCCAGTGCCTCCCCCACATCTCCTCCCGTGTCAACGCGCCTCGTTGCCGTCCGCTACGCCAGGCTAGCCGAGCCCCGAGCGCTCGCACGCCCCGTAGAAGCTTCCCCAACCTCGTCCTCACCATTTGGCCGCCGGAGATCCCCCTCGCCACCCCGACCACTTTGGCCCCTCCCCGAGCTACGCCACCGCCTAAGCTCGCCACCGACGTGCCCCCGGACATCTAATGGCCCAGCCGTCATGCCCAACATGCTCCCCACGCCGCGTAGCTGCCGTAGGTGCCTCTCACGCGCCGCCACGGCCACCGCAGCTAAATCACCATGCACACCCGATCATCGGCAGGCGCCACGAGCTTGTTCCCGGTGAGATCCAGTCGTCCCAGCTGATCTCGCATGCCGCACTGGATGCGGGTGAGCACCAGCTCCCCGTGGGTGGCCTCTGCCACTCATTTGTTCGCCGGAGGGTGATAACCCACAAGTATAGGGGATCGCAACATTTTTCGAGGGTAGAGTATTCAACCCAAATTTATTGATTCGACACAAGGGGAGCCAAAGAATATTCTCAAGTATTAGAAGTTGAGTTGTCAATTCAACCACACCTGGATAACTTAATATCTTCAACAAAGTATTTAGTAGCAAAGTAGTATGGAATTACCGGTAACGGTGGCAAAGGTAACAGTAGCAGTTTTGTAGTAATTGTAACAGTGGCAACGGAAAAGTAACTAAGAAAATATCAATATGTGAAAAGCTCGTAGGCATTGGATCGGTGATGGATAATTATGCCGGATGCGATTCCTCATGCAATAGTTATAACATAGGGTGACACAGAACTAGCTCCAATTCATCAATGTAATGTAGGCATGTATTCCAAATATAGCCATACGTGCTTATGGAAAAGAACTTGCATGACATCTTTTGTCCTACCCTCCCGTGGCAGCGGGTTCCTACTGGAAACTAAGGGATATTGAGGCCTCCTTTTAATAGAGTATCGGACCAAAGCATTAACACATAGTGAATACATGAACTCCTCAAACTAAGGTCATCACCGGGAGTGGTCCCGATTATTGTCACTTCGGGGTTTCCGGATCATAACACATAGTAGGTGACTATTGACTTGCAAGATAGGATCAAGAACTCACATATATTCTTGAAAACATAATAGATTCAGATATGAAATCATGGCACTCGGGCCCTAGTGACAAGCATTAAGCATAGTAAAGTCATAGCAACATCAATCTCAGAACATAATGGATACTAGGGATCAAACACTAACAAAACTAACTCAATTACATGATAAATCTCATCCAACCCATCACCGTCTAGCAAGCCTACGATGGTATTACTCACGCATGGCGGAGAGCATCATGAAATTGGTGATGAAGGAAGGTTGATGATGACGGCAGCGACGGATTCCCCTCTCCAGAGCCCCGAACGGACTCCAGATCAGCCCTCCCAAGAGAATTTAGGGCTTGTCGGCGGCTCCGTAACGTAAAACGCGATGAATCCTTCTCTCTGATTTTTTCTCCCCGAACGTGAATATATAGAGTTGGAGTTGAGGTCGGTGGAGCACTAGGGGGCCCACGAGGCAGGGGGCGTTCCCAGGGGGTAGGCACGCCCCCACCCTCGTGGATAGGGTGTGGGCCCCCTGGCCTTGATTCTTTCGCCAGTATTTTTTATATATTCCAAAAATATACTCCGTGAAGTTTTAGGTCATTCCGAGAACTTTTATTTCTGCACAAATATAACACCATGGCAATTCTACTGAAAACAGCGTCAGTTCGGGTTAGTTCCAGTCAAATCATGCAAGTTAGAGTCCAAAACAAGGGCAAAAGTGTTTGGAAAAGTAGATAGTTGGAGACGTATCAGAGGGCCATTCCCGAACCCCTCCGCTACATGTGTGGGCGCCGGCATCGAGCCGCCGGTGGTTTAGCCCTGGTTGACCAGGGGTTTGATCTCCCTTATGTCATTGAGCCTGTTAATTAACCTAGGTTAGTGTTAATTAAACTAAGTTAGTAAGGTTAGTCACTTACACGCGGGACCCACTAGTCAGTTTGACCTGGGCTGCATCGTTGACCCGATGATGTCATGCTGACGCAAGGCTGGCGTGGTAATTCCTTTTCTTGAATTACTTTAATTTCTAAGTAACCATAAATTCCGGAAAAAGGGTTAAACTTAAAAAAAACATAGAAAATAATCTATAGCTTAGATGGAAAATATTTATATATGAAAAATCCAATCTATCCATTGCTACTGGTTTCATGCATGACAAAGCAACTTAACCTTGTTGTATAGATCAAAACTACTTAATGCACTTTGTAAATTCATAGTTTGAATTTGAATTTGAGCCCTTGGTTCAAATAAGCTCAAACCCTTCTATTCTTAGTTGCATTAGCTCAACACATCCATTTTGCCATGACATGAGCATGTATCATATTGTTGCATATCGCCTTGTATTGATTGTGTTACCGGTATGATCTCCATGGCAGGTTCTGCTCCCGAGGATATCCACGAATATCCAATCGAAGGGCGGTACCCTTCCACCACCCTTCCAGGCAAGCAACCCCCATTGATTATTTCGATACAATCCCATCTTCTCGCTCCTGCTCTCATTTACTACATTAAGACAACAACTTTTTAAATTGCTGTTTGCTGCGGTAGATGAACCCCTTTCCTCTGCATGACCTGTATTTTCCATAGTAACTGTCAGGACCCCGGTCCTAAGTCACAACGATCTAGCATGTAACACATCATATCTCTTTGCGGCCTCACGCATGGTATCCCCATGGGTGCCATCTTACATGACCCGGGACTGTTTGCGCCTTTTGGCTCACGTATATGATAGTGTCGCTAGCATCCATATGACAGAGAACTCGGGCCGACATGACTAGTGGTAAACCCAAGGTGGCGCTAACTTACACGGACATGCATACATGACCCAGCAATGCACATGTCGGTCATCAACGTATGAACCCAAGGCGTAGCAAGCTAGAAGGACTTAAAGGAACAACGCGTGCCATTTCCCCAAAGGGACGGATACAGGAGCAAAGAAGGACACATGCTGATCATCCCATGTGTTCTAGAGTAGTAGCAAGCTACCATGGCTCAGTGCAAGCACTAGGTGACATTTCCCCATAAGAGAGGCTACCAAGAATAAACAACTAGATTGCCGGATCCCACATATACCAAGAATTTGAAAATCATACACACAATATGCTCGATATGTGTAAATACAACATGTCATCACAACAAAACTCTATGACTCAAAGTATTTATTCAGAAGGCTCCGAAGAGTCATACATATTAGGAATTACAATTATGGGTCACATGACCCAACATACAGAGCCTACAGGCAACGGAAGCACAAACATGTCTGGGTACATACACTTAGCTCTAAACAGTAGGAAATGATGACCACATTCCAATTCATCCCCGATGAATCAGACCTGACACAACTGGACGCAATAGCAGGAATAACAAGCAAGCATAAATTAGTAGGCACATCATGGCTGAAACAACAACTACTCATGCTAGTGGGTTTCAACTATTTGTTGTGGCAAAGACAGGTCATGCAGAGGAAAGGGGTTCAAGTTACCGCAGCATGTAACAGTTGAATCGTTGATGTCCTAATGCAGTAACAGAGAGCAGGACCGAGAGAGTGGGATTTTATCAGAGTGATCAAGGGGGTTTTGCCTGCCTGGCACTTATGAAGATAGTAATAGCTCTTCATCGGTGTCATCGAAGTCATCGTCGGAACAACGTCTACTGAGAGGGGACAAACACCGGCATACAAGAGGGAACACAAACAATGCAATGCAACAATATGATGCATGAATATGACATGGCAATATGATGTTGATTGTGCTAATGCAACTAGCAACCAGATTAAATGAAGATGGTATGAACAAAAGTTTCAAATTCAAACTCCATATGTGATTATTTAAATGCCAATTATGCAAATTGTCATATATAGCAACCTTAGATTGTTCAAACATGCATTTAAAAGGTACATATGGAAAGATTGGATTTTTCTGATCATTTTTCATATATAAATTATTTCATTTGGAGTTACTGATTATTTTCTGTGACTTTTAGAAGTTTAAGTCATTTTCTGGAATTTCCTGAATTAGTTTCAATCCAAAAAATCATTTACCGCATCAGCATGGCGTCACTGTGATGTATTCGGTCAACATGGGCGGTCCAGGTCAAACCTGACCAGTGGGACCCGCCTGTCAGTGTCACAAGTTAATTAGTGCTAAGTGGAAAACTAACCTAAGTTAATTAGGGCCTGGGCCGACATGTCAGTGACCCGGGGTGGTCAAACCCTCAGTCAAAAAGGGCCAACGCCACCGGCGGCTTGACGCCGCTGACGGCAAACACGGCGAAGCACTATGGGGTTGCTTCTCCGGCGGCTAAACGCGTGGCGGAGGGCACCAGGAGGGAGCCCTTTCTTGCCCGCATGTAGGGGCGCACGCAGCTAGGCACAGGGAGGTCGGGGTCAATGGCGGCGACCACATGGGTGGCGGCCGGAGCTACGGCATCTAGCGGAACGGGGCTACGCAGCATGACATGAGGAGATGGGGGACGTGTTCGGCTCTAGGGAGCGTGCTGAGCTCAGGGGTGTTCTCGGACATGTCGTGCATGAGCTCTAGCCATGGCGACCTCACGGACAGCGGTGAGAAGCTTGCGGCCATCGTGGGAGAGCCAGCTAGGGCACGAAAACAGAGGGGTTGAGTAAGGGGGAAGGAGCAGGAGCTCACCGGGATGCGGCAGGGGAGGTCAGCGGCCTCGCGGACGCGTCGGAGATGGTGAATCGACGGCGGTGAGCTTCGGCATCCGAGGAGGAAGACAACGATGGTGACGGCGTTGCAGGGTGTCCGGCGATGTGGTTCGACGGAGAGGAAGAATAGGTCATGGGGGAGCTTCTGGGCACATCGCAGGGCGTTGGGGAGGCAGCGGCCACGAGGTTCATGGCGGCGAGCTTGCGCGGCTCTCGGCCATGGCGATGAGATGGTGAGGAGAGGAAGAGAGAAAGCTAAGGGAGAGGGGAATGGTAGAGGGGGTCGAGGCCATCCTGCTGGTGCTTCGGGCAAGCTCGCGGAGGGGGAAGCAGACAGGGAGGAGGTGGCACCAGCTGTGTGTGCTGCGAGCACGCAGCTGCTTCTCCTCCTCGCAGGGAGAAGAAGACAACGTTGCCCCTCTAGGCTAGGCTCCTACAGTGCTGGGCTGCCAAGTCAGTCCTTGTCTCTCTCTTTCCTAATTAATGTTTCTAATTCTATTTTCTGCAACTATATTTGTTGTGATTTTCAAATCAAACCATTTTATTAATTCTGAAATTTAATATGGGAACTAAATGGATATCTCCAGAGCCCCACAAAAAGTTTTAGAATAATTGGACATGTACTTCTTTTATAACAGAAATAAATCCAATTCAAATACATTATGATTTAGTTTCAAATTCCCAAAATAATTACATTTAATGCTCTAAAATATTGGTTTGAATTTTACATCTTGCCAATATTTTCAGGATTAACATGAACATTTTCTTGAACCTATTTGAAGAAATTTGCAACTTGATCATTTCACAGATTGATATGTGATGGTTTCCACTAACCTCAATTCAACTTTCATAAATTTAAACATGATGCATGGATTATTATGCAACTATTTACAATCAATTTCTAGGGCTGTGACAACTCATCCCCACTAAACAAGAATCTCGTCCCGAGATTCAAGACGTGAGGTAAGAGGACAGAGGAGACATGGAACTGACACGGTCTTCATGATCCATTGCATTTCCTGAGGTCGTTAATTCATTGTATCATGTTGATCTTGAGATCCTTGCTTTCGAGATGTTATTCCAACGATGACGATAGAAAGAAACTCTACAAGAATTGATCTTCTCAAAGATCGAGCAACTCACGATCAACTCACGATCAACTCATGGAATGAGACATGATAACATCTCTCGAGCTGAGAAACAAAACACATAGCAGAGGTGATTGAAGGCAGTTGAAGAAGGTTCAAATTGGTTGGCAACAATTCCATGCTTAATAAGATGGTGGAGGGGTTCCAAAGTAGCGAGGAGTTAATTGCCATGATCACATAACGGGCACCTTAGGAAGGTGACTCGTAGAATTATTCCCTAAAGTGGCAAAAAGAATACATTTGATATAGAGATAATTGAAAATCTTCATACCAAGCTAATGCAATTCAAAAACGATGTTTGAAGGAGTTTGAAGAAATGGCATACTCTGTTTGGAAAGGAAACTAGAGTTATAGGTCAACTCGGCAAATGAAAGGCACATTCTGATACATACTGAGGATATAACCTAGTGTGTGAGCATGCACACAAGAACCTAAGCATTTCCACATTCATCAATGTTTTACCAACATCCGTGCTAAGGATCCTGACAACACATCATACTACCATGATGAACAATGACAGACACTACTGTAGGATGCTGCTAACGCGACACTGCGATCAGAGACCCTTCAAGAAACTGTATGCGATGCCATAATCGCAAACGGTGTTGTATGAAAACTGTCAGAAATGTGTAAAACGTTCGCGATGACGGATGCATCAAACACGGTTTAGGTTTTAGTTGCATGTGCGATGAAGGGCATACGGTTCAGTTCAATGAACTGTTTGCGATGAGGAGGAACAAAAGAAACGGGCAGACCGATGGAGGCATGTGCGATACACAGCATACGGTTCACTCGGATGAACTGTTTGTGACTAGGTAACACAAAAGAAACGGTCAGCCAGATCAAAGGTGTGTGCGATGTACATCATACAGTTCACTCGGATGAACTGTTTGTGATTAGGCAAGAGAACAAAAACGGTTCAATATAACAAGATGTGTGTGATACGCGACAAACAGGTCTGTAATCAGAAATGTGTGCAAAGACCGATAATAACGCAGACGATTGCTTCTAATAAGACGTATGTGATATGCTCTATCTACTCAACATCTATTGGCCATTGTGGGATGGGCGGTCATCCAGATACACCATAAGGATGCGAAGAGGCATTCCTATCAGCAAGGACTAGCTGTTCCACCAGTAGCTTATGTAAGAAAACTATCAAGTTAAGTGTGCTCAACCTGGAGCAGCCATCGGATGGGTGACTGGATGGGAAGTTGTGTCGATGTTAAATTAGGTGATGGAATGGGTCATTTGGGTCAAATGACCAAAATGCCCCATTCCCTCAGCTAATTTAACCTCGAGGTCCTTGTTTTTTATTTTTTATTTTTTAACACATGTTAAAGAAGTACCGCATTACTTTTTGACAATGTGCGATAAATGGCATACTGTTGATCCATCCGACCTATTTGTGATGGAATAGGCCGTGTGTGTTGTGGGCAAACATTTGCTAGTATTCAACCATTTGGGATTGAATAATTCATCACCGATGGGATCCCTAGTGTGGTCCATGTTCATCTGATCATCGTGTACTTCTTGTGCTAGCTCGATGCTAAGTTTCCATTAATTGATGGCGTTTGATGAACACACCACCATTTCCTGCCATTTCCTCACCTGTTTCGCGCCACCCTGCTATATTGCACAAAGGAAGCGTGCGACGCACGGAGGCGGCAAGCGCAACCTATAGCACATCCACCTTTTCCAAGCATGCCAACCGACCAAAGCGCCGCCTCTGCCATCAACCTCGTCGACGAGGAAAACGAGCAGGCGCCACGGCCCGTCGAGGCCGAGGCGCTGCCCGGCAACGTGATGGACGACACTGTGATGCGCGTCATCGCCAGGGTTGAGCAGGCCTTTGGCGCAGGGTGCTTGAGCACCGCAGATCAAGATAGGCATGTCAACGCCGACAGGCTGCAGCTCACCGCACAATATGATCGATGGCGCGCCGCAGAGCAAGCTAGGCGCGTCCACGCTGATAGGCTGCGGCTCACCACACGGCGAGACCGTTGGAGCACCGCAGAGCGAGAGGCGCGGCACGCCGCATAGCATGAGGGGATCCAACAGCGCTTGCCTATTGTCGACACAGCGTCGCAACTTGGTACACGTCCCGTCAGTACCCCTATTCCTCACCAGTAGTGGGCAGATGCCCTCAACACCGTACTTGCACCAGATGCCGGCCAGGACGTACTTGCACCGGACGCCCGCCGTGCCGTTCACATGGGTGCCGCCTTTTGCCTTCTCCACGGCCCGCTGGATGCCAACGCGCTGGTCCGTAGGATCGACCACCTCCTTGGCCCAGGTGTCCACCTGGGCGCAGTAGATGAACATGGCCGTCGCATCCTCGAGCCGGTGATCTCCGATGAAATAGCCAACTTGGAGCTCGAGATCGCGCTCCAGATGTACCGCGAGCGTGTCGTCCGCTTGGACGAACGCATGCACGAGTTCAGGCAGAGCCAAGAGCTACCCTTGGCAAGGGCTACTGTTCATGGTCTCATGGACGCGTTTTATTTTGAATTTTTTTCGAAGTGGATAGCTTTGTATTCACATCAATCATAGAATTGCTCTATTTCAATGTGTGTACTATGTTTTCCATTCTTATATGTTCTGTTTCAATGTGTGTATGTACGCTTTCCATTCTTTATATATGTGGATGATAACAGCTAGATTCGAATTAGTATAAAAAACAGATGGAAAATGGAATTCATAATATATATATATATATATATATATATTAATTGTTCATTAGATCATCACAGAATATATATACTCCGACTCCTCCTCCTTGCAGCGCTTGACATACTAATCTGCCTCTTGCTGGCAGACGCGCGCGGCCGGTCTTGCCATTTTGTTGGCGCCCACCGGAGCTCCTCGACGGTGGCATGCTGGAGCTTATCAGCCCACCTCCACACAGCGACGAGGCGCCCAGCGCCTATGACCTTCCTCGCGAAGTACCCGTCTTTGTACACCTCCTCGGCACGACGACGCGCCCGCCCCCAAAGCTTCGCCGCCTCCTTTTTCCAGGCAGCATCACGGGCTTCATAGGCCGCCTGGTACCTGGCTTCCTCCTCCGCCATCTCCTTCTTGAATACCACTTGCCTGGCTTTCTCAGCCGGCGACAACGACTTCCACAGACAAAGATTGTACTGGCCCCAAAACCAATCCAAAGTTGGGGGGTCCGGCACAACCTCGTCAGGCGGCGCGTAGGGGTCCTTGTCGCTGCTAATCGCGTGAGCGTCCTCGGGGGGCGGCGACTCCTCTTCGGCGCGTGGGCAGACCGGCAGCACCATGGCAGAGATGGCGAGGGGAGGGTGAGAGAGTGAGAGAGGGTGAGCGAGGGGAGGATGTAGATGAGAATGCAGGCGGGACAACATGAGCAAGGTAGTATTTATTGGCGGCTGGAATTTACGAGTACACACGCCGGTTGCCAGAATTTACGAGTACTGTAGTTTGAATTACACACAATTCCTGCAGCAAATCCGTGTGTGAACATAATAGCTGACGGTTTCCAATACAGAACCGTGTCTGATTAATAACCCCCGCTAATCACCTACCAAACCTCGAGCCACGAGATAGAGTGCCAATCGTGTGGGCGCCGGTTGTCTTGCCAGATCTTTACATTTTATTTTTTGAACACTGATACGTCTCCAACGTATCTATAATTTTTGATTGGTCCATGCTATATTATCTTCTGTTTTGGACATATTGGGCTTTATTATTCACTTTTATATTATTTTTGGGACTGACCTATTAACCGGAGGCCGAGCCCAGAATTGATGTTTTTTGCCTATTTCAGAGTTTCGCAGAAAAAGAATATCGAACGGAGTCCAAACGGAATGAAACCTTCGGGAACATGATTTTTGGAACAAACATGATCCAGGAGACTTGGACCCTAAGTCAAGGAAGCTTCGAGGAAGCCACGAGGTAGGGGGCGCGCCTACCCCCCTCCCCCCCAGGCACGCCCTCCACCCTTGTGGGCCCCACGTTGCTCCAACGACGTACTCCTTCCTCCTATATATACCTACGTACCCCCCAAACGATCAGATACGGAGCCAAAAACCTAATTCCACCGCCGCAACCTTTTGTACCCATGAGATCCCATCTTGGGGCTTGTTCCGGAGCTCCACCGGAGGGGTCACCGGTCACGGAGGGCTTCTACATCAACACCATAGCCCCTTCGATGAAGTGTGAGTAGTTTAGCTCAGACCTTCGGGTCCATAGTTAGTAGCTAGATGGCTTCTTCTCTCTTTTTGGATCTCAATACAATGTTCTCCCCCTCTCTCGTGGAGATCTATTTGATGTAATCTTCTTTTTGCGGTGTGTTTGTTGAGACCAATGATTTGTGGGTTTATGATCAAGTTTATCTATGAACAATATTTGAATCTTCTGAATTCTTTTATGTATGATTGGTCATCTTTGCAAGTCTCTTCGAATTATCAGTTTGGTTTGGCCTACTAGATTGATCTTTCTTGCAATGGGAGAAGTGCTTAGCTTTGGTTTCAATCTTGCGGTGTCCTTTCCCAGTGACAGTAGGGGCAGCAAGGCACGTATTGTATTGTTGCCACCGAGGATAACAAGATGGGGTTTTTATCATATTGCATGAATTTATCCCTCTACATCATGTCATCTTGCTTAAGGAATTACTCTGTTCTTATGAACTTAATACTCTAGATGCATGGTGGATAGCGGTCGATGTGTGGAGTAATAGTAGTAGATGCAGGCAGGAGTCGGTCTACTTGTCTCGGACGTGATGCCTATATACATGATCATACCTAGATATTCTCATAACTATGCTCAATTATGTCAATTGCTCAAAAGTAATTCGTTCACCCACCGTAAAATACTTATGCTCTTGAGAGAATCCACTAGTGAAACCTTTGGCCCCCGGGTCTGTCTTCATCATATTAATCTTCCAACACTTAGTTATTTCCATTGCCTTTTTAATTTGCTTTTATTTTACTTTGCATCTTTATCATAAAAATACCAAAAATATTATCCTATCATATCTATCAGATCTCACTCTCCTAAGTGACCGTGTAGGGATTGACAACCCCTTATCATGTTGGTTGCGAGGATTTATTTCTTTTGTGTAGGTGCGAGGGACTCATGCAGTAGCCTCCTCTTGGATTGATACCTTGGTTCTCAAAAACTGAGGAAAATACTTACGCTACTTTGCTGCATCACCCATTCCTCTTCAAGGGAATACCAACGCAGTGCTCAAGAGGTAGCAAACACCAGATATTTACATCATCTGATAATTTTTAACTCGCACACGAGTACACAAAAATATGATTTTTCAAACCGTTTTGGTTAGGTGTTGCATGTAGATGTAGTTCAAATTTGAATAACGGTCATTAAATGGTTAGAAAATCACTTAAATGTCTTTAAAAGGTCAAATGACCCTGTAAATTTCCAAATTTTCACATGACAGTTGTACGTTAAACGTAGGGAAAAATTTGAAGGCCGTAAGAGGAAGCTATCTCCCGTCCGTCAGCAAACATGCATTGTTCCCTCTCGGAAACACGAACCTTCTAGTGAGTTTCTTCGGTTTGTGAGGGGTATGTGTCCAAACTTTCGTCAAACAGGCCAATTTTTTTACCACATCATCTTGGTGGCATGACATTAAATCAAGCAGGGTTTCATGTTTTTCTGATAATTTTTTACTTTTTTGGAATTAAAATGCCATGGCATGCACTCCATGCATGTGCCCATGCCTTGACACCAATATGTTTGAAAATTCATTCAAATTTCTGCACATGGAATTAACTCGCACACAAGTACACAAAAATATGAATTTTCAAACCGTTTTGGTTAGGCGTTGCATGTAGATGTAGTTCAAATTTGAATTACGGTCATTAAATGGTTAGAAAATCACTTAAATGTCTTTAGAAGGTCAAATGACCCCTGAAATTCACCAAATTTTCACATGACAGTTGTATTAGTGCACGTTAAACGTAGGGAAAAATTTGAAGGCCGTAAGAGGAAGCTATCTCCCGTTCGTCATCAAGCATGCATTGTTCCCTCTCGGAACCACGAACCTTCTAGCGAGTTGCTCCGGTTTGTGAGGGGTGTGTGTCCAAACGTTCTTCAAACATGCCAATTTCTATGCCACATCATCTTGGTGGCATGACATTACATCAACCAAGGTTTCATGTGTTTCTGGTCATTTTTCTATTTTTTTGAATTAAAATGCCATGTCACTCCATGCATACGTATGCATGTGTCCATGTTGTTAGACCAATATGTTTGAAACTTCCTTCTAATTTACTGCACATGGAATTAACTCGCACACATGTACATAGATATGATTTTTCAAACCTTTTTGGTTAGGCATTACATGTAGATGTAGTTCAAATTTGAATTACGGTCATTAAAATGGTTAGAAAATCACTTAAATGTCTTTAAAATATCAAATGACCCCTAGAATTTTTCCAAAATTTCACATTACAGTTGTAGTAGTGCACGTTAGACGTAGAAAAAAATTGAAGGCCGTAAGAGGAAGCTATCTCCCGTTCATCATGAGACATGCATTGTTCCCTCTCATAACCATGAACCGCCTAGCGAGTTGCTCCGGTTTGTGAGGTGTGTGTGTCCAAACTTTCGTCAAACATGCCAATTTATTTACCACATCATCTTGGTGGCATGACATTAAATCAAGCAAGGTTTCATGTTTTTCTGATCATTTTTTAATTTTTTGGAATTAAAATGCCATGGCATCCACTCCATGCATGTGCCCATGCCTTGACACCAATATGTTTGAAAATTCCTTCGAATTTATTGCACATGGAATTTACTCGCACACAAGTACACAAAAATATGATTTTTCAAACTGTTATGGTCAGGCGTTGCATGTAGATGTAGTTCAAATTTGAATTACGGTCATTAAATGATTAGAAAATCACTTAAATGTCTTTAAAAGTTCAAATGGCCCCTGAAATTTACCAAATTTTCACATGATAGTTGTATTAGTGCACGTCAAACGTATAGCAAAAATTTTTGAAGGCCGTAAGAGGAAGCTATCTCCCGTTCATCATCAAACATGCATTGTTCCCTCTCGGAACCACGAACCTTCTAGCGAGTTGATCCGGTTTGTGAGGGGTGCGTGTCCAAACATTCGTCAAACATGCCAATTTCTTTACCGCATCATCTTGGTGGCTTGACATTACATCAACCAAGGTTTCATGTGTTTCTCATCATTTTCTATTTTTTGAATTAAAGTGCCATGTCACTCCATGCATACATGTGCATGTGTCCATGTCGTGAGACCATTATGTTTGAAAATTCCTTCTAATTTACTGCACATGGAATTAACTCGCACACAAGTACACATATATGATTTTTCAAAATGTTTTGGTTAGGCGTTGCATTTAGATGTAGTTCAAATTTGAATTACGGTCATTAAATGGTTAGAAAATCACTTAGAAGTCTTTAAAAGGTCAAATGACCCCTATAATTTTCCAAAATTTCACATTACAATGGTAGTAGTGCACGTTAGACGTAGAAAAAATTTGAAGGCCGTAAGAGGAAGCTATCTCTCGTTCGTCATCAAACATGCATTGTTCCCTCTCGGAACCACGAACCTTCTAGTGAGTTGCTCCGGTTTGTGAGGGGTGCGTGTCCAAACTTTGGTCAAACATGCCAATATTTTTACCACATCATCTTGGTGGCATGACATTACATCAACCAAGGTTTCATGTGTTTCTGATTTTTTTGGAATTAAAATGCCATGTCACTGCACGCTTAATTGTGTCATAGCCGTTAGACCAATATGTTTTAAAATTCCTTCCAGTTTTCTATACATGGAATTAAATCGCACACAAGTACACGAAATATAAGTTTTCAAACCGTTATGGTTAGCTATTGCATGTACATGTAGTTCAAATTTCAATTACGGTCATTAAATGGCTAGAAAATCACTTAAATGTCTTAGAAGGTCAAATGACCCCTGAAATTTTCCAAAATTTGACATGACAGTTGTATTAGTACTACAAAATTTCTCGTTCATTTAAAACACCATCAGTTGGCACTTTATTCCAAATTTGTCTTTCACAGCTAACAAAAAATATCTACGACATCACACACAGTTGTTTTCTAGGAACCGTTTGAGATGAAAATATCTGGGTCTATGTAAGTCTGCCTCCTTAAGCTTCGCCGGCTCGTCTGCTCAAGTGCTGGCAACCCCCGAATCCACGAATCCCAATCCCCATTCCCGCACCCCCTTCTTGCAAAGATGAGGCCGAGGAAACGCTTCGTGAAGGCCCGTACGATGGCCGCGTCCCCCCCGAGCGCCGCCGCCAGCGCCGAGAGCGCGCCCGCCTACGCCGAGAGTGCTGCCGCATCCGCATTGAGCATGGCCACTTCCACCAAGAGGGCATCTGCGGTAGCCGACAGGGCAGCCTGCAGCAGCCGAGACTGCTGGAGCTGCTGCTGTGACGGCGGCTACAAATGTCGAGAGCGCTCGAGCTGCCGTCCGTGCCGCTGATGTCGCCCTGGCCCGGGTTGGGGCCATCCACACCAAGATCGAGGATGCACACGCCAAGATATTCCAGGCCACCTCGGACTACAACATGCAACCCACGTATGAAAAGGCGGCGGTGGCCATGGAGCACCTACTTCCTCATGAGGTCGCCGAGCGGGTGCTGGAGATGCAGGAGGCGACGGAGATCAAGGAGCACTGGGAGGAGGAGTTGCGCGTGGCCAAGGTCGAGGTAGAGAAGATTCTATCCGTCGAGGAATCGGCGGTGGAGTACCAACGAGAGCTGTGGCGCAGCCACTACTATGAGTACTACAACCTTGAGGGTGGCGCTGAGGACGAGGACGAGGATGAGGAAGAGGATGCGGTCGACTTCAGCTGGGGGACGCGGAGTCCACCAACAGCTGCATGTAGCCAAGACAAGTCATCGACGTCTCATCTCACACCGGCGATGCATAGGCCGGCGCACCGACGGATTTTCAATTATGCGTACTTAGGCTTGGTTTTTAATGCTGGTCTTTTGTTAGAGCAATGTTTAGGTCAACTGGCTCTGTGTAATTACTAAAATTGCTTGATTCAGTGAGTGTGGTCTGTCTGCTGTATGCCCTTTTGTGTGCCCAAATTAGCAAGTGATGTTAAATTATGCAATGACGTACACGAGGAACTTTCCACCAAAATTTGAATTATCAAACTCATCCCATGCGCGTAAAGCAGAAGAATCGTTTGCGATGCACACAATCGTTCAAAGTGAATGGTCCGGCGGCACCACGCGCGTTCAAAGTGAATGTTCCCATGCCTTGAGACCAAAATTTGAATTATCAAACTCATCCCATGCACATAAAGCACAAGAATCATTTGCGATGCACACAATCGTTCAAAGTGAATGGTCCGGCGGCACCACGCGCAAAGTTTTCCCCCACATTTCAAAAAAATTGGCCTACCACCAAAATATCTACCCCGGCCCCATTCCCCCCTTCCCCACCCCCATTTCTCCCCAACCACGAGTCACATTAACCTTGTTTTGTCCTTCCTTCCTTCCTTGCTAAGCTATCGCCGCTTCCTTGCTCTCGCCGTCTCGCATCCTACCGCCGGGGTCACCATGGTCTTCTTCGAAGGCATCTCCAGCGGTTCCTCCTCCGGCGACTACTACTTCACCACCCGGGTATGCCTCTCTTCTCTCTCGGGCTATGACTTGGAATGAAGGATTTTTACCCGAAGGTCGATTTGAGTCGTTTCTTCCTCTTGTAGCTTCCTTAGACCATCAGTGGCAACGAATGGAGCGGGGTGGCTGAAGATCTATCTGCTCGTTGTCACCATCAATCTCCATGCGTGAAGCTACTTGCGTTTGATTCTGTGGACACTGGGAGGAAGTTTCTGGCATGTGCAGAGAAGGTTAGACCCTCTTCTGTTGTTACAAATCATTTGTTAGATGTGATTCAGACACTGTCATGGTCCCAACCCATTCATACCACACCTTCAACCAAACGCATCCTAAGACAGTGTCACAGTTTGTACCTAGTATCTTAAATTGTTGCCATCTCATCAGCGGTGCAATTAGAAAATTATTTAGTACCGCTTCAGCAGTTTGTCCAGCCAACTTTGGTCCACACATCTGAGTAGCCAAGCAGTAAAATACTAAATCTTTATGGCACAAAGCAACTAGGCATCGGAGCAACTACGTGCTTCGCAGTCCGGGTCCCTGATTTTTTTTCCGCTGCATCGGCTCGCCAGTTCAGGACACCGGTGCGAGATATAGCAACAGTTGTCTTTACACTAGTTTTGGCATACATAGTGGACGGCCTTAGTGCTATTAGTTCTATGTTACTAAATTTGTGCATGTACACACCTGTTAGTATCAATTTGCTGTCATCCAAACACTGCCGCTATGTCTTTATTGCGATTATATTTACCTTCCTCATAAAATGTTCAATTTGTTATTTATTGTACATGAGTAAGAACTTGTAGTGTCGTTGTAGTTATTTATAGCTTCTGATGTTCTAGAATTTGGTTGTTCTCTCAGTACCAATTATTTCATTTGCACATTGATCTTTTTGAGAAGATATGTCATAATTAACATGTTTCTTTAGTTTTTCAAAATAAGCATTGGTGATTTTCTATGTTTCTATAAACCCATTTCCCCTACAATTGTTACTGATCTAGTTTTAAATATTATAGGATGAATGGAAGTGTTCTTACCTGGAGTGGGTTGATCAAGAGTGGCCAGAGTCTTTGAAGATGTGCCTAACGAGGCTCTGGAGCATGTATGAGGAAGTGAACATAGCTAGGCTTAGAGAAAGTCTTGTCAATGCTGAGGCATATTTCAAGATGCGGGATAAAAAGTTGAAGGTGGAGCATGAGCTCAGATTAAAAAAAAGACTTTGCTAAGATGGTTTTGGCGAAAGAGGAGGCACTTTCCCAGTTTGCCCATGCTAAATGGGTTTTTACTGAACTGAAAGTAGATGTGGATAAGACGAGCCCGGATGATGTCGATTAGGGAAATGAATATATTGTTCTTATGAAGTTGAACTAGCTATGTGTTTGATAACCCACAAGTATAGGGGATCGCAACAGTTTTCGAGGGTAGAGTATTCAACCCCAATTTATTGATTCGACACAAGGGGAGCCTAAGAAAATTCTCAAGTATTAGCAGTTGAGTTTTCAATTCAACCACACCTGGATAACTTAATATCTGCAGCAAAGTATTTAGTAGAAAAGTAATATGGTAGTAACGGTAAAGGTGGCAAAAGTAACAGTAGTAGCTTTGTAGTAATTGTAACAGTGGCAACGGAAAAGTAACTAAGCAAAGGACAATATGTGAAAAAGCTCGTAGGCATTGGATCGATGATGGAGAATTATGCTGGATGCGATTATTCATACAACAGTTATAACATAGGGTGGCACAGAACTAGCTCCAATTCATCAATGTAATGTAGGCATGTATTCGGAATATAGTCATACATGCTTATGGAAAAGAACTTGCATGACATCTTTTGTCCTACCCTCCCGTGGCAGCGGGGTCCTATTGGAAACTAAGGGATATTAAGGCCTCCTTTTAATAGAGTACCGGACCAAAGCGTTAACACATAGTGAATACATGAACTCCTCAAACTACGTTCATCACTGGGATTGGTCCCCATTATTGTCACTTCGGGGTTTCCGGATCATAAAACATAGTAGGTGACTATTGACTTGCAAGATAGGATCCAGAACTCACATATATTCATGAAAACATAATAGGTTCAGATCTGAAATCATGGCACTCGGGCCCTAGTGACAAGCATTAGGCATAGCAAAGTCATAGCAACATCAATCTCAGAACATAATGGATACTAGGGATCAAACCCTAACAAAACTAACTCAATTACATGATAAATCTCATCCAACCCATCACCGTCCAGCAAGCCTACGATGGAATTACTCATGCACGGCGGTGAGCATCATGAAATTGGTGTTGGAGGATGGTTGATGATGACGATGGCGATGGACTCCCCTCTCCGGAGCCCCGAACGGACTCTAGATCAGCCCTCCTGAGAGAGTTTAGGGCTTGGCGGCGGCTCAGTATCGTAAAACGTGATGAATCCTTCTCTCTGTTTGTTTCTCCCTGAACGTGTATATATAGAGTTGGAGTTGAAGTAGGTGGAGCTCCAGGGGGCCCACGATGCAGGGGGCGCGCCCCCACCCTCGTGGAAAGGGTGTGGGCCCCCTGGCCTTGATTCTTTCGCCGGTATTTTTTATTATTTCCAAAAATAATCTCCGTGAAGTTTCAGGTCATTCCGAGAAGTTTTGTTTCAGCACAAAAATAACATCATGGCAATTCTGCCGAAAACAGCGTCAATCCATGTTAGTTACATTCAAATCATGCAAGTTAGAGTCCAAAACAAAGGCAAAAGTGTTTGGAAAGTAGATACGACGGAGACGTCTCAACTCCCCCAAGCTTAAACCTTTGCTTGTCCTCGAGCAATTTAGTTGATAAACTGAAAGTGATAAAGAAAAGCTTTTACAAACTCGGTTTGTTCTTATTGTTGTAAATATGTAAAGCCAGCATTCAAGTTGTCAGCAAAGATTATGAACTAACCATATTCACAATAACACTTAGGTCTCATGTTTACTCATATCAATGGCATAATCAACTAGCGAGCAATAATAGACAATCTCGGATGACAACACTTTCTCAAAACAATCATAATATGATATAACAAGATGGTATCTCGCTAGCCCTTTTTGAGACCGCAGAACATAAATGCAGAGCACCCTTAAAGATCAATGACTGACTAGACATTGTAATTCATGGTCAAAGAGATCCAGTTATAGTCATACCCAATATAAACTAATAGTAACGGATGCAAATGACAGCGGTGCTCTCCAGCTGGTGCTTTTTAATAAGTGGATGATGACTCAACATAAAAGTAAATAGATAAGCCCTTCGCAGAGGGAAGCAAGGATTTGTAGAGGTGCCAGAGCTCGATTTTTGAAATATAGATAAATAATATTTTGAGTGGCATACTTTGATTGTCAACATAACAACCAGAGATCTCGATATCTTCCAGGCTACACACATTATAGGCGGTTTCCAAAAAAATGGTAAAGTTTATACTCCCCCTCCACCAACAAATATCAGTCCATGGCTTGTCCGAAACAACGGGTGCCTCCAACTAACAACAATCCTGGGGGAGTTTTGTTTGCAATTATTTTGATTTGATTTGCTTAAAGCATGGGACTGGGCATCCCGGTGACCAGCCATTTTCTCATGAGTGAGGAGCGGAGTCCACTCCTCTTGACAATAACCCGCCTAGCATGGAAGATACAAACAGCCCTAGTTGATACATGAGCTATTCGAGCATACAAAACAGAATTTCATTTGAAGGTTTAGAGTTTGGCACATACAAGTTTACTTGGAACGGCAGGTAGATACTGCATATAGGAAGGTATGGTGGACTCATATGGAATAACTTTAGGGTTTATGGAAGTGGATGCACAAGCAGTATTCCCACTTAGTACAAGTGAAGGCTAGAAAAAGACCGGAAGCGACCAACTAGAGAGCGACAATACCATGAACATGCATTAAAATTAATAAACATCGAGTGCAAGCATGAGTAGGATATAATCCACCATGAACATAAATATTGTGAAGGCTATGTTGATTTGTTTCAACTACATGTGTGAACATGTGCCAAGTCGAGTCACTCGAATCATTCAAAGGAGGATACCACCCCACTATACCACATCACAATCATTTTAATAGCATGTTGGCACGCAAGATAAACCATTATAAAATCATAGCTAATTAAGCATGGCATAAGCAACTATAATCTCTAATTGTCATTGCAAACATGTTTATTCATAATAGGCTGAATCAGGAACGATGAACTAATCATATTTACAAAAACAAGAAAGGTCGAGTTCATACCAGCTTCTCTCATCTGAGTCAGTCCATCATATATCGTCATAATTGCCTTTCACTTGCACGACCGAACGATGTGAATAATAATAATAGTGCATATGCATCGAACAAAACTGGAATCTGTGAGCATTCAATAAATAGGACAAGACAAGGCAGTATGGGCTCTTGGTTAAATCAACAATAATGCATATAAGAGCCACTTCAACATTTTCGTTATGGTCTTCTCCTCTCGAGCCCAAAGAAAAAGAAAATGAAATAGAACTATTTACACGGAAAAGCTCCCAACAAGCAAAATAAGAACGAGAAATCTTTTTGGGTTTTCTTTTAATTACTACTACTACTAGCATGGAAAGTAAACTAGCTAAAAGCTACAACTATTTTTTTCTTAAGGTTTATCAAACACACAAGAAGAAAGCATAAAAAGGAAAATAAACATGGATGTAATGTCGGTGAGCAATACGTACTCCCCCAAGCTTAGGCTTTTGTCCTAAGTTGGTCTACTGCCATGGCTGGCCTGGCGGATATCCGAAGTTGTAACTGGGTTCGTACTGAAATGCAGCGGCTATTTCATCGTGGGCTGCAGCTTGGAGTCGAGCTGTCTCAGTCCTCCTCTCCCTTTTCTCTAAAAGTCAAAAGAAGTTAGGAGTAGGGAGAGCGGTGTGATAGGTGCGTCGTATGTCAAAGATTAGTCGGTACTAGAGGAACTGAACATTCCTCTCAACAAACTGATGACGAACCATAGCCTCATAATCTAAATAAAGAGGAGGCAACTCAATATCATACTCACCTATGGCTATACAAAGAAAATTAGCTAAATGGGTTGCATAAATTCCACCAAATAAATATCCATTAATTCTATTATTATGCAACCTACCTGCAACAATGGCTCCCAAATTATAATGTTTATCTCCTAATACAGCACTCCTGAGAACACTGAGATCAGGGACACACATGTGACATACTTCATCCTTACCATTTATACATCGGCCTATAAAGAGAGGAAAATAATGTATAGCAGGAAAATGAATGCTCCCTATGGTAGCTTGTGTTATATCTCTAGACTCCCCCACAGTTATACTAGCAAGAAAATCTCTAAACTCAGACTTGCGAGGTTCACTAGGACTACCCCATTGCAGGAGTTTACAAGCAGTGCTAAAATCCTCTAAGTCCATAGTATAAGAATTTTCATAAAGATCAAACAGGACAGTTTGAGAATTACGTGATGATGAAAATTCAAACCTTCTCACAAAGGAATCAGTGAGATAGTGGTACTGACGGCACTTATCCGCCTCGGAGCTCTCAAGATCAGCGTTACGCACATAGGCTTAAAATTCTTCCTTGATTCCTGCTCGATCCATAAAGTCCTCTGACGGCCATTCACAAGACCGCACTTGAGCTTCCCTCGATGGTTCATCGTCCGCATCGCGTATTGCGAGCCTGGGTCCTTTCTTCCTTGAAGGGCCACCTTGGTACATTTTCCTAAACATATTTCTTCCTCTGAATTTTTTTTGAAAATTTTAGTAACTCAAAATAAAAGCGAACCAAACTCAACAAAATTGATAGCAACTACTCCCACAAGTGCCTAGAGACTATATAATGCATTAGAACTAGTTGGGACCAAATAAATTTGACATGCAAGCTCAAGAACAGGGTCACCTAAGCAGCAAAAATTTGCAACGAATAAAGCACTAGAACAAAAACTAATTGGACCATTGGAGGAGTCACATACCAAGGAACAATCCCCCAAAGCAGTTTTGTGAGAGGTGCTTTGAGCAACGAGATCGAAAATGGCAGCAAGATGAGCTAGAACTCGTGCTTGAGCTGGTTGGTGATTTTTTGGGTGGAAGGAGTGTGTGGGTGCAGGAATAAGTGGAGGGAGCCACCATGGGCCCACGAGGCAGGGGGGCGCGCCCAGGGGGGTGGGCGCACCCTGGACCCTCGTGGCCAGGTGCTTGCTCCCCCTGTTGTGTTCTCAGTGCCAGGTATTCTTAAATATTCCAGAAAAAATCATATTTCAATTTCGGGGCATTTTGGAGAACTTTTTATTTTCAGAAAACAGACAGAAAATAATATTTTTGCTTTGTTTAATCTAAATAACAGAAAGTAAAAGGAGGGTACAGAAGGTTGATCAGGTCTTGTTAACAAACTCATTCCGAATAACATGGAACTGGAGAAATTTCGAATAACACTATGTTACCTCAACGGGTATATGTACATCCCCAACAATAAGAATATCATATCTCTTTTTGACAGTAGGAAGAGGAAATTGAAAACCTCCAAAAATAATCGATGGAATTTTCCAATATAGTTTATACTATGAACTTGAGGTTGTTTCCTCGGAAAGTGTACCGTATGCTCATTACCATTAACATGAAAAGTGACATTGCCTTTGTTGCAATCAATAACAGCCCCTGCAGTATTCAAAAAGGGTTTTCCAAGAATAATAGACATACTATCGTCCTCGGGAATATCAAAAATAACAAAGTCCGTTAAAATTGTAACGTTTGCAACCACAACAGGAAGATCCTCACAAATACCGACAGGTATAGCAGTTGATTTATCAGTCATTTGCAAAGATATTTTAGTAGGTGTCAACTTATTCAAATCAAGTCTACGATATAAAGAGAGAGGCATAACACTAACACCGGATCCAAGATCACATAAAGCAGTTCTAACATAGTTTCTTTTAATGGAGCATGGTATAGGTGGTACTCCTGGATCTCCAAGTTTATTTGGTATTCCACCTTTAAAAGTATAATTAGCAAGCATGGTGGAAATTTCAGCTTCCGGTATCTTTCTTTTATTTGTAACAATATCCTTCATATACTTAGCATTAGGATTCATTTTAAGCATATCAGTAAAACGCATACGCAAAAAGATAAGTCTAATCATTTCAGCAAAGCGCTCAAAATCCTCATCATCCTTTTTCTTAGATGGTTTAGGAGGAAAAGGCATGGGTTTCTGAACCCATGGCTCTCTTTCTTTACCATGTTTCCTAGCAACAATGTCTCTTTTATCATAACATTGATTCTTTGATTGTGGGTTATCAAGATCAATAGCAGGTTCAATTTATAAATCATTTCTATTGCTAGGTTGAGCATCAACATGAACATCATCATTAACATTATCACTAGGTTCATGTTCATTACCAGATTGTGTTTCAGCATCAGAAATAGAAATATCCTTGGGATTCTCAGGTGTGTCAATAACAGGTTCACTAGAAGCATGCAAAGTCCTATCATTTTTCTTTTTCTTCCTTTTAGAAGGACTAGGTGCATCAACATTAATTCTCTGAGAATCTTGCTCAATTCTCTTAGGGTGGCCCTCAGGATACAAGGGTTCCTGAGTCACTTTACCTCCTCTAGTTGCAACTCTAACAGCAAAGTCATTATTCTTACTTTTAAATTCATTGAGCAAATCATTCTGAGCTTTAAGCACTTGTTCTACTTGAGTGGTAACCATAGAAGCATGTTTACTAATGAGTTTAAGTTCACCTTTAACTCTAGACATATAATCACTCAAGTGTTCTATCATATAAGCATTGCATTTTAATTGTGTAGCAAAATAAGCATTAAAATCTTCTTTCTTAACCATACAATTATCAAACTCATCTCAGCATTGGCTAGCAAACTTAGTAGCAGAGATTTCAACTTTATCATATCTATAGAGAGAATTTACCTTTACTTCCTGTCTCGGGTTATCAAGACCATGAATCTCTTCAACAGGCGGTAAATTTAGACCATGTATTTCTTCACCAGGAGGTAAATTCTTAACATCTTCAACTATTATACCTTTTTCTTTCATAGATTTCTTTGCCTCTTGCATATCTTTAGGACTGAGAAATAGAACACCCCTTTTCTTCGGAGTAGGCTTAGGAGTTGGTTCAGGAAGTGTCCAATTATTTTCATTCGTCAACATGTTATTCAATAGAATCTCAGCTTGATCAACTGTTCTTTCCCTAAAAACACAACTAGCACAACTATCCAGGTGGTCTCTAAAAGCATCGGTTAGTCCATTATAAAAGATATCAAGTATTTCATTTTTCTTGAGAGGATGATCAGGCAAATCATTAAGTAATTGGAGAAGCCTCCCCCAAGCTTGTGGGAGACTCTCTTCTTCAATTTTCACAAAATTATATATTTACCTTAAAGCAACTTGTTTCTTATGAGCGGGAAATATTTAGAAGAGAAGTAATAAATCATATCCCGGTAGTACGCACACAACTGTGATCAAGAGAATTAAACCATATCTTAGCATCACCCTTTAATGAGAACGGAAATAATTTAAGGATACAATAGTAGCAAGTTTTCTCATCATTAGTGAACAGGGTGGCTATAACATTCAATTTAGTAAGATGTGCCACAACAGTTTCAGATTCATAGCCATAGAAAGGATCAGATTCAACCAAAGTAATTATGTCAGGGTCGATAGAGAATTCATAATCCTTATCAGTAACAAAGATAGGTGAAGTAGCATAAGCAGGATCATATTTCATTCTAGCATTCAGAGATTTTTGTTTCACCTTAGGTATTAATTTCTTAAGATCACTTCTATCATTGCAAGCAAGAAAACCTCTAGCAGTTTCTTCATTCATAACATAACCCTCAGGCACAACAGGCAATTCATATCTAGGGGGAGAATCTTCATCATCACTTTCATCAATATTATGAGTTTCAATAATTTCATTCTCTCTAGCCCTAGCAAGTTGTTCATCAAGAAATTCACCAAGTGGCACAGTAGTATCAAGCATAGAAGTAGTTTCATCATAAGTATCATGCATAGCAGAAGTGGCATCATCAATAACATGTGACATACCAGAATTAATAGCAGAAGCAGGTTTAGGTGTCGCAAGCTTACTCAAAACAGAAGGTGAATCAAGTGCAGAGCTAGATGGCGGTTCCTTACCTCCCCTCGTAGTTGAGGGATAAATTTTGGTTTTCTCGTCTTTCAAGTTCCTCATAGTGACCAACAGATATAAATCCCAAGTGACTCAAAGAATAGAGCTATGATCCTGCAACGGGCGCTTTAAAAATAGTCTTGATAACCCACAAGTATAGGGGATCGCAATAGCAGTTTCATGGGTAGAGTATTCGACCCAAATTTATTGATTCGACACAAGGGGAGCCAAAGAATATTCCCAAGTATTAGCAGTTGAGTTGTCAATTCAACCACACCTGGATAACTTAATATATGCAGCAAAGTATTTAGTAGCAAAGTAATATGGCAGCTGCCGGATCGCTCCACTGCACAACAAGGGGAGGCCAACCTGGCTCTTTAGGAACCCCGCCGACATCATGCGGCTTCGTCCCGGCCTCGACCACAACTTCATAGTGATGGGACACGCCCATTTCTGCCAGCGGCTCTTCCAGCTCGATGTGGGCCGCGATGGCGATTTCGAGCGGACGAGCAAGGTCGCGGGGGCCGCCGTGAAGGCCGGCAAGGTCCTCAAGGGGCCTCTGTTCAAGCTACCGACGGGGGTGATCCCGTTGTGTAATAACTCACGCTGGTCTGACATCATAGCCATGATGCCGGACTGCAACGCGCATGGCCCTGACCCGAGCTGGAAGGAGTTGGAGGACGCCGAAGTGCAGCAGTTCTTTGATACTCTGCACGAGGGGTACGTCAACGCCGACGCCGAGCGGCTGCCTGTCCAAGACACCTCCCACGTGGAACTGGACTACATCGCCGCCAGAGCGAGGGAGGCGCAACTTGCTGGGGAGGCCGACAGCGCTGGCGGTGTGGAGGACAAGGCCGCGACGGGGCGGCGGCCGCCGGGGAAACTAGCTGCGCCGACACCGAGGCTCCTCTGGTCGAAGATGTGGTTGGCGAGTCGTCGGCGGTGGAGGCCGAGGCTGCAGGCCCGACGCCGGCTACGAGGAGAGGGCGAGTCCTGCGGCGGGCTAGTTCCGGTGAGCCGGTCCGGCCCGGCAGGGCTGCACGGCCGCAACTGACCTTGGAGGGGTCCGGGCGCCAGATGAGGGCCGCAGCAGCGAAGAAGCCGGCGAAGGCCGCAGTGAAGAAGAAGACAGTCGCCCCTTCTCCGTCCAAGCATGTCGAGACACCGCCTCCTTCCCCTCCTCCGGCGGATGTTGATGTGGAGGTCACTTTCGATTATGGATCCCTCAGCCCGAGAAGGAAGCAGAAGACAGGAGAGGAGGAGGCGGATGACAAGTAAGTATCTGGTTCCTTTTCGTTATCTATGCCTCCTCAATCTGTGTTGCTCGTCTTGACTTGTCTTCGTCTTTGAAAAGACGTGGAGACGCTGGCCCAGAGAGTGAAGAGGGCCAAGGTCTCGGCGGGTGGCCAGGACACGGCTGGTACTTTGAGGGCGCCACTGGTGCTGTTGAGCAGCCCGGACAGCAGCCCCCGGCATAGCCCCCAACATAAGTTCATCACTCTTCCCCCGTCGACATGTGTCGGGGGCATGACACTTTGGTGCTGACCTTGCCAGGTGCGCGGCAGGAGAGCTGCAGCAGGAGGAGCCGCAGAGGGCTACTACCAACATGCCGCCCCCATCGACCACGCTGCCCCGAGGGGCGTCCCCGGCAGGGGCGCCAAGCACCGAGCCCACGCACATGGAGGAGGAGGAGGAGAACTTGGTCGCTGGCAGCTTTGCCTCGACGCCAAAGGTTGGCGGGGAGGGGACTCCCGTTTCCCAGCCTGGTGCTGACGCTGGTAAGTCGTTCACCGTTCGTCCCTATTCCTTTATCTTTCTGGCTCTTGGTCTTGGCCTTGCCTCACTCCCTTCTTTGGTGTCCAGATCCCTCCTCGGTGAACATAGAGGACGTGGACGTCGTCATCGAGGACGTCACCAAGGCCGCCGAGGCGGACGCCGAGAAGATCGCCGCGGAGGAGGCCGCCAAGGGCGCTGCTGAGGACGCTGCAAAGGGGCCCGCCGGGGAGGCCGGCAAGGCCGCCGCGGAGGAGACCGACAAGGGGGCTGCCGGGGAGGCCGACGGGACCGCTGCCGAGGAGGAGGAGGAGGTGGCTGATGACCAGCCTTCCTCCTGCGCTGCTTCCGGCTCCGGCAAGTACCTGAGGGTGGGTTACGACTTGTTCGTTCATCTTCCAGGTGCGTCGAGCACCAGAACACCTGTTGAGGGAGAGGTGTTCGACAACGAAGTGCTCGCTGCTGCCGGGCTTGAAGTCGTCGACGAGCCAATCATTGGTGGCGACGGCTCGCAGGAAGAGCTGCTCCTCCACGCCATGGGCGCCAGCTTCCGGAAGCTCCAGGCTTTCCACCGCGCCCGCCTGGACAAGGTCAAGTCCAGGATGGCGGTGGTGGAGAAGGCGGAGGTGGACATCCAGAAGCGCGGTGCCGAGACGCAGGACCGGTTCTGCGAGGCTCACAAGGAGCTGAAGGCCGCCCAGGGCGAGCTGGCCAAGCGCGATGTGGAGCTCACCATGAAGCTGGCCGACATCGAGAAAGCTCAAGAGACAGCGAAGAACTTGGCCGCAGCTGCCGAGGCCGCCCGGACCCAGCATGAGGCCGCACTGAACTCCTAGGAGGAGGACCTCGCCGTGCGCGAGGAGAAGCTTGCCGCCATGCTTCGCGGCAAGGATGAAGAGGTGGAGATGCTTGTCTTGCAGCGGACCAGTGAGCTGGAGCAGAGGCACAAGGAGGCACTCGATGCCAAGGCCCAGGTTCACGCCGGCAAGGTGATGGAGCTGGAGGCGGAGCGGGACGAGCTGAAGGAGCAGGCCTGAAGCTGTCCTAGAAGAAGGACACGCTCAACATCGCCCAGACGGAGGCCAACAACTGCATCAAAGACCTCAAGCTGAAGCTGGAGGGTCTCGAGAAGATGTTGTCGGAGGCCAAAACCCGAGAGGGGACCCTGGCCAAGGAGCTGGAGGCCGAGAAGCAGTTGCGGAAGAACGAGGGCATCAACTTCGCGGATCACGTGGAGGGCGAGAACCGCTGCCTCGACCGCCTCGCCACCGGCGCCAACCAGGCCGCCGCGTAGCTGGCCACCATGGGGATGTCGGACGTGAGGTGCGTCCCAGAGCGGAGCGTGAGCGCCAACTGCAGCCTGACCGTGTTCTCTGAGAAGGTTGTCGGCGCTTTGGAGTGGCTTCACGCCAACTGGGCGGCCTCGCTAGCCGACGAGGCCCGGAGGCTTTGCCAGGGCGCCATGACCAAGGTTCTCACCAAGGTGGCCTACTGATACCCCGACCTCGACTTTGACGCCGCGCTAGAGAGCTTGCCGGAGGGTACTGACCTCGCGCCCATCAGGGAGCGCATCAAGCCCATCATCAGTCGCGTTGGCGGAATTCAAAGGGTAGAGGGCCAGCGCCGGGACTAGGCACCCCATTTCTTATCGCCGCTGTAGGTTCACAACCAAGAAAATCATTATCTCTAGTTAGAACCGCGACAACAATTTGATGTGATATAACTCTGCAGCACTTTTAGTATCATGCATGTTATTTTCCTGTTAGATTTTTCCTTATATGTCCACCCTACGTAACTGGGTAGGCTGGCCGGGCGCCAGAAACCTGTGGAGGCGTCTTGGGGACGGATCCCATTGGCTCACCGGGGTGGCTGCCGGGCAAACCACCTTACCGCCCTGAGCGCGGCCGCCCGAATTGTCGAGTCTGACTCGAGTCAGAGTCAGGAGCATTGCCAGGTGCGGAAGGCTACCCCGCCACTCTTGACGCGGCCGCTTTGAGCTATTGAGCGGATTCGAAACAGAACAAGGGCGTTGCCAATTGCGGGAGCGCCCCTTTGCGTGCAGGTTTCTCATACATAGGCGAGATCTCCGAGGACGATAACCTTATATATAGAAGGAAGTAACTCAAAGCTCTGAATGACTTAGCTTCTCTGTTGCCACACTGGCGCCCTTCATGTTCGCAAGCGGCGCCCCTTTCTCCTTGCCATCTCCTTCTTGGGAGCTATGGCGACGAAGAACTGCTAGGCTAGCTACTAGACCAGATTCTCACAATTGCGCCCCCTACCTCGTGCGCCAAAGATGTCGAGGAAAATGACACCTATGGGATCACAAGAATCCCTTCTACGGTTGTCGGTGCGCAGGGTTGCGAGAAGAGCAGGATTAGTAACCAGCACAAGGATCGTTTACCCAGGTTCGGGCCGCGAGGATGGTAAAACCCTAGTCCTGCCTTGGTTGGTGTATTTCAGAGAGTTCTTGTGCTCTTGAACTAGCTGTGGTGAGTGCGTGGTTCCAAAGAGCCAAATCCTTCTCCAGTATGCCATGGGCCTCCTTTTATAGTCGAAAGGGGTTGCCACATTGGCACACAGGAGGTGGAAAGGCGCACAGTGCTATGAGCTTATCGCTCGTATTACATGACAAGACGCATTTAATGCGTAGCTTAGGTGTCCCCTTGCTTTATTGGGGACAGGGGCGAGGCCCGTCCCATCCGTCCCCGCTCCTCCTTGCTTCGACACGCGCCCTGGCCAACGACGCATGCGGCACCACGTAGGCAGGTAGGCAGCTGAGGTGGCGCGGTGGTGGAGCCTCCACGAAGATCTGCATGCCGCCACACAGGCGCTTGATTAGTTGGCCCGAGAGCTGCATGTTGCCACGCAGGTGCCCGCCCAGCTGGTTGGGCTGGCAGCTGCATGTGAACGGCGGTGGAAACTTGGTTGGCGCGGGCCTGGCAGTGGCCCTGCTGTCATCTTTGGCAAGGGCCTTGACGGGTGGCCCGGCAAGGGTCTTGTCATGGCGCGCTGTCGTCCCCGGCAAGGATCTTGCCGGGTGTCTCGTGGCTTTCCTCGGCAAGGATCTTGCCGTGGATCGTCGTAGTCTAATCCTCATCTGATCTTGGGTGTTCCTTGTCTTCAGAAAGATATGCATGCCACCATGGAGGTGCCTCCCGAGCCCTGGACGAACGTGATTTTGGAGACTGTGGGCTCAAGGGTGGCTCGCTCTATTGGTGTGGGGCGAGTTGCCCAGGCAAGGGTCTTGCCGGGGCTGCCCTGGCAAGGGTCTTGCCAGGGGAACATGCTTCATCCCTCTGCTCTTTGTGGTCTTGGCCTTGGCATTGCTCTGGTTATCTTGGGCTTCGGTCTTACCTTGGCTCACCTCCCCTGTTCTGCTTGGTGTGACCATGGGCGCGGCTCCGACTGCCCGTGCATAGGTAAAGTGGAACAAAATTGTGCCCCTCCTTTTGTACACCGACAACGATGGTGATGATTTCCCCTCCTGGAGGGATGTTTCCCCGGCAGAACAGCTCCGCCGGAGCCCTAGATTGGTTCCGCCAAGGTTCCGCCTCGTGGCGGCGGTGTTTCTTCCCGAAAGCTTGCTTACGATTTTTTCTAGGGTAAAAGACTTCATATAGCAGAAGATGGGCACCGGAGGCCTACCAGGGGCCCACGAGGCAGGGGCGCGCCCAGGCGGGTAGGGCGCGCACCCACCCTCGTGGCCAGGGTGTGGGCCCCTTCTGGTTGATTCTTTCTCCAGTATTTTTTATATATTCCAAAATGTGCCTCCGTGAAGTTTCAGGCCTTTTGGAGTTGTGCAGAATAGGTCTCTAATATTTGCTCCTTTTCCAAATTTCAAAGATTCCAAATTACCGACATTCTCCCTCTTCATCTAAACCTTGTAAAATAAGAGAGAAAAGGCATAAGTATTGTGTCATAATGTGTAATAACAGCCCATAATGCAATAAATATCGATATAAAGGCATGATGCAAAATGGACGTATCCAGGTGGTTACAAGAGAACCAACTTGATCACGAGCTCAACATAGCGGTCAAGGGACAACATGGAAATACTTCCGAGAAGATATTTGGAAAATCACGAAGCACCAATGTCACGCCCAAGATGCGACCCTATCCTAAAGGAACTCGAAGGTCCCACCAAGGATAGAAGCGCATCTTGAAGACGCTTTTGCAAGGTGGATATCATTACATCAACATAACATAATAGTGGGGATACATACATAAGGCATACAATGCCACACGAATATAACATCACATCATATACAAGATCAACATCCGTCTACGAATGAAACATAAACAGAAACTCAAACAATATCCACCCTGCTAGCCCAGGCTGCCGACCTGGAACCTATGCCCTGATCAAAGAAGAAGCAGAAGAAGAACTCCGAAACAAGCAAACATCGCTCTCGCGTCATGATCATCGCGAAACCTGGACCTGCAACTGATGTTGTAGTAATCTGTGAGCCACGAGGACTCAGCAATCCCATTACCATGGGTATCAAGACTAGCAAAGCTTAAAGGGAAAGGAAGGGGTAAGGTGGTGAGGTTGCAGCCGCGACTAAGCAAGTATGGTGGCTAACATACGCAAATAAGAGCGAGAAGAGAGCAAGCGGAACGGCCGTGAAGCTAGCAATGATCAAGCAGTGGAGACGGGCATGGGCCGGGCGGCTGGGCTCATGGCCGGGCGGCGGCGCGCGGGTGGACGGGGTGCCACGTGGCGGCCTGGGAGCGGCTGGGGCGCGGCGCCAGACATGTCCGGCCGGGGACGAACATGTCCGCCGGACGAGAGGAGCGGGGCTAGGATTAGGGTAGGAAAACATCCGCGAATTTCGTGGGGGAGGGCATATTTTTAGGTAGAGGGAGCTAGGAGAGTACAAATGAGGAGCGGTTTTCGCCCATACGATCGTGATTGAACGAATGAGAGGATGGAGGGGAGTTAGGTGGGTTTTTGGGCCACTTTGAAAGGGGTGTTGGGCTGCACACAAAAGAGGCTTTTACGGTTACCCGGTTAACCGTTGGAGTATCAAACGACCTCCGAATGGCACGAAACTTGGCAGGCGGTCTACCGGTGCTATACCAAGGCCGCTTGACAAAGCTCGGTCCATTCCGAGAACGTTTAATGCCCGCACAAAAGAGAAGCAAAAAGGGGGCGCCGGGAGACATAGGAGTGCCGGATTGCAAAACGGACAACGGGGAAAATGCTCGGATGCATGAGACGAACACGAATGCGAAATGAGATGCACATGATGACATGATATGAAATGCATATGATGACATGGCAAAGTGCAACACGCAAGCACATGACATGGCAACGACAGCGAATAACTGGCAAACACCTGGCGCATCGAATCCGGGGCGTTACAACACTCCTCCACTAACAAGAGATCTCGTCCCAAGATCTTAGGACCGAGATGGAAGGGAAAAGGGATGAGGTGAAACAAAAACTCAAGAGAAGAAGCAAAGAATCGAGAGCACTCGAGAAGAAGAGAGGAACGACGAGAATCGAAATCTCACGGAATCAGATGATTATGAAACCACTCCGGTTAGAACGAGATAAGAAACGAATAAGACTGAAAGGATTTAGGTAGCACTCCGGCTGAAAATGGAAGGAAAAGAACATGAACTTCACCCAAAGAGATGGCGCTTGACGAGATGAACCATGCAATGCCTCCGGAAGAATTGAAAGAATTGAATGAAAAAAACTTAGAAGGAAGGATTGAACGGAGTTGTTGAGAAAATCAACAACGAAAGAATAAGCTTGCTGTGGTCTTATAGGTAACATGTCAATATCATAAGGTGATAACCGGCCACAAACGGAAATGATTGGATAGGTTAGAAGAACGAAGAAATGCAAAACTCCACTTCAAAAGAATACGGAGAATTAATTACACTTCGAGACGCGAGAACAAAAGATACTTGAACTCCACAGACAAGAATCTTGATGAACACTTGAAGAATGAATTAAATCATGAAGGACCACCATGAAGCACTCCGGTAAACAAAAGATGATGAGATAGAAATGAAGGATGAAAAGAAATAAGATAAAAGCCTTGCGATGATCCAGATGGAGGTTCCCACGAAATGGCCGGGGAAATTTGAACTCCGGAAAAGAAAAGATAGAGAACACTTGGAACTAGAATTTATTCCTCAAGAACAAACTCCGAAGGAAGGGATTACTCACTTCGAGGAAATAAGAATAAGATTTATTGTATGCTTATCCTTCGTCAAATTAAATTGATGACAAGCAATGGATTTTGCATATTACTTATTCTTGTTGAAAGGATTAAGGGGGGGGGGGGTATATGGCGCAAAACTTGAGAAAGTCTTCACGAACCACCGGTAGGATTGAAAAGAACGAATGGATTAATATGATAAACAAAGAAAAGAATCTTTAACGAACCACCGTAAGAATTCGGAAGTGACTGACGAAAGAGAATGAATCACCGGGAAGAATTAGAAGAACCAATAAGCTAGAGGGGATTTAGATGCAAAAGAACAAAGAGATCATGAGCTGATTAAAGAACACTTGAACGAGGCACCAGGATAAATAGAGAATGATAACTGGAATGATGGCCTCTGGTGAAAAGAAATGGAAAAAACAACTCCTGACATACTCCGAATGGGTAAGAAAGAATATCTGACAAACGGAATAATATGAGAGGATAACATGAAGCTAGAACCATGAAACTTCGAGAGAACGGCAAGATTTAGAGGAAAAACTCTTCTTTGATCTTCAAATGACGACGAGAAACACCAACAAAATAACTGAGGTACTCCGGTAGAATGAAAAGCAAAGAGGTTGAGTCAACAATGAAATGGTTTGAAATCGATCTTGAAAAGGCATCTCGATCGATGAAATTCATTCTTACGTCAAACTCCGAAAAAGAATTGAGAATAACTCCGGGAAATTAGAAGAGTCGTAAGATCCTCGAAAAGACCCGTGGGTTAGGGCCCATCAAGAGAAGAACACCGTTGGAAAGGATTGTTGAATGATAGATGATGCACCGGAACAATTGAAATATTTGAATGAGGTGACAACCTCGAATTAGTTGGAACACAGTAGAATCTCCTGAGACGTCTTGAGCACTCCGGAGGGATTAAATGGCGAGAGGCGAACGAGCAAGGGGAAAACACTTGATCCAAGGAAAAAGAATATGATCAATCCGAAAAATTTGAATTGAGTGCACCGGAAAAAGAAAGGGATGAAGAATGACGAACAAGACGAGAATTCACCGGTTGAAATAATTGACAAAACACTGAAGAGGCTCCACACGAATGAAATTGACATCAGGTTGATGTCACACGAATGAAATTGATGGTCGAAAGAGGGTCAAACTCCGGGAAGAAAAAGGGTGGGAGGGCGGGAAAACAAAGGCAACTTGGAAGGGGAAACCAACGAATATCTTGAAGAGAAAACACCTGTTGAAATCATTGAGGAAAGAAAACAAAGACTTCGCACGAGTAGGATGGATACTCGATTACGGACTCCGGTTCCAAGGAGAAAAAGGGTGGGCGGGTGGGAAAAGAAAACAACTGAGGATTGCACTTGGCAAAGATGAAGAGGCTCGAGTCAACTTGACGGGAAAAGCACCGGATCAAAAGAGCTGAGACCCAACAAACGAAAAACTAACCACGTGATCCTAAAGAAAGTTTGAAAGGGAAGAGGAGTAATTCAAAACACCTACGTCAAGATTCCACACCAGAGCGACGAAGGGGCTGAGGAGTAAAAAAATTCCTACTCTCCGATATAACTAGACTCCGAAAACAGTTTTCTTCTAGACCCAACAACGGCCAAACTACACGATCAATCAAGGGGGCTCCTAGGTTCGGTCGAGGCTCTGATACCAACTTGTCACACCCAAGATGCGACCCTATCCTAAAGGAACTCGAAGGTCCCACCAAGGGTAGAAGCGCATCTTGAAGACGCTTTTGCAAGGTGGATATCATTACATCAACATAACATAATAGTGGGGATACATACATAAGGCATACAATGCCACACGAATACAACATCACATCATATACAAGATCAACATCCGCCTACTGGATGAAACATAAACAGAAACTCAGACAATATCCACCTCGCTAGCCCAGGCTGCCGACCTGGAACCTATCCCCGATCAAGAAGAAGCAGAAGAAGAACTCCGAAACAAGCAAACATCGCCTCGGCCATGATCATCGCGAAACCTGTACACTGCAATCGATGTTGTAGTAATCAGTGAGCCACGAGGACTCAGCAATCCCATTACCATGGGTATCAAGACTAGCAAAGCTTAAAGGGAAATGAAGGGGTAAGGTGGTGAGGTTGCAGCCGCGACTAAGCAAATATGGTGGCTAACATACGCAAATAAGAGCGAGAAGAGAGCAAGCGGAACGGTCGTGAAGCTAGCAATGATCAAGAAGTGATCCTGAACTCCTACTTACGTCAAACATAACCCGGAAACCCTGTTCTCCTCTCGATCAACCCCGAAAAGAGTCACTCACGGTTACGCACACGGTTGGTGTATTTTAGAAGAGTTTACTTCAAATTTACTACAACCAGATATTAACAAATTCCCATCTGCCACATAACCGCGGGCATGGCTCTCGAAAGTTTATACCCTGCAGGGGTGTCCCAACTTAGCCCATGATAAGCTCTCGCGATCAATGAAGGATATTCCTTCTCCCCGGGAAGACCCGATCTGTCTCGGAATCCCGGTTTACAAGACATTTCGACAGTAATAAAACAAGACCAGCAAGACCGCCCGATGCGCCGACAATCCCGATAGGAGCTCCACATATCTTGTTCTCAGGGCAACACCGGATGAGACATCCTACGAGTAAAACCAACCCTCAAGTTTCCCCAAGGTGGCCCCGCAGTCTGCTCGTTTCGAGCCAACACTTAGACAAGCATTGGCCCGAGGGGGCTAAATAAAGATGACCCTTGGGTTAATTACTCCCAAGGGAAAAGTAGGTGGTGGTGAGGCAAATGGTAAAACCAATGTTGGGCCTTGCTGGAGGAGTCTTATTCAAAGCGAACTGTCAAGGGGGTCCCATAAATCACCCGACCGTTAGGGACGCAAAATCCAGAACATAATAACGATATGACGAAAACTAGGGCGGCAAGAGTGGAACAAAACACTGTGCATAAGGCCGAGCCTTCCACCCTTTACCAAGTATATAGATGCATTAATAATATAGGAGATATTGTGATATCCCAACATAATCCTGTCCACCATGGAGCAATCTTCAACTTCACCTGCAACTAGCAACGCTATAAGAGGGGCTGAGCAAAAGCGGTAACATAGCCAAACAACGGTTTGCTAGGAAGGGTGACAAAGGTTAGAGGCTGACATGGCAATTTAGGAGGCTTGAGCAGCAAGTTATAGGTAACGCAACATAGCGATAGAACGAAGCAACTAGTATAGCAATGATAGTAATGAGATCCAAGGTGACGCTCATCTTGCCTGAAATCCCGCTAGGAAGAAGAACGAGTCCATGAATAAGACGAACGGATGAAGCCGAACCAAGCGTAGACGAACGAATCCTCACGATCGCAACGAAACAGGAACTAACAAGAAGAAGCACACAACATAGTAAACACACCACACATGAACAAGGCATGATGCATAAACAATCATGATGCATGACAAGACTACATGAAGCTACTCATGGCAAGAGATGATGCAAACAAGAGCAGCACATCAAAGCAAGTTTAAATGAGGCCTAAACAACATAGAACAATTCCAAGAAGTCCTCATATGCAAATTTCGAAATTGGTCCAGATCTGAATAAACCTTATGTTCAATTTGTTAAACAGCAAGTTAAGATGCACCACGATGATCTACACGAAATTCTAGTCAAGTTACATATAAAGTTCATTAAATTCGGAGCTACGGCCTAGAAGATATGAGCAAAACAAGATAAACATGGCATTGATGCAAAATGCAGTCAAACATCAAGGAAACAACTCAAAACAAGGATGCAACATGATAATATGAAACTAAATGCAAAATCAAGCAAGTTTCATATAGAGCACACTCAAAACGGAGCAACGGTTCAACACATACACCCTATACAAGTTTAAAGGACAAGCTGTCCAAAACAACAATTAGGCATATTGCAAGCACCAAAACATTAAGCTACAGCATCTCAACGAGAAAACAAAAGGCATGGGCATGATGTACAGGTAAAGCATAACAAAACATGAACACTGAGCTATCTCCAGAAACTATTAGAACATGCTCAAAAAGACATGGGAAGATTGCAAATAATAATAGTTTCAGTCATTAGCAGAAATAACATCAGGTTGCAATGTTTAGAGCTATCAAACAACATGTTACAAGAACTTAACATGGTAAACAAAGGCATGAAATGAATCTAATAATTTCATAGAACAAAAGTCCTTTAGTGACCATGAGCCAAAAAGGATCAGAAGATATGATGGCACCCATGTAAACATAGCAAGTTATATTACAGATTTAAACATGGCAGGAACAACGATAAGTAGGCATGTTGATGAGCTTGAACCACTCACCACAGAGCAATACATGGCATGGCAAGGCAACCAACAGTAATAACACATGTTTATGAAGCCAAAAATAGACATAGCAAGTTCATAGGGTGCATGGATCACTAGGAAAACACATGGCAACAGCTGAACATAATGTTAACAGGCTGACAGCAACATTATTTAGCAACTATAAGAGCAAGATTATGACAAGTTACGGCAGACTATAATTGCAACAAAGGGAATGGATGGATAGAGAAAGACAGGTATAACAAAACATCCTTAGTGAACATCTCCATATTATGCATAGAATGACTTGTAGAAGCAGGTTAACATAGAATGATGATATAACAGATTCAGCCTAGCTAAACAGCAACAACAAGTACCCTACTTAACAAGCTTGATGCACTCACTACAGGAATCACAAAAATACATGGATAGCACCACTGTGAAGATGGCATGACATAGCACAAAACACATGTAGATCTCATGCTCAGAAGATGCACATATCAAATGCAACAAAAATGACAAATCATCAAGTTATAACAGTTTCAGCAGGTTAACATCGTATAGCACTCTTGCAACGATAATTCAGGCATCAAGATGAGCTCAAATGAAAATGACGCAATGGAATGAAATGAAGTACTCGTCGAGGCGAACAATTCAACATATTACATGCACAAGACGGAGCTTTGGATGCAGAGATATAATGCGATGAACATGACATGAAAATCAACTCGGGACGGAGATATCCGGGACGTGGGGATCCCATTTGGTTCAACTCCTGGTGGACCTCGTCCATCTTCGTGGATCTGGCCGGAGAAGAACTCCGGCGAGCTGCGGGGCGACGACTGGGTGAGCTCCGGCGAGGGCACGACGCGGAGGAGGTCGGCGTCAACGGGGAAGGGCGGATCCGGCCGTGGCCGGATCCGGCCGGAGGCGAGGCCGGGCGCCGGAGGAGATCACGGCTGGGCGGCGCGGGCGGCGCGGGCGGCGGCCGCCGGCCAAGGCGACGGGCGCTACGAGGGCGGCGATCATGGGAGCGGCAGCGGCGGGCCGGGCGGTTGCGGGCGGCCTTCCGCCGGGAGGCGCCGGGCGTGAGCGTGAGCAGAAAGTGGCGGCGCAGGTCGGGCGGCGGCGGGCGGCCGGGCCGATGACGAAGCGCGGCGCGGGCCGGGAGGTCGGGAGGCGAGGCGAGGGGAGACGGGCCGGGCCGGGCTCAAGGCGCGGCGGGCGCGGCGCTGGTGGCCTGGTGCCACGTATGCCCGGAGCGGGGCGCGGTAGCTGGACGTGTCCGGCCGGGGACGGACATGTCCGCCGGACGAGAGGAGCGGGGCTAGGGTTAGGGTAGGAAAACATCCGCGAATTTCGTGGGGGAGGGCATATTTATAGGTAGAGGGAGCTAGGAGAGTCCAAATGAGGAGCGGTTTTCGCCCACACGATCGTGATCGAACGAACGAGAGCATGGAGGGGAGTTAGGTGGGTTTTTGGGCCACTTTGAAAGGGGTGTTGGGCTGCACACAAAAGAGGCTTTTACGGTTACCCGGTTAACCGTTGGAGTATCAAACGACCTCCGAATGACACGAAACTTGACAGGCGGTCTACCGGTGCTATACCAAGGCCGCTTGACAAACCTCGGTCCATTCCGAGAATGTTTAATGCCCGCACAAAAGAAGAGGCAAAAAGGGGGCGTCGGGAGACATAGGAGTGCCGGATTGCAAAACGGACAACGGGGAAAATGCTCGGATGCATGAGACGAACACGAATGCGAAATGAGATGCACATGATGACATGATATGAAATGCAGATGATGATATGGCAAAGTGCAACACGCAAGCACATGACATGGCAACGACGACGAATAACTGGCAAACACCTGGCGCATCGAATCCGGGGCGTTACAACCAATATGTTACTAACCTCGAGATCAATCTTGCTCTTCAGGGCAAGACGATACAATCCAAGAGTGAGGGACTGACATAGCCCTAACTCATTGATCGAAGAGTGCACCAGGGAAAATGGACTAGGCAACACATTCAATATTAAAATGTTAATTCAATAACCAACACACTAAGAATGAGATTATTGTCTGTTAACTACCAAGCAACGGGGCTGCTAGGAGTATTGAGTTCACACATCAGAGTTCATTTGTCGGCATTCTAGTTACAACAATTTAGGGACCAAGAAATGAATAATGATGGCGGGAAGTATAACTGTGTTAGGAATGCATAAGAGGTGGTGCAATTCTCATGACAATCCTGACATAAAGAGGGTAATACTTCAAGGTAGAATGTATCAAAAGATGGATTGGCATTTGATCTACAGGATATAACTGCTTTGACCCAATCCTAGAAATGGATAAGGTACTGGAATTTGTTTCTCCTAGTCATTCCAAAATAGAATGGCCTCACGGATCACAAGAATATTAGGCTTTGATGAACGAATGTAATTATACCCCCTTGACTATCAATTGATAGATGAGGGTCGGAATACAGCGGAAGAGGGCCAACTCAAAGGAACATGTCACTTTCTGGGTTGGGGAAGAAAGGATTAGCATGTCGAACAACTTCAACATTTTCTTTCGAATAACCCATGCCGAAGAGGAAGGACTGGCAGATCCACAATGTAAAACGGAGGACTCATCAAGAGCACTCTGGTTGTGATCTTTTGGTTCAAAAGAACTTCTGCCATTTTGGTTCATGGTATTTGGAATAATGACATACCACGGACCGCAAAGACTATCACAAAAGGTTACTAATACCCTAAACGTGCGAGCAAACACTATCAACAGGAGGTAAGTAGAATGAATCTTGGGTTCTAGAACCCAGAAATAGAATTCCTACCAACTAAATAATATCACGAGATGCTCTCGAGAAGGGTGGTGATACGTCTCCGTCGTATCTATAATTTTTTATTGTTCCATGCCAATATTATTCAACTTTCATATACTTTTTGGCAACTTTTTATACTATTTTTGGGACTAACATATTGATCCGATGCTTGATGCCAGTTCTACATTTGCATGTTTTTGGTTTCAGAATATCCATATCGAACGGAGTCGAATGGGATAAAAAGCAGACGGAGCTTATTTTTGGAATATTTGGAAAATCTAGGAGAAAGATCAACGCGAAATTGGTAACTGAGGTGGCCACGAGCGGGGCCCACTCCTCCGCAGGAGGGCGCGCCTCACCCTCGTGGGCCCACCAGAAGGCGTTGATGCCCTTCTTGACCGCAAGAAGAAAGCTAATTTTTGGTAAAAAAATCATGGCGAAGGTTTCAATCCAATCGGACTTACGGATCTCCGGATATAAAAGAAACGGTGAAAGGGCAGCAGAACAGAACACAGAACCAGAGAGAGAAAGATCCAATCTCGGAGGGGCTCTCGCCCCTCCCTCCATGGAGGCCAAGGATGTAACATCCCAAATTTTTAATTTGGAATGTTATACATAGAGCATCAATGCATATCATTTATTTATTTTCGTTGCATTTTGCTCGATCCTAGAAATTCTACACAACTCAAGGACCCACGGAGAGAGTTGGGGATTTTCGTTATTTTCATATTTGAGTTTTCTCAAATTTAGAAAATAGGATCATTTGATTTTAATTATTTTATCTTCAATTATTTCTACTACCAAAATATGAGAGAGGGAATAAAATGACTTTCCCAAATAAAGAAATAATGAAGATTTAATAATGAAGATTTTATTTTGGAGTTTTTCGCCTTTTTATTTGAATTTAGGAAAAATGCGCGTTTTTCAAAATTGCATTTAGGCCCCAAATAAATGTTCATTAAATCCGGCTTGATTTTAGAAGCCGGGGAAAATTTATTTCGGGATTTTGGAGTCCGTTTAGTATTTTTTATTTTTTTTCTGCAGAATTATTAAAAAAACGAACCGCCTTTTGAGCCGTGCCAGCGGGACTCCGCCGGGCGCTTTAAATAGCGCCGCTGTGCCCAAACCGCCCGCCCGACAGCCCAGCGCCCGCCGCCGGCCGCCACGCCACGCCCCAAACCCTATCCCTAGGCCGCCGCCAAGGCCCGGTTTTCAGCGCCGCGGACCCGCCGCCGCCCGCCGACCCTCCGGACTCCGCTGCCGCCGCCGACAAGGTTCGCATTCGCCTCGATCCGCGTGCCGCCGGTTTTTTTAGTAAACCGGGCGGTTTTTCTTCGGTTTTTATTTCGGTTTTTTTTGATTTTTTTTAGTTTCGTTTTTTTATTAGATTCGGTTTTTTTCGGTTTAAGCTAATTAACGAACGTTCATCCGTTAGTTCGTTTAAACGAACGCGTTCATCAGATTAGTTTAGTTAACGAACGTCCGTTCGTTAACCCGTTCGTCGTTTTTCTTTTTCTCGGATTTAATCCGCGATTTTTCCGATCGCGATTCCAGATCCAATTTTCGTTTTAGTATAACTTTTCGCTTGTTTATCGGAATCAGGCGATTCAAGCGCCTAGATTTCGTCTCGAAACCCTCTTTCCGAATAATCTACTTAAACAAGTTTTTGCTTCTGTAAAATTTGACTTAGATCCAGATTAGTAAAACGGAGCTGTTTTCTTCCGCCGTTTGACTTTCGTTGCTTCGTTTGATTTGATTCTTTTGCAAACCGGAGTTCTTAAGTTGAACTATCTGGTTAGATCTATTTGAGTTTTACCTGTGCATTAGATGAGTACTTATTGTATGCTTGTTTGTTTGTCTGCGATAGAATACCCGTGAGTGCGCCGCTGTTACTTGAGTCTCTAGGTTTCGCGGATCATCAGCAAGGCAAGTAACACTTTGATCATACCTTTTCTACTACCCAGTTTTTATGCATTAGATCTATCCTCAAACACTTGCGTGATTAGGATCTAACTAAATTGTGGGTTTTGGGAAGTAGATTGAGGTAGTACCTATTACCTGTTTTATTATCAAACCTATGGGAGTTACTTCTACGTTTGCTTATTATGCTATGCTCTGCTAGTAGACATGGATTGGGTGAGTGTATCCATGACAGATGTGAGATTGTTATTTAATGGTTTATTTAAGGTGGCAACTTAAACACACATCTGGGTGGATTGAGGCACCTGGTTTCTATCGGGCCTTGCCTGTATTTCTTCGGACCGCCACCCGTGCTCAAAGGGATCATGAGATTATTCAAACTAGAAACTTCCGTGTGCAGCCACAAGCCATTATGGGCTCTGGCATAGTTGATTAAGTTGTGCGAACTCTTACGGGTAGACTAGCAGATGTAGGGGAAAGTAGGTGTACCGGTCTACCCACAAGTAAGGTTCTAGTGCTTCTGAAAGACTATGTCTCAGTCATCCGTTTCTCAAACATCATGTATTGCGAGAAATCCAACGGAGGCGATCGAGTCTTGTGGGGAAAAGTGCGCAAACCTCTGCAGAGTGTATAAACTAATCATGGTTAGTCGTGTCCCCGGTTATGGACATCTTGAGTATCTAGTACTTGGATATCATGTGAATCTCATCATGTTACTTCTATTCAATATTGTTGGGTTTTTTAATGAGTACTTTTAATTGGGATTGAGAATGCTGTCAACCATTCTCAATGTTTCACAACCACCATGATAGTTAAATAAATGTATTCCTTTGCAGTAGGGAAAAATTGGATTTACGCAAAACTGTAACCATAGAGCTTTCCACCAGCCATATATGCATGTAGTATAGGCTTATGATTCCATTATTCTCTATGTGTTACATTGCCAGCATATTCCATGTGTCGACCCGTTTCCTGCTGCAACGTTTCATGTTGCAGACTTTTCGCACTGACGCAGTAAGGTGCATAGTTCGTGGTTCTATAGTCAGTGATGCCGTTGGAGTTGATGGACTCGCTTATTCTTCCAAGCCTTCCGCTGTTATCGTTATTAGATGGCCTTAAGCCATATTTATTTTATTAAGCTCTCTCTTGAGACATTCGATTGTAATAAGTGTGTCAATGCTACTCGTTATAAATCCTTCGAGTTTCGTATGCGGTGTCAGCATTACTGATCCAGGGATGACACAGAGCACAGAGATCAGACTGTTTGAGGTTTGGTCGCTACAAAGATGGTATGAGAGCACACACTGACTGTAGGACACGACCATTAAGCTAAAACCCTAGATCACTACTCTCTCTTCTCATTTCTAACTCCTCATCTTTTCTACTCTTTTAGGATGACGGAAGCGAGGATCAAGTTCACTCAGCCGGATGAGGATACACCCTTCGGACGACACACGAAGGAAGTCACTAAGTACCTTAACATCGGATTACCAAGCTTCACCGGGACCTACAATTCTACTTTACACGAAGAAGAGCTACTGGAAGGTTCAGCTCAAGTTCCGGAAGGACGTTTGCGCCAATCACGGAGCCCATAGAGTGTGTTTTCAATGCACCAACCTGGAGTCTAGGAAAGAGCATGGCAGCTCACATAACCATGGGACGCATTGGAGAAGTTTACAAAGAAGACCTCAAGGATACTATCTACCAGATTTGCGGGCGCCGAGATGAACAAAGGGAGATAGTTGGAACTAAGAAGGATCGATCAATTGCAGCTTTCATCCAGGAGTTAAATCAGCACATTCGACGCCTTGAAGAACCAGATGTCTTGCGCAGACATGATGGAGTTGAAGACAGCAAAAGCCAAGATTATCGAACTAGAAGGAGAACTGAAGGCCACTCGCAAGGACTACATGGAGGAGATTGTAGCTCTAGTGGGACAAAACGGCGATCTTAAGGAGAAGATTGAAGAACTCATGTGAAATTCAGCACCCGGAGGAGAAGATGAAGATAGCACCTGTCCAGAGAACTACATCATCATCACGACACCGATTCCGATCCTAGTGATGATGATTACGAAGACGAAGCTGGAGCAGATATCATGGAGTCTTCATCGGAGCAGTTTTTCTAGTTGACCACCATAACAGTAGTAGATTACCCCCATTTTATATTAGTTTTAGTTTCAGCACTTTGTAATGATAGATAGACCGTTGTATGCCCTTGTTTGAATTGATTGGAGTGATATTGTGTGATTTCTCTCATGTGCATATGGGTAGTGTGTCTCTCTAGACCTCATTCTATTCTAAATTCTCGTCTTTTCTTTAAACCCCTCAGATGCCTCCGAGACGCGACCCCGGATTTGTTTTCCCGCCAGAGATCACTTAGTTGATTCAGCAGCAGAATGCCTTGATTCAAACATTGGTACAGAACCAAGGCAACAACAACCCACCGCCACCACCACCTGTTGACCATTTAACCCGTTTCTTGAGTCTGAATCCGCCGGTGTTTTCCAGTAGCACCGAGCCAATTGTTGCAGATGATTGGCTCCGTAAGATAGGGAGGGAGTTGGCCACTGCAGGTTGTACAGATGGAGAAAGGGTGAAATTTGCCGCACATCAGCTTGAAGGACCCGCAACAGCATGGTGGGAGAATTTTACAGCCACTAACCATGTAGACACTGTCACATGGGATCAGTTTCAGCAAGCTTTCCGTACTGCCCTTGTTTCAGCAGGAGCCATGGCCATGAAGAAGCGTGAATTTTGCAACTTACGCCAAGGAGGACGGACAGTTGGCCTGTATGTGGATGATTTCAGTAAGCTAGCACGTTATGCCCCAGATGACGTTGCTACGGACGCAGCTAAGCAGGAGAAGTTTCTAGAAGGACTGAATGATGAGCTGAGCATGCAGTTGATGGTAGCCACCTTCAATAACTACTAGGAGTTAGTAGATCGTGCTCTCATGATTGAAGGGAAGTAGCAGCAGATTGACAATCTCAAGAGGAAGTATGGACAGGGGAAGAATAACTCTGGAGCTCAGCAGAAACTTCGCTTTACCCCGAAGATAGGAGGACAATTTCAGCATACCCATGGAGGAGGTAGCTCGCACAACCATAATGGCACCAAGAATGGGAACGGGAATGGAGGAAGCAATGGACAGAACTGCACCAACCCGTCAACACCATCCAAGGTAGACCTGAGTCACATCACTTGCTTTAAATGCCACAAGACTGGGCATTATGCAAACGATTGTCCAGAAGGCCAGAATGGAAATGGCAATGGAAGCTCAGGAAAGAAGCCGAACCCTTCAAAGGACAGGTGAACCACGTTACCGTGGAGGAGGTTGAAGCTCAGCCAGATGCAGTAATAGGTAAGTTTTTGGTTAAGTCATTTGCTGCAGTTGTTCTTTTTGATATTGGTGCATCGCATTCATACATATCAAGGTGATTTGTGGATAAGTTTAGCCTACCGACTAGAACTCTTAAGACACCCATGCTAGTAAGCTCACCGGGAGCGGAGTATATGGCCAGTCAAGGATGTTTTCAAGTGCCATTAAGTATAGGGAGGCATGTTTTCCCAACGGATTTAATTATATTGGAATCCCAAGGTTTGGATGTAATTATTGGTATGGATTGGTTGTCGATGTATGGAGGAAACATTGATTGCGCCAGTAAGACAATTTTGCTTACGACACCAGAAGGAAGGAGAATCAAGTATGTATCACGGCATGAGCCGAGGAGAGCACATGTAAATTCCTCATCAGGAGTTGTGCAGGAGGAAGTACCGGTGATGAGGATTACCCGGACGTGTTTCCGGAAGAGTTGCCAGGCATGCCACCGGATACAGACATTGAGTTTCTGATTGAACTAATGCCAGTCACTGGGCCGATATCTAAGAGATCGTATAGGATGCCAGCCCAGGATTTGGAGGAAATTAAGAAGCAGATTTAGGAGTTACTAGATAAAGGTTTTATTCACCCAAGTTCTTCACCTTGGGGATCACCAGTACTTCTAGTGGAGAAGAAGGATGGATCATTAAGAATGGTTGTTGATTACCGCGGATTGAATGAAGTGACCATTAAGAACAAATACCCGTTGTCGATGATCAATGACTTGTTTGACCAATTGCAAGGAGCTAAGGTGTTTTCCAAGATCGATTTTTAATCAGGGTACCATCAGTTGAAGATTCGAGAGCAGGATATACCTAAGACAGCTTTTACCACTGTGCACATTTGTATGAGTATACCGTTATGTCATTTGGTCTGACTAACGCACCTGCCTATTTTATGAACATGATGAACAAAGTGTTTATGGAGTTTTCGGATAAGTTCGTCGTGGTGTTCATTGATGATATTTTGGTTTACTCGAAGAATGAAGAGGAACATAAGGAGCATTTGCGTTTGGTACTCGAGAAGCTCAGACAACACCAGTTATATGCCAAGTTCAGCAAGTGTGAGTTTTGCTTGAAGGAAGTTGGATTTCTTGGACATGTTATATCCGGAGAAGGTATAGCGGTAGACCCCACTAAAGTTGTCACTGTAACAAACTGGGAAGCGCCAACGATGGTTGGAGAGATCCGGAGTTTCCTTGGACTCGCAGGATACTACCGGAGATTCATTGAGAATTTCTCAAGGATTGCGAAGCCTATGACAGAATTATTGAAGAAGGATACCAAGTTCATTTGGACCGAGGAGTGTGAAGCTAGTTTCCAAGAGTTGAAGAAACGTTTGGTTACCTCACCAGTGTTAATTCTGCCAGATCAGACCAAGGTTTATGAGGTGTATTTCGACGCTTCACGTCGAGGACTTGGAGCAGTGCTTATGCAGGAGGGGAGAGTTGTTTCATATGCTTCATGACAGCTTAAGCCTCATGAGCTAAATTATGCTACGCATGATTTGGAGTTAGCAGCCGTAGTGGATGCGTTGAAAACATGGAGACATTTCCTCATTGGAAATCATTGTGAGGTGTATACGGATCACAAGAGTTTGAAGTACATCTTCACACAGAAGGAGCTAAATCTCAGGCAAAGGAGATGGTTGGAACTCATCAAAGATTATGACATGAGATTACACTATCACCCCTGAAAGGCTAACGTTGTAGCAGACGCATTGAGCCGTAAGAGTCACGTCAACACACTAATGACGGGAAAAATACCAAAGGAGTTAGCCGAGGATCTTCGAGAGCTATGTTTGGAAATAGTTCCAAGAGGCTATGTAGCAGCATTGGAGATTCAGTCAACTTTGATGGATAAAATCAGGGAAGCTCAGAAGACTGACAAAGAGATTGCCTCTATAAAGGAGAAAATGAGCAAAGGAAAAGCTAAGGGATTTCATGAGGATGAGCATGATACCCTATGGTTTGAAGACCGTGTTTATGTGCCCAATGACCCGGAGATCAGGAAGTTGATTCTACAAGAGGCGCATGATTCACCATATTCGATTCACCCAGGAAATACCAAGATGTATTTGGATTTGAAGAATACTTTCTGGTGGACCGGAATGAAGAAGGATATTGCAGAGTACGTAGCAGTTTGTGATGTATGTCAGAGGGTGAAGGCTGAACATCAGAAACCAGCAGGATTGTTACTGCCATTGCCTATACCCGAATGGAAGTGGGATAAACTAGGTATGGATTTCATCACGGGATTGCCCCGGACTCGTTCAGGCTATGACTCGATTTGGGTTGTAGTCGATCGTTTGACGAAGGTAGCTCATTTCATTCCAGTAAAGACTACCCATGAGTGCCAAATTAGCTAAGATATACATGACCAGGATTGTATGCTTGCATGGAGTTCCGAGGAGTATCGTATCAGATAGAGGAACCCAGTTTACCTCAAAGTTCTGGAAGCAGTTGCACGAAACTTTGGGAACCAGGCTGGAGTTTAGCACAGCTTTTCATCCACAGACAGATGGACAAACCGAGAGAGTCAACCAGATTTTGGAGGATATGCTTAGAGCTTGTGCTTTGGATTATGGATCAAGTTGGGATGAAAATTTGCCATATGCGAACTTTTCTTATAACAACAGTTACCAAACCAGTCTGAAGATGGCCCCTTTTAAAGCCTGTTACGGAAGGAGGTGCAGGACCCCGTCGTTGTGGGATGAAGTTGGAGACCGCCAGTTGTTTGGACCAGATTTGATTAAGGAGTCTGAACGGAAAGTAAAGTTGATTTGCGATAGGCTCAAGGTAGCCCAGTCAAGACAGAAAAGCTATGCGGATTCAAAACGCAAGGAGACAGAATACGAAGACGGAGATAGAGTTTATCTTCGAGTATCGCCGCTTCGAGGAGTTAAGCGTTTTGGAGTTAAGGGAAAGTTAGCACCTCGATTTGTAGGACCTTATCGTGTTTTGGAACGCATGGGAGAAGTTGCGTACAAGTTGGAACTACCTGAAGGATTGTCAGGATTTCATGATGTGTTTCATGTTTCTCAGTTGAAGAAGTGTCACTTGAGATGGCCGATATACCACTAAGAGATACAAAGGCCACTGGAAGCGATTGATTGAATGATGATTTGACCTACGAGGAGAAACCGGTTAAGATTCTCGAGTATGCCACCAGTCACCCACAAAGAAGGTCATTAAGTTGTGCAAAGTTCAATTGGAGCCACCACACCGAGGATGAAGCCACACAGGAGCGAGAGGAGGATTTGCTTAAGGACCACCCTCACCTATTTTCTAGCCAACCCGAATCTCGAGGGCGAGATTCATCTTAAGGGGGTAGGTTTGTAACATCCCAAATTTTCAATTTGGAATGTTATACATAGAGCATCAATGCATATCATATTTTTTTTCGTTGCATTTTGCTTGATCCTATAAATTCTACACAACTCAAGGACCCACTGAGAGAGTTGGGGATTTTTGTTATTTTCATATTTGAGTTTTCTCAAATTTTGAAAATAGGATCATTTGATTTTAATTATTTTATCTTCAATTATTTCTACTACCAAAATATGAGAGAGGGAATAAAATGAATTTCCCAAAATAAAGAAATAATGAAGATTTAATAATAAAACAAAATAAGATTTTATTTTGGAGTTTTTCGCCTTTTTATTTGAATTTAGGAAAAATGCGCGTTTTTCAAAATTGCATTTAGGCCCCAAATAAATGTCCACTAAATCCGTCTTGATTTTAGAAGCCGGGGAAAATTTATTTCGGGATTTTTGGAGTCTGTTTAGTATTTCTTTTTATTTTTTTTTCTGCGCGTAATTATTTTAAAAAAAGAAAAACAAAAATGAACCGCCTTTGGGTCGTGCCTGAGCGGGACTCCGCTCGGGGGGCGCCTTTAAATAGCGCCGCCCCGGCGCCCCCCAGGGCCAACCGCCCGCCACTTGACCAGCGCCCGCCCTTGAGCCGGCCGCCGCCCACGCCCCAAACCCTAACCCTAGGTCGTGCCGCCGCCGCCGCCAGCGGACCCGCCGACCGCGGTCTCCGCCGACGAGGTTCGCCGCCGCCTCGATCCGCGTGCCGCCGGGTTTTTTAGAAATCCGGGCGGTTTTTCTTCGGTTTTTTTCTGTTTTTTTAGTTTCGTTTTTTATTAGATTCGGTTTTTTCGGTTTAGGCTAATTAACGAACGTTCGTCCGTTAGTTCGTTTAAACGAACGCGTTCGTCAGATTAGTTTAGTTAACGAACGTCCGTTCGTTAATCCGTTCGTCGTTTTTCTTTTTCTCGGATTTAATCCGCGATTTTTCTGATCGCGATTCCAGATCCGATTTTATCGGAATCAGGTGATTCAAGCGCCTAGAGTTTCGTCTCGAAACCCTCTTTCCAAATAAACTACTTAAACAAGTTTTTGCTTCTGTAAAATTGGACTTAGATCCAGATTAGTAAAACGGAGTTGTTTTCTTCCGCCGTTTGACTTTCGTTGCTTCGTTTGATTTGTTTCTTTTTGCAAACCGGAGTTCTTAATTTGAACTATCTGGTTAGATCTATTTGAGTTTTACCTGCATTAGATGAGTACTTATTGTATGCTTGTTTGTTTGTCTGCGATAGAATACCGAGTACTGTTTGTTACTTCGAGTCTCTAGGTTTCGCGGATCATCAGCAAGGCAAGTAACACTTTGATCATACCTTTTCTACTACCCAGTTTTTATGCATTAGATCTATCCTCAAACACTTGCATCATTAGGATCTAATTAAAATTGTGGGTTTTGGGAAGTAGATTGAGGTAGTACCTATTACCTGTTTTATTATCAAACCTATGGGAGTTACTTCTACGTTTGCTTATTATGCTATGCTATGCTAGTAGACGTGGATTGGGTGAGTGTATCCATGATGATGTGAGATTGTTATTTAATGGTTTATTTAAGGTGGCAACTTAAACACACATCTGGGTGGATTGAGGCACCTGGTTTCTATCGGGACTTGCCTGTATTTCTTGGACCGCCACCCGTGCTCAAAGGGATCATGAGATTATTCAAACTAGAAACTTACGTGTGCAGCCACAAGCCATTATGGGCTCTGGCATAGTTGATTAAGTTGTGCGAACTCTTACGGGTAGACTAGCAGATGCAGGGAAAGTAGGTGTGCGGTCTACCCACAAGTAAGGTGCTAGTGCTTCTGAAAGACTATGTCTCGGTCATCCGTTTCTCAAACATCATGTAGTGCGAGAAATCCAACGGAGGCGATCGAGTCTTGTGGGGAAAAGTGCACAAACCTCTGAAGAGTGTATAAACTAATCATGATTAGTCGTGTCCCCGGTTATGGACATCTTGAGTATCTAGTACTTGGATATCATGTGAATCTCATCATGTTACTTCTAATTAATATTGTTGGGTTTGTTAATGAGTACTTTTAATTGGGATTGAGAATGCTGTCAACCATTCTCAATGTTTCACAACCACCATGATAGTTAAATAAATTTATTCCTTTGCAGTATGGAAAAATTGGCTTCACGCAAAACTGTAACCATAGAGCTTTCCACCAGCCATATATGCATGTAGTATAGGCTTATGATTCCATTATTCTCTATGTGTTACATTGCGAGCATATTCCATGTGCTGACCCGTTTTCAGGCTGCAACGTTTCATGTTGCGGACTTTTCAGATGACGAGTAAGGTGCATAGGTCGTGGTTCTATACTCAGTGATGATGTTGGAGTTGATGGACTCGCTTATTCTTCCAAGCCTTCCGTTGTTATCGTTATTAGATGGCCTTAAGCCATATTTATTTTATTAAGCTCTCTCTTGAGACATTCGATTGTAATAAGTGTGTGATTGCTACTCTATTATAAATCCTTCGAGTACTGTGTGGTGTCAGCATTACTGATCCAGGGATGACACTGAGCATAGAAATCAGACTGTTTGAGGTCTGGTTGCTACAAAGGACAAGAGGGGAAACCCTTCTCCCATCTAGGGAGGAGGTCAAGGAATAAGAAGACGAATGGGCCCCCTCTCCCCTTCTCTTCCGGTGGCGCCGGAACGCTGTCGTGGCCATCATCATCCCCGCAATCTTCACCAACAACTTCACCACCATCATCACCAACTCTTCCCCCCTCTATGCCGCGGTGTAACCTCTCTCTTACCCACTGTAATCTCTACTTAAACATGGTGCTCAACACTATATATTATTTCCCAATGATGTATGGCTATCCTATGATGTTTGAGTAGATCTTTTTTGTCCTTTGGGTTATTTGATGATCAAGATTGGTTTGAGTTGCATGTTTTATTATTGGTGCTGTCCTATGGTGCTCTCCTTGTCGGCATAAGCGTGAGGGATTCCCGTTGTAGGGTTTGCAATATGTTCATGATTTGCTTATGGTGGGTGGCATGAGTGACAGAAGTACATACCCGAGTAAGTAGGTTGTTTGCGTATGGGATAAAGGGGACTTGATACTTTAATGCTATGGTTGGGTTTTACCTTAATGATCTTTAGTAGTTGCGGATGCTTGCTAGAGTTCCAATCATAAGTGCATATGATCCAAGTAGAGAAAGTATGTTAGCTTATGCCTCTCCCTCAAATAAAATTGCAGCAGTGATTACTAGTCTAGTTATCTATTGCCTAGGGACAAATAACTTTCTTGCAAGCCTATCCAAAAACACCTACCAAGTACTTCTAGTTTCATACTTGTTTCCGGTAAAGCGAACGTCGAGTGTGCGTAGAGTTGTATCGGTGGTCGATAGAACTTGAGGGAATATTTGTTCTACGTTTAGCTCCTCGTTGGGTTTGACACTCTTACTTATCGAAAGAGGCTACAATTGATCCCCAATACTTGGGGGTTATCAGGTGGCTAGAATCATCACACTGGAAACACAAAACATAGCTAGATTGCTAGGTGGTTCTATAAGATAACCTAGTGTCATAATAATAGCTTTAACATATATGTTGAGGCAATGGAGTACCTCACCACACCGATTATTGTGCTTAATCTGGCCCAAAAGGACATCAGGAACATGGAGGAAAGATTTGCAAATGCATCCGATTGTTTAGAAACCTGGGACAATTCGGACAGCATAACGGTTGTAATTCCTCAAAAAGGATTTTGAGACATCCTGCTAAATGGTGGTATAACCACTCAACATCAAAATATCAAGGTTCCAAGACCAACTGTTAACACACGGAGGTACTAGAAACTGAAGTGAGACTTGAATCCATCATTCCTATAAGTCTACGGATTAGTAAAACACGTGGTCCTGATAGAAAAAGAGAACCCAATTCTTAATCCCCGTATGAAAAGAAGAGGGTGACTCAGATCAGAAGGACACAAGGATTATATATAGCTCACGGACTCGATTACATAGAAGGATCATAAAGCAAAAATCTAGACTAGATCATACTAAAACTTTATTCTACTGGATCAAGATATTACCAAAAGGATCGAACTAATAAAAATGGTAAAGATAGAAGTGCGATGGTGATACGATACCGGGGCACCTCCCCCAAGCTTGGTAGTTGCCAAGGGAAGTGCCCATACCCATGTGATTATATCTCTTTCTTCGGAGGTGGTGAGGTGATATTCTTGGCGATGATGCCCCTCGGGATACGATTCACCTCCTCGAGCTTATTGCCTTGCTGCTTGAGGTCCATTATTTCCTTACGGAGCTTACCCATGACGGCTAAAGCTCCTTTCACCCAAGGATGTTGCATAGCTGCAGGAGAACAAGTAACACTCTTTTTCATATTTTCATAATAAAATAATCTAGAAGGGATGACCGAGTTTGGGACAACTGAGCTCTATAGTTCCCCCATCGTGAATCCAGCTCGGGAACAAGGAGTAACTTCTTGATCCTCCTCCATGGCATCTATCCTTTTCAAGTCGGCCTCCATCTCTTCCTCCGTTGATGGCCCAAAGTGATAGGCATCGCTGTTTGCTCCTGGACCTGGTGTGGGATGAGACACCAGACTCTCCCCGACTGACTTTTGAGAAGACATCTTGCTCCAATCTGCGGCAGAAACAACTCAAAACAAAAACATAGGATATTTGCGTGGTACGGTGGTCAAAATCTTTGGGAGATTATATCATGAATTTTTTACCGACCAAAAGAAGAATCGTGCAAGAAAACGTAGTCCGTAGGGCACACAAGGTGCCCACGAGGCAGGGGGGTGCACCTAGGGGTGTAGGGCGCGCCCTCCACCCTCGTGGGTGCCTCGTGTCCCTTTCGGACTACTTCCTATTTTCCTTTCAAATATTCCAAAACAAAGAAAAATTGTTATTAGAACTGTTTTGGAGTCGGTTTACTTACCGTACCAAGTACCTATTCCTTTTCGGAGTCTGAAACGTTCTGGAAAGTGTCCCTTATTTATTCCTCCGGGGTTACGGTTTCAAAAACATTGGTTTCAACATTTATAGGATTACCTGAGATATAATGTTTGATTCTTTGACCGTTCACCACCTTTGGATTTGTGCCTTCGAAGTTATTGATTTTTATGGCATCGGAACGATATACCTCCTCGATAACGTAAGGACCTTCCCATTTAGAGAGAAGTTTTCCTGCAAAAAATCTTAAACGAGAGTTGAATAGCAACACATAATCACCTACATTAAACTCACACTTTTGTATCCTTTTGTCATGCCATCTTTTAACTGTTTCTTTAAACAGTTTGGCATTCTCATAGGCCTGGGTTCTCCATTCATCAAGTGAGCTAATGTCAAATAGCCTCTTCTCGCCGGCAAGTTTGAAATCATAATTGAGCTATTTAATGGCCCAATATGCGTTATGTTCTAGTTCGAGAGGTAAGTGACATGCTTTCCCATAAACCATTTTATACGGAGACATACCCATAGGATTTTTATATGCAGTTCTATAGGCCCATGAAGCATCATCAAGTTTCTTGGACCAATTCTTTCTAGATCTATTAACACTCATTTGCAAAATTAATTTGAGCTCTCTATTGCTAAGTTCTACTTGACCACTAGATTGTGGATGGTACGGAGATGCAATTATATGATTAACATCATACTTAGCAAGCATTTTACGAAAGGCACCATGAATAAAATGCGAACCACCATCAGTCATTAAGTATCTAGGGACTCCAAACCTCAGAAAAATAACTTCTTTAAGCATCTTAATAGAGGAGTTATGATCAGCACTACTAGTTGGAATAGCTTCTACCCACCTAGTAACGTAATCAACAACAACTAAAATGTGTGTATACCCATTAGAGGAAGGAAACAACCCCATATAATCAAAGCCCCAAAAATTGAATGGTTCAATAACAAGTGAATAATTCATAGGAATTTGTTGACGTCTGCTAATATTACCAATTCTTTGACATTCATCACAAGACAAGACAAACTTACGGGCATCTTTGAAGATATTAGGCCAATAAAAACCGGATTGCAATACCATATGTGCGGTTCTGTCTCCAGCGTGGTGTCCTCCATAAGCTTCGGATTGACACTTGCGTAGGATCTGTTCCTGTTCATGCTCAGGGACACAATGTCTAATAACACCATCTACTCCTTTATAAAGGTGTGGGTCATCCCAGAAGTAATGTCTTAAATCATAGAAAAACTTTTTCTTTTTTTGTTATGTGAAACTAGGTGGTATAAATTTAGCAAAAATGTAATTAGCATAATCATCATACCATGGAGCAGTACGAGAAGCATTTATGACAGCTAATTGTTCAGCTGGGAAGCTATAATCAATAGGTAGTGGGTCATCAAGAACATTCTCTAAAATAGACAAGTTGTCTGCAACGGGGTTCTCAGCTCCCTTTCTATCAATAATATGCAAATCAAATTCTTGTAGTAGGAGAACCCATCTAATGAGTCTAGGTTTAGCATCTTTCTTTTCCATAAGATATTTAATAGCAGCATGATCGGTGTGAACAGTTACTTTAGAATCAACAATATAAGGTAAGAACTTATGACAGGCAAATACAACTGCTAAAAATTCTTTTTCAGTAGAAGCATAATTTCTCTGGGCACTGTCTAGAGTTTTACTAGAATATTGGATACCATTTAATTTCTTATCAACTCTTTGTCCTAGAACACCACCTACAGCATAATCACTAGCATCACACATAATTTCAAAAGGGTAAATTCCAATTAGGTGGCTGAACAATAGGTGCAGAAATCAAGGCTTTCTTAAGTATTTCAAATGCTTCTACACAATCATCATCAAAGATAAAAGGAACATCTTTTTGTAAGAGATTAGTCAGAGGCCTAGAAATTTTTGAGAAGTCCTTAATGAACCTCCTATAAAAACTGGCATGACCAAGGAAACTTCTTATACCTTTGATATCCTTAGGACACGACATCTTTTCAATAGCATCAACTTTAGCTTTATTAACTTCAATACCTCTTTCAGAAATTTTATGCCCCAAGACAATACCTTCATTAACAATAAAGTGGCACTTTTCCCAATTCAAGACAAGATTAGTTTCTTCACATGTCTGCAAAACTCGATCAAGGTTGCTTAAGCAATAATCAAAAGAAGTTCTGTAAACGGAGAAATCATCCATGAAAACCTCAACAATCTTTTCACAAAAGTCAGAGCATATAGTAGTCGTACATCTTTGAAAGGTAGCAGGTGCATTACATAAAGCAAAAGGCATACGTCTCTAATCAAAGGTACCGAGAGGGCAAGTAAAAGTGGTCTTTTCTTGATCCTCTTTTGACACAGGTATTTGAGAGAAACCGGAATAACCATCTAGAAAGCAAAAATGTGAATTTTTGGATAATCTTTCTAGCATTTTATCAATAAAAGGTAAAGGGTAATGATCCTTTTTAGAAACTTTATTAAATTTGCATAAATCAGTTACCATTCTATAACCTGTAATAATTCTTTGTGGGATCAATTCATCTTTATCATTAGGAACAACGGTAATACCTCCCTTCTTAGGGACAAAATGGACAGGACTTACCCAATCGACAATCAAAGAACGGGATAGATTATACCTGCCTCCAGAAGCTTTAGTATTTCTTTTCTTACCACTTCTTTCATCTTAGGATTTAACCGTCGTTGGTGAACAACAATCGATTTAGCGTCTTTCTCCAATTTTATTTTGTGTTGGCATAGAGTGGGAATAATGCCATTGAGATCATCAAGAGTATATCCAATAGCAGCACGGTGCTTCTTTACGGTTTTCAATAATTTCTCTTCTTCCTTCTCTAAAAGGTTAGCACTAATAATAACAGGATATATCTTCCTTTCATCAAGATAAGCATATTTAAGAGTATTAGGTAATGGTTTTAAGCTCAAACACGGGATCACCCTTGGGTGGAGGAGGATCCCCTAGGATTTCAACAGGCAAGTTGTGTTTCAAAATAGGTCCCTGTTTAAATACTTCATCTATTCACTACAAAAAAATACACTTCCGTGATGATACTTGTTTGTCACAATAGGTCACGTTTTTTGTCATGCATGTACATCCATGACAAATTTATGACAGAATCAAGATAGTCATACCTGTGCTATCATAGAAGTGTTCCATGACATTACAAAAATTATCATCACGGAAGTGTCCATTTCCATGACGATAAATCGCGCGTCACAGAAGTGCTTTCGTCAAGGGTGACCGACACGTGGCATCCACCGTAACGGAACACCGTTAAGCTATCGGGTCGGGTTTTGGATCCGATAACCCGTTAACAGCCCCGACTAATGGGAAATTTCTGCGTGTAAAATTCTTATTGGCGGACGAAACACGTGTCAGCTCGTCAGTGGGTCAGATAGGCGCCTATGATATGTTGACACGTGCCACGGCCCACCACTGGCCCATTTATCTTACAAAGCCGGCCCGTTTGACTTGGTCAAAAGTTAACGGGCTGGCCCATGAAAAGCCTATTAACGGTCTCTTCGCAAATAGCCCATTTTACAGCCCGTTAACTCACGACCCGTTAGGACCTAAAGGAAATTGGCCCAACAACGTCATGTGGACCGTCGAATATAACACCAGCCCATTTCACTTTCGGCCCATGTATGGCCCATGACGTCTTTCGGCCAATATGAGGCCTTCGTATCTTTCGGCCCTTTATAGGCCCACGGTGACTCTAGCCCATAATGAACAGTATTTTTCTTTGTACCCGTTAACGGCCCATGATTTACATGGGCCGTTTCCAGCCTGTATTAGCTTTCGGCCTATTGACGGCCCATACGTTCTTGGGCTCATTTTCCCCTAATGGGCCAAATTCGGCCCATGGCAAGAGTCGGCCCATTACTGGCATGTTCCCCAAATGGGCCAAATTCGGCCCATGGCAAGAGTCGGCCCGTTACTGGCCTGTTACCCTAATGGGCCAAATTCGGTCCATGGCAAGAGTCGGCCCGTTTCTGGCATGTTAACCCGTTCCGCATTATCCAGCCCGTCCTATATTCTGGCCCATTAACGACCCGTTATGCCTGTGACAAAATTAAGCCTTTGCAGTCCTACGGCCTGTTAACGGCCCGTTACCGTGCTGGGCCGATACCAATTACGCCCGATTACGGTCCATGTAGACCCATTTATCCGACGGCCCGAGGCCCACCGATTGCAGGCCCATTTATCGACGGCCCGAGGCCCACCGATTATAGGCCCATTTATCGACGACCCTTAGGAGACCATGGATCCTACGGCCCGTATATAGCCCATGGTAGTTGCAGCCACTAAGCAAACCAGGGAAAAAGAAGACTAGGAAATAAATAAGGCCAAAACTAACGCTAGGCTCTTAAGGCGATTGCACAGATTAGATCCACTCGGCATCAAAGATCGCCACCGGTGCAAATATAGGGAACACCCTACAATATACAAAAAAGGCTTGCTATTTTCTTCAACCGGTGGCTGCACGTTAAGAATAAATGTTGTATCGCACCAAAACAAATTACAACTATATACAAAAGGAAGGTTGGCATAAAACTTAACAGTCTAGCAGATAAATGCACCACCAGAAGTTCAGAAGCTCAGTTCATTTGACCGATTACGCTTTTCATGCAGTATTGTCTGATGGAGCACCATAACCGTCGCCTTCATTTCCCCTAGGCTCCTTAACAACATAGCAAATGTCTGATAGTCTGGTTTCAAAACCATGCATATCTTGATGAAATTGAGCAGTGTTTCTCCTTGTTTCACAAAGGGCCTCTGTTAGGGAATGGACTTGTGTCTGGAGCGCAGATACAACATTGGTTTGAGCTTGCATGTCTTGATCATGAGGCAGTTTGGACGATATTGCCTTAACAACCAACCCAAAGAGTACGCAGAACGTGCTTTTGGCACTTTTAGTGGATCGGTATCGACCCACCGCGCAAGAGGCGACATTGCGATTCTGATTGCCTCGCCACCTTCAGAAGGTGGCGGTTCCACCATTTTTTCCATAGCTCGCTGAAAAGTTGAGGTTTTACATTAGTAGTACCAGAACAGAAGATATTAAGGAGGCAGCAAAACTAAACAAAATAGCTTTGGTCTATATACTGAACTTATTCTGGTGATCATATGTAAAATATTAGTTGTATTTTATTGCAAAGTACATAATAAAACCAGGTTCCAAACATATGACCATGTACCATCGCTAATGTATTGTCTATTTCTTCACATTGTATTGAGGGCTAAGGATAAAGAGACGGAGTTTATAATACGGTAAGCATAGTATGTCATCATTCATATCACAAAACAACTGAGAATAGACAAACAGGCAATTGTAACGTTGTGTGGGCAAGTCGAGCATGGAACTAGATTACGGGTCAAGATCAAGGGAACATCACTCCTCTCTTTTAAACCTTATAAGGTGCAATGATACGCTAAGACAATTGTGTATAAATTTAAAAGACTAATAGACATTGGCTGCAAACCATGCAGTTCAAGGCACAAGTCAGAGTAAGTAGTAGTTAAAAGGCATGAGGATTAATGACTTACAACAGAGGCTTTGACTGGTGTAGTCATGCCCTTCTTCTTGCTGTTGTGCAGCCCTTGAAGATTTCCACAGCATTTGGTTCAGGTACTTTTTGGTCCTTGTGGGCTTTCCTCTGCATTTCGAACAAGTCAATATAGATCTGATAATATGGTACAACGAAAAGAATGAAACAACAGCTAATTACAAAAGCCTCGCAGTGTGCAATATAGCTACGAGATCATTTGGTCTGTTGCAATTTCACTTTTGTACGGTTGGCCTTGTTCTTTGAACAGTTCACCTACAAGAAGATAGATTTGTGTGACACATGCGTAAATAGGACTTCAACATGTGATCTGATCACATATATATAATGTACCTGATACTTCAGATCAGACTAGTGTCTAACAAGGCCCCTCCAATCTTCATCCGATATATTTTCCACTGGAGATGTTTGCGAAAGTTCACTGTTAGCCTTGCCTTCAAAGTGAGTTTTCCTCAAGTTATACCAATACTGTCGCAGAGAAGACTTGAAAACATGGTTGCAAGCTTGTCTGGTTGCATCATCTTGGCTATCCAACTTGAACCTCATCTATTGAAAATTATGGGAGTCTCATTATCAGCAACCTAGAAAGTATGGGGATGAGCAAGACGATATTACTAGTTTCCATACATAACCATACTTACAGATAAATGGTCAAGGAAGGTGTTGAATCGGGTTTCGTGCGTGTCATTCCTATACTGAATCCATGTTGGGAGGATACGTACATGACACCTAACGGCAACCGCTGCCTCACGATACTAACTTGGCTGATTCAGCAGCATCACGTGGCCTTTTAAACCTGCCGCAAAACGGATCTCCATTCTTCCTCCTCTAGATTTAGTTAACCTATCGAGCATTATCCCTGATGTTTGTTTCCTCTTGCGCCTAGGTGCTAGTCCAACAACGAACATAAGAAGTGTTAGTGTACATCAAACTGTGAGACTACATATAAAGAAGCATGGAACTGTAACTTGACTCCAGCAACTACCTTCTTGTTGTTGAAGCTCACAAGGTTCATCATATATTGCCAACTCGTCTTGTGTCAAGAGTGCTTGGGAAGTAGTGTCAGGTGGCAAGGGAGCTTGGGAACGTGTTGCTAGCTTAGTTGACGCATGATTATGTCGTGCAACTGGTAGTACTGTGGTAGGTGTTGCAAGAACTAGGGTTGTCTCTGCTTGTTTGGTGGCAGCTATTTGTTTCTGTTTGGCTTTTTTGCAGCTCGTGTAGCATGGGATGCCGTGTTTGTAGAATTTTCCGCTGGACTTTGACCTTCTATTGCACCATCAGTACCAGCAGAATCTGCAGGATTCATCCGCTTCTCATTTCACGCCATTCGTGTTTCTTCGTCTTTCTACGTGCCATGTTAAGTCAAGTCGACAAGAAAAGCGAATAACAATTTAGTTCTTGAGAACAAATTGATGCGTGATGCAGACGAACTGAACTTTGATGTTAGACAACCACATGATAGGAGGATGTAATATGTATGAAAAACAGGACGGAAGAGATAACCAGAACTATGATGTGTAAACTAAGAAGAGGACATTTCACCAAATTAGAAGCAATGCAATGGAAGGTAGACATCATATGAAAGATGCTACAAATATCGCTCTACCAAGTTAACATTGTCTCATCATAAATGGTGTTTAAACAAATGTGAAGCAGTACAAGAAATAAATCATATGCAAGATGCAAACAACATTACACTACCATGTCAGAGGTCTCTCGTCATTAGTGCCATTGCATATTCACAGCATTGCATATTCACAGCTTATGATGTGTAAACTAAGGAGAAGGCATTTCAACAAATTAGAAGCAATGAAAGATAGACACCATATGAAAGATGCAACGAATATCACTCTACCAAGTTAAAAATGTCTCGTCATAAGTGCCATTTCAACAAATTAGTAGTACAAGCTAGAAAAGAATGTGAGATTTAACCTATATCACACTCTGAAGTCAAACGTGTCTTATGATAAGTGATTGTTGCAGGTTACAAAACAGAAGTAATTTGATTTAAGAAAATGGTGTGATAGATGATATTGCATGTTCTAGAAACAGGAACACGTGTCTTATTCAAGTATAATGTGTAAAGTAAGCAGATGGAATTCAACAAAATTAGAAGCAATACAAGCTAGACATCACACATAACATGCAACCACATATAACGATTGCCAAGTTAGAGGGAGCACCGTGATGCTGCACTAGGGGAGACGTGCTCATCATAAACACAACTTTGTTGAGTGTCTATGCATGTGTTGTCTTGGAAATCATCTTGGGGGTGTGGAGGAGTAGAAAGCTGAGAGGCCCTCCGTTCGGAAGGAGCACCTTTATCCGCTGCCTTGCTAACTTCCTTCCGCTTTATTGATTTTGAATTGTCAAGTAAAAACGACAAGAAAAAGCAATAAAATTCTCTCTTCAGAACTCATTCATGCATGATACTGACAATCACTAATTTGATGTAAGGCGCACACATGATACCAGGATGGAATATGTACGAAAAACAGGACGGCATGACATGTTCACAACTGTTTGTGTAAACTAAGCAGAAACCATTCCAGCAAATAAGAAGCAATGCAAGCTAGACACCACATGAAAGATGCAACCAATATGACTACGCCAAGTTAAAAGCGTCCCATCGTAAATGGAATTTCAACAAATTAGAAGCCGCGCATGCTATAAATCATATGAAAGATGCAACTAATATCGCACTGCATATACTAAAGGTGTCTCGTCATATTGATTGATGCGGGATACAAAAAAACAGTAGTTTTATGTAAGGACATGCTTAATAGACAGATGTACTATGTACTAAATACAGGAAGGCATGTCACATTAACAGGTATAATGTACTATAAGCTAAGCATACTAGCACATGTAGTTTAACCAGATTGGAAGAATTACAATCTAGACACCATATGCAAAATGCAACCACATATCACGCTGCCAAGTTAGAGCAAGCACTGCGATGCTAGTGTAGGGAAATGCTATAATCAACTACAGAGCTATGTTCACTATCTTCATCTAGCATTTCTGTTTCTTGAGAATCATGTCGGGAGGCTGATGTTGCATTCTTTAAATGAGTAGTCCCCTTGCCCGTCTGCCTCGTCATAAGTGATTTATGAGGGATACACAAGAACATTGGTTTGATGTAAGAACATGGTTAATACATGTATGTACTAATATGTACCAAAAATGTAAAGGCATGTCATATTCAAAGGTATAATGTGTAAGCTAAGAAGATGCAATTTAACCAAATTGGAAGCAATACAAGATAGACATCCGGCTGGAGTGGTGAGCATGACCATCTAGGACCTGAGAGCCTGGTGGGAGGCGGGCTGCTTTGCCACCATCGCAGCTTTTTAGTTGACTTCCAGGTGATGCCTATCTTTCTTTGGGCTTGCATCGCTCGGCCAAAGGCCTCGACTAGCTATTTGTCTTTTGGTGCTCCCGGGATGGTGGTTCATGTAAAAAATATCTTTCCTTATCTTGAATACAAGCTAGACACCATATGCAACATGCAACCACATATAACACCGTGAAGTTAAAGCAAGCACCTGGGATGGTGGTTCACGGTGAGCGAGATCATCAACTCCAGAGCTACGTTCCCCGTCTCCATCTGCTGACCCTACACCCTTTAAAGTCTTGAAACGTGTCTGGTCTAGCCGCGTACCACGCTGGAGCGACTTCTCTATTCTCTTTCCTGCTTCTGTGAAGGCAGGGTCTGAAATACCCTTGCATAAAAACACATTAGTGAGAGTATGGGTGCAGTGTGTGCAGAAGTAGTGCACTGTAAAAGTAGCAGATAGCAGGTGGCTGAAAAATAAATGACAGGAGACATATGATAGCTTTACAATATTGCATGGCAAACAAAATTAGATTCTACTCCGTATAATTTTGTAATATATGAGCACAGGAAATGCAGGTACTCCTCCAGCACACCACCACATGTGGTCCTATCAAGATAACAGTCGACTAAAAGTAAATAGGTCAGTCGATTTTTTAATGAACCGTCCGATCTATAAGGAACGGGCAGATGGCCTTCGTCTACCTCCCGCGAGTCACTGTTGAAGATCTTTCTTGAACTGCCAGCGACCACCGGCCCAGACCCCTGCCTCCGCCGCCCCGCCCTCCCATCAACCTCACACCACCGCCGTGCTTGGCAGCGCCCCCAGGCCATCCCTTTAATCCCGGCCGACCTCCAGATCGGGCGCCAGTAGCTCTAGGCTGCACACGCCCCTAAGATAAACACCAAGGCGCTGCTTCCCCGGCGTAATAGTCGTACTAGCGCCTGTTACGTTGGGGAATGCTTCCGTTAATTGGGAATCAACTGGCCAGAAATTGAAATTCAGGGGGGCGACGGACCTATAGCTAAGGTGAAATAGTACATGAGGAGAAACCTTGTGCATCGCGAGTTACTAGGAACATCTAGTATCAAGAAGAAGCGGTGAACTAGTGTCTTTTGTGGGATGAATACCGTGCAAGCAGAGACGTAAGATTTGCACGAATAAGGGAAGAGGAGTACCTTCTTCGGTTGCCGGTGTGGTCACCTCCACATGTCGCGCCGATCTTCTTCTTTTTACCGGGGAAACCGATGTTCTGGAGGGTGCAGGCTTGGACGAACCCATGGCCAAATTGTTGACTGTGTTGCCATGGCCGTACATCGGCGGAGGGGAAGCAGATCCGAGGCAGCAAAGGATGGCGTAGCAGGAACAGCTCCGGTGCGGTGGATGGTGGCGAAGTTGGAGCGGCAGCGGTGAGGCATAGGACGGCGTGGTTGAACTGGCTCGGGTACGGACGGCTCGACCTCGGCTTCAACTACTAGCCGTGGAGGGTGTTGCGGTTGAGGTTTCGGCTCCGGCGTGAAGGAGGAGGGCGGCGGTTGATGGGTGGGATGGGGTGGCGGATGGAGGACGCCGGGGTTTCACGGCTGGTGGAGAGGTAGTTTTGGCGCCCACGGAGTACGAATGGGGAATCGGACAGGTGGGGGGAAACCATGTTTCGGTCTGGGACGCGCTTGTTTTTGGCTTTTTTGAACAGAAGATGGGACGTGCTTGTCTGAAATTTGGGGAAAGTACAAACTTTGCCCCCCTCTTAAATTTCGGACCTACTGTGGGTCGGGGGTAGGATGGTAATCCCAGGTGTCCCAAATAGTGGGCAGGAGTGATTTTGGCTGCGCGCATGTGTGCTTAGGCGGCCATTGTGTATGAATGTTTTTTGGAGGCGATTGTGTGGCGTCTAGATGAAGCTACAAACCTTCCTCGGTTTAGACCTTTGGACGTCGGGCCGGCTGGTTTCACGGGTCGGAGTTATTAGAAAAGTAATTTCCTTGTACTACCAAACATTGGTCTCACGCGGTTTCGGGCGAGTAGAGGCACTTTTGGCGCTTCATTTGAAATTTTCAAACACAAGCATTCACGTTTAGAGTACTCTTGAACTATGAGGATTGACCTAAATAGACAACGTTATATTTGACCTTGTATGTTTGAAAACCTCATTAAATTATCCGCTTCTTTTTGAAATTTTGACACTTGAAAATCCTATAACTACGATTATTTTGGAATGGTGGAGCTAAATTTGACTCTATTTTGTACACGACTACATATGCTATCATGTACAAAATCAGAGCAAAGATTGGTGCCCCCATAATTTAGGTATGGTTTACAAATGCCATGATATCAAATTCAAATAATTGAATGGACTTCATGTTGATTTAAACCACCTTAAGTTGAATTCAAATGTATGCTAGTTCATATGTAGCTATTTATAATGTCCATTGTGTAACTTTCGTATGTATAATGTGCTTTACACACACAACATGAACTATACTCACGTTTATATTCGATTGCTAAAGCTATGCATTGTCTGGAGTTCAAAATACTAACTACGTGGATCAATTGTGTCGAATAATAATATAGACATGCTCAAATTCGATAGAATCTAGATGTTTGATGGATCAATGACCGCTCCTTACGCGAATTGCAAATATCATGATCCCATCCTAATATTTGGATACAATTTATATCTTTAATCAATGTGTAGAGTACTCTTTTACGTGTAGTTTCACTCTCCATCGGTGGTCTCTCACACATGATCAAACACTCTCTCCCGTGGTGTCTTTCTTGCACACATGCTCTAGATATAACCCTCCCTCCCTCTCGTAACCATTTACAACGGTTTTCACTAACCTTTATCACAAGCACTCTTCCTCTCGCAAACATACACACGCACAATCCTCATCGACCCTTCCTATATACATGGACCTACCTACGTGTCTCATGTACACACATTATCTTTACGCCTGTCTCTCACGCATTGTCTCACACCTCTCTTCCTAATCGTCGAGTATGATTCTAGCAGAGCATTCTGTAGGATGCCCCTTAAAGTTAGGTTGGATGAATAGTAATATCAGAGATAAAGGGGTTACCTTAGTCCGAGAAACTAGGGTTACAAATCCTAGACGGCTTTGTCAGTGGACACAGAGTCCTTCACAATTCTGCTATCTTTGTCTTGTACGACTAGTCATCCATGGGTCTTCCTAAATGTGTCATGGGCCGACCAATGTAGCGCAGGACGGAACCGAATGAAGGGCCTCACCTCGACCCACCGGACCTCACGCGGTGACACACCCTCTGCCCCCACGTCTCATTATCTTCTCACACCCACACATACCAACACAAACACAACACACAGAAAATTTCTCCTGGCGCCTCTGTTCCCCCCCTTGCATATACACACTCAAGGGAATGGAATCTCTTGTCGTGACGTCATATTCGTCTCTCTCTCTAGACCACTCTCATTTCTCGTGCTATCTCTCCCATGCCCCCCACCGTCGGCCCCTCTATCCATGCCTCTCCCGAATACGTAATACACACACATACCTCTCTAGGCCCCGCCAAATGCATCAACTACACATTCACACATGTTACATCACGTACACCATTGATCTAAAGAGCCCTATCTTCACGTTTATTTCGCATACAACATTCCTTTTGAATAAAGTGTGGCCAAAAATTATTTTAGAGTTTCTACATATATACAACATTACAAAGTTATATGGAGGAATACGAACGCTAATTTGCATTGCATGGTGCCCACAATGATATTTATTCCGCACTGTGAATTTGTATATATTTATATTATATACAAAGTTAGTCATAATAAAGAGAAACAAAGAGCATCTCTCTCTCCATCGCATACACCCCCCCGTACGCCCCTTTCACGTATGCACACAAAAATATCTCCAGGTCCTCTAAAAGTAAGCCCCCAGAAAATTCACGCGTGTTTCATCTTTCTCTCGTGATATATGCAATGACGATCATTGTATTTGAAGCGAAAGCACGATACATACATTGGACTTCATAATCCACTCATTACGGTCATCGTTTACGTTTAGTGGTTATTATACAGTCACGGGCTCACCGTACAACTCTGTATTTGCTCATGACATGACTAGTTGACCAGTTAAACGCTCCACGCGGAACCTCTAGTGTTGCATCACATTATCTCACTACCATCGTGCCCACCTGTGGACTTGTATCTACTCTACATCTACACTCTTATAAAATACATAAAATACACTCTTAAAAAAATAGAGTTGGTGATGATGGTGTGCCTGCCATCCTGCAATATAGGCCGTCTGATTTATATCCAACGGATAGGAAAGAAACTATCGCAGTTTTGCAAAAAGGTACCCACACACCTCTCCACATTTGCAAATAAGGCCTTCACTCGTTCATCCTTTTCTCTCACAAGATAAACAAGTGATACAAATGCATCTTGATGTTACGTGCAACGCACGGGCATCTTGCTAGTAAGAATAAAAACAAACGACAAAAAAATATTTTGACGGTGGTTCGAAGTCATGACCGAGGGCACAGCGGACAAGGTGGCCTTGTATTGGTATGCTGAGCCTTCTGTTTTAACACACAGGAGCTGGTGTGGTGATTATACACACACGCACACATGCACACGAACTGCATCCACGCAACACTCACACAAACACATGCACCCACGCACGCACGCAACACTCACAGATACACACGCAGCCACGCACGCATGCAACACTCACACGCACACACGCACGCATGCATGCACACACCAGTACACCACACGACCAACACACACTCTCACGCTCAAGTGCTCAACCTACACGTGCATGCGCACACATCAGCCACAGCAGACACATAGACAACCAGGTGATTCCAGCGCATGGGTTGGAGCCTTGTCGGCGCTGCGTAGAATTTGTGTTTATCGACCTTTTCCCTATGCGAATCTGACAGGTGGGACCCACAAGGAACATGGTCAATTTAACTAGTCAACATGGCGCCACGCAGACTATTTGGCGGTCAACGAGTTCAATCCGATCTTGAACTATGAGCAAGTGACCGGATAATCACCGCAAAACGTATATAGTGACCGTAATCAGCTTATTCGAAGTTTGGTGACCGTATACGCTTTTCTCTCTGTAGGACCTCCAAAACTACATCTCTACACGTTCTAGCATTTTACATATAACAACTATGCAATACATCACTACTACTACACTCTAACACAATAAATCATATTTGTTTTTAGTTTTAATAGATATCATATTGTTACTTATAATTATTCAGTTTGCATACATTAAAATTGCCTTTGAAATGTATGGCCAGTATCATCTACCGCGCGGGAAAAATCCCACCCTTTCCTGTTTAATCGGGTTTGTAATGATGGATCGTGCGAAACAACAAAACTATAGTACTATATAGTACAAGTGACAGTTCACTAGGTCGTCGTGTCATCTACTCCTCCGTCATAAGAGTGGAGCGCTCGCTTTCATAAATCTTCTAGTCCCTTTCGCCGACATGTGGGACATCAAGCTACCGGGTCCACGTGCCATACCGGAATACAGTGCAGAGCAGCCAGGGTGAAGCACCCCAGTCATGGTGCCTGCATAGTAATGAGCAATGAGGCGTCAAATCACAAAGTTGCACCTTTCCCGCAGTTAAGTTGGAGGGACGAAGTAATAATGCTAAAAAAAGAAGTTGGAGGGACGACGCAACCATCATTTCACTCGTTGCTGAATCCGCTTCTCCCTCATCTTCTTCAACTTAACCACGTGTTGCTTCTGCCGTTGTTCTGCCGCAGGTGGGACGCGGATCGGCTTGGTAAAGCACTGACACGTGGGACCGCATGTTAGCAAACCACCATCCGCGCCACAAAATCACCTCCTTTTTACTAATCTTGATTCTATAATTTTTTAGATCAATATAATTGAGATTTGTATAGATAACACACAGGAGAAAAACCAAGTGGTACGGTTAAGGGCATCCACAATGTGTAGCCCAATGTGAAAATAGCTTTTGGCATCGTGGGAACCATTGTGGACGGTGTTGCTAAAGCCAAAAGATGGAACCGAAGCTCCTTGATTGATTGATTGAAGGAATGGAAAAATGCAATGTCTCCCTCTTTCTCCCATGCTTGGACGCATGTAGTACAAAGATAGAGCATGTAGTCTACTCCATGTCCCTTCTATCACAAATCACAAAGCAGTGAGGCGTCAAATCACAAAGCACGGACGAAGCAACCATCATTTCACTCTTCGCTGACTCCGCTTCTCCGTCGTCTTCTTCGAGAAACCATCTCACACCGCACTAGTACTCCTAGTAGTAGGACTAGTAAAGGACTTCCTGGATGCAAATAAGGCGGTTGTCTCAGCTTGTAGTCGGCACTTGTGAATGACTTACTGTGGTCTCCCTCAATGGTGTCGAACGCACTTCGCCAAACCACAAAAAAAACGTCGACGTCACCGCAATGGGGAAGGAAGTCAAATATAGTTACTACCTCCATTTTTTTGTACACAAGGCCAGTATTACCAAAATTACAATTTGCAAAGGGCCACTAACACTAATCGAGGCAAAATTGATGGGGTTAGCAACCAAGGACATTAATATCACATGCATGCATGCGGAAGTGAGAAGGTTGGTTTGCATGGCGCTGCATTAATCAAGCGATGAGGAGTGAGATGGTTAGCTCTTTGGTCTTTCAAAAAAAATACGCATTAATAGACACATGAAACGAGGATTTGTATTGATTAAATCCCGTGAAGGAAAACCCCGCCTTTCTTTTTTAACACTAGTACTCCTAGTACATACGGACTTATCCTGTTTGGGTCTAGGGCTTGCATTGCCAAACTTCGCCACACATTTTTGCCAAGCTTGCCTAAAGTTTTCAAAATGAGGAGGTACACTTGCGCACGGCTATCGCAGTCGCACCGCACCCTCACACGGTCGCTCCTGCACGCCGCGGTCGCACCGCACCCTCACACAGTCGCTCCTGCACGCCGCAAACCCAACCAAGGGAACGCACCCTCACTGACACGGCCTGTCGCATGTGAACAAACCAAACTCAGCCATCCTATCACTGACACATAATTTTCGTTCATAGAGTATGTTTATCCAACTGCATGTTGGGGAGTATCCGTAAGGCCCGTGCGGTGGTCTGTTGGGGAAGAAGAAGAGGTGAGGAAGAAGGAGGAAAGAAGGGTTAGGAGACGAGGGATATTCATCCAACCGCCTGAAATAGTAGATCGACCCAAGTCAAAGCGACTTGCATAACAAATATAGTACAATATGTTTTTACACAGCAAAAGATCCATAAAACAACAACATAAAGAAAAACTATCATCGCTTTCGCGGAAAGAGACGGCCTCGTCGTCTTTGGCTGCCGGCGAACCACCGCCATCGCCGACGTGTCTCTGCACCGTGGTTGTCCTCGGCCTCCAGCTACTCATTCAAGCGGAGCGTGCGGGCGCTTTGCACTGACGAGAGCACAGCCCGGTTCAAGTCGAGGACGTCCGGTTCCGCCTGCAGGAGGGCGTCGATGAGAGCGGCATCCGCGCGCTCTGCGTCGAGTCGAGCCTCTGCCGCCCGGTTCATGTCCAGGACGTCCGGTTCCGCCTGCAGGAGGGCCTCGATGGCAGCGGCATCCACGCGCTCCGCCTCAAGTTGAGCCTCCGCCACCCGGTTCACATCCACGACATCCGGTTACGCCTGCAGGAGAGCCTCGATGGCAGCGGCATGCGCGCGCTCCGCATCGAGTTGAGCCTCTGCCTCCCGGTCCTCCTTTAGTATCGCCATGTTGAACCGCTGGTCCTCCTGCACCATGGGGGACTCGGACGTCGGCACGAAGTCGACGTCCATCGTCTCATACCCATCGGGGGCCTTCTGCGCCGCGACCTCTGCAGTGAACATTGGATCGGCTTCCTCCTCCTCGTAGCTTGGCTCCAGAGAACTCGGGGATTGGCCCGCCGCAAAGCGAGCTTGGGAACGGAGGTCCGTGGCGCCGACCACCACCGCGATTTCTGTGTGGTGCTCCGGCGTTAGCATCTTGTAGTAAGTGATCTTGCGGCGCACCATGGCTTTCCGGTGAACTAGGGGACGCTTGATGTGGGCTAGGGGATCGAAAGGTGGGGGAATGGGCTGGAGATTTGGTGTGGTTTTAGGGCAGTGGCTGGCGTAGGCCGAGCAGCGAAGGTTCTGGTATGAATAGTGGTTTCGGTGACGACCGGTCAATCGGTTTTGACTGTACATCACTCTTGTCGCGTTCACATTGCAGCCCGACACGCTGGACCCTCCACGTCGCTCACCGAATGGAACGCGCTTCGTCTTGCGTTTTCGCTCGCTTGTGGGACCACAGTTGAGAGCTAACCGACGTCCCTCCCCCTCCCCCGCCCGTGTCATTTATTATACCACCACTCCCTCCGTTTTATGCGGAGTAAATAAAAATAGAGGGAGTATACTACAGATGAGGATCCCCTGACATGGCCGAACCCATTGAGTAACTGACATACAGGGCCTAGCAAGCATGGGGTCCGCTAGTAAGTGACCGAAAGGGAGGGTAAGGCAGGGATACCTACGTCAGAGGATCCACTTCCACTATACTACTTTGACCAAATGTTAGAGTAATAATATATGACATGCAACTTACACAAATGTTAGAGTAATTATATATGACATGCAAGTTACACAAAGCATACAGGGTCTAATGCGTTTTTCGAGGCTAACTTTGACCAAATGTTAGAGTAATAATATATGACATGCAACTTACACAAAGCATACTGTTAATTTTGTATGTGAAAGGAATTTCCAATGATATAATTTTCACATTATACATCTCAGGTACTATTAATCTTGTCAATAGTCAAATTGGAAACCATCTCGAGTACAAATCTAGGAGTACGCATTTAATCTAACAATATTGATTGGGCGTTGTTGAATGTTCATACCTTTTTTATCATAGTAGAGATACTTTGACTACACATAAAACATATATGTAAAGGAGAAAGGATAGGAGGGAGTATATTGTATGTTAAAAAACGAAACGAACATTGAGTACCCTTAATATATGATTTGCAGATGCTATGATCATCGGTTCAAAATTTTGAATCTTCCTTAGGTATCACGTGCCCCCACTCGTTCCCTCTCGATTTCATCTCGGGGTCCGGAGATCTATTGAAAGAGGACTAGGGTGGGTACATGTGAATGATACTCGGCGGAATGTTCAAATGAGGCATGCGGAGGATGGACTCATTTGGAGGCGACATGATCGATGGAGAAGAGGGTTGGAGAGGAGTGAGAAATAAGCAAACGCCACATGATTACACTTGAACGGCTCAAATAAATAATAAGTTGCCTCGCTTGGCCTACATAGTGAAAGGCCTAATGCGCAACGCGGAGCACTAATGCTCGAATATGGCTGGGAAAACAGGGAAACCGACATGTGGGGTACACCCGTCGGGACGACGTAGCGCAGACTAGTCCAATGGAGGGCCTGGCCCACGACCTCCTCGCCACCGACAACCGTTCATGTGGGTCGTTGGGGCCAACAACGGGGCCTGGCTCTAGCACCGCCTCAGGACACGGCGACCGCGGTGAGCGACACACTCATATCGTCGCTAGACACGGTCGGTTTCAGTGTGCCGAGGGTGGCGTTAGTGCTATGGCACGACCAACGGTATGTTTGGTTTGTGCCCAAGTTGCCCCATCAAAGCATTGGGTAGCCAAGATTTTGGTTGAGGTTTTGGTTGCCCATGATTTGGCCGACATTGGCAAGAAAATTGAACTAGAGTTGGCTAGAGTTCATTGGCATGCCAAAGAAATGGCAACCATCCAAACAAAGACCAATCTTTGGGTCATGACCAAAATTTTGGTTGAGGTATTGGTTGCCCATGATTTGGCCGACATTGGCAAGAAAAATGAACTAGAGTTGGCTAGAGTTCATTGGCATGCCAAAGAAATGGCAACCATCCAAACAAAGACCAATCTTTGGGTCATGACCAAAATTTTGGTTGAGGTATTGGTTGCCCATGATTTGGCCGACATTGGCGAGAAAAATGAACTGGAGTTGGCTAGAGTTCATTGGCTTGCCAAAAAAATGGCAACCATCCAAACAAAGACCAATCTTTGGGTATGACCAAAATTTTGTTAACATGCACTTTGGCCACAATCCAAACATACCCCAACACCGGGCTCGTCGAGGATGCACGGGGCGCCGCGACGCGTCCGCGGAGTGGTGTAGCGCGGCCAACTGCATCCTCCGGACCTGAGACCATGCTGGATCGTCTTGCTTTTTCAATGACATGCAGGGATCGCATTTGAGGAAAGGGCATCTCCAACGTTCCCACGACCGCAGCTGACTACCCTGGCACACCAAAGCCCTCGTCCCTCGCACCATCGCGCGGTGCGTTCCCAGCCGGCGCCAGCTGCCTGCATTCATGCCGTCCCATTACGTATGTAAATGTCGTTAAGAGGCTCGGTGCCCGAGGAACCAACTCCGGCGACTTAATGACGCACCTGGACGCTTGGCCTCACCGGAATGCGCTACTTAAAGCGGCAACGCCCAGCTAACCTCCACACCATAGCGCATCGTCCTCCTACCTGGCACCACATCCGCCATGACCGCAAGTGCGAACGCTGTCTTCGGGGATGAAGCTCGAGGTCGCCGCCCTCGCTCAAGTCGCCTCTCGCGACGCAATAGCGGCGTAGCCGGACGCGGACGCAACCGCACAAGCGGTGGCCACTCTGGCGGCCAACGACGGGAGCACCGTCAGCCACGCGTCCTACTTGCCGCCGTCCAACGTCCGGCACCGCCAAGGTCGGGGGCTCCTCCAAGGATGAGTAGGACATGGGAGGCGGCAGGGCATGGTGTGCCAACTGGCCGGTCCGTATCCCGTGTTCTACTCTTCCTCGCCGGAGACCGCACCTTCACTTCACGGGTCTTGAACCCCGCCCCCGTACATAGAGATCGCAGATGGAGGACGTCGGTAGCCGCCGTATAATAGGTTTAGGGTCGGGTTTCTTTTATTTTTCTGTCCTATAAAAGCTGGAAATGTATTGAAAATCTGCCGTGTTTGCATTAATCTCGGCCGGTGTGTATGAACTTGCACAATAATATACATATTGTGGGAGTACTAGCAAGATGCCCGTGAGTTGCACGGAAGATCAAGATCTTGTGCGAGAAAAGGATGAACGAGGGAAAGCCTTATCTACAAATGTGGAGAGGAGTGCGGGTAAATTGTCATAGTTTCCTTCCTATCCGTTAGATATAGACTAGACGGCCTATATTGCAGGATGACAGGGACACCATCATCACCAACTCTGCTTTTTATTGAACCAAGACAAATCTAAAAAAACCCAACTAAGCCAACCCTCCCAGCATATCGTGTGGGAAAAGACCCGGCCGCGCCGTTTTAGTCGGGGTTACCGGATTACTAGTAATAGTACCGATGGATCGCGCGAAGCAACAATATTTTTTTGAGGGGCCGCAACACCTACTAGTTTAAAAGGAAAAAAGGCGGTACACTCACAACACTCCTGTCGCGGTCGCATTGCACCCCACACATGTTCGGTCCTACACACGGCTCACGCAAATGGAACGCGCTTCGGCTTGCCTCTTCACTGACACGTGGGACTGCACTTGGAGAAACCGACCAACGCGCCAAACTCCCCCCGCCCACCGCGCGAAAATCCCCCCCCCCCTCACACAAAAATTCCCCCCAAATCTGATTCAACCGCCCTTCGGCCAAATATTCCCCAACGCCCCCTCCCCCCCCCCCCCCGTCCCCCCCTCAACTCCATTCGCTCCGTGAAAGCCGCCCTCCCCGCCGCGCCGATACGTCGGTGCCGCGGTTCGACAAGGGGACGCGCGGTGGTCCTCTCGCTCCCACAGTACGCTCTCGTAGACTGTCGTCCTCTAGCCGCGCCGCCACCTCTGGCTACGTTCTTGTGGAGGCGCACGGCGGCCAGCACCGCCACCACTGGCGATGTTCGTGTGGAGACGCACGGCGGTCAGCTTCTCCCACGGTACGCGCATTCTAGACTGAGGCCCCGTTCATGTCGGTGTAGCGCTGAATGTTAGCTGATAGACGATGTTAATCTCACTGTTTGCCGAAGTAGTTTACTGTCAATATGCTCTGCTAAAGAAGCTTCCTTGCCATGTTCGATGGCATGCCAAGGCCGATTAGTTGCTAAAATATCTTGCCATATATTTATTGTGACGTAGATTGCCATGGTCTAGTAGCCAGTTTGTTAGGTGAAATAGCTCTACACCATTTTATACTCGATCTTTGTTGCTGCGATGGCCTTCGATAGTTTGATGGCTGTGTGCTTGGCCTCATTGACTGCTAAAACAGCCTGCAATAATTTAGCACTCAAATTTGTTTGCTGAATTAGCTTTACATATATTTCGTTACTTAGATCTGCTCGTCCAAATATCTTGCCATAGCTTTAGACATCGACCTAGATATTTTTTCTGGACTTCATAAAAAAGCATATATGTTTTTCCTGTAATATCTAGTAGAAGAACTAATTTGTATGTCTAACAGATGGACAGGACTTGGATAACTTCTGCTCGAAGATTCTCCCCTGCATATGTCGAGGGGTTTGAAAACTTCATGAACTTTATCAGAGCTGAGTACGGTGGTCCGAAATCAGATGTGCTCTGCCCGTGTAGCTGTTGTATGAATTTAGTTACAAGACCCCAGTCAACTGTGCAAAATCATCTACACTAGTATGGGTTGTCGGTCACATATACTAGGTGGGTTCATCATGGAGAAGCTGTGAACGTCAACGTTATTGACTATGTGGAAGCAGCAGATCACCATCTTGATCTGCCTGATGCTCAGGTGTTAGAGGAGGAGGAGGTGGTGGTGGCGGAGCCAGTGAGTTTGACCAACATTGAAACTATGCTGCGAAATGCTCGTGCATTCCGTGAACTTTCACCTGCAGAAGAAAAACGGTGGGCCCGCATGTTGGAACAATGCAACGTTGTTGTCACCCGTGAAATAAGTCACAAGATTCTCAGCTATGGTCACCTTTCTTCGGTGAAGACATCCGAGCGGATGACCAACAAATCATTCGATGCGATATTGGCTGCTTTCCGCAAATCTTTCCCAGATGCGTCGAGCTGCCACACACCTACAAAGAAATGAAGAATTTCCTTTGTGCAGTTGGAATTGGATATGATATGATCCATGTTTGTAAGAATAATTGTGTTACATTAGGAAGGATTATGCCAACTTAAGTGAATGCCCGAAAATCATCAAGATGGAAAGATGGCGATGCTGTGAAGAGGATTCTTCATAATGTTCTGAGACATTTTCCAATTACACCAAGATTGCAGAGGTTGTTTCATGATGCTGAAACAAGAGAGGATGTACTGTGACATTCTAGGAACCAGGAGTACAGAGATCAGAATGTAATGAGCCATCCATCTCATGGTAGTGAGTGGAAAAGCTTCAATGATAAACACAAAGAGTTTGTTGCTGACCCGAGAAACATTAGACTTGGCTTAGCTTCAGATGGATTTAACCCATTTGGCCACCAGAGCGCCAGATATAGCTTGTGGCCAGTGCTTGTTATCCCTTACAACATGCCTCCAAATGTCTGCACCAAAGAATCAAACTACACGATCGCCTTGCTCATCCCAGGTCCAAAAAGTCCTGGAAAGGATTTTGATTTGTTCGTGGAGCATCTTGTGGAGGAACTTCAACATCTATGGAAGGGTGTTCGCACTCGAGACCTATATAGCAGCCCACCAGCTGATTTCTTTCTACGTGTTGTTGTAATTTCGTGCATCCATGATTATCTGGCTTTGGGCACTATGTCAGGGCGAACGACACATCGTTACAATGCATGTGTTCGCTGTGACAGGAATCCGCTGTCATACGCAATACTTAGCAAGATCAGTTACATTGGACACCGCCGTTTCCTTCCCAAGGACAAGCCGCATCCTAGAAAATACCAAAGACATGTGTTTAATGCAAAGCATGAAAACCGTGATGCGCCAAAGAGGCTGACCGCCGATGAGTTGCAAGTGGAATTAGAGAAGGTCAGGCATATTACACCCGGAAACCATCCTGGTAATGGTAGCGGGAAAAGGAAGCGTGGCACGGTAGAAGAGAGATTATTGTTTACCCGTAGGTCCACTTTGTGGGACTTGGAGTATTGGAAAGATTTGGATCTGCGGCATAATCTTGATGTGATGCACATCGAGAAAAATATATGTGACAGCATTATCGGCACACTTCTTAACATTGAAGGCAAGACGAAAGATACCTTAAAATCTCGGATTGATTTAACACACTGGTATCGAAAGGATTTGCAGGTGCAAGATGAAGGTAAACCACGGGATATGGCACCAAATGTACGCGTCTTGGAAAGGTAAAAAGAAAAGAATTCTGCGAGGTCCTCACACGTGTGAGATTCCCACATGGATTTGCTTCCAACCATGAAAGGAGAGCCAGCAAGAGATGGAAACAAGGTACAAGGGTTGAAAACTCATGACCGCCACGCCCTACTTCAAAGGGTTTTACATTATCCTTAGAGTATTGGGCATACGACTTATACAGAGCAGTTGCAGAGTTGGGACAATTCTTCAGGGAACTCTGAAGTAGAAATATCAGGATATATGCTTTGGAGCGTCTTAGAGAGAAGATACCAACTATCCTATGCGACGTTGAGAAGATATATCCTCCAGCCTTCTTTGATGTGATGGTGCATTTGGCTGTTCATCTACCTAATGAGGCACTACTAAAGGTCCAGTACAGTATGGCTGGATGTACCCTATTGAAAGGCGGCTAGGCACTTTCAAGGGCTATGTTAGGAACAGAGCTAGACCCGAGGGTTCCATTGCAGAGGCCTACATTGCTACAGAAGCGTTGACATTCTGCTCAAAATATATTGAAACAGCTGATCAGCTAACAAAGAGGTGGGTGAAGACAATCCCGGGCTCAATGTTTTCGATTATTCTGTTCGAGTTACAGGGAAGAGTCGACAAGAGGAAAAATCTAAAGATTTGGACAAAATGGTTTGGTACTTGTTGAATAACTGTCCTGAGATACTACCTTATATCAAGTAAGTGCAGTACTGCAGCTTATACATCGTAATCTACTAAACTTGCAGCACATTCTTATATATTTAGATGTTTGACGCGATCACTATGTTGTGCAGCATCTACAAAGAGGAGTTACTCCATAAAATCCAAGAAACATTGACAAACTGGTTATGGCAGGATTTGCGAAATGGTTCAAGAACCATGTAAGCTTTTGAAGTGCAATCGCCGCTTTTTTTAATATATTGAGTACATAAGATGATCAGCTTGTCTATTTTCTAACCATAGGTTAAGAAGATGCGGGAGGATCGGCAAGCAGTTGATGATGCCCTTTACTCACTAGCAATGGGTCCTGATACTCGGGTAAGACATTATGAATCTTGTGTTGTTGGAGATGTGCGCTACAACACCCTTGCACGAGACGAAGGCGTGAAGACACAAAGCAGTGCCATCATGAGCACGGATACGTATGACAAAGAGACAACTGAAATGTATGCTAACATAATGTACATTGTTACATTGCAGTATATCTCCAGTTCCGAGGATCATCGGTGTGTGGTTCTGTTGTGCTGTCGTTGGTATAAGCTGTTTTCCAGGATCGCAAAACCCAGAGCTGATGATTATTTCAAATCCATCAATGTCAAGGCGGCGTACCAGACCAACGAGCCTTTTATTTCGGAAAATCAGGCAACACATATATTTTTCTTGGAAGACACATTTGCACGTAGCGATGACTGGAGAGTATTGCAAAGGTTTGAGCAGAGGAATTCGTTTAATGAATTTGCACAACAAGATGATGCTTACATCGCCCTCGATGTACGAGATAACACAGATGTTCCTAATATCTTTGAGAACCATCACGTCAATGACGCCGGTGAAAAGATTGCCTGTCATGCTGTGGACATACAAGAGTTGATCAAGAAGAAGCCAACGTTCGAGGACGTTGAGGACGAAGAAGAAGATGACATCGTGGGGAATTATGATTCAGACTGATACACATGGCGAAGATGTTGAAGCTGCTGCTGCGGATGATGATTACATTGCTTTTGCCGTATTTGCCTGTCAGAAGATGTTTTTTTATCTACTATGTGAAATTGTGTTCAATATGACAACTGAAACCTAATGAACATGTTGTTTAGTATTTTGCTGTGAGAACATCACTTGTTATGTATGCTGATTTGTGTTTGGTGATTGTATGACAACTAAAACATGATGACATTGTTGTTTACTTGTACTCATATTTGGCTGTGAAACTTGAATTTGATGACATAGTTTCCTGTTGGACTGCAATTTGCTCGACATCTTCGAATGAGAACAAAGCTGACCCGACAGGGCCTCTGCTATTTATTTATTTATATGAGCAAAAGGGAATACCCCCTAATTTTCGTTAATAGAAATCTTTAGATGTTCACAACACTACGCCCAGCCTGCTACACAGGTTTCATTCATTACTAGTTTCAGAAAAGTGCTCATGTCGTAGCCACTGAATACATCACGAGTGCTACATACACTGCAAATAAAGAGACAATCATCCTACAGAGCACATAGATTTTGCCCATTATCTTCACAAGCTCTTTCATCTCCTCATTGTTGTCAAGGCCGTTCAGCGCTTGTTGCTTGGCCATGATCGAGGAACTGCATCTTTAACCTTCGCTCTGCATCTTCCTCTTACGCCATTCGCTCAGCCATTTGTCAAACACCCCAACCTGCTGGTATTGGGATTCCTTAGCTAACCAAATAATCGAGTAGTTGCATTCCCCCACATCAAAGAACTTCCCGTAAATACAAATCACATGAATCTTCCCTTTTCTGCACGAATCAAATTGGAAGATCATCAACCAAACTATTAAAAAATCAGCAACTGTAAGCTGCAGAACAACACTTAAACATATCATTACCCCATGATTCGGGCATTTGTAGAAGACTCGGCCAAGGTTGGGGATTGTGGTTGAGACGCGACGAATGACTCTGCGTGATTTGCAGCAGTGGCACCACACCAACGGCAATGGTTTGCGATGAGCAATCGGCTGCGGTGCGCGTGCCGGCGTGTGTGTGATGAGATCCATAGGCGATGGTACGGGTGGCGACTTGGTGCATATCTGGTTGTTGCCTGCTGATGAGCAGGTGGACGAGCAACCAGCAGACATAGTCTAGGTTTCATTACTAGGCAGAGTAAGTAGAGAAGAGGAGAAGCGAACATTGGATATGTCAGTTTCATTACTTGCAGAGTAGCATAGCACCATATATAGTCATAGTCTAGGTTTGGATTCGAACAAGCACGTCTTTCTTTTTTCTAAAACTCGGCAACGTCTCTTTACCAGTACACTAGCTTGTTCTGTACGCCTTCCAAGTCTTTGATTTTCTTTCCCTTTTTTTGCGAGGAAGGAAGGAGGACAAAATTGAGAGTTCCTCATACTTGAACCCAAGACCTCTCGGTTGAATACCAAGGGTGCTAGTCACTTATGTGGCGAACGTTCCCTATGAGGAGGACGACAGACGAACGCATTTGCCTCGCAGTTTTCTTCCTATATATAAAAAATTATGCTACTTGGTGTCCGCTTAGTCAAAAAACGATTGTGCCAACCTTGACCTTTGGATTGACATTCAACGTCTATCGCGTTTCTCCAGTCTCTTCTTCCTCGAGCTGCCAAAGCCAAACCAGCGCCGGCGGGACCGCCTGCTCCCGCCTCCCATGGCTGGCTGTGATCTTCCCCGGCTCCTGTTCGTTCCCGTCCGAGGCCTCACCATCGTCCTACGCCTTGGTTTCCGCTTTCACAAGCGCCGCTTCTCCAATGTTGTCAACATGGTCAACAACCGAGAGGAATAAGGAGATGAATGTACATGGTGAGGATGACAGTAGGGACCTAGCAGCGGGCGAAGTAATTTTGTTTTTTCGGGAAGGAGAAGGGTATCAACTGGGTTGTGCGGGACCCGTGGCACGTCTAGCCTAGGCTTTTATTTCATATGTTTAGCACATGACCAGCCTAGTTTGTTTTTTTCCTTTCTGAAAAATGGCTAGCCAGCTATTTTGTTTTTTGCAGAATAACCAATATAGGCCTACTTTCTTTTCTACGCCCTGCTGGGCCGGAAATCTTTCAAGACGAGGAGGGATGCATATTGCCCAGAAAATGGGCTATAAGTAATAAGAACTAGGCTATAAGTAATAAGAAATGAGCTATAAGTAATAATAAATGGGTTGTGAAATGAAAAAAATACAGCAAACAGGCAATTAGTTCCAAAATACTGTTTTCTTTCGGATTTTGATATTTTAAATTTCATGGTTTTTGTGCGGGTAAAATTTCATTGAATTTAAATTAAGGTATGTTTAGATTTAAAATTAATTTGAAGCTGGCTAGAAATTTCGGGCTGTATGCTGTTTGGGACAGATTTGGAGGCTGACTTGTGTGTTGGCTTTGGCTTTGTCCACTTAGTCCACAAACAATTCTAGCAGCAGTGACCGTTCGATGTTAATCCAACGGCCGTGCTGCTTCTTCAATATCTGACCTTCTTGCTCCAGCCGCCCAAACCAGCTCCGGTGGGACTGCCTGCTCCCGCCTCGCTTGGCCGGCTGTGCTGCCGCACAGGCGGCATCGCCCCACCCTACTTCATTGCTGGCCAGGCCATTCCTCTCACCCACACCTCCTGTTATTTTCTGGCGACGGCAACCGGACCACTAAACCCTCGTACTCCCCACCGGGTGGGCAACCATTGCCGAAGTCTTCCCGGCTCCGTCGTTTCCTTCCTAGGCCTCGCCGTCGTCCACCGCCATGGTGCTCTCGGCACGGCCTGGTCAACATGGTCAACGAACGACATCCATCGGCCGTGGATGTACGCAGAAAATAATGATTCCTCCACCTAACAAATTGGGACCCACAGAAGGGCCTCAGTATTTCATTTAAAAAAACTTTCCCCTGACATGTCGGACCCACCAGCTATAGCTTCGCCGCAAGGAAGTGCCTCCTTATTACGCACAAAAATGAATACCCACCACGCTAGCTGGGACCCACCATAGTGGGAGGATGACTTGTGGGCCAACTAAGTTGACGGGGACGGAGGGCTTTGTCAACTTAGTCAATATGAACAATTCTAGCTCCAGTGACCGTACGATGTCCATCCAACGGCCGTACTGCTTCTTCAACCTCTGGTCTTCTTGCTCCAGCCGCCCAAAGCAGAGTCGGTCGTGCCGCATGCTCCTACCTCTCGTGGCCGGCTGTGCTGCCGCGGAGGCCTCACAGCCCCCTACTATTCCCACCGCTGGCCAGGCCCTGCGGCGACGGCAGCCTCACACCGCAGCCTAACCAGTGAACCCTCGTACTCCTCTCCACGCGGGCTTCCACTGCCACGTCTTTCCCGGCTCCACGTCGTCCCCTTCCTAGGCCTCGCCGTCGTCCACCGCCGTGGTGCTCTCGGCGCGGCCTGTACGTGGAGAGGCTGACAGCTGGGTCCACGACCGCAGCAAGGAAGTGCCTCCTTATTACACGGAAAATAATGATCCCTCCACCTGACAGCTGGCACCCACCGGACAAGCCACTGTATTTCGCGGAAAAAACGTTTCCCCCTGACTGCTGGGACCCACCAGCTTCATCTTCACACACAAGGAAGTGCGTCCGGGCAAAAAAAAACGATTCGCCCCCTGACTGCTGGGACCCACCAGCTACACCCTCGCATGCAAGGAAGTGCATCCGGGCAATAACAAAACAAAAGATTCGCCCCCCTGACTACTGGGACCCACCAGCTACATCTTCACAGGCAAGGAAGTGCCTGATAGTCGGGATCCACCTGGTCGAAGCGTATGTAGCGCTGTCATCCTGGTCACGTATGTGTACGTACATACTGGCCGATGTAGAGGCGCGCACGTGTCGTAGTCGAGGCGCGCACGTAGCATGTACACGTACATACATCGGCCAGGGTGCAAGAAAGAAAATACGGCCACGTATGTGTACATACGGGCGGGGTCTCGAACGCCTACTCGCGCATACGTGCATGGCTGGGTCAGACCGGAGAAACAGCTTCGTCGTCATGTTCATGGGGAGCCAACCGGCTGGTTCGGAACGGAATGCGTGGTCGTGTTCATCGGGAGGGCTTGGATGGAACAGGCGATGAAAACGAGGCCTGGCGCATCGCGACAATGGAGGAAACGGACCTCCTACGCTCGAACGGAGTCCCGTTGATTGGGAGGGTGTGGCGTACCACAAAATGGAGGAAGCGGACCTCCTACGGTCGTAAATCGGGGTCCTGTTGATCGGGAGGGGTTTGGCGTCGCAAAACGGATTTAAACGGACCTCCTACGGTCAAACGGGGTCCTGTTGATCGGGAGTGGTGTGGCGTACCGCAAAACGGATGAAACGGACCTCCTACGGTCGAAATGGGGGTCCTGTTGATCGGGAGGGGTGTGACGTACCGCAAAACGGATGAAACAGACCTCCTACGGTCGAAACGGGTGTCCTGTTGACCGGGAGGGTGTGGCATCGCAAAAGCGGACAAAACCGACCTCCCACGGTTAAACGGGGTCCTATTCATCGGGAGGGGTGTGGCGACCGCAAAAGCAGGACTCCACGGGATACTGTTCATCTCCACCGTCGACCTCCTCCTGCCTCCACGGCCATCACCGACCTCCTCCAGCCTCCACGGGCTCCTGTTCATCCAGCCTCCACCGCGCGCTACTCCACCGGCTCCTGTTCAACCACCCCTCCACGGGCATCCCTCCACCGTCTACTGTTCATCCAGCCCTCCACACCACAGGGTCCTGTTCAACCACCCCTCCACGGGCACCCCCTCCACCTTCTACTGTTCATCCAGCCCTCCACACCACGGGGTCCTGTTCATCCAGAAGCAAACACTACTGCTCACTGTTATCCAACCCCCCCCCGGAACGCTCACTGTTCATCCCAGAGGTAGCATTGATCGGCTTTAGTTAGCAGCAGTAGCGAAGGAATCGCTCGATCGGGTTCAGTTAACAGGCATCGATCGATCGCTCAGGTTCAGTAACGCATAGCCTGCAGTGCAATCGTTCGGGTTCAGTTAGAGCCCAACCCCTCGCTCGGGTTCAGTTAAAGCCAACGCCTCACACACGCGCGCGTACGTGTATGAGAGAAACGCGAATCGCTCGTCCCCCGACCTCCTACCGTAACCGGCAACTCCCCGAAATTTTCCTCGCCCTCGCTTCTACCACAGTTTTTTCCGTCATGGACGGCCCAAAGAATGTCATGCAGCTGCGTCTCCGGCCCGCCCAGGACGAAAAGCCCATTTTTTGTCATGATTTTTTGTCATAGCACTAGGAGCCCACCACATTTATTATGATACCGGGTTTTTTCACAATTATCGTCATAGAAGTATCATATGTATGATAGAAAAAAATTTCGTTCGGCCCAAAATGTCACGGATGTGTCTTTTTTTGTAGTGATTTCCCTTCTTTCATTCATAAACATATCATTTTCATGGTCGAGCAAATATTGTTCTAAAGGATCATTATGAGGCACGACAATAGAGGCAAAACCAATAATTTCTCTTTACTAGCTAATTCTTTATCATGGGGTAGTCTACAAAATTTAGTAAAATTAAACTCATGAGACATATCCCCCAAACCAATAGTAACAACATCCTTTTTGCAGTCTATCCTAGCATTAACAGTATTCAAGAAGGGTCTACCAAATATGATGGGACAAAAGCTATCTTGTGGGGAACCAAGAACAAGAAAATCAGCAGGATATTTAACTTTCCCACACAAGACTTCAACATATCTAACAATCCCAACTGGTGAAATAGTGTCTCTATTAGCAAGCTTAATTGTAACATCAATTTCCTCTATCTCAGCAGGTGCAATATCATGCATAATTTCTTTGTATAAGGAATGAGGTATTGCACTAGATCCCATATCACATAAGCCATGATAACAATGATCTCCTATTTTACCAGAAATAACAGGCATGCCTACAACAGGTCTATGTTTATTTTTAGTATCAGGTCTAGCAATTCTAGCGGATTCATCATACAAGTAAATAACATGCCCATCAATATTATCGGCCAAGAGATGTTTACCATAAGAATATGAGGTTCAACTTTAAGTTGCTCAGGGGGTGTGGGTTTTCTAGTATTACTTTTACGAACCATAGTTGAAGCTTTAGTATGATCCTTTATTCTAACAGGGTAAGGTGGTTTCTCAATGTAAGCAATAGGAACAATAGGATCAACATTATAATTGATAGTCTTTTCTTCAACTTTAATAGGTGCAACTAATTTTACTTCAATGGGAGGATTATATTTAAACCACTTATCCTTAGGGAGATCAACATGAGTAGCAAAGGATTCACAGAAAGAAGCTACTATCTCATAGTCAAGTCCATATTTAGTGCTAAATTCACGAAAAACATCGGTATCCATAAAAGATTTAACACAATCAAACTTAGGTGTTATACCTGACTCCTTACCTCGTCGAGATCCCAATATTCAGAGTTTAGTTTAATTCTTTCCAATAAATACCATTTGATTTCAATAGTCTTCATCATAAATGAGCCAGTACCAGAAGTATCGAGCATGGAGCGATTATTGAGAGAAAGCCGAGCATAAAAATTTTGAATAATAATTTCTCTTGAGAACTCATGATTGGGGCGTGAATATAACATTGACTTAAGCCTCCCCCAAGCTTGAGCGATGCTTTCTCCTTTGCGAGGCCAAAAATTATATATATAATTGCGATCATGATGAACAAGATGCATATGATAAAACTTCTAATGAAATTCCAATTTCAATCGGTTGTAGTTCCATGATCCCATATCATCACATAGCCTAAACCATGTCAATGCCTTTCGCTTCAAAGATAAAGGGAATACCTTCTTCTTGATAACATCCTCGGGCATACCTGCAAGCTTTAATAATCCACAAACTTCATCCACATAGATTAGGTGCAAATCGGGATGTAATGTTCCATCTCCTGTAAAAGGACTAGCTTGCATTTTATCTATCATACCCGAAGGAATTTCAAAGTAAAAATTTTCAGTAGGTTCAGTAGGTTGAGGAGCAATTCTTTGCTCTACTGGTCGGGGGTGAAGATACCCCGAACAAGCCCCTCAAAGGATTATGATCCATAGTAGCAAGTGACAGTAAATTTCAGCACACTATATAAATTTTTCCTTACCAAATTCCACTTACCAAAGGCGCTTCACTCCCTGGCAACAGCGCCAGAAAAGTGTCTTGATGACCCACAAATATAGGGGATCTATCGTAGTCCTTTTGATAAGTAAGAGTGTCGAACCCAATGAGGAGCAGAATGAAATGACAAGCGGTTTTCAGTAAGGTATTCTCTGCAAGCACTGAAATTATCGGTAACATATAGTTTTGTGATAAGGTAATTTGTAACGTGTAACAAGTAACGAAAGTAAATAAGGTGCAGCAAGATGGCCCAATCCTTTTTGTAGCAAAGGAAAAGCCTGGAAAAACTCTTATATGAAGGAAAACGCTCCCGAGGACACATGGGAATTATCGCCAAGCTAGTTTTCATCACGCTCATATGATTCGCGTTCGTTACCTTGATAATTTGATATGTGGGTGGACCGATGCTTGGGTACTGCCCTTTCTTGGACAAGCATCCCACTTATGATTAACCCCTATTACAAGCATCCAAAACTACAAAATAAGTATTAAGGTAAACCTAACCATAGCATGAAACATATGGATCCAAATCAGCCCATTACGAAGCAACACATGAACTATGGTTTAAGCTTCTGTCACTGTAGCAACCCAACATCTACTTATTACTTCCCAATGCCTTCCTCTAGGCCCAAACTATGGTGAAGTGTCATGTAGTCGACGTTCACATAACACCACTAGAGGAGAGACAACATACATCTCATCAAAAAAATCAGACGAATACCAAATTCACTTGACTACTTATAGCAAGACTTCTCCCATGTCCTCAGGAACAAACATAACTACTCAAAAATCATATTCATCTTCATAGTCAGAGGGGTATTAATATGCATAAAGGATCTGAACATATGATCTTCCACCAAATAAACCAACTAGCATCAATTACAAGGAGTAATCAACACTACAAGCAACCCACACATACCAATCTGAGGTTTTCGGACAAAGATTGGATACAAGAGATGAAGTAGGGTTTTAGAGGAGATGGTGCTGGTGAAGATGTTGATGGAGATTGACCCCCTCCCGATGAGAGGATCGTTGGTGATGACGATGGTGATGATTTCCCCCTCTCGGAGGGATGTTTCCATGGCAGAACAGCTCCACCGGAGGCCTAGATTGGTTCCGCCAAGGTTCCACGTTGTGACGACGGTTTTTCTTCCCGATAGCTTTCTTATAATTTCTTCTAGGGTAAAAGACATCATATAGCAGAAGATGGGCACCGGAGGCCTGCCAGGGGCCCCACAAGGCAGGGGGGCGCGCCCAGGGGGTAGGGCGCGCCCCCACCCTCGTGGCCAGGGTGTGGGCCCCCTCTAGTTGATTCTTTCTCCAGTATTTTTTATATATTCCAAAAAGTGCCTCCGTGAAGTTTCAGGATTTTTGGGGTTGTGCGGAATAGGTCTCTAATATTTGCTCCTTTTCCACCCCAGAATTCCAGGTGCCGGCATTCTCCCTCTTCATGTAAACCTTGTAAAATAAGAGAGAAAAGGCATAATTATTGTGGCATAATGTGTAATAACAACCCATAATGCAATAAATATCGATATAAAGTCATGATGCAAATGGACGTATCAGGGTGGTTACAAGAGAACCAACTTGATCATGAGCTCAACATAGCCCTCAAGGGACAACCTGGAAATACTTCTGAGAAGATATTTGCAAAATCACGAAGCACTGATATGTTAGTAAGCTCGAAATCAATCTTGCTCTTCAGGGCAAGACGATACAATCAAAGAGTGAGGGAAGTATCACTGCGTTAGGAATCCATAAGAGGTGGTGCAATTCTCATGAGAATCCTGATATAAAGAGGGTAACACTTCAAGGTAGAATGGATCAAAAGATGGATTGGCAATTGATCTGCGGGATACAACTTCTTTGACCCAATCCTAGAAATGGATGAGGTACTGGAGTTTGTTTCTCCTAGTCATTCCAAAATAGAATGGCCTCACGGATCACAAGAATATTAGGCTTTGATGAACGAGTGCAATGATATCCCCTTGACTATCAATTGATAGATGAGGGTCGAAATACAACGGAAGAGGGACAACTCAAAGGAACATATCACTTTTTAAGTTGGGGAAGCATGGATTAGCATGTCGAACAACTTCAACATGTTTGTTTCGAATAACCCATGGAAAAGAGGAAGGACTAGCAGATCCACAATGTAAAACGGAGAACTCATCAAGAGCACTCTGGTTGTTATCTTTTGGTTCGAAAGAACTTCTGCCATATTGGTTCATGGTATTTGGAAGAATGACATACCACGGACCGCAAAGACTATCACAAAAGGTTACTAATACCCTAAAGGAGCGAGCAAACATTATGAACAAGAGGTAAGTAGAGTGAATCTTGGGTTCTAGAACCCATAAATAGAATGCCTACCAAGTAAATAATATAACAAAATGCTCTCGGGAAGGGTGGCCAGAATCATCACAATGGAAACACAAAACATAGCTAGATTGCTAGGTGGTTCTCAAAGATACCCTAGTGTCATAATAATATCTTTAACATATATCTTGAGGCAATGGAGTACCTCACCACACCGATTATTGTGCTTAATCTGGCCCAAAAGGACATCAGGAACATGGAGGAAAGATTTGCAAATGCATCAAATTGTTTAGAAACCTGGGACAATTCGGACAGCATAACGGTTGTAATTGCTTAAAAAGGATTTTGAGACATCCTGCCAAATGGTGGCATAACCACTCAACATCATAATATCAAGGTTCCGAGACCAATTGTTAACACACGGAGGTACTAGAAACTGAAGTGAGACTTGAATCCATCATTCCTATAAGTCTACGGATTAGTAAAACACGTGATCCTGATAGAAAAAGAGAAGCCCAATTCTTAATCCCCGTATAACTTATAGGAATGATGGATTCAAGTCTCACTTCAGTCTCCTACAAACAACAAATACTAGTTGCAATTCCTGGACAGAGATCGAGGCGATTAATAAGCCGAGAGGGGTCGAGTTACCGGAACCCAATCTGTGGTAGTAACTGTCTTGGATCACAAACAGAGAACTCACTTCCTAAGGACGATTTCAATGAGACAAACCACCATGTACTCCTACATGGCCTCTCACCACTACCTTTACCAAATCGTATTCACACACTTAGCTCTCAACAGTAGGACTTGACGACCAACGATAGATCTCGAACGTATCTATAACTTTTGATTGTTCCATGCTATTATATTACCCATCTTGGATGTTTTATACGCATTCATATGCTCTTTTATATGATTTTGAGACTAACCTATTAACCTAGAGTCAGTGCCAGTTTCTGTTTTCTCCTTGTTTTTGAGTTTCGCAGAAAAGGAATATAAAATGGAGTCTAATTGAGCTGAAATTTTACGATGATTTTTTATGGAGCAGAAGATGCCCCCGAAGGAAAAGAGTTGGGTCAGAAGAGCCGCGAGGCCCCCACATGGGTGGAGGGCGCGCCCTACCCCCCTGGGAGCGCCCTCCGACCTTGTGGTTGACTCGTAGACCCCCGTGACGTGAAACCGACGCCAAAAATTCCTATAAATACGGAAACCCCCAAAACAAAACCTAGATCAGGAGTTCCGCTGCCGCAGGCCTTTGTAGCCACCAAAAACCAATCGGGATCTTGTTCCGGCACCCTGTCGAAGGGGGAAATCATCACCAGTGGCCATCTTCATCATCCCGGCGCTCTCCATGACAAGGAGGGAGTAGTTCACCCTCGGGGCTGAGGGTATGTACCAGTAGCTATGTATTTGATTTCTCTCTCTTTCTCTCTCTCTCTCTCTCTCTCTCTCTCTCTCTCGTGTTCTTGATTTGGCAGGATCTTGATGTACTGCGAGTGAGGGAGTCCCGGATTAGGGGGTGTCTGGATAGCCGAACTCTCACCGTTGGCCGGACTCCTGGACTATGAAGATACAAGATTGAAGACTTCGTCCCGTGTCCGGATGGGGCTTTCCTTGGCGTGGAAGGCAAGCTTGGCGATACGGATATGTAGATCTCCTACCATTGTAACCGACTTTGTGTAACCCTAACCTATCCGGTGTCTATATAAACCGGAGGGTTTTAGTATGTAGGACGAACAACAATCATACCATAGACTAGCTTCTAGGGTTTAGCCTCCTTGATCTCGTGGTAGATCTACTCTTGTACTACCCATATCATCAATATTAATCAAGCAGGAGTAGGGTATTACCTCCATCGAGAGGGCCCGAACCTGGGTAAAAACATCGTGTCCCTTGTCTCCTATTACCATCCGCCTAGACGCACAGTTCGGGACCCCCTACCCGAGATCCGCCGGTTTTGACACCGACATTGGTGCTTCCATTGAGAGTTCCTCTGTGCCGTCGCCATCAGGTAGGATGCCTCATCTCGTCTTTAAAGACGACACTATCGCCAAAGGAGCCTTGGCCGTTGGCCAGACTCTTCGGCTAGGTGGTTTCCTTATGACCGCCAGTCCGGCCACCGCGCCGATGATGACCTCTCGAGTCCTCGAAACCAATCTCCATGTTAACTCGGAACTTGCCGAACAGCTAGATCCGATTGAGCTTTCCTCCGTAAACGAGCTCTTGGATCGCATCACCGCCCTGGGAGTCACTACAGACTACGACCGAATCGGGCATAAAACCGATCTGAGAGAGATCAACTCTCCCCAGGCTACTCATCACGTTGCTGTGATAGAGGAGCAATACGGCGATTCTTCTTCTATCTTAAAGACGAGCTACGTCCGGATTCCCGATCCCTCCATGCCGGATTCCCGTAGAGGGACGGACGTCGACCAAGCCCTGAACTTAAAGTCAGGCGGCGGGTTGGACTCATTGGATAACACTCGAAAATCCAAACTTCCGAGTTCGGAAACTCCTCGGCCCCTGAGTCCTAAATTGGACGGGGTTCCGGATCTAGTTCCACCCGCCCACCCAAACATTAGCGATCTCTCTTGAATCCAGCAAGAGCCTGCTGAGACAGTACATCATTACTGGGCCAGATTCCTCCTGGTTTTGAACATGATAAAGGACTGCCGAGAGGAAGACGCAATCCCAATTTTCTGCAATAATTGCACGGACAAAGGAATCCTAAACGCCATAAGTCATCGCGAAATTACACGCTTTGCGGACTTGGCAACCATAGTACAAAAGTACTGTGCGATGGAGAGCGCTTGGAAAACCGAAAGTAAATTTTGGGATAATCCGCCCGAATACATCCCTAGTCCGAAATAAAAGGGTGTATCATTATCAAGCACAGGTTAAATACCAAAAAACAAAAACCCCTAAAGGGTAATGGAACTGCATCGATGGTTGGCTAAACGGACCCTGCAAAATTCATAGCACAAAGGACGCCACTCCAACTCATAGCCTTCGAGCATGTTGGATACTACGGCAGGTGGCCAAAAGTGGCGAGGAGCTTCTAGCTTCGGAATCCCAGCCCAGCAACACCAGTACGGTGTTAACAGTCTTCGAGAATTTCGCATCAAATAACATGCGAAAACGAACACTCCGCAACCTTGCCGAAGTCTACCAAGTAGCAACAATAAATCCATGGAGTGACACAGCTATTACTTTTAATGCCAGTGACGGACCTAAATTCTGAACAGCCCGAGCACCAGCCGCATTGGTCCTCAGTCCGATAGTGGACGGCTTTCGCCTTACTAAGGTACTCATGGATGGCGGCAGCGGACTAAACCTCATTTATGAGGAAATCCTCCGAAAAAAGGAAATAGACTGGAACCGCATTGAGCGAAGCAGCACAACCTTTAGAGGAATAATCCCTAGCCGAGAAGCATGCTGCACAGGAAAAATAACACTAGACGTAGTGTTCGACTCGCCGGACAATTACAGGTCCGAGGAGGTCACATTTCAAGTGGCCACGTTCAACAGCGGATATCATGCTTTGTTACGACGAGAGGCATTCACAATTTTTCAAGCTATACCCCATTACGGGTACATGAAGCTTAAAATGCCCGGACCTAACGGAATCATCACTCTCGCTAGTGATCCGAACATAGCACTCCGCGCTGAAAACAAGACAACCACACTAGCCCTCGAGGCACTATCCGAAGCCCTAGCGGCCGAGGAACTCACCGCGATGCGCTCCACGGTGAACAGGGACGATGTGATACTTGATAAAAGATCCAAGTCCACCTCTTTTAAACCAGCGGATGAAATAGTCAAATTCCAAGTCAACCCAACGGACCCAAAGAAAGACGGCCTCCATTGGGGCACAACTAAACCCGATGTAGACGCCAAGACTACGAGTATTTCTACGAGAAAACTGGGACATCTTTGCACGCACCCTTCAGACATGCCAGGAATCCCACGTCGGCTGGCCGAGCACAGCCTAAATATCCTAAAAGGATTCAAGCCCGCCAAACATGCTCTTCGGCGCTTTTTCGAACCCAAGAGACATGCCACGGGAGAGGAGCTAGCCAAACTTTTGGAAGCCGGATTCATCAGAAATATAAAACATCCGGATTGGCTAGCAAACCTGGTGATGGTACCAAAGAAGGATAAATCCTGGCGCCTATGTGTTGATTTCAAAGACCTTAATAAGGCTTGCCCAAAGGATCTCTTCCCCCTCCCTCGAATTGATCAAATTATTGACTCTACAGCAGGACACGACTCATTGTGCTTCCTCGACGCTGCATTCGGCTACCACCAAATCAAGATAGCGGAGCCAGACCAAGATGCAACAGCATTCATCACTCCATACGGCCCGTTCTGCTTCAACAACAATGCCCTTTGGGCTCAAAAACGCCGGCGCAACATATCAGCGCATGATTCAGACATGTCTGGCAGACCATATCGGCAAAACAGTGGAAGCATATGTAGATGACGTGGTCGTCAAAACCAAGCACGTCAAAACTCTAGTAGACGACTTGAGGCTCACATTCGACAATCTTCGAAAATACGACATCAAGCTCAATCCAGAAAAATGCGTCTTCGGGGTTCCGGAAAGCTCCACAGGCTTCATTGTGTCCGGTAGAGGAATTGAAGCAAACCCAGCCAAGATCCGAGCTCTATCACAATTGGATATTCCAAAAGACCTCAAGCAAATACAAAAATTGACGGGATGCGTAGCGGCTCTTTGCCGCTTTATTTCCCGTTTGGGAGAAAAGGCGTTACCCCTTTACTGCCTCCTCCGCCGCACCGAACACTTCGAGTGGACGGATGCCGCCACGGCCAAACTCGAAGAGATAAAAGCCATATTGGCAACAAATCCAGTCCTGGCCGCGCCCAATGTGGGCGAACCAATGCTATTATATATCGCCGCAACACATCAAGTTGTCGGTAGCGGTGCTCGTTGTCGAACGAGAACGGACGGACACGGTTCCCTCTTCAAAAACCGGTTTACTATGTGTCCACTGTCCTAACTCCATGCAAGTCCCGTTACCCACACTATCAAAATATAGCATACGCGGTGTTCATGGCATCCCGGAAGCTACGACACTACTTTCAAGAGTGTTCGATAATGGTAGCCTCCGAAGTACCTCTTAATGACATTATAAACAACCGCGACGCGACGGGCCGGATTGCTAAATGAGCCATAGAGCTCCTTCCATTCGACATAACCTACAAGCCACGACGAGCTATCAAGTCGCAGGTTTTGGCCGACTTCGTGGCCGAATGGACCGAAGCCGAACTCCCTAAAGAGTACGACACATACTCTAATTGGATCATGCACTTTGACGACTCCAAAATGTTGGCCGGTCTGGGGGCTGGCGTTGTCCTGACGTCCCCAACCCGGGACACAGTCCAATACGTCCTTCAGATAATGTATACGGACTCCAACAACGCAGCCGAATACGAGGCCCTTCTGCACGGCCTCCGGATGGCAGTCTCCATGGGCATTCAACGCCTAGAGGTGCATGGGGATTCGAACCTCGCGATATCTCAAATAAACGGGGACTTTGATGCCAAAGATCCGAAAATGGCAGCATACCTCAATGCGGTCCTAAAATGTCAAGACGGTTCAAGGGCTCGAATTTCATCATATAGCCCGGGATAACAACCAGGCGGCGGATATATTGGCACGCATCGGTGCAAAACGCGATGCCGTCCCACCCAATATCTTTCTGGAACGGCTATTCAAGCCATCCGTACTATGGGAAGGGGAGTCCGGCAATAACAATCCGGACCCAACCGCACTGCCTGACGCCGAACACTCTGACACAATCGGAGGCCCTGCCACCGAGATAACACCCTCTGCCCACGAAATAATGGCGGTTATCGCCCCGTGGACGAAACCATTCCTAGCCTACTTAACTAGGCAGGAACTCCCCGAAGACCAAAATGAGGCTCGCTGCATAGTACGGTGATCTAAAGCCTATAAAGTCCATGAGGGAGAGCTTTATAAGAAAAGCACTACCGGAGTCCTTCAAAGGTGTATCTCCGACGAGGAAGGGCGAAACCTCCTTGCTGAAATTCATGCCGGACCGGGTGGGCACCACGCCGCAGCCCGAGCCCTTGTAGGCAAGGCCTTCCGTACAGGATTTTATTGGCCGACGGCCCGGGCAGACGCGCAGGACCTAGTCCAACGATGCGTCGGTTGCCAGCTTTTTGCTAACGAAAGCCACATGCCACCCACCGCCCTCAAAACTATACCGATCACCTGGCCGTTTGCGGTCTGGGGGCTTGACATGGTTGGACCCCTTAAGGGAGGAACCCACAAGCAAAAAATACCTATTGGTCATGGTGGATAAATTCACCAAATGGATAGAGGCCAAACCTGTCAAGACGGCCAAATCCGGACCAATGATAGACTTCATATCAGGGGTACTGCACCGATACGGTGTCCCCCACAGTATCATCACTGATAACGGCACCAACTTTACGGCCGATGAGGTCAAATTATGGTGCAAAAACATGGGCATCAAGCTCGATTACGCCTCAGTCTATCTCCCTCAAACCAACGGCCAAGTCGAACGAGCAAACGGTCTAATCATGAGCGGCATTAAACCCAGACTAGTGCGGTCCCTCAAGGAATCTAACACGCACTAGGTTGAGGAGCTCGACTCCATATTCTGGGGGCTGCGGACCACGACGAATCGTACTATCGGATTCACACCATTTTTTATGGTGTACGGTGCAGAGGCAGTCCTGCCCTGCGACATAATTCATGACTCACCTCGCGTGCGCATGTATGAAGAAATAGAAGTCGAGCTCGATCGGCAGGACAGTTTGGACGCATTGGAGGAGGAGCGCGACGTGGCAAAAGCTCGTTCCGCATTCTATCAACAGCAGGCTCGAAGATATCAAAGCAGGGAAGTATGGGCCAAAGCTTATAACATTGGCGAACTAGTTCTACGCCTGCCGGACAAGAAAAAGGACAAACTCAAGCCCAAATGGGAAGGTCCCTTCATCATCGACCAGGTCCTGACCGGCGGAGCATACCGTCTGCGAAACGCATCGGATAACCGACTCGAGCCGAACCCATGGAACACAGCCCGTCTACGAAGATTCTACGCCTAAGCGCCGGACTCCAAGTTCGCCTCCTTCCTCCGTCCACATTTGCCATTTTTGCTGTCTTTTATTTCTCTCCTTCCCCCTCCTTCTTCCTGAAGCCTTTAGAGGCTCGTTTGCGGTTTGTTCACACATATTTTACGCGCTGTACGCGCTCATTATACCTGGGGGCTTCTTTACCAGAAGCTTATTTTATACGGGCTTCATTCCCAACACATGCGTCAAACTTCCGCATGTGCCTTTTATTCACCATTATATGCATCGATATGACTTAAGTTTTGGCCAAGCTGGGTTGCCTGGCTCCTGTGCTTACCCCTACGTTCCCGATTGTTCGGCTATGTGGTAAAGGGAGCACCTCTGCGATTGTTACTACCGGGTCAGCCGGATGTGTACCTCAGACTCGGTGAAGCCGAAAGCTAGCGTTCTTAAGGGAATATTCGGTCGGTGAACTGAAAGATGATTTTTAACTATTTACCCATCTGCCCCCAGATGATTTTCTGGTTTCATAGCAGCTTTGACATGCACTTTAGGGCATGCATCCCAGCGAAAGGAACCCTTAACGGAACTATTCTCCCTGGAAGATGTTTCTTACAATCCTTGTAATATAACATAACTAGTTGGGCACTTGTCTGATACAGCAATAATGACCCCTACGCCTTGTCTCCATGCATACCCCGGTTCTTATATAACCACGAAGGTATTCGTACACACTCCGGACTATTGGGTCCTGAGGTCGAAGCGAAAAGGTCCGCTATGACAAACGATCTACAATCCGGCTAGAAGACATTTTTCATGTCATGTTTTTACATAGTCAACTTGACTCATTGTATTCCTCCTCAATGCCATCTAATAGGCTATCCAACTTACAATCTTGCTGGGAATACTTGGCGGCTAGTTCTACTTGGCCGTACACTAAGCTTACAGGGATCTCCTTCCCATCAGGCCCCACAGGTCCGACCTCGGCCATGTTCTTTGGGTCAGCCTTCGTGTACCGCGTCTTTACCATGGCCCAGGCCTCCCTGGCGCCTTGACGGCTGGCTGATATCTTCCATAGTCGGAAGCGCCGCCGTGCTCTTTGAAGCCGCTCCGCCAACTCCCCAATGCCTTCGGGCAGGGAGATAGATGGCCACAAGGCCTGGCCGACGCCTTTCATCACCTGCCGAACTCGTTCGTGCAGCTGACGTAGTTCGGGAAGAAGATCACCCGAAGTACTGGGCATCTCCTCCTCAGGACGGCCTGTGAGCAAACCTACCTACATGTTTATGTTAGTCGCCTTCCTAGCCGAACTCTTTCAAAATTCGCTCAAGCATTTACTGAAAATGCCACGATGAAGCCGTAGATTCTCCTTTACGGAGTCAGACAACTGGGCACGAACATCCTTTAGTTCCTCACCCAGTTTGGTGTTGGCATCTTTGAGGTTATTTTTCTCCTGCTGCACCCTCGTAAGTTGTTGCTTGTCCGGATCTAGTCCGGCGCCATCTGCAATATTTTTGTCAGATTTACACACCCGCCGCACTTCATAAACTATTTATCTTTTGAAGCGTATATTACCAGAGGGTGTCTCTGTGGCTCCCCTGTAGCGGCTAGTGCGGCCTCAAGTTGGGCCTTGCATTCTTCAAGCTCCACAGACGGTCGGGTACTCTTTTTGTAAGATCCTGCATAAAAATGATCCTTAAATCAGTTATTCTAACTATTTTAAGTCTCGGGAGACTCTTGGCATATATAAGCATCAAATTTCGTCACCCGTATGTCCTTTACATACTGCTCTGTGGCTCTGGCTAGACCATCTTGAGCGGCATGGAGGTGCGCATCTCCCGAATTGAAGGCATTCAAGGCCTCTTGGGAGAAACATGCGTCACGAAGAACTGTCCGACGGCGCATGTGATTCATGGCGCTCTCCACCTCGGAGTTGGTGGCGGATAATCTGTCGGCATCCTCTGTCGGAGGAGCATCCGACGTACGCCTCGTGCTCGCCTCCGCTTCCGGACCCGACTTTGGAGCTTGGCTGGCGGAGGTTCGATTAGCAACCTCTCCGGACTCAGTCCGGCGAGCGCTCTTTTTCCTGAAAAGAGCATCAGTGTTAGTACGCCTTCCAGGAATCAATCCTAGGAACATGGTGACACGCCATACCGTTGCGGCGGAGTTTCGATCCGGACCACACTTATTTTTAGCCTGCGGGGCTGTACTGCCCCTTGTTGGCTAGCCGCCGCGGGCTCGGCTTCCTGCCTCGAAGGTACCCCCTGCGAAACACCATTGGTATACGGTGATCAAGAAATAAGCACGGATGGGTCATTATCAGAGTATTGGGACCTCGGTCTCAGTTACCTGTGAGGCTGGAAGTATTCCGGGGTAATCGGCCGTAATGGCAACCAAAGCATTGTCGATGCTAAGTTGGTGGAACACCCCGTCGATCAACTCCACCTTTATATCCGGATCCTCTTCGGAAATCGGATCGAGGGACCGTTCCGGATCCTCGGGTTGTGGGGGCAGGTTGTGTATCTTCTCCACAGTCCGGCGCAGTTCCTGCGCAGAAATCATGAAATTAGATATTTAACCACGGGAACATGGATCGGACAGGCCACAAAGATATTTGCTTACCCAGCTTCGAGGATTATTCGAAGAAAACTCCTTCAGTGGATTGACGCGGAGGAAATCCTCCTCCTCCCCTTTATACATAGCAAACAAGATCTTCACCAGTTCGGTGACCGATCCCGGCCCTTTGCGGCCATGGCGGGTGGCATCATCCTCGCCGTTGAAGTCCCACATGGGGTGGCCCCTATATTGGAGCGGCTGCACTCCCCACATAATGCAGATTGCCATGACACCAATCATGGTCAATCCGGCATGAGCCAGTAATCTTATTCGGCTCATCTAGTAGAGGACATCCCGGTCATTTTCCCTCCGGGGGCTCCGAGGGCGCCAGCTTAGCGCTTCTTCAGAGGAGCATTGCTAAACTCGGAAGGCCGATCCGAACAGGATCTGGCAGCGGACGTCCTCCATGTAAAACCATTCAAGGCTGGTCTTGGACGCCTTCTTCGGGTTCCGGATAGGTATCCGGTCGGCGATGCGCCATAGCTCGGCTCCGCCCACTTGATATATTGACCCCTCATAAGAACGGGGTACTAGGCAGAATAATCTGTTCCATAGCCCGAAATGAGCCTCGACGCCCAAGAACAGTTCGCAAAGGGCCACGAAGCCTGCGATGTGCAAAATGGAGGCTGGCGTAAGGTGGTGCAACTTGAGGCCGTAGAACTCCAAGAGCCCCCGGAGAAACGGATGGATTGGAAATCCGAGTCCTCTTACTAGATAAGAGATGAAGCATACCCGCTCTCCTTTAGAGGGATCGGGGACACTCTCCGCTTGCTTTCCGCCCTTGTAGGTGGCAAGTCCGGCTCGAACCGGAACCATGAAGGCCGGGGGAAGAAATCCCTTGGTTTGGAGTATAACTAGTTCGCTATGCGGGACTGAGCATCTCTCCCAATTTCTAGGCTGAGGGCTGGGAGCGCGAGAGGAGGAGCCGCGTCGACTGTCCATGATGGAATGGGCTTTGGTCAGAGGCGCTCCGATGAAAGCTCGCGAAGTGGGGATGGTGTGACTCAGATCTAGATCCTCGCCCCTTTTATAGGCAGCTTATTTGCGCAGCTAGGGGGGTAAGTGTAAAAATACCCTGGCTTTTCGCATTCATTCAAACACGTGGAAGATGGCAATTATTGGGCGTAGAAGCCAAGGAGCGCAACATTTATCAGAAGCCGGACACTATTCAACTAGTATATGGAATTTGGAGAAGAACCGCCTCGCAATGCCGAAGACAATCAACGCGCCGGACTCATCATCATTGAAGCCTGGTTCAGGGGCTACTGAGGGAGTCCCGGATTAGGGGGTGTCCGGATAGCCGAACTATTACCGTTGGCCGGACTCCTGGACTATGAAGATACAAGATTGAAGACTTCGTCCCGTGTCCTGATGGGACTTTCCTTGGCGTGGAAGGCAAGCTTGGCGATACGGATATGTAGATCTCCTACCATTGTAACCGACTCTGTGTAACCCTAACCTATCTGGTGTCTATATAAACCGGAGGGTTTTAGTCCGTGGGGACGAACAACAATCATACCATAGGCTAGCTTCTAGGGTTTAGCCTCCTTGATCTCGTGGTAGATCTACTCTTGTACTACCCATATCATCAATATTAATCAAGCAGGAGTAGGGTATTACCTCCATCGAGAGGGCCCGAACCTGGGTAAAAACATTGTGTCCCTTGTCTCCTGTTACCATCCGCCTAGACGCACAGTTCGGGACCCCCTTCCCGAGATCCACCGGTTTTGACACCAACATTGCCTCTTATGCTTCATCTTTTTAATGTCTTTCGTGAAAATAAGGATTCTGATAATTGTGCTCAATTTCTAAAGGAAGAATGCAATAAAATATTTGACATACAATGTTTGAATGATGAGCATGATTGCAATGTTGTTAGTATGAATTCTTTGAATACCCATAGTACTAATGATGATTGCACTAGTCATGATAAAAATGTTCCTTGTAAGCATGTCAATTTTTGTGGAGTGCATAGACTTTGTCGTTACATACCAAAAACGGAAGATAGATTTTGCGGGAGGCATAAGCATTTAGAAACTAAATGGTTGCAAGAAAGGCGAGATGTTTGTGCTGAATAGTTTAATATTTTTAGCCATCCTTGTGAACTTTGCAATGAACGTGGTCATTTAAATCTCCAATGCAAATTGTTTCATGATCGAATCGTGTCCAAAAATTGTGATGACTTTATTTCCCTTGCGCATCATAATGAACTTAATTTTCTTTTGGGATATGAAGAAAAGAAATGTATAACTAAGGGTATTCCAGAATATAACCTTGAGAAATTTCTTGATTTTGATCTAGAGGAGATTTATATGTATTGTGTGGTAAATTGCATTGAGAATCCTTATATTGCCAATAGTTAAAGACAAGAAAACAAATAGAAGATGAAGAGAATACTAATGAAGGGGAAGAGGTTTCTCAATATATATATCCTCCTATTTTCTCTTATGATGAATTGGGTAATGTGGAGGAGCTTTGTATTGAACCAATCTCGTCAATAAGGAGCTCCAAAAGGGCGATAAAACCCACGCATGATGTGAGGAAGAAAAAGAAAAGACAGAGAAGCAAAGGTAAAAAGGTATCCCTCACAAATGATGTTGCTCCTATTATTGTTATGCCTATTACTCATTATGATGATTATGATTGGGAAAGTAATGATACTTGCTATAATCTTGAAAATCTTTTTGGCACCAACTTAGAAAGTTGAGATCATAATTGCTATACTATTGGTGCTATCCATATTATTAATGATGAGAATGATTATGCTTGTGATACGCAAAGGCCCAAGTTTGGGGAAGCTATGTTTGATGAAAATGACATGTTTGAGAATTTATTTGCCGCAATTAATGTTTGTCCGAAGCTTGGGGATTGTCGGGGGAAACCGGCACCTATGGAATCACTGGGATCCCTTCTACAGTTGGAGGGCGCGAAGTTGTGCAAAGAGCGGGTCTGATAGGAAGCACACAGATTGTTTACCCAGGTTCGGGCCGCGGAGATGCGTAATACCCTAGTCCTGCTTTGGTGGATGTATTTGAGTGTTCTTGTGTTCTTGAGCTAGCTACAGGGTGCGACTTGCCCAAAAGATACGAATCCTTCTCCTGGTCACCTCGGGCCTCCTTTTATAGGCAAAAAGGGGTCGCCACAGTGGAACACAGGAGGTGGAAAGGTGTTCAGTGGATGAGTCTATCCTCTGGCACCATTAGACAAACGCATTTAGTGAGCTGCCGACGTGCCCCTCTTGCTTTATCGGGGACGACAAGGAAGGACGTCCCAACTGTCGTCGCCTCGCCTGGCTTCGACACGCGTTTGAGCTGACGAGGCGTTGCTGCGCCACGTTGGCTGGCTGGTGGGTTCGCGTGGTGGTGGAGCCTTTAGGAAGACTTGAATGCCACCACGCAGGTGCTTCCTGGGTCGGTGTAGAGGCCGCTCATCGCCACGTAGATTCCTGCCCAGCTGGTCGAGCTGGCAGCTGCATGGGGATGGCGGTGGAGCCTTGGCAAATGTGGGCCTGGCCCTGGCCCTGTAGGTATCTTCGGCAAGGGCCTTGCCGGGGCCCCGGCAAGGGCCTTGCCTTGGCATCATGGTCTTCCCCGGCAAGCGTCTTGCCGGGGGCCTCGTGGATTCCCTCGGCTAGGATCCCGCCGAGGGTCGTCGTCTTCTGGTCATCATCTGATCTTGTGTGTTTATGATCTTGACGAAGATCTGCATGCCACCACAGAGGCGCAACCCGAGCCTTGGTTCCAATGTAGTTGGTTGGTGGTGATGGAAACCACGGGCTCAAGGGTGGCTTGCTCTGCTGGTGTCGGGCAAGTTGCCCCAGCAAGGCTCTTGCCGGGGCCACGGAGGCCGCCCCAGCAAGGGTCCTGCCGGGGGGTGTCCTCCTCGCCCTCTTGCTCTTTGCATCTCTGGTCTTGGCGTTGCTCCTTGTTGCCTTGTACTTTCGGCTTCCCTCCTCTGCCCTGCTTAGTGTGGCCGTGGGCGCGGCTTCGACGGTCCTGCACAAGTAAAGGGGTAAAAAAAGGAGTGCCCCTACTTTTGTACACCGACAGGAGCCCCCGGGCCTGGGCCACACATAAGAGCAACACGTTGTTGGGCTAGGCCCACAACGGTGCGCAGGCAGGCGGGGCGGGATTTTTACCGTGGAAACTTTTCGCTCGCTTGCGCTTCCCCACCACCCGCGTTGAGCGCACGACGTGGAGGATCGTGGGTGACGTGGGGGTCATGCGTGGGATGGTCTCCGCACGCATGCGTCACATCGCAGTTAATGGGAAAAGAGGCGGCCCGTGATTTCCCGTAAAAAGGCATCACCGTGGGTGCGCTGCTCATTTACCCCGTGCGCCTTCTCCTATCTCGGAACCGCCGTTCCTCTCTCCTTCCTTCTCAAGCTCTCGCCCTTGCTTGCCACCACCGCGTCTTCGCCGTCCTCCGTCTTCTACTTCTTGCAGCCACCATGTCCCCCAAAACCAGCAACAAAGGAAATGGAGTGGCCAAGGATGCCGGGGCGACGGAACCGCCGGAGAGCGAGTTGGCGGCGTGGTGGATGCAGCTCGCCTACTTCCCCTCGACGGTTGACGTGTTCGAACTCCGGGACTGCTTCAAGCCTCTATGTGGGTGCAAGACGCTGGGGGGGGTAGACGACGGGGCATCCAGCCACGCGCGTCATCCCTGCCAATTGAACCGAGGCAACCCTGAATTGGTACCTGTTCTTTGTCGATTACTTTTCTTGTGGCCTTTGCCCCCCCCCCCCTTTCTCCAATTTCTTCAACGATATCATGCACACATTTGGCTTCCACCTCCGGGATTTTACTCCAAACGCCGTGGCGTGCATGGCTCTGTTCGCCCATCACTGTGAGGGCTTCGCCGGAGTTCTTCCCAACACGGTGCTCTTCCGCCATTATTTTTATGTCAGGACCCCGATCCTAAGTCACACCGATCTAGCATGTAACATATCATATCACTTTGCGACCTCACGCACGGTATTCCCACGGGTGTCGCTTTACCATGGCCCGGGACCGTTTGCGCCTTTTGGCTCACGTATATGATAGTGTCGCTAGCATCCATATGACAAAGAACCCGGGCCAACATGGCTAGTCGTGAACCCAAAGCGGCGCTAACCTATGGGGACAGGCATACATGAATCACATCGAGCATGTCGGTCATCAACGTATAGATTCGGGCTGTAGCACTGGGCTACTGTGACTCCGGTGAACCGGCTGTAGCAGGCTAGGCAGGACTCCGAATAACACCGCGCGACATTTCCCGAAGGGACAGACATAAGGAACGAAGTGAAACACATGCCGCCAGTCAAGTGTCCAAGCAGTAGTGCCGGGCTAGCAGACTCGGTGAACCGGTCAGAAGCGGACTACTATCGCCGTAAGCACGAGACTACATTTCCCCATATGAGAGGCTGCCAAGGATAAACAACTAGTTTGTCGGATCCCACACATACCAAGCATTTCAAACATACACACAACATGCTCAATATGTGTAGATACAACATGGCATCACAACATAACTCTACGACTCAAATATATATTCATTAGGCTCCAAGGAGCGAGATATTACAACCATGGGTCTCATGACCCAACACTCAGAGCATACAAGTCAAAGCACAAGCGGAAGCTAAACATGTCTCGAGTACGCATAACTACAAATGAAGAAGGCTGAGAAGCCCGACTATCTACCAGATCCGCCGAGGGCACAAGATCGTAGCTGAGGTAACAAGCTAACCGTCAAGTCCAAGCGGATCTACTAGCAAGTCCAAGTCTCTCGCAAAACATAAAATAAGCAAACGTGAGTACAAACGTACTCAGCAAGTCTTACATCGTAACTAGCTACATATGCATCATTATCAAAAAGGGGTGGTGGAGTTTGACCGCAGCATGCCAGCTTTGACTCGGTGGCTATCCCGAACTACATCGCAAGTAACTCTTTTGAGGTGATGCACACGAGTCCACATATTCACCATATCAATACACCACTATGGACCCGCTCCTGCCTCCCTACGAGAACGCCATCCATAGCACTCACGCTTATCTTGCGCATTTTAGGGTATCCACTTTCACTTGTCTATGAACCGATATAGGCAACCCAAGTCCTTCTCCGTGGACACGGCTATTCGAATAGATCATATTAACCTGCAGGGGTGTACTTCTTCACACACGCTCTCACCACTTACCGCCGTTTACACGACATGTACTCGGCAACCTTCAAGCGGAAGCCCAACGTGGGTGTCGGCCACGACCTACCTAAACACACAAGTCCCAAGTCCGGTTTATCGCCTATTCGGGTTCCATCCGCAGGAGTCGGCCGAGGTTTCCCATACAGCCCCGAACGATGTGTGCAGGGTTCCCGAGACACCAAACAGCGAATCGGTACACGGGCCACGGTGCCTACCGCAACACAACCCACCCCTACGGTCAGCGTTGCGTGCCCCAAAGATGCTACAAACACCGTAAACTTCTTGCAACTCACGGACTGGGAACAAGGGTGGTTAAGAAGCCGAGAGGGTCCATTGGTTTCGGGCCCAATGCCGCGTAGTAACTGTTTCATGGATCACAAACACAGAACTCGGTTCCTGAGGACGGCTGCAATGAGACAACCCACCATGTACTCCTACATGGCCTCTCACCGCTACCTTTACCAAATCGTGTTCACACACTTAGCTCACACACGGTAGAACATGTTCACACACCTCCGATTCATCCCGATGAATCAGACTGACTCAACTCTAAGCAAAGAGCAGGCATGACAACAAGCATGAATGAGTAGGCACAACATGGCTCAAACAACTCCTACTCATGCTAGTGGGTTTCATCTAATTACTGTGGAATGACAGGTCATGCAGAGGATAAAGGGGTTCAGCTACCGCAGCAAGTAACACATGAGTCGTTGTTGTCCTAATGCAGTAAAGTAGAGCAGGAGCGAGAGAGTGTGATTATATAGTAATGAACAAGGGGGTTTTGCTTGCCTGGCACTTCTGAAGATAATATAGTTCTTCATCGGTGTCATCGAACAATCGTTTAACGTCGCTCTATCGAGAGGGGGCAATTACCGGCAAACAAGAGAGAACACAATCAATGCAATGCACATTCACATGAATGACATGTCATGTTAAGGTACTGAATTCACCTAATGCAATATCTAGCCAAGTTAATTGAAGTGGAATTCAAACAAGAATAAATTCCAACTCCAAATGTTATTTCATAATTTGCCCTAATCATGATTCATCCTATTCGGTGAGGTTAAGTTGTTCAAACATGCATGATCATGCCATAAACAGATTCTTCATATTTTTCTGATCATTTTTCATATATAAATTATTTAATTTGGAGTTACAGATTAAAAGTTATGAATATTTAAAGTTTGGGGTATTTTATGAAATTTCCTGAATTAAATTAAATCCAGAAAAGGGTTTACTGCGTCAGCATGACGTTGGCATGACGTCAACAGGTCAACAGGACTGGTCCGGGTCAAACCTGACAGTGGGTCCCGCGTGTCAGCATAATTAGCCTAACTAAAAATTAATTAAAACTAATCCTAAATAGTTAATGTGGCTGGGCCCCACTGTCATTGACTCATGAGAGTCAACCAGGCCCACCCGTGGTCAAAGTCCACGCCGGCTGCCGGGCGTTTAGTCATTGGCCGGGCGCTGGGCGGGCGCAAGTGAATTTTGCCATTCCGGCAACCAAATGGCTCATGGAGGGCATCTAGGAGGAGCCGAGGAGCCAAGCTCTTGGTGGAGTTAGCTGGGTCGGGGTGGCGGAATCGGCGCCCGGCGACGTGTTTGGCGGCGGCCGAACTTCAGGCGAGCTCGGGCACGCGTCGCTAGGAGACCTGGCAGGAGGTGCGGAGGGGTGCTACGGGCTTCGGTGCTGCGGCTGAGCAGGTGGGGTTGGCTTCGAGCCGTTGTGGCTCTAGCCACGCCGGCGACGAGGCACGGCGGCGGCGAGCTTCGGCCGCGGTGGGAACGGTGGCTAGAGGAGGCTAGCGAGAGGGGGAGGTGAGGGGAAAAACTCAGTAGCTCACCGCGAGCACGATGGGAAGGTCAGTGGGCGCGGGGGAGGTCCGGAGGCGACGAATCGGGCGACGGCGACCGGCGGGTCCGAGGAGGGGAAAAGCAGCGGGGCGGCGCCTCGGGGCTTCTCCGGTCGCGTGTGACAGCGGGGAGGGCGAGGATGGAGTGGCGGAGCTTGTGGGCTAGTCGGGGGAGCGAGGGAGGCCCTGTGGCCGCGTGGCGAGCGGCGGCGACGAGCTCCGCTCGGTGGGAGAGGGAGGGAGCCAGAGGAGGAGAGAGGCCACGGGCGAGGGAGAGAGGGGCCGGGGTGCGTGGGCGCCTGGGAGACGTCCAGAGGGAGGAGGAGGCAGCCAGGCAGGGAGGAGGTGGCCGGCGTGTGGCCACGCGCGCCGGGCACGCGCCTGCCTACTGGCGCGAGGAGGAAGGCGACAGGGAGCCAGGCGGTGGTGGTGGGCTGGGCCTGGAGCTGGGCCTGTTGGTGGGCGCCAGTAGGTCTGTAAGATTCTCTCTCCTTCTCTTTATTTCTGTTTTCTATTATTACGTAATGTTCAGGGCTTTATTAAAAATACTAATGCTACCCAAAAAATCATGAAACTTGTTTCAGCCTCTTGTTTGGAAAATATCCAACGGCAAACATTTAAGTTTATGATTATTTGAGCATTTAAATATTTTATAGCATTTAAATGCCCAAATGCAAATACTTAATGAATTAATCCAATGACCAAATATGTCATGAAAATGTGCAGCACCTCCGGTTACGGTTTAAAGCATTTTTCCATAAATGATGAACATTTTCTAAAGCCATTTGAAATCACTGAAAAATATTTTTGGTTGAGCCTATTTGAATTCCTTTAATGCTAGGGTTTAGGCAATCCCCATTTCTAATTTCATGAAAATTAAACATGATGCATGGATGCAATGCCACTAGTTACAAGCAAACTCTAGGGTTGTGACAACTCACCCCCACTAAACAAGAATCTCGCCCCGAGATTCAAGACGTGAGGTAAGAGGAAAAGGGGAGTCACAGAACTATCACAATCTTCATGATCCATTTGCCCGTCTCGAAAATGTTGATTCATTCCATCATCTTGGTCTTGACGTCTTTGCTTCCGAGATCTTCATCCAACACGATGGCGACAAGAAGAATACTCTATAGTAGACGATCTCCTCGGAGATCGAGCGCTCAAGATCAACTCGTGGAACGAGATGTTGAAACATCTCGAGTTGAGACACAAAACACATCGAGGGGGATGGAGGAACAACGACGGGGTTTGATTTGGTGGGCAACAATTCCACGTTTCGAAAGATGGTGGAATGGTGGATGGTGTCAAGGTGGCGAGGAAATATTTACCAAGATCCCGTAACAGGGCACCTTGGAAAAAGTGACGCAAAGAACTATTTCCTTAAGTGGCAAAAAGAATTACTTTTGAATCAGAGATCATTGAAACTCTTCATACCAGCCTAAGGCAATTCACAAAGATCGTTTGGTGGAGTGCAAGGAATGGCATACCAGACTAGAATGGATGATGTGGACTACCTTGTTGAAGACAACGCAATGGATGATTTTTCTTATCACCGAAATGGATGGGACCCATGGTACGTCCACTTTTGAGGATGATCCTAGACAACAATTGCTGAGAAGGCAACCCAAGGGAGATTGGCACAATGGGATGCAAGCTGGGAACAAAATGCAAATGCTGGGAATGTTCCAACCATCATATCTGCCTGAGATTCAGATCTGGTTGGTGTTAGGATATTCCAGACTCATCGAGTCTAGAAGAAAAAATGAAAGTTTGCAACACAAACCGACGGAAAGATGCTGCGAGATTCTCGGGAATGAACTACGATAGCAAGCTCCAAAACATGAGCTGATTCTGCTACATACATGTGAGCATGACGTCCAAGACAAGTATGACCACGTAGTAGTCTTATAATACAACACTACCGAGTTCAGGTGGGGCACCATCAACAAGGATATCGAAGTCGTGTGCATGAACTAGTATTCGCACATCAACTCCTTTTCCTTGAACAAGCCAATCAGTGGCTTTGTGTGCTGTGGAATTCATATGGAATGAAGATGATCAGTCTATCAGACCATGGAATACTTCGCACGTGCATGACGGACTTGGGCTGATTCCAAAGGAAACAAAACAAACCTTTCTCAAATTCATGGCGGCAACTTGCACCTAATGCACGTGAATTAGAGGAAGTCACTCTTTCCATCCAAGCATAAGCTTCATGAACGGAACACGAAGAAATGCTTACACAAGTTTCCAACACTAGGTTGATGTTCAACATGACTCATGGGGGAGACAAAATGTCATTGATGGGCTCAACAACAACTTATCGAAATTTCCATATCACTGGACTTCCACCATCATGTGAACACGGTGATAGCATTGGTCAGACCAAAAGATGTAATGGTGTATGCTCGAGGGATCAACCACGAGTAAGACAACAATACGAACATCGTTGGTTCTGATTTAACTTAGTAATAGCCCATACTCAAGTTAAAGTTTGGTAAGACAATAGGTTCAACAACTGATCACGGGGATCATTCGATGAAGATATCATCTTTCTTCAACACACACTACACAAGAATATCCCGTTGGAATGAACTAAGTTAGGCAAGCTTTTATCTTCCAGCTCTCCAAGTTGTTGTCTAGCTTAACCAACTAGCTCAGGGATAACCGACACAGATTCTTGGAGAAAGGGTGGTTCACAAGAAACCAACTTGATCCCGAGCTCAACATAACAGTCAGGAGACAACCCGGTAACTCTTCCAAGAAGATATTCGGAAAATCACAAACCACCGGTATCTTACTAAGCTCGAGATCAATCTTGCTTTTCAAGGCAAGACGACATGATCAAATAAGCAAGGGATTGAATAATCCTAACTCATTGATCGAAGGTGCACCAGAAATAAGGACTAGGTAGCACGATCAATCTTAGTATGATGATTTAATAACCAACACGCTAAGAATAAAAATATTGTCCATTAACTACCAAGCAACGAGGTTGCTAGGAGTATCGATTTCACACATCACAATTCACTTGTCGGCATTCCGGTTGCATCAACACGGGACCGAGGAATGAATGATGATGGCGAGAAGTATTACTGCGTCAAGAATTTCATAAGAGGTGGTGCAATTCTCATGACGCTCTTGACATAAAGAGGGCAACACTCCAAGGTCGAACAGAACAAAAGCTGAATTGGCATTTTGACCTGCGGAATACAACTGCTTTGACCCAATCCTGGATATGGATGAGGTAATCGAGTTTGTTTCTCCTAGTCATTCCGCAATGTAATGGCTTGACGGACCACAATGATAATAGACATCGATAAACGAATGCACACATACTCTTGGTTATCAACTGATAGAGGATAGTCGGGATACAACTAAAGAGATCAACTCAAAGGAACATATAATTTTTCGAGTTGTGGGGGCATGGATTATTATATCGAGCAAAGCTCAACATTTCTCCCGGATAACCCATGCAGAGAAGGTGAGACCGGCAGAGTCACAATTATGAATGGAGAACTCCTCAAGAGCACTCTTATTGTGATGTTTTGGTTCAACAAGGAACTTCTGCCATAAGCGGTTCGTAGTATTTGGAAGAAGGAAATGCCACGAACCTCGAGGACTATCGCAAAGTTTCTAGTATCCTAAAGGAGCTAGCAAACACTATCAACATTAGGTGAGTAGGGTGAATCTCGGGTTCAGGAACCCAGGAGTAGAATGCCTACTAACTAATAACATCACGGGATGCTTTCAAGAATAATGGCCAGAGTCATCACACTGGGGATAAAAAAGCATTGCTAAATTGCTAGGCGACTTACTAACAACTAGAGTCATAATAATAGTTCCAACATCTATGCAGAGGCAACAAAGTACCTCAACGCACCGGTTAGTGTGCTTATTCTGAACAAAAGGACATCGGAAACGGAAGGAAAGGATTTGCAAATGCATCAGACTATTTAGAGACCTGGGATGACTCGGACAGCATAACGGCTGTAAATGCTCAAAATGATTTGAGACATCTTGCAAAATGGTGGCATAGCCACTCAACATCACAATACCAAGGTTCCGAGATCAACAATTATCATACAGAAATAGTAGGAACTGAACTGCGGCTTAAAACCAACAATCTCAAAGGTCTATGGATTAGTAACACGTCATCCTGATAGATAGATGAGAAGCCTAATTCTTAACCCCTGTAGAAGAGAAGAGGTTGACTCAGATCAGAAGGCCATGAGGTATAAGGAGTAAAAAGAGCCTTACGTTTCCTTCCACAATCAATTCCCTTACATAACTAAAGCATTTCTAGACACAACTTCGACCAGTTTGGCTTGGTAATCCTACAGCAACAAAGCTCGATACCAACGCTGTCAGACCCCGATCCTAAGTCACACCGATCTAGCATTTAACATATCATATCTCTTTGCGACCTCACTCACGGTATTCCCACGGGTGTCGCCTTAGCATGGGCAGGGACCGTTTGCGCCTTTTGGCTCACGTATATGTTAGTGTCGCTAGCATCCATATGACTAAGAACCCGGCCGACATGGCTAGTCGTGAACCCAAAGCGGCGCTTAACCTATGGGGACAGGCATCTATGAATCACATCGAGCATGTCGGTCATCAACGATAGATTCGGGCTGTAACACTGGGCTAACAGGACTGTGAACCGGGCTGTAGCAGGCTAGGCAGGACTCCAAATAACACCGCTGACATTTCCCGAAGGGACAGGACATAGGAACGAAGTGAAACACATGCCGCCAGTCAAGTGTCCAAGCGGTAGTGCTGGGCTAGCAGGACTCGGTGAACCGGGTCAGAAGCGGACTACTATCGCTCAGGAGCACGAGACTACATTTCCCCATATGAGAGGCTGCCAAGGATAAACAACTAGTTTGTCGGATCCCACACATACCAAGCATTTCAAACATACACACAACATGCTCAATATGTGTAGATACAACATGGCATCACAACATAACTCTACGACTCAAATATATATTCATTAGGCTCCAAGGAGCGAGATATTACAACCATGGGTCTCATGACCCAACACTCAGAGCATACAAGTCAAAGCACAAGCGGAAGCTAAACATGTCTCGAAAGTACGCATAACTATAAATGAAGAAGGCTGAGAAGCCCGACTATCTACCAGATCTCCGCCGAGGGCACAAGATCGTAGCTGAGGTAACAAGCTAATCGTCAAGTCCAAGCGGATCTACTAGCGAGACCAAGTCCTCTCGCAAAACATAAAATAAGAAAACGTGAGTACAAACGCATACTCAGCAAGTCTTACCTCGTAACTAGCTACATGTGCATCATTATCAAAAGGGGTGGTGGAGTTTGACCGCAGCAAGCCAGCTTTGACTCGGTGGCTATCTGAACTACGCATCGCAAGTAACTCTTTTGAGGTGGCGCACACGAGTCCACATATTCACCATATCAATACAGCAGTATGGACCCGCTCCCGTCTCCCTACGAGAACGCCATCCATAGCACTCATGCTTATCTTGCGCATTTTAGGTTATCCACTTTCACTTGGCTATGAACTGATATAGGCAACCCAGAAGTCCTCCTCCGTGGACAAGGCTATTCGAATAGATCATATTAACCCTGCAGGGGTGTACTTCTTCACACACGCTCTCACCACTTACCGCCGTTTACACGACATGTACTCGGCAACCTTCAAGCGGAAGCCCAACGTGGGTGTCGGCCACGACCTACCTAAACACACAAGTCCCAAGTCCAGGTTTATCGCCTATTCGGGTTCCATCCGCAGGAGTCCGCCGAGGTTTCCCATACAGCCCCGAACGATGTGTGCGTGGTTCCGAGACACCAAACGGGCGAATCGGTACACCGGGCCACGGTGCCTACCGCAACACAACCCACCCCTACGGTCGGCGCTATGCGTGCGGCCCTCAAAGATGCTACAAACACCAGAAACTACTTGCAACTCCCGGACTGAGGACAAGAGTGGTTAAGAAGCCGAGAGGGTCCATCGGTTTCGGGCCCAATGCTTGGTAGTAACTGTTTCATGGATCGCAAACACAGAACTCAGTTCCTGAGGACGGCTGCAATGAGACAACCCACCATGTACTCCTACGTGGCCTCTAACCGCTACCTTTACCAAATCGTGTTCACACACTTAGCTCACACACAGTAGGACATGTTCACACACCTCCGATTCATCCCCGATGAATCGACCTGACTCAACTCTAAGCAAAGCAGGCATGACAACAAGCATGAATGAGTAGGCACAACATGGCTCAAACAACTCCTACTCATGCTAGTGGGTTTCATCTAATTCTTGTGGAATGACAGGTCATGCAGAGGATAAAGGGGTTCAGCTACCGCAGCAAGTAACACATGAGTCGTTGTTGTCCTAATGCAGTAAAATAGAGCAGGAGCGAGAGAGTGGGATTATATCGGAATGAACAAGGGGTTTTGCTTGCCCGGCACTTCAAGATAATATAGTTCTTCATCGGTGTCATCGAACAATCGCTTAACGTCGCTCATCGAGAGGGGCAATTATCGACAAACAAGAGAGAACACAATCAATGCAATGCACATTCACATGAATGACATGTCATGTTAAGGTACTGAATTCACCTAATGCAATATCTAGCCAAGTTAATTGAAGTGGAATTCAAACAAGAATAAATTCCAACTCCAAATGTTATTTCATAATTTGCCATAATCATGATTCATCCTATTTGGTGAGGTTAAGTTGTTCAAACATGCATGATCATGCCATAAACAGATTCTTCATATTTTTCTGATCATTTTTCATATATAAATTATTTAATATGGAGTTACAGATTAAAAGTTATGAATATTTAAAGTTTGGGGTATTTTCTGAAATTTCCTGAATTAAATTAAATCCAGAAAAGGGTTTATCACACAAGATGACGTTGGCATGACGTCAACAGGTCAACAGGACTGGTCCGGGTCAAACCTGACAGTGGGTCCCGCGTGTCAGCATAATTAGCCCAACTAAAAATTAATTAAAACTAATCCTAAATAGTTAACAGGGCTGGGCCCCACCTGTCATTGACTCATCAGAGTCAACCAGGGCCCACCGTGGTCAAAGTCCACGCCGGCTGCCGGGCGCTTAGCCGGGCGAGCCACGCGGGCGTTAAGTGAATTTTGCCATTCCGGCGACCAAATGGCCCGCGGAGGGCATCTAGGAGGACCTGGGGAGGAGCCAAAGCTCTTCGTGGAGTTAGCCGGGGTCGGGGTGGCCGGAATCGGCGCCGGCGACGTGTTTGGCGGCGGCCGGAGCTCGGGCGAGCCCGGGCACGTCGCTAGGAGACACGGTAGGAGGTGCGGAGGGGTGCTGCGGGCTCCTGGAGCTGCGCTGAGCACAGAGGTGGGGTTGGCTTCGAGCCGTTGTGGCTCTAGCCACGCCGGCGACGAGGCACGGCGGCGGCGAGCTTCGGCCGTGGTGGGAACGGTGGCTAGAGGAGGCTAGCGAGAGGGGGAGGTGAGGGGAAAAGCTCAGTAGCTCACCGCGAGCACGATGGGAAGGTCAGTGGGCGCGGGGGAGGTCCGGAGGCGACGAATCGGGCGACGGCGACCGGCGGGTCCGAGGAGGGGAAAAGCGGCGGGGCGGCGCCTCGGGGCCTCCGTCGCAGACGGCGGGGAGGGCGAGGATGGAGTGGCGGAGCTTGTGGGCTAGTCGGGGAGCGAGGGAGGCCTGTGGGTCATGGTGGTGGCGAAGGGCGGCGACGAGCCCGGCCGGTGGGAGGGAGAGAGCAGAGGAGGAGAGAGGCCACGGGCGAGGGAGAGAGGGGTCAGGGGGGTGCGTGGCGTTCGGGGGAGACGTCCAGAGGGAGGAGGAGGCAGCCAGGCAGGGAGGAGGTGGCCGGCGTGTGGCCACGCGCGCCGCGCACGCGCCTCGCCACCGGGCGAGGAGGAAGGCGACAGGAGCCAGCGGTGGTGGGCTGGGTCACTGAGCCGGGCGGTTGGTGGGCGCTGTAGGTCCAGGTAAGATTCTCTCCTTCTCTTTATTTCAGTTTTCTATTATTCTCAGAATGTTCAGGGCTTTATTAAAAATACTAATGCTACCCCAAAAATCATGAAACTTGCTCAGGCCTATTGTTTGGAAAATATCCAACAGCAAACATTTAAGTTTATGATTATTTGAGCATTTAAATATTTTATAGCATTTAAATATTTTATAGCATTTAAATGCCCAAATGCAAATACTTAATGAATTAATCCAGTGACCAAATATGTCATGAAAAATGTGCAGCACCTCTGGTTCTGGTTTAAAGCATTTTTCCATAAATGATGAACATTTTCTAAAGCCATTTGAAATCACTGAAAAATATTTTTGGTTGAGCCTATTTGAATTCCTTTAATGCTAGGGTTTAGGCAATCCCCATTTCAAATTTCGTGAAAATTAAACATGATGCATGGATGCAATGCCACTAGTTACAAGCAAACTCTAGGGCTGTGACATTTTACCCTCGCATCCAGAAGGGAGGCACCATTTCTGGTTGCGTCGCCTGGATCCCAAGGTCTAAAGGAACGTACCCAGAGGGCGCCCAGAAGGATAGGTGGGAAGAATGGCGGGGCCGGTGGTGCTGGATTGACGAGAACGACCCACAGGAGTTTTGTTGGGTCCGCCAGGCGCCGCCGGTTCGTTGGAATGACCGGGGCAACGTCGACGCCCAGGATGACAAGCTCAAGATGGCCACCACTAGGATCCACCGCCTCACATTTATGGGCTTACCCTGGAGATGATTGGGGCGGATTTCCTCCTCAGCCGAATCGCTCCTCTGCACAACAAGGGAAGGCCAGCTGGCTCTTCCATAATGTGGCTGACATCATGAGGCTACGCCCTGGCCTCAATCACAACTTCACGGTGATGGGGCATGCTCACTTCTGCCAGCGGATCTTTCAGCTCGACGTGAACCGCGGCGGCAGGGCCGGGAGGTCCGGCAAGGCTGTGAAGGCCGGCAAGGTCGTCAAGGGGCCCTTGTTTGGGTTATCGGCAGGGGTGGTCCCGCTGAGCAACAACTCGTGCCAGACCGACATCATCGCCATGATGCCGTACTGCAACACGCACGGTCCCGTCCCAAACTGCGCCGCGCCACCGGAGGAGCAGGTGCAGAGTTCTTTGACAACTTGGCGGAGGTGTATGTACGCAACGAGCCGCTGCTCATCCAGGACACCACTCAGGGAGAGCTGGACTACATCACCGCCAGGCAGGCTTGCAGCGCTGGCGGCATGGAGGACGAGGTCGCAGCAGCCGCAGAGGAGAAGGAGCTCACCCAGTGGGCGGAATCCGCTGGAGAGGCCAACAGCGCTGGCACCGGGGCCCCTCTAATTGAAGATGTGCCCGACAAGTCGTTGGAGGAGGAGGAGGAGGAGGAGGAGGAGGAGGAGTTGGAGGAGGCCGTCGACCCTCCGGCCACGGGGAGAGGGCGAGTCCTGCGGCGGGCCAGCTCCGGCAAGCTGGTCCGACCTGGCAGAGTCAAGACACCGCAGCAGGCCTGTGGAGGGGTCCGCACGCTGCAAGGTCAAGGGCAGCGAGGAAGCTGGTGAAGGCCGCGGTGAAGAAGAAATCAACTGCCTCCTCTTCATCAAAGCGGGGCCAGACTCCACCTTCTTCCCCCCCTCCGGCAGACGTTGGCGCAGAGGTCGTCTTCGACTTTGGGTCCCTCAGCCGAAGGAGGAAGAGGAAAGCAGCAGAAGATGAGATGGAGGATGAGTAAGTGTCTTGTTCCCTTTTGTCATCTCCGATTCCTCAAACTGTGCCGCTTATCTTGGATTGTTTTCATCTTTGCGGGGATGTGGAGACGCTGGCCCAGAGGGTGAAGAGGGCCGGGTCCTCGACGGGCAGCCAGCCCCCAGCAGGCACTTCGAGGGCGCCACTGGTGGTGGTGAGTAGCCCGGACAACAGCCCCCGGAGCAGCCCCCAGCGTAAGTTCGCCGCTCGCCCCTCGTCGACGTGTGTTAGTGAGCACGATCCATTGGCGCTGACCTTGCTGAGATCGCAGGAGGAGGGCAGCAGCAGGAGGAGCCACTGAGGGCCACCCCCAACACGCCGCCCCCATCGACCACGCCGCCCCGAGGGGCGTCCCCGGCAAGGGCGCCAAGCACTGAGCCCATGCACACGGAGGAGGAGGAGGCGAACTCGGGCACCAGCGCTTCCACCTCGATGCCAAATTTTGGCTAGAAAGGGGCCACTTCTTCCCAGCCCGGCACGGTTTCGTCGTTTGCCTTCCGTCCCTGTCTTTTCTTTTCCTTGAATCCGTGTCTTGGCTTCGCCTCATCACCTTCCCGATGTCCAGATCCTCCCTTGGCGGACCAGGAGGACATAGACACCATCATCACGGATGTCGTCAAGGATGCCGCAGCAGAGGCCAAGAAGATCGCCGCCGAGGAGGCTACCAAGGGTGTGGCTGAAGACGCCACCAAGGGGCCCGCCGGGGAGCCCGACAAGGCTGCTGCCGAGGAGGCTGGTAAGGCCGCTACTGAGGAGGAGCTGGTTGACGACCAATCTTCCTCCTCTGCTGCCTCTGGCTCAGGCAGGTACCTGAAGGTGAGCGACGACCTGTTCGTCCACCTTCCCGGGACGTCGAGCACCAGGGCGCCCATTGAGGGAGAGGTGTTCGACGAGGAGGTGCTTGCCGCCGCCAGGCTCGAGGTTGTTGACGATCCAAGCACCAGTGGCGATGGTTCCCAGGAGGAGCGGCTTCTCCAGGCCATGGGCGCCCGCTTTCAGAAGCTCTAGGCACTCCACCGCGCCCGCCTGGACAAGGCCAAGTCCAGGATGGCAACGATAGACAAGGCTGAGGCGGACCTCAAGGGATGCGTCACCGAGACGCAAGCTTGGTTCTGCCAAGATTGTGAGGAGCTGAAGGCCGCCCAGGACGAGTTGGCCAAGCGCGCGGTGGAGCTCACCATGAAGCGGGCTGACATCGAGAAGTCCTGTGAGACGGCTGGCACCTAGTCAGCCAAGCCGAGGCCGCCGAACCCAAAGCACCAGGCCGCTTGAACTCCTGTGGAGGAGGACCTTGCCGTGTGTGATGAGAAGCTCGCTGCAACGCTCCGTGGCAAGGACGAGAAGGTGGAGAAGCTCGTTGTGCATCGGACCCAGGAGCTGGAGCAGAGGCACAGGGAGGCACTCAATGCCCAGGCTCTGGTTCATGCGGGCAAAGTGAAGGAGCCGGAGGTGGAGCGGGACGGGCTGAAAGACTAGGTCCTGAAGCTGTACAAGGAGAAGGACACGCTCAACAGCGCTCTGGTTGAGGCGCAAGGCGCGGTCCTCAGCAAGGCTAGGCAGCTTTCCGAGGCCAACAACTCCATCAAAGACCTCAAGCTAACGCTGGAGGGTCTCGAGGCGATGCTTTCGGAGGGCAAGGCCCGGGAGGAGACCCTGGCCAAGGACCTGGAGGCCGAGAAGCAGCTGCAGAAGAACGATACCGCCAACCACAAAGACTTTATGGAGGGTGAGAATCGCTGGATCGGGCGCCTTGAAGGCGTCGCCGACAGGATCACCATGCAGCTGGCTACCATGGGGATGCCAAATGTGAGGTACACCCCGGAGCGCAACGTGAGCCCCAATGCCAAGCTGACCCTGTTCTTCGAGGGTGTCTTCGGGGCCCTGGAGGAGCTCCACTCCAATCGGGCGGCCTCCCTAGCCGATGAGGCCCGGAGGCTTTGCCGAGGTGCCATGACCAAGGTCCTCACCAAGGTGGCGCACTGGAATCCTGACCTCGACTTCGACGCCTCGCTGGAGACCTTGCCGGAGGTTGCGGACATCGTGGCACTCAAGGAGCGTATCAAGCCCATCATCAGCCGCATCGATGGAATCCAGAGGGTGGAGGGCCAGCGCTGGGATTAGGCACCCCGTTTCTCATTGCCGCTGCAGGTTCATGACCAAGACAATTTCTATATTTAGTTAGAACCGCGGCAACCACTGATGTAATATAACTCTGAAGTACTTTTGATATGATGCATGCTATCTTCCTGTTTGATCTTCCTTTGTATGTCCACCCTACGTTAACTGGGTAGGCTTGTCGGCACGTAAACCCAGGCCGCGACGCTTTGAGGACGGATCCCCAATGGCCTGCCGGGTGTGCTAGGTGCCAGGCGAACCACCTTGCCGCCCTCAACGCGGCCGCTCGAACTATTGAGCTTGGCTTGAGTCAAAATCGAGGCGTTGCCAATTGCGGAAGGCTACCCTGCCGTTCTCGACGCGGCCACTTAAGGTGTTGAGCGGACTCGAAACAGAGTAAGGGTGTTGCCAATAGCGGAAGGTCCCCTTTGCGTGCAGGTTTCCCATACATAGGGCAGGACCTCCAAGGACGATAACCTTGTATATAAAAGGAAATTGCTCAAGGTTTTGCATGACTTAGCTTTTCTGTCATTGCACGGGCGACCATCGGGTCTGCAGCTGGTGCCATCAAGCTTGGTCGTCTTCTTCCTGGGAACGACGGCCACGATGAAGCTGCTGCTCCGATCAGATCAGATTTCCACAATTGCGCCCCTACCTGGCGCGCCAAAGATGTCGGGGGAAACCGGCACCTATGGAATCACTGGGATCCCTTCAACGGTTGGCGGGCGCGAAGTTCTGCAAAGAGTGGGTCTGACAGGAAGCACACAGATCGTTTACCCAGGTTCGTGTCACGACCGGTTTTCCAATAAAATGCTTATTGAGAAACCGACCTTTTGAGTCCAGTACGAGGAAAATCCTCCTGACTGGTAGACAAAATCTTGATACAGTAAGCCAGTAGTATTAAATATATTACAGGGTCGAGCTGGGGGTGCTCAAGAATTTATTACAAGCACGCCAATAATTATACATAATGGCGGATATGTCACAATGGTGTGGGGTGGCATACTACTGGCTCGAGATGAAAGTGGTGGTGGAATAACACAGTGGAGTGGATAATATGACTCCTAAACTAGCGGCTCATCGAGCATCGAGGTGAGGCTCGATGAATTTATTTGGGTAGCGGAAGCATATATAACACAGTGACCAAATCCAGGGTCGCACGAGACTGACTGGGACTCCTCTAGGCGTCGGACTCGCTATTGAACTCTTCATCCATGAGATCGCCTTCACAAAGATTCCGCCAAATCAACAAGCCGTGTGAGTACTTTGAAGGTACTCGCAAGACAGTTCGGACATAAGATATAAAAAATGCATGCATGAATGCGTCATGAGCAATTAGTAATGTACATTCACATGATGAACTTGCACGACATTATTTAGTAATAAGGAAGTCAGGCGGTAGTCCTCCCGAAATCCACGAAAATAACTGAAAACCGATCGGGTGTCTGAAGCGACGCCTCGAAGGGTGAACAAATAAATAAATCATGCCGCAGTCGGGCGTCTAAGCGACACCACATAAAGGGCTTACATTGAAAGTAATAGACATACGTGCCACAGTCGGACGTCGGAGCGACATCACAGAAAGGGCTTATATTGAAAGTAAATAATATGCGTTACAATGGACGTCCCGAGCGACATCACGTAAAGGGCTTATATCCAAGGTAAAATAACAAGCGTGCCACGATCCGACGTCCCGAGCGACATCGCAGAAAGGGCTTATATCAAAGTAAATAACAAGTGTTACAATGGACGTCTCGAGCGACATCACGTAAAGGGCTTATATCCAAGGTAAAATAACAAGCGTACATATCGGACGTCTGAGCGACATCGCAGAAAGGGCTTATATCAAATTAAATAAAAAGTGTGCCACATACGGACGTCCCGAGCGACATCACAGAAAGGGCTTATATCAAAGTAAATAACAAGTGTGCCACAGTCGGACGTCTGAGCGACATCGCAGAAAGGGCTTATATCAAAGTAAATAACAAGTGTGCCACAGTCGGACGTCTGAGCGACATCACAGAAAGGGCTTATATCTAGGTAAATAACAAGTGTGCCACAGTCGGATGTCTGAGCGACATCACAGAAAGGGCTTATATCAAGGTAAATAACAAGTGTGCCACAGTCGTACGTCTGAGCGACATCGTAGAAAGGGTTAAATCCATTATTCATATCTGTTAAACTTGCAAGAATAATGCACATAAAAAAATATTCAACACATGATAATAAACGGGTTAGTCCATCCATAGGAATAAACATTTAACTGGACTTAACACTCATGTGGTTCTCCGGAGTTTCTTTCTCCGAGACTGACACTTGACAAGATAAGATGAACACAGTACTTGGACATGGATAAGATGATTTCAAGGATTTTTGACTCTGCAGAGTTTGTACTAAATTACCCACAGCCAACGGATTTCCGTAGTCACGAAGGACTAGTTCCGTTTACGGTATTTCGGAAGAAACAAATCTAACCAGTACACACCCATCCCACCTCACGATGCCAGGAATCACCCTAGACAGCGTTCAAGAAAAACTTTGAGACGGGGAGATCACAATCTCGAATAGCATGGGATCAAATTTATATACGCGCGCTCTAAGGGGTGCCCCCCTCTAGATTGCAACCGGAAATACCCATGCCCCCTGACCGGATGATAGGCTTTAATCCAGGGCCATGAAACCCTCATCCCGGCCTCTCGATTTGGTGTGTACCAGGAAAGCGGTTTGCAACTTACTAAGCCATATCCCTTGCGGAAAACATGTGGTAGTACGGAAAGGGAATACGGACGGGAACTGGACTGATTCATGTTGACACTGGGTCAAATGGGCTGGCATAAGACTGGCATGCTACAACACTGCCATCTTACCCATTCTCATGCCATCTCATGGCCATGCAAACTCATATCCAACAACTTATGGATTTTCGAAACTCACTTGTCTCAACTTTGCATGGAATATAACCCTCATCGAGATGTTCATAAACATGTCATGGAACTACTTAATGCAAACATGCCAAAGACACTCATCATATCAAAAGTTCAAACATGCTTGCCTGGTTCGGAGTAGTCGGAGCCTAGCTCAGTGAAGTTCGCGGTTCCGTCACCTCCTCCGGTATCTACGATATACAGAAATACACGCACTATCGTAAATACCGTGAGGTGCACAAAAATATTCCAAATATTTTTCAAATAAATCTGATAAAAAACTAGACAAAATTTTAAAGAGGACAAAAAAAGAATCAATCAAAAATCCTGTTCCGTTTAAAATTTATAAGGGTTTTAATCCAGGGACCTTTCTGTAATGAAACAGAAACTTCTCATGGGGCTGAACAAAAAAGGCCAGAAAAACATTTCAGACTGAAAGCGTATTTGCCTGAATACGTTTTCAGAAAACGGTTCAAAAAAACAGAGAGGCTGACGGGCGGGCCCCACCCGTCAGGTTTGAATTTTCAAACGGGGAAAACAGAGCTCGTCGGCGCCCGAGAGCTGCGGTGGTCACCGGCGGCGATCCACGGCGAGGCAGGGGGATCGGGCGTTACCTACGTGCTCAGCGTGACCTTCTGCGTCGGTGAGTGGTGGTGGTGGTCGCCGGCGAGCACTACATCGACGGCGGCCCTGGCTCCGGCGGACGGCGGCTCGGTTGGAGTTGGATCTCGTCGGGGAGGGCTGCGAAGGTCAAATCGAATCTTGGCTTAGCTCACTGGGTGCTCGAGGAGGTTACTAATGAGGTTTGGGCGTCGGGGATGGTCTCACCGGAGTGGATCGACATGGTGGCCGAGGCGGATCGGGGTGGCCGGAGTTGGGGGAGGAGACCTCCTCGAGGTCCTCCTAGTGGCCCGGCGGGGTGTTGGTGAGGTGCAGTGGTGGTGCGTGCTCGAGAACGAGCTCGGGGCTTCCTTTTATAGGCGACCCGAGGCGGTGGCCATGAACGGAGATCTCCGGCGATGGTTACGGCGGTGCAGAGCTTGGTCGGGGAGTTTAGGTACTGGGCGTCAACGTGGAGTTCCACTGGTTCCGTTTAGGTGCTAAACGAGTTCGAATTAGGTGCTCTGGGTTTGTTCGACGGAACGGGGCGGCGCGGGCCCGTCGGCGGCAGAGGGCGCGCCCTGTGCTTGCCGGGCCACGGCGACGGTGCTGCGGGGTGTGCTGGCGTGCGTGAGGCCACGCGGAGGGAAGGGAGCGCTGGGCGGTGCAGAACGGCGTAGCGAGCCGGCTGCCCGCTGGTCGCCACGGTCGCTTTTACCGCTGAAGCCGGCTGGCGATGCTCGCCGCCACCGACACTGCACACCCGCCCAAGAGGGCGCGATGCTCGCCAAGGAGGAGAGGTCAGGCGAACGCGCCAGTGGCGCACTATTGATCGGTGACAACACTCGACGAAAAACGACACTGCATTTCTCTCAAACTCTGAACTTTCTCGAAAGTGCACGATGTGATCTTTGGCCAAGTGTTCGACTAATTGATTTTGGTATGTGGGAAATTTTCCTTGAGCTGATTTTTGGTGGGGTGGCCTCTCACTGCATCTGGGGGCTGCCTGAATTTTGGTAGAATTTTTGGAGAAGAGAAGATACGAATTTCACCAAATTTGACAAATCTGGTCCAAACTTGTAGAGGTTAAAATTTGAAAATTTTGAAAATAGGAAGAGTGGATCTTGATGGATCTAGGTTGTGGGTGCTAAATACTATCCAGAGGGGTTGGTTTGAGATCAAAACTCAAAGGGAATTAGGTACTTGCTTTGTAAATCATCTAGGCTCAAAATAATGGACATAATTGTTTTGGGAGATAAAATAAATGAAATAAAATCCAAAAATGGGTTGGACTTGTTGGAACAGTAAGTTTAGATTGCTCCAAAGAGGAAGGAGGGGTTTTGGGAAGATTTACCACATGAGGCATGGTAAAAACCATGGATGGTTTCAATATAAGAGAAGTCCCAAAACTCCTAGGGTTTTTTTTAAGAAAGTAAATCCCAAAAATAAATTTGAGAAGGGGACAATCAGAAGAAAGGTTTTTAATAACCAAACACCAGGGTTGAAGAAGATATCAAAAATAAAATCCTTGCCAAGGGAGAAGTTTTGAGAGAGAGGTTTTTGGAAGGGTTTAAATGACCTTCTTCAAAACCAACAAAGTTTTTGCTGGAAACCAAATAAAAGAAATTTTGGAGTGTCACAGTATGGGCCGTGGAGATGCGTAATACCCTAGTCCTGCTTTGGTGGATGTATTTGAGTGTTCTTGTGTTCTTGAGCTAGCTACAGGGTGCAACTTGCCCAAAAGATTCGAATCCTTCTCCTAGTCACCTCGGGCCTCCTTTTATAGGCAAAAAGAGGTCGCCACAGTGGCACACATGAGGTGGAAAGGTGTTCGGTGGATGATTCTATCCTCTGGCACCGTCGAACAAACACATTTAATGCGCTCCCGACGTGCCCCTCCCGCTTTATCGGGGACGGCAAGGAAGCACGTCCCAGCTGTCGCCGCATCACCTGGCTTCGACACGCGTCTGAGCTAATGAGGCGTTGCTGCGCCACGTTGGCTGGCTGCTGGGTTGGCGCGATGGTGGAGCCTTCAGGAAGACTTGCATGCTACCACGCAGGTGCTTGCTGGGTCGGTGTAGAGACCGCTCATCGCCATGCAGGTGCCTGCCCAGCTGGTCGAGCTCGTAGCTGCATGGGGATGGCAGTAGAGCCTTGGCAGACGCAGGCCTAGCCGTGGCCTCGTAGGTATCTTCGGCAAGGGCCTTGCCTGGGCCCCGACAAGGGTTGTCGGGGGCCTCGTGGATTCCCTCGGCTAGGATCCCGCCGAGGGTCGTCATCTTCTGGTCCTCATATGATCTTGTGTGCTTATGATCTTGACGAAGATCTGCATGCCACCACAGAGGCGCCTCCCCACCCTTGGTTCCAATGTAGGTTGTTGGTTGTGTTGAAAACTGCGGGCTCAAGGGTGGCCTACTCTGCTGGTGTCGGGCAAGTTGCCCCGGCCAGGCTCTTGCCGGGGCCGCAGAGGCCGCCCCAGCAAGGGTCCTGCAGGGGGGAGTCCACCTCACCCGCTTGCTCTTTGCATCTCTTGTCTTGGTGTTGCTCCTGGTTGGCCTGTACTTTCGGCTTCCCTCCTCTCCCCTGCTTAGTGTGGCCGTGGGCGCGGCACCGACTGTCCGTGCAGAAGTAAAGGGGTAAAAAAAGGAGTGCCCTTACTTTTGTACAATGACAGGGATGCTATGTTTAATGAAGATGATATTTTTAGTCCTCCAAGTTTTGATGAGCAAATTTATTATGATGATAGCATGCCTCCTATTTATGATGATTGCAATATTTATGAAAGTGGGTTTGGAAGAGTTTCAAATTTAGGAAGTAGTGATCCCACTATTTTGGAGGGTGTTGAATCTTATTTTAATGATAAAAGTGGTTTTAGAGAGATCATGACTTTATTTAGTGATTCCACTATCTTGGAACAGGTTCCAATTGATTATGATGAGAACAAAGTTGCTACTTATGATGATTATTGTGATGACACTTATGTTATATAAAGTAGTGATGATTATATTTATAAAGCTTGTCATAATTATGATTACCATTTTTCTTAACACTATTCCTTTAATATGGAAACAATTTATAGTATCCTGTGGCACCCCGGCTCAGAGCAACCGGTTTACCCTGCATTGCCAGCCCAGAGGTCAAGTCTTCTGGCAATACACAACAACATGGTATAGAAATAACCGCTTTATTGATACTAGCGTGGTACAAAGGTCTGATATTACATCGAGATTCGAGGCCAAGCGACACACACGGTGCTGCGGGACAGTATGTACATTATTTAATGAACATGGCTGGGGCCTCGATCACACGAAACTACGCGGCAGCGGAAGAATGACGTAGCGGAACTCCATGGCACAGGGACACCGACGTGGACACGGCCTAGACACGAGATACGCTCCGATGCGAATCAACTTGCCTAAAAGCTGGCATGACACGCCAGGTCAGTACATTGAATGTACTTGCAAGCTCACAACAAACATAAGCATGATAACAGACAATATCATGATAATTAATCAAGTTAAATTAATGCAAGAAATTACTAAAAATGCAAAGCTACGCAAAGCAACCAAACAGCACGCCAAGTCACACGGACTCGCTTACCAGACGGTTACCTCGTAATCAAACGGTGACCACACCGGGGTCACACCTGAAACCAATCACTCATGAACACCTCGAGTGTTCAAGGTTCACCACGAAACAATGCATCAGAACAATTACTAGTTTGCATTATTAATTATAAAAGTTGATCCATCGTGTGACTTACTCCCGAGTCTTGCCCATGACCGAGGGCGCGACTATCGATAGATGAAATACACTCTGCAGAGGTAGCGCACTTTACCCACACTACAGAATACCTGGCCTCGCACTCCCATTCGGGTGGACCAAAGTATTCCGACGAAACCCTCCCTTTGCCATGCCCTCTCCCCGGCCACTCCGACCATCTGCCTCTCAAGGGTAGGTCTTGGGTGGCCCCGTATCTACCAAAGACACAAACGGCCACCGTCGTGGAAAAAACGGTCCCAAACGGGAACAAGGTACCATAAAAACAAAACGAGCACAGAAGGTTATGTCTGCCTACCGGGCCAGGGTATGCACGCCCATAAGCTTCCCTCGCGTGAGGCACCGGTGAGAGCCACGATAAAGGACCGAATCAAGACCTTCCCATTAGGTAAATGTGGTCGCACTGAATTAAAAACCCGATTCAGTGGCACCATGATGTGATCAACATCATATTCAGGTTGAACTTAATCAAGTATTAACTTTCAGAAAAACTTTTTATTAATAACATGGCATCATACCGGGTATAATGCAACTACTCGTCACACAGAGCAAGCAACTCTTAAGCATGGATCAAAACAAGCAACATAACTATCTTGCAATACTAAGATCAGAAACTTCTCTGGTTATAACTCATTTTTATCTACAAACAACATTTTTATTAGTTGATCATTTAGTTGAAAACTATTACAAGCAAAAATAGCTACCATAACTTTCCATAACAAAATATCTAGTGCAAAATCTTACTCTACTTAGCCAAACAATTCTATGAACTCAACCAGAAGCTAAAACAAGCATATCAAGAATCATAAAACAACTAGCAATTAACCATATTAATTTATCAAATATTAAATGCAAATAAAGACTCATATTCAAGTAGAAAATCATAGATATTGAAATAACACCATCCAAATGATGTTGCGGCTTGCCTTAGTGCAGAGGAGGTTCACACTCCTCCTGGTTAGCTTCAAGGCAAGATCCTCCTTCTGAAAATATTTTAAAACCACAAAAATAAATGTCAAAACACATTCTGAAAATCACCAGAAATTCTAGACAGCAAGGAAAAGTCCACCTTTTGGTGTGCTGCTAGAGCTTTCTGTAAAAAAGACAATGCAAAAAGAATCAATTCATTTGGACTTATGGTTTAGAAATGGTGGCTGGACAAAGTTTAGTCAAATTTCTGAATTAAATTTGAATAAATAGAAAATCCTGGGGGGGGGGTGATGTCGAAGGCGTAAAGTGGGAGTGCGCCTCCACTCGTACCGCCTCGGGCGCGAGTGGTGAGGCTGACACTGGGCCCCACCAGTCAGGAGAGAGGGAAGGGGATCGAGATCAGAGGGGAGGCGGTGCTTCGCCGGAGCTCATGCCGACGACGAGGGGGTTTGGGGCTAGGCTAGAGGGATATATCGGAAGCGGGGCTCGCGGCGCACCTGCCTGTCCCCGTGGCTTGGCGAAAGGTGGACGGAGCTGGTCGCAGTCGAGCTCGCAAGCTTCGGTGGCGGACGGTGTTCGCCGGAGAGGTGGAAGACGGTGGCAAGAGGCAGCTCCGAGGGCTTGGCGGGGTCCAGGCAACTCCAGCAGACCACCAAGGCCCTGCCCAAGCAGTTGCTTGAGCTCGAGAGGCCCTGGAGAGTGGCAGCTGGCCTGCGGGGATCGCCGGAGTCCTCGGGTCTGGGCGACGGCCAGAGGCCTACCCGACCGGGCTTCTGCTTGTCTACGTGTTCGTGGAGGTGGTGTGGAGTGGTTCATGGCTAGCAAGGGAGGCGGGGTGGCTTTATATAGACGGAGCAGGGGGACATCTCGCTGGCGGAGCGCTCTGGACATGCGGCGAACGTCGACGAGAGGCTCCAACGCGAGGGGACAGGGTGCAGCGTCAACGACGGCGCCTGCCCACGCTCACGGACGAGCACATGAGGTTGTTTGAGATGGGGACAAGCACACGTGCGCACTGTGCCGTTTTGGCCGTAACTTGACCGGGTTTGTTGCGGCGGCTCCGGCATCGGCGAGCGCCGGGGAGGGGTCATGGGTGATGGGTCGAGGGTTGTGGCACGTTGCGGCAGTCGGAGGCGAGCGCTTGCATGCACACGCGCGAAACAGAACGCAAAGCGCCGGCCAGAGCGCGTCGAGACGCTGCCAGGCGCCGTGTCCTCGCGCGGTCACCAAGCTGGCATGGCCAAAACGACGGCCAGGAGCAGCCAAACCTTGTCTATGAGCTCGACCGTGTAGTGCTACGTCTAGGAGAGGTGATGGATCATACCCAGGCCGAGCGGACACGACTCTACCAAGCTGGCAAGTTTCTGGTCAGAAACATGGTCGCCAAGTTTGGCCACCTTCTAGACAGCCATTAGGGCTAATCTCCTGGGGTTTAGGGTTTCTTAGGAAGGTCTTTAAGCTCAAGAAATCTCAAGGCCAAAAGCTCAAGGAAAAATGCACTTGCTGTACAAAATGCATTTCTGGTCCAGAAGTGAAAAGATTTTCTACAGCAAAAACATTACAAAAAGTGATGCAATACTTTTGCATGGGAAGATGTGCCATGGTCCTAAGAATATTTAGGAATTAGCTTAGATTTTTCTGAGCAAGAAAAATTGAGGTTGCTTTGGAGCACAAAGTTCTTAAATGAGCATAAGAGAGAAAAATGAATATTTTCCTTTTAGGAAAAATATTCATTTTATTGTTTTGGGAATTTGTGGGAGGAATAAGGTAGATAGGTCACTTGGGTGAAAGCCAAGGATATGACCAAGTGACAAGTCCATTTGAATTGATCCAAAAATCCAAATCAAATCAGGGCAAAAACCACGATGCAAACCAAGTCCGGAAAGAGAGAGAAGGCAAGTCCGGTACAAAGAGAGAAGGCAAAATCTAGGCTGTCACAAACCTCCCCCACTTAGGATGAATCTCGTCCTCGAGATTCGGTTGCTTGGGAAAACCATTCTGGGTATGCAGTCCTTAAAAATTCCTCTCTTTCCCAGGTTGCTTCATCTTCGGTGTGATGCTCCCACCGAACCTTGTAAAATCTTATCTCTTTGTTGTGAGTGACCCTTTCTGTCTGATCCAATATTCTGATTGGGTTTTCCTCATAAGTAAAATCCTTAGCCAATTCTATCACTGACATATCAGTCCTTTTCTCCGGTGGCGAGATGCATCTTCTTAGTCGTGAGATGTGAAACACGATGTGTACTTCTGACAATGTAGGCAGGCAGGCAGCTGAGGTGGCGCGGTGGTGGAGCCTCCACAAAGGGTTGCATGTTGCCACGCACGTGCCTGCCAGCTGGTTGAGTCGGCAGCTGCATGTGAAAGGCGGCGGAGACTTGGCTGGTGCGGGCCTAGCAGTGGCCCTGCCGGTGCGCCTGGCGAGGGCCTTGCCGGATGGCCCGACAAGGGTCTTGCCGCGGTGCGTAGGATTCCCCGGAAAGGATCTTTGCTGGGGGTCTTGTGGGTTTCTTCGGTGAGGATGATTGCCTTCCTATCCTCACTTGATCTTGACTATTCTTTGTCTTCACAAAGATCTGCATGCCACCACGGAGGTGCCTCCCGTGCCCTGTCCCAATGCGTCTGTTGAGCGTTGGTGGGCTCAAGGGTGGCTCGCTTGGTTGGCGCGGGCGAGCTGCCCCGCAAGACCTCGCTTGGCTGGCGCGGGCGAGCTGCCCCGGCAAGGGTCTTGCCGGGGCCGCTGAGGCTGCCCCGACAAGGGTCCTTTCCGGGGAATCCTGCTTCGCCCATCCGATCCTTGTGGCCTTGGTCCTTCTCGTTGCTTTATTTGTCTTGTGCCTCCGGCTTCTCTCCGGCTTCCCTTCCCTGCCGTGTTATGCATGGCCGTGGCGAGCGGCTTTGACTACTCGTGCACAATTAAAGGGATCAAAACGAGAGCCCCTGGTTTTGTACGCTGACAGGTCCCGACTGTCAGGCACTTCCTTGCGTGCGAAGATGTAGCTAGTGGGTCCCAACAGTTAGAGGGCGAATCATTTTTTGGCCCATAATATGGATGCACTTCCTTGCATGCGAAGATGTAGCTAGTGGGTCCCAGCAGTCAGGAGGCAAACGTTTTTTCGCATAATACGGTGGCCCGTCCGATGGGTCCCTACTGTCAGGTGGAGGAATCATTATTTTGCGCGTAATAAGGAGGCACTTCATTGCTGCGGCCGTCGACCCAGCTATCAGCCTCTCCTTGTACAGTACTCTTCCGATGGAAGTCGTTCGTTGACCACATTGACCACGCCGCACCGAGAGCACCAAGGCGATGGACGATGGTGAGGCCTAGGAAGGGGACGGCGCGAAGCCGGGGAAGACGCGGTAGTGGATGCCCACGCACAGAGGAGTACGAGGGTTCAGTGATTCGACAACGGTGTGAGGTTGTCGTCGCCGTAGAATAACAGTGGGTGTGGGTGAGTAAAGGGATGGCCTGGCCAGCGGTGGGAGTAGCAGGGGCGGTGAGGCCTCTGCGGCAGCACAGCCGGCCACAGGAGGCAGGAGCAGGCGGCACGACCGGTGCTGCTATGGGCGGATGGAGCAAGAACACCAGTGGTTGAAGAAGCACTACGGCCGTTGGATGGATATCATACAGTCACTGGAGCTAGAATCGTTCATATTGACTAAGTTGACAAAGCCCTCCGTTCACGTCAACTTAGTAGGCCCACAAGTCAGCCTCCCATATGGTGGGTCCCAGCTAGCAGGGGGTATTCATTTTTTTGTGCGTAATAAGGAAGCACTTCCTTGCATGCGAAGATATAGCTGGTGGGTCTGAGTTGTCAGCGGCAGGAACATTTTTTTCATGAAATACAGAGGCCCTTCCGGTGGGTCCCAGATGTCAGGCGGAGGAATCATTATTTTGCTCATAATAAGGAGGAATTTCCTTATGTGCGGCCGTGGACCTAGCTGTCAGCCTCTCCATGTACAATCCACTTCCGATGGATGTCGTTTGTTGACCATGTTGACCACGCCGCGCCGAGAGCACCAGGGCAGTGGACGACGGTGAGGGCTACGATGGGAACGACACGGAGCCGGGGAAGACATGACAGTGGCTGCCCATGCGGTGGGGAGTATGAGGGTTGGCTGGTTCGGCTGCCGTCGCCAGAAAATAACAGGAGGTATGGGTGAGTAGAGGGATAGCCAGGCTAGGGATGCGAGTATGGTGGGGTCGTGAGATCTGCTCGGCAACACAATCGGCCACGGGATGTGGGAGCAGGCGGTTCCACCGGTGCTGGTTTGGGCGGCTGGAGCAGGAAGATCAGAGAGAGAAGAAGCACGATTGCCGTTAGATTGACATCTAACGATCTGACGCTGGTAGAGTCGATTGTTGACTAAGTTTCTTTTTTGAGAAACCTTGTGTACGCATGAACTTAGTAGGCCCACAAGTCAGCCTCCAAATCTGTGGCAGACAACATAGAGCCCATTTGCTATTTTTTAATAATTTGCAGCCCATTTGCTAATTCTTAAGTAATTTATTACAACCCATTTTCTGCCCAAGACCATGGTCAAAAATTTCAACCTTATTTTGTATATTTCGGTGGATTCCGAACTGTTGTAATCCCGAAATGATAAACAATTTTTAAGAACTAATTGATTTGCCAAAAAAAATCAAACAAGATGTGGGACAATTGAGTTGGTTTAAGGGAAAACTAGTGGTAAAAAATCAACGCTGGGAGGGAAAAAACAACAAAAATAAGGATGTAAATATGAAAAGGGAACTTTATGTATTTTCAATATAATGATATGTGTATATGAACTAGTAAAACTATAGGTAGAGATTAGAAAACGGAAGTAGGACATGGCGTTTCAAGAGGAAAATAGAGCTGGGCTGTGTGTTTGATTCTGTAAAAGAACTGCCTGCGGATGTTGTAAGACAAAATATAACTAACGCTAGTAGTCCAGAGGCCAGTAGATACCTGCTGGATATTTGTGCCCTGTTGTCGTCATGGGCTGGGCCTGTTAAAAACAAAACCAAGCCTAGGTAGTCTACAGCCTAGTTGAAACTTGCTCGACCTGAAAAAAACAATATACCTGCTCAATAAATGAGATAATTCTGCAAGTACAGACTGATAACTGGGATAAATCAGGTATATTGGTTTTTCATCGTGATAATAAGTGCATGCACTTGTTTCGAAAAATTTGGAGAACTGGGAATTCGGACGGCAGGTGCTACTGCTACCCATCAAATAAAAATCAGGTGCCTGAAAATTCGTTTCGAAACAAATGATTCAGCTTTATATCCATGTCGACCCTCGGCATTATGGTTGGAAGCAAATGCCAAGTTCATACCGGAAGATCGTTAACAACAATACCAACTTGTGGACGACAAGGTAGTACAAGTACCAATACCAAACTAACTTATAATCTTTTTAGTCATGGCCCCAGTGTTCGTCTGGTAGAAAATCTTGTAGATGACCAGCTCCCGCTCCTTCTCTTGCTCCAGGTCCATGAGGTGGTATTGGTGCACATTCCAGTTGGTCCTCTGCTGGTCGAAGTTCTTGTTGGTGTGCAACACCAGAACCTTTTTGTTGTCCGTCTGCCGACCGTTGACCATCATCGGCAAGGTATTGTCGGTCTTGTGGCACATCGCGTGCATGCCGCACTTTGACTGTATCTTGCGATGCTTCCACATGCCCCTTTTGAACGCCCTGGAATTGCGCTGGAAGAAATGCTTGCTTAGGCCACTCAGTGTGATACCTGCAGTATTCTCGAATACAGGTTTTAGTGTATGTAGTTGGCATTTTCATAACATCTTTGGCATGTTGCAGTCACTTGTTTCACTTTTTATTAACTGTCAAACTGTAATTGCTTCACTAGGTCCGGTCTAAAAAGAAAAATAGAGCTATAAACAAAGGAATATGTTTGTGCAAGTAGACGGCCGATCGGTGTCTTACCTGGAAGTTTCTTAGGATGGGCGTAACATATGTCGTCCTCGCTGTCGATGGTTGGTATGAACAAATCGATTAGAGGGTGCGATCTCGCGCTGTCAGCACTCACTTTGGCCTCAAGGTGCGCGATCAACTCCTGATCTGTGGGATCGCACTTGACGCCAGCCGGCAGCACCGGCCATTCCTTCTTGGAGGTGCATCGGTTAATTCCAGTTACATGGTACTCAATGAATGATCAATCGACTGATTTAAGTGAATGATGAAATATTTCAACAGATAAGTGCTAGTACTCCAAATCTGAAGTCCACAATACCTGAACACACCGCCGGGATTCTTGTGTCACATCACGCGCAGCGTGTTGTCATGTCAATTCAATGTGAGGACATGATGAATAATTTGACCGACGTATACTAGTACTGCTACTTTACTACTTACTAGTTGTATTTAGTGTCACATTTTAACCATAGGTTTAACTAATAAAATGCCAATGCATGTCACCCAAAATTATTCCATTGGAAACTATGTTCAAATACGAATAAAATGCTAAAACTTTTTGTGACATGCATTAACATTTAGTTAGTGAAATTTATGGTCAAAATTTGACACAAATTATGAAGGGGACCAATAAACAAGGAGGGAGGTAGTAGTACGAGTAGCGCAATATACGGTATAGAGGACTAGTACAAATTTAGAAATGGAGTGAGAAGTTACAGGACTGTGCGAGAGACTTTGTGGGCTACACGAGTAATACAAGCATCATTGATATATATATGGCCTCACCAACAAGTAGGCACTTGGAGCCTCATTGATATATATATTATTTTGTTACCCTTGCCCCCATAAGGCGCGACGTGTCTACGGCCAACTCCACCCGACCCACCCCAGCCTAACCCGCCTCGTACCGCCAGAGGCAGTCGTCGTGGGTGAGCGAGTGACGGCGTCAGCCGGAGCGAGGGAGCGCGCGGCGCCGTGACTGGCTGCCGATGGATCCACCCGTGCCCCGCCCCTGCCTCCCGGAACTGGCCCTAACCCACTGCTTGCCTCCATCCCGCGCGCCGGCCATCGACTTCCTCCCTTGCACCGGCCGCCAACTCCCTCCCGCACGCCACCACCGTCCCCCGTGCCGGTCACCTCCTCTCTCTCACGCACCACCGCCATTCCCCTTTGCCTCTTCGCGCCGCCTCCCCCTCTGCCCCGCCGCCCGACTCTCACGCCACGGCGCTACGGCCAACCTCCCGCGTGACCAGCAGTGTAACCACCCCTGAGCTCCACCGTCCAGACCCCGAGCTCGATAGGCTGCTCGACCGTGTTGACGAGGGGGATCCTCCTGGTGGCTGCTGCTCCTCGGCGTCCACGAGCTAGGAGGAGCCCTAGGTCAGCACTCACCAGTGCTCCCTCAGTAGCTCGATATAAATCGAGAGGCAGCGATAGCAGATTGGGGAAGCAGAGCAGAGCAGAAGCAGAAGCAGGCAAGAGGCGAGCAGGAAGCAAGAAAGGTGGAGATGGCGCCCATTAAGCTATATGGGATGATGTTGTTCAGCCAACGTGACCCACGTGGCCACGATGCTCAATGAGCTCGGCCTCGACTTCGAGTTCGTCGACATCGACCTCCGCACCGGCACCCACAAGCACCCCGACTTCCTCAAGCTCAACGTACGCTCCCCTACCTCCCTCCCCTACTTCCCCTCCCCTGATCCTTTGTTAACTACTAGTAGTTCCTCCCCAAGATCCGACATCTAATTTTTATTTGCCTCGCTTCTCTTGTTCTTTGTAGCCTTGGTATACGCGCATCAGTCTTCGTAGCAGTAGGATTTACTTGCACTGGGTCACCGACCAGATTCATCTTGTTCTTCTGTTCACCCGAGCTCGACAGGCTCCTCGACCGCGTCGACAAGCGGGATCCTCCTGGCGGCTGCTGCTCCTCGGCATCCATGAGATGGGCTCCTCGAATCCCGTCATCGCCCTCCACGAGCGGGTTCCTCCCGGCGGCCACTGCTCGACCACGAGTGGTGCTCTCTCTTATCCTATCGACGGTGTCCACGAGCAGCGCTAGGAACGGTTCCGTACGCGCTGCATAGTGTAAGTGCATCTAGTGCCCCTTAGTGATTTCGGTGTATTGAAGACTTATAGGTTAAGGGACAAATGTGTTTATGAGTGTACACAGGTCTATAAGTCTATGAGGAGTTTGATATTTACAGAGAAAGTCGATCCCTAAAAATGAAGTTCTTTGACTGAAGACTTTGATATTCTGAAGACTTTCTGAAGACTTTGAAAGTGAAGAAATTGGTATGACCTTGAAGACTTGGTATTCATTTGAGGAACATGAAGCGTGAAGACTTTTGTTTTTGTAGTTTCGTTTTCTCTTTCTTGAGTCATAGGAAACACCGTACTGTTAAGGGGGTTGAGGAAATACTAAGGAAAAATTTCCATGTGATGCTCAACTCAAAATCCTACACCTACCAATCCCTTCGAGTGAAGCCATTGGAAATCTCATACAGTTTCAGTCAATTTCTTCAAAGGATGTGAGACGAAGTTCTTACGGTCACGAGGAATTTTGGCCCGAGGAGTTAGGAATTCGCCAAAGGCGGATTGCCTACCTGATGAGGAACATGATAGCCCTGAGGAATTTGTACCTCAAATTTCTGACCGTTGCTGTGCTACGTGCCAGCTGTCTCAAAATATCTTATCCACCTAACGGTCATATCATTGAAGGGCATTTATGTCTTATCATGTCGGGGTGCTCCCTAGGCTATAAATAGCTCCCCCCTACAACCACTAGCTGGTTGGCTGCTCCAAGAGAACTTGACACTTGTCATTTGAGAGCAAACCATCCTCCGAGGACTTTGAGCGAAAATCATCGAGTGAGGAAAAACCCAAAACCAAACCCCTACAACCCAAAGTGATTGAGTATCATCAAGAGATTGATCTGCGTGGATCCGATGCTTGTTACCTTTGAAGACTGTGCTTCTTCCAGACGGTTAGGTGTCATGGTCTAGAGCATCCAAGAGGAATTGTGGATTGCCGAAAGTGACCAAGTCATGAAGGTTTGGAAGTCGCTCAAGACTTACCACGAGTGATTGGACGAGGTCTGTGACCTTAGTTCAAGGAGAATATGGTGAGGACTTGGTGTCCCGAGAGCTGCGTGCTCGGCGACCGGGTGTCTGGGACTGTGTGTCCTCGAGTTTAAACACTCAGCCGCTCCAACCAGACGTACAACTGAGACAGCAGTTGGAACTGGTCTACCAAATCATTGTCTTCACCAACCTAACTGGTTCTATTTCCTCAACTCTTTCATTTCCTCATAACTGTGTTGAGTCTTTGTTCATATCTTTGTTTGAAGACTTTGACAGAAGACTTTCTCTATTTCCTCAGTTCAATTTCTTCAGTCTGTTTGTCTTCATCTTGTGTTATCCTGTGTTTACGTTTTCTGTACTCTTTGATTGTCTTCATTTCATCATGATGACCATGCATGTATTCTGTTATGCTTACTTCTGAGTACTTATTCCGCTGCAAGTAGTTCTTCAATTAGGAATTTCCTCACTGCTAAATTCCTCATTGAAGAATTCATAAAAATCGCCTATTCACCCCCCCCCCTAGTCGATATAACGCACTTTCAATTGGTATCAGAGCAAGGTACTCCCTTGTTCTGTGTGATTTTGGTTTAACCACTTGGAGTTTTAGTTATGTCGACCACAGGTATGAAGAAAGTGACATGCCCTATCTTTTACGGTCATGATTATCCCAAGTGGAAGGCCATGATGAGGAAGCGCCTCATGGCAATGAACAGCGATCTGTGGACCGTCACTGAGATTGGGCTTACCGATCTGTGCAAGAAGGCGGGCGCTGATGACATTCGCAAGTACACTCGACTTGACATCATGGCGAAGGACATCATCTGTTCCTGCCTATCCAGAGATGAATTCAAGCGGATTATGCATCTTTTCAATGCGAAGCTTATGTGGGACCGAATCTCTGACGTCTATGAAGGTCATCGAACCCGTCATGATCCTTGGTTTGAGGACTTCAAGGAATCTCTCAAAACAATGACTTTCGAACCAGAATCATCATCTTCTGCATCATGTCTCATGGCAAAGGGAGACAAGGTAACCGAATGTTCCTCATCCGAGTTTAGTGACAATGAATCTGATGATGATGAATCTGATGATGATATAGAACCTAGTTATACCAAACTTGTTTGCATTGCCACTAAACAACAAACGGCCTTGGAAAAGGTTCAAAACATGCTAGATAAAAGTGATGATATGTTGGGTGAAGAAATGGATCGCACTAAAGCCCTGACTGAAAATCTTCAGAGACTTCAGTCTAGGTTTGACAGCCTTCAAGGTCATAATAACACTCTCTTGTCTGATCGTGAGAAACTTTCTTATGAATTTCTTCAAACAAAGCAAGATCTTGAGAAGCTAAGAGTGAGTTATGAAGATCTTCAGAAGGAGCGCGATTCATTACTTGCTCAACAAATCAGCGCTTCTCAGGAAGAATTTGTTCCTCCATGCTTAAAGTGAATTGAACTTGAATCTGCTAATTCTTCACCTGAATGTTCAAATGCTTCAACTGTTACAAATTCTTCACCTGCCTCTGCTATTACTAATTCCTCATCCGAGGACATTGCTAGTATCACTAACGATGCAGGTTGAAGGAATTGTACATGACAGCATGTACAAAAGCCTCAAAGGGCATCAGACTCTTTGTGATGTGCTTAAAAGCAGATCCTCAACAGAAACCCTAGGAAAGAGGGTGTTGCCTTTGAGAGGAAACTCAATCTTGATGGAACATATTGGAAGCCCGAGCGGTACCCCAAAACCTCATGGGTTGCTGCAAAGGGACCTCGATTGATCCATCTAACTTATGTGGCTTTACATGTGAATCTCCTCATTCTTCTGATGAGTCATTTGACTCCAACTATAAACTGTTCAAAAATCAGAATGGTGAAGTATTTGCTAGATATGTTGGCACTAACTATAGGAACGGTTCTCCTATGAAGAAAATATGGGTTCCCAAGAAGTGCCTTGAAAGTCTTCAGGTGAATGTCCTCATGACACCACCTTTGAAGAATAGGAACCCCAGGTCAAACTATTCATATGGACCAAATTCTTCATATGGATCCAATTCCTCAAAAGGACCGAAGTCCTCACGTGGATCAAATTCCTCAAAAGGATCAAAGTCCTCATATGATTATCATCGTGCTAACAACTCTGTTTACATGAGGGTAGAGCTAAGGGCTATGAATATGTGCATTATTCTTCAAACCAATATGTTCATAAGTCCTCGAAGAATTTCTCTTCTTATTCATATGCTTACCCTAACCCCTTTTATGTGATACGAAATGGATTGGCTTCTATGCCACCATTCTCATATGGAGCTCGCAGAGTGATGAACTCTTTGCCACCCCTTCAGATGTGGGTGGTGAAGAAAAAGAACTAATTTCCTCTGCAGGGTCAGGTCTCCAGACATGCTTTAACGTCTGAAGAATTTCTTTGGGGGCTCGACAAAATTGCACGAAAGGATGCAGGCTAATCATGAAGAAATGAACTTTCATTTCACACGTCCTCATCTTGCTATATCTGTTTCTTTGCTTGATGAAATTCATCTGATGAAATTGATATCATATTCTTCACTGATGAAGTATATGAGATCGTAAGTTGCACTAATTCATCTGCAGGATGATCAACCCAAAGCAAATGAGTGGGTCCTCGATAGTGGTTGTACAAATCACATGACTGGTGACAAGAATATATTGATGGATGCTCCCTTATCACCGTCACATCTGAAGCATATCATCTTTGCTGAAAAAGGCAAAAGTTAGCTATTGGGTCTTGGTAAGGTTGCAATCTCTAAGGACATACACATGGACAAAGTCATGCTTGTTGAGTCCTTAGGATACAACCTCCTGTCAGTCTCAATGCTTTGTGATCTTGATATGGTTGTTGTCTTTGGCAAGTATCATTGTGTTGTGATCATGGAAGCTGACAATTCCAAAGTCTTCAAAGGCTTTAGGAGAGGAGACTTGTATATTGTTGATTTCTCTCTGAGGACCACAACCAGCCGTGTGTCTACTTGCAAAAGCTTCAGAAGGCTGGCTATGGCATCGGCGACTTGGTCACGTAGGCATGAGGAATTTGCACATGCTTGCGAAGAAGAAGCATGTCTTGGCATTGAAAATGTCAAATTCCTCAAGGATCACTTGTGTGGAGCCTGTGAAGCTAGAAAAATGACCAAGGCCAAGCATTCAGCGAAGACTATCATGACCACTACTCGTCCATTCGAATTGCTTCACATGGACCTCTTTGGTCCTAATCATTACTCAGCAGTCACTAATGATGCATCTCTATATGGCTTTGTTATTGTTGATGATTAGTCTCGTTACACATTGTCACTTACAAACATGAAGTAAAGGAAGTCTTCAAACGATTTTCCTCGAGGGCTTCAACCAACTTTGGTGTGAAGATCAGGCACATCAGGAGTGACAATGGAACTGAGTTCAAGAATTCCGGTCTTGATGACTATCTTGATGAACTTGGTATTACTCATGAGTTATCTGCTCCTTATACTCCTCGGCAAAATGGCGTCGTGGAGCGCAAGAACAGAACTCTTGTTGAGATGGCTTGCACTATGCTTGATGAATACAAAAACGCCTCGTCGTTTTTGGATTGATGCAATTGATACTGCGTGCCACATCATCAACAGAGTATATCTTCACAAATTCTTCGAGAAGACTGCCTATGAACTCCTCACTCACAAGAAACCCAATGTGAGTTATTTCAAAGTCTTCGGTGTGAAATGTTGGATTAGAGATCCTCATCACAATGCTAAATTTGCACCGAAAGCACATGAAGGTTTATGCTTGGTTATGGAAAGGTCTCGCACACCTACAGAGTCTTCAACATCGCTCTTCACAAGATTGTTGAAACTGTAGATGTCTTGATTCGATGAGACTAATGGCTCGCAAAGAGAGCACCTACCTTACGTGATAGATGAACTAGCACCGAGGAATCTATCAAGTTCAAGGCGAATGAGGATGTCATTCCTCTTTGAAGAATCTGCGAAGAATTCATTCTAACGCGAAGAACGTCGTGATGCACTGATGATAATGCTTTGAAGAAAATGGTGCTTTGAAGAAAATGCTGATCAAATTCCTCGGCGACAACCAGCTCATCCTCGCGTTGCAAAAGAAGTGCAAGTTGACAAGATCATCAATGACATTGAAGCACCAGGTCCTCTCCCACGCTCAAAAGCTTCACATTTATCTAACTTTTGTGGGCACTATGCTTTTGTCTCTATCACATAGCCCACTAAGGTAGATGAAGCATTCTGGAGCTGAGTGGATTCGAGCCATGCAAGAAGAATTACATCAGTTCGAGCTCAACAACGTTTGGGAACTGGTCAAACGTCCAGATCCTCGCAAGCATAATATCATTGGCACAAAGTGGATCTACCGCAACAAGCAAGATGAAAATGGCCTTGTGGTGAGAAATAAGGCACGACTTGTAGCTCAAGGCTACACAAAGTTGAAGGAATTGATTTCGATGAAACTTTTGCACCTGTTGCTAGACTTGAGGCTATTCGCATATTACTTGCTTATGCTAACCATCATAATAACACTTTATATTAAATGGATGTGAAAAGTGCATTCCTCAATGGTAAGCTTGAGGAAGAAGTATATGTTGCTCAACCCCCAGGTTTTGAAGATCCAAAGAATCCCGACAAAGTCTTCGGACCCAACAAGGCCCTCTATGGCCTCAAGCAGGCCCCACGGGCGTGGTATGATTCGTTGAAGGAATTCTTTGTGAAGAATGGCTTCACACCCGGTTCACTCGACCCTACTATCTTTACTAAATCTTATGATGGTGAACTGTTTGTGTGCCAAATATACGTTGATGATATTATCTTTGGCTGTACTGACCAACGTTATAGTGATGAATTTGCCTATATGATGAGTGAAGAATATCAAATGTCTATGATGGGAGAATTGAAATTCTTCTTAGGTCTTCAAATTAAATCAACAACACAATGGCATATTCATATCTCAGGAGAAATACCTCAAAGATGTCCTGAGGAAATTCGGCATGCAAGATTGCAAAGGCGTCAAAATTCCTATGCCCACAAATGGCCATGTATGCACTGATGAAAATGGTATTTACTTCGATCACAAGGCATACTGCTCCATGATTGGTTCTTTATTGTACTTATGTGCATCTAGGCTAGATATAATGTTTAGTGTTTGCATGTGTGCCCGATTTCAAGCTACACCAAAGGAATCACACCATAAGACTGTGAAGCATATTCTTCGATATCTAGCTCACACACCAACACTAGGATTATGGTACCCCAAGGGCTCTACTTTTGATCTCATTGGATATTCGACTCGACCATGCTTTGGTGATCGTGTGGATCGCAAGTCAACATCTGAGTACTTGTCATTTCCTCGGACGATCTTTGGTGCATTGGTCCTCGAAGAAAGCGAACTGCGTATCCTTTGTCTCTGCGGAAGCTGAGTACATTGCGGCTGGTTCTTTCTGTGCTCAATTGTTGTGGATGAAGCAAACTCTCAAGGACTATGGCATCAACGTGAAGAATGTGCCTCTCTACTGTGACAATGAGAGTGCCATCAAGATTGCTCACAACCTAGTTTAGCACTCGAAGACAAAGCAGATTCAGATTCGTCATCATTTTCTTCGTGATCATGTGTTGAAGGGCGACATCTCCATCGAGCATGTGAAGACTGAAGAACAGCTAGCCGATATCTTCACAAAGCCCTTGGATGAGAAGAGATTTAACAAGTTGCGGTGTGAGCTAAATATATTAGAATCTTCGAATGTTCTTTGAAAAGGACACACATCCTGACACTTATGCAAAATTGATGACTTAGATGTTCAACACATGAAGTAACGTTTTTCTTCAATAAATGAAGAATAACACTCTAAGTGTGAAGAAATTAATGAAGAATTTGATTCTCAGAACCCTCTGACGGTTATGCGGTGTCTGAAATCATCATTCTTATACGGTGGGTCACGCCACCACCAAATTTGAAAATCTTCAATTTGAGTTTTTCCTCAGTTTTGAAATTCTTCAGTTTTTCAAATTCTTCAACTTTGCAAAATCTTCACTGTTTCCATTGTCTTTCTTCATTGGCTATATATATATATATATATATATATATATATATATATATATATATATATATATATGGTTTATGTCCTCTCTGACATTAACTTATGGCTATTTCTTCAAGTTGCTTTTTATGATAAGTGAATGTGATCGGACCCTTACCCCTCTATGCTATACTCAACCCAATCTATTCACAAATTCTTCATGTGCGTTCTATTTGAAACTCGTTCAAAATCTTCACTGTGTCCTTGTCAGCTGAAGAAATTGCGAACGGAACTATTAACTAATCTTATCCAAAATTTCGGCTTTGCCACTCAATCCGTTCCGCTTCCTATGATAAACTTATCTATTCACCCACGATCTAACACTATCTCCACTTTTCAGTACGTGGGTGACACATGTCAAGCGAATGATAAGGGTCAGGGGCACGTTCGTCCAAAATCTTCGGGCGAACAGTTTTTCACCGTGGCTATATATACCCCCTCTCCATTTCCTCACTTCCTTTACTCCGCTCGACCGCTCTCTCTCTCTCGCTCGAGCTTCTCAAACCCTAGCGCCGCCGCTACTCCATTGTCGCCGGTGAGGAAGAGCTTCACTGCCTCGACCTCGTCGCCCGTCATTACTCAGCGCCCGATCATGAAATCTTCACTCCGCCGCCGTAGCTGTCTTCCTCCGCGACTTAGGGCGTGGGAGATCTGGGCCACGAACTTCTAATCTACACTTCTCGGTTAAATCGTGTTCTTGATTTGGGTAATTAAAAGTTACTTTTATTACCCGCTTTGATTCTGAAACCTTCCTGAAAATCTTCAAAGGTGTTTATTCTTCAAATCTTTACACATATGAACACCTCAAATGAAATATGCTTTTGATTTGTTTCTCTAAGCATCATTTTTCTTCAAGATTCCTGAAGGATGTTGATCTTCGATCTATACAACTCTGGAACCTAAGACAAAGAACGCTTAGTGAAATTCTTCAAGGCTCATCTGGTCAAATTCCTCAAACTAGTTCTTTTTGAAAAACCTTCTGAGAACGCATATGACCTCTCCAAATTCCTCGCAACTATACTCTGTTCACGGTACTCATGTCCATTATTTGAATGACTAGGTTCTCATCAACTTAACTCATTTGCAGCGTTCCTCGAAGAAAAGTTGCATACTTCTTCAGAGAATTCGATTGTTCAAATTCCTCAGCTGAAGAATATGGCAGAAGGAAAGAAGCCACAGAAAGGGGGAAAGAGGCCTGTGGTCATGACTGCTTTCGAGATACCTGAGGACATCTATGCTGACTATTGCACACCTGATGAAGCCAAGTTTGGCAAGGAAAACAAAAATCAGCGCAAGGTGCGCATTCAGAGGATTGAAAGGAGATGGGCAAGAGAATGGAGGGAGTACAGGTATGTCACTCAAAAGTATATGAAGAAATTCGCACTCAATCCTCCATGCCCAAGAGCTCCATTGGCACCTGGCCAAGAAGCTGATCCCACTAGCATCAAGCGTGGTGAGGACTTTCCTGAAGAATGGGCCAAGTGCCAAGCCAAGTTGGCAAGACAAGCCAAAGAAGCAGTGAGGAAATTCAATGAAGACTCTGCTACTGCTGCTGCCACTGAGGCCCCTGTTCAGCCCAGAAAATCAATGGCAAAGAAGCCAGCGCACAAGCCAAGTGCTTCACCAACAGTGCCCTCACGGCCAAAATCCTCAGCAAAGCCCTCACGGCCAGAATCTTCAATGCCCTCACGGCCAGTTCCTCATGCTGCTCCTGCTCCCAAATCCTCAGCTCCTACAAAGTCCTCGTGAGCTCCTCCAAAGTCCTCAAGACGGTGCATGCAGCCACGTGCCAAAGGACTGCAGGCATCTCCATTGCCTCTGGTGTCTCAGCAAGTTCCTCAGTTGCACCAAATTCTTCATCAGGCCCCACTCTGCTGAAGAAAAAGGCAACTGCTGGATGAGGTCCTCGGCCAAGTCCGAAGAAGAAACATGTTGTCTTCCAAGTGCCATCTGATGATGAAGCTGATGATGGTGAACTTGCAGAAATCATCAGAGACCGACAAGAAAGGGCCGCTAGAGCCAAAGGCACACCTGTGCCACTGCTTTTGGATCCAAGGGTGATCCTCGAGTACATTGATCTCTGGCACAAGGATCCACAGACACCTATGCCTGATTTTCATCTAACTCCTACACAGAGTCACATGCTGACCCATTTCATCTCTGAAGAGAAATGGAAATTTGAAAAGGCTAGGCAGATCAAGAAGGCTCAGTTCAGGAAAAAGAAGTTCCTGAAGAAAAACATTGTCAGAATGACAACTGAGGAACTCCTCAAGATCCAGTCTGAAATCAAAGCCCTCAGTGATAACTTTGATTCTTATTATGCGGATGGGCAAGGAGCCAAAGTCAGATTTGTTAATCTGACAAAGAAGTTCACAAATGTTGCAGCCCCAACGCAACAAGAAATTCCTCAGGCTGGAGCCTCTGCTCAGCTTGCTGGAGAACATGCCAGCACAGCCGATGATTTTCAGCCTGCTGAAGACAATGCTAGTTCCAGGGCTGATGACTCCATTCCAGCCGAAGAAATTGCTGTGGCATCCACTAGCGGTGCTCTGAAGCCCGAAGAAGTCGTGGCAATCGCATCAGTTGCGCCTGAGGAAATTCAACAAGATTCCTCAGCTCCTCCTGCGCCTACGCCAACTCCAGTCCTTCCATCTGCATCAGATGTGAAGAGGACCAAGGCTGCAGAGCGAGCTGCAGTGAAGAAAAGGAAAGCATCACCTGCTTCAAATTCTTCAGCCCCGAAGAAGATGAAGACAATGACCAGCAAATTTGAAAATCCCATTGATGCTGTTCCGATTTCCTCCATGCCATCAAAGGACCTTGTTCCTTTTGGTGAAGATTATGAGATCCCAAGCGGATCTGATGAAGATAATCATTTTGCTGCTTCGTCAGAGCAGATTGATGAAGAAAGTGAAGTGGACGCAATCCCTTCAACCCCAATCATTTCCTCACCTATGCCTCAGTTCAATGCTGAAGAGGCTGGTGTTGAGGAAATTGAAGACGAAGATGTGGATATTGGAAGCACAACACCAGTAATGAATGATGACTTTTGGGACAGTCAGCATCCAAATTCCCCACTCTTCACTCCAATTGAACAAATTCCTCAGTTCCCTGCACCAGCGGTTCAAATGGGCTCTGAAGAAACTCATCCCAACTCATCCGTGCATGAAGAAATACCAGCCACTAGTGCAGAAGAACCTGCTGCTGCTGATCCTATGAACACTCAGACTGCACATGAAGAGGAACAAGAAAATCCTCAGCCTGAAGAACCTGAGATTGCGATTCCAGAGGTCGTGATGCAACTCACTGACACTCCATTGCCAAAGCCAAAGAATCCATTCTCAACGAAGCAAAATTTCAAGGCTGAAGATTTCTTCGGCGAGCATGTATTCTTCACTGACTACAACCCTTATGACTCTGCTCGCATAAGGAAGAGGCATTTCTGGACTGCTAGTCAAGCCAACTTCTATTCCTCTGTGCTATTCAACAAAGACAAAGTCTTCGATCATGCACATATTACTCACGTGGACATGGAATCTCTACCAGGCTTTGAGCCAGTCCTCAGTGTTCTTCACGATGTAGGATTGCTGAATTTCTGCACTGACATCTGTGATTGGAATGAAGAACTCATTCTTCAATTCTATACGACGCTGCACATCACCGGAGACTCTAAAGAAGTGAACTCATGCGTACTGGACTGGATGACAGAAAATACTCACTACAAGGCACCAGCAACTGAATTGCTTCGTGCCCTCCCACTCAGTCCTCCCCTTGATGGTGCTCATTGCATCTACAGTGAACCTGAGCTTACAAATCACTACACGCAAGTTCTGATGAAGCCTTTGAAGCCAGGGCAGGCCCCACGAACCAAATTCCTCGTCAAGGAATTACTATATGTGCCTCAGACTGTCTATCGCATTCTAACAAAGACAATGAGTCCTATCAAAGGCTGTAGGACCTTGAAGTATGTCTGGAGGGGGGTGATTAGACTACTTGACCAATTAAAAACTTAACCTTTTCCCAGTTTTATAGTTTGGCAGATTTTAGCTATTTTAGGACAAGTCAAGCAATCATCACACAATTCAAGCAAGCAAGCAAAGAGTATATTGGCAGCGGAAATTAAAGCATGCAACTTGGAAGAAAGTAAGGGGAAGGGTTTAGAGGATTCAAACGCAATTGGAGACACGGATGTTTTTGGCGTGGTTCCGATAGGTGGTGCTATCGTACCTCCACGTTGATGGAGACTTCAACCCACGAAGGGTAACGGTTGCGCGAGTCCACGGAGGGCTCCACCCACGAAGAGTCCACGAAGTAGCAACCTTGTCTATCCCACCATGGTCGTCACCCATGAAGGACTTGCCTCACTAGCGGTAGATATTCACGAAGTAGGCGATCTCCTTGCCCTTACAAACTCCTTGGTTCAACTCCACAATCTTGTCGGAGGCTCCCAAGTGACACCTAGCCAATCTAGGAGACACCACTCTCCAAGAAGTAACAAACGGTGTGTTGATGATGAACTCCTTACTCTTGTGCTTCAAATGATAGTCTCCCCAACACTCAACTCTTTCTCATAGGATTGGATCTGGTGGAAAGAAGGTTTGAGTGGAAAGCAACTTGCGAAGGCTAGAGATCAAGATTCATATGATAGGAATGGAATATCTTGGCCTCAACATATGAGTAGGTGGTTCTCTCTTTGAAATGTTAAGTTGGAAGTGTAGGTTCAGTCTGATGGCTCTCTCCACGAATGAAGAGGGGGTGGAGGGGTATATATAGCCTCCACACAAAATCTAACCGTTACACACAATTTACGAAACTCGGTGGGACCGAATAGTTAAACTCGGTCGGACCGATTTAGTAAACCTAGTGACCGTTAGTGATTTTCGGTGGGACTGACACGCATCTCGGTGAGACCGACATGGTTAGGGTTAGGGAATAATGTAATCTCGGTGAGACCGATTACACAAACTCGGTGAGACCGATTTTGGTAATTAGCTAACCAGAGAGTTGGTCAGGTAAACTCGGTGGGACCGATTTGCTCTTTTCGGTGAGATCGAAATGTTACAAAAGGAAACAGAGAGTTTACATTGCAATCTCGGTGGGACTGTCGCTCACTTGGTTGGACCGAAATGTTACGAAGGGAAACAGAGAGATTGCAACCCCATCTCGGTGAGACCGAGATCCCTATCGGTAAGACCGATTTGCTTAGGGTTTGTGGCAGTGGCTATGACTTTTGGAATCGGTGGCGCCGGATAGAAAGAATCGGTGTGACCGATTTTGGCTTTAGGTTTAGGTCATTTGTGGATGTGGGAAAGTAGTTGAGGGTTTTGGAGCATATCACTAAGCACATGAAGCAACAAGCTCATTAAGCAACACCTCATCCCTTCTTGATAGTATTGGCTTTTCCTATAGACTCAATGTGATCTTGGATCACTAAAATGTAAAATGAAGAGTCTTGAGCTTTTGAGCTTGAGCCAATCCTTTATCCTTAGTATTTTGAGGATCCACTTTCATCATGCATGCCATGCCATTCATTGAGCTTTCTGAAATAATAGTCTTGGAATAGCATTAGCTCAATGAGCTATATGTTGTTATGAATTACCAAAACCACCTAGGGATAGTTGCACTTTCAATGTCCCCCTTTTTGGTAATTGATGACAACATATAGGTCAAAGCTTCGACAAATGATAATAAAATTTAAATAACATCATCGCTTTGAGAACTATGTGATAAGCAAGAGCTCCCCCTAAATTTGTGCATAGTTTTAGATTTGCTTTGGACTGCAAATGCCCAATGGATTAGGCTCATGGGTTACTCTTCCATGTCACATACATCTTGGTGGAGCGCTGAAAATAATAAACAATGAATACATGCACTCATCACCAAGCAAAGTGAGTGATCACATAAGATAGATAGGATAATATCATCAAACATGCATAAGTGTAGCTTATGATCAAACACATGATCATCAATGTCTCACAAACATAGTATCTCAACCAAAAGCAAACAAAGTTTGAAAAACCACCAAATAAAGCAAGAGAGAACAAAAGCAACACTCTCTCTCTGAAGCCTATGATTTATACATTTTCTCCCCTTTGGCAACAAGTTACCAAAAAGTTCATAGAAAATGCATAGTGCTAGATCGACTCTCGGGCTTGATCTTACGGTGGTGGTGTCTGAGATGGCTCCTTGGACGAAGACTTCAGTTGATATAGATGGAGCTGGAGCTGATGTAGGTGCTGGAGCTGGTGGCACTGAGGCTGTAGCTAGTGCAGACGAAGTTGCTCTTGTGTTGAAACTGGCACAGCTGATGACCTCTAGGCTCTAGGCACTCTGGCAAACACATTGTTTGTAGTCTTGCCCTTCCTCTCATGCATGTCATATTGTAGTTACTCCACAGCAGTCTGAATCTCAGTTACTTTCACATCTAAGTTATAGAACTTTTGTTCTATGATTCTCTCCAAGCTCTCCTGATTTTGAGTAAGGGTGGCCAATCCCTTCTCAATCCTCAAGGTTGATGCTATCAAGTAACCAAGCTGCTCCTGCTTGTTCTTCAAGAAGTATTCAGATGCCTCCTCTTGAGTTGGCATCTTGGCAGCCTTCTCCTCTTTGCCTTCTCCTTCTTCTCCGAGCTTGAACTGATTGTGGATCATCTTCATTCATGACAACCTCATTGTCCTCAAAGTCTGGATAAAGTGGAAAGTGTTCCTTATCCAACTGATATTTTCCTGTGCCCATCTTTGAGTTTATCAGTTCTTGAATCTGAGGTCCATATCCACAACTCCTCTTCTGATCTACTCTGACTGTCACTTTGATCAGACATACTGGCAAAGCTGACTGCTGACCCTGTGAAGAGTTTATAGATGAGATAGAAAAGATGAGCATCACAAAATGCAGAGATTTTTACAAAAGAATGACTCAAAAGTTCAGTTTTAGTTTTCCACAGAAAGCATTTCGGATCCACCGATTTTCAAACTCGGTGATATCGCAGCAGTTTTGGAACCTAAACTGATGATCTCGGTTGGACCAAGTTTCAGTTCGGTGGCACCGAGACTGCTAGGGTTTCACTGAATCCTCAAATCGGTTGCACCATTTAGTAATTCTTGGTCAGACCGAGAGTCACTAGTGCAATGGCATAAGCCAAATCGGTGAGACCGAGTTTTTCAACTTGGTGGGTCCGAGATGGTTTCGGCGGAAACCTAAACCTAAAAATTTGAATCTCAACTAATCTATGAACTACTTTGGCTGGATAGATGAGTTGCAATCGTGGCAAGATTCAATATGAAAACAATGTGCTAGGAATCAGACGTGGATAGCACAAAGATCAAGTCCATACCCTAACTTGGCAGTGGACTTGATACGGCGGCAATGGGGGACGAAATCCGTTGGCGGCGAAGACCAGTGACGGAGGCTGGCGGCGAGGAGACGATCCGGAGACCACGATGGCAGAGCGAGCTGATCTTGTGAGCGAAGGGTTTCGGAGAAATTTCCAAAATTTTGCTCGTTACTATATATAGCCCGACCCTGTCAGTGTGACCGACTGGAACAACTCGGTGGCACCGAGATGCATAACCGTGTTCAGTTAGAGCAACTCGGTGAGACCGAAAAGTTCAAATCGGTTGCACCGAGATTGAAAACTCAGATCAACTTGATGATGTCGGTAGGACCAAAATGGAAGGATCGGTCAGACCGAGAATCATTAAGAGATTTTGGAAGTTAAGTCTATGACGAATCAGGGACTCCGAGTGCTCCTCACACAGAGTGGTTCGAATCTGACTTGATCAAATTTTGTGATGTAGCATGAATAGAGTTTGAGACAAGAAAAGCACAGATAGCTAAAGAAGGTTCTTAGGCATTCTTGTCCATCCACTTGGCCAAAAGAAGAAAGAACCAAACAAACAAAACAACAAGTGGATGTCCTTGAATGAGTAAAATATGCACCAACATGCTCATACAATAAGATGGCAATTGAAATATGTGACAAAGCATTCACAACCAATTCTAGCTTCTATCAAACAATTGGCGATGACTAGGTCATCTATGTATGAGTATATTGACTTAGGAGTCAAATGAGAACATTTGATCATAGGTCATACTCATCGTTTAAGCTCAAGTGGGGTTACCACTTTTACATAATGCATTAATGTGTTCACTCCATTAGAGTTGCTTTGACTCAATTCTTAGAGTTAAGCTCCCCCTAGATGTGAGATCCCCCCTTAGAGGGTTGAACTAACCTTGGGTTTTGTCGATGATGACTTCATGTAGGTGTTGAAGATGTAGATGCTCAATGTTGATGTAGATCCTTTGAAGCAATCCTTTGGAGTGAGTTGCACTTTCAACTTGCCTACATGGGTTAGTCCCACAAGGAACAAACAAGAATATCCATAGACATAGAGTGATGCACACACAAGATGATCTCCATGAAAACATTTGGTTACCTTGTCCCTTGCCTTACCAACATGAGGGTTTGTGACTCCTTCAACTAGTGCAAGATGTGAAGGTTGATTGCACTTGTTCTTGCCAAAATGATATGAGTGAAGAATGTTGGCGGAGTCACCCTCAAGAACTCTCTAGTTCTTCTTCTTCGGGATCCACATCATCTTGATGGGAATCCTTGGAGTTGTAGTTGTACTTGATGAAGTAGAACTTGGCGTAGTCTTGGGAACCCACTCGAGCGAGGCTTTAGGTGCTTCTTCAAATGCATCAATCTCTTCTAGAAGCTTGTCCTTGCCTTTGTTCTTGTGGTCTTGTGGTGGAAGATCATCTTGAGCTTGTGTCCCCTTGAAGGAAGTAGGATCATACTTCTCTTGTTGAGGAACAAACTTTGTCTTGGGGTATTGATCTTCTTCCCACTCAACTCCATTGGCGTTGAACTTTCGTTCAAAACCAACACCTTGATTCTTCCGGCGCCTTCCTTGCTTGCGTACAATTTCCTCGAATTGCTTACTCCCGGCAAGGCTCTTGTATACACATTTCTCTATAATTCCCTTCAATAAGCTATTTTCTTGCTCAAGTATAACTTGGCTAAGAGAATCATTAGTGGAATCAAGAGAACTACTGGAAGCAACAACATTGGATTTGACATTATTATTGTTACTACTAGAGGAAGTATCTTTCTTGTACTTGTTACTAGACTTGACTTGAGGTATGTAAGTAGATAAGAGTAAACGCTTGGCAATGTAAGAAGAACTTTTCTTGCGGAGATCATCATTGATTGCCTTTAAGAACTCATGCTCTTGCTCAAGATTGAGCTTTTCAAAGCGTAACTTCTCATGAGCCCTTAAAAGTTCTCGATGATCTTCGAAGATAGTTTCATGAGCCAACTTAAGAGTGTTTAGTTATTTAGTTAGAAGCTCAATTTTCTCCTTATCATTGTCAATCGTTTGATTTGCATGATTAATTGACGTTTCATCATAGTATTCATCACTAGAGTTGTCAACAAGTAAATCATCATCACCTAGCAAGTCATCTTCATCACTATTAAAATCAACATACTCGGGATGTGTTGCCTTTTGACCTTTGGCCATGAAGCATCTTCCAATTCCTTCATTTGGTGAATCAAATATGTCGTAGGAGTTGGTTGACACAAGTGTTAGACCGGCAATACCTTCATCTTGAGTATATTCGGAGTCGGAGTGATAGCTTCTCTCAGAGTGATGGTCGGAGTCGGAGCCGGAAACCCATTCACCAACATGAGCTTGATGTCTTCGTTTTGTGTAGCTCCTTGATGACTTGTCCTTCCTTTCCGAATCCTTGCTTCTCCTTGAGGGTCTTCGTTCATAACGATCATCTTTACTCCTCCTCTCTCTTGGTGGTGATTCTTCTCTTTTGCTTCTTCTTTTTGGAGAATCTTCTCTTCTTTTGTATGGTGCCGTACACTCATTGGAGTAGTGTCCGGGTGTCCCACAATTGTAGCAATTGCGCTCTCGACTAGAAGATCTTTTGTCATTGTAAGACCTTGACTTGGAGCTTCTTTCTTTGCTTCTACTTTTGTAGAACTTGTTGAAGTTCTTCACCATTAAGCTCAATTCTTCATTGAAGTTTGGTTTCTCACTTGATGATGTGGGGGCTTCACTTGAGGCTTTGTAAGCACCACTTGACTTGTTGTGAAGTTCCTCCTTATCCTTGAGTGACATCTCATGAGCAACAATCCTTCCAATGACTTCCGTTGGCTTGAGATCTTTGTAGTTTCTCATCATTTGGATCAATGTGCACATGGTATCATACTTTCCATCCAATGCTCTTAGGATCTTCTTGATGATGAATTTGTCGGTCATCTCTTGACTCCCTAAGCCGGCAATCTCATTTGTGATAAGAGCAAGCCTAGAGTACATTTCAAATGACACGTTCACCATCCTTCATTTTGAACTTGTCAAGCTGACTTTGGAGCACATCCAACTTGGATTCCTTGACAGACTCGGTACCTTCGTGCATATCAATCAAAGTATCCCAAATTTCCTTTGCATTCTCAAGACGGCTGATTTTGTTGAATTCTTCAGGGCACAATCCATTGAAGCTGATGTCACATGCTTGAGCGTTGTATTGTAGCATCTTCAATTCTTCCGCATTAGCTTCACGGTTCGGTTATCTTCCATCGAAAAATTCACCTTGCAAGCCAATACAAATAATTGCCCAAACGGCGGGGTTATGTCCAAGAATATGCATTTTCATCTTATGCTTCCAACTAGCAAAATTTGTACCATCAAAGTAAGGACCTCTACGGTGATAACTTCCCTCGCTAGACGCCAGACTCTCCTAGGTTGTGAAACCAAGGCTATGACCACCAAACGCTATGGAAATCGAAGAAAATGGAGACCAAAGCTCTGATACCACTTGTAGGACCTTGAAGTATGTCTAGAGGGAGGGTGAATAGACTACTTGACCTATTAAAAACTTAACCTTTTCCCAATTTTATAGTTTGGCAGATTTTAGCTATTTTAGGACTAGTCAAGCAATCATCACACAATTCAAGCAAGCATGCAAAGAGTATATTGGCAGCGGAAATTAAAGCATGCAACTTGCAAGAAAGTAAGGGAAGGGTTTAGAGGATTCAAACGCCAATTGGAGACACGGATGTTTTTGGCGTGGTTCCGATAGGTGGTGCTATCGTACCTCCATGTTGATGGAGACTTCAACCCACGAAGGAGTAGCAGTTCTTGTGAGTCCACAGAGGGCTCCACCCACGAAGGGTCCATGAAGTAGCAACCTTGTCTATCCCACCATGGCCGTCGCCCACGAAGGACTTGCCTCAGTAGCGGTAGATCTTCACGAAGTAGACGATCTCCTTGCCCTTACAAACTCCTTGGTTCAAATCCACAATCTTGTCGGAGGCTCCCAAGAAGGAGACAATCTAGGAGACACCACTCTCCAAGAAGTAACAAACGGTGTGTTGATGATGAACTCCTTGCTCTTGTGCTTCAAATGATAGTCTCCCCAACACTCAACTCTTTCTCATAGGATTTGGATCTGGTGGAAAGAAGGTTTGAGTGGAAAGCAACTTGGGAAGGCTAGAGATCAAGATTCATATGATAGGAATGGAATATCTTGGCCTCAACACATGAGTAGGTGGTTCTCTCTTAGAAATGGTAAGTTGGAAGTGTAGGTTCAGACTGATGGCTCTCTCCACGAATGAAGAGGGGTGGAGGGGTATATATAGCCTCCACACAAAATCTAACCGTTACACACAATTTACCAAACTCGGTGGGACCGAATAGTTAAACTCGGTCGGACCGATTTAGTAAACCTAGTGACCGTTAGTGATTTTCGGTGGAATGACACGCATCTCAGTGAGACCGACATGGTTAGGGTTTGGGCATAACGTAATCTCGGTGAGACCGATTACACAAACTCGGTGAGACCGACTTTGGTAATTAGCTAACCAGAGAGTTGGTCAGGTAAACTCGGTGGGACCGATTTGCTCTTTTCGGTGCGACCGAAATGTTACAAAAAGGAAACAGAGAGTTTACATTGCAATCTCGATGGGACCGATTGCTCACTTCGGTTGGACCGAAACGTTACGAAGGGAAACAGAGAGATTGCAACCCCATCTCGGTGAGACCGAGATCCCTATCGGTAAGACCGATTTGCTTAGGGTTTGTGGCAGTGGCTATGACTTGTGGAATCGGTCTCACCGATTTTGGCTTTAGGTTTAGGTCATTTGTGGATGTGGGAAAGTAGTTGAGGGTTTTGGAGCATATCACTAAGCACATGAAGCAAAAGGCTCATTAAGCAACACCTCGTCCCTTCTTGATAGTATTGGCTTTTCCTATAGACTCAATGTGATCTTGGATCACTAAAATGTAAAATGAAGAGTCTTGAGCTTTTGAGCTTGAGCCAATCCTTTGTCCTTAGTATTTTGAGGGATCCACTTTCATCATCCATGCCATGCCATTCATTGAGCTTTCCTGAAATAATAGTCTTGGAATAGCATTAGCTCAATGAGCTATATGTTGTTATGAATTACCAAAACCACCTAGGGATAGTTGCACTTTCAAAGGCCACGACTCAAATGATGAAGAAGTCGTTGGCATCATGAAGAATATGCTTCTCAATATCATTCATGGCGTTCCCATCAACTTCCATGATTTCTTCATGAGGACTCTGGCGAATATTGCTATGTCACCATTTGAGCTGAAGCCTTATGCACCATGGATTATGAGGTTCATCAGGACAAGGTCTTCACTCAATTACAAGGCTGATACTATGAACCACTGCAGCTACTTGCCTCCGATTGAAGTCCTCAAGCGGACATTTTCCTCGGTGATGGCAAAGGCAAGGCAAGCTGCTGTGATAGATGAAGGCATTCGTCCATTGGATGGTCAATTTCGCAAAGCTGCATCCTACTCCTCCAATGATGACTCTGCCACACATGACTCTGTCGCCAATACCTCAGCCAAGCACAATCCTCAAACCACAGCACCAGGGTGATGATTGATCGTGAGTTACTCCTCAGTCTTCATCAGAAGGTTTATCGCAATCATAAATGGGTCAAGCGTTAGTTTGGTTCAACTCTTCACAACATGACCTCAACACACAATGTAGTGAAGAAAAACCAATACTACCTCCATGAAACCTTCAACCGCACCTGGGCTGTTCTATCACATGTCTACAACGCAGAAGAACTGAAGACAATGGGTCTCAAGGAAGAATTTGGTAGTCTGCACCTCCATGAAGAAATTCAAGAAGGTCAAGGTTCCTTCCTTGGTGGCCAGCTCCTATTCTTCATCGCGCGCAACTGATGAAAATGAAGACTTGGAAGACACTGCGCCAAGCCCTACTACGACAACCGACCCCGACAACGCTGGCGCTCCTCCATCAACTTGATATTCTTCAGGGGCGTTAGTCCTCAGTTTCGATACTTTTGGTCATTCAATGACAAATGGGGAGGAATTTTAGTTAGTCATCAAGCGGGTCTATTATATGGGCGTTTTTTTTGCTAAGTTACAACTCTCGTTCTTCTGAAACTTTTATTGGATCGAGTTGTAATCTTAAACCCGATGGTGCTCTGATACTTTTGATGTGTTCCTCTGCATGCTTATTCTTCGTTATATGTTAAAACACGCATGCTGAATTACATCAGTCACCATATTTCATCATGCATTTCAAATTCTTCATACTATATGTCAAATGTGTGTATGAATTACAAGATATAGGGGGAGATCTCCATGATTCAACTCTTCAAACGTGCATTGCCTCAAAAGCAAATTCCTCACTATGCACATCTTCGTGGGGGAGTTCTTCTATATCTTGCAATCAAATTTCTCAATATCAGTATTTACACTTCATATGTTTATCCCGTTGAAAACTTAACCTATATTGTCATCAATCACCAAAAAGGGGAGATTGTAAGTGCATCTAGTGCCCTTAGTGATTACGAAGACTTTACGAAGACTTTGAAAGTGAAGAAATTGGTGTGACCTTGAAGACTTGGTATTCATTTGAGGAACATGAAGCGTGAAGACTTTTGTTTTCGTAGTTTCGTTTTCTCTTTCTTGAGTCATAGGAAACACCGTCTTGTTAAAGGGGTCGAGGAAATACTAAGGAAAATTTTTCATGTGATGCTCAACTCAAAATCCTACACCTACCAATCCCTTGAGTGAAGCCATTGGAAATCTCATACGATTCAGTCAATTTCTTCAAAGGATGAGACTAAGTTCTTACGGTCACGAGAATTTATTACGACTAAGGAGTTAGGAATTCGCGGTCTTGGATTGCCTACGATGAGGAACATGGTAGCCACGAGGAATTTGTACCTCAAATTTCCGACCGTTCTTTGTACGCTGGCCACTGTCTCAAAATATCTTATCCACCTAACGGTCATATCATTGAAGGGCATTTATGTCTTATCATGTCGGGCTGCTCCCTAGGCTATAAATAGCCGCCCCTACAACCACTAGCTGGTTGGCTGCTCGAGAGAACTTGACACTTGTCATTTGAGAGCAACCCATCCTCCGGGGACTTTGAGCAAAAATCATCGAGTGAGGAAAACCCAAAACCAAACCCCTAAAAACCCAAAGTGATTGAGCATCCTTTGAAGAGATTGATCTGCGTGGATCCGGCGCTTATTACCTTTGAAGATTGTGCTTCTTCCAGACGGTTAGGCGTCATGGTCTAGAGCATCCAAGAGGAATTGTGGATCGCCGAGTGACCGAGTCTGTGAAGGTTTGGAAGTCGCCTGAAGACTTACCACAAGTGATTGGACGAGGTCTGTGTGACCTTAGTTCAAGGAGAATACAGTGAGGACTTGGTGTCCTGAGCTGCGTGCTCAGCGACTAGGTGTCCGGGACTGTGTGTCCTCGAGTTTAAATACTCAACCGCTCCAACCAGACGTACAACTCAGGCAGCAGTTGGAACTGGTCTACCAAATCATTGTCTTCACCAACCTAAATGTGTTGAGTGTTTGTTCATATCTGTGTTTGAAGACTTCGACTGAAGACTTTCTCTATTTCCTCAGTTCAATTTCTTCAGTCTTTTTGTCTTCATCTTGTGTTATCATGTGTTTATGCTTTCTGTACTCTGTGATTGTCTTCATTTCATCATGATGACCATGCATGTATTATGTTATGCTTACTTCTGAGTACTTATTCTGCTGCAAGTAGTTCCTCAATTAGGAATTTCCTCACCAGAAAATTCCTCGTTGAAGAATTCATAAAATCGCCTATTCACCCCCCTCTAGTCGATATAACGCACTTTCAAACAGCCATCCAAGTTGAGCACACACAACAGTTGAAGGTGATGCATGATCCCCATGCCTTCTCCCCTGGACGCCCCTCCATTGTTTGTTGAAATGCCTACAATAATTATAACTACTATTTTTCCATCTTTCCCCTCTTTTTTACACTGAAGCTAAACTCAGGTAAAAGAATTGCATTTTATTTTGTGCTTGTGAATTGCTCAAATGTTCGTTTGCTGATGTTCATATTCGCATGTGAAAAAAAGTTCATGCAAATTACATGGCTAGTGTAGTTCAAAAAAAAGTGTGGAGATGAAACAAATCTAAAGTTCACTTTCAGGAACTTTGCTTGCAACACCTAGAAATTTCAAAATCTGTGGCACGTTCAGTACAAAAAATGTGGAGATGAAGTAAATTTGAAACTTTGCAGGGGTTGGGGGTACTTCACTACTAAATGAACATTCAACTTATGGACATATATACTCAGTTATTATTGTATAACATAGAGTTACCCTGGACGTTCATGCTTCTTCTCTTGTGTGTATTCAATTCAACATATGGTGGTTCTTCAGGTAGCCTTGCCATGCATTTTTAGTCCATCTTGCAGGTGAAGGAGCTCCCCTTCAGTTTATCTTGTAGGTGTATTTGGGCAGTACAAACACATCACCATAGTTTGTACAGATTATCTCTGGATCCAAAGAAAGAAAGAAATCTCCAGCCAACTTGCCTTGAAACTAATCAAGCCCTATTTTTTGTTGTCATCGAGCAACAAGAAAACAGCCCCCAGGCCGTTCACAACCGCCACCGAGGCCATTCAACTAGGGGTCGTTCAACAACGCAGCAGTCAGAAGCTTTTCTCTCGTTTTCTCCCGCCTCTGTAATTTCTTTTTGATTTTGGGGACTGAGTGAGTGCTGTTCACCGAGGCATTCCAAGTGCTGATGGGCTATGCTTGCTTAGCACAAATTCATGAACTATCAATTTTTTTAATTGAGCTGATGCTACTCTTGATTCAGATCTGAGGGAAGAAGACAAAACTAAGTGATTCAGTTCATCATTGGCATCCTTGTGAAAAGTTCTGAAGATAGGTTTCAGAGACTAATTACGGTAATATTTCTCTCAAACTTTTTCTACAAATAGCTTTTTCATGTGTGTGTGAGAAGTGAGGAGAGCAATGGACAGTAGTAGATGCAAATCACCCTTGTTCCTAGCTTTCAGAGGCTGATGCCTGATGCAGCAGAGATGGCATATCTGTTTTGCTGTGAATGTGTGTGTGTGTCTCCTCAATAGTATGGTCCTCCTCACCGGATGTTACGCAGTATGCACCTTTTTAGTACAAACTTCTAAAAGTTTCTTTTTGAACTTCTCATAATTAATATACATGAACTTGATTATTTTTTTAACATGTACTGATATTAGCTTCCTTTGATTTTCGCGCGTGTGCTTGTAACACAATCAGTTCACATGTCGAGATACCATAAGTTCAAGTTCACTAGTATTTATAAATGTTGGTTTGCAGTACTAGTATTTACAAATTTATTATAATTCCACGGGCCGGAGGCCGTATATATTTCTTATTTATATTGCTACAAGTTCAAGTGATCAAATGCTATAAGGTCGCATGTTATTCTCCAATTAGAAAAATATAACAATGATGCTACCAGTTCAAGCTAGCCTATGTGTCCTAGTGTGTTCCCAATTCCTCTTTCCAATAGCGTATTCTGAACATAAGTTGCTTTCAAAAAATGTGTCACGCAAGTTCAAGTATAATTGCTGCAGGAGTTCAAAAATTTGAACAGTTTAAGCTCAACCAGATTTCAAGAACTGTTTCCTTCACAAATTGTTTTTATGTTAGTTTTTTGTTATGGACAATACACGTGCAAATTATTGTGTAGTACATGTGTCCATTGATGTGTTTGAATCCCTTCAGTTCACTTTGATTCCTACAGGTGGTTCAATGTGTCGAGCGGCAGCAGCGCTTCCTCCCAATGGTTGCCCGTGCAAGCAGGATATAGGGATGCTACATTCTTTGGAGGAAGCGATAGCATGTAGTAGCTAGCTGAAGAAAAGGTATTGTCCTGTAGCTTTGGTCTTACCTAGTATGGATAACATTTTATGGAAAACTTGCTATTTCACACAGTGCGCTAACATGATATGTTGGAATATCGGTATCCGCACAGACTAGTGGCCTGCTCTAGCCATGTCACCACCACCGGCATGTCCCGGCAAGGTTCGCAGCCGGCCAAGTTGAGCGCTGATGGGAGTACTTTGCGTGCTTCAACGACACTCTCTCATATCAGTCCCTCTCTTTCTTTGCTCCTGCTATTAAAATGCGTAGATGTGCTGCTTTGCTAATTGAGTAGTTGGGAAGATGTGAAAAGAACATGCTCTCTAAGTGTATGACTATTCCTGTGAGCACCAATGTATTTAAATGTTTATATTGTGCTTCAGCTTATGTTTTTGGGCAGTACAAATACATCTTAAAAAATAAGTACAGATGCAGTCTTATAGAACTCTAATAGTTGTTGGATGCTAATCCAAATGCCAATGATCATGCAAAACGGTTATTGCTAGAATCTAGATGATATGTAATGTAGTTACCATAGTTTCACCCTATTTTTATGGTTCTAATTATTGTTGCATAAGTCTTTAAAATAATGTTCGGTAAATGTTTGTGATCATTGCTTTTAGGTATTCATATGAACTTTAAAATAATGGCTTTTCTTGTAGGAGGTTCAAAGATTGTCGTGGAGCAACTTCAAGAGATTAGTTTGGTGAAAATAATGTGATCTTTTGGTCAGGATTTTGGATGATCCATAGCCATCAGACAAGCAGTTCAAGGCCTACTACGCGAGTCGTCCATCGTCTTCTACGCATGAGCTTCTTGTCTCTACACATCTAGCATCGGAGTATCCCCTCCCCTTGCCGCACACACATGCCCGCGGTCAAGCTAGTGTTGTTTGTGATTGCTGGTCATGACTCTTACGTTGTCCTGTTGTTTGCGATTGCTGGTCGTGACTCTTACGTTGTCATTGGACAAATAATTTGTTCTGGAACTCTGTACTGACGGGACCTTCAACATATATGGTGTTTAGAATTTTTTATGTACCTCTGTACTGTCGACCTTCAACATATATGGTGTTGTCAGTATTATGATTTGTTGGCCAAAATGGTGAACATCTAAACATTAGTTTGATTTAATAAAACTGAGAGGTTCTACTTTAGATAAATACCTGAACCTGGGTGCAACAAAGTTCTACCATTAGTCATGGGGATTATCAGTTCATGTGTGCTGTATTTTTGTCAGTTGGTGTGTTTTTTGTTTGTCAGGCCGTGTGCAAGTTTGTTTGTAATCGGTTCGTGTGTATGTGTGTAGCGACCCGACCTAAAACCGTCAAGTCTCTGTGCTTCAGTGTCATCCCTGGACCGGTAATGCAGACACACACAGTACTCGAAGGATTTATAACAAAGTAGCAATCACACATTCTTTACATCGAATGTCTCAAAAGAGAACTTATTACAACAAATATGCCTCAAGGCCATCTAAATAAGATAAAAACGGAAGACTTGGAAGAAAAGTGAGTCCATCAACTCCAACGGCATAGCTGAGATGCACAACAACTACCTATCGCACCTTTACCCGTCGTCTGAAAAGTCTGCAACATAATAGGTTGCAGCCCGAAAACGGGTCAGCACATGGAATATGCTAGGAATATAACACAGTAGAGCAATGAACAGATAAATGCTATCACTACATGCATATATGGCTGGTGGTAACACTCTATGGTTATATTGTTTTGCGAAAAGCCAATTTTTCCCTACAACAAAGGAATATATTTTATTTAACTATCATGGTGGTTGAACAACATTGAGAAGGTACCTACAACTCAATCCCAATTAAAAGTAATTATCAACCCAACAAATTAAGTTAGAGTGATGAGATACTTATGATAATCCAATTACTAGATACTCAAGATGTCCATAACCGGGGACACGGCTAACCATGATTAGATTTTACACTCTGCAGAGGTTTGCACACTTTTCCCAACAAGAATCGATCTCCTCCCTTGGATTTCTCGCACTTCATGGTGTTTGAGAAACGGATGACCGAGACACAGTCTTTCAAAAGCATTAACTCTAACCCCGGGTAGACAGTACCAACCTACATCCCTCTACATCTGCTATCCTACCACTAGAAGAGGTCATGGAACTTACTCAACTATGCTAGAGCCCATAATAGCTTGTGGCTGCACAAGGAAATTTCTAGCATGAAATATCTCAGATCCCTTTGAGCCTGGGTGGCGGACCGTAGGAGTATCACACATGTACTCTGGGATATCCTAGGACAACACTGGATTTTCCAGGTGTCCAAACAAGCAATCCACCCAGATGTGTATTAAAGTTGCCACCTTAAGTTGAACCATTAAATAATCATCTCACATCTGTCATGGATTCACTCACCCAAACCACGTCTATGAGCATAGCATAGCAGTATAAGCATAACGTAGAAGTAACTCTCAAGGGTTTGATAATAAATAGGGCTATAGGTTCTACCTCATCAACTACTTCCCAATACCCAGAAGTTAATCACATCGTAATCATGCTGTGTTTGAGGTTTGAAACTAATGCATAAAAACTGGGTATGAAAAGAGTATGATCAATGTGTTACTTGCCTTGCCGACGATCCGCAAAACCTAGTGACTCGTAGTAGCACGCTTCGCACTCCAGGAATTCTATCGCAGACAAACAATAGCATTGTCGGTGTACTAGATTAGGGGTACCCTAGTATCCCGAACTCGTGCAGGCGATTCTGACACCACCATGCAACAAGGCTTGCACGGTCACCGCCAAGATCCTCTGTGGTTCCTTTGGAGCCATTCAAGAACAAAGTATTTAACCAAGAAGACAAGGCCCGGCAAGAGGAGCTTGCCGGGAAGGCCACTCAAGGCACGCAGAAGACAAGACCCCGGCAAGAGGAGCTTGCTGGGAAGGCTCAGAGAGCGACAAGCCTCCGGACGCGACAAGGATTCAGCCGCGGCAAGGCACTTGCCGCGGCAGGCAACTTCTCTTCATCTCCGCTGCAGCTCATCCACCAACGTGTCGCCATGGGACCATTCCATGCGCGCGTGTCAAGAGGCTGTGCATCCAGCGGGGAGCAGCGATAAGCGGCGCTGACAAGCTTGCCATCGTGGCGAATGGTGGCGCTCCTGACGGTCCTGTTGCCTTTGTTTAGGGCGACAGGACGGGCATTTAATGCTTTTGTCCCTTGCCGTCGGGTTAGGTAGAGTACACTATACCTTTGTACAAGTAGGTATACCAACTACTATTTTTCCATTTGTACCCTCATCTACGTTGCCACCTGCCGGAGACCCTTGAGCATATAGAAGGAGGCCCATGCGCAGCGTGGGGGGTTCGATTCCAACGTAACCAGAGAACACTCACGCTTAGGTCACTGTAGCTCTCGGTAGCTCCCTAGCAAGAACACAATACAAACCGGACAAGCAGCGGTAGGAGTATTATCTCTCCGGAGAGCTCCGAAGCTGGGTAAACTGCTTTCGTGTGCCGCCTCGATCTGCTCTTCGTGCGATCTCCGCCCCCCTCCGAACCAAAAGGGACTCGGTCCGCCGGTCCCATAGGTGTTCGTGGGTCCGATCAGCCTCCCCGACATCTTTGGCGCGCCAGGGATGTCGGGGCGGAGAGTGCATGGTGGTCGCACTCTAAAAGCGTACCCACGAGAGCAACATCTTCATCATCTTCAACATCTTTGACATGCCACCGAAGAAGAAGGCTTCGGCGGCAGCGGAGCCGTCCGCGTCGAACCCACCATCACCGGAGCAAACGGGTGGTGGAGCAGACGCTGGCGGAAGAACGGGCGCCGGCGAAGGAGTTCGTGACGCTGCCAAGTCCAAGGACAAGGCCGCACAAACCTCGGCGTCCGTACATGTCCCGCGCCCATCTCAGGAGCCGCGGGACCAACAGCGTCATGGTATTCACAATACCATACGCTCGTTGGATCAAGACCGAGCTGGAGGATCTCGAGGCCCTCAAGACCAGCGTGCACGCCAACATGCTGGCACGAGCGAGGTACGGCCGCCTGGACGGGATGCTGCTCCTTCTAACATAGTTAGAAGTCCGAGCATATCCCGCTCCTTGCACCGTTCACCATTGCCACCCACCACCCCAGCGGGAGCCTTGGAGAGAGTTCAACTGCTTCTCGACTACCCTCCAACAGCCGACAAGGTTGACGAATGGAGGGCCACCATCCAGAGTCTCATCGGCTTTGCCAACGGCGACGCTCCGCGGCAACCAACTACATCACTGCCGCGGCAAGACGACAAGGCACGAGCCGGTGGTGACGATACTTGTGGAGGTGCAACCACCATGCACTCCCCGCCCCGAAGGCCAAGATCGCCGACTCGCCGGATCCACCTCGACAGCGACTCCACTGCGTCATCAGATCCACGAGCTCGCCGCGATCAGCGCCAAGTTCTTCATGAACGACAACAAGAAGACGCTCGAACTCGCATCGAGCGCCGAAGAGAAGCGCGGCGTCAATCCGACCAGCGCGCTGGGCCTTCTGTCGATATGCATGCGCCGAAGAACCAGCGACTTGCCGTCTGTGATAGGTTGCCCTGCGTTCACTCGTGAGCTGCGGCAAGTCCGATGGCCCGGCAAGAAGAACTTCAAGCGGGCGTGCGAGAACTACGATGGCAGGACGCATCCGTCGGAGTTCCTCAGCATCTACGCCATCGCGGTGCAAGCTGCCGGGGGGCGAGATGACAAGATCCTCGCCAACTACTTCCCGCTGGTACTCAAGTCCAATGTCAGATCTTGGCTCATGCACTTGCCGGACAGCTCCATATCCTCTTGGGCAGATCTATGCCATCAGTTTGTTGGCGCCTTCACAGGCGACCACAAGCCTCATGGCCAAGAAAGTGACCTTCATCCGCCGCCCGAAGGATGGAGAGTCCCCTGCAAGTTCATTCAGAGATTCAGCCGTGTGCACTACAACATCCCAGATCTCCACCTGCCGCGGTGATCGGTAGCGTTTCACCGTAACGTGCGGAACCACAGGATGAGGGAGGAGATGGCGATGTGCAAAGTCAAGGACGTCAGTGAGCTGTATGCCTTGGCCGACAAGTGTGCACGTGCTGAGGAAGGGAGGAGACTCCCAGGAGAGAATGCAGAAGCAGCAGGATCTGACAGTGAAGAAACCGCCCCGGCAAAGAAGAGCCAGCGGCAGAACAACAGAAGAAAGAAAGGCAGAGAAGTGCTAGCTGTTGAGCAGTCCGGCAACGGAGGTGGCGACAAGAACACCAAGGCTGGGGGCTCCGGCAAGGAGATTGCCGCTGATGCCAACCACCAGTCTGTGGCGGCCGCCGACAAGCAGGACGGCTCCGGCAAGCAGTACGGCAAGATCCACCGCACCAAGGGCCATGACCTCCAGAGCTGCAAGAAGGTCGAGCAGCTTGTTGAACAGCAGAAGGCTGAGTACGAGCGGCGCGACAAGAAGAAGGCCCAGGAAGGTGCTGGGGGAGTTAGCAAGAAACGTTCCGGCCGGGGAGGGCGCCGCGGCAAGGCCAAGCAGTGGCAAGGAGACAGGCCTCCCCGCGGCCGCGACAAGGATGAAGATGACGACGACGATGAAGACATGGAAGACGACGAGACCGATGAGAAGGAGTTTCAGAAAGCTACAGAGGTCCTCTGCATTGACGGAGGTGCTTCCCTGCATACTTCCCACCGCCAACTCAAGCAGTGGATGCGGGAAGTTAATGCAGTTGAACCATCCGTAGAGTCACGCAAGCCTCTGAAGTGGTCAAGCACACCTATCATCTTTGATATTGAGGACCACCACGATCTCATAATCGCGGTCGGGTGCTTGCCGATGTTGGTCTCACCAGCTATCCGCAACCTCAAGGTCACCAAGATGCTAGTTGACGGCAGGGCGGCTTAAACCTGATCTCCTCCGCGGTGCTCCGAAGCTTCAGATCCTCGACAATGAGCTCGAAGAGATCGCACATTCCAAGGAATCAATCCGGGAAGGAGCAAGCGAAGGGGAAGATCACGTTGCGGTGACATTTGGCAGCGAGCTGAACTTTAGGACCGAGAGGGTCACATTCGGCGCATCGATTTCCCATTGCCTTACAATGGGATACTTGGCCGTCCAACACTCGCTAAGTTCATGGCAGCCTCTCATTATGCATACAACTTACTCAAGATGCCAGGCCCGATAAGCATCATCTCTGTCCATGGCGACAAGAAGGATGCTCTTGTCTGTACCGACAAGATCTAGCGGGAAGCAGCAGCTGCGACAGAAAGCAAAACACTTGCCGCTGAAGCTCCCGGGGGGGAGAAGACCAAGTCCGGCAAGAGCTCTGATGCCCACTCCGGCAAGCGCACCTCTTCGGAGTGCTGCACTACCGTCGAGGACGCACCATCGAGCTCCACCGGCAAGTGCAAGAAGGCGATGGCAGCTCCGCCAAAGACCAAGAAGGTGTCCGCCAAGGAGGACGGCACTGGTGGTACCTTCACCATCAGTGCCTCTCTCGACCCCAAATAGGAAGGCGCGCTCGTTGCTTTCCTGCGGGCGAACGTCGACGTGTTTGCATGGCAACCGTTTGAAATCCCCGGTGTTCCCAGGAAAGTAATTGAGCATCACTTAGCTGTCAGTCCTCATGCGCGACCCGTCAAGCGAAGAAAGTCGAAGCAAAGCGGTGGGCGCCAAGAATTCATCGCAGAAGAGATCAAGAAATTGGAAGCAGCAGGCCTTGTCAGAGGAGTGCTCCATCCTACGTGGTTGGCCAATCCTGTAGTTGTGCGCAAGGCAAATGGGAAATGGAGACTTTGTATTGACTTCACGGATGTTAATAAAGCTTGTCCCAAAGACCCGTTTCCCTTGCCGCGCATCGACCAGATTGTTGACTCCACAGCTGGATGTGATTTGCTTTCATTTCTTGATGCATACTCAGGATATCATCAGATCTTCATGGCAGAAGAGGATGAGGAGAAAACCGCATTCATTACTCCATGTGGCACATACTGTTTCATACGGATGCATTTCGGTTTGAAGAATGCTGGTTCAACGTTTGCAAGAGTAGTCCATGACGCTTTTGAGCCGCAAATGCACAAAAATGTAGAAGCCTACATGGATGACATAGTGGTCAAGAGCAAGGACAAAGCAACTCTGGTTCAAGATTTGGATGAGACCTTTGCAAATCTGCGCAAGATCAACCTCAAGCTCAATCCCGAGAAGTGCGTGTTCGAGTCCCTTCCGCAAGCTTCTCGGGTTCTTCGTGTCTCATCTCGGGGAATTGAAGCCAATGCCGACAAGATCAAGGCCATTGAGCAGATTGAAGCACCAAAGCGCGGCAAGGATGCACGAAGACTTGCGGTTGCGTGGCTGCTCTCGGCGAGTTTATCTCTAGGTCTGCTGAACGCATACCGCCATTTTTCAAGATTTTGAAAAGGCAGGTCCAATGAAATGGACTCCGGCGGAGGCTGCGCTGCAGGACTTAAAGAGGTACCTGTCCTCCACTCCAATATTTGTCGCACCTAAGCCACAAGAGAAGTTGCTGCTATATATAGCGGCAACCAATCAACTGGTTAGTGCTGCGTTAGTAGCGGAGAGGGAGGCGGACGATGAGCCGGCAACCATGGCAGATACATCCAAATGACAAGCAAGGCACTTCACCGACAAGCTCTGGTCCCAACAAGGACGGATCTGCGCAAGCATGCGAGAAGATGCAGAAAAGGATGGTGCAGCACCCAGTTTACTTTGTCAGTTCCCTCCTGCAGGGGGCTAGGTCCAGGTACTCTGGTGTGCAGAAATTGCTTTTCTGCCTCCTCATGGCCTTGAGAAAGTTGCGCGATTACTTCCAAGCACATGAGATAACAGTCGTCACTCGCTTTCATTGAAGAGGATCTTGCCAAAATCCGGAAGCGGCAGGCAGGGATTGTCGAGTGGGCCTTTGGAACTGTCAAGCTTTGGCCTCAAGTTTGAAAGCACATCAACTATCCAAAGCAGAGCATTGGCAGAGTTCATAGCGGAATGGACCCCAACGCAAGATGAAGAAATTCCAGAGATGAGCATCCCCGTCAAGGAAGCGAGCAAAGAGTGGCTGATGTACTTTGATGGTACCTTCTCGCTGCAAGGCGCCGGTGCTGGCGTGCTGCTTATAGCACCCACCGGAGAGCACCTCAAGTACATAGTCCAAATGCAATTTCCCAAGGAGCAAGCAACAAACAATACATCAGAGTATGAAGGTTTGCTTGCGGTCTCGAGATTGCGATGAGACCTTGGGATTAAGAAGCTTATTGTCGTGGCGATTCGCAGCTTGTCGTCCGCCAAGTGAATAAAGATTATCAGAGTCCATTGATGGAAGCTTACGTTGATGAAGTGAGAAAGCTAGAAGAACACTTTGACGGCCTACAAATGGAACATGTTCCAAGAGCTCAGAATGATATTGCTGATGGCCTGTCAAAGTGCGATGCACTTAAGTTGCCTGTGGAACCAGGGATTTTTGTGCTCAAGCTGACTCAACCAACCGTAAAGCCATCAAGCTGGATGTAACAAGAAGAGGAAGTTGATTTCTGGTGACTATTTTCCGGCAGGGCTTCCCGGCCGCCGCCAAGAAGGTCCCCAAGATCGACACCAACAGAGCTGAGGCGGTCTGCTCCGACAAGCCCTGTGGTTTGTTTCGTTGAAGCAGACGCTCCCGACAAGTTTTGCTCCGGCAAGCTTGCCGGGGAACATCAAGCTCCGGCCGAACCGGAGGTTCTTGCCGTAGAAGCGGATGTTCCCGCAGCAGCAGATGTGCCTTTAGTCCTTGTTGTCGAGCCGCAAGCTCCAGCATGGGCACATCAGATTGTCCATTTCCTTCGGACAGGAGAACTTCCCGAAGAGCAAGAAGAAGCTGAAAGAGTAGCCCGGCAGTCAAGTATGTACCAGTTTGTCGACATCACATGCATGTAAGAAGACTCAACGGTGTGAAATTGAAGTGTATTTGCGGGAAGATGGACAAAAGCTGTTGGCGAGATACATGGAGGCATATGTGGTCATCACATTGGCGCAAGAGCACTTAAGCAAAGCTTTCCGGCAAGGTTTCTTCGGCCGACAGCCTCCAGGATGCAACTGCACAAGTAACCAAGTGTGAAGCATGCCGGTTCCATTCCAAGCAGATACACCAGCCAGCTCAAGCTCTCGGGACGATCCCTTTATCCTGGCCATTTTCGATGCAGGGGCTCGACATTCTCGGCCCCTTTCCTCGAGCTGTCGGGGCTTTGAGTACTTATGCGTCAGAATCGACAAGTTCACAAAGTGGCGGAAGTGGAAGCGATGAGGAAGGTGGCAGCACGGTCGGCGATCAAGTTCTTGGTCGATTGTTTGCCGTTTGGAATCCCTAACAGGATCATCACCGACAACGGCACACAATTCTGAGTCGCACCTTCATGCAAAGACGTCCAAGATCTTGGCGCCAAGGTCTACTTTGCTTCATTGCTCATCCGAGAAGCAACGGTCAAGCGAGAGGGCAAATCTTTGAAGTGCTGCGCGGGCTCAAGACCAGAACTTTCGACAGGCTGCACAGTGCGGAAGAAAGCTGGATTGAGGAGCTGCCGGTGGTTCTTTGGTCGATCAGACGACGCCAAATCGAGCCAGCGCCGGACACCTTTTGCTCTAGTCTATGGAGCAGGCAGTTCTCCCCACGGAACTCGTATACGGGTCACCTCGAGTACTCGCTTATGATGAGCTTGAGCAAGAGCAGCTGCGACAAGATGACGCGCTGCTCCTTGAGGAGGACCGTCTTCAGGCCGCTGTACGAACTGCTCGTTACCAGCAAGCTTTGCATCGCTACCATAGCCGCAAAGTTAGTGCCAGAAGCCTCGAGGAAGGCGACCTTGTTCTTCGGCGCGTTTAGTCCGCCAAGAATTCAAACAAGTTGACGCCAAAGTGGGAAGGCCCTTATTGGGTGAAACGAGTCACTAGGCCTGGAGCTGTCCGCCTTGAGACCGAAGATGGCATTCCGTGAGCAACTCACGGAACATTGAGCATCTTCGTAAGTTTTACTCAGAAGCGCGGTTGCGGAACCTGTTCCGCAACCACCTTTTGTACAAGTCTTGCCGATGTTGCATGTAATCCTTTGTACAAAGCCGGGCGCAGATCCCGTGCATAAGTAAAGCTCATGTGTTGCGCACAACTTGTCAAATTCATGCTTTCATCATTTTATGGCATGTTTTGGCTAACACTTTGTGCAGCACCCACACCTGGTAAGCAATATCGAGCCGCTGGGCTCCATAACTTTATTTTCTCTTATTTTTCTTTTCTCAAAGAAAGGAACGTTCCCTCGCGCACAAGTTAACCAGGGGGGAAGGAGAAGATAATACTATGGACCAAGCGTTGCTCGAGGAAGTTTCATTTATCGGGAAGCAAATGACAGAAAAGCTAAGTTGCCCAAGTTTGAGCAATCAGTTCTTAAATTTTTAAGTTATCTTCCTCGAACGATAGTACTTTGTATGGAAAACCTATGCGCGGAGGAACCAACTCGCAGCTAGTCGCGCCCTTACTTTGTTTCGAGTCCGCTCAACAACTTAAGTGAGCTGGATCTAGTCGCGACAAGGTTGCTTGTCGGAGGCGGCACCGCCAAAGAAGCTCTTGACGTTCCTTTTCGGTAGCTTCGTGGCAAAGGTGCCTACACCGACAAGTTCCCTAAAAGCGAGGGGCAAAAACGCATAAAGGAAGGAATCAAGTAAAGGAAATAACATTGCAATCATCGCCTAAGATAGAGTTATATTACAAAATAGCTTGTCGCAGATCTAATAAATTGTTCTAAACATGATCGGCCGACAAGGGAAAGATAAAATTGGTGGCCTAGTCTACGCGGTCACCATCAACCCGCTTGATCTTGCCCACCTTGTCCACAATGGGTGCGACAAGGGCTTTGAGCGCCTCCACATCGGCATCTGGCGGCAAGGATCTGAGGACGCCGTTGAGGTTGAGGCCTGGATTGCGGAAGGCCACCTTCATCAACACCTTATGGAGGGCTCCTGCACAGATCTGGCGCGATTCCTCGGCCAGCTGCTTTGGGATCTCTTCCGGAGTCGGCTGGAGACCCGTCACTGCGCCCTTGAAGAATAAGCTAAGCTTGGTGCTGGGTTGGAGGTGCTCGTCGGAGGAGTACCCAAGATCCACCATCCCCAACTCCATCATTTCGTTGTGGATGGCGTGGCGATATCCACGAGACCTTCGGTCCGGTGCTCCACTCTCCCTCAAGGCGCCTGGGTGGCAACACCATTCGCCATGACAGCTCCTCGTTGGCCTTGATCTTCTCCAACAGGCCCACCTCCCGCTCCTTGGCGCCGTCCGGCACGCATCGGGGTGGTCGACTTGAGCTCAAGATCTGCCTTGAAATCCTTGGCGGCGCCGAGCTCCTTGCTCCCTACCGGGCGAGACGGCCCTGCAGCTCGCCAAGAGTGTAGGCGTCCTTCTCGGCTCGTGCTTGAGCGCAGCAAGCTCCTCGCCGCTCTTGGAGGCGGCCTCCAGCTGCGTCACCTTCGTCTCCAACTCTATCTTGGCGGCCTCGGCGGCTGCGGCAGCATCCTTCGCTTCCTTAAGAGCCCCGCCAAGTGACTCCTCGCGCGCGACAAGCTCTTCCTCATAGCTGTCAAGATTGATCTTCCACTGCGCCAACTCGCTTTCTTGCGCAGATAGCTTCTCGGCAGCAAGCCTTTGCTGCTCCTCGACCTCAGCCTTCTCAAGGATGAAGGCATGCGCTCTTCAAAGAAGTCGCTCCCGCTCTTCTGCTACGTTCCGGAGAGTTTCTTGGTTGGCGCCCCGGAGCTCTTGTGCGCGCTTCTCCATTTCTGCTCCCGCCCTCGCGACAAGTGCTTCCCGGGACTCCAACTTGGCTTGTCGGGCGCGGTAGAGCGACAGCAGCTTCTTTAGCAGCTGCTCCTCCTCGACTTCGCCATTGCTGCTGGCGCGTCCACCAGCGTCGGCCAATGGAGGCGAGCAGCTCTCCGTCGAAGGTCTCTCCTTCGACCGGCGCCCTGGAACTCGACTCCCATGGGAGCTTGATGAAGACGCCGTCGCTGGCCTTCAAGTAGGCGCCGGGCTGGGGCTCTTCGGAGCCCGACGCTGCAGCAGCAGCGGGGGAATCGGCTGTCGGTGTAGCGCCTGGCGCTCCTGCGTCCTCATGGCCGTCAGTGCGATCGCCAGACCCCTCGCGAGCTTCTGCGGCGGCAGCCTTGGTAGCCTCTTCCCGGCAGGCTCGACAGCGCCGGCTTCTTCTCCCACCGCGGTGGCTTCGTCAGTGTTGCCGTGCGCGTCCTCCTCGTCGGCGACCTCGGTCTCCATCGGCTCTGTGGCGGACGGATGAAGAAAGTCAAGCAAATATCCAAAGATAGAATCAGAAGAAGAAAAACACAAGGGAAGTACTCGAGCAAGAAGGTTACTGCGAAGGCGCTGCGGTCATAGTCTCCGCCGCCAAAGGGATCGCTGGTGCCGTCCCTTGCCGGAGAGCTGCCCTGCCGGAGAAGGCTCCTTGCCGGAGAAGGTTCCCTTGCGGAGAAGGCTCCCTTGTCGGGAGCGCTCCCTTGCGGGGAATCCACCCTTGGCGGCGTAGTCGAAGCAGAAGGAGGCTGCTCTGCTTCTACACAAGTCAACAGTCAGATATCAGCAAAGGAAAAAGCACCCATGCATGCCGAACAGCAAGAAATAGACCATATACTTACGCTGGGGGCTGCTTTGAAGAAGGGTTGCCGGGTCCGGCAAGGGGGTCTCAGACGCGCCTCCTGTTGCCACGGGTGGCTCGTCCTCAATGACGACCACCGGGGTCTTGGCTCTCTTCGACGCTCTCTGGGCCAGCGTCCTGAAAAGGAAAGAGTTCAGAACGAAGCAAGTCAGATTCAAGATGAAGCAACAAAATTGAAGAAATACAAGCACAATATTGAAGCTTACTCTTCTTAATCCTCGTCGTAGATGAGCGAGGAGAGAACAAACTCCAGCTCGCCTACAGTGCGACAAAGGCGGAGGAGGGCTCTCTTAGCCGCTTAGCGGAGGTGTCGGCCGGTGGCTGGAAGGATCCCGCCCGATTGTCACGATGTGGGGTGCTCAGCAGCAACATTGCTTACGCGGTAGAAGCCGTCGTCTTGGCGCTGCGGCTGTTAGCCCGTCTGCCGCCCGCCTCGTCTCGGCCTTGCGGAGACGCTTCTTTGGCGGAGCCGGGGGCTCCGTTTGCGGCAGGCTGCTGGATGGTGGGGAAGAAGCGCCCTCGGCTGGTTCGACCGACTCGGCCTCGGGTTCGGCAAGCTCTTCCTCACCGGCGAACTCCATTCGCTCGGCAAGGCTTGCCGCCTCTGCTGCCTCTGCCTCCTCCACGGTGAACCCAAATATGCCAGCAGCAGCAGCTACTGCCGCCTCCTCCAACCTTGTGGCAATGCGCACCATCTCTTCGTCAGTGGTGTCGCGGGTGAGCTTCTTCTGCTCATCGGGGCGGATCGGCATTTCTTCCAAGCTGTCGAAGAACTGCCGCCGCGATGTCGTCGGAAGGCTCTTGCCAGGTTGGAGCGATCCCATGCGAATCGCTGGCGGCATCATGGCACGGATGCGGTCGACCGCAGAGTTGTTGCACAATGGGACGACCCCCCTCGGCAACCTAAACCACTCGGGGTGATCGGGGTCATGCTTGAACAGCTCTAGCAGCCTCGCATCCAACTCCAAGACAGTGAAATTCCAGTTGAGGCCCGGGCGCAGCCTCATGATGTCCGCTGCATTTTGGAACTCCCAAGCAGGTCTCCTCCTCTCCTGCAAGGGAGCGATGCGGCGGCGAAGGAAATCTGCGCCAACTGCACCTACGGTGAGTCCGGCAAGCCTGAGGCGCAAAATCCGGGCCACAGCTATCTTCAACCTAGCATCTTCCGGCGCCAAGTTGCTCCAATCGTTGCCGCCAAGACCTCTGGGGTTTGGCGCAGGGCAGTGAAGGGCTGCGGGTTCTCCTCAACGATCCAACACCAATTGGCTCTCCACTCCTCCCATTTGCTACGGAACTCTCTTTCCAAATAAGCTTCTTTCTTGCCGATCCTGGAGGCCCAAGCAATCCCTCCGGCAAGCGGCTCCCCTCTCTCAACGCGGGGCATGAAGAAGTGGCAGAAGAGGGCTACGTTTGGGTGGATCCCGACAAAGTTTTCGCAAAGGTGTGCGAAAACTGCCATGGTCAGCACAGCATTGGGGGTGAAATCAAGGAGGCGGAGCCCGTAGGTGTTCATGACATCGCAGAAGAATTCAGAAAAGGGCAGGCAGAGCCCGCAATAGAAGAAAAGCGCAAAGAAAGGGTACCCAGTTGGGGCTAGTTACGAAGCGGTGGCAGGAGTACCAACCGTGCGCTGGATGCGACGCGTCTCCGTCGACCGAGGAGAGGTAGAAGCCCTCCCTCGGCTCCTTTAAGGCCGAGCTGGGAGAAGATGGCCCGCTCCTTTCGCGCCCATGAGCCGCTGCGCCTCGGCCGATTTCACGCCCTTCCCCTTGTCGGCTTTCGGAGCCATGGCGGAGGCGGTGGAGGAGACCGACGGCGTTGATGGCGCTGTGGCGAAAGGGGGCGGAGCGCTGCTCTCTTCGCACTAGAGAAGAAGGGGGGAGCGGCGGTGGTTTTCGAGACGAGACAGCAATGGCGAGGTGGGCGACCTGCCCCTGTTTCCCCTGTTTATAAGGAGGGAGAGGGGGCGGAAGTTCCGCTTTTCCTAATAAAGAAACCCCCCACGATCTCTCCCACGACGCCACGTTCGACGCGTGCTTTTCGTGGGGGACGTGGTGGGTCCAGCAAGTTACAGGCGTGATCAAGGCCGCGTGTGACCGATGCTGTTTTGGGCCTGGCCCTACAGGCCTTCGGCACCGTGTGTGGCACAGAGCCGGGGCTCTGCCGGTGTACTAGACTAGGGGTACCCTAGTATCCCGAACTTCGTGCTGCAGGCGGTTGCACAGTCACCGCCAAGATCCTCCGTGGTTCCTTTGGAGCCATTCAAGAACAAAGTATTTAACCAAGAAGACAAGGCCCCAAAGAAGAGGAGCTTGCCGGGAAGGCCACTCAAGGCACGCAGAAGACAAGACCCCGGCAAGAGGAGCTTGCTGGGAAGGCTCGGTGAGCGACAAGCCTCCGGACGCGACAAGGATTCAGCCGCGGCAAGGCACTTGCCGCGGCAGGCAACTTCTCTTCATCTCCGCTGCAGCTCATCCACCAACGTGTCGCCATGGGACCATTCCATGCGCGCGTGTCAAGAGGCTGTGCAGCGAGCGGGGAGTAGCGATAAGCGGTCTTGACAAGCTTGCCATCGTGGGCGAACGGTGGCGCTCTGACGGTCCCTGTTGCCTTTGTTTAGGCGGCGAGGACGGGCATTTAATGCTTTTGTTCCTTGCCGTCGTGGTTAGGTAGAGTACATCGACACCTTTGTACAAGTAGGTATACCAACTACTATTTTTCCATTTGTACCCTCATCTACGCTACACCTGCCGGAGACCCTTGAGCATATAAAAGGAGGCCCATGCATAGCGTGGGGGTTCGATTCCAACGTAACCAGAGAACACTCACGCTAGGTCCTGTAGCTCTCAACGCTCCCTAGCAAGAACACAATACAAACCAGACAAGCAGCAGTAGTAGTATTATCTCTCCGGAGAGCTCCGAAGCTGGGTAAACTGCTCGTGTGCTTCGCCTCGATCTGCTCTTCGTGCGATCTCCGCCCCCCTCCGAACCAAAAGGGACTCGGTCCGCCGGTCCCATAGATGTTCGTGGGTCCGATCAGCCTCCCCGACAAGCATACATAAGCAATCAAGCAAAGATGCATGAGTAAAACTCAAATAAAAAGATCGAATCTGAAAACTCAACTCAAGTGATTCGATTTGCAAAAAGAATCAAATCAAACGGAGCAAGGAAACTCAAACTACGAAAGAAACAAGATCCAATTACTAATCTGGAACAAGGTCAAATTTTACAGTACCAAAATCTTGTTTAAGTTGGTTAAACAGAAAGAGAACTTCGAGACGAAGATCTAGGCGCTTGAATCGCCTGATTCCGATAAACGAGCGAAAAGATAAACTAAAACGAAAATCGGGTCAGATATCGCGATCGAAAATAATCGCGAAAAACCCTGGAAAAAGAAAAACTAACGAACAGGCTAACGAACGAACGTTCGCTGTCTATGGCTAACGAGTTAACGGCGTTCTTTAAAACGAACGTACGGATGAACGTCCGCAAAATAACTAAACCGAAAAAAACCCGAACCGATCTATTGAAAAAAATAGATCTAGGGTTTCGAAAATAAAAACTGATAGGTTGAAAAAAAAACGGCGGCTACCTCATGGAACGGGACGGCGGCGGCGGCGATTCTCGGCGGCGGTGCGGCGGGCAACTCCGGGCATGGGCGGGGCGAGGCGGCATCAGCAAAGCGGCGGCGGGCGGTCAAGGTGGTCAAGGCGGGCAACGTTAGGGTTCGGGCGGGCTGGCGGGTGGCTAGGGCGGCTCGGGCCTTTGGCCTTTAAAGGGCCGGCCGGGTCAGTGTCCCAGGCGGACACGGCCCGGTAAGGCGGTAAATTTTTTTAAATAGTCCAACGCGCAGAAAAACGAAGAAAAGAAATACTAAACGGACTCCAAAAATCCTGGAATAATTTTTCCCCGTCCTCTAAAAATCTACCGGACAGGGTAAACATTTATTTAGGACTCTAATGCAATTTTGAAAAACGCATATTTTTCCTAATTCAAATAAAATAGCAATATAATCCAAATAAAAATGTTTATTTGTTTTAAATATTTTTCCTCCAATATTTCATTATTTTGGGGAAGTCATATTATCCCCTCTCATATATTTTGATATGAAATATTTTCGGAGAGAAAAATAACTAAAACAAATGACCCTTGTTTCAACATTTGATAAAATTCAAATATGAAAACGGTGAAATCCCCAACTCTCTCCGAGGGTCCTTTAGTTGCTTAGAATTTCGAGGATCGCGAAACAAAATGCAATAAAATATGATATGCATGTATGACCTATGTATAACATTCCAAATTGAAAATTTGGGATGTTACTGTAACATACCAAAATTCTAAATTTTGGAATGTTATAAACGAATAGATAGATTTGATTGATTGCTTGATTGATTGGTGAAAGTGAGTGAATTGAAACTTTTGAAAGTTAAATGAGAGGGAATAAAAGGACTTTCCCAAACTTTCATTTTTCTTTTATGATCTTGAGAATTCAAATTCTTTTCATCACAAAACCACGGAGAGAAGATGACATGACTTCTTCCATTTATTTAAATGACAAGGGGTGTTGAAAATATTTGAATTTCATTTGAGAATATTTCAATTCTGAAACTTTATGCAACTCAATGATTTTCACGAGCGAAGATAAAATGACTTCTTCAAAACATATGAAATATGAGTTGGGAGTTTCAAAGAATTAAATTCAAAGTTCCTTTGAATTTATTTTCAATTGGGAGTGATTTGAGTTCTAGTCAAATTATTTTTCTACAAAAATAAAATATATGGAAAATAGGGTAACATGATTCCCTACATCGAGAAAATTTGAGAGAAATTAATTTGAAATCATTTTGGTGTTTTTAAAATGATTTTGGTTAGATTTTATTAGAGCAGAAGCACTCTTTGTTTTATTTAAATTTGTGTGTATTTTATTTGAAGCTAGAATAATGTCCATGTTGTAGGAATTTTTTTCTGAAAATTTTGATATATTATATGCCTATATAATATATTTATTTATTTGGTTTTATTATTTTTATTTCGTTCGAAATTGTTTAAAAAAGAGGGAGCGCATGGCCTTGGGCCAAAGGCCCAAGCTGCCAAAGCCACCGGGCCAAGGCCAAGGCCAACGCACGCACGCACCTAGGGGAGCCAGGGAGCCCCAAGTTTCCTATTCTATTACAAATCCTAGTAGGATTTGATCCCGTTTGTTATTCCGTTTTTTATTCCTAGGATTCCTAATCCTAATCTATTTCTTGTCCCCTACCCCAAGCAAAACCCCTCCCCTCCCCAATATAAATACCCAAGCACCCCTCCAACACATCAAATCAACTCTCCTCTGCTCTCCTCATGAAGAAGAAGGTTGCGTCGCCCGCCATAGCAGCCGCCGCCCCTACGCCCGCCATAGTCAGCCGCCCTACGCCGCCCGCCATAGCCGCCGCCCTCACCAGCGCCGCCGCGCTAACGCTGCCGCGGAGCCCTCGCTTCTTCGAGGTACTAGCCTCAAGGCGCGTCACCTTTTCTTTTCCGATTTCGTTCCGGTTTTCTAGATCGGTTTTTCGTTTCGGTTTTGTTTCCGAAACACTAGATCGGTTTTCTCGCCGGTTTTTCTTTCCGGTTTTGTTTAGCGAGCGTTCGCTCGATAGATTTTTCTTTTTATTTTTAATTCCCGTCGAGACCTATCCGTAGTCCCTAATCTTCAAACGTTCATAACTTTTTACTGGTAAGTCGGAATCCATGAAACCAACGCCCACTTCTTCGTTATGATCTCCTCTATCCAAAGTAATCCAACTCAAACATGTTTTTGAAAGTTTTAAAATTTGAATTCAAACAGATTTGTATTTGAACTTCGTTTGATCATAACTTGAGTTTCGTAACTCCGATTTAGTTGATTCTTTTTGCAACTCGAAGCACTTGACCTAAACTTTCTGATAAGGCCAAATACACATAGTTTTGGTACTGTTAGAAATTGTTTTATGCTTCAAGAGTTATTAGATTTGGTTTTGACGTTTTCCGAATTGTTTTCTTCGATCTTTTCGATCTTTTGAGTGATTGCTTATGTGTGGTTACTATTGCTTGATTACGATAGATTGACCGGAGTGTGACGAGTAGATCTATCAAGAGTTTTTGAGTGCGAATCATCTTCATCAACTTTGCAGGCAAGTAACACTTGATCATACCTTTTCTACTACCCAGTTTTATGCATTAGATCTATTCCTCAAACACTTGCATGATTAGGATCTAATTAAATTGTTGGTTTTGAGAAGTAGTTGAGGTAGTACCTATTACCTGTTTTACTTATGAAACCTTGGGAGTTACTTCTACGTTTGCTTATTATGCCATGCTATGCTAGTAGACGTGGATTGGGTGAGTGAATATCCATGACAGATGTGAGATTGTAATTAAAGGTTTATTTAAGGTGGCAACTTAAACACACATCTGGGTGGATTGAGGCACCTGGTTTCTATCAGGACTTGCCTGTTTTTCTTCGGACCGCCACCCAGGCTCAAAGGGATCATAAGATTATTCAAACTAGAAACTTCCGTGCAGCCACAAGCCATAATGGGCTCGCATAGTTGAGTAAGTCGTGCGAACTCTTATAGTGGTGGACTAGCAGATGTAGGGGATGTAGGTGTACCGGTCCACCCATCGTAAGGTGCTAAGCGCTTACGAAAGACTATGTCTCGGTCATCCGTCTCTCAAACACCATGTAGTGCGAGAAACCAAACGGAGGCGATCGAGTCTTGTGGGGAAAAGTGCGCAAACCTCTGCAGAGTGTATAAACTAATCATGATTAGCCGTGTCCCCGGTTATGGACATCTTGAGTATCTAGTACTTGAATATCATGTGAATCTCAACATGTTACTCTAATTAATATTGTTGGGTTTTTAATGAGTACTTTTAATTGGGATTGAGGATGTCAACCATTCTCAATGTTCAACAACCACCATGATAGCTAAATAAACTTATTCCTTTGAAGTAGGGAAAAATTGGCTTTTTGCAAAAACTATAACCATAGAGCTTTTCACCAGCCATATATGCATGTAGTATAGCCAATTCTTTCATTACTCTCTATGTGTTACATTGCCAGCATATTCCATGTGCTGACCCGTTTTCGGGCTGCAACTTTTCATGTTGCAGATTTTTCAGACGACGAGTAAGTGATACGTTAGGGTTACGATTTCCTATACTCAACTTTGCCGTTGGTGTTGATGGGAATCCACAACCTTGTTAAGCTTCCGCTATATTTTGGATCGAGGTAATAGTATTTACGTTACTTTATACATGTGATTTACCTCTGTTATAAATCCTTCGAGAATCGTGTGTGTCGACATACCGATCCAGGGATGACACGAAAGCACGTAGACTTGATCCATTCGGTCGGTCGCTACAAGATGGTATCGAGCACATGTTGATTGTAGGGACGTGACCCTAGAAAATGGCAAGCCCATAGGAAAGATTTTTCTCGACAACTTTCTTTTTTCAAAAGATCTTTTACCTCTCTTCTCTTACGAGCTTATTCAAATATTCCTTTTTAGTGAGACCATACCCCTTTTCCCTTTTGACCACTCGAAGATTTGACTGATGAGACCACTCCAAGGAGACAGATATCGGACAACTAAGACCATTTGGAATGAAGATGATTTTACCGTGTAAATGGAAACTACAATTGTTGAAGACTCCGAAGACTAGGAGAATTTGAAGGCTTGAAGAATTTCTAGATTTGTATGACCTAGGAAGGCTACCCTTATGGAACTTGGTAGAATATGGAAGCTGCCAATACCCGAGATCAAGGTGTATCGGAGAAAGACCGGAACATGGAGCATAGAACTCAAAGTTTTGTCAAGAAACCCTAAGGCAGGAGATATCAACTATGGAATGATAGCTCATGAAAATAATAAGAGCAGAAACATGGATATTCAAGATGTTATTGTTGCTTATGCTATTTTCACCGTGCTGAGTTAAGCATGCATATGCAGGGAAGGATTGGATGGTAGAAGGCTGATGGAGCACCTATGAGCAGGATGTAGTTTTAACATAGCTGGTGCATCACCAAGATCTGGAGTGTTACATCAAGAAGTTAAGATGGACCCACAAGAAGCAGTATTTGATAAGGAAGCAATTCGTGAAGAACTCAGGAACCAGAAGCTGAAAGTAGACAAGCTGAAGGAGCAAAACATCGAGATACCGGAGATTTGTCGGGAACTGATGGATAGAAGGACATGGTTCATGTCAAGGAGGTTGAAACCCAGAAGTTTGGAACCCAAACTCCGGAAATATTTAAAGACGTCGCGAGAGACTTCGCGTCAACAGAGATGATCTGGCAAAAGAACTTGAGAAGGACAAGCATGATCAGAAGGAGCCATCAGAGACATGACCAAGACTTGAAGAGTTTGACAACATTGACCTTTAGAAGACCAAACCCCTGTTATACCCTTACGTTAGATGCGACGATTGTGAGCTGTCATTTGTTTGATGTTTTTGACAGCCACAATAAAATTCGTCTTTTCAAAACTTTTGTTTGTATGGTGTGCATCCCTCTCGATCTCTCTTATCCCACCCCAAACCCATGGACCCAATAGAGGATGAATGGAGATGAGCTTGTATCTTTCTGGACCAATGAATCAATTGGAGACAGACCGATGGATTCAGAACATGGAGGATCACCCGGAGAATAATCCTATAGCCGGAAAGGATATGACCAGCATGCTCTTGAGTGCTTTGAAAGAGGTGCTGCTACTTGGTGGAGGATGAACCAAACCATCAATGGATTGCAAAGAGTAACCACTTGGGAAGAATTTAAGTTGACTTTGCTAAAGTCTCGGTTTGTGTCCCAGAAGTTGAGGCCTTATGGAAAGGATGTGAAGAAACCTTGCGCATACAAGCCTTGTGGAGAAATAGGATATAACCATAAATAAAGGACGAATACCCTCATAATCGGAGGATTATCAAAGGAGTTAGCCGAGGATTTTCAGGGAACTTCGATTGGAGATTGTTCCCAAAGGTTTCGTTGCAGTAATGGAAGTTCAGTCTACATTGTTGGGAAAGATCCATGAAGCTCAGAAGGATGACAAAGAGATTGCTGAGATAAAAGAGAGGATGAGCAAAGGAAAGGCCAAAGGTTTTTCGTAAGGATGAGCACGACACCTTATGGTTTGAGGATAGTGTACATGTACCCAATAATGCAAAGATCAGGAAGTTAATACTTCAGGAGGCTCATGACTCACCATACTCGATTCACCCTGGAAACACCAAGATGTATTTGGATTTGAAGGAGTGTTTCTGGTGGACTGGTATGAAGAAGGATATTGCCGAATATGTAGCCGTTTGTGATGAATGTCAGAGTGTGAAGGCAGAACATCAGAAGCCAGCAGGAGTACTACAGCCTATGCCGATACCCGAATGGAAGAGGGATAAGCTTGGCATGGATTTCATTACCGGATTTCCCAGAACCCGATTGGGATATGATTCTATCTGGGTAGTAGTTGATTTGCTTGACCAAAGTGGCTCACTTTATCCCAGTGAAACCACCTATACAAGTGAGAAGTTGGCCAAGATATATTTGACCAGGATCATATATGCGCATGGAGTTCCGAGGACCATCGTATCAGATAGAGGAACACGGTTTACCTCAAAGTTTTGGAATCAGCCGCACCAGACTTTGGGTACTAGGCTAGAGTTTAGTACAACCTTTCATCCGCAGATAGATGGATAAATCGAGAGAGTCAATCAGATTCTGGAGGACATGTTGAGAGCGTGTGCGCTAAATTTTGGATCTAGTAGCGATGATAATCTACCTTACGCGGAGTTCTCATACAACAACAGTTACCAAGCTAGTTTGAAGATGGCCCCTTTTGAAGCTTTGTATGGGAGAAGGAGCCAGACACCGTTGATATGGGATGAAGTTGGAGACCGTCAGTTGTTTGGACCAAATGTGATCAAGGATGTCAGAAGAGAATGCTAAGTTGATTCGAGATAGACTGAAGGTAGCTCAGTCCAGGCAGAATAGTTATGCATACTCAATAACGCAAGGAGGTAGTCCATGAAATTGGAGATAGAGCATATCTTTGTGTGCCACCTCTGTGAGGAGTTAAATGATTTGAAGTTAAGGGAAAGTTAGCCCCGAGAATTGTAGGACCATACCGAGTTTGGAACGTATGGGAGAATTGGCTAACAAGTTGGAGTCACCCGAAGGACTGTCAGGAGTTCATGACTTGTTTCACGTTTCCCAGTTGAAGAAGTGCCATGCAGAGATGGCCAATATTCCCTGTGGGACGCTTGACCTGGAAAGGATAATGATGTTCCACGAAGTGAATATGGACTTCATAAGTATAAGTTTTATCTCGGTATGTGGGATATCCCACGAGGATGAAGAGATGAATTACTATTGGATATAAAGGAGGTATGATGTTGGAAATATGGATCAATGGAAATTCCATGATTAGTCTGAGTAATCATGTCCTAGTTTGGTGCAAATAGAAGGAAGGAAGACAGTACAATTGGATGGATTTAAGTATGCCAGGAAGTTGGATGTTGGGATAATGATCAGTTGCCCGCGATGATGTGTTCAAGGATTTTAAGTGATGAGATGGGCCATAACCCACAGGCTCCAGGACCTGCCAAGAAACAAGCACACTCTTGCTGAAGGAAAAAACCCTGGCAGAAGTTGCGATTTTATCGACCGACGATCTTATAGGAGTTTACGCAAAACCTGAGAGTTGTGAAGGATCGATAGTTGTTTGTTTGGCTTGCAGAACCAATTGTAACATCCCAAATTTCCTATTTGGAATGTTTTACAATTATACCTAAGCATCTATGCATTATGTTTGAATTTGAGTGGCATTTGAAGTTTCAGAAGTCTTGGAGTTGTTGGGAATTGAATTCAAAATTTTGGCAAATGGAAATCATTTCAAAAACTATGCCTGATAAATACTTGAGAAAAAGTATGAGAGGAGTAAACATGACACTCCAAAAATATCAGAGGAAAAACATTGCCAAAAAGTTTGAATTCAAATTTGAATTTTATTTGGGAATTTTGGAAAAAAATAATTTTTTATAAAGTTTGGATTTTGCCCCTGGAAAAATGTTCAAATCATAGGGAATATTCCCCTGATCATTTTGATATATATATGTCCTATATAAAATATTTATTTTTATTATATTTTTCCCCTCTCTAATTATTCAAAAAAAAAGGAAAAGGGAAAACCCCACAGGCGCCCGGCCAGCCAGCCCGGCCCACCAATGAGCCCGAGGCCAGCTGACCCACCGCCTAAGCGAGCCGACCAGGCGCCGCCAACCCTTCCCTCGGTCGCCCACCCAAACCCCGCCTCCCTCTCCCGCTAACACCCCGACCCCACCCGTCGTCTTCCCCTCGCCCACGCCACCCGCCCGCGCCGCCACTCGCTGGATCCCGCGAGATCCGGGATTCCCCGAGATCCCCTCGCCGCGTTGCCCCTCGTCCGAGTCGAGGCCCCGCCTATTTATACCCCCCCCCTCGACCCCGTTTTCCCCTTCGCCCCCTCGCCTAACCCTCTCCTCCCTCCGCACGCACTCGCCGGAGTACCCGAACGCCGCCGCCGCCATTAGCCACCCCGAGCTCGCCCCGGTCACCCCCGAGCTCGCCCGACTCCACCAAACCCACCCCCTTGCTCCGCCGCACCCGCCGGAGGTCTCCGCCGTCGTCCCCGACCACCGGAGCCGCCGCGTCGTCGTCGCCCGAGCCGCCGTCGCCGTCGACCACCGCGGTGAGTCACCGGAGACCCCACCACCGTTCGATCTAAACCAACGGTGTAGATTAGATCCCCGAAGGGGTATGGTTTTTTTTAAATAGATCTGGTTTTAGTTCCGGTTTATTCCAGTTTAGTTAGGTTTAGTTTAGACCGGCCCGAAGCGATTTATTTCCTCAGGCGCTTTTTAGTTAAATTACGCCGAAGCGTTAGATAGGCCCATTAGCTAGTTTTTCGTTTTAGTTTTATTTTTAGTTTTCTGTTTTAACAGAATAGTTTCAGATTTGAAAAATTCATATCTTTTAAACTACTTAATATTTTTAAGTGATTCTTTTTTTGTTGGTTTGCAAATTTCTTATAGTTTCTGTAGAAAATATAATTAGCTATGTTAAAATTATTTAGAATTGCTTTATTTTAGATTTAGACAGAATAGTAAATCTGCTATAAAGTGAGTTAGGAAAATTATTTTTTTGTGATTCTTTTTGTCGCGACTTTGTTTTGACATTACCTAACCGAAGGAATTTATTTGGGCATTTTAGGATTAATAAAAAAAATAGTTTTAATCAGAATCATGTTATTCTTAATTAATTAACTAGCTACTGTTTTCCTATTGTTTTAGTTAGCAAATAAATTTATTTTTCATATGTGATAGATTATTCTAGGTCAGTTTATGTCACTTTAGAGCATGAACTTTTATTTATAATAAATAAACTTTTATTTTATTTTTCCTACTAGAATTTGCTTTAGGCCTAATAGGAGTTTTATAATAGATTTTAAAGTGATTCTTTTTGCTCCTAGTTGCTTGATGAATCCCTTTCTGTTAGGTAGCATAAACCCATGCTTAGGTTCTTTAAGAAAAATTTTGTTATGTAAAACTATTTTTAGTTGTTGCTTGAAGTAGGAAAACTTTGATTTGGTTTTTCTTTGAGTTTCCTTTGGGTTTTGATTCGTTTGTTTTGTGTGTTTCATATTACTATGCTGTTATGTAAGTGATCATATGTTGTATGCTTATTGTGGTTATTGTTTGCCTCGGTAGAATTTCCGAGTCTTAAGCTTGCTACCACAAGTCCCTAGCTTACGAAGATCGTCAAAGAAGGCAAGTCATTGATCATGTTTTCTTTACAATACCTATGATTTTTATTGCATTAGAATTACCTCCCCACCATGCATGCAGTAGGGTGAAATTTTGAAGTTAAGTTCTTGAGTAGTATCATGAGGTAGGATGAACCAACTCCCTTGTTACCATGACCCGGGACGAAATAGTTTATTTTGCTACGTCAGAGACGGGTTGGTTGAGTGAATTCATAAGGGAGATGTGAGAGTCTTAAAGATGATGACAACCCCATGACTTCAAGATCAAGATGGACTTGAAATTCACTCTTTGGGTGGAGGACGGTTGACGGGCACCCTGGAGAACCCAGTGGTTGGCCGGGATGCATGGAGAAGTGCCATGACATCTTGCGGAAAGCTTCACCCAGCCACGAAGAGATGGATGGATACCCCATTGACCGGAAGCTTACCTGTGCAGCCGCAAGCCATTATGGGCTCTGGCTTGGTCGACCCTAGGTGTGACTCTGGTCGGACGGTGCTACGAGATGTAGAAGAACGGTAGGATTGGATGGGCACCAAGAAGTGGCCCAGAGGAACTCTTCGGAAGACCCTGTTTACGTTCGTCCCGTCTTCAAACACTCACGAAGTGCGAAGACTTAAAAGGAGGGAACGATTCTTGCGGGTAAAGTGCATAAACCTCTGCAGAGAAAAGATCTAATCGATTAGCCGTGTCCCGATTCTACGGACAAATTGAGCCTCTGGAACTTGGAAGTATTTGGAAATCTCAACACTGAAATTAATAATTTAATTGAGGGGTTATGACTTAATAATTTGGGAATGAGACATTGGTTGGCGGAACCATCTCAATAACTACCAACAAATTTGTAGTAATTGCAGACAAGTCCATTATTGTATGGAAAAAATGGCTTTTCGCAAAATGATGAAACTTAGAGCCCCATGTACCAAATTGCATATAGTGTTAGTAATTTTATTATTGTTCTCTCTTCATGACTTGCCGGCATATTCAAAATGCTGACCTACACGGCTGCAACGTCTTATGTTGCAGAGGAGTATTCGATCGAGGATTGAGGCTACGATCCACGCTTGGCGATTGCCCTTTGGAGTCGGATGGACTCGCTATTCTTCTACGCTTCCGCAGCTTTACTTAGTTTATTTCTCATGAGTTGGCCTTCGGCCGAATTTATTCTATTGTAATAAAGACTCGATATGAGAATCGTGTAATAAATTCAGGTGTGATTGAACTTTGTTTATTTCATCAATGTACTGTGAGTGCCAGCATGATCTTGGGATGGTACAGACACAGAGACTTGACCGATTTTGGGTCAGGTCGCTACACCAATGGATTTTCCGAACTTGGTTCGTTGACAAGAGAAATTCTGCAATGCTTGTGAGGATGACCGAGTGTTAGAATACGAGATTCGCTAAACCATGTGCAAGGTAATGATTCGGGTGCGTTATGGATTGATCACCATACCGACTTACTCTTGTTATTCGCTTTGCTATATGGGATGGTAAATCTGAGTGACTTACCTATAGTAGAGAGACGACGATCAAAACCCTGTTTAAACCTTTGAATGGTATAAGAATTTTTTCCCTTGTACAAGGCAGTTGTTGCCAACCGTAGGATATACGGTGAGGTTCAACCCAGACCCATTTTCTGCAGGAGAAACCATAAACCGTTGACCACCATGTGATACCGATATTTGTTTAGAATTGGCGCCAAACCCGTCAGCTATGAAGACCCAATTTCGGGATAACCTTACCAAGAGGAAAGGACAGAAGAATTGAGGAAAAGGTTATTCCACTACCAGAAGAGCCCAGAGAAGGAATTATCCTTACGATTTGAGAAGACCGACATCATCGAATAAGGATGGAGTATATGAGTTTTGATGGAACCGTAACAATGCTTCTAAGGGTGGTAGCACCCGAGACCCCTGTGATGATCGATGGATTTTGAGAAGACCCCGACCCTAACCTATTTCTTGCTAGCCTCTCCGAATCTCGAGGATGAGATTCATTTTAAGGGTGGTAGGTTTGTAACATCCCAAAATTCTAAATTTTGGAATGTTATAAACAAATAGATAGATTTGATTGATTGCTTGATTGATTGGTGAAAGTGAGTGAATTGAAACTTTTGAAAGTTAAATGAGAGGGAATAAAAGGACTTTCCCAAACTTTCATTTTTCTTTTATGATCTTCGAATTCAAATTCTTTTCATCACAAAACCCTGGAGAGAAGATGACATGACTTCTTCCATTTATTTAAATGACAAGGGTGTTGAAAATATTTGAATATCATTTGAGAATATTTCCAATTCTGAAACTTTATGCAACTCAATGATTTTCACGAGCGAAGATAAAATGACTTCTTCAAAACATATGAAATATGAGTTGGGAGTTTAAAAGAATTAAATTCAAAGTTCCTTTGAATTTATTTTCAATTTGAAGTTATTTGAGTTTTATTCAAATTATTTTTCTCCAAAAATAAAATATATGGAAAATAGGGTAACATGATTCCCTACATCAGAAAATTTGAGAGAAATTAATTTGAAATCATTTTGGTGTTTTTAAAATGATTTTGGTTAGATTTTATTAGAGCAGAAGCACTCTTTGTTTTATTTGAATTTGTGTGTATTTTATTTGAAGCTAGAATAATGTCCATGTTGTAGGAATTTTTTTCTGAAAATTTTGATATATTATATGCCTATATAATATATTTATTTATTTGGTTTTATTATTTTTATTTCGTCTGGAAATTGTTTAAAAAAAAAGAGGGAGCGCAGCGCCTTGGGCCAAAGGCCCAAGCCGCCAAAGCCACCGGCCGGCCGAAGGCCAAGGCCAACGCACGCACGCACCTAGGGGAGCCAGGGAGCCCCAAGTTTCCTATTCTATTACAAATTCTAGTAGGATTTGATCCCGTTTTTTATTCCTAGGATTCCTAATCCTAATCTATTTCTTGTCCCCTACCCCAAGCAAAACCCCTCCCCTCCCCAATATAAATACCCAAGCACTCCCCCCTCCAACACATCAAATCAACTCTCCTCTCTCTCCTCCTCCTTGACAGCGGAGTAGTGCCGCGCCCGCCATAGCCGCCGCCGCCGCCCTCCGCCCGCCGCCATAGCCGCCGCCGCCCCTCAGCGCCGCCGCCGCCCCTCACCAGCGCCGCGCCGCCCCTCACCAGCCTTGCCGCCGCCATGCGCCCGTCGCCGTGAGGAGCCCCTCGCTTCTTCGAGGTACTAGCCCCTCGTCGCGTCACCTTTTCTTTTCCGATTTCGTTCCAGTTTTCTAGATTGGTTTTTCGTTTAGGTTTTCTCGCCGGCTTTTCTTTCCGGTTTTGTTTAGCGAGCGTTCGCTCGATAGATTTTTCTTTTTATTTTTAATTCCCGTCAGGGACCTATCAGTAGTCCCTAATCTTCAAACGTTCATAACTTTTTACTCGTAAGTTGGAATCCAACGAAACCAACGCCCACTTCTTCGTTATGATCTCCTCTATCCAGTAATCCAACTCAAACATGTTTTTGAAAGTTTTAAAATTTGAATTCAAACATATTTGTATTTGAACTTCGTTTGATCATAACTTGAGTTTCGTAACTCCGATTTAGTTGTTCTTTTTGCAAATCGAAGCTCTTGACCTAAACTTTCTGATAAGGCCAAATACACATAGTTTTGGTACTGTTAGAAATTGTTTTATGCTGCAAGAGTTATTAGATTTGGTTTTGACGTTTTCCGAATTGTTTTCTTCGACCTTTCCGATCTTTTGAGTGATTGCTTATGTGTGGGTACTATTGCTTGATTACGATAGATTGACCGGAGTGTGACGAGTAGATCTATCAAGAGTTTTTGAGTGCAAATCATCTTCATCAACTTTGCAGGCAAGTAACACTTGATCATACCTTTTCTACTACCCAGTTTTATGCATTAGATCTATTCCTCAAACACTTGCATGATGAGGATCTAATTAAATTGTTGGTTTTGGGAAGTAGTTGAGGTAGTACCTATTACCTGTTTTACTTATGAAACCTTGGGAGTTACTTCTACGTTTGCTTATTATGCCATGCTATGCTAGTAGACGTGGATTGGGTGAGTGAATATCCATGACAGATGTGAGATTGTAATTAAAGGTTTATTTAAGGTGGCAACTTAAACACACATCTGGGTGGATTGAGGCACCTGGTTTCTATCAGGACTTGCCTGTTTTTTTGGACCGCCACCCAGGCTCAAAGGGATCATAAGATTATTCAAACTAGAAACTTCCGTGTGCAGCCACAAGCCATTATGGGCTCTGGCATAGTTGAGTAATTCGTGCGAACTCTTATAGTGGTGGACAATCAGATGTAGGGGATGTAGGTGTAACGGACCACCCATAGTAAAGGTGCTAAGCGCACGAAAGACTATGTCTCGGTCATCCGTCTCTCAAACACCATGTAGTGCGAGAAACCAAACGGAGGCGATCGAGTCTTGTGGGGAAAAGTGCGCAAACCTCTGCAGAGTGTATAAACTAATCATGATTAGCCGTGTCCCCGGTTATGGACATCTTGAGTATCTCGTACTTGAATATCATGTGAATCTCAACATGTTACTCTAATTAATATTGTTGGGTTTTTAATGAGTACTTTTAATTGGGATTGAGGATCTTGTCACACCATTCTCAATGTTCAACAACCACCATGATAGCTAAATAAACTTATTCCTTTGAAGTAGGGAAAAATTGGCTTTTCAAAAAAGCTGTAACCATAGAGCTTTTCACCAGCCATATATGCATGTAGTATAGCCAATTCTTTCATTACTCTCTATGTGTTACATTGCCAGCATATTCCATGTGCTGACCCGTTTTCGGGCTGCAACTTTTCATGTTGCAGATTTTTCAGACGACGAGTAAGTGATACGTTAGGGTTACGATTTCCTATACTCAACTTTGCCGTTGGTGTTGATGGGAATCCACAACCTTGTTGCTTCCGCTATATTTTGGATCGAGGTAATAGTATTTACGTTACTTTATACATGTGATTTACCTCTGTTATAAATCCTTCGAGTACTGTGTGTGTCAGCATACCGATCCAGGGATGACACGAAAGCACAGAGACTTGATCCATTCGGGTCGGGTCGCTAGAGTTACAAACCTACCCCCCTTAAGATGAATCTCGCCCTCGAGAATCGGGTTGGCTAGAAAATAGGTGCGGGTGATCTTTGCGTAGATCATCCTCTCGTTCCCAGGTGGATTCATCCTCGGTATGGTGGCTCCACTGAACTTTACAAAACTTGATAACCTTGCTGCGAGTAACTCAGCTGGCAAACTCAAGAATCTTGACAGGCTTCTCCTCATAGGTCAGATCACTGTCCAACTGAATTGCTTCCAGGGGTACTGTATCTCTGAGCGGTATATCAGCCATCTCTGCATGGTACTTCTTCAACTGGGATACATGGAACACGTCATAAACTCCTGACAATCCTTCAGGTAACTCCAACTTGTAGGCTACCTCTCCCATGCGTTCTAAGACACAGTATGGTCCTACAAATCTCGGGGCTAACTTTCCCTTAACTCTAAAACGTTTAACTCCTCACAGAGGTGACACTCGAAGATATGCTCTGTCTCCGATCTCATAGACTACCTCCTTGCGTTTCGAGTCTGCATAACTCTTCTGTCTAGAGTGAGCTACCTTCGGTCGGTCTCGAATTAGCTTAACCTTCTCTTTAGACTCTTTGATCAAATCTGGTCCAAACAACTGACGGTCTCCTACTTCATCCCACATCAATGGTGTTCGACATCTTCTCCCATACAGGGCTTAGAAAGGTGCCATCTTCAAACTGGCCTGGTAGGTGTTGTTGTATGAAAACTCCGCGTACGGCAAATTGTCATCCCAACTAGATCCATAATCTAGTGCACAAGCTCTCAACATGTCCTCCAGAATGTGATTGACTCTCTCGGTCTGTCCATCTGTCTGCGGATGAAAAGCTGTACTGAACTCCAGCCTGGTACCCAAAGTCTGGTGCGGCTGATGTCAAAACTTTGAAGTGAACTGTGTTCCTCTATCTGATACGATGGTCCTCGGAGCTCCGTGCAGACATACGATGTAACACCCCGGATGTAACTTTCCATATTTGTAACTCCAACTCTTGCCATTTTCGGCATTGTGATATGATATTCCCTCCGTGGTTGGGTTTTTCTTCATTTTTGCATTTTGTCCATGTCATGCATTTCATATCATGTCATCATGTGCATCTCATTTGCATACGTGTTCGTCTTATGATTCCGAGCATCTTCCCCGTTGTCCGTTTTGCAATCCGGCACTCCTATGTCCCCGGCGTCCCCTTTTACATTTTTCCGTGAGCGGTACTAAACTTTCTCGGAATGGACCGAGGTTTGTCAAGTGGCCTTGGTACACCACCGGTAGACCACCTGCAAGTTTCGGGTCATTTGGAGCTCGTTTGGTACTCAGCAGTTAACCACACTCTCGCAAAGGCCTCTTTTAAGTTGCAGCCCAACACCCCTCCAAAACAGCCCAATAACCCATCTAAGTCACTTCCATGCTCTCCATCGTTCGATCACGATCGTGTGGGCGAAAACTACACTCCATTTGGAGCTTCCTAGCTCCTTCTACCTATAAAACACCCCCCCATTTCCAAATCCCGGATCACTCCACCCCTAACCCTAGCCCCGCTCCTCTCCCCGCCGCCGGACGTGTCCGATTCGGGCCGGACACGTCCGCCCGCCGCCGCCCGGCCAACCGGGAACCGCCACGTGGCACCCGGCCACCTTGTATACCGCTGAGCACGGCCCCAGCCCGGCGTCTGTGCGCGCGCCCGGCTCCCCGTCGCCGCCGCCTCGGGTCCCGCTGTTGCCCTCGGCGGCCGCCGTCGCCGGCTACCGCCGCCTCGCCGCCGCCATCGCTGCCGCAAATCGCCGCGCGGCCATGCTCCGCTTCCGTCGCCGCCCGCCTCGGCCATCGGCCACCGGCCACCGTCGCCGCCTCGCCGGCGGCCCGGCAGCGCGGCCTCTCCCTCCTCGGCGCCGTCCCGGCCGCCGCTGCTCCCGCTCCGGCGAGCCTCGAGCCGGATCCGATCTAGATCCAACGAGGCGGTTGACTTTCTCCTCCCCCACGATTCCCTCAGTCTTTATTCTGCAATATTTTGTTGCATTTTCATTATGCCATAACTTTGCACCGGTGGCTCCGTTTCGGGCGTGTAGCATACCGTAATTTTCGCCTAGAAGATTAGATCATTCCATATCATTGCATAATTTTCATTTGAGCTCATCTTGGTGCCTGAAATGTTGTTAGAAGAGGGCTATGTGATGTTAGTTTCTGTTTCTTAACAGAACATGCAGTTTTGTCATTTTTTCCATGATTGATGTGTGCACCCTATGAACTTGAGTCCTACATGTGTTTTGTAATATGCCATGCCATCTTTATAGGTGTGTATGCCATGTATTTTTGTGATCTCTGTGGTGACTAGCAAAAGCATGCAAACTAGGCTTCATGATGTTGCTGATTTCAGCCCCTGTTTTGCTGATATTTGTATGCCACGTTAACTTGATGCTACCGAGAGATCCATGCATGTTTTGAGATACTTCAGTAAGGATGATTTGAACATATGGTTATGCTCTATCCATCCATTCCCTTGTTTGAAATTATGGAGTGCCATAGCTTGAGTCAATCGAGCTCTACTTTTGCTATAAAATGTTTCCTGGCAGATTGTTTACATGTTATTCAATTTTGCCAAGGTTGTTGTAGTTGATCCTTGTATGCTATGATGTTGTTCTTACCATGTGTAGCTTCTATGCCATGTCTTCTTGATGTATGTATGCTTAGATTATCATGAAATGCTCTGTAGTGAGTGCATCGAGCTCTTAAACATGCCTACTTGTTATCTGTTTTTGTCATGCCCTGGTGTTATTATATTTTCTGATCCCTTTTGGATCATTGTCAGTAAGGGACTTTTGTTCTATGCTTTGAGTAGATTCATGTCATGCCTTTTTTTGCTATTATAAGTTCTTGTAACATGCTGTTTGCTTGCTCTCAACATTGCTTCCTGATGCTGATTCTGCCATGTTCGGTATTTTTCACCAAGTCTGTGAAGCTGATATGTCTTGCACTTTTGCCATGCTTGTTTGGACGTAGCTCAGTGTTCATCTTTTGTCAAGCATCTTGCGTAGATCACTGCCATATGTTTTTCTGGTACGTTTGGGTGCAGTAGCTTAATCTCTTGTTGCTTGCCAAGTGGTATCATGTTGTTAATGGCAGATTTGTGCCATTCTTGTTTTGCTTGTCATTTGCAAACCGTGCATCCGATTCCGGTGATCTTTATATCGATTTCACCGAAATCATCTCACCTTTCCAGCGGCATACTTGGTTTGCCAAGTTGATGCCTGGTTCATCATTTTCCTTCCGGAGCACGCATACGCATTGCATATCACATCTCGCATATCATGCCATGTATTGCATCATGTTGCTTGTGCATTGCACCGTGATTTATTGTGGTTCCATTGTTTGTGTTCTTGCTTTGGGTAGAGCCGGGAGACGAGTACGTGAACGAGGAACCTGTTGAGAACGCTTACGAGGATCAAGATTTCGACAACTCTGAGAACCTTGCAGGCAAGATGACCATACCCTCGAAATCACTTCTATCTTTGCTTGCTAGATGCTCGCTCTTTTGCTATTCCTATGCTATGATGCCTATCACTTGCTTATCATGCCACCCACATTGCCATGTCAAACCCCTAACCATCCTTTCCTAGCAAACCGTTGTTTGGCTATGTTACCGCTTTGCTCAGCCCCTCTTATAGCGTTGCTAGTTGCAGGTGAAGATGAGGTTTGTTCCTTGTTGGAACATGGAGATGTTGTTCCTTGTTAGAACCTGTTTACTTGTTGGGGGTATCACAATATATCTGCTATAATTAATGCATCTATATACTTGGTAAAGGGTGGAAGACTCGGCCTTATGCCTGGTGTTTTGTTCCGCTCTTGCCGCTCTAGTTTCCGTCATACCGGTGTTATGTTCCTTGATTTCGCGTTCCTTACACGGTTGGGTGATTTATGGGACCCCCTTGACAGTTCACTTTGAATAAGACTCCTCCAGCAAGGCCCAACTTAGGTTCTACCATTTGCCACCTAAGCCTTTTCCCCCCGTGTTTTCGCGAGCCCGAGGGTCATCTTTATTTTAACCCCGGACGGTGCTCCTTCGAGTGCTGGCCCAAAACAAGGCAGATCAAGGGCCACCTTGGGGAAACTTGAGGCTTGGTTTTACTCGTAGGATGTCTCATCCGGATGTGCCCTGAGAACGAGATATGTGCAGCTCCTATCGGGATTTGTCGGCACAATCGGGCGGCTTTGCTGGTCTTGTTTTTATTGCTGTCGAAATGTCTTGTAGTCCGGGATTCCGAGACTGATCGGGTCTTCGGTAGAAGGAATATCCTTCATTGACCGTGAGAGCTTATAATGGGCTAAGTTGGGACACCCTGCAGGGTATTATCTTTCGAAAGCCGTGCTTGCGGTTATGAGGCAGATGGGAATTTGTTAATGTCCGGTTGTAGGAAACCCGAAGTTGACCTTAATTAATACACATCAACGCGTGTGTAACCGTGATGGTCTCTTCTCGTGAGTCCGGGAAGTGAACACGGTGTTGGAGTTATGTTTGACGTAAGTAGTTCAGGATCACTTCTTGATCGATACTAGCTTCACGACCGTGCCTTGCTTCTCTTCTCGCTCTCTTTTGCGAATGTAGCCACCATATATGCTAGTCGCTTGCTACAGCTCCACCTCACAACTCTGTCCTTCCTATAAGCTTAAATAGTCTTGATCTCGGGTGTGAGATTGCTGAGTCCCCGTGACTCACAGATTCTACCAAAACAGTTGCGGTGCCCGGCGATGCGGTCTGCAGATGATGCAACCGAGCTCAAGTGGGAGTTCGACGAGGAACGTGGTCGTTACTATGTGTCTTTTCACGATGATCAGTAGTGGAGCCAGTTGGGACGATCGGGGATCTGTAGCATTTGGGGTATCTTCTTTATTTTGGTTCCGTAGTCGGACCTTGAGTGTAATCTGAATGATGGATGTTTATTTATGTATTGTGTGAAGTGGCATTGTAAGCCAACTATGTATCTCTTTCCCTTATGTATTACATGGGTTGTGTGAAGATTACCTCACTTGCGACATTGCTTTCAATGCGGTTATGCCTCTAAGTCGTGCTTCGACACGTGGGAGATATAGCCGCATCGAGGGCGTTACAAGTTGGTAATCAGAGCCATCCCCACTTAGGAGCCCCTCGCTTGATTGTTTCTTTGGCGTTGTTGAGTCTAGAACAAAAATGTTTTGAGTCTTAGGATTATATATATCGGAGAGTAGGATTCTTTTACTCCCAGTCCTTCGTCAGCTCTGGTGAGGTCTCTGACGAGAATTTTCGACTCTCCTCACCTCAAATTTCACTAAAAAATTTTAGGATCACGCGGGTATCTTGGGATCGTTCCGATGGTTTTGTGGCGAGAACATTGTTCTTGGTGCCTCCTCGACATTTAGGGGTTGTGGCGGTGTCCGGAGTTGAGCTCCGAGGTGTTGTCGTCACAATTTTATCGTTGCGATTCTGGAATACTTGAGATTTGCCGACATCGAAAATCTCTTTTGTGCGCTTGTTGGTGAGATAACCCGATAACCCAAAGATCTTGGGCGAGCTCGGGAGTATTGCCATGACTCGTATAACGGATGCTTTTCGAAGGTCGAGGTACACGATTTCCGAAGGTTTCTTGGTTATGTGTGGACGGATGGATACAGCTGGATCTAGGTATTGTTAGTTTGGGTGATATATTTTATGTCCCCTGTATCCCCAACACCAGATTGCATAACCAGAAAGTTTCGGGAGTTTATAGGTGGGATTCAAGTAGCTCCTAGCATTTCTTCCCGCAGATATTTGGTTTGCGATTGGGTAATCCTTACCACTTATTTGTTCGATCGTACCTTGTTATTTTTTCATCAACCCTTTATCAAGTGGCTTCTCACCTTAATGGACGTGTGATGTTAGCTTTTGGAATTCATTCGTTCATCCTTGTTCGAATGTTTATTGTGAAGACTATGTGTTGCAATTTCTATCCGTTGATTCAACTTGTCTATCTGTCTATAAAGTGCTAACGGATGTCACCCTCTTCAGGATGGCTCCGCCAACGCTACGAATCCAGATCGCAATGATGAGAGTCGATCGAACCCTCCACCTCCACCTCCGCCGCCGGAGGCATGGCAAGCTATCATGGCAGCCACCAATGCCAATGCTCGAGATGATTTTGCAACTCTTGCAAGAGCGTACCCAAGGGCAAGGCAATCAAGGAAATCAAGGCCAAGGCAACAACCAGCCGCACTTTGCTACCCTCAATCAGTTCCTCGCTAATCAGCGAAGTCTTTCGGTTTACGTGTCGAGGCCACAGACACCGACGATTGGCTTGTGGACATCTGCAAACATTTTGAATGTAGCAATGTCAGACCAGAGGACTTTGTCAAGTTTGCTTCGTTTCAACTCAAGGACCAAGCTGCTGAGTGGTACCAGCAATACAAAGATTCCATAGGAGGTCGTGTCATTACCTAGGATGAGTTCCGCCGAGACTTCAGAGCTCACCACATTCGAAAAGTGTTGTTGAGAGCAAGCGTGAGGAGTTCCGCAATCTCAAGCAAGGCAACTTGTCTGGTACCAATACAATATCCGATTCAGAAACTCGCTGCTTCGCTAAGCAAGGCGTCCACGATGAAAAGAGTATGATCTATCAATTCAGAGGTGGTCTCGGAGAAGATCTGCAATTAGCTCTCGTGCTTTTTGAGCGAGAAAAGTATGATGAATTCTACAACATGGCACTTTGAAGCAAGAAGCTGCCCAGCTCAAATGTGAGGCTTCTAAGAAGAGAATCGAGGATGCAGTCCAGTCTTCTTCTTCCTCTCAAGTGGCAGCTAAGCAGCAAAAGTTCTACCTTCCACCTCCTCCGTTCCGTCACCTTATCGCCAGAAGAACTTCGGTGGTCGTGGATCTTCCCACCCGCCCAACCTGTGCTATCGTAACAAGTCTAATTCTCAAGCTCCAAGGTCAAATGCTCCTTATCACCGTCTGCTCTCAGAGGTGACTTGCAACAAATGTCAGCAGAAAGGTCACTATGCAAACAAGTGCTTCAACCAGAGGCGCCTTCCGCCTCCTCCTCCTGTGAAATCTTCCAGCAATGCAGTGGTCAAGCATAATCCCAGGTCTGCAAAGGTGAACATGATGAATGCAACTCAAGTGGAGGAATCTACTGATGTGATAATGGGTAATCTCTCAGTTAATGATATTCCTGCAAAAGTCTTATTTGATACTGGTGCATCGCATTCTTTCATGTCATATCCTTTTGCATCGAAGCACAATGTTGACACAGAGATTTTGTCCAAAGTTATGCAAGTTGTTTCTCCCGGAAAGCTTATGACTTCTAGTTTGATTGCTCCCGATGTCACTATCAAGATGGGCGATTATAGATTTCTGGCTAAACCAATTGTTCTCGGTGACTCTGATATTGATCTTATTCTTGGGATGGATGGCTTTCTCAAAGACAAAGCTCGACTTGATTGTGCCGCGAGGAAATTCAATTGACTCACTCTTCTAATGATGTGATCATCTATGCCGCTTCGTGATGAAACCATTCGGTTGTTTTCTCTCAATGAGAAGGGCGAATTGGATGCTATCTCTCGATTCGGTCGTTTGTGAGTACCAAGATGTCTTTCGGAAGAGCTTCCGGGAATGCCTCCTCACCGCCGATTGAGTTCGTTATCGATCTTGAGCACAACCTTTGAACCCGTTTGCAAGCGTCCATACAAGCTTGGACCTAATGAGCTGAAGGAATTGAAGAAGCAGCTCGATGAACAAGAGTGTTTGGGTTTGATCACACCGAGTTCATCTCCTTGGGGTTGTGGTGTTCTTTTTGTCCAGAAGAAGGATGGCACGGACCGACTTTGCGTCGATTACCGTCCATTGAATAAGAAGACTATCAAGAACAAGTATCCACTTCCCAACATCAATGAGCTTTTCGAGCAACTCAAAGGTGCTAAAGTGTTCTCCAAGCTTGACCTTCGTATGGGTTATCATCAAATTCGCATTCGTGAACAAGATATTCCCAAGACAGCATTCGAACAAGCTTTGGTTCTTATGAATATCTTGTCATGTCTTTCGGCCTTGTCAATGCTCCTCCAACATTCTCTCGAATGATGAACTTCATCTTCAACCCCTACACCAATGAATTCGTCTTGGTCTATCTTGATGATATTTTGGTCTTCTCCAAGAATAAGAAGGATCATGCCAAACATTTGCGATTGGTGCTCGACAAGCTCAGAGAGCATCAATTCTATGCGAAGTTTTCCAAAAGTGAATTTTGGCTTGATGAAGTGCTTTACCTTGGTCACATCATCTCCGCCAAGGGCATCGCTGTTAATCCCGAGAAGGTGTCTGCAGTTGTGAAGTGGGAACCTCCTCGGAATGTCAAGCGACTTGTGATTTTCTTGGTCTTGCAAGCTATTGCGAAGATTCGTTGAGAATTTCTCCAAGATTGCAAAGCCTCTTTCCAACCTCCTCCGAAGCATGTGAAGTATGTACGGTCTCCACGAGTGTGACGTTGCTTTCAATACTCTCAAAGAGAAACTTCGTCACAGCTCTGTCTTGATTCCTCTGATGAATCCAAGCCATTCAAGTTTTCTGTGATGCTTCTCTTCAAGGTCTCGGTCTTTGTGTTAATGCAAGAGAAGAGGGTTGTGGCCTATACCTCTCGCCAGTTGAAGCCCAACGAAAAGAACTACCCCACTCACGATCTTGAGTTGGCGGCAGTTGTCCATGCATTGATAACATGGAGACATCTCTTGTTGGGAAGGAAAGTGGACATATTCACCGATCACAAGAGCCTCAAGTATATCTTCACTCAACCAAACCTCAACCTCAGGCAAACTCGATGGGTCGAAATGATTCAAGAGTACAACCCAAGTATTGAATATACTCCGGGCAAGGCCAATGTGATTGCAGATGCTTTGAGAAGGAAGGCTTACTGCAACAGTTTAATCCTCAAGCCCTTCCAACCGGATGTCTGTGAAGCTTTCCGCAAGCTGAATCTTCAAGTTGTTCCTCAAGGCTTTCTTGCCAACCTCATAGTCTCTCCTACTTTGGAAGATCAGATTTGTGAGGCTCAACTCCTGGATACCATCTTGAAAAAGGTGAAACGTGGTATCGACAAGGGCATTTCCAAGTACAAGTGCTTCCACATTGATGACAAAGATACTCTTTTCTTCGAGGACCGGATTGTGGTTCCTAAGGGTGATCTACGTAAAGTCATTATGAACAAGGCGCACAATTCCCTTCTATCCATTCATCCTGGAAGTACGAAGATGTACCATGACCTCAAGCAGTCATATTGGTGGACTCGAATGAAGCGAGAAATTGCTCAATTCGTGAATGAGTGTGATGTCTGCAGAAGAGTGAAAGCAGAACACCAAAGACCAGCTGGTCTCCTCCAACCTCTTGCTATTCGAGAATGGAAGTTTGATCATATCGAAATGGACTTCGTGGACTGGATTTCCAAAGTCCAAGCATGGAAATGATGCTATCTTCGTTGTCATTGACAAGCTTACTAAAGTGGCTCATTTTCTTCCTATCAAAGAATCTATCACAGCAGCTCGGTTGGCGAGCTATACACCTCGAGATTGTCTCCTTGCACGGCATTCCACAAGTGATCTCTTGAGACTGGCAGCATCTTTACCTCCAAGTTTTGGGATTCTTTTGAAGGCCATGGGCACCAACATTCGTTTCAGCACAGCTTTCCACCCTCAAACAAGTGGCCAAGTCGAGCGAGTCAATCAAATCCTTGAAGATATGCTCAGGGCTTGTGTCATTTCCTTCTGTATGAAGTGGGAAGATTGTCTTCCGTATGCCGAGTTCTCCTACAACAACAGCTTCCAAGCGAGTTCGTGCAAGGCCCCATTCAAATTCTCTATGGCGAAAGTGTGGTACTCCTCTCAATTGGTCCGAGATGTGAACGCCAACTTCTTGGCAGCGACTTGATCACGAAGCTGAAGAAATGTGCAAAGTCATTCGTGAGAATCTCAAAGCAGCGCAATCGCGCCCGGAAGAGCTATTATGATGACAAGTACCGTGATGTGGCTTTTGAAATCGGAGACCATGTCTACCTCCGCGTCTCTCCAATGAAAGGCACTTTCGTCGCTTAGGTATCAAAGGAAGCTTGCCCCTAGATACGTGGGTCCTTTCAAGATCATTGGCAAAAGAGGCGATCTCGCCTATCAACTTGAGCTTCCATCCAATTTTGCAAGCGTGCGATGTGTTTCACGTGTCACAGCCATAAGTGCTTCAAGACTCTGAGCGCACTATCAACTTTGAAGAAATTGACCTCCAAGAATATCTCTCTTATCATGAGCACCCGTTGCTATTCTTGAAGAAACCGAAGCGCCAAGACTCGCAACAAGTCAATCAAATTCCTGAAAGTGAAGTGGTCACACCATTCCGACCGAAGCCACACAGGAGTGCGAGGATCACCTCCGTTCGAATATCCGTAGTTCTTTCAGTCCTTGATCTCGGGACGAGATCCTCTTTTAGTGGTGGAGTGTTGTAACACCCCGGATGTAACTTTCCATATTTGTAACTCCAACTCTTGCCATCTTCGGCATTGTGATATGATATTCCCTCCGTGGTTGGGTTTTTCTTCATTTTTGCATTTTGTCCATGTCATGCATTTCATATCATGTCATCATGTGCATCTCATTTGCATACGTGTTCGTCTTATGATTCCGAGCATCTTCCCCGTTGTCCGTTTTGCGATCCGGCAGTCCTATGTCCCCTGGCGTCCCCTTTTACATTTTTCCGTGAGCGTGTACTAAACTTTCTCGGAATGGACCGAGTTTGTCAAGTGGCCTTGGTACACCACGGTGAACCACTGTCAAGTTTGGGTCATTTGGAGCTCGTTTGGTACTCCAGCAGTTAACCGCACTCTCGCAAAGGCCTCTTTTAAGTTGCAGCCCAACACCCCTCCAAAACAGCCCAATAACCCATCTAAGTCACTTCCATGCTCTCGGTCGTTCGATCACGATCGTGTGGGCGAAAACTACACTCCATTTGGAGCTTCCTAGCTCCTTCTACCTATAAAAGACCCCCCCCATTTCCAAATCCCGGATCACTCCACCCCTAACCCTAGCCCCGCTCCTCTCCCCGCAGCCGGACGTGTCCGATTCGGGCCGGACACGTCCGCCCGCCGCCGCCCGGCCAACCAGGAACCGCCACATGGCACCCGGCCACACAGCGCGCCGCCCGCTGAGCTCAGCGGCCCCCGCCCGCCCGGCGCCAAGGCCCAGCTCCCGTCCGCCGCCGCCTGGTCCCGCCGTCGCCCGGCCACCGCCGCTCGCCGCCCGGCCATCGCCGCCGTCCGCCGCCCGCGGCCATCCGCTCCGGCCGCGCCCTTGCTCCGTCGACCGCCCGCCCGCGCCGCCCGCCTCGACCACCGGCCGCCCGTCGCCGCCTCGCCCGGCCGGCCTCTCCCTCCTCCGGCGCCCGTCCCCGGCCGCCGCTGCTCCCGCTCTGGCGAGCCTCGAGCCGGATCCGATCTAGATCCAACGATGCGGTTGACTTTCTCCTCCCCCCGATTCCCTCAGTCTTTATTCTGCAATATTTTGTTGCATTTTCATCATGCCATAACTTCGCACCCGTGGCTCCGTTTCGAGCGTTTAGCATACCGAAGTGTTCGCCTCGAAGAGTAGATCATTTCATCTCATTGCAACATTTTCATGTGAGCTCATCTTGGTGCCCGAAATGCTGTTAAAAGAGGGCTATGTGATGTTAGTTTCTGTTTCTTAACAGAACATGCACTTTTGTCATTTTTGCCATGATTGATGTGTGCACCCTATGAACTTGATTCCTACATGTGTTTTGTAATATGCCATGCCATCTTTACAGGGGTGTATGCCATGTATTTTTGTGATCTCTGTGGTGACTAGCACAAGCATGAAAACTAGGCTTCATGATGTTGCTGATTTCAGCCCCTGTTTTGCTGATATTTTTATGCCACGTTAACTTGATGCTACCGAGAGATCCATGCATATTTTGAGATACTTCTGTAAGGATGATTTGAACATATGGTCATGCTCTATCCATCCATGCATATTTTGAGATACTTCAGTAAGGATGATTTGAACATATGATTTGAACATATGATTTGAACATGTTGTTTGCTTGCTCTCAACATTGCTTCCTGATGCTGATTCTGCCATGTTCGATATTTTTCACTAAGTCTGTGAAGCTGATATGTTTTGCACTTTTTCCATGCTTGTTTGGACCTGTTATGATGTGATTTAGCCGTAGCTCAGTGTTCATTTTTTGTCAAGCATCTTGCGTAGATCACTGCCATATGTTTTAATGGTACGTTTGGGTGCAGTAGCTTAATCTCTTGTTGCTTGCTAAGTGGTATCATGCTGTTAATGGCAGATTTGTGCCATTCTTGTTTTGCTTGTCATTTGCAAACCGTGCATCCGATTCCGGTGATCTTTATATCGATTTCAACCGAAATCATCTCACCTTTCCAGCGGCATACTTGGTTTGCCAAGTTGATGCCTGGTTCATCATTTTCCTTCCGAGCACGCATCGCATTGCATATCACATCTCGCATATCATGCCATGTATTGCATCATGTTGCTTGTGCATTGCACCGTGATTTATTGTGGTTCCATTGTTTGTGTTCTTGCTTTGGGTAGAGCTGGGAGGCGAGTCGTGAACGAGGAACCTGTTGAGAACGCTTACGAGGATCAAGCTTTCGACAACTCGAGAACATTGCGTGCAAGATGACCATACCCTCGAAATCACTTCTATCTTTGCTTGCTAGATGCTCGCTCTTTTGCTATGCCTATGCTACGATGCCTATCACTTGCTTATCATGCCACCCATATTCCCATGTCAAACCCCTAACCATCCTTTCCTAGCAAACCGTTGTTTGGCTATGTTACCGCTTTGCTCAGCCCCTCTTATAGCGTTGCTAGTTGCAGGTGAAGATGAGGTTTGTTCCTTGTTGGAACATGGAGATGTTGTTCCTTGTTGGAACCTGTTTACTTGTTGGGGGTATCACAATATATCTGCTATAATTAATGCATCTATATACTTGGTAAAGGGTGGAAGACTCGGCCTTATGCCTGGTGTTTTGTTCCACTCTTGCCGCTCTAGTTTCCGTCATACCGGTGTTATGTTCCTTGATTTCGCGTTCCTTACACGGTTGGGTGATTTATGGGACCCCCTTGACAGTTCGCTTTGAATAAGACTCCTCCAGCAAGGCCCAACTTTGGTTTTACCATTTGCCACCTAAGCCTTTTTCCCCCGGGGTTTCGCGAGCCCGAGGGTCATCTTTATTTTAACCCCCCCCCCCCCCCGGACCAGTGCTCCTTCGAGTGCTGGCCTGAAACGAGCAGCCTGCGGGGCCACCTTGGGGAAACTTGAGGCTTGGTTTTACTCGTAGGAAGTCTCATCCGGATGTGCCCTGAGAACGAGATATGTTCAGCTCCTATCGGGATTTGTCGGCACAATCGGCGGCTTTCTTGGTCTTGTTTTTATTCTTTGTCGAAATGTCTTGTAGTCCGGGATTCGAGACTGATCGGGTCTTCGGTAGAAGGAATATCCTTCCGTTGACCGTGAGAGCTTATAATGGGCTAAGTTGGGACACCCTGCAGGGTATTATCTTTCGAAAGCCGTGCCCACGGTTATGAGGCAGATGGGAATTTGTTAATGTCCGGTTGTAGAAAACCCGAAGTTGACCTTAATTAATACACATCAACCGCGTGTGTAACCTTGATGGTCTCTTCTCGGTGGAGTCCGGGAAGTGAACACGGTGTTGGAGTTATGTTTGACGTAAGTAGTTCAGGATCACTTCTTGATCGATACTAGCTTCATGACCGTGCCTTGCTTCTCTTCTCGCTCTCTTTTGCGAATGTAGCCACCATATATGCTAGTAAACTTGCTGCAGCTCCACCTCACAACTCTGTCCTTCCTATAAGCTTAAATAGTCTTGATCTCATGGGTGTGAGATTGCTGAATCCCGTGACTCACAGATTCTACCAAAACAGTTGCAGTGCCGATGATGCGGTCACGGAGATGGCGCAACCGAGCTCAAGTGGGAGTTCGACGAGGAACGTGGTCGTTACTATGTGTCTTTTCCTGATGATCAGTAGTGGAGCCCAGTTGGGACGATCGGGGATCTGTGTAGCATTTGGGGTATCTTCTTTATTTTGGTTCCGTAATCGGACCTTGAGTGTAATCTGAATGATGGATGTTTATTTATGTATTGTGTGAAGTGGCGACTGTAAGCCAACTATGTATCTCTTTCCCTTATGTATTACATGGGTTGTGTGAAGATTACCTCACTTGCGACATTGCTTTCAATGCGGTTATGCCTCTAAGTCGTGCTTCGACACGTGGGAGATATAGCCGCATCGAGGGCGTTACATACGATCCTGGTCATATATATCTTGGCCAACTTCGCACTTGTATAGGTTCTTTTCACTGGGATAAAGTGGGCCACTTTGGTCAAACGATCCACTACTACCCAGATAGAATCATATCCTGATGGGGGTCCTAGGAAATCCCGTGATGAAATCCATGCCAAGCTTGTACCACTTCCATTCGGGTATCGACATAGGCTGAAGTAATCCTGCTGGCTTCTGATGTTCTGCCTTTACTCTCTGACATACATCACATATAGCTACATACTCGGCAATATCCTTCTTCATACCAGTCCACCAGAAATGGTCCTTCAGATCCAAATACATCTTGGTGTTTCCGGGGTGTATTGAGTATGGCGAGTCATGGGCCTCCTGAAGTATCAACTTCCTGATCTCTGCGTTGTTGGGCACATAAACGCGGTCCTCAAACCATAAGGTGTCGCGCTCATCCTCATGAAAACCTTTAGCCTTTCCTTTGATCATTCTCCCTTTATCTCGGCAATTTCTTTGTCATCCTTCTGAGCTTCTCGAATCTTTCCCAACAATGTAGACTGAACTTACATTGTTGTAGCAAAACCTCTAGGAACAATCTCCAAACGAAGTTCCCTGAGATCCTCGGCTAACTCCTTTGGCATCCCTCCGCTTACGAGGGTATTGGCATAACTTTTCCGGCTCAAAGCGTCTGCTACGACATTGGCCTTTCCTGGATGAAAGTGCAACATCATATCATAATCCTTTATGAGCTCCAACCATCTCCTCTGCCTGAGGTTCAGCTCCTTTTGGGTGAAAATGTACTTCAAACTCTTGTGATCCGTGTACACATCGCAACGGTTTCCAATGAGGTAATGTCTCCAGGTCTTGAGTGCATGCACTACAGCTACTAACTCCAAATCATGTGTAGCATAATTCACCTCATGCGATCGAAGCTGTCGAGATGCATATGAAACAGCTCTTCCGTCTTGCATAAGTACTCCTCCAAGTCCTAAGCGAGAGGCGTCGCAATACACATGGAAATCCTTGCGTATATCCGGCAGAATCAGCACTGGGGCTGTAGTCAAACACTTCTTCAACTCCTGTAAACTTGCTTCACATTCTTCAGTCCAATAGAATTTGATATCCTTCTTTAATAACTCCGTCATAGGTTTCGCAATCTTGGAAAAATTCTAAATAAATCTCCGATACTATCCCGCGAGTCCAAGAAAACTGCGGATCTCGCTAACTGAGGTGGGTGCCAACCACTCAGTGACTGACTGAACCTTGGTGGGGTCTACTGCTATACCTTCTCTTGATATAACATGTCCAAGGAATCCAACTTCCTTCAACCAAATCTCACATTTGCTGAACTTGGCATACAACGGATGTTCCATGAGTTTCTCGAGAACTAAACGCAAATGCTCCTTCTGCTCCTCTTCATTCTTCTAGTATACCATTATATCATCAATGAACACCACCACAAACTTATCCAAGAATTCCATGAACACCTTATTCATCCTACTCATGAAATAGGCAGGGGCGTTAATCAGTCCAAAAGATGTAACCGTATACTCATATAACCCGTACCTTGTGGTGAATGTTGTTTTTGGTATATCCTTTTCTCGAATCTTCAGCTGGTGATATCCTGATCGCAGATTGATCCTCGAAATCACTTTAGCTCCTTGCAGATAGTCAAACAAATCATTGATCATCGGCAGTGGCTACTTGTTCTTGATTATCACTTCATTCAATGCACGATAATCAACAACCGTTCTTAACGGTCCATCCTTCTTCTCAACCAAGAGCACTGGGCTCCCCACGGTGATGAACTTCGTCGGATGTAACCTTTCTCCAACAACTCCTTAATTTGCTTCTTAATCTCCTCCAGATAATTTGCGGGTATCCGGTATGGTCTCTTTAATATCGGTCCGGTGCCTGGCAACAGTTCTATCAAGAACTCGATGTCTCGATCTGGTGGCATGCCTCGTAATTCCTCTGGAAATACATCTGTGTAATCCTTCACAACAGGCACTTCCTCCTGAACAACTCCTTAGAGGGAATTTACTTGGGCTCTCCATGACGAATCCCTGGATACATACTTGATCCTTTTTCCCTTCAGGGTGGTGAGTAGAATTGACTTACTAGCACAATCAATGCTTCCTCCATACTTCGACATCCAGTCCATGCCTAATATCACATCCAATCACTGTGACTCCAAAATTATTAGGTCTGATGGGAAAACATGGCTACCAATGGTTATGGGTATCCGGTAGCACCATCGGCTAGCCATATACTCTGCTCCAGGTGAACTTACTAACATGGGTGTCCTAAGGCCTTGGGTTGGCAACGTAAACTTATCCACGAATCCCCTTGATATGTATGAAGGAGATGCACCGGTATTGAAAAGAACAAGAGCGGTAAGAGACTTAACCGAAAACTTACCGATAAATGCATCTGGCTGCTCTTCATCCTCCTCCACCGGTTCACTTGTCCTTTGTTGAATGGATTGGGCTTCTTCCAAGCACTCCCATTACCATTTCAATAACGTTAACGTGGTTCTGACTGTTGCCTGCTCCGTTCCCATTCCCATTCTTGGAACCATTATGGTTATGCGAACTTCCTCCATTGTGGGTATGACCTCCATGGTTATGGGTAAATCCTCCCGAGTTCGGGGTTAAACGAGGCTTCTGTTGAGCTCCTGAATTGTACCTCCCTTGCCATACTTCCTCTTGTGGCTCTCAATCTGCTGCTGCTTCCCTTCCATCATAAGAGCCTTGTCTACCAGCTCCTGGTAGTTGTTGAATGTTGCCACCATCAACTGCATGCTCATCTCGTCATTCAGCCCTTCCCTAAACTTCTCCTGCTTCGCTGCATCTGTGGCCACATCATCAGGGGCATAACGAGATAGCTTACTAAACTCCTCTACATACTGAGCCACAGTACGATTTCCCTCGCGCAAGTTGCGAAACTCACGCTTCTTCATGCTCATAGCTCCAGCTGAGACATGGGCTATGCGGAATGCTTGCTGAAACTGATCCCAGGTGATATTGGCTATAGGGAAAGTGGTTGTGTAATTTTCCCACCATGAAGTTGCTGGTCCATCCAACTGATGTGCGGCAAAACGTACCTTCTCAGCATCTGTACATCCTGCGGTGGTCAACTGCCTTCCAATCTTGCGTAACCAGTCATCCGCAACTATTTGCTCAGTGCTACTAGAAAACACCGGCGGCTGCAACCTCGGAAAACGGGCTAAGTTGTCAACTGGAAGTGGTGTTGGCGGGTTGTTGGTTTTGTTGTTGTTGTTGTTGTTGTTGTTATTGTTGCCTTGGTTCTGGGCTAGTATCTGCATCAGGGCATTCTGCTGCTGAATCAACTGGGTGATCTCCGGTGGGAAGAAAAATCTGGTGTCATGTCTCGGAGGCATCTGATGGGTTTAGAGGGGAGAGATTAGAATAGAAATGAGGTCTAGTGAGAAAGCACTACCCATATGCACATGAGACAAACACAATCATATCACTCAATCAATCAAGCAAGGACATACAATCGCTCTAGAACTATCGTTAAAAGTGCTCAGGCTACTGCTATATACATGGGAAAAGACTACTAATCATATGGTGGTCATCTAGAAATTTTGATCGGTGGAAGACTCCATGATATCCGCTCCAGCTTCGTCTTCACAATCATCCTCACTACCATCAGGGTCGGAGTCGGTGTCATCGATGATGATGTAGTCTTCAGAACGAATTTCCTTGGGTTTGTCATCTTCTCCTCCTGGCGCGGGGTCTCCCACGAAAACTCCGATCTTCTTTATCAGGTCATCATTCTTCTCCAATAGTATTGTGATTTCCTCCTAATATCCATCACGTGTAGACTTGAGTTCCTCTTCTAGCTCTGTGATCCTGGTCATCGCCTTCTTCAGATCCATCATGCCTGCGCACATCTGATTCTCCTGGAATCGAATGTCCTGGGTTAACTCATGGATGAAAGCTGCAATGGGCATGTCCTTCCTGGTGTTGATCATCTCCCATTGCTCGTCTCGGCGCCCACATATCTGGAAGATAGTATCCTTGAGATCCTGGTGGTAAACTTCGCTGAGGCGTCCCATGGAGATGTGGGCTGCCATGCTCTTTCCTAGACTCCAGGTTGGTGCATCAAAGTAAAACTCTATGGGATCCGTAACTGGCATGAATGTCCTTGGAACTTGAACTCAAATCATTCAGCGCTCCTCTTCTGGTAAAGTGGCGGTGTAGGTCCCGATGAAGCTTGGAATTCCGATGTTCAGGTACCTAGTGACTTCCTTCAAGTGTCGTCCAAAGGGTGTGTATTCATCCGGTTGTGCAAACTTGTTCCTCGAATCCACCATCCTAAGGAGTATAAAATGGAGAGGAGTCAGAAATGAGTAGAGAAGAGTGACTTATGGCTTATCTTAGTGGTCGTGTCCTACACTCAGCGTGTGCTCTGATACCATCTTGTAGCGAGCCGACCTCAAACTCTCAAGTCTCTGTGCTTAAGTGTCATCCCTGGATCGGTAATGCTGACACACACTGTACTCAAAGGATTTATAACAGAGTAGCAATCACACACTCTTTACATCGAATGTCTCAAAAGTGAACTTATTACAATAAATATGGCTTAAGACCATCTAAATAAGATAACAACGGAAGACTTGGAAGATAAGTGAGTCCATCAACTCCAACGGCATTGCTGAGGTGCACAACAACGACCTATCACACCTTTACTCGTCGTCTGAACTTATTACAATGGAATATGCTGGCACTATAACACAGTAGAGCAATGAATAGATAAATGCTATCACTACATGCATATATGGCTGGTGGTAAGGCTCTATGGTTATATTGTTTTGCGAAAAGACAATTTTTCCCTACAGCAAAGGAATTTATTTATTTAACTATCATGGTGGTTGAACAACATTGAGAAAGTACCTCCAACTCAATCCCAATTAAAAGTAATTATCAACCGAACAAATTAAGTTAGAGTGATGAGATACTTATGATAATCCAAGTACTAGATACTCAAGATGTCCATAACCAGGGACACGGCTAACCATGATTAGATTGCGCACTCTGCAGAGGTTTGCGCACTTTTCCCCACAAGACTCGATCTCCTTTGTTGGATTTCTCGCACTTCATGTTGTTTGAGAAACGGATGACCGGGACACGGTCTTTCAGAAGAATTAACTCTAACCCCGGGTAGACAGTAACAACCTACATCCCTCTACATCTGCTAGCCTACCATTGGAAGAGGTCGTGCAACTTACTCAAATATGCTAGAGCCCATAATAGCTTGTGGCTGCACACGGAAGTTTCTAGCATGAAATATCTCAGATCCCTTTGAGCCTGGTGATACATCCATTTTGCATCATGCTTTTATATCGATATTTACCGCATTATGGGCTGTTATTTCATGTTATGTCACAATACTTATGGCTATTCTCTTTTATTTTACAAGGTTTACATGAAGAGGGAGAATGCGGCGGTTTGGAATTACAGAAATTTGGAAAAGGAGCAAATATTGGAGACCTATTATGCGCAACTCCAAAAGTCCTGAAACTCCATGGAATATCTAAAATAAATAAAGAAAAATCGTCGCCAAAGATGAAGGCCAGGGGGCCCACACCCTACTCACGAGGGTGGGGGGCGCCCCCCTCCTGGGGCGTGCCCCACTACCTCGTGGACCCCCTGGTGGCTCTCCGACGCCCATCTTCTCCTTTATGAAGTCTTTTGATGAGAAAAAAAATAAGAAGCAACCTTTCAGGACGAAAGTCCGCCGCCACGAGGCGGAACCTTGGCGGAACAAATCTAGGGCTCCGGTAGAGCTGTTCTGCCCGGCACACTTCCCTCCGGGAGGGGGAAATCATCGTCATCGTCATCACCAATGCTCCTCTCATCGGGAGAGGGCAATCTCCATCAACATCTTCACCAGCACCATCTCATCTCCAAACCCTAGTTCATCTCGTGTATCCAATTCTTGTCTCCAAGTCCGGGATTGGTGCTAGTAGGTTGCTAGTATTGTTGATTACTCCTTGTAGTTGATGCTAGTTAGTTTATTTATTCAAAGATCATATGTTCAGATCCTTTATGCATATTATTACCCATCTGATTATGAACATGAATATGCTTTGTGAGTAGTTACGTTTGTTCCTGAGGACAAGGGAGAAGTCTTGCTATTAGTAGTCATGTGAATTTGGTATTCGTTCGATATTTTGATGAGATGTATTTTGTCTAGCCTCTAGTGGTGTTATGTGAACGTCGACTACATAACACTTCACCATTATTTGTGGCCTAGAGGAAGGCATTGGGAAGTAATAAGTACATGATGGGTTGCTAGAGTGACAGAAGCTTAAACCCTAGTTTATGCGTTGCTTCGTAAGGAGCTGATTTGGATCCATATGTTCCATGCTATGGTTAGGTTTACCTTAATACTTTTTTTGTAGTTGCGGATGCTTGCAATAGAGGTTAATCATAATTGGGATGCTTGTTCAAGTAAGAACAGCACCCAAGCACCGGTCCACCCACATATCAAATTATCAAAGTACCGAACGCGAATCATATGAACGTGATGAAAACTAGCTTGACGATATTCCCATGTGTCCTCGGGAGCGCTTTTCCTATTATTAGAGTTTATCCAGGCTTCTCCTTTGCTACAAAAAGGATTGGGCCACCTTGCTGTACCTTATTTACTTTAGTTACTTGTTGCTCGTTAAAATTTATCTTATCACAAAACTACCTGTTACCACTTATTTCAATACTTGCAGAGAATACCTTGCTGAAAACTGCTTATCATTTCCTTCCGCTCCTCGTTGGGTTCGAGACTCTTACATATCGAAAGGACCAAGATAGATCCCCTATACTTGTGGGTCATCAAGACTCTTTTCTGGCGCCGTTGCCGGGGAGTGTAGCGCCTTTGTTAGGTGGAATTTGGGAGGGAAAAATTTATATAGTGTGCTGAAATTTACTGTCACTTGTTACTATGGAAAGTAATTCTGTGAGGGGCTTGTTCGGGGTATCTTCACCTCGTCCAGTAGAGCAAAGAGTTGCTCCTCAACCTACTGAACCTATTGAAAATGAAATTCCTTTTGAAATTCCTTGGTATGATGGAAAAACTGCTAGCTAATCCTTTTACGGAGATGGAACAAAGCATCCCGATGAGCACTTAATATATGTGGATGAAGTTTGTGGATTATTTAAGCTTGCGGTATACCCAATAGCGTTGCTAAGAAGAAGGTCTTCCCTTTATCTTTGAAGGGAGACGCATTGACATGGTATAGGCTATGTGATGATATGAGATCATGGAACTATAAAAGATTGAAATTGGAATTTCATCAAAAGTATTATCCTATGCATCTTGTTCGCCATTGATCGCAATTATATATATAATTTTTAGCCTCGCGAAGGAGAAAGCATCGCTCAAGCTTGGGGGAGGCTTAAATCAATGTTATATTCATGCCCCAATCATGAGATTCCAAGAGAAATAATTATTCAAAGTTTTTATGCTCGGCTTTCTCATAATAATCAAACCTTGCTCGATACTTCTTGTGCTGGCTCTTTTATGATGAAGAATATTGAATTCAGATGGAATTCATTGGATAGAATTAAATGCAACTCTGAAGATTGGGACCTTGACGAAGGTCAGGAGTCAGGTATGACACCTAAGTTAGATTGTGTTAAATCTTTTATGGATACTGATATTTTCTGTAAGTTTAGCCCTAAATATGGACTTGACTCTGAGATAGTATGTCGGGGAGGCTGATCGGACCCACGAACACCTATGGGACCGGCGAGTCGAGTCCCTTGTGGTTCGGAGGGGGGCGGAGATCGCACGAAGAGCGGATCGAGGCGACGCACACAAGAAGTTTACCCAGCTTCGGAGCTCTCCAGAGAGATAATACTCCTACTGCTGCTTGTCTGATTGTATTGTGTTCTTGCTAGGGAGCACGGAGAGCTACAAAACCTAGCGTGAGTGTCTCTGGTCTCGAATGAGTTGAACCGACCGACCCCCCTCTACGTTGCGCATGGGCCTCCTTTTATATGCTCAAGGGGTCTCTGACAGGTGGCAACGTAGATGAGGGTACAAATGGAAAAACAGTAGTTGGTACACCTACTTGAACGGTGTACAGTGCATTATACCTAACTCTGATGGCAAGGGACAAAAGCATTAAATGCCCGTCCCTGTCGCCTAAACAAAGGCAACAGGGACCGTCGGGGCGCCACCGTTTGCCACGATGGTAGGCTTGTCGGCGCCGCTTATCACTGCTCCCGGCTGGCTGCCTGACCTCTTGACACGCAGCGCATGGAATGGTCCCATGGCGACACGTTGATGGATGAGCTGGAGCGGAGATGAAGAGAGGTTACTGCCGCGGCAAGTGCCTTGCCGCGGCTGAATCCTTGTCGCGTCCGGAGGCTTGTCGCGCTCCGAGCCTTCCCGGCAAGCTCCTCTTGCCGGGGTCTTGTCTTCTGCGTGCCTTGAGTGGCTTTCCCGGCAAGCTCCTCTTGCCGGGGCCTTGTCTTCTTAGTTAAATACTTTGTTGTTGAATGGCTCCACAGGAACCACGGAGGATCTTGGTGGTGACCAGGCAAGCCCTGCCGCGGGGTGCTGCAACTGCCCGTGCATGAGTTCGGGATACTAGGGTACCCCTACTCTAGTACACCGACAGGAGCCCCCGGGCCTCGGCCGCACACGGTGCCGAGCGCTGTCGGGCCAGGCCCAAAAACAGTGCACGGTCAAACGCGGCCTTGATCACGCCCGTAACTCACCCGGACCCACCACGTCCCCCACTAACGGCACGCACCGAGCGTGGCGTCGTGTGAGAGATCGTGGGGCGAGGTCGTGGGGGTTTCTTTATTAGGAAAAGCGGAACATCCGCCCCCTCTCCCTCCTTATAAACAGGGGAAACAGGGGCAGGTCGCCCACCTCGCCATTGCTGTCTTGTCCTGAAAACCACCGCCACTCCCCCCTGCCTCACTAGTGCGAAGAGAGCAGCACTCCGCCCCCTTTCGACAGAGCGCCATCAACGCCGTCGATCTCCTCCACTGCCTCCGCCATGGCTCCGAAAGCCGACAAGGGGAAGGGCATGAAGTCGGCCGAGGCACAGCGGCTCGCTGCACTGCGAAAGGAGCGGGCCATCTTCTCCCCCCAGCTCGACGTAAAGGAGCTGAGGGAGGGCTTCTACCTCTTCAGGTCGACGGAGACGCGTGCGCATCCGTGCACGAAGGTACTCCCCGCCACCGCTTCGCAATTAGTCCCAACTGGGTATCCTTTCTTTGCCCTTTTCTTCTATTGCGGGCTCTGCCCGCCCTTTTCTGAATTCTTCTGCGACATTATGAACACCTACGGGTTCCGCCTCCTTGATTTCACCCCCAACGCCATTCTGACCATGGCAGTTTTCACACACCTTTGCGAAAACTTTGTCGGGATCCACCCCAACGTAGCCCTCTTCCGCCACTTCTTCATGCCCCGCGTTGAGAGAGGGAGCCGCTTGCGGAGGGATTGCTTGGGTCTCTGTGGTCGGCAAGAAGGAGGCCTATCTGGAAGGAGAGTTCCGCAGCAAGTGGGAGGAGTGGAGAGCCAATTGGTGTTGGATCGTGAGGAGAACCCGCAGCCCTTCATCGCCAGGCGCTAAGCCCCAATAGTCTTGGCGGCAACGATTGGAGCAACTTGGCGCCGGAGGATGCTAGGTTGAAGATAGCTGTGACCCGGATTTTGCGCCTCAGGCTTGCCGGACTCATCGTAGGCGCAGTTGGCGCAGATTTCCTTCGCCGCCGCATTGCTCCCTTGCAGGAGAGGAGGAGACCTGCTTGGGAGTTCCAAAACGCAGCGGACATCATGAGGCTGTGCCCGGGCCTTAACTGGAATTTCACCGTCTTGGAGTTGGATGCGATGCTGCTAGAGCTGTTCAAGAACGACCCCGATCACCCCGAGTAGTTTAGGTCGCCGAGGGGGGTCGTCCCATTGTGCAACAACTCTGTGCTCGACCGCATCCGCGCCATGATGCCGTTGTGCGATTCCCATGGGATCGTTCCAACCTGGCAAGAGCCTTCCGACGACATCGTGCGGCAGTTCTTCGACAGCTTGGAAGAAATGCCGATCCGCCCCGACGAGCAGAAGAAGCTCACCCGCGACACCACCGACGAAGATATGGTGCGCATTGCCACCAGGCTGGAGGAGGCGGCAGCAGCTGCTGCCGCTGGTGTCTACGGGTACACCGTGGAGGAGGCAGATGCAGCCGAGGCGGCAAGCCTTGCCGAGCGAAGGGAGTTCGCCGGCGAGGAAGAGCTTGCCGCACCCGAGGCCGAAGTCGGCGAACCAGCCGAGGGCGCTTCTTCCCCACCATCCAGCGGCTTGCCGCAAACGGAGCCGGCTCCGTAAAGAGGCGTCTCAAGAAGGCGGAGACGAGACGGGCGGCAGAGCGGGCCCATTGACCGCAGCACCGCGCGACGCGCTCTACCGCGGCAAGCGATGTTGCCGCGGGAGCACCCCACACTGCTGCGACAACTGGGGCGGGATCCTCCCAGGCCACCGCCGACGCCTCCGCCAAGCGGCCAAGAGAGGCCACTCCTCCGCCTCATCGCACCGGAGGCGAGCCGGAGTTCGACTTCTCCGCGCTTAGCTCTGAGGAGGAAGAAGAAGAGTAAGCTTCAATATTGTGCTTGTATTTCTTCAATTTTGTTGCTTCATCTTGAATCTGATTTGCTTCGTTCTGAACTCTTTCCTTTCTAGGACGCTGGCCCAGAGAGCGTCGAAGAGAGCCAAGACCCCGGTGGTCGTCGTTGAGGACGATCCACCCGTGGCAACAGGAGGCGCGTCTGAGGCCCCCTTGCTGGATCCGGCAACCCTTCCTCGTGAGCAGCCCCAGACAGCCCCAGTAAGTATGCGGTTTTCTCCTTCTTGTTAGGTGTGCATGGATGCTCCTTCTTCATTGATATCTGTTGTTGGTTTGTGTAGGAGCAGAGCAGCCTCATCAGGAGGGCTCGGAAGCCGCCCCTGAAATTCTATCTGCTTTGACTACGCCGCCAAGGGAGGATTCTCCGGCAAGGGAGCGTCCTCCGGCAAGGGAGGCTACTCCCGCAAGGGACAACACCAGTGACTCTCCAGTGGTCGAGACCATGGCTGCAGATCCCATTGTAGGTAATCCTCTTGCGCGAAAATTTCCCTTGGGCTTGTTTTCTTCTGTTTTTCTTTTCGAACATTTGCTTGACTGTTCTTTCTTTGTCTGACGCAGAGCCGATGGAGACCGAGGTCATTTGGCGAGGAAGACGCCTGTGAAGCTCTTGAAGAAGCCGCCGTCGTGGAAGAAGAGGCCATCATTGTGAGCCCGCTGCGAGGAGGCCACCGAGGCTGCCACCGCAGAAGTGGCGAGGGTCTGGCGATCGTGACCGACGGCCACAGGCCGCAGGAGCGCCAGCGCTACATCGACCGCCGACTCCCTTGGCTTGCTGCAGCGTCGAGCTCAAAAGCCCGGCCAGCGCCTACTTGAAGGCCGGCGACGGCGTCTTCATCAAGCTCCCATGGGAGTCGAGCTCCAGGGCGCCGGTCGAAGGAGAGACCTTCGACGGAGAGCTGCTCGCCTCCGCTGGGCTGACACTGGTGGACGCGCCAAGCAGCAGCAGCGGCGAGTCCGAGGAGGAGCAGCTGTTGAAGAAGCTGCTGTCGCTCTACCGCGCCCGGCAAGCCAAGTTGGAGTCAGGGAAGCACTTGTCGCGAGGCGGGAGCAGAACATGGAGAAGCGCCTGAGAAGAGCTCGAGGCGCCAACCAAGAAGCTCTCCGGTCCTTGGAGGAGGAGCGGGAGCAACTTCGCCGAGGCGCCGGCCTTCATCCTCGAGAAGGCCGCGGTGAGGAGGAGCAGCGCCTTGCCGCCGAGAAGCTGTCCGCGCAGGAAAGCGAGCTGGCGCAGCGGAAGGTCAACCTGGACAGCCACGAGGAAGAGCTTGTCGTGCGCGAGGAGTCACTTGGCGGGGCTCTTAAGGAAGCGAAAGATGTTGCCGCAGCCGCCGAGTCCGCCAAGAAAGAGTTGGAGGCGAAGGTGACGTAGCTGGAGGCCAGTCTCCAGAACAGCGGCGAGGAGCTTGCGGCGCTCAAGCCTGGCCTTGAAGGGCGCTTACACTCTTGGCGAGCTGCAGGCCGTCTCGCTGATAGGGAGCAAGGAGCTCGGCGCCGCCAAAGATTCCAAGGCAGATCTTGATTTGAAGCTGACCACTCGACAGCAGACGGCTGGGCGGCGCCAAGGAGCGGGAGGTGGGCCTGTTGGAGCAGATCAAGGCCAACGAGGAGCTCTTTGGCGGCAGCTGTTGCCACCCAGAGCGCCTTGAGGGAGAGTGTGGACCACTGGACCGAAGGTCTTGTGGACACTGCTGCCGCCATCCACAACGAGCTGATGGAGCTAGGGATGGTGGATCTCGGATACTCCTCCGACGAGCATCTCCAACCCAGCACCAAGCTTAGCTTATTCTTCAAGGGCCTGGTGACGGGCCTCCAGCGACTCCGGGAAGAGGTCCCAAAGCAGCTGGCCGAGGAATCACGCCAGATCTGTGCAGGAGCCCTCGGAAGGTGTTGATGAAGGTGGCCTTCCGCAATCCAGGCCTCAACCTCAGCAGGCGTCCTCGAGATCCTTGCCGCCAGATGCCCGGCGTGGGCGCTCAAAGCCCTTGTCGCACCCATTGTGGACAAGGTCAACAAGATCAAGCGGGTTGATGGCGACCGCGTAGACTAGGCCGCCAATTTTATCTTTTCCTTGTCGTTGCTGATCATGTTTAGAAAAATTTATTAGATCTGCGACAAGCTTATTTTGTAATATAACTCTATCTTCGGCGATGATTGCAATGTTATTTCCTTTACTTGATTCCTTCCTTTGTACGTTTTTGCCCTACGCTTTTAGGGAACTTGTCGGTGCAGGCACCTTTGCCGCGAGCGCTGAGTGCGGAACGTCAGCAGCCTGCTGGCGGTGCCGCCTCCGACAAGCAACCTTGTCGCGACTAGCTGCAGCTCACTTAAGTTGTTGAGCGGACTCGAAACAAAGTAAGGGCGCAACTAGCCTGCGAGTTGGTTCCTCTGCGCACATGTTTTCCATACAAAGTACTATCGTTCGAGGAAGATAACTTAAAAATTTAAGAACTGATTGCTCAAACTTGGGCAACTTAGCTTTTCTGTCGTTTGCTTCCCGATAAGGCGAAACTTCCTCGAGCAACACTTGGACCATAGTAGTATCTTCTCCTTACCCCCTGGTTAACTTGTGCGCGAGGGAACCTTCCTTTCTTTGAGAAAAGAGAAAGAAGAGAAAATAAAGTTATGGAGCCCAGCGGCTCGATATTGCTTACCGGGTGTGGGTGCTGCACAAAGTGTTAGCCAAAACATGCAATAAAATGATGAAAGCATGAATTTGACAAGTTATGCGCAACACATGAGCTTTCTTGATGCGCAGTCTGCGCCCGGCTTTGTACAAAGGATTACATGCAACAGCGGCAAGACTTGTACAAAAGGTGGTTGCTTGAACAGGTTCGACAACCGCGCATCTGAGTAAAACTTACGAAGATGCTCAATATTCAGGAGTTGCTCACGGAATGCCATCTTCGGTCTCAAAGCGGACAACGCCGAGCCTAGTGACTCGTTTCACCCGATAGGAACCTTCCGCCAAGGCGTCAACTTGTTTGAATTCTTGGCGGACTGAACGCGCGCCCGAAGAACAAGGTCGCCTTCCTCGAGGCTTACGGCACTAACTGCGGCTATGGTAGCGGCGCAAAGCTTCTTGATAACGAGCAGCTCGTGCAATGGCTTTGAAGGCGATCTTCCTCAAGGAGCAGCGCGTCATCTTGTCGCAGCTGCTCTTGCTCAAGCTCATCATAAACGAGCACTTGAGGCGATCCGTATCCCCGAGTTCCGTGGGAGAACTGCCTCTGCTCCATAGACTAGAGCGAAAGGTGTGCGGCGGTGGCTCGATTTGGCGTCGTCCTAATCGACCAAAGAACCACCGGCAGCTCCTCAATCGATTTCTTCCGCAATTGTGCAGCTGGCCGAAAGTTCTTGTCTTGAGCCGCGCAGCACTTGACATTGCCCTCTGCTTGACCGTTGCTTCTCGGATGAGCAAGCGAAGCAAAGCGGAACCTTGGCGTAAGATCTTGGACATCTTGCATGAAGGTGCGACTCGTAAATTGTGTGCCGTTGTCGGTGATGATCCTCTTAGGGATTCCGAAACGGCAAACAATCGACCTAAAGAACTTGACTGCTGTTGTCTTTGTCACCTTCCTCCTTTGCTTCCACTTCGGCCACTTTGTGAACTTGTCGATGGCAGCGTACAAGTACTCAAAGCCCGACAACTTCGGGGAAGGGGCCGAGGATGTCGAACCCCAGACCGAAAATGGCGGGATAAAGGGATCGTCTGGAGAGCTTGAGCTGGCTGGTGTATCTGTTTGGAATGGGCGCACGCTTCACACTTGGTTACTTGTGCAGTTGCATCTGGAGGGCTGTCGGCGAGAAGAAACCTTCTTGGGAAAGCTTTGCGGCAAGTGCTCTTGGCGCCAATGTGATGACCACATATGCCTCCATGTATCTCTGCCAACAGCTTTTGTCCATCTTCTGGCAAATACACTTCAATTTCACACCGTTGAGTCTTCTTACATGCAGTGTCTTTGTCGACAAACTGGTACATACTTGACTCGCCGGGCTACTCTTTCCGCTTCTTCTTGCTCTTGAGAAGTTCTCTCTGTCTGAAGGAAATGGACAATCTCTTTGTGCCCATCTTTGGAGCTTGCGGCTCGACAACAAGGACTAAAGGCACATCTGCTGCTGCGGGAACATCAGCTTCCACGGCAAGAACCTGCGGTTCAGCCGGAGCTTAGCGTTCCCGGCAAGCTTGCCGGAGCAAAACTTGTCGGGGGCGTCTGCTTCAACGAAACAAACCCTGGGGCTTGTCAGAGCGGGCTGCCCCTCAGCACTGTTGGTGTTGATCTTGGGGACCTTCGCGGCGGCGGCTTCGGGAAGCTCTGCCGGGAAGTAGTCACCAGAGATCAACTTCCTCTTCTTGCTCTGTCCAGTTGATGGTGTTACGGTTGGTTGAGTCAGCTTGAGCACGAAATCCTGGTTCCACAGGCAACTTAAGTCTGCGCACTTTGACGACCATCGGCAATATCATTACGAGCTCTTGGAACATGTTCCATTTGTAGGCCGTCAAAGTGTTCTTCTAGCTTCCTCACTTCATCAACGCAGGCTTCCATCAATGGACTCTGATAATCTTTGTTCACTTGGCGGACGACAAGCTGCGAGTCACCCCTGACAATATGCTTCTTGATCCCAAGGTCCACTGCGATCCTGAGACCGGCAAGCAAACCTTCATACTCTGCAGTATTGTTTGTTCCTTGCTCCATGGGAAAGTGCATCTGGACTACGTACTTGAGGTGCTCTCCGGTGGGTGCGACAAGCAAGACGCCCGGCACCGGCGCCTTATGGCGAGAAGGCACCATCAAAGTACATCAGCCACTCTTTGCTTGCTTCCTTGGCGGGAATGCTCGTCTGGAATTTCTTCATCTGGTGTTGGGTCCATTCCGCTATGAACTCCGCCAATGCTCTGCTTTGGATAGTTGGCGATGCTTTCAAACTTGAGGCCAAAGCTTGGCGGTTCAGTGCCCACTCGACAATCTTGCACTGTAAACCACGGATTACTGCGGTATCCTCTTCAGCGGAAGCGAGTGACAAGCTGTGATCTCATGTGCACGAAAGTAATGGCGCAGCTTTCTCGAGGCCATGAGAAGGCCGTAAAGCAATTTCTGCACACAGTACCTTGATCTAGCCCCCTGCGAAGGGAACCGACAAAGTAAGCTGGCGCTGCACCATCCTTTGCATCTACTCATGCATCTGCGCAGATCCGTCCTTGTCGGGACCAGGAGCTTGTCGTGAAGCCCCACGCTTGTCATTTGGATGTGTCTTCCGTGGTTGCTAGCTCATTATCCGCCTCCCTCTCCGCTACTAACGAGCACTAACCACTTGATTGGTTGCCGCTATATATAGCAACAACTTCTCTTGTGGCTTAGGTGCGACAAGTGTTGGAGTGGAGGACAGGTATCTCTTCAAGTCTGCGTAGCAGCCTCCGCTTTGGGAGTCCATTTCATTGGACCTGCCTTTTTAAAATCTTGAAAAATGGCGGGGCGCGTTCAGCAGAACCTAGAGATAAACCTGCGAGAGCGGCCACGCAACCGGCAAGTCTTCGTACATCCTTGGCGCTTTGGTGCTTCAATCTGCTCAATGGCCTTGATCTTGTCGGGATTGGCTTCAATTCCTCGCTGAGACACGAAGAACCGAGAAGCTTGCGGAAGGGACTCGAACACGCACTTCTCGGGGTTGAGCTTGAGGTTGATCTTGCGCAGATTTGCAAAGGTCTCATCAAATCTTGAACCCGGAGTTGCTTTGTCCTTGCTCTTGACCACTATGTCATCCATGTAGGCTTCTACATTTACGTGCATTTGCGGCTCAAAAGCGTCATGGACTACTCTTGCAAGCGTTGAACCAGCATTCTTCAAACCGAAAGGCATCCGTATGAAACGATTATGTGCCACATGGAGTAATGAATGCGGTCTTCTCCTCATCTTCTTCTGCCATGAAGATCTGATGATATCCTGAGTATGCATCAAGAAATGAAAGCAAATCACAACCAGCCGTGGAGTCAACAATCTGATCGATGCGCGGCAAGGGAAACGGGTCTTTGGGGCAAGCTTTATTAACATCCGTGAAGTCAATACAAAGTCTCCATTTCCCATTTGCCTTGCGCACAACTACAGGATTGGCCAACCACGTAGGATGGAGCACCCCTCTGACAAGGCCTGCTGCTTCCAATTTCTTGATCTCTTCTACTATGAATTCTTGGCGCTCCTTTGCACGCTTCACGACTTTACGCTTGACGGGTCGCAGCGTGAGGACAGACAGCAAGGCGGTGCTCAATCACTTTCACAGGAACACGGGGATGTCGGGCGGTTGCCATGCAAACCGCGTCGACGTTCGCCCATGAGGAAAGCAGCGAAGCGCCTTCCTATTTAGGGTCGAGAGAGGCATTGATGGTGAAGGTACCACGGTGCCATCCTCCTTAGCGAACACCTTCTTGGTCTTTAGCGGAGCTGCCATCGTCTTCTTGCACTTGCCGGTGGAGCTCGATGGTGCATCCTCGACGGTAGCGCAGCACTCCGAAGAGGTGCGCTTGCTGGAGTGGGCATCAGAGCTCTTGTCGGACTTGGTCTTCTTCTTCCCCCCGGGAGCTTCAGCGGCTAGTGTTTTGCTTTCTGTTGCAGCTGCTGCATCCCGGTAGATCTTGTCGGCGCAGATAAGAGCAACCTTCTTGTCGCCATGGACAGAGATGATGCTTATCGGGCCTGGCATCTTGAGTAAGTTGTATGCGTAGTGAGAGGCTGCCATGAACTTGGTAAGTGCTGGACTGCCAAGTATCCCATTGTAAGGCAATGGGAAATCAGCAACGTCGAATGTGACCCTCTCAGTCCTAAAGTTCAGCTCGCTGCCAAATGTTACCCGACAGCGTAATCTTCCCCTTCGCTTGCTCCTTCCCGGATTGATTCCTTGGAATGTGCGATCTCTTCGAGCTGTTGTCGGGGATCTGAAGCTTACGGAGCACCGCGGAGGAGATCAGGTTCGCCGTCCCGCCGTCAACTAGCATCTTGGTGGCGTTGAGGTTCGCGGATAGTTGGTGAGACCAACATCGGCAAGCACCCGACCCGCGATTATGCGATCGGTGGTCCTCAATATCAAAGATGATAGGCGTCTTTGGACCACTTCGAAGGCTTGCGTGACTCTACAGATGGTTCAGCTGCATTAACTTCCCGCATCCACTGCTTGAGTTGGCGGTGGGAAGTATGCAGGGAAGCACCTCCGTCAACGCAGAGGACCTTTGTAGCTTTCTGAAACTCCTGCTCATCGGTCTCGTCGTCTTCCATATCTTCGTCATCGTCGTCATCTTCATCCTTGTCGCGGCCTGTCTCCTTGCCGCTGCTTGGCCTTGCCGCGGCGTCCTCCCCGGCCGGGACGTTTCTTGCTGGCTCCTCCAGCACCTTCCTGGGCCTTGTCCTTGTCGCGCCGCTCGTACTCAGCCTTCTGTTGTTCAACAAGCTGCTCGACTTTCTTGCAGCTCTGGAGGTCATGGCCCTTGGTGCGGTGGATCTTGCAAGATGCTTGCCGGAGCCGTCCTGCTTGTCGGCGGCCGCCACAGACTGGTGATTGGCGCTAGCGGCAACCTCCTTGCCGGAGCCACCAGCCTTGGCGTTCTTGTCGCCACCTCCGTTGCCGGACTGCTCAACAGCTAGCACTTCTTTGCCTTTCTTTTTCATGTTGCCCCGCCGCCGGCTCTTCTTTCTTGGGGCGGTATCCTCCTTGTCGAGATCCTGTTTACGCATTCTCTCACGAGTCTCCTCCCTTCCTCAAAGACGTGCACACTTGTCGGCCAAGGCATACAGACTCAGCGACGTCCTTGACTTTGCACATCGCCATCTCCTCCCTCATCCTGCGGTTCCGCATGTTACGATGAAAGCAGCTGATCACCTTGGCGAGGTGGACATGCAGGATGTTGTAGTGCACACGGCTGAATCTCTGAATGAACTTGCAGAGGACTCTCCTTCCTTACAGGCGGCGGATGAAGGTCACTTTCTTGGCCATGAGGCTTGTGGCCGCCTGTGAAGGCGCCAACAAACTAATGGCATAAATATGCCCAAGAGGATATGGAGCTGTCCGGCAAGTGCATGAGCCAAGATCTGACATTGGACTTGAGTACCAGTGGGAAGTAGTTGGCGAGGATCTTGTCGTCTCGTCCCCCCGCAGCTTGCACCGCGATGGTGTAGATGCTTGAGGAACTCCGACGGATCGTCCTGCCATCGTACTTCTACGCACGTCGGCTTGAAATTCTTGTTGCTTTGAGCCTTTGGACTTGCCGCAGCTCACGAGTGAACGCAGGGCAACCTACCGCGTACGGCAAGTCGCCTGGTTCCCCTGGCGCATGCATATCGACAGAAGGCCCAGCGCGCTTGTCGTGTTGACGTCGCGCTTCTCTTCGGCGCTCGATGCGAGTTTGAGCGTCTTCTTGTTGTCGTTTGTGAAGAACTTGGCACTGATCGCGGCGAGCTCGTGGATCCGATGGCCTTGATGGAGTCATTGTCGAGGTGGATCCGGCGAGTCGGCGATCTTGGCCTTCGGGGTGGAGAGTGCATAGCGGTTGCACCTCCGCAAGTCTCGTCGCCACCGGCTCGTGCCTTGTCGTCTTGCCGCGGCAATGATGTAGTTGGTTGCCGCGGAGCGTCGCCGTTGGCAAAGCCGATGAGACTCTGTATGGTGGCCCTCCATTCGTCGACCTTGTCGGCCGTTGGAGGGTAATCCAGAAGCAGCTGAGCTCTTGCCAGAGCTTCCGCTGGAGTAGTGGGTGGCAATGGTTAATGGTGCGAGGAGCGGGATATGCTCGGACTTCTAACTATGTTAGAAGGAGCAGCATCCCGTCCAGGCGACCGTACCTCGCCCGTGCCAGCATGCTGGCGTGCACGCTGGTCTTGATCCAACGAGCGCATGGTATTGTGAATACCATGACGCTGTTGGTCCCGCAGCTCCGGAGATGGGCGCGGGACATGTGCGGACGCCGAGGTTTGCGCAGCCTTGTCCTTGGACTTGGCAGCGTCACGAACTCCTTCGCCGGCGCCCGTTCTTCCGCCAGTGTTTGCTCCACCACCCGTTTGCTCCGGTGATGGTGGGTACGACGCGGACGGCTCTGCTACCGCCGAAGCCTTCTTCTTCGGTGGCATGTTGATGAAGATGTTGCTCGTGTGAACACCGGATCAGGTTCACACAGCCTCGACGCCCCCTACCTGGCGTGCCAAAGATGTCAGGGAGGCTGATCGGACCCACGAACACCTATGGGACCGGCGGGCCGAGTCCCTTGTGGTTCGGAGGGGGGCGGAGATCGCACGAAGAGCGGATCGAGGCGGCTTACACGAGCAGTTTACCCAGCTTTGGAGCTCTCCGGAGATAATACTCCCTCTTTGCTTATGCGATTGTATTGTGTTCTTTCTAGGGAGCACGGAGAGCTACAAAACCTAGCGTGAGTGTCTCTGGTCTCGAATGAGTCGAACCGACCGACCCCCCTCTACGTTGCGCATGGGCCTCCTTTTATATGCTCAAGGGGTCTCCGACAGGTGGCAACGTAGATGAGGGTAGAAATGGAAAAACAGTAGTTGGTACACCTACTTGAGCGATTATCTGATGCAATATACCTAACTCGACGGCAAGGGACAAAAGCATGAAATGCTCGTCCTGTCGCCCTAACAGTCTGCTTGAGGACCGTCGGGGCGCCACCGTTTGCCACGATGGTAGGCTTGTCGGTGCCGCTTATCGCTGCTCCCCATTGGCTGCACTGACCTCTTGACCTGTAGCGCATGGAATGGTCCCATGGCGACACGCGTTGATGGATGAGCTGGGCGGAGATGAAGAGAGGTTACTGCCGCGGCAAGCTGCCTTGCCGCGGCTGAATCCTTGTCGCGTCCGGAGGCTTGTCGGCGCTCGAGCCTTCCGGCAAGCTCCTCTTGCCGGGTCTTGTCTTCTGCATGCCTTGAGTGGCTTTCCCGGCAAGCTCCTCTTGCCGGGAACTTGTCTTCTTGGTTAAATACTTTTTTCTTGAATGGCTCCACAGGAACCACGGAGGATCTTGGTGGTGACCAGGCAAGCCCTACCGCGGGGTGCTGCAACTGCCCGTGCACGAGTTCGGGATACTAGGGTACCCCTACTCTAGTACACCGACATAGTAGCTTCTTTCTGTGAATCTTTTGCTACTTATGTTGATCTCCCCAAGGAGAAGTGGTTTAAATATCATCCTCCCATAGAAGTAAAAGTAGCTGCACCTATTAAAGTTGAAGAAAAGACTGTCACTTATAATGATCCTATTGTTAACACTTCTTATGTTGAGAAACCACCTTTCCCTGTTAGAATAAAGGATCATGCTAAAGCTTCAACTGTTGTTCGTAAAAGCAATATTAGAACTTATGCACCTCCTGAGAAAGTTAAATTAGAACCTAATATTGCTATTGTTAAAGATCTCTTGTCTGATAATATTGATGGGCATGTTATTCAGTTCTGTGGTGAAACTGCTAGAATTGCTAAACCGTGTGCTAAATATAAACATAGACCTGTGGTAGGCGTGCCTGTCATTTCTGTTAAAATAGGAGATCATTGTTATCATGGCTTATGTGATATGGGCGCTAGTGCTAGCAATACCCATTGACTTATACAAAGAAATTATGCATGATATTGCACCTATTGAGTTAGAAGAAATTGATGTCACAATTAAACTTGCCAATAGAGATACTATTTCACCAATTGGGATTGTTAGAGATGTCGAAGTCTTGTGTGGGAAAACTAAATATCCCGCTGATTTTCTTGTGCTTGGTTCTCCACAAGATAGCTTTTGTCCCATTATATTTGGTAGACCCTTCTTGAACACTGTTAATGCTAGAATAGATTGCGAAAAGAATGATGTTACTATTGGCTTGGATGATATGGTTCATGAGTTTCATTTGTCTAAATTTAGCAAACAACATCGTGAGGAAGAATTGCCTGGCAAGGATGAAATTATTGGTCTTGCTTCTATTGTTGTACCTCCTAGTGATCCTTTAGAACACTATTTGCTAGACCATGAAAATGATATGTTCATGAATGAAAGAAGGGAAATAGATGAAGTATTCTTTAAATAGGAACCTATTCTTGAACATAATTTGCCTGTTGAAATCCTAGGGGATCCTCCTCCACCCAAGGGTGATGCCGTGTTTGAGCTTAAACTGTTGCCTGATAATCTTAACTATGCTTATCTTGATGAAAAGAAAACATATCCTGTTATTATTAGTGCTAACTTTTCAGAGCATGAAGAAGAAAGATTATTGAAAACTCTGAAGAAGCACCGTGCCGCTATTGGATATACTCTTGATGATCTTAAGGGCATTAGTCCCACTCTGTGTCAACATAAAATAAATTTGGAAGCGGATGCCAAACCAGTTCGTGATCCTCAACGATGTTTGAATCCTAAAATGAAAGAAGTGGTAAGAAAAGAAATACTCAAGCTTACGAAGGCGGTATAATTTATCCCGTTCTTGATAGTCGATTGGGTAAGTCCTGTCCATTGTGTCCCTAAGAAGGGAGGTATTACTGTTGTCCCTAATGATAAAGATGAATTGATCCCGCAAAGAATTATCACAGGTTATAGGCTGGTAATTGATTTCCGCAAATTAAATAAAGCTACTAAGAAAGATCATTACCCCTTACCTTTTATTGATCAAATGCTCGAAAGATTATGCATACATACATTATTGCTTTCTAGATGGTTATTCTGGTTTCTCTCAAATACCTGTGTCGGCTAAAGATCAACCGAAGACTATTTTTACATGCCCTTTTAGTACTTTTGCTTATAGACGTATGACTTTTGGTTTATGTAACGCACCTGCTACCTTTCAAAGATGCATGATGGCTATATTCTCTGATTTTTGTGAAAAAATTTGTGAGGTTTTCATGGACGATTTTTCCGTCTATGGTTCCTCTTTTGATGATTGCTTGAGCAATCTTGATCGAGTTTTGCAGAGATGTGAAGAAACTAATTTTGTCTTTAATTGGGAAAAGTGCATGGTTAATGAAGGTATTGCCTTGGGGCACAAAGTTTCTGAAAGAGGTATTGAAGTTGATAAAGCCAAGGTTGATGCTATTGAAAAGATGCCATGTCCCAAGGACATCAAAGGTATAAGAACTTTCCTTGGTCACGCCGTATTTTATAGGAGGTTCATTAAGGGCGTCTCAAAATTTCTCGGCCTCTGGCTAATTTATTACAAAAGATGTACCGTTTGTCTTTGATGATGATTGTGTAGAAGCATTTGAAATACTTAAGAAAGCATTAGTCTCTGTACCTGTTGTTCAGCCACCTGATTGGAATTTACCCTTTGAAATTATGTGTGATGCTAGTGATTATGTTGTAGGTGTTGTTCTAGGGAAAAGAGTTGATAAGAGATTAAATGTTATCCATTATGCTAGTAAGACTCTAGACAATGCTCAAATAAATTATGCTACTACCAAAAAGGAACTTTTAGCAGTTGTATTTGCTTGTGATAAATTCAGACCCTATATTGTTGATTCTAAAGTAACTATTCACACTGATCATGCTGCTATTAAATATCTTATGGAAAAGAAAGATGAAAAACCTAGACTTATTAGATGGGTTCTCTTGCTGCAAGAATTTGATTTGCATATTGTTGATAGAAAAGTAGCTGAGAACCCCGTTGCAGATAAATTATCTAGGTTAGAGAATGTTCTTGATGACCCACTACCTATTGATAATAGCTTTCCTGATGAACAACTAAATGTCATAAGCACTTCTCGTAACACTCCATGGTATGCTGATTATGCTAATTATATTGTTCCTAAATTTATACCACCTAGCTTCACATACCAACAAAAGAAAAAGTTTTTCTATGATTTGCGACATTACTTTTGGGACGACCCACATCTTTATAAAGAAGGAGTAGATGGTGTTATTAGACGTTGTGTACCTGAGCATGAACATGAACAGATTCTACGCAAGTGTCACTCTGAAGCTTATGGAGGACAGCACGCTGGACATAGAACTGCACATAAGGTATTGCAATCCGGTTTTTATTGGCCTACTCTCTTCAAGGATGCCCGTAAGTTTGTCTTATCTTGTGATGAATGCCAAAGAATTGGTAATATTAGTGGACGTCAAGAAATGCCTATGAATTATTCACTTGTTATTGAACCATTTGATGTTTGGGGCTTTGATTATATGGGACCTTTTCCTGCCTCTAATGGATATACACATATTTTGGTTGCTGTTGATTACGTTACTAAGTGGGTAGAAGCTATTCCAACTAGTAGTGCTGATCATAACACTTCTATTAAAATGCTTAAGGAAGTTATTTTCCGAGGTTTGGAGTCCCTAGATATTTAATGGTGATGGTGGTTCCCATTTTATTCATGGTGCTTTCCGTAAAATGCTTGCTAAATATGATGTTAATCATAGAATTGCATCTCCATATCACCCACAGTCTTGTGGTCAAGTAGAATTGAGCAATAGAGAGCTAAACTTAATTTTGCAAAAGACTGTTAATAGGTCTAGAAAGAATTGGTCCAAGAAACTTGATGATGCATTATGGGCCTATAGAACTACATATAAGAATCCTATGGGTATGTCTCCGTATATAATGGTTTATGGGAAAGCATGTCACTTACCTCTCGAACTAGAACATATGTCATATTGGGCTATTAAAGAGCTCAACTATGATTTCAAACTTGCCGGTGAGAAAAGGTTATTTGATATTAGCTCACTTGATGAATGGAGAACCCAAGCTTATGAAAATGACAAGTTGTTTAAAGAAAAAGTTAAAAGATGGCATGACAAAAGGATACAAAAGCGTGAGTTTAATGTAGGTGATTATGTATTGCTATACAACTCTCATTTAAGATTATTTGCAGGAAAACTTCTCTCTAAATGGGAAGGTCCCTACGTTATCGAGGAGGTCTATCGTTCCGGTGCCATAGAAATCAACAACTTCGAAGGCACAAATCCGAAGTTGGTAAACGGTCAAAGGATCAAACATTATATTTCAGGTAATCCCATCAATGTTGAAACCCATATTTATTGAAACCTTAACCCCGTAGGAATACATAAGGGACATTTTCCAGACCGTTTCAGACTCCGAAAAGGAATAGGTATGTGGTACGGTAAGTAAACCGACTCCAAAACAACTTTTAAGGCAATATTTCTCCGTTTTGGAATATTTAGAAAAATAGAAAAATAAGTAGCAGTCCGGGAAGGACACGAGGGCCCCACGAGGGTGGTGGGCGCGCCCTACCACCCTGGGTGCGCCCCCCCTACCTCGTGAACACCTCGTGTGCCCTCCGGACTCCGTTTCCTTGCACGATACGTATTTTGGTCGATAAATATTCATTATATATTCTCCCAAAGGTTTTGACTCCCGTATCACGCAAATCTCCTATGTTCTTGTTTCGAGCTGTTTTTCTGACAGGTCTAGATCATCATGACGTCCCCAAGTGCTTCCAAGGACAAGTTCTTCGAGAAGGTGATCAACCTTACCTCGCGGAGGTGCTGCGACACCCTCAAGCCATTGAGATGCGTGATGGGTTGCTGCACATCCGCGATGCTGAGGGACCAAAGGGAACCGGAAGCGTGGAGTCGAGGCTCGAAGCAATAGAGCAACAAGTTTCAAGTGCCAGGGGATGGGGAGCATGGAATCAACACTAGCTACACGATGCTCGCCGATTTCACCAACAACTACGAGCCGGATGCCAAGAACACCGAGGAGGCCATCTTTAAGTTACATGAGAAGATCGAGCACCTCCAAGCCCAAATCTATGATCTGAAAAATCAAAACTGTGAGTATGAATATAGATTCAAAAGGATGAGTTTGGCTGCAGATTTGAGGATTCCGGAGACTCGATCATCCTTCTATGATGGTGAGCCGATGCCATGGAAGGTGGACGACAAGCCTGCATCATCAACAACACCTCCACCTTCTTCGCCAACAAGGGAGACATAATCACATGGGTATGTGCACTCCTCTTGGCAAATGCCAAGCTTGGGGGAGGTGCCCCGGTATCGTATCACCATCACAACTCCTATCTTTACCGTTTTTCTTAGTTCGAGCCTTTTAGTAGTATCTTGATTTAGTAGAATAAAGTCATGGCATGATCTAGTTTTGAGTTTTGCTTTATGATCTCTCTATGTAATCGAGTTCGTGAGCTATATATATAATAAAGATTAGTGTTGAGTCGAGGGCTTGATTATTTTGCCATGATCTTGTGTCAGTGTACTAGAGTAGGGGTACCCTAGTATCCCGAACTTGTGCACGGCGATTGCAACCCTCATGGCAAGGCTTACGGGTGACCGCCGAGGTCCTCCGTGGTTCCTTTGGAGCCATTCAAGAACAAAGTATTCAAGCCTGGGAGACAAGGCCCCGGCAAGAGGAGCTTGCCGGGAAGGCCACCAAGGCACCTAGGAGACAAGGCCCCGGCAAGAGGAGCTTGCCGGGAAGGCCACCCAAGGCACCTAGGAGATAAGGCCCCGGCAAGAGGAGCTTGCCGGAAAGCCCGATGAGCGACAAGCTTCCGGACGCAACAAGACAACAATCGCGGCAAGGCGCTTGCAGCGTGAACCACCACTCTGTACTGCGCTCCGGCACATCCACTAACGTGGTCGCCTACAGGACCTTTCGGTAGCAGCGTGGCAAGAGGCCGTCTTGACTAAGCGGAGCTGGTGGCAAGTGACATGATTGCCATCGTGGCAAGCGGTCCCTTCTACGCTGTTAGGGCGGCGTGAGCGGGCATTTAATGCCTTTGTCCCCTGCCGTCAGGGTTAGGTATGATACACTGTACAAGTAGCTGTACCAACCACTCCTTTTCCATGTTTACCCTTGTCTACGTTGCTACCTGTCGGACACCCCCTTTAGCATATAAAAAGAGGCCCATGCACAACGTAGAAGGGGGGGTTCAGGCTCGAGAGGTTGGAAAGGTTCGAGGCCAGAGAACACTCACGCTCGGTCTCGTTAGCAGCTTGTGTGTACCGTAGCACTCAGCGCTCCTAAGCAAGAACTCAATACACTCAGACATGCAGCAGTAGGAGTGTTATCTCTCCGGAGAGCTCCGAAGCTGGGTAAACCGCTCGCGTGCTTCGCCTCGATCTGCTCTTCGTGCGACCTCCGCCCCCTGCCGAACCGAAAGGGGCTCGGTCCGCCGGTCCAATAGGTGTTCGTGGGCCAGATCAGCCACTGCGACATCTTTGGCGCGCTAGGTAGGGGGCGTCGAGATTGTGTGAACCTGATCCGGCGTCCACACGAGCTTGATCTTCATCATCTTCATCGACATGCCACCGAAGAAGAAGGCTTCGGCGGCAGATGTTCCGTCCGCGTCGAACCCACCACCACCGGAGCAAACGGGTGGTGGGGTAGATGCCGGCGGAAGACCTCGGCGTCCGTACATGCACCACGCCGTCTCAGGAGGCGCGGGACCGACAGCGTCATGGTATTCACAACGCCATACGCTCGTTGGACCAAGATCGAGCTGGTGGATCTCGGGATGCTCAAAACCAGCATGCGCACCAACATCTTTGGCCTTGGCGAAAACGCGGTCGCTGGGCGGGATATCGCTCCTTCTAACATAGTTAGAAGTCCGAGCATATCCCGCTCCTCGTGCCGTTCGCCACTGCCACCCACCACTCCAGCAGAAGCTTTGGCGAGAGCTCAACTGCTCCTGGATTACCCTCCAACAGCCGACAAAGTCGATGAATGGAGGTCCACCATTCAGAGTCTCATCGGCTTTGCCAACGGCGACGCTCCGCGGCAGCCGAGTGTATCGCTGCCGGCGCAGACTGCCAAACATGAGCGGTGGCGGCATGAAACCGTGGGGTGCAACCACCATGCACTCTCCGCCCGAAGGCCAAGATCGCCGACTTCGCCGGATCCACCTCGATAGCGACTCCATCGCATCGCCGGATCCGCGAGCTCATCGCGATCAGCGCCAAGTTCTTCACGAGCAGCGGCAAGAAGACGCTCGAACTTCGCATCGGCGCCGAAGAGAAGCGGCGTCAATCCGACCAGCGGCGCTGGGCCTTCTGTCGACATGCATGCGCCCGAGAGCGAGCGACTTGCCGTCTGTGATAGGTTGCCCTGCGTTCACTCGTGAGCCGCGGCAAGTCGATGGCCCGACAAGCGATGGCCCAAAGAAGAAGATTTTCAAGCTAGACGTGCGAGAGAAGTACAGCGGCGAGGCGCATCCGTCGGAGTTCCTCGGCATCTACACCATCGCGGTGCAAGCTGCCGAAGCGATCTGACCAGATCACGGCCAACTACTTCGGCTGGTGCTCAAGCCCAATGTCGAGATCTGGCTCATGCACTTGCGGACAACTCCATATCCTCTTGGGCAGATCTATGCCATCAGTTTGTCGGCGCCTTTACGGTGACCACAAGCCCCATGGCCAAGAAAGCGACCTTCATCTGCCGCCCGGAAGGAAGGAGAGCCCTGCGCAAGTACATTCAGAGATTCAGCCGCGCTGACACAACATCTCAGATGTCCACCCTGCCATGTAATCAGCGCGTTCCATCGAGCGTCGCGAAACCGCGAGATGCGGAGGAGATGGCGATGTGCAAGATCAGAGATGTCGATGAGCTATATGCCCTGGCCGACAAGTGTGCACGTCTTTGAGGAAGGGAGGAGACTCCCGGAGAGAATCTTTGAAGCAGGAGGATCTGATAGTGAGGAGACCGCCCCGGCAAAGAAAAACTGGCGGCGGAACAACAGGAAGAAGAAACGAAAAGATGTGCTAGTTGTTGAGCAGTCCAGCAATGGAGGTGGCGCCAAGAAAGCCAAAGCTGGTAGCTCCGGCAAGGAGGTTGCCGCTGGCACCAACTGCCAGGCTGTGGCGGTCGCCGACAAGCAGGACGGCTCCAACAAGCGATCTTTGCAAGATCCACCGCACCAAAGGCCACGACCTCGAGCTGCAAAAAGGTCGAGCAGCTTGTCGAGCAGCAGAAGGCTGAATACGAACGACGCGACAAGGAGAAGGCCCAGGAAGTTGCTGGAGGAGCTAGCAAGAAACGTCCCGGCCGAGGAGGACCCCGCGGCAAGGCCAAGCAGCGGCAAGGTGACAGACCTCCCCGCGGCCGCGACAAGGATGAACACGACGACGATGATGAAGACATGGATGATGACGAGACCGATGAGCAGGAGTTCCAGAATGCCACAGAGGTCCTGTGCGTTGACGGCGGTGCTTCTCTGCATACTTCACACCGCCAGCTCAAGAAGTGGATGCGGGAAGTCAATGCGGCAGAACCATCCGTCGAGTCACACAAGCCTCTGAAATGGTCCAGCACGCCTATTATCTTTGATATCGAGGACCACCCTGATCGCGTAACTGCGGTCGGGTGCTTGCCGATGTTGGTTTCACCAACTATCCGCAACCTCAAGGTCACTAAGATGCTAGTTGACGGCGGGGCCGGCTTGAACCTGATCTCCTCCGGTGCTCCGAAACTCCGGATCCACGATGGCGAAGCTCGAAGAGACCGGCACATTCAAGGAATCAATCCGGGAAGGAGCAAGCGAAGGAAAGATCACGTTGCGGTGACATTTGGCAGCGAGTTGAACTTGAGGACTGAGAGGGTCACTTTTGGCGTTGCTCACTTTCCATTGCCTTACAATGGGATACTTGGCCGTCCCAGCACTTCGCCAAATTCATCGCATGACCTCTCACTATGCATACAACATCTTTGAAGATGCCAGGCCCGATAAGTGTCATCTCTGTCCCTGGCGACAAGAAGGATGCACTTATCTGCGCAGACAAGATCTACCGGGAAGCAGCAGCTGCAGCAGATTGCAAGCCACTTGCCGCTGAAGCTCCCGGGGCGAAGAAGAAGACCAAGTCCGGCAAGAGCTCTGATGCCCACTCCGGCAAGCGCACCTCTTCAGAGTGCTTCGCTACCGTCGAGGACGCACCATCGAGCTCCACCGGCAAGTGTAAGAAGACGATGGCAGCTCCACCAGAGACCAAGAAGGTGTCCGCCAAGGAGGGCGGCACCGGTGGTACCTTCACCATCGGTGCCACTCTCGACCCTAAATAGGAAGGCGCGCTCGTTGCTTTCCTGCGGGAGAACGTCGATGTGTTTGCGTGGCAACCGTCTGACATCCCCGGTGTTCCCAGGAAAGTAATTGAGCACCATCTTGCCGTTTGTCCTCATGCGCGGCCCGTCAAGCAGAAAGTCAGGAAGCAGGCAGTGGAGCGCCAAGAATTCATCGCAGAAGAAATCAAGAAATTGGAAGCAGCAGGCCTTGTCAGAGGAGTGCTCCATCCTACGTGGTTGGCCAATCCTGTAGTTATCGCATAGGCAAGCGGGAAATGGAGGCTTTGTATCGACTTTACCGATGTCAATAAAGCTTGTCCCAAAGACCCATTTCCCTTGCGGCGCATCGACAGATTGTTGACTCCACGGCGGATGTGATTTTCTTTCATTTACGGATGCATACTCAGGATATCATCAGATCTTCATGGCGTAAGAGGATGAGGAGAAGACCGCATTCATCACTCCATGTGGCACATACTTTATTTCGTCACGGATGCCTTCGGATTAAAGAATGCTTTGGTTCAACATTTGCAAGAGTAGTCCATGGCGCTTTTGAGCCGCAAATGCAGAAATGTGTAAGCCTACTTGGATGACATAGTGGTCAAAAGCTTGGACAAGGAGAATCTGATTCATGATTTAGACGAATCATTTGCAAATCTGCGCAAGATCAACCTCAAGCTCTACCCTGAGTAGTGTGTTTTTGGAGTCCCTTCGGCAAGATTCTCGGGTTCTTCGTGTCTCGTGGGGAATTGAAGCCAATTCCGACAAGATCAAGGCCATTGAGTAGATTGAAGCACCAAAGCGCGTCGAGGGATGTCACGAAGACTTGCGGTTGCGTAGCTGCTCTCGGCGAGTTTATCTCTAGGTGCGCTTCTGGCATACTGCCATTTTTCAAAATTTTGAAAAGGCAGGTCCGATGAAATGGACTCGAGCGGAGGCTGCGCTGCAGGACTTGAAGAGATACCTGTCCTCCACTCCAACACTTGTCGCACCTAAGCCACAAGAGAAGTTGGTGCTATATATAGAGGCAACCAATCAAGTGGTTAGTGCTGCGTTAGTAGCGGAGAGGGAGGCAGATGATGAGATAACAACCATGGCAGATGCATCCAGCGATGAGCAAGGGGCTTCACCGGCAAGCTCTGGTCCCGACAAAGATGGATCTACGCAGACGCATGAGCAGATGCAGAAAAGAATGGTGCAGCGCCCAGTTTACTTTGTCAGTTCCCTTATGCAGGGGGCTAGGTCAAGGTACTCTGGTGTGCAGAAATTGCTTTTCGGCCTCCTCATGGCCTCGAGAAAGCTGCGCCATTACTTCCAGGCACATGAGATCACAGTCGTCACTCGTTTTCCGCTGAAGAGGATATTGCAAAATCCAGAGGCAACAGGCAGGATTGTCGAGTGGGCACCGAAACTGTCAAGCTTTGACCTCAAGTTTGAGAGCACTTCAACTATCCAAAATTAGAGCATTGGCGGAGTTCATAGCAGAATGGACGCCAACACAAGATGAAGAAATTCCAGAAACGAGCATCCCCGTCAAGGAAGCAAGAAAAGAGTGGCTGGTGTACTTTGATGGTGCCTTCTCGCTGCAAAGGCGCCCGGTCTTGGCGTGCTACTTGTTGCACCCACCGAGAGCACCTCAAGTATGTAGTCCAGATGCACTTTCCCAAGGAGCAAGCAACAAACAATCTGCAGAGTATGAAGGTTTGCTTGCCGGTCTCGAGATCATGATGAGACCTTGGGATCAAGAACCTCATTGTCAGGGGTGACTCACAGCTTGTCATCAGCCAAGTGAACAAAGAGTTATCAGAGTCCGTTGATGGAAGCTTATGTTGATGAAGTGAGAAAGCTAGAAGAGCACTTTGACGGCCTACAAATGGAACATGTTCCAAGAGCTCGGAACGACATTGCCGATGGTTCGTCGAAGTCTGCACTTAAGTTACTGTGGAACCAGGGATTTTTGTGCTCAAGCTGACTCAACCGTCATGTAACGCCCTCAACCGGACAGAGCAAGAAGAGGAAGTTGATCTCTGGTGACTATTTTCGGCAGAGCTTCGAAGTCGCCGTCAAGAAGGTCCTCAAGATCAACACCAAGGGTCTTGAGGAAGCGATCTGCTCCGGTAAGCCCTAGGGTTTGTTCCGTTGAAGCGAGCGCTCCCGACAAGTTTTGCTCCGGCAAGCTTGCGAGGAACGTCAAGCTCAGTGAGCCGCAGGTTCTCGCCCGTGAAGCGAGATGTTCCCGCAGCAGCAGATGTGCCTTTGGTCCTTGTTGTCGAGCCGCAAGCTCCAGCATGGGCACAGCGGATTGTCCATTTCCTTCAGACAGGAGAACTTCCCGAAGAGCAAGAAGAAGCGGAAAGATTAACCCGACAGTCAAGTATGTACCAGTTTGTCGACAACACATGTATAGAAGAAGACTCAACGGTGTGAAATTGAAGTGTATTCACCGGGAAGACGGACAAAAGCTGTTGGCAGAGATACATGGAGGCATATGTGGTCACCACATTGATGCCAGAGCACTTGCCGGCAAAGCGTTCCGGCAAGGTTTCTTTTGGCCGACAGCCCTCGAGGATGCAAGCGCACAAGTAACCAAGTGTGAAGCGTGCGGTTCCATTCCAAGAAGATACACCAGCCAGCTCAAGCTCTCCGAACGATCCCTTTATCACGGCCATTTTGATGCAGGCGCTCGACATCCTCGGCCCCTTTCCCGAGCTGTCGGGGCTTTGAGTACTTATGCGTTGCAATCGACAAGTTCACAAAGTGGCGGAAGTGGAAGCGATGAGGAAGGTGACAGCACGATCGTGATCAAGTTCTTTAGGTCGATTGTTTGCGTTTGAGAATCCCTAACAGGATCATCACCAACAACGACGCAATTCACGAGCCGCACCTTCATGCGATACGTCCAAGATCTTGGCGCCAAGGTTCCGCTTTCGCTTTTTGTTGCTCATCCAGAAGTAACGGTCAAGCGGGCTCAAGACCAGAACTTTCGACAGTGCTGCACAAGTGCGGAAAGAACTGGATTGAGGAGCTGCGGTGGTTCTTTGGTCGATCGGGGCTGACGCCAAATCGAGCCACTGGCGAGACACCTTCGCTCTAGTCTATGGAGCAAAGGCAGTTCTCCCCACGGAACTCGTATCACGGATCACCTCGAGTGCTCACTTATGATGAGCTTGAGCAAGAAGCGATTCGCGACAACATGACGCGCTGCTCCTTGAGGAAAGATCGTCTTCAAATTTCTTTGTCACGAGCTGCTCGATACCCGACAAGCTTTGCGCCGCTACCATAGCCGCAAAGTTAATGCGAGAAGTCTCGAGGAAGGCGACCTTGTTCTTGGTAGCGTTCAGTCCGCCAAGAATTCCAACAAGTTGGCCTTGAAGTGGGAAGGCCCTTACCGGGTGAAACGAGTCACTAGGCACTGGCGCTGTCCGCCTTGAGACCGAAGATGGCATTCCGGTGAGCAACTCTGGAACATTGAGCATCTTCATAAGTTTTACCCGTAGAAGCGCGGTTGCGGAACCTGTTCCGGCAACCACCTTTATACAAGTCTTGCCGATGTTGCATGTAATCCTTTGTACAAAGCGAGCGAGACCACTGTGCATAAGTAAAGCTAATGTGCCGCACATCTTGTCAATTTCATGCTTTCTACTTCTATTTTGCATGCGTTATCTGACACTTTGTGCAGCACCTACCCCCGGTAAGCAATAACGAGCCATAAGGCTTCATATCTTTATTTTCTCCTTTCTCTTTCTCAAAGAAAGGAAGGTTCCCTCGCCCACAAGTTTGCCGGGGGGAAAGGAGAAGATAATGGTGTGGACCAAGCATCGCTCAAGGAAGTCTAGCCTTACCGGGAAGCAAACGACAGAAAAGCTAAGTTGCTAAAGTTTGAGCAATCAGTTTTAAAATTTTTAAGTTATCTTCCTCGAACGACCGTACTTTGTATGGAAAACCTGTCTTGTGGAGGAACCAACTCGTAGCTAGTTGCGCCCTTACTTTGTTTCGAGTCCGCTCAACAACTTAAGTGAGCTGCGACTAGTTGCGACAAGGTTGCTTGTCGATAGCAACACCGCCAAATTTCTTGACGTCTCACTTAAGCGCTCATGACCAGTGCTGTGACAAGTTCCCTAAAATCGTAGGGAAAAAACATACAAAGGAAGGAACCAAGTAAAGGAAATAACATGGTAGTTGCTACCCGAAATAGAGTTATATTACAAGATAGCTTGTCGCAGCTCTAATAGGTTGTTCTCATAACATGACCAGCAGCAAGAAAAAAGAAAGCGGGCGGCCTAATCTACGCGATTGCCCTCAACCCTCTTGATCCCGCTCACCCTATCCACGATGGAGTGCGACAAGGGTCTTGAGCGCTTCCACATCGGCATCCGGCGGCAAGGACTTGAGGGCGTTGGTGAGGTTGAGGCCTGGATTGCGGAAGGCCACCTTCATCGACACCTTTTGAAGAGCTCCCGCGAGATCTGGCGCGACTCCTCGGCCAGCTACTTTGGGATTTCTTCCCGAGTCGCTGGAGGGCCGTCCCACGCCCTTGAAGAACAAGCTGAGCTTGGCGCTGGGTCGGAGGTGCTCATCGGAGGAATACCCAAGATCCTCCATCCCCAGCTGCGCCAGCTCCCTGTCGATGGCTGCAGCAACATCCACGAGACCCTCGGTCCAGTGCTCCACATTCTCCCTAAAGGTATTCTGGGCGGCAGCAGCACTCACCAGCAGCGCCTCGTCGGCCTTGATCTTCTCCTTCAAGGCCACCTCCTGCTCCCTGGCGCCGTCCAGCGCCTGAGTCAAGGTGGTCAGCTTCAACTCAAGATCTGCGTTGGAGTCCTTGGCGGCGCTGAGCTCCTTGCTCCTCTCGGCGAGGCGGCCTGCAACTTCGCCAAGAGTGTAGGCGTCCTTCTCGCTCATGCTTGAGTGCAGCAAGCTCCTCGCCGCTCTCCTTGAGATTGGCCTCTAGCTGCATCACCTTCGTCTCCGGCTCCTTCTTGGCGGCCTCGGCAGTGCGGCGAATCCTTTGCTTCCTTGAGAGCCCCGCCAAATGTTTGCTCGCAGCGTGGCTAGATCCTCCTCATGGCTATCAAGATTAACCTTCCTCTGCGCCAACTCGCCTTCTGCTTGAGATAGCTTCTCGGCGGCAAGCAGCTGTTGCTCCTCAACTTCAGCCTTCTCGAGGAGGAAGGCTTTGCGCTCCTCGGCGAAGTCGCTCCGCTCCTCGCCAAGGACCGGAGAGCTTCTGGTTGAGGCCTCGGAGCTCCTCCAGCGCTTCTCGATGTCTGCTCCCGACTTAGCGACAAGCTCTTCCGGGATTCCAGCTTGGCTTGTCGAGGCGCGGTAGAGCGACAGCGGCTTCCGCGGCATTGCTCCTCCTCAGACTTCGCCCTTCTTTGCTGTTGGTCGTCGACCAGCGTCCCGATCCAATGAGGCGAGCAGCTCTTCATCAAAGGTTTCTCCTTCGGCCGGCGCCCTGGAGCTCAACGCCCATGGGAGCTTGATGAAGACGCCATCGCCGGCCCTCAAATAGGCGCCGGGCTGGGGCTCTTCGAAGCCCGACGCTGCCGCAGCGGCAGAGGATCGTGATCGGCGTGGCGCTGGCGCTCCTCTGACCTCGGGGCCGTCGGTGTGATCGCCGGACCCCTCGCCCGGCTTCTGCGGCGGCATCTTTGGCGACCTCTTCGCGGCCAGGCTCGTCGGCGCCCGACTTCTTCTCCGATGGCAGCGGCGTCGTCGGTGTGCCGTCTTGGCGTCCTCCTCGCCAGCGTGACCTTGGTCTCCATTGGCTCTGTGGCGGATGGATCGGCGACCGGAAAATGAAGAAAAGTCAAGCAAATATTCAAAAGAAAATCAGAAGAAGAAGAACACAAGGAAAGTTTTCAAGCAAGAGGATTACTGCGCTAGGGTCTGCAGATCATGGTCTCCGCCACCAGGGGATCGCTGGTCTTTGTCGCTTAGGAGAGCTGTCCATTGCGGAGAACTGCCCCTTGCCGAGAAGTCTCCTTGTCGGGAGAATGCTCCCTTGCCGGGAATCCTCCCTTGGCGGTATAGTCGAAGCGAAGGCATGTCGGAGCAGCTTGGGGAACTCTGGTAAGGCTGCTCTGCTCCTACACAAATCAGCGATCGAGATATCGGCAAAGAAAGGGCACCCATGCACGCCCTAATAGCGAGGAGTAAACCATATACTTACGGCTGGGGCTGCTTTGAGGAAGAGTTGCAGCGTCCGGCAAGGTGGTCTCAGACGCGCCTCCTATTGTCAGCGGTGGTTTCGTCCTCGATGACAATCACTGGGCCTTGGCTCTCTTCGACGCTCTACGGGCGGCGTCACGAAAAGGAATGGGTTGAGTGAAGCAAATCAGATACAAGACAAAGCAACAAGCGAAGAACTACAAATGCTGCAAAGAATCTTACTCTTCTTCTTCCTCGCCGGAGTTGAGCGCGGAGAGATCAAATTCTGGCCCGCCTCTAATCTGACGAGGCGGAGGAGTTGGTTCCCTTGGCTGCTTGGCGGGAAGCGAAGCGGTGGTCTCTGAGGCCCGCTCCGGTTACCTAGCGGCGTGAGGTGCTCCCGCGGCAACAGTGCTTGCCGCGGTGGAGCGCGTCGCATGGCGCGGTGGCTGTTGGCCCGTCTGCCGCCCCGCTACGTCTCCGGCCTTACGGAGACGCCTTCTTGGTGGAGCTGGGGGCTCCGCTCGTGGCAAGCTGTCTGAAGGAGGGGAGGAGGTGCCCTCAGCGGGCTCGCTCGACTCAGCTTCAGGCCCGACAAGCTCTTCCTCGCCGGCAAACTCCCCTCGCTCGATAAGGCTTGCCGCCTCTGCTGCCTCTGCCTCCTCCACGGTGAATCCGAACTCACCCGCGGCGGTAGCCTTCTGCCGCCTCTTCCAGCCTGGTGGCGTCGCTGCATCTCATCATCGGTGGTGACGCGGGTGAGGCTCGACAGTTCCTCGGGGCGGATCGGCACTTCTATCAGGCTGTCAAAGAACACTCGCCGCGGCGTCATGTGCGAGGCTCTTGCCAGGTTGGAGCGATTCCATGCGAAGTCGCTGGCGGCATCATTGCACGGATGCGGTCGGCGAGGAATTGTTGCACTGGGGACGACATTCTTCGGCAACCCGAGCGCTCCGGGATGCTCAAGATCGATGCTTGAACAGCTCCAAGAGCATCGTGTCCAGTTCGAGATAGTGAAATTGAAGTTGAGGCCAGGCGCAACCTCATGATATCCGCCGCATTACGGAACTCCCGGCGGGTCTCCTCCTCTCCTGCGAAGCGTCTGGCGGCGAAGGAAGTCTGCGCCAACGGCGCCTCTGATGAAGTCCGGCAAGCCTCGAGCGTGAGATCCGGATGACGACAATCTTCAGCCTAAGCGTCTTCCGGGGCCAGACTGCTCCAATCGTTGCAGCGCACTCACTGAGTTTTGGTATTTGGGCGGTAAACGGCTGCGGGTTCTCCTCGACAATCCAGCACCAGTCTGCTCTCCACTCATCCCATTTGCTGCAGAGCTCTCCCTCCAGATAAGCTTCCTTCTTGCCGGTCCTCGAGATCCCGGCGATCCCACCGGAAATAGGCTCCCCTCTCTCAACTCTGGGCATAAAGAAGTGGCGGAAAAGAGCTACGTTTGGATGGACTCCGACAAAGTTTTCGCAGAGATGTGCGAAAACTGCCATGGTCAGAACATCATTGGGGGTGAAGTCAAGGAGGCGGAACCCGTAGGTGTTCATGATATCGCAGAAAAATTCAGAGAAAGGCGGGCAGAGCCTGCAGTAGAAGAACAACGCGAAGAAAGGGTACCCATTCGGAGCCAGTTCCGAAGCGATGGTAGGAGTACCTTCGTCTTGTGAATGCGCTCGCGTCTCCGTCGACGAGAAGAGGTAGTAGTACTCCCTCGGCTCCCTCGCGGCTGGGGAAAGATTGCCGCTCCTTCCGCGGCGCGCAAGCAGCTGCGCCTCGGCCGACTTCACGGCCTTCCCTTTTCGGCTTCGGAGCCATGGCGAATTGGTGAGGGGATCGACAGCGTTGGTGATCTTTGGTGGCGATGAAAGTGACGCTGCTCTCTCTTGACCTTGGGAAGAAGGGGAAGCGGTGGGGGTTTTCGAGATTGGACAGCAAGCTGGCGAGATGGGCGAACTGCCCTGTTTCCCCTTCTTATAAAGAGGGAGGCGGACGTTCCGTCTTTCGAATAAAGAAACCACCCACGATCTCTCACACGACGCCGCAATCGGCGCGTGCTCGTTAAATGGAAGGGCGTGGTGGGTCGGGGTGAGTTATGGCGTAACCCGGGCCGCGATGCCGTGCCCTGTTTTGGGCTGGCCCAACAGCGCTTCGGCACCGTGTGTGGCCCAGCCCGGGGCTCTGTCGGTGTACTAGAGTAGGGGTACCCTAGTATCCCGAACTTGTGCCGCAGGCGATTGCAGCCCTCATGGAAAGGCTTACCGGGTGACCGCCAAGGTCCTCCGTGGTTCCTTTGGAGCCATTCAAGAACAAAGTATTCAAGCCAAGGAGACAAGGCCCGGCAAGAGGAGCTTGCCGGGAAGGCCACCCAAGGCACCTAGGGAGACAAGGCCCCGGCAAGAGGAGCTTGCCGGAAGGCCACCCAAGGCACCTAGGGAGACAAGGCCCTGGCAAGAGGAGCTTGCCGGGAAAGCCCGGTGAGCGACAAGCTTCCGGACGCGACAAGACAACAACCGCGGCAAGGCGCTTGCCGTGGCAGACCACCACTCTGTACCTGCGATCCAGCACATCCACTAATGTGTCGCCATACAGGACCTTTCGGTAGCAGCGTGGCAAGAGGCCGTGCAGCCAGCGGAGCGCGGTGGCAAGCGGCGCTGACTAGATTGCCATCGTGGCAAGCGGTGGCGCCCCTAACGGTCCCTTTCTCCACTGTTAGGGCGACGTAGATGGGCATTTAATGCCTTTGTCCCCTGCCGTCAGGGTTAGGTATGATACACTGTACAAGTAGCTGTACCAACCACTCCTTTTCCATTTTTACCCTTGTCTATGTTGCCACAGCCGGACACCCCTTTAGCATATAAAAGGAGGCCCATGCATAGCGTAGAAGGGGGTTCGAGCTCGAGAGGTTGGAAAGGTTCGAGGCCGAGAACACTCACGCTTCGGTCTAGATTAACAGCTTGTGTGTCTGCGTAGCACTCGGCGCTCTGAGCAAGAACTCAATACACTCAGACATGCAGCAGTAGGAGTGTTATCTCTCCGGAGAGCTCCGAAGCTGGGTAAACCGCTCGCGTACTTCGCCTCGATCTACTCTTCGTGCGACCTCCGCCCCCCGCCGAACCGAAAGGGGCTCGGTCCGCCGGTCCCATAGGTGTTCGTGGGCCAGATCAGCCACCCCGACATCTTGGGTGAACAAAAGAATAGAAAGAAGAAAAAGAATAAAAAAACAAAGAGTTCATATTGATCTTATTGAGAGTAATGACTTCACATAGAAAGAGTATGATGATTAAAAGTTGTTGGGAGTTGGCAAATATAGCTTCGGTCATAAGTAATAAGGAAAGAGAGGTTTCACATATAGATATATTATCATTGACATCCTCTATGATTGGGAGCACTCATTAAAATATAACATGCTAAAGAGTTGATGTTGGACAAGAAAGACAACCTGATGAGTTATGTTTTCTTATATCTGAGATAAAGTATGTTGTCATGGATCCTCTAACATGTTGAGCTTGCCTTTCCCCCTCATGCTAGCCAAATTATCAGCACCAAGTAGAGATACTATACTTGTGCTTCCAAATACCCTTAAACCAGTTTTGCCATGAGAGTCCACCATATCTACCTATGGATTGAGTAAGATCCTTCAAGTAAGTTGTCATTGGTGCAAAGCAATAAAAATTGCTCTAAACATGTATGATTGATTGGTGTGGGAGAAATAAGCTTTATACGATCTTGTGATGTGGAAGTAATAAAAGCGACGGACTGCATAATAAAGGTTCATATCACAAGGGGCAATATAAAGTGACGTTCTTTTGCATTGAGATTTTGTGCATCCAACCATAAAAGCGCATGGCAACCTCTGCTTCCCTCTGCGAAGGGTCTATATTTTATTATTATCCTCTACCTTATGCAAGAGTCACGGTGATCTTCACCTTTCCTTTTCCATTTTATCCTTTGGCAAGCCCAGCATGTTGGAAAGAACATGATATATATATCGAATTGGATATAGGGGAGCATGAATTATTATTGTTGACATTACCCTTGAGGTAAAAGGTTGTGAGGCAAAACTATAAGCCCCTATCTTTCTCTGTGTCCGATTAAAACTCCGTAACCACAAGTATTGCGTGAGTGCTAGCAACTATGAAGGACTAAATGATAGTTGAGTATGTGGACTTGCTTTTAAGCTCTGACATAGACTCTTTCCGATGTTAAGATAAATTGCAATTGCTGCAATGACTGAGGTTATAATTTGTTGGTGCTCAATAAAGTTTCTGATTCATGCCTTTGCATTGTGAAAAGATCATCACTTGAACATAAGTAATCATATGACAAAATCTATATATGTTGCTGTTATGAGAATAATCATGATGCCTTCATGTCCGTATTTTATTTTTATCGATGCCTCTACCTCTAAACATGAGGACATATTTATTGTTATCAGCTTTTCGCTTGAGGACAAGCGAGGGCTAAGCTTGGGGGAGTTGATACGTCCATTTTGCATCATGCTTTTATATCAATATTTATCGCATTATGGGCTGTTATTTCACGTTATGTCACAATACTTATGGCTATTCTCTTTTATTTTACAAGGTTTACATGAAGAGGGAGAATGCCGGCAGCTAGAATTCTGGGCTAGAAAAGGAGCAAATATTGGAGACCTATTCTGCGCAACTCCAAAAGTCCTTAAACTCCACCAAATATCTTAAAATAAATAAAGAAAAATCGTCGCCAAAGAAGAAGGCCAGGGGGCCCACACCCTGCTCACGAGGGTGGGGCGCGCGCCCGGGCGCGCCCCTACCTCGTGGGCCCCCCGGTGGCTCTCCGACGCCCATATTCTCCTATTTGAAGTCTTTCGATGAGAAAAAAAATAAGAAGCAACCTTTCGGGACGAAACTCCGCCGCCACAAGGCGGAACCTTGGCAGAACCAATCTAGGGCTCCGGGAGAGCTGTTCTGCCGGGGACACTTCCCTCCGGGATGGGGAAATAATCATCATCGTCATCACCAACGCTCCTCTCATCGGGAGAGGGCAATCTCCATCAACATCTTCACCCGCACCATCTCATCTCCAAACCCTAGTTCATCTCGTGTATCCAATTCTTGTCTCCAAGTCCGAGATTGGTGCTAGTAGGTTGCTAGTAGTGTTGATTACTCCTTGTAGTTGATGCTAGTTGGTTTATTTGGTGGAAGATCATATGTTCAGATCCTTTATGCATATTATTACTCCTCTGATTATGAACATGAATATGCTTTGTGAGTAGTTACGTTTTGTTCCACGAGGACAAGGGAGAAGTCTTGCTATTAGTAGTCATGTGAATTTGGTATTAGATGCGATATTTTGATGAGATGTATGTTGTCTAGCCTCTAGTGGTGTTATGTGAGCGTCGACTATATAACATTTCACCATTATTTGGGCCTAGAGGAAGGCATTGGGAAGTAATAAGTAGATGATGGGTTGCTAGAGTGATGTAAGCTTAAACCCTAGTTTATGCGTTGCTTAAGTAAGGGCTGATTTGGATCCATATGTTTCATGCTATGGTTAGGTTTACCTGAATACTTTTGTTGTAGTTGCGGATGCTTGCAATAGAGGTTAATCATAAGTGGGATGCTTGTTCAAGTAAGAACAGCACCCAAGCACCGTCCACCCACATATCAAATTATCAAAGTACCGAACGCGAATCATATGAACGTGATGAAAACTAGCTTGACGATATTCCCATGTTTCCTCGGGAGCGCTTTTCCTATTATTAGAGTTTGTCCAGGCTTGTCCTTTGCTAAAAAAAAGGATTGGGCCACCTTGCTGCACCTTATTTACTTTAGTTACTTGTTGCTCGTTACAATTTATCTTATCACAAAACTACCTGTTACCACTTATTTCAGTACTTGCAGAGAATACCTTGCTGAAAACTGCTTACCATTTCCTTCTGCTCCTCGTTGGGTTCGACACCCTTACTTATCGAAAGGACTACGATAGACCCCCTATACTTGTGGGTCATCACCTGGGTGGCGGACCGTAGGATTATCACACGGGTACTCTGGGATATCCTAAGACAACACATGATTCTCCAGGTGCCCAAACAAGCAATCCACCCAGATGTGTATTAAAGTTGCCACCTTAAGTTGAACCATTAAATAATCATCTCACATCTGTCATGGATTCACTCACCCAAACTACGTCTATGAGCATAGCATAGCAGTATAAGCATAACGTAGAAGTAACTCCCAAGGGTTTGATAATAAAAAGGGCAATAGGTTCTACCTCATCAACTACTTCCCAATACCCACAAGTTAATCACATCCTAATCATGCAGTGTTTGAGGTTTGGAACTAATGCATCAAAACTGGGTATGGAAAGAGTATGATCAATGTGTTACTTGCCTTGCTGACGATCCGCAAAACCTAGTGACTCGTAGTAGCACGCTTCGCACTCTGGGAATTCTATCGCAAACAAACAATAGCATACATAAGCAATCGAGCAAAGATACACGAGTAAACCTCAAATAAGAAGGTCGAATCTGAAAACACAACTGAAGAGATTCGATTTGCGAAAAGAATCAAATCAAACGGAGCAACGAAACTCAAAATACGAAAGAAGCAAGATCCAATTACTAATCTGGACTAAGGTCAAATTTCACAGTACCCAAATCTTTGTTTCAGTTTGTTAAACGAAAAGAGAACATTGAGAAGAAGATCTATGCGCTTGAATCGCCTGATTCCGATAAACGAGCGAAAAGATAAACTAAAACGAAAATCGGGTCAGAAATCACGATCGAAAATAATCGCGAAAAACCCTAGAAAAAGAAAAACTGACAAACAGGCTAAGGAACGAACGTTCGCTGTCTGCGGCTAACGGGTGAACGGCGTTCATTAAAAAGAATGTACGGACGAACGTCCGCGAAATAACTAAACCGGAAAAAACGGAATCGATCTATTGAAAAAAATAGATCTAGGGTTTCAAAAATAAAAACTGATCGGTTTAAAAAAAACCGGTGGCTACCTCGTGGAACGGGACGGCGGCGGCGGTGTACCCCGGGTGCGAGGAGGCGGGGCAACTCCAGCGGTGGGGGGCGAGGCGGCGGTAGTGTTGGCCGGTGGCGGGCGGCGCTAGGGTTCGGACGGGGCTGGCGGGTGGCTGCGGCGGCTCGGGCCTTCGGCCTTTAAAGGGCCGGCCGGGTCAGTGTCCCAGGCGGACATGGCCCGGTAAGGCGGTAACTTTTTTTTAAATATTCCGACACAGAGAAAAATAAAGAAAAGTAATACTAAACGGACTCCAAAAATCCTGGAATAAATGTTCCCCGTCCTCTAAAAATCTAGCGGACAGGGTGAACATTTATTTAGGACTCTAATGCAATTTTGAAAAATGCATATTTTTTCTAATTCAAATAAAATAGCAATAAAATCCAAATAAAAATGTTTATTTGTTTTTAAATATTTTTCCTCCAATATTTCATTATTTTGGGGAAGTCATATTATCCCCTCTCATATATCTTGATATAAAATATTTTCGGAGAGAAAAATAATTAAAACAAATGACCCTTGTTTCAACATTTGATAAAATTCAAATATGAAAATGGTGAAATCCCCAACTCTCTCCGAGGTTCCTTGAGTTGCTTCGAATTTCGAGGATCGCGAAACAAAATGCAATAAAATATGATATGCATGTATGACCTATGTATAACATTCCAAATTGAAAATTTGGGATGTTACAATGTGTGTTGGTAACCATAGATGTTGCTGCTAGGTACCTATCTGACAGTCGTATTACTACAACTGCTCTATGTAACTAGCCCCTCTATTGGGTGAATCTCCTATTTGCTAGCTTCCGCATTGTAAAATACAACAAGTTCACAACTAAAAAAATTGATGTTCAACACAATGTCCCAGATAAGTTTTGGGAAAACGCTCAAACAAAAAGAGAGAAGGCCAGAACATATTGCAAAAAAGTGTTGAGTTAAAAAAACAGAAACACACAAAACATTTTAATTTTTAAAAATATCATTTAGTTCAACGATATAAACCATGCAAGTTCAGGATTATGTACCGTGAACCGTTGAAAAGTTGCGAGGAAAACCATACAGAAAAAACAAAGTAAAGTCTAGTCTGTGAAAACACGCTCAGTACAAATCCATACGGAGATCCGTTCAAGTAATCTTTTTCAGGAACCTTTCTAAATTACTCTATCAAAAATATATCAGTACAAACGCACACGTAGATCCATACAAGTACTCTATTTTTTCTGACAGAAAAATAGCATGATGTGTCTCACCGTATTCCAAATTACTCTTCAACAGTTGCGAATTTGAGAAAACGTTCAACATGACTAATTTTTGCATTTCCGATAGCTATCAAATGGTATATTTTTTGCCCCATTTCGACAAACTTTTAAAAAATCACGTTCAAAATAAAATTAGACCGTATTCGAATTCGTTTTTAAACCATAAGGAATTAGAAAAACATTTCAATATGAAAAAGTTGCGCATTTTCCATAGCTTTCCAACGCCGTATCATTTGCATCAATCCAACAAACCGTTTGCAAAAAAACACGAAAATACGTTTCTCCCAGAATATCACCTTTTTCAAATTACTTTTAAATTATATAGAATTTGAAAAAACAATAGATATATGGAAGATGCGGATTTTTACCAGCTTTCCAACACCATCTTATTTGCTCAATTCCGACAAACCGATTGAAAATTGTGTCCAAAATACGATTCACGTTTTTGGTTTTGAAAAAACGGTTTTTTCAAAACTGCTCTTAAACGGTGATGATTTTGCAAAAAATTACTATATATTTGTAATTTAGATGTCAAGAGCTTTCCAACGATGTATTACACGCCCCATTCCGACGAAAAGACGATCAGTTCGACGAGATGAAATCATCAATACAGCCGCCTGAAACCATCAGTTCAAGTAGGGTAACAGAATAATATTCTGTTACGCGAAACAAAATAGCCCAGATGTGTGTATATATATGTATATGTATACATATATATATGGCTTGTGCACAACATCTCCATCATCATTATCAGTACATCCTACGCAGGTGAGTTATGATGCACTCGATCGCAAAAAGGTATCTGTCCTTCAAACCAGAGGAGTGCTTCAAACTAACAATAATACATAATATTTAACAAAAGAGGGTCATGCTACTGCAGCAGGATACATGGCTAAGTCTAGATATCAGTACGAATCAAGTTGTGCATATTTGCTGTAGGCATGAACCACATCGCCGCATGTTAGGTTTGCAAAAGCCATCCATCGCATGGAAGCTTGATGCCTTTCACACACTAATGATTATCTGGCAACAAGCTATGTAAACCCGTGGTATGATGTGTAAACATAGTTCCCCCTGGCGAATGGAAGTTGCATAGCACAATAATCATCACCTGTCATATGATCGATGATTGGTTGGATGATCGGGTAATTGAGCCCGAGGAACATGGATTGGTTGCCGAGGCTGTAAACCCGCCTCCAGTTGAATACGCCTGGCCCAACGGAGCTGGGATCTTTCTCGAACACGAAGCATCCATAGCCATCAATGTCACGAACGCCCCAGGCATTGTAATGCATGTGGTTTGATGTAATGGTTTGGTCAATTTGGTACGTGCAAATGAGCCTCAAATGACCGCCGTCTGCTAAATGAGCGATAAACCACCACCCATCGGCTGGTATTGTTCCAGGTCCTGGAATCATGAAGTCTAGCGCATTTGCGTATGCTGCAAAATTTCAAATAGGAGACCAAAAGGACAAAAATAAACAATCATGTTCAAAGTATGTGTGGAATTAAGATTATTATAACAGTGACACATATCATAGACATAGAATTGCAATGCCGTGGTCATAATCATACCCCAAGTTAAAAAATAAGCGAATGGCTTTCATATTCTAGCAATATATCATGGTTCAAACATCATGTAACAATGAGGGGAAAACAACTATGACAGGGCCTACTCATATTCTACCATAGCACTTAGTACTGTTCTCATATCAACTCTAAGCAATAACATGCGTTGTTATAAAAATCTTGGAAATGAGAATAACATATAGCAATCATGAGGTTACACTCATAATATCTCTTCTAACAATCATTAGATGCCAATTTTTCTCATATCAACTCTAACAATAACATGTGTGGTCATAAAAATCTAGGAAATGAGAGGAACATATATCAATGATGTTGTTATAGACATACTATCTATTCTAAATTTGTAACAATGAACAGGCAGTCGTATTCATAAGGTAAAGATGAGATGAGATAGAAAAATTACACGACGAGAGATTCCACCAGTATAGGCAGACAATAAGTGCGTCGACCGCGTAAATGATGCCATCGTGCACTATAGCATCAGACAAAAATGTTGTCTGAAGAGGATTGACGACCAGCCATAACCATGTTTGGTGACCGGTTCCATATAGACTAATCCCATGTTGAACAAGGCAATGAGCTTGTAATCCATGTAGTCTTCTGATGGTGTGGGCACTTCGTAGATTACAACCTTCAGCAAACAGAGGTCGAGCCAAAAGCTCGATGCGTCTCGTTCATAGTCCGGCGGGCCGCGAGGCTCGATGGTGGTGGTATCCAGCGATGGAAGGGTGATCTCTCGCTAGGTGTAGATATCCACGAGACGCCACAGACTACCGGATTGGTGGATGAGGACGACCGAGTTGGCCTTCATGCCCACCCAGTAGTGGCCGCACATGAAGGACAGGTGGACGGGTAGTGGTAGCATGTCGAGGGGCACCACGGCAACCTCCATAGGATCGTCAAGTCGGTGTCTGGGCTACCTGCGAGGATCGGGCATCAGCAAGCAGGGTGTCTTGAAAAGAGCCAGGCGGTTGCAGATGAGTAGACAATACAAAGACACCGAGCATGCGGCCAGACGGACGGTGCTGAGTAGGTCCATACGATTATAGATCTGCTCCAAGAGAACATTGGGGAGGGAATTCCAATCGCGACTCTGCGTGTCGATGGGTTCTGCCATAGAGTTTTTTAGGGCGCTGAATGATTGGGGTTTTCGGTGCCTCCAAGCCAGCGGGGAAGTGGATTCGGGCGGGTGAGCGAAGAAGATGGCGTGTGTGGCCATGCAGTGAGCGGGGGATATGGTATGCGTGAGCTACCAAGGAAGATGGCGCGGGCAGGTGAGCAGTGAGTGGGGGGAAATGGTGTGCGGCTGACGATGGGGAAGAGAGGAAGAAGAAAAGTGGAGGAAGAAGAGTGAAAGACGGGGAAGAAAGTGCATTAAATCTCAATTCTACTAGTACTACTACCAAGATATACCGTCCTTCGGAGTGTAAATAGTTACGTTGATAACATGTGGGTCTACCTCAAGAGGGTCCATATGTGAGTTAATTTAGGAGAGAGGTTCGTAGGCATATTTGCGGAAGCGTGCTCCACTGGCAAACATGATGGCAGTACTGGGTAAGGCTGATTTAGTAACACCAACACGCTGGTTCAGCTTATTAATTAAGTGTCCCATCTGCTGCAGCGTGTATTGTCACTTCACTGTGAAGACTAGTTGAATAGTTCTATCTGACAGAGATGGGGAATAATGGATCGCGAAGACTTCCTATCTACATTATCCCTATGCCTGACGCTCATCGTGTCCAACAAGATGAAACATTGTCCAAGGCACCCGGCGCCAATAATGTAGGAGTACTAGTACTACCTCCTTTCCGGTTTATAGGGCTCAATTCAAGAATCTCATCAACCAAGGTAGATGATGAGTGGTGGAATAATTTTTGTAGTTTGCAAAAACACTCAATTAATGCACTCGTTTTCCTCAAAAAATTATGTTTACCAATGCATTAATTTTGTGTCAAACTTTGACCATCTACTCCGTCCATCTAGGTGAATAAGTCATGTTTGGTTGTGCACCATGACCAAGGAGGGAAAAACAAGAGAACTTAATGTTTATTTGCTACTCCCTCCGTTCCTAAATATTTTCTTTTCAGACATTCAAATGGACTACAACATACGGATGTATGTAGACATATTTTAGAGTCTAGATTCACTCATTTTGCTCCGTACGTAGTCACTTGTTGAAATCTCTAGAAAGACAAATAATCCGTATTTGGGAACAGAGGGAGGCTTTTACTCCATATTTGGGAACAGATGGATTATCACCATCTGGAGGGAACAGAGGAAGCTTGCAATATGAACATGTCAATGGGAGGGAGTAAAAGCCTCATGCATGCATGCATGCAACATGCAACACTCACACGTACACATGGATGCACGCAACACTCATGCACCCATGCGGCACACAACACACGACGCAACACACACGCTCACGCTCAAGTGCTCAACATACTCCCTACGTCCCTGAAAGACTATACATTTAGTGATTTACACGTTGACCAATGCATAATTAACGCCCAAAAGTAGCAGACTGATGTGTGCATGCGACCATTGAGAGAAGAAGATTAAATGAAGGTTGTTGCATGCTGTAATTAAGGATAGACATGTAGCCTATAGCTAGAGCACAAGTTGGTGCATTAGTCAATCAATATAAATTTAGATTAAAGGCTAAATGCATTGGAAGTGTAGATGTACACTCTTTGTTTTTAGCCGATGTACACACTTTGCTACCAACTGACAGGTGGGACCCAGAAACCAGGTGAGAATTTATCTAGTCAACAAAGTGCCACATCGACTATGTGGCTGGTCGGTAGGGTGCAATACGGTGCTCTACGACGAGCTAGTGATCATATAATAACCGCAAAACTATATATAGTGACCGTAAAGAGCGTATTGTTACATACTTTGACCGCCAGTGTATTTTTCTCATTTAAAATTAAGCCATATTAACCAGAAAGGACACAGTATGGACTAGTACTAGTACTGCTTTGATGTGTCCCGTCAACTCGCGGAACGAGGAGAAGCTTGCTAGCTACGCCTTTCCCTCCCTCACGCGCGTGGTACCTCACAGGATGAGGACAGGGTTTTGACTACAGCGCCCTCTCCCTCTCCCTCTCCCTCTCGCTCGCCCTCGCCCTTGCGGTGGACGTGTAGCAGCTCAATCGGTGTCAGATTGCCAGAAGCATATTGTACTATAGTATCATAATTGTTGGACCTTTCGAAGAGGCGAAGAGCCAAGTGCAAGGTTCATACGAGTATGAACTGTTGAACCTCCCAAAGAGGCAAAGAGCCAAGGCAAGGTTTTATAGGAGTTTTCATCCTAGTAGGAGTATACTACAACTATAGCGAATGATACTACTTTATGATGCCGCCACGTCACCTATATCCAAAGTTGTGCCACCTTTTTTCTAAAACAGCGTGTTGGAGCCTGTGCAACAACCACACAAGTTGCACGTACACATAAAACATTTACTAGTAATAAAATCTAGAGGAAAAATGCCAATATGCCACACAAGTTCATCTCCGATTCATGTGATAAATTTGTGCATGACTAGTCTACATATATTCACAGCGCTACCGTTCACAATTTACCATTCTCCACTTACACGTTATAGATGGGCTACATGTCCTCCTCCAGGTTCCAGTCCCAGGTGTTCTTCATGGATGGCACCATCCATAGCGGTGGGCAACAGGAATCATTGTCGCAGCTTTCTAGTCCGGTTCCACACGATGGAGACTCATCCAAGCTGAAGCGGCATAAATCAGGGACAGCGTGTCCCAGCATATCGTTCATCCGGCGGTGCACACTGAAGACATAACCATGCTTCATGAAAGGTAGGCCTTTGATGTCGTGTACGGAAGGTGGCATCCGCTTCACAATGGGGTCTCTGTCCCTAATGAAAAGCGTGTACTCTCCAAGAGTGTTCCTCGACACCCACGTAGCACCATGGGGGTCGAACTCGGCGTCGTTCATCTGGTACATGCGACATCTCAGATCTGGACACCTGGTGACGTACATAGTCAAGGTCCATGCATAATAATGTTGTGCTCAAATATGGTGGTCAACTGTGCAGCAAATAGTACTACTCCGATATGGAGGAAGTAAAATAACCGACTTATTATATATAGCCACTCTTGGCTACATGGATGAGATAGTAAGACATGGAAAAACAAAAATGGTGGTAGCTAGTGGGTTCAAGTCTTCAAGGGCCTAGCTAGCTATACACGTCCTCCAAGGTGAAAAGTACTTCTACTAGTACTAGTAAGTAGTACAACAATGAAAGAGAATGCGAGAGGGTTAACAAATATAATACTAATTGGAATACCTGGGTAGATGGTGACGGTCTGATCGTGGTAGATTTTGTGACCATGTTGCACATCAGTGGTACCATGGGTAACGAATGCTAAGATAGTTGATCCCAATATGCCAAAGTCAGCTACAAGGTTACAGGTAAGACCGATCGCGGATGCAAATGCACATCCAGGATCGGCGATCTTATTTTGATCGGGGGATGACTGGTCCCTGAAAAATAATGGAGTACCGTTAGAGATGCAAATGATGGTTTGTGCATTCCGTTTGTAATATTCCGTACCGTAGGATGGCAACTAGATGAAACAAGTCCCCTGGCTTGTCACCGTGAAGATGCGGCCTAGATGGAACACAAAGTCTTCGAACGTGTAGGGTACAAATCTGCCACGGCCAACATGCGCCAGCCTCTGCCTTGTCTGCTGTTACTGCCTCTTGTATTGATGGCAATCCTTATGTCAAACACCGCAATGAGATAGTAATCGTCATAGCCGCGTCGCTTTGTCTGCGGGTCCGCAATTGCTATCTTCTTCAATATCATGTAGGCATCATCATACATATTCAAGCCCAGCCAGTCCGGAAGGCCGATCCCAATGGTGGAGAAGGGGTCAACGGGAACGGCCGCACTGCTGCGGGTGTTGTGCAAAATGATGGTGGTATCCGGCCAGAGGTATGCAAGCCAATCTTCGTTGGCACCGACCCAGACCTATATATAAGATGGTGGGCAGCGGAGAAATTACGGGATGGAAATGGAATAACTAAGTACTACATGGTCAAACTTCGTGACTGACCTGCTCATCAGACAAAATACGACTACCTCTCAACGTCGGCAACTCTAGCGGAGTCAACGTGGAACCATGGACAGGGACCGGTGGACTGTTTGAAGGACTGTTCCATAGAAGAACCTTCTCCTCGAGGACGCATGGAAGACCAACAAGCATGGACTTTTCCCAAGCCTGTTTAAGCACCGTCTTGAAAAAGTTGGTGCAGGAAGCACCGAGTCTTGCGGCGGTGAGGACGTCGGAGCAGCGTGCGATTTCTCCCAAAGGATCGTCGTCCAAGGTCTCCCAGCCCTGACGAGGAGGATAACCGCCTGGCGAATCCATGGGAGCATCAACAAACTGCCTTCTTTTTGGGGGAGGGGAACTGGCGAGGAGGAGATAAGAGCGTAGTAACCGCAGGGCCTCGTCCATTCCAATTGTAGCTCCTCGATCGTTCCTTAGCGAAGGGGTAAGGCTATTATTTACTATGTACTCATATTGTAGCAGTACTAGTACTACTTTCTCAACTAGTAGTGCGATGTACTGTACTTCTAGTATAGCGCACCAGTTTTGAACTCTTGAATCTTAGGGCCAAGGAGCTACAGTTGAAAGTGCAGGGTAGTACTGTTCTCTAGAACCATCGCTGTACTATCAACCAGGGAAAGTACACATGTTTAGTGGGTACACACGGTTCTCTATTCAAGCGCGTAGCTGGCCTACTCAGCCGCTCCTCTCACGCACACACTAGCAGCCTGTTTATCAGCGACGGTTACTGCGGGGGCAGAACATTTGAGTTATTTGATATAGTGATACTAGGCTTTTCGCTTCCATTTGTGGAGGTGCAATGGATCTCGTCGAACTTTGCTAGTAGTTCCTTCTTTATGAATGAGATGAGGCAAAGATTTTGCCTCCGTTTCAAAACAAAAAAGAATCACATCATGAGCAATTTCTTTTATAGAGCCGATAATGGAGTGAAGTCCATGCGTGAAACGCCACAAGCTACAGAGTATTAGAGTACTAGCACTTTACATATAGAGCCATATTGCACAGTTCCCAATGCCGCTCCAGGCTTTTCCGGCTCCTCAGGCTTAATTGGGAGGTGCTAGTTTAAATATGCTATTAGCTGATGAGGAAGCTGCAAGCGAGGTGCAGCTAGGGTGAGCACGCGAGCCACGAGATGATGGGAAGGAAAACCCATTCATGTATCTTGGCTATCCAGTGCACCCAGATTGTGGTGCGACACGTCCGTTCGACTTCAAAACTCAAATTACCTGTGTACAATATTGGCTCGCAGTGAAGTTACTAATTAAAAAAAGGTCGCCCTGCGTTCGGCCGGGATCGAACCCACAAAACGAGGTATACACCCCCGCGACTACTAGTAGTACTCATTGGAGTACAACGCAACATAGAATCTCCTTTTGTCGCTAGTAGTACTTTGTTCCTTACAAGAAACCACTAATAATGCCAAGAAACTACTACAACTTGCATACGTGGTAGACTTAATATAAGACTACCTTATCAACCATTGTACATGCCCTTACCAACCAGCCCTACCAAGAAACCACTACTCTACAAAGTGTCGTTATAGGTACGTTTCAACCCATGTCTCCCCTTAAGTCAATGCCTTCTATTCGACTGGCAAGTTAGGCGTTATGACTTGTGGGACCTACATGTCAGTGTGCACAAAAATCCGCGAGTGACCTGCTACCTCCAGCCCGTCCACCTCGTCATCCTCGGCCATGGGACGCAGCTACCGCCCTCAGCAGAAGGCAAGGTCAAAACTGCCGCGGTGCGGAGCCCATCTTGCGGCAGCCGGATGCAGTGCATCCGGCGCTCATGACGCTAGCTAGCCAAGATAGCTCCGTCCAGCTGCTTGTCTGCAAGGTTTGCTAGCTAGATTGGCATGGCGGTGCGGTGAGTTGCTCGCACACGCCGCGCTATGGCCAGCCATTTGGCTCGAGCAAAGGCCAGCGTGGTGGCTTGCCCGCGCGTGAGTCACGCTCGGGCCAGCCTGCCAACCCGTGTGGAGGCCAGCTCGGTGTCCGGCCCGTCCGGCGGAGCGGTGGCCAACTCGCTCATCACCGGCGCCACCGGCGAACATGCATTAGTGCTGTTTGAAGTAAAGTTCAGGAAAAATAATTATTTGAGGTGGAATAACGGGATAGAAGGTCAGATGTGGGTCCCTCGTGTCAACGATCAAACAAAATGTCTTGTTTAAGATGCCTCGTCAGCATGGACGTGTGAGCCAACCCTGTCATAAACGGGTTTAAACGAGCCTAATCGGCACTAGGTAGTAGTTTTTGGCGCGGATTAAGAAATTTTGTGTATGTTTTTCCTATTTTTTGTACAATAGTTTCTTCGTAGGGCTCGTTGAAAGTGGTAGTTTTTTGTTAAATACTCTACATATTGTAAGTAGGAGCGAAAGTTAAGCTTTGGAAACCAATAAGAAAGGCTAGTTACATAGTGCCTATGTGTACGTGATTGAAAGTAAATATCAACCATGAGTGACTAATATCTTGATGGAAAAGTCGAAACTATGGAAATACTAGCATTTTTTTGCATGGTTGGAAATACTAGCAATGTTCACGTGCATTCCAACGGATCATAATGAGAATAATACTTATTCACAAACTTGATACAAAACACTCTAATTTTGATATACATATTTCACTAGAGATATATTATGCTTCAATCAGAAAATAATCCTTCCGCTGTTTTGGTGAGGTGAGGGAGGGGTGTGGTTGGTTTTAGGATACTAATTATGGGTTTTTCTACAAATTAGTAGAGAAGCGGGATGTTGGTGAGAAAAGGCAATAACTTACCTCACAGTCGTTAGATGTAGATCTAATGGTCAGAAATGATCGACGGCAGACACACCATCATCACCAACTTAGTCTTTTGTAGGAGTACTAGCAAGATGTTCGTGCATTGCATGGAACATCAAGATGCATTTTTTTATAAAATACTTGTTGTGATTGACCCATGCGGGACTAATCCCATGTATAAAAACTAATGATATCTCAAGAAAGAGGAGATAAGGTGAAGAGGAGTGGGGCGTGGTGGTGATTGGTGGTCGGACTGAGCGGAGGCATGGGGATGGACGATGCCTGCAGCGGCCACCAGGCCAGTTTGTTCCAGAGGCTTCCTTTTTTTAATTGCTCAACAATGAGGTTGTTGGAGATAAGGATGAACGAGGGAAGGCCTTGTCTGCAAATGTGGAGAGAGGTGCAGGTAGCTTTTCATTTAATTGTCATCCATCAGATATAGATCGGACGGTCTCTATTGCAAGATGGCATGCGTACCATCATCACCAACTCATTTTTTTATAAGTGAAGAAATATAAGCACGGAGATACAAATGTATTATCGATACTTGTTTCTGTAAACTAGGATCTACATTCTATTCAACGGCTCAGCATGTGGGGCCTTAGCACAATGACTTCTCGACTGTGTAAAACAAAGGTTTTCCCGTAGCCGATAAGGACGGGGTGACGGTGGCGTGCTTTTGGCTTGCTCTAGTCCTAGTAGTCATACTAGGTGGTCTACACACGTGTAGATTTATTCTTTTTCACGTCTCGTGTTAGCCGTACTGCTACAACTGTTGATGAATAGACAGTAAGTTATTCATGAGGAAACCCTTGTTGAGCGTATTTGCGAGAGAGAGAGAGATAGAGAGAGAGTGTGTGTGTGTGAGGTGAGTGTGCGAGAACCACATAACTAGGGAGATAGACGTTTGGGTGCGACATTTTGTGTGTATGGGAAAGATACACTCTACATAGTGCGTGTGCTTGGGAAAGAGAGATGCCGGGAGACCTAGAGAGTGGGGGAAGAGATGTGTGCATGCCCGAGAGAAAAGGCAATAAGAGATCTATATTGGGGTCCGGACATTAGAAGAGAGGGGGATGTTAATGTGCTCGTGTGTTCGTGTCTGGGGGAGAGAATGACTTGTGTGTGTGGGGGGGGGGGGGCGACGGGGGTGGGGGTGGTGGGTTGGCTTAAGATAAAGAGTGAGGTGTCTATATTTGAGGGACTTTAGTGTCATTGAGATATATATGGTCAATAGTGTGTGCACTCACGGTTGATCAATTTGTTTCACAGTTTGGACTATGAGATAATGATACTTTTGGACATGCGTGATATACCTTGATGTACCAGAATTACAAATCTAATATTGGAATTTTGCAATTCGACTCCATCATTAGCTTTTGTATTTCATTTAAACAGAGGTACATTTTTAAGCCAGGATTTCCTGATTTCCAATTCATATATCAAACCTAGAGATATACACATATGGGCATGTTCAAACTTTATAATCATCCACTTTATTCATACACATACACATTTTTGCTTTTCTCATCATATTTAGGATAAACACATTTGGAATTTCATTCGAATTGGACCGTATGATGGTATTTACTTGTACTAGCTCAATGATCCATATTTGAATTGAATGAACAATCTAAGTTTCGAGTTGGAGACATTGATTTCCAAAACTTGCACTTTTTTTGCGTGCAAAACAAATAAATTCTCGGCCATGATATCATAGTCGGCCGCGAAGAGCAGAACACTTATAATTTCAGGCGCCAAAAGCTTTCAAACTTCCCGCTCACATCAAAATATCACGCGTCCGAAAGTTTAGCCCTGCGATATTCTTGTTTTACCCCCGCCACATGAACGGAAAAGGGCTGCTTTGGTAACTCCATTGTTTTCCCCACTTTGCCCCCAACATTCTTCCCGATAGCCCCTCCCCTTCCCCTTCTCGATCCCCAAACCACGGCAAGCCTCCGAGTCTAGTCCTCCGCCGCAGCGGTGGACCACAGACACCGCCGGGTCTACCTTCCGCACCTTAGAACCCCCAACTGCCAACTCACCACTTCCCCGGAGCCGCTTCAGCGACTGGCTTGTTCATAGCTCTAGATCTCCCTGACCGCCATCATGGTCCACCGCACCGGATCTGCTTAACCGGCGCCCTCGTCCACCATAGTGTAGGCCCTTCACTGACTCCAGCGTCCGCCCCATCGCTGGCCCTTCATACAAGCCCTCGTCCGCCGCAACAGATCTGCCTCACCGAAGCATCAGACACCGCGCCATGCCAAGCCTTCGCCCATCTGACTGGACCCGCTCCACGGACGCCATATTCAACTCCACCTGCCCTGCTTTACTGACGTCGCAGCCTCATTAGGTTATTTAGATTTGTACTCCTTCGGTTTTTCTTTTCTTTATCGTGCAACTGTTCACTTACCATAGATGAGCTTTCTTGTATGTCGACAGGCACCGCAACCGAAGCACTAGAACCGCTTCAGCGACGGCGACAGCCGGCCCAAACTCAACCGCAACACGAGCACCATCGACGATCCTTAGCTATCAAGTATGACAACGATACCCATACCCCGCCGAGAATCAGGTACTATTATCCAACGGCCAGCGCCTACGTTCACTTTCTTAGCATAAGCACCACACCTTTGAATTTCTTCAGGGCATCATTCAATTTTTCAAGAGATACGTTATTCTACATGCACCTGTAGGGCTATACTTCTGGCAGTGAACATGTTACATGTGCTAAATTACATACCAATCCACATATAGTTAATATGCTTTAGTTTTGTCCTAAGTATTACTGTCCTAAGTATTACTGTACTTCCTAGATATCACTGCCTACTATTTTACTTATTGCATGCTATATTTATGATAATGGTGTTTTTTTTGATGCCATCTGTTGGTTCCATCAGACTGTTTCATGTTCTCTATGCTTAATTACACATCAGCAAACTAGCATGTGGTTCCGTTGCTTTTTTCCATTGTACCCTACATTTTCTGATGCTACCTATTACATCACTGCTCCGATCCTCTGTTCATTACTTTTGTGTGTCTTCTTGATCTTCCCAACTTGCATGACTAATTTGACGCTTCTATTAAATATGGAGCTCCCAACCCTGTCAAGCAAAATATTTGTTCTTTTGGGCTGGCACCTCGAACAAGTATAAAAATAGAGTGAAGCAGATATATTGTCGTGTAATTAAGCACACACCCTTCTTTCATTAGTTTAGATGAACCATTGATTATCAATTCGAACTAGTGCTGGCGATTAAAATTCATTTTACCTAAATAGAGGGTGCATACAACAACTAGATATGCAACCACGGGATGCTGACGATATCTTCAAAGAACATTGCAACAGCAGCGAGGCTTCACAACAACATATGGTAAGCTAGTGTGTTTTAGTACATGTGAAATGTAATGTGTGTGGGCTACTTTCTTGGCTTGTGCCCTCAACCTGTAATCCTACAAAATTATAAATAGTTCAGTTGTCTGCATTGTTGTATTGCTTGATTCGAATGCTTGTTTGTTACTTGTTTGGCTATACCTGAGTTGGCCAATATGTCAGCAGTGTCTGTTGTACTATCGTAAAGAAATGCATGCCTAGTTCATTTGAGTCCTTAACTTTTCCACTGAACTTCATCACAAGGCTGTCTTCGTAGTTTATATGAGGCCATATTGTTAAGTGTTTTTTCAAATTATTTCAACTGCTTAGATGCCTTGGCAACTTAAATATAGCGGCGGTACACTCCCTTTCAACTAGTGATGTCAACTGGGTCCTATTTAATCCCGATTAAAGTCCACTAGTGGTGTTGGAGATATTACTACTGGGCATAAACCGGCATATCTGGGCCGGGTTAACTTCATCAGTAGTTCAACGGTGTATAAGCCCAAGAGGCATGAAAGTAAGGGCCCAAGGCCTGTAGTCGTTTTAGAGCCTGTGGTTGTAAGCCGGCTGATATGTAAACTTGTATTGTAAGTTAGGAATAGAGAGAGACCAATCCGGACACGAATATGAACCGGAGGTTGGGACTCTCTGAACCGACGGGCGTCACCCGTGTATATAAGGGGACGACCCGGGGCGGTTCAAGGGACAGACAACAACAACTCGAGGCCTAGGCGAAGCTTATTTTCTCCCTAGTCATCGAGACCACATCAATCCCAACACAAACTAGACGTAGGCTTTTACCTTCATCGAATGGGCCGAACTAGTATAACTCTTGTGTCTTTGCGTCCGCTTTAACCCCTTCAAGTTAACCCGTAGCGATGGCTCCACGACTAAGTCCTTTCATGAGGACATCCGCCGTGACAAAACCATTTACGGTTGGCGCCCACCGTGGGGCTATCGCACGATTGTTTGATGATCTTGGAGGGCAAGTTCGAAGGACTCAAAGGCTACGCTGTGGGCGGATGACCAAGAGTCGTCATGCAAGCTCTACATCGACGATGCAGGCTGGGGCCCCGAGGCCGGCTCGATTGAGTACGGGTACTGGGTCCCCTTTGGTAGCATACATGTTTTCATCGGCAAGATCGGTGAGCCAGGGCCTGAGCCGGACATCTGCACCGACCTCGTCGAGACGGCTCAGCGTGCGAGACCTGCCCAGGCTAAACCGGCCGTAAAGCGTGCCTTCGTGGGAGTCATCCACGGAGGAAGTTATGAGGACTGATCAGAATCTGGTGGCGAAACCGTAAATGCCTTTCACGATGACGAAGTCGTTGACCGGAGAAACTGAGTCTCTATATCAGCTACAAGATGGCCGGATTGGGGGCTGTTCCGACGGTGACAGTATTCCGGACCCCTCTGATCTGCCCAACCGGGTTGGAATATTCATGGCCGGTACACAAGCAATGCCTCATTCTTCGACTGCTACAACAATGGTTGCCGGTTAAACAGCGGCGACGGCAGCCGGGCCAGGAGGCCCTGTGCGCCCGCCGGCTCAAGTTTTATCAGAACTATTCGATGTGTTGGCTGTGCTCATGGCAGAGGTTAACCCGGCGGACCAGGACGCTCATAACGCGGAGATTGCGAAGGTGAAGGAACAAATTACTCAGGCTAAAGCGGATCTGGCGGCCGCAGACGCCAGATGGCGGCAGAGCGGGCCGCTTTGGATGCACAGGCTTATAGGCTCATGCTGGATCAGAACGCGTCGCATGAAGTCATGAAGAGGAAATACAGATCCCGTTTGCCTTCAGTTTTCGAGGGAAGAGATCTCTTCAACACCCCAGGAGCAGGGACCAGTAATCCGCCGGTGGTAAACCGGGCGGAAGCACCTGGGACGGGCGCGCCGGTTCAGCCCCGCGTAATAGATCTACCTCGCCATAATGCCAGCACGCCTCAGGCTGTGCAAACACCTCCAGGTCACTACTCCAACCCGATGGATAACCTTGTTGCAGATGCGGCACGGCTGGAGGCCATTCCAATTGAAGGCGATTCACCACACGCAGTAGAGACGCGCCGGGTCAAGGAGCTCCTTAGGACAGCTTTGGTCCAACAGGAAGCATATTCCTATAGCCGCGACCGGATCCTCTCTTCCCCCCCCCCCCCCCGCCCAAGCCGAAGCTATAGCAGGCACGTGGATGAACCGGCCGTATCAAGCAATGCACGACGTGGTGCGCCCCGTGGCAACAACCCGGTAGGTGGTTTCGACAACGCTCAGGTGGTGGTGTACCTGTCACTGGCACGCAGGGAGGCCGAGTTAGCAGCGCAGCATCAGGATTATCAGCTTACGCCGGTTCGTCCGACCATCTATGAGCCTGAGGTTACCTCTAGCTCTTTGGGGGTGCCTTGTCCGATTTGGCTCCAGAAGCATGGATAGAGAGTTATGAGATGGCCATGGAGATGCTGGATGTTGATGAAGCCGCGTGTGCAAAGTACTTCACCATGATGCTCGAAGGCACAGCCCGTACTTGGTTGAAGAGCTTGCCACCCAATTCTATCAGTTCATGGGCCCAGTTGCGGATCTGGTTTATCCAGAATTTCAAAGATACCTGTAAGCAGCCCATGTCCGTGGTGGACTTGGCGGCTTGTGTCCAGGGTGAAGGGGAGTCAACAACCCATTGGGTACGCCGCGTTTGGGAAATCTTGCACTCGTCAGACCGGATCAACGCGGATTCGGCGATCTTGACCCAGGAGGGCAACTGCCGGTTTAAGCCTTTGAAGTTGAAGTTGGGACGTATGAAGCAGTTTTGTAATGACATGGGCACTCTCATGGGCGCTTTAGTGAAGTATGCTGATTCTGATAGTACCAAGGATCCCGAGTCTGATGATGACGAGACAGGGAAGGGAAAGAAGAACAGCAACTCCAAAGGCCAGCAACATCACTCGGCATGTAATGGTGGAGGCAAGCGTAAAGCGAATGGCAACATGGATTTCGTAGCCAACACCAATGCGCAGGACAAGGGCCAGTGGTGCAAGGGTAAACAACCGAATCTTGGTGGTGCACCTAATCCTAATCCGGACCGCTTGAACTATTTGTTGAATCAACCCTGTCCGAAGCATGGGACGAAGGAGGCGCCAGCAAATCACCTCTGGAAGGATTGTTACATTATGCAGGAGTTCAAAAGTTCTAATGCTTTCCGGTATGATCAAGGCTCCGGCGGCGGTTCAGGATCCGGGCCGGGTTATGGTGGAGGAAACTCCGGTTCAGGATTTAATGGTAATCAGAACAATCAGACTAATCAGAATAACCAAGGTGGTTACAATCAGCAGCAGCAGCAGTCGGGTTATCCGAGCAACCCAAAGCAGTTGAATAGTGGACAGTACCACGTCTTCAGCACTAGCTTAGACAATCGAGACCGGAAGCTTCAGAAGCGGGCAGTCAACGCTGTTGAACCGGCCGTGCCTCATTATCTACGCTGGTCAGAGCAGCCCATTGTATGGAGTAGAGAGGATCATCCTCCCCGGGTTGACAATCCGGGTCAGCTAGCCCTGGTGGTGGCACCTCAGGTGGGAGGTTATAAGTTCACCAAGGTGCTTATGGATGGAGGGAGCAGCATCAACATCCTGTACTATGAGACCTTCCGTCGTATGGGGTTATGAGATAAACATCTCAAACCATCCAATACGGTGTTCCATGGTGTGGTACCGGCAAGTCAGCATACCGGTTGGTAAAATAGCTCGGAGGTGGCCTTTGGAGATGAATATGACTCGGATCGGAAACATTGACGTTTGAAGTGGTGAAAATCCAAAGTCCATATCACGCCCTGTTTGGGCGGCCGGCTTATGCCAAGTTCATGGCACGGCCTTGTTATATATATTTGCAGCTCAAGATGCTGGGTCACAAGGGGACAATAACGATTCATGGGAGCCGCAAGATCGCTTTGGAATGTGAGGAAGGAGATGCAGCCTACGCAGAGTCGGTTTGTGCCACCGAGGAGCTGAAGTATTATAAGGACAATGTTGATTCGGCGGACATGACTCCGTTGAAAAAGCCAACTACAGAGCATGATCCGGCCCTGAAATTAAAATCGGCAGCTGAGACTAAGCTTGTTGACTTTGTTCCTGGCGATTCGTCCAAGCAGTTCAACATCAGTGCCAACTTGGATCCGAAATAGGAAAGCGCGCTCATCGAGTTCATCCGTGAGAATCGGGACATTTTTGCATGGAAGCCTTCTGACATGCCAGGTGTACCGAGGAGCTCATGAGCACACTCTTGATGTTGATCCCAAGTACAAACCGGTGAAGCAGTTTCTCCGCCGGTTTAACGAAGAAAGGCGTAAGGCCATTGGAGAGGAGGTGGCCAGGCTCTTAGCAGCTGGCTTTATTGTTGAAGTTTTCCACCCAGAGTGGCTTGCTAATCCGGTGCTAGTTCTTAAGAAAAATGGCACTTGGCGCATGTGTGTGGATTACACAGATCTTAACAAGGCTTGCCCAGCAGATCCTTTTGCCCTCCCCCGCATTGACCAGATTATTGATGCCACTGCGGGTTGTGAGCGTTGAGCTTTTGGATGCATACTGGGTATCATCAGATCAAGATGGCAGTTAAGGACCAGGAGAAGACGGCGTTTATCACTCCCTTTGGAGCCTTACGCTATGTGTCTATGCCTTTTGGGCTCAAGAGCGCCCAAGCAACTTATCGGCATTGTGTATGCAATTGCACGCATAAACAGATCGGCCGTAATGTGCATGCTTATGTGGATGATATTGTGGTTAAGTCAAGGAAGAAGGAAACGCTGATTGATGATTTGAAAGAAAACTTTGACAACCTGCGGGTTTACAAGATGATGCTCAACCCGGCCAAATGTGTTTTTGGTGTTCCGGCAGGCAAGTTATTGGGTTTTCTTGTGTCCAACAGGGGGATTGAAGCTAATCCGGAGAAGATTACGGCTATCACCTCCCTGGCTAAACCGAAGTGTATTAATGATGTCCAGCGTTTGGCGGGACGGATTGCCGCGCTGAGCCGGTTTATCAGCTGCCACGGAGAGAAGGCCATCCCTTTATACCAGATGCTGAAGAAAACAGATCAGTTTATCTGGAGTCCAGCCGCCGATGAAGCGTTGGAGGACTTAAAGCGGCAATTGGCCAACCCGCCTGTACTCGCCGCTCCCATCGACAAGGAGCCGCTTCTGCTATATGTTGCTGCTAACGCCAGGGCGGTCAGCGTGGCCATTGTGGTAGAGCGGAAGGAGGCGAGAAAGGAGCATCCGGTTCAACGTCCGGTTTATTATATCGATGAGGTGCTTATTGAATCTAAGCAAAGGTATCCGCATTGGCGAGAAGCTGGTGTATGGAGTTTTTATGGCAAGTCGGAAAGCGAAGCGGTATTTCAAGGGCACCCCATCACGGTGGTCGATTCTGCTCCCTTAGGTGATATCATCTGAGAACCGGAAAGCGGCGGCGGATTGCAAAGTGGGCTATAGAGCTTGGGCGCACGATTTGAAGTACGTGCCTCGAACGGCGGTGAAGTCTCAAGCACTTGTGGATTTCATTAATGATTGGACGGAGTTGCAAGCTCCTGAAGAAAAGCCGGATCATACATATTGGACCATCCATCTTGACGGATCGAGGCAGTTGGAGGGCTCGGGGGCTGGAGTTGTATTAACTTCCCCACGAGGTGACAAGTTTTGTTACGTTCTCCGCTTAATGTTCCTTTGTACTAACAATGCAGCTGAGTATGAAGCCTTGCTCCATGGTCTTCGGATGGCTAAGGAGATGAATCTAAGCCGGGTTAAGTGCTTCGGTGACTCGGACCTAGTGGCTCAACAGGTGTCTGGCACTTGGGATTCAAAGGACCCACTCATGGCTGCATATCGTTGTGAGGTGGATGTTGTCGCATGTCATTTCAAGGGCTATCAGGTGGACCATGTGGAACGTCGGAAGAATGAAGCGGCGGATGCTTTAAGCCGGTTGGGCTCTCAATGCAAACCGGTCCCGCCCAATGTTTTTCTTGACGTACTGCACAACCCATCAGTCAAGCTCCCTGGTGAAGCGGATTTGGCTATTCCTGATCCGGAGGCTCAACTGGTGGCAGCTCTGCACGTCACTCCGGATTGGACGCTTCCTTATCTGGCGTACATGAACCGGGGCGAGTTACCAGAAGATGAGACGTTGGCTCGGCAGATAGTTCGGCGATCTAAGTCTATGACCATTGTTAATGGCGAGTTGCATCATTGCAGTGTGTCAGGGGCGTTTCAACGATGTGTTTCCCCTGAGGAAGGCTATGAAATATTGCGTGAGATCCACGAAGGAGATTGTGGTCACCACGCCGGTTCAAAATCCTTGGTGGCTAAAGCGTTCCGCCACGGTTTCTATTGGTTAACTGCCCATGCTGATTCGGAAGATCTGGTCAGACGATGTGATGGTTGCCAAAAGTTTTCTAGACGTGCTCATGTACCAGCCCAAGAATTGAGGATGATTCCAACTACTTGGCCGTTTGGGACTTGGGGGCTGGATATGGTTGGACCTTTCAAAAGGTCCAAGGACAAGAAGACCCACCTGCTGGTGGCGGTCGACAAATTTACAAAGTGGATAGAGGCAGAACCTGTTAGCAAGTGTGATGCGGCCACGGCGGTTCAGTTCAAAAAGGTGATTTTCCAGTTTGGTTTTCCACACAGTATCACCACAGATAATGGTACCAATTTATCCAAAGGTGCCATGAAGGAGTTCTGCGAACGTGAGCACATCCGGCTTGACGTTTCTTCAGTAGCTCACCCACAGTCCAATGGTCAAGCGGAAAGAGCCAATCAAGAGATCTTGAGAGGCATCAAGCCCCGGCTTATGGTCCCTTTGCAGAGGACACCGGGTTGTTGGGTAGAAGAACTACCGTCTGTGTTATGGAGTATAAATACTACGCCTAACAGATCCACGGGATACACGCCGTTCTTTATGGTGCGGAGGCGGTTCTCCCCAGTGACATCCGTCATGACTCACCTCGTGTGGCAGCTTATGTTGAAGCGGATGACGAGACAGCACGACAGGATGATTTGGATCGGCTGGATGAAGAGCGTGACATAGCAGCTGCCCGCTCGGCGATTTACCAACAGGATCTTCGTCGTTATCATAGTCGCCCGGTCAGAACCAGAACTTTTCAAGAAGGAGATTTGGTGCTTCGGCTCATCCAAGACCAGACTGATATGCACAAGCTATCCCCACCTTGGGAGGGACCTTTCATGGTCAGGAAGAATCTACACAACGGGTCGTACTATCTGATCGATGTTCGAGAGCATAAAGACTCACGCACGTCAGAGGAGGAGACCAACAGGCCGTGGAACATAGCTCATCTTCGGCCTTATTATACATGAGCCATCGGCTCTACTTATGTACATATTATGACTGTATATATTATGAATAAAGTAATAAACCGGAGCCTCAGCTAAAGCGGGTATACGTTACATTACATCATGCGTGGTTACATGGAGTTGTTACGTCTTAAAGCGGCCTCCGGTTTACCCCCTGAGTTTGCTTTTCACAAAGCTTTGTGATATCACTTGGGGGCTTGGTCGTGTCCGAACCAATGCAACACCTTTTGATAGGCGAAAGCCACCAGATCACTTGGGGACATGGTCAAGTCTGAACCAGTCATGCCTCTTGATCGGCCTAAGGCCATAGAGTCACTTGGGGGCTTGGTCGAACCCGAACCATTGCCACGCCACTTGATCGGCATAATGCCACGGTTTCAGTTGGGGACTTGGCTGACTTGAACCATGGCTACACCTTATAGGGAGCTTGGTCGTGTCTGACCATCGTAACACCATCTGATCGGCTCAGTACAGCCTTATTTTTGCAAACGGTTTATCATTGCCTTTGCTTCCATGGTTGTTATACTTATTATTTGATTTTTGTTGCGTTTCTCAAACTGACAACATTTTTTAAACCGGTTTCAAAACTGTCAGTTGACGGAATTCGGTCAATGTTTTAATCCGGAGATAATTTCACCGGTTTGATGTTTTTTCTGTTAACATCCTAGTATGGAGTAACAGGGGGCTTATCATGACCCGACACGGCTTACGTGGTAAACCGGCATTATAAATAACAGGTGTTGTTTTCTCCTTTGACAGTAAGGGTTTATACAACCTCCGCTTCAAGATTGGCTAAGCCAACTTTAGGCCCAGCGATGGCAGGTATTTGATATCATAAATTTTGATCATATACTTTAATATTTCATCTAATATATATATATATAAACGTCACAAGACCGCTGGCGGCACAAACCGCTGTGGCGGTTTAAGATTTTTGACTGCAGGCAATATAAGATTGAAAGTTTCGATCATTCAGGCAAAAATATTAGCACCTATGCACGAAGGCATATTCAAAGCAAGAGTGTTGGCTATCCTATTACAAGGCAACATGGTGCCCAAATAAGATAATTGTTTCTTGGCAGAATGTAATGAGGCAGCTCTTCAAGCCGGCTTAGGTTCATGCTTGCTTTCGCCGCCCGGTTTGATGGTTGTGGGTCGTCTGCGCCGCTTCAGCCTCTTCATCTCCACCCAGCTCTTTGGAAGTCAACATGGTCGGTCGATTCCCATTAAAGCTTGAAAGACAGCCTCTTCATGGATCGGGAAGTTGGGTCAATATCGGGAGCGTAAGTATGCTTACGGATCGGAGGGATCAGATTCTCCGCTTAGGAATAGGGGCAGCTACCGCTTGTTACGATCGTCATCTTGGGCTTGATAATGGGACAAGTTTGCCTCTTCAGCTAACTGGCAAGCCAGAGGGTGCACTGCCCGGTTTATCGCTCTCAAATCATCTTCATTGAATTCCGAGCCGTCTTCCTTTAGACTGGGATAGCCCTGAGCCGCTTCAATGGGATCAAAGTCTGCCACCCATGCTTTGGCCCGGATTAAGGCGTTGATAGTGCCGGTTCGAGCAGCAGATTTCTTCAGCTCTTCAATCCGGGCAGGAAGCATGGACAACCTCCTAAGGGTATCTTTAATTAAGGAAGGTGCCAGGTTGTTATGAGATGCGGTAGAGATGATCCGTTGTGCTCCAGTATACAACTGCTCTATTAAGGTATAGGAAGCCTTCAATTTCTTCCGAAGATCTGACCCCAAGTGGCCAATGCGTGTGCCTACAGCATTGCAAGAGAAGTCAAAAACCGGACTTATCATAAGAAGGTCAAGATTGTTATAGCAGCCAAAGGAAATTTACCGAAGATGGCAGCAGTCATGGAGTGCACTTGCCGTTTCACGCTGGTCAGCTCATCTACCACCGGTTTAAGGGCAACTTCAGCATTTTCAACCTTTTTTGTTAAAGCGGCCTTTTCAGTGTCCCAGCTGGCCCGCTTAGACTTGAACCACTCCTTGAGTTGCTCCATGGTAGTTAAAGCGGTTTTCAGTTCATCCTTGGCCTTGGAGGTTTCTGCTTGTTGAGATTTCAGATTTTCTTGAAGGTGATGGATTTGTGAGGCTTGTTGACGTATCTCACTCTGCAACAAAAAGTAAGCATGTTAAATATCGTCATTTCAAAGTCCCCAGTACATAACCAGTTATACACTTGGCACTTGGGGGCTAATGCATATTTGATCTTCATCTATCAATAAAATCACAAAGTCCCAAGCTCAATACAAGTATTCAACTTGGCACTTGGGGGCTAATGGCTGTTTGCTCAAACATGTTCTGATGTGGCGATATAAAATACAGTCCCGGTTTAACTATGCTAAGTTGAACCGGCCCTTGGGGGCTATATCAGTGGATTCTGAAGCATTGAGTTTATATTAAGTCCCAGTTTTACTATGTTAAGTTGAACCGGCCCTTAAGTTGAAATATTAAGACAAGAAAAGAACATGGAGGTTACCTCGAATTTCTCTTTCATCATCTTCACCAGGCCAGCTTCATAATCACGGCTAGTATACAGCCGGTTCAAGTAGCCGGAGTGAAGGTCTTGGGGATTCAGAGCGGCATAAGTTGCCAGATCAACATCCCACTTGCCCTTGCTCATAGTGGCAAACTCCTCTTTGGCAGAATGTTTGGATAAAGTTTGGATTGCCCGGTTATTTGTGGCCAAAACCAGTAATTCTGACGTCATCGTCCTTGGAGTCGCCCGGTTTGACCAGGGCCGTCGGTTTGTCGTGAGCGGATTGGGTGGTATATTTTTCAATCTGGGTTGGGCTTACGGCTGATCAGCTGGAAGGGCGGTGTCAACAGGCCTTTCTTCAGCAACAAAATCGTCATCTTGCTGTGGCGGATCATTGGGCGTGTCTTCACAGATGGCCGCTTCAAGGTTTGGGGTGCTACCCGGTTCAGGGACAGTTTCTTCGTCGGCCGCTTTGTCCAGACGAGCCTTTTTGCTCGGCCTAGGCTTGGCCCTGAAAAGGCACAACAACAGTCAAATATGGCATATACTACGCAATGATGCAGTAGGAACAATATGAAATGTATAACTTACCCAAGCACCATTTTTAGTGGTGGCAGCTGAGTGGCTGATGACTCGCCGGATGAGGAGTGGGAAGTGACCTGATAATCGGAATCAGACGGATTAAGGGGTTGTGAAACCAGCCTGCTTTAGGATAAGCAATCGACAAGAAAATTAGAGACCTCTGAGCAGCGTTTCCGAACCGGACTGTTCGGTAAACCGGTGGAGGTAACTACACGATCATTTGTGCCGAGTTGTGCGGCGAGCTTCATGCTGTTGAGTCTTCATAAGAAATTTGGGATCCAAGTAAGCAAGGGGATGAGAAAATTTAATTTTCCGGCTTGCCTGACGGTTTTTTAGTGAAGGCAAAGGATTTGAGTCAGAGGAGAGAATAGTTACATCTACAACATCAGCATTACTGGTTTCAGCATCATCGTGACAAACATCATCATTAATTAGGCGTGTGAAAAGTAAGCCAAGTGAATCAAGTTCTACCTCAAGGTCCGGATTACCCACATCATCATCCGCAATTTGGATCAGAAGATGCAGTGGTTTTCCTCTTATGAGTAGTCTTCTTGACAGCTTTGGTCTTTTGCCTAAGTGGTTTTTCCAATTTGTCTGGCTTCTCCGGTTTCTCTTGTGGGCGTTTCTTGCTCCAGAATGGATCATCACCCTGGTTAAGCAGCAGTTGATGTTAAAAGTTATACCAGGATGGCAATAATATATTCAGTAAGAAATAATCAGAAGTCTTACAGATGGCGGTTTGTTGGTAGCACAGAAGGGGAGCAGACCGGTCCGGGCACAGAGGTTTTCCGGTTCATTCAGCATCTTCTTCACCGCCTCGGTGACCTCATCATCGGTAAGCTGGATATTAATATGTCGGAGGGGGTCGTCGACACTACCAGTGTACTCACACATTAAACCGGAGCGCTGGGAGAGGGGCAGTATGCTCCATGATATCCAACAGCGTGCAAGATCAATTCCGGTTAAACCGTTAGCCATGAAGGCTCTGAGCTTGGAGAGTTGAGGAGCATATTTACTTCTCTCCTTTGGCAGTTAATCTTTGCGGAAAGGGATGTGTGTTCTTTGAGTCGCTCCGGACGAAAACCAGGCAGGGGATTCTCATTGGCAGGTGAAGTGTCTTTGCAATAAAACCATGTTTGATTCCATTCCTTGGGGTGGCTGTGCAGTTTGACATGAGGATAAGTGAACTTCTTTCTTTTCTGAATCGCCACGCCACCCAATTCCGTGTTAGGCCCGTCAGTGAATTCTGTGCGGCGGTTTAGATGGAAGCAGTCTCTAAACAGCTCAACTGTGGGTTCTTCTTGAAAGTGTGCCTCACAGAGCACTTGGAAGTGGCAGTTATTGGTAACAGAATTGGGGCCTGTATCTTGTGGACGGAGTTGAAAATTGGCCAGTACATCTCGATAAAATTTTGAACCCAAGGCGGATTGAAACCCGGGCTAGGTGATCTGCGAAAACTACAACCTCTCCTTCTTGAGGTGTGGGTGGACATTCTTTGCAGGACCCTCCAATGGATACTATTTTCTTGGCTAAAGCGCCCGGTCAGACGAGGTTGTTCAATTGAGTTTCGGTGACACGGGAAGGAGCCCAGTTGCACTCATACACTTGTTTAGACATCTATAAAAATATATAAATCCGGTTCAAAAAATATGTTGGGACAAAGAGAGAACCGGTGTACAATGCTAAATCGGAGACAAAGACGTTTAAACCGGAGTTCTGTGAAGTTACAGTGTCCGGTTAAGGAGTTCTGGCGGTTCAACAAGGGGACTAATGGTGTATACCGGTTTATCTAATTTTTTCTATGATAAGTTAAACCGCCTGGTCTAAGGTCTAAATATTGAAAACAATTGAGGTTGCGAACGGCTAAGTGTGCAGAAACAGGTTTCGCAAGATTTTTCTACAACAAAGGATCTGAAGCTAGATCAGAAAAGAAGAAAAATATTCAAAAAGGAAGATAGCAGCAGTATTGATGCAATGAGCAGAGATGATGTGCGAGATCCATGGACGCACGCACGAGACTACAGGCAGATGCTAAAAGCTACTGCTAATCAGTGCAAGGTATCACAGATATATCCAAGAGTCTGTTATGAGCAGGAACAGTTCATGGAGCACGGCAAGAACAGGAAACCCTAGAATGAATCTAGGTCAAATGGGAACCGAGAACCTACCTGAGTTGAGGAGATGCGAAAGAATATGCGTTTCTGGAGCGTTCAGTCGATGCAGCGCCCAAGACGGCAGCAGAGGTCGGCGGCGGCGGAGCTCTGAGGCCGGTGACGCGAGGAAGACGAAGAGAAAGGGGACGAAGGGAAGAAAAGGAATGACCCTTCAGGCCTATTTATAAGGCAAGATGCCTGTGTCAGGCGCGGGAATCAAGGAACCATAAACCTAGGAAGCGGAGCTGTCGCCTCGATTATTGCGGATCTATTAAACAAAGAAGATATCGTGGATGCTATTTTTATGGGGACGTCATGCCGGTTTACAGCAACCGGAGAAGGTGACATCATGGCGGTTCAATGATTTCAAGAAGGCATTGAAGATGAAGGCTTTTATCAAGGATTGACATGAACCTGTTCAAATCAATCTGGGGCCTAATTTTGGGGATATTACTACTGGGCGTAAACCGGCATATCTGGGCCGGGTTAACTTCATCAGTAGTTCAACGGTGTAGAAGCCCAAGAGTCATGAAAGTAAGGGCCCAAGGACTGTAGTCAGTTTAGAGCCTGTGGTTGTAAGCCGGCCGATATGTAAACTTGTATTGTAAGTTAGGAATAGAGAGAGACCAACCCGGACACGAATGTGAACCAGAGATTGGGACTCTCTGAACTGACGGGCGTCACCCGTGTATATAAGGGGACGACCCGGGGCGGTTCAAGGGACAGACAACAACAACTCGTGGCCTAGGCGAAGCTTATTTGCTCCCTAGTCATCGAGACCACATCAATCTCGTCACAAACTAGACGTAGGCTTTTACCTTCATCGAAGGGGCCGAACTAGTATAACTCTTGTGTCTTTGCGTCCGCTTTAACCCCTTCAAGTTAACCCGTAGCGATGGCTCCACGACTAAGTCCTTTCATGAGGACATCTGTCATGACAAATCCACGACAAGTGGTATGATAGTTCAAAAGAGTTTTTGTTTTTTGAGGAAAGTGAACTAGGGAGCTAGCAAAAACTTACTAGATGGGACTGGCGGAGGTCATTTATTTGCCACTTACATCCCTAGTTTCAACTTACCATTTTAATTTATTTTCGGCTGATGTTGCTTCCAACTATTTAAATATAGCTTGCCATGCTCGGCAATAATTAGTATGTCGTTTACCATGTAAGCTTACTGCCTGGATCATGCGATAACTATCTCTTACTTATGTCCAGCGGAAACCTTTCAGGATGCCGTTCACACTAGGACACAATGTACAACCCCATAATCTATTTGTGGAAGCAGTGCACCATCCATGTTACTAGATGGTAGAAGTTCAGTGTTGGGGAACGTAGTAATTTCAAAAGAAATCCTATGCACACGCAAGATCATGGTGATGCATAGCAACAAGAGGGGAGAGTGTTGTCTATGTACCCTCGTAGAACGTAAGCGGAAGCGTTATGACAATGCGGTTGATGTAGTCGTACGTCTTCACATTCGACCGGTCCTAGCACCGAAGGTACGGCACCTCCGTGGACTGCACACGTTCAGCTCGACGACGTCCCATGAACTCACGGTCCAGTAGAGCTTCGAGGGAGAGCTTCATCAGCACGACGGCGTGATGACGATGATGATGAAGTTACCGACACAGGGCGTCGCCTATGCACCGCTACGATATGACCGAGTTGGATCATGGTGGAGGGGGCACCGCACACGGCTTGGAACAATCAACTTGTCTATCATAGGGTGCCCCCTGCCCCCGTATATAAAGGAGCAAGGGGGGAGGCCGGCCGGCCCTTGGGGCGGCCGGTCCTAGTAGGAGTAGGACTCGCCTTTCCTACTCCTACTAGGAGGGGGAAAAGAAGGAGGAGAGGGAGAAGGAAAGGGCCCCCCCTTCCCTCATCCAATTCGGACCAGAGGGGAAGGGGGCGCGCCGCCTGCCCTGGCCGGCCCTCTCTCTCTCCACTAAGGCCCATGTGGCCCATTAGTTATCCCGAGGGGTTCCGGTAACCCCTCCAGCACTCCGGTTTTCTCCAAAACCAACCGAAACACTTCCGGTGTCCGAATATGGCCGTCTATTATATGAATCTTTATGTCTCGACCATTTTGAGACTCCTCGTCATGTCCGTGATCATATCCGGGACTCCGAACTACCTTCGGTACATCAAAACACATAAACTAATAATACCGATCGTCATCAAACTTTAAGCGTGTGGACCCTACGAGTTCGAGAAATATGTAGACATGACCGAGACACGTCTCTAGCCAATAACCAATAGTGGAACCTGGATGCTCATATTGGTTCCTACATATTCTATGAAGATCTTTATCGGTCAAACCGCATAAGAACATACGTTGTTCCCTTTGTCATCGGTATGTTACTTGCCCGAGATTCGATCGTCGGTATCTCAATACCTAGCTCAATCTCGTTAGCGGCAAGTCTCTTTACTCATTCCGTAATGCATCATCCCGCAACTAACTCATTAGAAACATTGCTTGCAAGCCTTATAGTAATGTGCATTACCGAGAGGGCCTAGAGATACCTCTCCAACAATCGGAGTGACAAATCCTAATGTCGATCTATGCCAACTCAACAAGTACCATCGGAGACGCCTATAGAGCACCTTTATAATCACCCAGTTACATTGTGACGTTTGATAGCACACAAAGTGTTCCTCCGATAATCGGGAGTTGCATAATCTTATAGTTATAGGAACATGTATAAGTTATGAAGAAAGCAATAGCAGTAAACTAAAACGATCAAGTGCTAAGCTAATGGAATGGATCAAGTCAATCACATCATTCTCCTAATTATGTGATCCCGTCTATCAAATGACAACTCATCTCTATGGTTAGGAAACTTAACCATCTTTGATCAACGAGCTAGGTAAGTAGAGGCATACTAGTGACACTCCGTTTGTCTATGTATTCACACATGTATTATGTTTCCGGTTAATACAATTCCAGCATGAATAGTAAACATTTATAATGAAATAAGGAAATAAATAATAACTTTATTAGTGCCTCTAGGGCATATTTCCTTTAGTCTCCCGCTTGCACTAGAGTCAATAATCTAGATTACACAGTAATGATTCTAACACCCATGGAGTCTTGGTGCTGATCATGTTTTGCTAGTGAGAGAGGCTTAGTAAATGGGTCTAGAATATTCAGTTCTGTATGTATCTTGCAAATCTCTATGACTCCCACCTAGACTTGATCACGGATGGAATTGAAGCGTCTCTTGATGTGCTTGGTCCTCTTGTGAAATCTGGATTCGTTTGCCAAGGCAATTGCACCAGTATTGTCACAAAAGATTTTCATTGGACCCGATGCACTAGGTATGACATCTAGATCGGATATGAACTCCTTCATCCAGACTCCTTCATTTGCTGCTTCCGAAGCAGATATGTACTCCGCTTCACACGTAGATCTGGCCATGATGCTTTGTTTAGAACTGCACCAACTGACAGCTCCACCGTTCAATATAAACATGTATCCGGTTTGTGATTTAGAATCATTCGGATTAGTGTCAAAGCTTCCATCGACGTAACCATTTACGATGAGCTCTTTGTCACCTCCATAAACGAGAAACATATCCTCAATCCTTTTCGGGTATTTCAGGATGTTCTTGACCGCTGTCCAGAGATCCACTCCTGGATTACTTTGGTACCTCCCTGCTAAACTAATAGCAAGGCACACATCAGGTCTTGTACACAGCATTGCATACATGATAGAGCCTACGGCTGAAGCATAGGGAACACTTTTCATTTTCTCCCTATCTTTTGCAGTGGTCAGGCATAGAGTCTTACTCAACTTCACACCTTATAACATAGGCAAGAACCCTTTCTTCGCTTGATCCATTTTGAACTTTTTCAAAACTTTATCAAGGTATGTGCTTTGTGAAATTCCAATTAAGCGTCTTGATCTATCTCTATAGATCTTGATGCCCAATATATAAGCAGCTTCACCAAGGTCTTTCATTGAAAAACTCTTATTCAAGTATATTTTATGCTATCCAGGAATTCTATATCATTTCCAATTAACAATATGTCATCCACATAGTCAAAAAAAAAACAATATGTCATCCACATATAGTATTAGAAATGCTACAGAGCTCCCACTCACTTTCTTGTAAATACAGGCTTCTCCAAAAGTCTGTATAAGACCATATGCTTTGATTACACTATCAAAATGTTTATTCCAACTCCGAGGGGCTTGCACCAGTCCATAAATGGATCGCTAGAGCTTGAACACTTTGTTAGTACCTTTTGGATCGACAAAACCTTCTTGTTGCATCATATACAACTCTTCTTCTAGGAATCCATTCAGGAATGCAGTTTTGACATCCATTTGCCAGATTTCATAATCATAAAATTCGGCAATTGCTAACATGATTCTGACAGACTTAAGCATCGCTACGGGTGAGAAAGTCTCATTGTAGTCAACCCCTTGAACTTGTCGAAAACATTTCGCAACAAGTCGAGCTTTGTAGATAGTAACATTACCATCAGCGTCAGTCTTCTTCTTGAAGATCCATTTATTTTCTATGGCTTGCCAATCATCGGGCAAGTCAACCAAAGTCCACACTTTGTTCTCATAAATGGATCCCATCTTAGATTTCATGGCCTCAAGCCATTTTGCAGAATCTGGGCTCACCATCGCTTCTTCATAGTTCTTAGGTTCGCCATGGTCAAGTAACATGACCTCCAAAATAGGATTACCGTACCACTCTGGTGCGGATCTTACTCTGGTTGAACTACGAGGTTCGGTAGTAACTTTATCTGAAGTTTCTTGATCAATATCATTAGCTTCCTCACTAATTGGTGTAGGTGTCACAGGAACCGGTTTCTGTGATGAACTACTTTCCAACAAGGGAGCAGGTACAGTTATCTCATCAAGTTCTACTTTCCTCCCACTCACTTCTTTCAAGAGAAACTCCTTCTCTAGAAAGGATCCATTTTTAGCAACAAATGTCTTGCCTTCAGATCTATGATAGAAGGTGTACCCAACAGTCTCCTTTGGGTATCCTTTGAAGACACATTTCTCCGATTTGGGTTCGAGCTTATCAGGTTGAAGCTTTTTCACATAAGCATAGCAGCCCCAAACTTTAAGAAACGACAACTTTGGTTTCTTTCCAAACAACAGTTCATAAGGCGTCGTCTCAACGGATTTTGATGGTTCCCATTTAACATGAATGGAGCCGTCTCCAAAGCATAACCCGTGAATGGAGCCGTCTCCAAAGCATAACCCCAAAATGATAGCGGTGAAATCTACGATTTGAACAATTTTGGTCAGGGTGTGAGGATGGCGGTCTCTCCTCTCCCTACTCTCCCTTCGTCCCCTTGCTCCCTGTCTCCCTCCTCCCCTGCCATCGCCGCTGCCCATGGCTCCCCCACCCCTCCCTCCCCCTCGTCGCCCCTCCCGCTGCCTACGGGGCGGGTCGGCTCTCCTTGCTCCGGGCGTGCGTCGGCTCTGGCGCTGGCCCCCTCTGCATCGGGGTCCGTCCTCGGCTCACGTTTCTAGGCGTTGGGTGACAAGGAGGAGTCGGCCTCTGATTCGGAGGAGTGCACTCCGTCAGTGGTGGTGTTGGAGGTGCCGCTCATGCCTGCGTCGGGTTGCTCCCGAGAATTTGCTCCGGGCGGCCGGGGCCGGCCGGTGTCGGTGCCCTCTGGTTTGTCGGGGTGGATGCGCGTTGGTCGGCACCGACACATGGCGGGTCAGGGCCCGGCTCCTTCCCCGGATCGTGGTCTCCTTGGTCCTCCTCCTTCCTCTGTGGTGTTGGATCCGGACGATGTGACGTCACCGGTCGCTGGTCCTGATGGTCCTCCTCCTCTCCGGCCGGGGCCGGCGTGTGCGGGGGCGGTTGATGGCCAAACCCTAGATCCGGGTTACCCTGTGGTCGAGGTGGGCCTTGGTGGGCACTTGGGCCTGGTGGCGCCTGGATTGATTCGGGTTGGGCCGCCCAGGCCCCCGGCTCTGTCGTCTCTCGAGTATTTCCATCCCCTCCTGTCTGTGGACCCGGGGCAGTTGGTAGTGGCCACCGCTTCACATCCGTTCCCTTCCTTCGCCCGTTGTCCCGTTCCGGCCCATTTGGCCCACTCTGGCCTGGCCTGTTGTGGCTATATATGGGTGCGCCGTGGTGCCTCTCCCCCCTTCCTAGGGTTTCCGGCTTCCGCCGCTGATATCCGCAGGGCACATCATCCTATCCGCCATTTCTCCAGATCCACATCTTCCGCACCTCCTCTCCTCCTCTCCTTCGCTGAAGTGATCGCCATGGACAAGTCTAGGGGCTCCTCCTCCGAGGCCCTTTCGGGTAGCAAGCGTTCCTGTGAAGTTTCACCGGGCAATGGTGTCAATTTGGCCTATGAGGCGGAGCTACGGTCGGCTTCGAATCTGGCCAGGCGGCGCCTGTTGTCAGCATGGCTGAGGATTGTGAGGCAGGGACGGAGCACTCCATGGCCAGATCTGGGACAGCGCTCCCTGGATTTGGTGGTGTGTCGGGTCGGGGCCGGATCCGGGGGAGGCCGCTGCTGCTTCGGTTGGTGGTGGCTCCTCCTCGTCGGCGCCGCGCCCCGCTCCGGCCAGGAGTCCGGTCCCTTCGCCTCGGCCACCTCCTCGCTCGTTTGCGGCTGGCGCTGCCTCTCGCTCGGGGTCGCGCTTCAGGCCTAGCTCTTCCTCTTCGCTGGTCGGGGACCGGCGTCCTCCTCCCTCTGCTCCGGGTGCCTCTTCTGCGGTCCGTGGTGATGGCATCCTACCGCCGCCGCCGCCTCCCCCTCCCCGCCAGCAATCTGTTGCCTCGGGCCCTTCTCCGACCCTGACTTGCTTTGCCTGCCACCGCCCGAACCACGTCCAATCTAGATGCACTGACCCACCCTTCTTCCTCATCTACCGTTCCGATGGTCATCTTACTGTGGACTGCCGTAATCGTACCAAGAACCCCTCCTTCATACAGTTTGGGTTGGGTTTGCCTGGATGCTCGTTCTTCGCTTTGGATGCTGATGTTCCTGTGGTGATTGCTGCGCCATCCCTCTCTAATGCGGACATCATCACGGTGTGTGGTCCGAAGATCTCTCCGCAGACCCTCCTGGATGGTTTGAAAATCTGGGACGACGGTGGCTGGGTCTAGCAGACGCGCCAGCTTTCAGAGTATGAATTCACAGTGGTTTTTCCCTCCAAGGACTGTCTAAGGATGATCTCCTCGTGCACCAGTTTTACTCTTCCCCTAAACCAGATTGTGGTGTCTGTCAAAGCGGCTACCTGTGGTGCGAAGGTGGTGGGCCCTCTCAGCAAGACTTGGGTGTTAGTTCACGACGTGCCAGTTGGGCTTCGCTCTGTGGAGTTCATGATGGCTTTTGGTAATCTCATTAGCAAGCCTGTGGAAGTTGATTCAGAGTCTCTGGGAAAGGTTGGCCCGGTTCGTCTCAGTGTGTGGTGCATCGATCCTGCCTGTGTTCATGGTTCTGTGGATGTTTTCCCATCTCCTGAGGGTGTGTGACTTCATGTTCGGGTCGAGGGTGCTGAACCCCATGTTCCACCTCCGCCTCCTCCTTCCAAGCCTTCTGACCAAGATGACATGCATGGGGATGGTTCGGCCGGGGGGCAAAACCCAAGTGGAGGTACAAATCCGCACTTTACTCAGCCTAAATGGGATAAGCTGGAGCCTGATGAACGTGAGTTGCTCAAGGACAATGCCCCAGCTCCTAACCCTCAAAAGGAGGGCCTGGCTCCCCGTGATGCTGCTGTTGGTAAGGGGACCCCCTTCTCTGGTGTGTGCTCCAATGTGCCTACTCGCCCTCAGTATCCTTCCTTCTCTGGGATCGAGGATCTTCCTGCTTCCCCATGCGTTCCATCGAGCTCTCATCTAAGAAGAAGAAGAAGTCATCGGTCCGGAAATTTACTGCTAAGAGTCGGGCTTCTTCTACCTCCAAGCTTGAGGCGGCGGGTCTGGCTCGTCGTCTGGACAAGGATCTGGGCTCGCCTGGAAAGTGCAGCCCGGTCCGGCGTTGCCGGTCCGGTGCTCCCAGGTGCTGCCTTTTCCAGCGTCCACGATGCGGAAGGGCCGGCGTGTGCGCGACTCTGGCGTTTCAGTGGCGGTGCGGGCGGAGTGGCGCGCCGCGGCCAGGGATCTTCCTCCTGCAGGTTCGTCTGTCCAACCATCTCTCCCTGCCTCTCCTATTCACCTTGTTTTACCTGCATCATTAGATGATCATTTGCTGCATATCATGTCTGATATTGGGGTGGCTGCTAAACCGGGGATGGGCTCTCCTTCTCACCTTCATTCTATCATTAGGGCCAATGAGGCAGCCCAGGCTGCTATTTCTAAGGCCTTGGAGGCCGCGAGTGTTGTTGGCCCTGCTGGGGTTCAGGGCCAGTCCGGGGTGGGTGGTGCGACAAATGGTTGTGGCCAGTCGTCTGCTCCCCCTGGCCATGTTAAGATCGGTCGTTCCAAGCGCTCTAAGCCTTGTGTGGCCCCGTGCAGATCGAGTCTTCGTATTAAAAACCTTTCCTTCAAATGAGAGCTCTCTTCTGGAATATTCGTGGTTTCGGTGCTAGGGGGCGCCGAGACCAGATTCATGACTTGGTTTCTGGTGAACATATCAACATTTTAGGGTTGGTCGAAACGTTTAAGGAATCCTTTTCCCCTTCTGAACTTTCTGCGCTGGCTGGGATGGATAGGTTTGACCGGAACTCTCTCCCTGCTTCGGGTCATTCTGGGGGCATCTTTATTAGGTGCAAGCGGGACATGTTTGACTTCATTGCTTTTGATCATGGCATTTTTTGGGCTAGTTGTGTGGTTCACCATCGTCAGTTGAACACTTTGTGGGAATTTATGGTGGTATATGGCCCCGTGGATCACTCGCTTGCACCTCTTTTCTTGGATGAACTTTCGATTAAGATTGAAGCCTGCAATATTCCTCTTTTAATTGGGGGTGATTTCAATTTGTTACGCTCTCCGGCAACAAGAATAATCCTAATTTCTCTTGGCCTCTCGCCAATGCTTTTAATGATTTCATTAGTAGTTGCACGCTTCGTGAGCTCCCTAGGGTGGGGGCGCGGTTCACTTGGTCTAACCATCAATCCTCTCCTGTCCGGTCGGTGCTGGATAGGGTGTTTGTGTCTGATCGGTGGGACTCGCTGTTTCCCCGCGCGCTGCTTAAGTCCAGGCCTGCGGTTGGCTTTGGTCATGTTCCCCTAGTCCTGGATGCGGGTATCCTTTCCCTCCTTTCTCCCTCCCGTTTCGAGTTTGATGCTTCTTGGCTTGTTGTGGAGGGCTTTTGTGAGATGATGGCTTCAAAGATCTCTAATCTTCTTTCTTCTCCTCCTTGCTCCTTTGGCCCCATGGATGATTGCACAAACTGTCTTATGAGCTTCGTAAATTCATAAGGTGGTGGTCTCAGAATAGGGCGGCTCAGCTTCGTAGAGAGAAAGACTCCCTTGAATCTCAACTTCGGGATCTGGATCACTCTGCTGACACGTCAGGTCTCTCCGCCTCTCAGTGGGGTACTCGTTACTCCCTGGAAGACGCTTTGATGTTGCTGCACCAACAGTCGGAAATTTACTGGCGCCAACGAGGTGCCCTTAATTGGACCTTGAAGGGGGATGCTATGACGACGTATTTCTTTGAGATCGCTAATGGCAGACGCCGCAGATGTTTCATTGACACTCTGTTGATTGAGGGCGTCAGAATCTTGGACCAGTCCCTCATTATGAATCCCATTGTTGGCTTCTATTCTAGTCTCCTCGGCTCTAAGCTGGACCCTGGACTTGACCTCTGCTCTGGTTTCTGGGATGAGGGTTCTAGGATTTCTCCGGGCGAAAATTTGGGCCTGATGGTCCCTTTATCTGACGAGGAGATTTGGCAGGTGATTAGCTCGGCTAACCCGAATGCTGCTTCTGCGCCTGATGGTTTTTCTATCCCCTTCTTTAAAAAATTCTAGCCGCAGATCTGGGTTCTCATTTGTAAAATTATCCAAGGGTTCTGGTTGGGCATGGTGGATATGTCTCGCCTTAACTACACTGTCATTAACCTTATACCTAAAGTCAAGGGCGCAGACTTGATCTCGCAATTTAGGCCGATTGCCCTTATTAATAACTTCGCCAAGTTTCCGGCCAAAGGGCTAGCCACTCGCCTCTCCCCCATTGCCCACAGTACCATCAGCCCTTTTCAGTCGGCTTTCATTAAGGGTCGTTTCATTCTGGACGGGGTTCTTTGTCTGCATGAAATCGTTCATGACCTTAAGATTCGCAATTTGAAAGCGATGATTCTTAAAGTAGACTTTGAGAAGGCCTATGATTCGGTGAGTTGGCCTTTTTTACGTAAAGTTTTATTGGCTAAAGGGTTTGAGGGGCCCCTTGTCCATAGAATTATGCAATTGGTATCGGGAGGCCACACTGCCATCAATGTTAATGGTCAGGTTAGCAAGTTCTTTGCCAATGGTAGGGGCCTCCGGCAAGGCGACCCTGCCTCGCCCATGCTGTTCAACTTTGTTGCTGATGCCTTATCTCGCTTGCTCTCTAGGGCAACTACTTGCGGGCACATTACTCCGATTAGTTCTAATATTATTCCCCATGGTCTGACCCACCTCCAGTATGCGGACGACACTATTATTATGGTTGAGCTGAATGATGCCTACCTCGCTCACCTCAAGTTTATTTTATTATGCTTCGAGGCGATGTCGGGGCTTAAGATTAACTTTTCCAAAAGTGAAGTGGTTGTTACTGGTGTGGATGAGTCGGAAGCCGTGCGAGTGGCACACCTTCTCAACTGTAAGCTGGGCTCCTTTCCGTTCAAATACTTGGTCTTGCCAATTTCTCCGGACGTGCTTCATGCCAAAGATTTTGCCCCGGTGGTCACAAAGATTGGCAACAGGGTCCATCCCTGGCAGGGTAGATATAACACGAATGCGGGTAAAGTGGCTCTAATTAATGCTTGTCTTTCCTCCCTCCCCATGTTCCTAATGGGCTTCTCTCTCTTGTCGGCTAGGATTCATGCTGGTTTTGATAAACACCATGGGGCGTTTTACTGGAATGCGGCGGACAATCGCCGCAAATACCGCTTTGTTAAATGGAAGTTGATGTGTAGGCCCAAAAACCTTGGGGGGCTACGGATTCTTAATACTTCCATCATGAACTAATGCCTGATGGTTAAATGGTGGTGGAAGATTATGAGTGCTGAGGATCAGCACCTTTGGCTGTCAATTCTTAAGGCTAAATATTTTCCGTCCTCTAGCCCGATGTTTGCTCTACCGCGTGGTGGTTCTCAGTTTTGGAAGTCTTTGGTCAAAGTTAGACCTCTTTTTCAATCTTTCGTTAAGTTTGTTGTTGGGGACGGCTCCTCGATTAGGTTTTGGCTAGACTGGTGGTGTGGAGACTCACCTCTCTCGGTGACCTTCCCTACCCTTTTCTCTTATTGTTCTGATCCAAATATTTTTATTGCAAAGTTAGCTTCCCAGGGGTGGAACCTGGCCTTCCGCCGCCCCCTGTCGCCTATAGAGTTCGAAGATTGGCAACGTCTTACTGCCCTCTTCCCTACACTCTCGACGGTCGTGGATTCGTGTTCTCGTCATTGCCCGCCTCCGGACGCTTTTCTGTTAAATCACTTTACTCTAAGCTTGTTGGTGGCACGCCTACTAATCGTTTCTCCCAGATTTGGAAGGCCCGTATTCCCCCTAAGATTAAAATCTTCTTGTGGCAAGCTTTTCGAGGTCGGTTGCCCTCGGCTGATCAAATTCGTAAGAGAAATGGACCGAGCTCCCAGTTCTGTGATCTTTGCGGTGATGTGGAAGACACGGAACATACTTTTTCCATTGTCACCTGGCTAAGCTCATTTGGAGTTGCGTGCGGGACTGGCTCCGTGTTTCTTGGGCCCCTGCCTCCTTTGCCGAGTTGCTAGCTTGGCATACAACCTTTCCGGCATCTCCAGACGCATCTTCTGGGTGGGCCTGGGAGCTTTATGCTGGTCCCTTTAGACGACTAGGAACAAATTTACTATCGAGCACGTGTTTCCGGCTAAACCTACTGACTGCTTATTTAAATCGTGTGCTTTCCTATAGCAGTGGAAATCATTGACTAAGGTCGACGACCAAGAGCACTCTCTATGCTGATCTACAAAATTAAGACTCTGGCGTCTCGATTATCTTGAGACGAGCAGGATGCTTAATTGCTTCTTTTGGGCCGGATGCTGTTTTAGTTGGATCTTTCTCTTCTGGCCTACGTGCCGTGTACTGGCGAGGGAGCCATGTATTGACTTTCTCCTCTGCCGTCTCGCCCGTTGTTGGGGCTTGGGTGTGTTTGATACTTATCTGTGAGGTTGTTGCTACCTGCCTTATGGCTTTATTTATAAAGTCGGCCGTTTGCCTTTTCTCTAAAAAAATGATAGTGATAAATCAATAAGAGACATCATAGATCGCACCATATCTAGTAAAGTATGATTACGACGTTCGGACACACCATTAAGTTGTGGTGTTCCGGGTGGCGTGAGTTGTGAAACTATTCCGCATTGTTTCAAATGAAGACCAAACTCGTAACTCAAATATTCTCCTCCACGATCAGAACGTCGAAACTATATTTTCTTGTTACGATGATTTTCTACTTCACTCTCAAATTCTTTGAACTTTTCAAATGTTTCAGACTTATGTTTCAGTAAGTAGATATACCCATATCTACTCAAATCATCTGTGAGCGTGAGAAAATAACGATACCTGCCGCGAGCCATAGTATTCATCAGACCACATACATCAGTACGTATGATTTCCAACAAATCTGTTGCTTGCTCCATTGTTCCGGAGAACGGCGTTTTAGTCATGTTGCCCATGAGGCATGGTTCGCAAGTACCAAGTGATTCATAATCAAGTGATTCCAAAAGTCCATCAGTATGGAGTTTATTCATGCGACTTACATCAATATGACCCAAACGGCAGTTCCATAAATAAGTTGCACTATCATTATCAACTCTGCATTTTTTGGCTTCAACATTATCAATATGTGTATCACTACTATCGAGATTCAACAAAAATAGACCACTCTTCAAGGGTGCATGACCATAAAAGATATTAATCATATAAATAGAACAACCATTTTTCTCATATTTAAATGAATAACCGTCTCACATCAAACAAGATCCAGATATAATGTTCATGCTCAACGCTGACACCAAATAACAATTATTCAGGTCTAAAACTAATCCCGAAAGTAGATGTAAAGGTATCGTGCCGATGGCGACCACATCAACTTTGGAACCATTTCCCACGCGCATCGTCACCTCGTCCTTAGCCAATCTTTGCTTAATCCGTAGTCCCTGTTTCGACTTGCAAATATTAGCAACAGAACCAGTATCAAATACCCAGGTGCTACTACGAGCTTTAGTAAGGTACACATCAATAACATGTATATCACATATACCTTTGTTCACCTTGCCATCCTTCTTATCCGCCCAATACTTGGGGCAGTTCCGCTTCTAGTGACCAGTCTATTTGGCGTAGAAGCACTCAGTCTCAGGCTTAGGTCCAGACTTGGGTTTCTTCTCCTGAGCAGCAACTTGTTTGCCGTTCTTCTTGAAGTTCCCCTTCTTCTTCCCTTTACCCTTTTTCTTGAAACTGGTGGTCTTGCTGACCATCAACACTTGATGCTCCTTCTTGTTTTCTACCTCCACAGCCTTTAGCATCGCGAAGAGCTCGGGAATTGTCTTATCCATCCCTTGCATGTTATAGTTCATAACGAAGCTCTTGTAGCTTGGTGGTAGTGATTGAAGAATTCTGTCAATGACACTATCATCAGGAAGATTAACTCCCAGTTGAATCAAGTGATTATTATACCTAGGCATTTTGAGTATATGTTCACTGACAGAACTATTTTCCTCCATCTTGCAGTTGTACAACTTATTGGGGACTTCATATCTCTCAATCCGGGCATTTGCTTCAAATATTAACTTCAACTCCTGAACATCATATATGCTCCATGACGTTCAAAACGTCGTCGAAGTCCTGGTTCTAAGTCGTCGAAGTCATCAACTTTAATCTACCATACGTTCTCAACGTCGTCAGTTGCATCTGCAGCAGGCCTGGCACCCAGCGGTGCTTCCAGGATGTAATTCTTCTGCGCAGCAATGAGGATAATCCTCAAGTTACGGACCAAGTCCGTGTAATTGCTACCATCATCTTTCAACTTTGCTTTCTCAAGGAACGCATTAAAATTCAACGGAACAACAACACGGGCCATCTATCTACAACAACATAGACATGCAAAATACTATCAAGTACTAAGTTCATGATAAATTAAAGTTCAATTAATCATATTACTTAAGAACTCCCACTTAGATAGACATCCCTCTAATCATCTAAGTGATCACATGATCCAAATCAACTAAACCATGTCCGATCATCACGTGAGATGGATTAGTTTTCAATGGTGAACATCACTATGTTGATCATATCTACTTATGATTCACGCTCGACCTTTCGGTTGAAGTGTTCCGAGGCCATATCTGCATATGCTAGGCTCGTCAAGTTTAACCTTTGTATTTCTGCGTGTGCAAAACGGGCTTGCACCCGTTGTATGTGAACGTAGAGCTTATCACACCCGATCATCACGTGGTGTCTCGGCATGACGAACTTTGGCAACGGTGCATACTCAGCGAGAACACTTGTACCTTGAAATTTAGTGGGAGATCATCTTATAATGCTACCGTCAATCAAAGCAGAATCAGATGCATAAAAGATAAACATCACATGCAATCAATATAAGTGATATGATATGGCCATCATCATCTTGTGCCTTTGATCTCCATCTCCAAAGCACCGTCATGATCACCATCGTCACCGGCATGACACCTTGATCTCCATCGAAGCATCGTTGTCGTCTCGCCAACTATTGCTACTATGACTATCGCTACTGCTTAGTGATAAAGTAAAGCAATTACAGGGTGATTGCATTGCATACAATAAAGCGACAACCATATGGCTCCTGCCAGTTGCCGATAACTTCGTCACAAAACATGAACATCTCATACAATAAAATTTAGCATCATGTCTTGACCATATCACATCACAGCATGCCCTGCAAAAACAAGTTAGACGTCCTCTACTTTGTTGTTGCAAGTTTTACGTGGCTGCTACGGGCTGAGCAAAAAACGTTCTTATCTACGCATCAAAACCACAACGATATTTTTTCAAGTTAGTGCCGTTTTAACCTTCACAAGGACTGGGCGTAGCCACACTCGATTCAACTAAAGTTGGAGAAACTGACATCCGCCAGCCACCTGTGTGCGAAGCACATCGGTAGAACCTGTCTTGCATAAGCATACGCATAATGTCAGTCCGGGCCACTTCATCCAACAATACCGCCGAATCAAAGTATTACATGCTGGTAAGTAGTATGACTTGTATCGCCCACAACTCACTTTTGTTCTACTCGTGCATATAACATCTACGCATAAACCTGGCTCGGATGCCACTTTTGGGGAATGCAGTAATTTCAAAAATTTCCTACGCACACGCAAGATCATGCTGATGCATAGCAACGAGAGGAGAGAGTGTTTTCTACGTACCCTCGCAGACCATAAGAGGAAGCGTTATGATAACGCGGTTGATGTAGTCGTATGTCTTCACGATCGACCGATCCTAGCACCGAAGGTACGACGCCTTCGCGGACTACACCCGTTTAGCTCGGCGACGTCCCACGAACTCATGATCCAGTAGAGCTTCGAGGGAGAGCTTCGTCAGCACGACAGCGTGATCATGATGATGATGAAGTTACCGACACAGGGCTTCGCCTAAGCACCGCTATGATATGACCGAGGTGGATTATGGTGGAGGGGGGCACCGCACACGGCTTGGAACAATCAACTTATCTGTCCTAGGGTTCCCCCTACCCCCGTATATAAAGGAGCAAGGGGGGAGGCCGGCCAGCCCTTGGGGCGCGCCGGGAGAGGAGGAGTCCTCCTGCTAGTAGGACTAGGACTCCCCTTTCCTACTCCTACTAGGAGGGGGAAAGGAAGGAGGTGAGGGAGAAGGAAAGGGGGGCGCCCCCCTTCCCTAGTCCAATTCGAACCAGAGGAGAAGGGGGCGCGTGGCCTGCCCTGGCCGGCCCTCTCTCTCTCCACTAAGGCCCGTGTGGCCCATTAGTTTTCCCGGGGGGTTCCGGTAACCCCTCCAGCACTCGGGTTTTCTCCGAAACCACCCGGAGCACTTCCATTGTCTGAATATAGCCGTCCTATATATCAATCAATGTCTCGACCATTTCGAGACTCCTCGTCATGTCCGTGATCATATCTGGCACTTCGAACTTCCATCGGTACATCAAAACACATAAACTCATAATACTGATCGTCACCAAACGTTAAGCGTGCGGACCCTGCGGGTTCGAGAACTGTGTAGACATGACGGAGACACGTCTCTGGTCAATAAACAATAGAGGAACCTGGATGCTCATATTGGTTCCTATATATTCTACGAAGATCTTTATCGGTCAAACTGCATAACAACATACGTTGTTGCCTTTGTCATCGGTATGTTACTTGCCCGAGATTCGACCGTCGGTATCTCAATACCTAGCTCAATCTCGTTACTGGAAAGTCTCTTTACTCGTTCCGTAATGCATCATCCCGCAAGTAACTCATTAATCACATTGCTTGCAAGGCTTTATAGTGATGTGCATTACTGAGAGGGCCCAGAGATACCTCTCCGACAATCAGAGTGACAAATCCTAATATCGCTCTATGCCAACTCAACAAATACCATCAGAGACACCTATAAAGCACCTTTATAATCGCCCAGTTACGTTGTGACGTTTGGTAGCACACAAAGTGTTCCTCCGGTAATCGGGAGTTGCATAATCTCATAGTTATAGGAGCATGTATAAGTTATGAAGAAAGCATTAGCAGTAAACTAAAATGATCAAGTGCTAAGCTAACGGAATGGGTCAAGTCAATCTGATCATTCTCCTAATAATGTGATCCCGTTTATCAAATGACAACTCATGTCTATGGTTAGGAAACTTAACCATCTTTGATCAACGAGCTAGTCAAGTAGAGGCATACTAGTGACACTCTGTTTGTCTATGTATTCACACATGTATTATGTTTTCGGTTAATACAATTCCAGCATGAATAGTAAACATTTATCATGAAATAAGGAATAAATAATAACTTTATTACTACCTCTAGGGCATATTTCCTTCGTTCAGAGGCAACACCGCTGGAGAGCAGTCTGAGCACAAATATTATAGTTCTTGAGGCTCTACTAGAGGCAGAAAGAGATGGTGTGGCTGCCATGAATGAGGTAATATTCATCTTGAGGATGGAAATTATGCAATTAGCTGCACGCATTATGCAAGAAACCTAAGAATTGGAGGAAGTAAGAATGTTGCATTCAAAGACGGAGGAGGTCCTGTTGTTTCTGCTATCTGAAGCCCAGGGTAATCCCAGTTCTTCTTCAGATAATAGTTGAAATTGTCATTAGATTATTGTACTTGCTAGTTGTGTCATGTCTCTGAATGGATTATTTTGTAAGACCCCCTATGTTGTCCATGTGTTTTAATGATCCTAATTTTTTAGGCGAGGTAATCCTCAGTACTTGTATGATTGACATAAGGTGAACTGTTTTTCATGTGAGCATATTGTATTGGAAGAAATAAATGTTTGACTCAAAGGGTATCCAACCTACTGAATTCGAAGATCACGACATTTCTAAATAATGATAATATATAAATGTGGAATAAATCTTTGTTGTGGTTTTGAAGAAATAAATAACAAAACGTATAATTATCTGTGGATATTCGTAATCGAATAATAATTGGATTTGAATTTAGTTGCCAGGGCCCAGGGCAAACATGAATGCTAATTATCCCAAGTTTTGAACGAAGCAGCTAAATATCCACTATCATTTGTGGGCTGCCCGAAGCAAGTGTTTGCAAGATGGAAATTATTGTCTACCCCTGACACTTGACATTCTTATCGACCGAATTTACACTGTTGTCGATAGGGGTAGACTAGTAACTTCTATCAGACGTGACACAACCACCTCTGAGCCCATTCAGATACGGTGGGCGCCAAACGTGGGTGGCAAAGCACATTTAGTTCAAGCTCGTCCGAAATACATGTGTCTCTCCCTCCATTTCCCGATTCATACAAGATGGGAAACAAAACATACTCTCCTCGTCCGAAATCGATGTAGGAAAATATTTTAAATAGGGGAAGATGTGTAACATCCCTCAGACATGACACAACCACCCTACCTGTTAGCCTCATTCATACACCATGGGCGCCAACCATGGGCGGAAAAACACCCTCTCCTCGCCCGAAATCGCTACCGGGAAATATTTGGGAGATGTGAGATTACCATCCTATCCCCAACCGACGTGATGTCTGAAATTTTAAACGGGGATAAGTTGTAACGTTCCCACATTTGAGACAAGCGCGTCCCAAAGTTTGAGATCCCCCCTCCCCCTCCATTTCCCCATTGATACACCGTCGGCGCCACAACAACCTCGCACTGAGGCCAGCCTCCTCCATCCGCCACCCCATCTTCCACCTTTTGGGAGCCGCTACCCCTACCCCGTCGTCCACTGCAAGAGACGGATGTCTCTCATCCACGGCGTCGGACCAGGATCCTTTCATCGCGTCCTCTTGCTTCATCGGCGCCGTTGTCCACCTTGCCTTTGCCGCTCCTATGACTGCCTCGTCCGCGGTAACAGGATTTATCCCCCGACCCAGCCGTCTGCCGTCTAAAGTCTTCTTCCCGCCTACCGACAACCATCGCACCCGCAGCACCCTCAACGTATTAGCAGGGGCCTACGCGGCGTCACAAGAGAGGTGGTACACTTCCATATGTGCTTAAGTTATTGATCTCACCCGGAAAATAGATCGTAAATTGTTTACTGTACTTTTATTGTCCGTACCAAATCGTAGGGGCTAGTTGAAAGCAAACATTGGTTGCGAAGTAGCTTTTTCCGGTTTGCACCTTCAGATCCGCCATGGCACGGTCACTATAATCGTAAATCTTATGGTTTTCCCCCTTTATATTCACTACCATCATCGTAGGTGCTTCGTGTCGTGCTAGCACTGCTCCTCAAGACCTCAACCCATCAAGCGAAACAACATGCCACTCACAATTCCAAAGCTTAGGTGTTGAAATACGAATCTGATATGATGCTCATATTACTAAAATAGAGAACATTTAATTGGTCACATAATGTTCCTATATTTGTTTCAAAAATCATGTGCGTCACCCACTGTTCCAGCTAGTTCCACTTTCCTGATTTTACTCTTGATGCTTAGGTTTTTCCCCTTTTATCTACTCTACTGTGATCTACGTAGGTGCTTTCTGTCGTACTAGCATTACTGCACCCTTCAAGCTAAATAACACAACACTCAAAATTCCAAAGCTTTGTTGTTCAAATATGATTGTGATATGACACTGATATTAGTTAACAGACACATTTAATTGGTTAGCTAAAGGTCCCACTTGTGTTTCCAAATGCATGTCGCGACATATGGAGAGACAGCAAAATTGCATTTCTTTGTCACTTGTTGACTATAGTTTCTTGTCCATACCAAATCTTAGTTGTTATTTCAAAGCAAACATCGGTTGCTAACTACCCTTTGCGCGTTTTGCTGCTTCAGATCTGCCATCCCACTGCCACAGGCAACACTATGCTCATCATGCTTACGGTTTCCCCATTTTATGATGACCACGATCAGCCTACATTGTTCGTGTCGTAATAGCACTGCTCCACCCATCGAGCTAAACAAGCTTAGTTGTACAAATTCAAATCTAATATTATGTTGACATTAGTAAAACTGATAGATGTTTAATTGGTCAGCTAAATGTTCCTACTTTATTTTTGAAATTCATGTGAGCCACATATGGAGAGACCGGAAGGAATAGTATTTCTCTGTGCGCTCTAGTTCATCGTGGGTGGGCAACCGACATTGTATAGAAAGACTTGTAATATCTTCAATCTGCTTGATGTTCTGCTCTTCTTTAAGATGATCCTCTTATGTTCTTTAATAAGTATGTTCCTTGTTGGGAAGAGTAGCAGAGACATTTGCGGTCGACTAGTCAGGTCGAGCTGTTCTCCCTTAGTATATTTTGAATCTGTCAGGTCAGGTGGACTTGTTCTTCTTTACTATATGTTGAAGCTATCATCTGCGAAGTATCATCACTTCTGGAGCTCTCATATTTTGAGTAGTAGGCCACATTATATTAATGCACACACCAAATTATAGCATGCATGGCATCTCTCAGAAGAATTGTAGAGATAGCACAAAGGGGTCTCTGAGGGAGGCGATTGGATTTGAATCACTTCTGCATTACAAAGATAATCTCACTTGTTTTTATGTTTTCATGCAAGTCAGGTATTAAACATTATCAAAATGAATATGCGAATGGGCGCACGAGGGGAATATTGCGGAACAATCCACTGGCTAACAAACTTGGCATGGTGGAGGATGGCCTATCTTATTCACCCATCAAGGTGCTTGCTCTAACTTGGCAAGGTTGTATTGGTTGCACATATTTTGCATCCAACCTCTTGCATTACTTCTACTTTGTTACACCATCTTCTTAGTTTAAGCATCATATATGAGTATATGCCGTCCTATCCATTTTCTGTACCTATTCCATGTGTCGCCATACTATGTTTTTTCAGTCAAATGTTGTTCTTTCCTAATAGATGTCCAGGGTGAGTGTAGATCCTCAAGGAGTACAAACTAGGTATTTGGAAAAGGTAGTGATACCTATTAAATCAGATAGATCAGCAGCCACAGAAAACACAGGCCCAGCTATAGCACACTTTACCCCTACTCCACTGGCCAAACCCCTATTAGAATTGCTGAGAGCCTAGCGTTAGGTACTGTCTATGATATCAATTCAAAATTTGAACTCCTAAATTTCTGCATGTGCTTTTCCTTCTCTCTTGTATGAAAACTAATCTCGGATGAATCTCCTTGCTGAAAGGATCATAGGATCTCACAACAATGCTAGGCTGTGCATTGCTCTTGTCAGTACCTCTTGCCCTTTCTCAGCATACTTACACTCATTGCTGTTTGATTATGTAGCATCACCATAAATGTTGGTTCTTTATCCTCCCTTTGCTTGAAACTATAAGATCTATATTTACTCTTAGATAAATGTAGAATTAACACAATGGTTATGAAGTTTTGGATTGCTCATGTAAGTACCTGTTTTCATGTAGTCCCTCTGTACCGAATTAATCATTGATCAATTGGATGTATTTAGAACTTAATAGTGCTAAATCCATCCATTTGAGCGACGAGTAATAACGGACGGTGGTGGTATTACTGTACTTTGCGAGATACTTGATTGTCTAGCATTACTCTGCATCTTATCTGCCCTGCTCTCCACTTTCTCCAAATTATCATATCTACATTTACTCATAGCAAAATGTTGTATAAAGCCAATGCCACTTCACACGTTGATGTCTCCATTCCTCTTGTCAAGACCTTTTGCCTTGTAACAGTGTACTTAATTAATTTCTATTTGATTATGTATCATCAGTCTCCACCTGAGCTTCATTATCCTCTGTTTCTTCCAATATTATTTGATCTATATTTACTCTTTGCAAAATGTAGAATAATGGCAATGCTTATAAATAATTTTCTTTGGGGAATTTAATGAATTAACCTTCCATCAACATGGAGAAGGGCTTTATCCAGCCTGCGTTAACATGTAATGTAAGTTCATCCTTATCAAGCCGTCAAACTTTGTTCTAGTATAGATTTGGATAGGCATCATTTCCTCCACTGCTGTTTACTTTGCTGTTTAGATCTGATTTGATGTTTGCAACAACTACCAGTTTTAAATTGTAGTTGTAAAAACATGTTCCTTATGCAGAACAGATCCATTTATTTGCTTATATAATTGTGAAACTTGTTATGTGTCGCCTTGTTTCTCTTTCAGAGTCGTATCTCTTATGCCAGGCAGAACTTTAGGGAAGATAGAGAGCCAAACCATATTGAGGATAGCGAGATGACCCCAAGGTCCTGTCTTGATGAAGACAGTGAGTTGAAGCAACTCACCAGCAGGTGTGAGACAACCTCTGTGCGGTCGCTGCCTCAATCAGTTCAACTTCTTCAGTCTCAACTTAAAGCGGAAAGGCTTGCTTCAGCTAAGCTCCGACTTGAAGTCAAAGATGCAATGAAGATGTCAGAGGACTGCCTTGTGCACTATGGTGCCATACAGCTAGGGATGGAGCATATATCGTTGACACAACTTAGGTCTCATCAGCTTGTTCGACTTCTGAAGTGCTCTCAGTTTTTTATATTATTTTGTTGTCGCGTTTATATGCACTGGTGGCGTCCTTTGATGACCAGTGTATGTAATCCAAGGTCACATTGCGGTTTATTATTACTGGTAGAGAACTGTGATTCCTAGTGGATGTAATATGTCATAATTTCTTTATTGTATAATCTAGGTTTATTCTTTGGTCGGTATGTTGTAATTTAGGCCGGAAGGTTCAGTGGATCTCAGTGTGGTCAGTCTTCAGGCCGGCCGTTACTCATATGGGCCAAAACGTGGGCCTATAATCATCTGGGGCCACTAGCAGGTCTAAGCCTATAGTAGTTTCCCACCTTTAACAGGCCGAGTAAAGATCTAGCCAGCTGGGCCAGAGAATACCATGGGCTTTTAACTGGCTAAATACTAGATTGGGCTAGCATTGAGCCGAAAAATTCATGGGCCAATACAGGCGGAAACTTCCTAAGGCCCATGTCTGGCCCAAATAGGACGAGCAGTTAACAGGCCAAAATATATCTCGGGCCTGTTTGGCCCAACAAATTATGTCCTTTAAGCAGGCCGGTATCCATGCGGGCCATAGGCCGTAAAGTGTCACGGGCCATTATCAGATGGGCTGTAAGCAGGCCGGATTCAATGCTGGATGTAATTAGGCCCAAGTGTTACACGGGTCGTTAACACGCTGATAGGCCAGTTGGGCCGAAATTTATCCACGAAGTCTATAGGCCGTTAAGAGGCCTAAAGTTACTTTGGACAATAAATAGCCCAGTTTCTGCATGGGTCGTTCAATGGCCTAAAGTTAAACCGGGCCGACAACGTCCCAGATGCACCACGGGCCGCTAACAGGCCGAAACTATTATCGGGCCGAACTGGTAAACAAGCATTTAACAGGCTAAAATACAAACCTGTCTTAGAATGGGCCCAAAACAACAGTGGCATGTTAACAGGACTGATCCGAAATGGGCCGTAATTTGGCCCAAAACACGGCAGGCTGTGAATGGGCCTGATCTGGTATGGGCCTCAATTTGACACGGAACATGGCAGGCTGTTAACGGGCCAGCCCATGAGTGTCTAAAAACATGGTGGGCCTCTAGCTAGGCCAGCCTTTTTACGTAAAATGGGCCACTGTTGAGTTGTGCCACGTGTCGACATATCATAGGTGTCTTCCGTGCATTGTAGGAATGACATATGTCCCAATGATTAGCTGACACGTGCATTATCTGGCGAATGAGAATTTTACACATGGAAAATCCCCATTGGTCGGGGCTGTTAGCGGGTTATCGGATCCAAACCAGAACCCGATAGCTTAACGGCACCCCGTTAAGGTGGATGCCACGTGTCAGTCACCCTTGACGAAAGCACTTCCATGACACGCGATTTATCGTCATGGAAGTGGACACTTCCGTGATGATAATTTTGGTAATGTCATGGAACACTTCTACGATAGCACAGGTATGACTATCCTTATTCTGTGATAAAATCATCATGGATTTACATGCATGACAAAAAACGTGACCTATTGTGACAAACCCATATCATCACGGAAGTGTATTTTTTTTGTAGTGGGACCGATTGGATGCAAAAGTTTGATGCTATGGTTAGAATTTGTTCTTAATACTTTTTCCATAGTTGCGGATGCTTTCAGGAGGGTTAATCATAAGTAGGAGGTTTGTTCAGGTAAGAACAACACCTAAGCACTGATCCACCCACATATCAAATTATCAAAGTAGCGAACATAAATTGAACCAACATGGTGAAAGTGACTAAATGAAATTCCCGTGTACCCTCAAGAACTCTTTGCTCATCATAAGAGACCGTTTTGGCCTGTCATTTCCCTCAAAAGGATTGGGCTACCTTGCTGCACTTTTGTTACTACTATCGTTACTTGCTCGTTACAAATTATATTGCTATCAAACTAGTCTGCTACTTACAATTTCAGCACTTGTAGACATTACCTTGCTAAAAACCACTTGTCATTTCCTTCTGCTCCTCGTTCGGTTCGACACTCTTACTAATCGAAAGGAGCTAAAATTGATCCCTTATACTGGTGGGTCATCAAGGCTATTTTCTGGCGCCATTGCCGGGGAGTGAAGCGCCTTTGGTAAGTGGAATTTGGTAAGGAAACATTTATATAGTGTGCTGAAATTTATCGTTACCTGTTACTATGGAGAACAATCCTTTGATGGCTTTGTTCGGGGTATCTTCACCTCGTCTGGAACCACAATTAGCTAACCCTCAACCTACACCACCTACTGAAAATATTGAATATGAAATTCCTTCGGGTATGATAGAACAACTGCTAGCTAATCCTTATGGAGGAGATGGAACAGAACATCCTGATATGCACTTGATATATGTGGAACAAATTTGCGGATTGTTTAAGCTTGCAGGTTTACCCGGAGATGAAGTTATGAAAAAGGTATTCCCTTTATCTTTGAAGGGAAAATCATTGACATGCTATAGGCTATACAATAATATTGGATCATGGATATGGAATCGATTGAAATTGGAGTTTCACCAAAAAAATATCCTATGCATCTAGTTCATCGTGATCAGAATTACATATATAATTTTTGGCTTCGTGATGGAGAAAGTATCGCTCTATCTTGGGGGAGGCTTAAGTCAATGTTATATTCATGCCCCAATCATGAGCTCTCAAAAGAAATTATGATCCAGAATTTTCATGCTCGGGTATCTCATAATGATCAATCATTGCTTGGTACTTCTTGTGATGTTCTTTTATGAAGAAGACTATTGAATTCCGGTGGGATCTTTTGGAAAGAAATAAACGGAACTCTAAAGATTGGGAACTCAACGAAGTTAAAGAGTCAGGTATTAAGCTTAAGTATGATTGTGTTAAATCTTTTAAGAATACCGATGCTTTTCAAAAGCTTAGCCCTAAATATGGACTTGACTCTGAGATAGTAGCCTGCTTTTGTGAATCATTTGCTACTCATGTTGTCGGTGGAAAACGACACCTATGGGATCACAAGAATCCCTACTACGGTTGCCGGGGTGCGGGGTTGTGAGAAGAGCAGGATTAACAGTCAACACAAGGATCGTTTACCCAAGTACGGGCCGCGAGGATGCCTAATACCCTAGTCCTGCTTTGGTGTGTATTTGAGAGAGTTCTTGAGCTCTCGAACTAGCTATGGTGGCTGCATAGTTCAAAAGAGCCGAATCCCTCTCCAGTACGCCATGGGCCTCCTTTCATAGTCGCAAGGGGCTGCCACTGTGGCACACAGGAGGTGGAAAGGTATACAGTGCTGCGAGATTATCGCCCGTGTTACAGGACAAGATGCATTTAATGCGTAGCTTAGGTGTCCCTTAGCTTTATCGGGGGCGGGAACGAGGCTCATCCCATCCGTCGCCGCCTCACCTTGCTACGACACGCGCCCAGGCCAGCGATGCATGCGGCGCCATGTAGCCAGGTAGGCAACTGAGGTGGCGCGGTGGTAGGGTCTTCACGAAGATCTGCATGCCACCACGCAGGTGCTTGCTGAGTTGGCTCGGGAGCCGCCCGTCGCCACGTAGGTGCCTGCCCAGCTGGTTGGGCTGGCAGCTGCATGCAAACAGCGGTGGAGTCTTGGCTGGTGCGGGCCTAGCAGTGGCCCTGCTGTCGCCCTCGGCAAGGGTCTCGCCGGGAGGACCGGAAAGGGTCTTCCCGTGGTGCTGTGGTCGTCCCCGGCAAGGCGCTTGCCGAGGGCCTTGTGGATTCCCTCGGCAAGTATTCCGCCGAGGGTCGCTGTCTTCTGGTTCTCATCTGATCTCACATATCTATGGTCTTGACAAAGATCTGCATGCCACCATAGTGGTGCCTCCAGAGCCCTAGTTCCAATGTAGTTGGTTGGGTTGGAAACCGTGGGCTCAAGGGTGGCTCACTCGGTTGGCGTCGGGCGCGCCGCCACGGCAATGGTCTTGCTGGGGGATCCTACTTCACCCTTCTGCCCTTTGTGTTCTTGGTCTTGGTGTTGCCTTGGCCATCTTGTGCTTCGGCTTCTCTCCAGCTTCCCTCCTTTGCCCTGCTACGTGCGGTCGTGGTGCGCGGCTCTGACTGCCCGTGCACAAGTAAAGGGGTCAAAAGGAGAGCCCCTACTTTTGTACACCGACAGGAGCCCCCGGGCCTGGGCCACACATAAGCGCGACACGTTGTTGGGCCAGGCCCAAAACGGTGCGCAGGCAGGTGGGGCTGATTTCCACCACAGTAACTCTTCGTCCGTTGCGCTTCCCCATGACCCGCATTGAATGCACGATGTGGTGGGTCGTGCGTGACGTGGGTGGCATGCGTGGGGCGGTTCCCGCACGCATGCATCACATCATGGTAAAGAGGCGGCTCGTGCCTTCCCCATAAAAAGAGGGAGGCGTGGAGGTGTGACTCATTTACTGGGTGGACTCGGGTCGCAGTCTTCTAGGCGCCCACGCCCCATGGTAACGGGGCGGGGAATGGTCACCTCACCCGTCCCTTCGATCCTGCTAGCTAGCCACGCGTCCTCGATGCAAATGGCAGGTGATGGAGGCGAGAAACCAGGCCGTCGCTAATTGGAGCAGCGGGTCGGTCCTGACTCCCTGCGCCTCCGATTGCTGGATTGGCTGAGTGGGTGACCGAGTCTCGACCCCGCCCCTTAATAAGGAGGGCGAGGGAGCGCGTCATCCCACATTCCTTCAGTATCCCTCCTCCTTCACCTTTGCTTCTTTCTTCCACCTTCCATGGAGAGAGGAGGCGCTGGGCCTTCGACGGTGGCGGCGAGGGTCGCTGCTCGTCAGCGCATCCCTCCTTCCCATGAGCCCACGGCGACGGAGCCAACCACGAGAGGAAGGGGGAGGGGGCGTGGCCGAGGTCGCCGCGGCGGTCGGGGGAGAGGGGGACGAGGTGGCGCGGCGGCCGTGCCTCTGCTAGCGGTGCCTCCTGCGATGGAGGGTCACGTCGGGGACCAGCCCCACGAGGTCTTCATCAGGCTGCGCCGGCCACCGCGTCGTCGTCTCCGTCTCCCCACCCCCTTCGCTCTGGAGATGGAGCTCGTTCTGCCCCAGACCCTCAGATTGCAAATGAGGGGCTGCGGGACCGGCGGCACGCGGGTCGACGTCGACTTCCCTGCAATGCATGTTATGTATCGCCATCGCGAATGGAAGACTTTTGCCCGCATCCATAGCCTGACGGTGGGGCTCGTCCTCTATTTCAAGTTAATGGAGGGCGGCCTGCTCTCCGTCAAGGTCTTCGGAGATCTTGGAACTCGCCAGATGTGCTGCGTGGAGAGCTCCTCCAACGATGAAGATTCCTCCTCGAGCAGGAGTGACGAGGAGGACAGCGACAACGATGACGAGGGAGTCAAGTGGCAGGATGCCAACTCCGACTTCGACTGATCGTGTCGCCCCTCCCTTGGCCTCGCGCCCTGCCGAGGGCCATCCTCGTCAAGCTCTCCATCGATGCGTTCCCCACCGCCTCCTTGGGCGGCTGGCGTAGGGGGGCCGGAGAAGGCAAAGAAGGCGCGTGGCGGCCGTCAACTCAGAGTACGCGAGCACCGATGCCTTCGTCGCGTATTGTTGAGCCGCTGCCTCATCTTCCAGCTCCTCCGCCGGCACCGGGATGCTCTCTTGGTGCCTTCTGCTTCTCGCACCTTCCCTAGGCGCTCCTTTCGCCCTCCCGCTGTCTTGTTTCACTTTTTGAGGAGAGGGACAAGAAAGGGACTACGGGAACCTTATCTCTTTTTAGTTTGTAAGCCTGCGGGCACTTGTTAATTTTAAGACTTGTAATCCCCTTCCTCATGTTTTTATCCCGTATGAACTGTACCTGTATGGGACGTTTTTAATGAATAAGGGTCTTTGCCGGGTTCTTTGTGCATGGGCGAGGCCGATGCCAAGGACGAATCCTTGTATTTCTATGATAAACATTGTCACCAGGCAACAGGCCTTGCCGTTCCCCCACTTCAGCCAACCATTCTCACGCTCTTGGCGGAGGCAGGGCGATGTAGAGTTGGGCCCCTTGTTCGTTTCTCTTGCCACCGCGACTAAGACCAAGTTCCGGCCCAGGGGATAGCTCCTGGGCACGATAAAAGGGGAGCATGGTGGTTTTAAGAATATAAACGAGGTTTCACATGTCCCAGTTCCATACGGAAATGCATAACAGGGGATGAAAGAATTATCTGAATCCGCAGCCCCCGGCAACCTTGGCTTGCCGTGGTTGGATCCTCGTGTCTTCGGCCCCCGGCAATTCTGGCTTGCCGGGGCTGGAGAACAGATCCGTCCTCTTTCTCCCAAGCGGCTCAGGAGAAGTGTCCACGTGCCCTATGAACCAAAGAGGATAGATAGACACACACTCAACCTCTAGGCTAGGGGTTAGTCGCCGCTAAGCACTACCAACCCTAACCGAGGGAGAGACTCAACCTAGCATGCATGCTATAACTTAGGGCGCAAGCGCTTCGTTTATTTATGCTAAGGGTCTGTGCCTGGCTTTGTAGAGAGGGTTACATGCCTTGCCGGCAAAGCTTGTACAAAAGGTGGCTTGCCGGAAGCCCGGCAAGCCGCGCCTTATGGGTAAAACTTGCGAAGATGCTCGATGTTCCAGGAGTTGCTCACTGGGACATCATCTTCGGTCTCCACGTGGACTGCACTGGGCCTGGTGACTCGTATTACACGATACGGGACTTCCCACTTCGGTGTTAACTTGTTGGAATTCTTGGCCGACTGGACGCGCCGAAGAACAAGGTTGCCTTCCTCAAAGCTTCAGGCATGAACCTTGCAGCTATGTCAGCGGCGCAAAGCTTGCTAGTAGCATGCTGCTCTCACAGCTGCCCGAAGATGATCTTCCTCAATGAGCGTCTTGCCGCAACTGCTCTTGCTCAAACTCGTCATAAGCGAGCACTCGAGGTGACCCGTATATGAGTTCCGTGGGGAGAACTGCTTCTACCCCATATACTAGGGCAAAGGGTGTCTGGTCGGTGGCTCGATTTGGCATCGTCCTGATCGACCAAAGAACTTCCGGCAACGAATCAATCTAGCGCCTTCCGCATTTGTGCAGCCTGTCAAAAGTCTTTGTTCTCAGGCCTCGCAACACTTCAGCATTTGCCCTCTCCGCTTGGCCGTTGCTCCGGGGGTTTGCCAGGAAGCAAAATAGACCTTGCTGCCGAGGTCTTGAATGTACTGCATGAAGGTGTGGCTTGCGAACTGCGTGTCGTTGTCGGTGATGACCCTGTTTGGTACACCAAAACGGCAGGCTACTCCTTTGAAGAACTTAAAGGCCGAATGTGCTCTCAACTTCCTCACTGCTTCCACCTCCGGCCACTTTGTGAACTTGTCGATTGCAACATACAAGTACTCAAATCCCCCGACAGCATGGGGGAAGAGGCCCAGTATGTCGAGCCCCTGCACGAAAAATGGCCAGAGAGAGGGATTGTTTGAAGGGCTTGAGCTGGTTGATGAAGCTTCTTTGAATGGAACCGACACGCTTCACACTTGGTTACTTGTGTCGTTTCATCCCGGAGGCGATGGGCAGAAGAAACCTGCCGTAACGCCTTGCGGCAAGGGCCCTCGACCCTATGTGGGAGCCACATATGCCTCCGTGTATCTCCACCAACAGCTCCAAATTCTTCCTCCCGGGAATGCACTTCAATTTCACACCGTTCGATCTCTTCACATGACAGGGCGTCATCGATTTAACTGATACATAGCAGACTGACGGGCTACTTTCTCCGCTTCTTCCTGCTCCTCAGGAAGCTCCCCTGTTTGGAGGAATCAGACGGTATGTTGTGGCCCATGCAAGAGCCTGGGGCTCGACGGCAAGAACCAAAGGCATCTCTTCTGCCATGGGAGCGGCCGTCTCTACGGCCAGGGCTTGACGGCCTGCCGGAGTCGGTCGCTCCTCGGCAGGCTCAGGGTCCACGGCAACACCTTTGCCGGCGGCCCCTGGGGGCTCGGTAGGAAAGTACTTGTCGGGGCCTAATTTCCTCTGCTTGTTCTGCTCTGTTGATGGTTCGACAGATAGTTGAGTCAACCAAAGGAAAAAGGTACCTGGTTCCACAAGTAGCTTGATTGCAGCGCGATTTGATAGGTAGTCAGCAATGTCGTTCTTCGCTCGAGGAATGTGCGCCGCTTGTATACCGTCGAAGTGCTCCTCCAGCTTCCTCACCTCATCAAAGTAGGCCTCCATCAACGGACTCTGATAGTCTTTGTTGACTTGTTTGACGACAAGCTGCGAATCACCCTTGACGATGAGCTTCTTCACCCCGAGGTCTGCTGTGATCCTGAGACTGGCAAGCAGCCCCTCATACTCAGCAGTGTTGTTTGTGTACATCTCCCTGGGAAAGTGCATCTGGATCACATACTGTAGGTGCTCTCCAGTGGGTGCGAAAAGAAGCACACCGGCACCGGCGCCTTGCTGCGAGAAAGCCCCATCAAAGTACATGATCCAGTCGCGGCTTGCGTCCTTGCAGGGGAGAGCGGTCTCCTGGATTTCTTCGTCAGGCATTGAGGTCCATTCCGCAATGAACTCCGCCAAGACTTCTATCTGGATTGTCGAGGTACTTTCAAACTTCAACCCAAAGCTTGACAATTCCAAGGCCCACTCCACAATCCGTCCAGTTGCATCTGGGTTGTGCAGTATCCGTTGCAACGGGAGGCGGGTGACGATAGTGATCTCGTGGGCTTGGAATTAATGACGCAGCTTCCTCGAGGCCATAAGGAGGCCGAAGAGCAATTTCTGCACACTAGGGTACCATGACCTAGCCCCCTGCAAGAGGGAGATGACAAAGTAAACCGGGTGCTGCATCATCTTCTTCTTCTGCACCACTTCACTTGGCTGCGCGGGCCCTGTCCTGATGGTGTCAGACTCCACCGGGGGCCTTGCCTCGTCGGCACCAGGCCCTGCCGGGGGAATTTCTGACGTGCCATCCGCCAGTCCTGCCGTTGCCACTGCCTCTTCGTCGACTTCCCTCTGCACCACCAGCGCGGCGCTGACTACTTGATTCGTCACTGCAAGGTATAGCAGAAACGGTTCTTGCGGTTTAGGCGCCACCAGTACTGGTGTAGAAGAGAGGTACTTCTTCAGATCCTGCAGTGCTGCTTCAGCCTCCGGGGTCCACTCCATTGGTCCCGCCATCTTCAAGATCTTGAAAAAGGGAAGGGCGCGCTCGATAGACTTGGAGATGAATCGGCTCATGGAGACAACGCAGCCGGTGAGCCGACGCACATCCTTGATCCGCTTGGGCGCCTCAATCTGCTCAATAGCCTTGATCTTGTCTGGGTTTGCCTCGATCCCGTGCTGCGACACAAAGAACCCGAGAAGTTTGCCGGACGGAATGCCGAAGACACACTTCTCAGGGTTCAGCTTGAGGCTGATCTTGCGCAGGTTGGCAAACGTCTCTTCTAAGTCTTGCACAAGACTTGCCCTGTCCTTGGTTTTGACCACTATATCATCCATGTAGGCTTCCATATTTCTATGTAGCTGGGGTTCAAAATCAATCTGGACTGCCCTTGCAAATGTGGAACCAGCACTCTTCAACCCGAAAGGCCTCCGTAAAAAACAATACGTACCACATGGGGTGATGAATGATGTCTTCTCTTCGTCTTCTCTTTTCATGAAGATCTGGTGGTAGCCCGAGTAGGCGTCGAGGAATGATAACAGATCACACCCAGCCGTGGAGTCAACAATCTGGTCGATGTGCGGCAATGGGAAGGGGTCCTTAGGAAAAGCCTTATTGATATCTGTGTAATCAATACACAGCCTCCACTTCCTGTTTGCCTGCGCACCACCACCGGATTGGCCAACCACGTCGGATGGAGCACTCGCCTTACCAAGCCTGCTGCTTCCAACTTTTTGATCTCCTATGTGATGAATTCCTGCCGTTCCAAAGCTTGCTTCCTGACCTTCTGCTTGAGGGGTCGCGCATGGGGACAGACAGCAAGATGGTGCTCAATCAATTCCCTGGGAACACCGGGGATGTCAGATGCTTGCCACACAAACACATCGACATTCGCCCGCAGGAATGTGACTAGCGCGCTTTCCTATTTACTGTCCAGGGTGGAGCTTATGGTGAAAACCCCTCCCGTACCATCCTCCTTGATGGACACCTTCTTGGTCTCTGGCGGCGCAGCTCTGCATTTCTTGCTCTTGCCGGTGGAGGTCTCTGGCACGTCCTCGACGGTAGCACAACACTCCGAAGAGGTGCGCTTTCCGGAGTGGGTGCAAGAGGTCTTGCCGGTCTTCTTCTTCCCTCCCGGGGCTTCAATGGCAGGAGCAAGTGCCTTGGCGGCAGCTGATGCAACCGCTTCCCGGTAGAGTAGGTCGGCGCAGATCAGCGTGTCCTTCTAGTCGGAGGGGACGGTGATGATGTTCATTGGCCCAGGCATCTTCAGCGTGTTGTAGGCGTAATGCGACGTCGCCATGAACTTGGCTAGTGCCGGGCGGCCGAGTATCCCGTTGTAGGGCAAGGGGATCTCGGCTACATCCAAGACAATCCTCTCCGTCCTGTAGTTCAACTCGCCTCCAAACGTCACAGGTAATGTGACCTTTCCCTTCGGCTGGCTCCTTCCCGGGTTGACCCCTTGAAACGTGCCCTTTTCCTCGAGGTCTCCATAAGGAATTTGCAGCCTCTTGATCACAACGGGCGAGATCTAGTTCAGACCGGCCCTGCCGTCAACCAGCATCTTGTTCACCTTGAGGTTGCGTATCGTTGGTGAGACCAACAACGGCAAGCACCCGACCGCAGTTGTGCGGTCAGGGTGGTCCTCGGTGTCAAAGATGAGGGGCATGATGGACCACTTCAGTGGTTTCTGAGCGTCGAACAAGGGCTCCGCTGCTATAATCTCACGCGCCAACTGTTTGAGCTGGCGGTGAGAAGTATGCAGTGAGGCGCCACCGTCGACGCACATGGCCTCTGTAGCCTTCTGGAATTCTTGCTCGCTGGACTCGTAGTCCTCGTCATGATCATCATCTTCGTGCTTCTTTTCGTGGCCCCGAGCAGGCCTCTCTTGTTGGTTATCCTTGCCGCGGCGACCTCCTTGTCTGACACGCTTCTTGCCGGATCCCTCGGCACCATCCTGGCCCTTCTCCTTGTCCCGCCTTTCATACTCGGCCTTTTGCTTCTCAGCAAGCAGCTCGACTTGTCGGCGGTTCTGGATGTCATGGCCCTTGGTGCGATGGATTTTGCAATACTTCTTGTCGGAGCCCCCCGGCTTGTCGGCAGCCGCCAAGGCCCGGCAAGCGACGCACCCGGCAATTTCCTTGCCGGGGTCGTCTACCTTAGCCTTCTTGGCGGCGCCGGTGTTGTCGGATCCCTCGAAAGAAAGCATGGTCTTGCCCTTGCGTTTCCTGTTGTGACGCCGGACCTTCTTCGTTGGGGCGGCGGTGTCTTCATCAGTAGAGTCGGTTTCTGCGCCGGCGTCCTCACCGGGGTACTTCCTTCCCTCTTCGGCCCGGGCGCACCTATCGGCCAGAACATAAAGTTTGGCCACATCCTTGACCTTGTTCATCGCCACCTCTTCGCGCATCTTGCGGTTGCGCATGTTCTGATGGAACACGCTGATCACGGCGGCGGGATGAACATCGGGGATGTTGTACTGCACCCGGCTGAACCTCTGGATGTACTTGCGCAGGGTTTCCCCTTCCTTCTGGGGAATGATATGCAAATCACTGGCCTGGCCATGAGCTTTGTGGCCCCCGTTGAAGGCACCAAAGAACTCATGGCACAGATCCGACCAAGAAGAAATGGAATCCGCCGGCAAGTGCATCAACCAAGACATGATGTTGGGCTTCAGTGCCAACAGGAAGTAATTGGCAAGCACCTTGTCGTCGCGAGCTCTGGCATCTTGCATCCCGATGGTGTAGATGCTGACGAACTCTGACGGATGGGTCTTGCCGTTGTACTTGTCGCCGACGGTCGAGCTTGAACATGCAGTGGGACGGCCACTGGAACTGCCGCAGCTCATGGGTAAAGGCCGGGCAACCCACCTCGTAAGGTAGGATACCGGAGCCCCCCGATGCTGGGTGGTCCATAGCGGGCCCCCTCGCCCCCCCCCCACCCCCGTTTGTTCGACTAGTGGAGTGTATCGCGTAGGCCCTCGCAGGCCACCGGTCCCGCTCCCGCCAAGCGTCCAAGGGAGCCCACTCCTCCGCCTCGTCGTATCGGAGGCGGGCCAGAATTCGACCTCTCCGCGCTCAGCTCCGACGAGGAAGAGGAAGAGTAAGATTCCTTGCCGTACTTGTAATTCTTCGATTTGTTGCCTTGTCTTGTATCTGATCTGCTTTACTCTGAATCCATTCCTTTTCAGGACGCTGGCCCAGAGGATGTCGAAGAAGGCCAAGACCCCGGTGATTGTCGTCAGGGCGAACCCATCTGCTGACGGCAGGAGGCGTCCGAGACAACCTTGCCGGATGAGGCAACTCTCCTTCAAAGCAGCCCCAGCCGCAGCCCCAGCTGTAAGTATATGGTCTACTTCTTGTTGTTCGGGCGTGCATGGGTGCTTTTTCCTTTGCTGATATCTGACTGTTGACTTGTGTAGGAGCAGAGCAGCCTCCTTCTGCTTCGACTACGCCGCCAAGGGTGGATTCCCCGGCAAGGGAGCGTTCTCCGGCAAGGGAGCCTTCTCCGGCAAGGGGCAGCTCTCCGGCAAGGGACGGCACCAGCGATCCCTTGGCGGCGGAGACCACGACCGCAGCCCCCGGCGCCGGTAACCTTCTCGCCTGAGTACTTCCTTTGTGTTTTTCTTCTTCTGATTTTGTCTTTGAATATTTGCTTGACTTTCTTCATCCGTCCGCCACAGAGCCAATGGAGACCGAGGTCGCCAGCGAGGAGGACGTGCGTGGCAACACTGACGAAGCTGCTGCCGTGGAAGAAGAAGCCGACGGTGACGAGCCTGCCGGCGAAGAGGCCACCGAAGCTGCCACCGCAGAAGCCGGGCGAGGTGCAGCGATCGTGACCGACGACCACGAGGCCGCAGGAGCGCCAAGCGCCAGACCGACCACGATCGCTTCCGCCCGTTGCGCTGCCAGTTCAAGAGCCCCAGCCCGGGCCGCCTACTTGAAGGCCGGGCGACGGCGTCTTCATCAAGCTCCCATGGGAGTCGAGCTCAGGCGCCGGCGAAGGAGAAACCTTCGATGAAGAGCTGCTCGCCTCCACTGGGCTGACGCTAGTTGACGCGCTTGGCAGCAAAGCGTGGCGAGCCTGAGGAGGAGCAGCTGCTGCGGAAGCTGCTGTCGCTCTACCGCGCCCGACAAGCCAAACTGGCATCCCGGGAGGCGCTCGTCGCAAAGGCGGGAGCAGACATCGAGAAGCGTGTGGAGGAGGTCCGAGGCCGCAACCAGGAAGCTCTCCGGTCCTTGGCGGAGGAGCGGGAGCAACTCGCCGAGGAGCGCAAGGCCTTCATCCTCAAGAAGGTTGCAGCTGAGGAGGAACAGCGGCTTGCCGCCGAGAAGCTGTCTGCGCAGGAAGGCGAGCTAGCGCAGCGGAAGGTTAACCTAGACAACCACGAGGAGGATCTCGACATGCGCGAGGAAACATTTGGCGGGGCTCTCAAGGAGCCAAAGGATGCTGCCGCAGCTGCTGAAGCCGCCAAGAAGGAGCTGGAGACGAAGGTGGCGCAGTTGGAGGCCAGCCTCAAGAAGAGCGGCGAGGAGCTTGCTGCACTCAAGCACGAGCGCGAGAAGGATGCCTACACTCTTGGCGAGCTGCAGGGCCGTCTCGCCGAGAGGAGCAAGGAGCTCAGCGCCGCCAGGGACTCCAATGCAGACCTTGAGTTGAAGCTAACTACTTTGACTCAGACGCTGGACGGCGCCAAGGAGCGGGAGGTGGCCTTGAAGGAGAAGATCAAGGCCGGCCGAGGCTGTTGGTGAATCTGTTGCCGCCCAGGAGTGCCTTGAGGAGAATGTGGAGCACTGGACCGAGGGTCTCGTGGATACTGCTGCAGCCCATCCACAGGGAGCCGATGGAGCTGGGATGGTGGATCTTGGATACTCCTCCGACGAGCATCTCCAACCCAGCGCCAAGCTCAGCTTGTTCTTCAAGGGCGTGGTGGACGGCTCTCCAATGACTCCGGAAGAGGTCCCAAAACAGCTGGCCGAGGAGTCGCGCCAAATCTGCTGGGAGCCCTTCAAAGGTGTCGATGAAGGTGGCCTTCCGCAACCCAGGCCTCAACCTCACCAACGTCCTCAAGTCCTCGGCCACGGATGCTGATGTGGAGGAGCTCAAGACCCTTGTCGCATCCATTGTGGACAGGGTGATAGGAATCAAGAGGGTTGAGGGCGATCGCGTAGATTAGGCCGCCCGTTTTCTCTTTCTCTTGCCGCTGCTAGTCATGTCATAGGAACAATCCATTAGAGCTGCGGCAAGCTATCTTGTAATATAACTTTATTTTGAGTATCAATTGCTATGTTATTTCCTTTACTTGATTCCTTCCTTTGTATGCTTTTACCTTACGCTTTTAGGGAACTTGTCGGCAGCACTGTGTCATGAAAGGCCGAAAAGCGGAACGTCAACTATCTGGCGGGAGCCGCTCCGACAAGCAACCTCGTCGCAACTAGTTGCAGCTCACTTAAGTTGTTGAGCGGACTCGAAACAAAGTAAGGGCGCAAACTGGCTACGAGTTGGTTCCTCTGCGCGCAGGTTTTCCATACAAAGTTCGGTCGTTTAAGGAAGATAACTTAAAAATTTAAAACTGATTGCTCAAACTTTGGCAACTTAGCTTTTCTGTCGTTTGCTTCCCGGTAAGGCTAGACTTCCTTGAGCGACGCTTAGTCCACACCATTATCTTCTCCTTTCCCCCGGCAAACTTGTGTGCGAGGGAACCTTCTTTTCTTTGAGAAAGAGAAAGAAGAGAAAATAAAGATATGCAGCCTCGTGGCTCGTTATCACTTACCAGGGGTAGGTGCTGCACAAAGTGTCAGATAACGTATGCAAAATAGAAGTAAAAAGCATGAAATCGACAAGGTGTGCGAAGCACGCTAGCTTTACTGATGCACGGGGTCTGCGCCCGGCTTTGTACAAAGGATTACATGCATCGCCGCAAGACTTGTACAAAAGGTGGTGGCCGGAACAGGTTCCGGCAACCGCGCCCTATGGGTAAAACTTACGAAGATGCTCGATGTTCCAGGAGTTGCTCACCGGAATGCCATCTTCGGTCTCAAGGTGGACAGTGCCAGGCCTAGTGACTCGTTTCACCCGATAAGGGACTTCCCACTTCGGCGTCAACTTGTTGGAATTCTTGGCGGACTGAATGCGCCGAAGAACAAGGTCGCCTTCCTCGAGACTTCTGGCATTGACTTTGCGGCTATGGTAGCGGCGCAAAGCTTGCTAGTACCGAGCAGCTCGCATAAAGGCACAAGACGATCTTCCTCAAGGAGCAGCGTCATCTTGTCGCAGCTGCTCTTGCTCAAGCTCATCATAAGCGAGCACTCGAGGCGATCCATATACGAAGTTCCGTGGGGAGAACTGCCTCCGCTCCATAGACTAGAGCGAAAGGTGTGCGGCGATGGCTCGATTTGGCGTCGTCTGATCGACCAAAGAACCACCGCAGCTCCTCAATCCGGTTTCTTCCGCACTTGTGCAGCCTGTCGAAAGTTCTAGTCTTGAGCCCGCGCAAGACTTCAAAGATTTGCCCTCTCCGCTTGACCGTTGCTTCTCGGATGAGCAACAGAAGCGAAGCAGACCTTGGCGCCAAGATCTTGGACGTACTGCATGAAGGTGCGTCTTGTGAACTGTGTGCCGTTGTCGGTGATGATCCTGTTAGGGATTCAAAGCGGCAAACAATCGAGCTGAAGAACTTGACTGTTGATCTGTTGTCACCTTCCTCATCGCTTCCACTTCCGCCACTTTGTGAACTTGTCGATTGCAACGCATTACAAGTACTCAAAGCCCCGACAACTTCGGGGAAAGGGCCGAGGATGTCGAGCCCCTGCAATCGAAAATGACCAGGATAAAGGGATCGTCTGGAGAGCTTGAGCTGGCTGGTGTATCTGTTTAGAATGGAACTGGCACGCTTCACACTTGCTTACTTGTGCAGTTGCATCCTGGAGGGCTGTCGGCCAAAAGAAACCTTGCCGGAACGCTTTGCCGGCAAGTGCTCTGGCGCCAATGTGGTGACCACATGTGCCTCCATGTATCTCTGCCAACAGCTTTTGTCCGTCCTCCCGGTGAATACACTTCAATTTCACACCGTTGAGTCTTCTTCTGTACAGTGTGATGTCGACAAACTGGTACATACTTGACTGCCGGGCTACTCTTTCTACTTCTTCTTGCTCTTCGGGAAGTTCTCCTGTCTGAAGGAAATGGACAATCTGCTGCGCCCATGCTGGAGCTTGCGGCTCGACAACAAGGACTAAAGGCACATCTGCTGCTGCGGGAATATCAGCTTCCGCAGCGAGAACCCGCGGCTCACCGGAGGTTGACGTTCCTCGCAAGCTTGCCGGAGCAAAACTTGTCGGGAGCGCCCGCTTCAACGAAACAAACCACAGGGCTTGTCGGAGCAGACTGCCCCTCAGCACTGTTGGTGTCGATCTTGGGGACCTTCTTGGTGGCGGCTTCGGGAAGCTCTGCCGGAAAATAGTCACCAGAGATCAACTTCCTCTTCTTGCTCTGTCCAGTTGGTGGTGTTACAGTCGGTTGAGTCAGCTTGAGCACAAAAATCCCTGGTTCCACAGGTAACTTAAGTGCGTCGCACTTTGGCGAAGCCATCGGCAATGTTGTTACGAGCTCTCGAATATATTCCATCTGCAGCCGTCAAAGTGCTCTTCTAGCTTCCTCACTTCATCAACATAAGCTTCCATCAACGGACTCTGATAATTCTTGTTCACTTGGCGGATAACAAGTTGTGACTCACCCCTGACAATGAGCTTCTTGATCCCAAGGTTTACTGCGATCCTGAGACCGGCAAGCAAACCTTCATACTCTGTCGTATTGTTTGTTGCTTGCTCCTTGGGAAAGTGCATCTGGACTACGTACTTGACGTGCTCTCCGGTGGGTGCGACAAGCAAAGACGCCCGGCACCGGGCGCCTTTGCAGCGAGAAGGCACCATCAAAGTACATCAGCCATTCTTTGCTTGTTTCCTTGACGGGACGCTGCTTCTGGAATTTCTTCATCTGGCGTTGGTGTCCATTCTGCTATGAACTCCGCCAATGCCCTGCTTTGGATAGTTGAAGTGCTCTCAAACTTGAGGCCAAAGCTTGACAGTTCCAGTGCCCACTCGACAATCCTGCCTGTTGCTTCTGGATTTTGCAATATCCTCTTCAATGAAAGCGAGTGACAATTGTGATCTCATGTGCCCGAAAGTAATGGCGCAGCTTTCTCGAGGCCATGAGGAGGCCGAAAAGCAGTTTACGCACACGAGTACCTTGACCTAGCCCCTGCGAAGGGAACCGACAAAGTAAATCGGGCGATGCACCATCCTTTTCTGCATCTTGTCATGCGTCTGCGCAGATTCGGCCCTTGTCGGGACCAGAGCTTGCCGTGAAGCCCCGCTTGTCGCTGGATGTGTCTGCCATGGTTGCTAGCTCATCATCCGCCTCCCTTTCCGCTACTAACGCAGCACTAACCACTTGATTGGTTGCCGCTATATATAGCAGCAACTTCTCTTGTGGCTTAGGTGCGACAAGTGTTAGAGTGGAGGATGTATCTCTTCAAGTCTGCAGCGCTGCCTCCGCTTCCGAGTCCATTGCATCGGACCTGCCTTTTTCAAAATTTTGAAAAATGGCGGTATGCTCAGCAGAACCTAGAGATAAACCTCCGAGAGCAGCTACGCAACCGGCAAGCCTTCGTACATCCTTGACGCGCTTTGGTGCTTCAATCTGCTCAATGGCCTTGATCTTGTCGGATTGGCTTCAATTCCCCACGAGACATGAAGAACCCGAGAAGCTTGCCGGAAGGGACTCCAAACACGCACTTCTCGGGGTTGAGCTTGAGGTTGATCTTGCGCAGATTTGTAAAGGTTTCATCTAAATCTTGAACTAGGGTCTCTCTGTCCTTGCTTTTGACCACTATGTCATCCATGTAGGCTTCCACATTTCTGTGCATTTGCGGCTCAAAAGCATCATGAACTACTCTTGCAAACGTTGAACCAGCATTCTTTAACCCGAAGGGCATCCGTACAAAATAGTATGTGCCACATGGGGTGATGAATGCGGTCTTCTCCTCATCCTCTTCTGCCATGAAGATCCGATGATATCCTGAATATGCATCCGTAAATGAAAGCAAATCACACCCGCCGTGGAGTCAACAATCTGGTCGATGCGCGGAAAGGGAAATGGATCTTTGGGACAAGCTTTATTGACATACTGTAAAGTCGATACAAAGCCTCCATTTCCCGTTAGCCTTGGCGATACAACTACAGGATTGGCCAACCACGTAGGATGGAGCACTCCTCGACAAGGCCTGCTGCTTCCGGCTTTCTTGATTTCTTCCGCGATGAACTCTTGACGCTTCCACCGCTTGCTTCTGACTTTACGCTTGACGGGCCGCGCGCATGAGGACAAACGGCAAGATGGTGCTCAATTACTTTCACAGGAACACCGGGATGTCGACGGCTGCCATGCAAACACATCGACGTTCGCCGCAGAAAGCAACGAGCGCCGCCTTCCTATTTAGGGTCGAGAGGCACCGATGGTGAAGGTACCACCGGCGCCGTCCTCCTTGGCGGACACCTTCTTGGTCTCTGGTGGAGCTGTTGCCGCTTCTTACACTTGCCGGTGGAGCTCGATGGTGCGCCCTCGACGGTAGCGCAGCACTCCGAAGAGGAGCGCTTGCCAGAGTGGGCATCAGAGCTCTTGCCGGACTTGGTCTTGTTCTTCCCCCCGGGAGCTTCAGCGGCAAATGGTTTGCAATCTGTCGCGGCTGCTACTTCCCGGTAGATCTTGTCGGCGCAGATAAGAGCATCCTTCTTGTCGCCAGGGACAGAGATGACACTTATCGGGCCTGGCATCTTCAGCATGTTGTAGGCATAGTGAGAGGCCGCCATGAATTTGGCGAGTGCTGGACGGCCCAGTATCCCATTGTAAGGCAATGGAAAATCAGCAATTTCAAAAGTGACCCTCTCAGTCCTGAAGTTCAACTCAATGCCAAATGTTACCGGCAACGTGATCTTTCCCTTCGGCTTGCTCCTTCCCGGATTGATTCCTTGAAAAGTGCCGGTCTCTTTGAGCTCGCCATCAGGGATCTGGAGTTTCTGGAGCACCGCGGAGGAGATCAGATTCAAGCCGGCCCCGCCGTCAACTAGCATCTTGGTGACCTTGAGGTTGTGGATAGTTGGTGAAACCAACATCGGCAAGCACTCGACTGCTGTTACACGATCAGGGTGGTCATCAATATCAAAGATGATAGGCGTCTTTGGACCATTTCGGAGGCCTGCGTGACTCGATGGATGGTTCTGCTGCATTGACTTCCGCATCCACCGCTTGAGTTGGTGGTGTGAAGTATGCAGAGAAGCACCGCCACAACGCACAGGACCTCTGTGGCTTTCTGGAACTCCCGCTCATCGGCCTCGTCATCATCCATGTCTTCATCGCCGTCGCCGTCGTCGTCATCCTTGTCGCGCCACGGGAGGTCTGGCTCTCCTTGCCGCCGCTTGGCCTTGCCACGGCGTCCTCCCGGCCGGGCGTTTCTTCCGGGTCCTCCTGCACCCTCCGGCCTTCTCCTTGTCGCATCGCTCAGATTCAGCCTTCTGCTGCTCGACAAGCTGCTCTACCTTCTTGCAGCTCTGGAGGTCATGGCCCTTAGTGCGGTGGATCTTGCAGTACTGCTCGCCGGAGCCGTCCTGCTTGTCGGCGACCGCCACAGACTGGCAGTTGGTGCCAGCGGCAACCTCCTTGCCGGAGCTACCAGCCTTGGCTTTCTTGTCGGCACCTCCGTTGCCGGACTGCTCAACAACTAGCACATCTCTGCCTTTCTTTTTCCTATTGCCCCGCCGCCGGCTCTTCTTTGCCGGGGCGGTCTCTTCACTATCAGATCCTCCTGCTTCGGTATTCTCTCCGGGGAGTCTCCTCCCTTCCTCAGCACGTGCACACTTGTCGGCCAGGGCGTATAGCTCACTGACGTCTCTGATTTTGCACATCGCCATCTCCTCCCGCATCCTGCGGTTTCGCACGTTCTGATGGAACGCGCTGATCACCACGGCGGGGTGGACAACTGGGATGTTGTTCTGTACACGGCTGAATCTTTTAATATACATTCGCACGGGCTCTCCATCCATAAGGGCGAGCAGATGAAGGTCGCATTAATGGCCATGGGGCTTGTGGCCGCTGTAAAGGCGCCGACAAACTGATGGCATAGATCTGCCAAGAAGATATGGAGTTGTCCGGCAAGTGCATGAGCCAGGATCTCGACATTGGGCTTGAGCACCGGTGAAGTAGTTGGCAAGGATCTTGTCGTCTCGCCCCGGCAGGCTGCACCGCGATGGTGTAGATCTTTGAGGAACTCCGACGGATGCGTCTTGCCGTCGTACTTCTCTGGTACGTCTGGCTTGAAGTTTTTCTTGCTGGGCCACTGGACTTGCTGCAGCTCACGAGTGAACGCAGGGCAACCTACCGCGTACGGCAAGTCGCCTGGTTCCTCTGGTGCGTGCATGTCAACAGAGGGCCCAGCGCGCTTGTCGGATTGACGTCGCGCTTCTCTTCGGCGCTCGATGCGAGTTCGAGCGTCCTCTTGCTGTCGTTCGTGAAGAACTTGGCGCTGATCGTGATGAGCTCGTGGATCTGATGACGCAGTGGAGTCGCTGTCGAGGTGGATCCGGCGAGTCGGCGATCTTGGCCTTCGGGGCAGAGAGTGCATGGTGGTTGCACCCCCACCGGTCTCTGCCGCCACCGCTCGTGTTTGGCAGTCTTGCCGCGGCAGCGATGCACTCGGTTGCCGCGTGAGTCGCCGCTGGTGAAGCCGATGAGACTACGAATGGTGGCCCTCCATTCGCCGACCTTGTCGGCTGTTGGAGGGTAATCTAGGAGCAGTTGTGCTCTCGCCAAAGCTTCGCCGGAGTAGTGGGTGGCGATGGCGAACGGCGCGAGGAGCGGATATGCTCGGACTTCTAACTATGTTAGAAGGAGCGATATCCCGTCCGGGCGACGATGCCTCGCTTCGCGCCCGGCATGTTGGCGTGCATGCTGGTCTTGAGCATCCCGAGATCCTCGGCTCGATCTCGGTCCAACGAGCGTATGGCATTGTGAATGCCATGACGCTGTCGGTCCCAAGCGCCTCGACACGGGCGCGGTGCATGTACGGACGCCGAGGTCTGCGCAGCCTTGTCCTAGGACTTGGCAGCACCGTGAGCTCCCCTGTCGCCGTCCATTCTTCCGCCGGCGTCTACCCCACCACCTGTTTGCTCCGGTGATGGTGGGTTCGACGCGGACGGGGCTTCTGTCGCCGAAGCCTTCTTCTTCGGTGGCATGTTGATGAAGATGATGAAGATCTAGCTCGCGTGGACGCCGGATCAGGTTCACACAACCTCCACGCCCCCTACCTGGTGCGCCAAAGATGTTGGGGCACGCTGATCTGGCCCACGAACACCTATGGGGCCGGCGGACCGAGCCCCTTTCGGTTCGGCGGGGAGCGGAGGTCGCACGAAGAGCAGATCGAGGCGAAGCACTCGAGAGGTTTACCCAGCTTCGGAGCTCTCCGGAGAGATAATACTCCTACTGCTGCATGTCTATGTTTATTTCGTTCTTGCTCGAGGCGCTCGAGTGCTACAAAGATGCATTTAGCCGCTAACGAGACTGAGTGTGGAGGGAACTGATCGACCAACCCTTTCTACGTTGCGCATGGGCCTCCTTTTATATTCTCAATGGGCTCCGACAGGTGGCAATGTAGACGGGGGTACAAATGGAAAAATAGTGGTTGGTACACCTACTTGTACAGTGTACAGTGTGCTATACCTAACCCTGACGGCAGGGGACAAAGGCATTAAATGCCCATCTAGTCGCCCTAATAAAGGCAAACAGGGACCGTCGGGGCGCCACCGCTTGCCACGATTGCAAACTTTTCAGCGCTTGCCACACTTATCATTGGCTGCACTGACCTCGCCACGCATACGCTGGAAAGGTCCTGAGCGACGCGTTAGTGAATGTGCTGGAGCGTAGGTACAGAGAGGTGGTCCGCCATGCAAGCGCCTTTGTCATGTTGTTGTCTTGTCGCGCCCGGAAGCTTGTCGCTCCTCGGCCTTCCCGGCAAGCTCCTCTTGCTGTGGCCTTGTCTTGTAAGTGCCCGGAGTGGCCTTCCCGCAAGCTCCTCTTGCCGGGCCTTGTCTCCTATGTGCCTTGGGTGGCCTTCCGGCAAGATCCTCTTGCCGGGCCTTGTCTCCTGACTTGAATACTTTGTTCTTGAATGGCTCCAAAGGAACCACGGAGGACCTTGGCGGTCACCCGGTAAGCCTTGCCGCGGAGGGCTGCAATTGCCCGTGCACAAGTTCGGGATACTAGGGTACCCCTACTCTAGTACACCGACAATTAGCCATTATGAAGAAACTTCTTTTCCTTGAACAAATCAGTTAGTGGCTTGGTGTGCTAGGGAATTCATATGGAATGAAGATGATCAGTCTGTCAGACCATAAAGAATACTTCGCACATGCATGACTGACTTGGGATGATTCCAGAGGAAGCAAAAACAACTTTCTTGGATCCACGGCGACAACTTACATCAAATGCATGTGAATTAGAGGAAGTCACTTCTTTCATCCAAGCATAGGCTTCATGAACGGATCACGAAGGCATTGCTTACAAAGTTTTCAACACTAGGTTGATGTTCAACATGAATCATGGGGGAGACAAAAATGCTGCTGATGGGCTCAACAACAACTCATCGAAATTTCCATATCACTGGACTTCCGCCATCATGTGAACACAGTGATAGTATTGGTCAGACCAAAAGATGTAATGGTGTATGCTCGAGGAATCAACCACGAGTAAGACAACAATACGAACATTGTTGGTTCTGATTTGACTTAATAATAGCCCATACTCAAGTCAAAGTTTGATAAGACAATAGGTTCAACAACTGATCACGGGGATCATTCGATAAAGATATCATCTTTATTCAACACACACTACACAAGAATATCCCTTTGGAACGAACTAAGTTAGGCAAGCTTTTATCTTCCAACTCTCCAAGTTGTTGTCTAGCTTAACCAACTAGCTCAGGGATATCCGACACAGATTCTTGGAGAAAGGGTGGTTCACAAGAAACCAACTTGATCACGAGCTCAATATAACGGTCAGGGAACAACCTGGTAATACTTCCGAGAAGATATTTGGAAAGTCACGAACCACCAGTATGTTACTAAGCTCGAGAGCAATCTTGCTTTTCTGGGCAAGACGATATGATTAGAAGAGTGAGGGATTGACATAATCCTAACTCATTGATCGAAGAGTACACCGGAAATAAGGACTAGATAGCACGATCAATCTTAGGATGATGATTTAATAACCAACACGCTAAGAATGAGAATATTGTCCATTTACTACCAAGCAACGAGGTTGCTAGGAGTATCGATTTCACACATCAAAATTCACTTGTCGGCATTCCGGTTACAACAACACGAGGACCGAGGAATGAATGATGATGGTGAGAAGTATCACTACGTCAAAAATTCATGAGAGTTGGTGCAGTTCTCATGTCAATTCTGACATAAGACGGTAATACTTTAGGGTAGAACAGAATCAAAAGCTCGATTGGCATTTGATCTGCGGAATACAACTGCTTTGACCCAATCCTAGAAATAGATGAGGTACTGGAGTTTGTTTCTCCTAGTCATTCCGGAATAGAATGGCTTGACAGACCACAAGAAAAATGAGCATCGATGAGCACGAGTGCACGACTACCCCTGACTATCAACTGATAGACGAGGATCGGAATACAACTAAGGAGGAACAACTCGAGGAGCATATAACTTTCTGAGTTGTGGATGCATAGGTTAGTATGTCGAATCAAGTTCAACAGGTTTCTTCCGGATAACCCATGCAGAAAAGTAGAACTGGTAGATTCACAATTATGAATGGAGAACTCCTCAAGAGTACTCCGATTGTGATCTTTTAATTCAAAGAACTTCTACCTTAACTAGTTCATGGTATTTGGAAGAAGGAAATACCATGGACCTCGAGGACTATCGCAAAGTTACTAATATCCTAAAGGAACTAACAAATATTAGCAACATAAAGTAGGGTGAAATCTCGGGTTCAAAAACCCAGGAATAGAATGCCTACTAACTAATAACATCACGGGATGCTTTCAAGAATAATGGCCAGAATCATTGCACTGGGGATACAAAAGCATTGCTAAATTGCTAGGCGACTTCCTAACACCTAGGGTCATAATAATAGTTCCAACATCTACGCCGAGGCAACAAAGTACCTCAACTTACCGATTAGTGTGCTTATTCTGACCAAAAGGACATCGGGAATGGAAGGAAAGGATTTGCAAATGCATCGAGACTATTTAGAGACACAGGATGACTCGGACAGCATAACAGCTATAAATGCTCAAAATGATTTGAGACATCCTGCAAAAATGGTGGCATAACCACTCAACATCACAATATCAAGGTTCCGAGATCAACAGTTGACATACAGAAATAGTAGGAACTGAACTAGGGCTTAAAACCAACAATCTTAAAGGTCTATGGATTAGTAACACGTCATCCTAATAGATAGATGAGAAGCCTAGTTCTTAAACCCCGTAGAAGAGAAGAGGTTGACTCAGATCAGAAGGCCATGAGGTATAAGGAGTAAAAAGAGCCTTACGTTCCCTTCCACAATCAATTCCCTTACATAACTAAAGCATTTCTAGACACAACTTCGACCAGTTTGGCTTGGTATTCCCTCTGACAGATCGAGCTCGATACCAACGCTGTCGAACCCGATTCCAAGTCACATCGATCTAGCCGGTAACACCTCATATCACTTTGCGGCTCACAAGACGGTATTCTAATGGGTGTCGCCTTACCATGGCCCGGGACCGTTTGCGACTTTTGGCTCACGTATATGATAGTGTCGCTAGCATCCATATGACAGAGAACCCGGGCCGACATGGCTAGTCGTGAACCCAAAGCGGCGCTAACCCATGGGGATAGGCATACATGAATCACATCGAGCATGTCGGTCATCAACGTATGAATCCGGGCTGTAGCACTGGGCTAGCAGGACTCCGGTAACCCGGGCTGTAGCAGGCTAGGCAGGACTCCGGATGTCACCGCGTGACATTTCCCTGAAGGGACGAGACATATAGGAGTGAAACACATGCCGCTAGTCAAGTGTCCAAAGCAGTAGTCTTTGGGCTAGCAGGACTCCGGTGAACCGGGTCAGTAGCGGACTACTATCGCTCAGGAAGCACTAGACTAGATTTCCCCATATGAGAGGCTGCCAAGGATAAACAACTAGATTGTCGGATCCCACACATACCAAGCATTTCAAACATACACACAATATGCTCAATATGTGTAAATACAACATGGCATCACAACATAACTCTACGACTCAAATATTTATTTGTTAGGCTCCGAGGAGCGAGATATTACAACATGGGTCTCATGACCCAACACTCAGAGCATACAAGTCAAAGCACAAGCGGAAGCTTAACATGTCTGAGTACAGACATCTACAAATGAAAAAGAGGCTGAGAAGCCTGACTATCTACTAGATCCTGCCGAGGGCACAAGATCGCAGCTGAGGTAACAAGCTAAACGTCGAAGTCCACGCAGAACTACTAGCGAGACTGAAGTCTCTCTGCAAAAACATAAAATAGGCAAACGTGAGTACAAATGTACTCAGCAAGACTTACATCAGAACTAACTACACATGCAACATTATCAGAACTAACTACATCAGCAAGACTTACATCAGAACTACTAGCGAGACTGAAGTCTCTCTGCAAAAACATAAAATAGGCAAACGTGTGTACAAATGTACTCAGCAAGACTTACATCAGAACTAACTACACATGCAACATTATCAACAAAGGGGGTGGTGGAGTTTGACCACAGAAGCCAGCTTTGACTCGGTGGCTATCCCGAACTACGATCGCAAGTAACTCTTTTGAGGTGGCGCTACACGAGTCCACATATTCACCATATCAATACACCACTATGGATCCGCCCCGTCTCCCTACGAGAACGCCATCCATAGCACTCACGCTTATCTTGGCGCATTTTAGAGTATCCACTTTCACTTGTCTATGAACTGTTATAGGCAACCCAGAAGTCCTTCTCCGTGGACACGGCTATTCAATAGATCATATTAACCCCGCAGGGTGTACTTCTTCACACACGCTCTCACCACTTACCGCCGTTTACATGACATGTACTCGGCAACCTTCAAGCGTAAGCCCAACGTGGGTGTCGCCACGGCCTACCTAAACACTCAAGTCCCTAGTCCAGGTTTATCGCCTATTCGGGTTCCATCCGCAGGGAGTCCGCCGAGGTTTCCACTAACGGCCCCGAACGATGTGTGCAGGGTTCGAGATACCAAACAGGCATCCCAGACACCGGCCACGGTGTATCTACCGCAAAGATAGCCCACCCCTAGGGTCAGTGCTACGCACGGCCTCCAACACATATCCTACAAACACTAGAAACTAGTTTCAACTCCTGGACAGAGGACAAGGGTAGTCAAGAAGCCGAGAGAGTCAATTAGGGATCCCAATGTGTGGTAGTAACTGTTTCATGGTTCTCAAACACAGAACTCAGTTCTCGAGGACGGTTTCAATGAGACAACCCACCATGTAATCCTACATGGCCTCTCACCGCTACCTTTACCAAATCGTGTTCACACACTTAGCTCACACACAGTAGGACATGTTCACACACCTCCGATTCATCCCCGATGAATCAGACCTGACTCAACTCTAAGCAGTAGCAGGCATGACAAACAAGCATGAATGAGTAGGCACAGCAGGGCTCAAACAACTCCTACTCATGCTAGTGGGTTTCATCTATTTACTGTGGAATGACAGGTCATGCAGAGGATCAAGGGGTTCAGCTACCGCAGCAAGTAACAGATGAATCGTTGTTGTCCTAATGCAGTAAAAGAGAGCAGGAGCGAGAGAGTGGGGTTGTATCGGAATGAACAAGGGGGTTTTGCTTGCCTCGCACTTCTGAAGATAATATAGTTCTTCATCGGTGTCATCGAACAATCGTCTAACATCGTCTCATCGAGAGGGACAAACACCGCAATCGAGAAAGAACACAATCAATGCAATGCACATTCACATGAATGACATGTCATGTTAAGGTACTGAATTCACCTAATGCAATATCTAGCCAAGTTAATTGAAGTGGAACTCAAACAAGAACAAATTCCAACTCCAAATGTTATTTCATAAATTGCCCTAATCATCATTTGTCCTATTCAGTGAGGTTAACTTGTTCAAACATGCATGATCATGGCATAAAAAGATTCTTCATATTTTTCTGATCATTTTTCATATATAACTTATTTCCATTGGAGTTACGGTTGAATTTCTATGAATTTTAGAAGTTTTAGCTATTTTCTGAAATAAATAAATCATTTTGATTTATTTTAAATCCCAGAAATTAATTAGTGTGTCAGCATGACGTGTTAATGACGTCAAAAGGTCAACTGGATCGCCCAGAGTCAAACTGACCGGTGGGTCCCGAGTGTCAGTGTCTAACTAAACTAACCTAGCTTAGTTAATACTAACCTAACTTAATTAGCCGGGCGAGGCCCGCATGTCACCGGCTCGGGGAGTCAAACTAGGTCAAACCCGGTCAACTTGCCGGAGTTGACCTGCTCGTCACATCGGGCGGAGCCAGAGACGGCGGAGGGCTTTCAGAATCGCCACGGTCGCACCAAATCGATCATGTTTCATCCTATGCGTAGCTGGGCGCCAAGGCGTCATAGGCCAAGAGGTAGGAGCTGGGGTGGAGCGAGCTCGCCGGAGTCAAGCTCGTGGCGGCGGCCGGAATTCGGGCTAGCACGGGCGCGGGGCCGCAGCTCGATTTAGAGCAAACGAAGAGCACGGGCAGAGGCTACGGGGCAGCAGGAACTCGACCAGGTGCTCATACGCGGCGTTGGCCCACCGTAACGACGACGACGACATTTGCGGCGGCGGCAAGTTTCGATGGAGGTGGGGAACGGAGCTAGAGCATGAGCACGAGCAGGGGAGGAGGGGGAATCGGTCCGTGAGCTCACAACGGTTGCAGAGGTGGCCTCGGCGTGCTCGGGGAGGCTCGGACGGCGGCGAATCGAAGGTGAGGTTGCCGGCGGCCGAAGGTTGAAGACGAGCTCGAGGGCGACGCTGCGGGGCTTCCGGCGGGGCGTGGCTCAGTGAGGGGGTCGAGGGCGACGTCGCGGAGCTTGTGGACTAGCCGGGGAAGCGAGGGAGGGCCGGTGGTCGCGGCAGCAGCAAGCGGCGGTGACGAGCTCCGCTCGTTGGGAGAGAGAGGGAGCCAGAGGAGGGGATGGGGACGAGAGAGTGAACGAGGGGGTTCCTAGGGGTGCGTGGCGTGTTCAGGGCGTCCGGGAGTGAAGCAGGCAGGGTGGAGGTGGCTCAAGGCATGCGAGCACGCCGGCCACACGCCTCTCGTCCTCTTGGCGAGAGGTGGGAGGCAGTGGCGGCTCGGGGTGGGGTGGGCAGGCCTCAGCCACGTTGGGGCAGTGTGCATGCTAGGTAAGCTGGCCCAAGTGGCTTCTCTCTCTCTCTCTCTCTTATTTCTATTTAATTTTGTTTTCTGTTTTTCTGTAAATTTAGGGCTTTATTAAAAATACTCAGACACTTTCAAAAATCATGAAACTAATCATGGCTACTGTTTTTAGAATATATCCAACAGTAAACATTTTAGTTTATGATTATTTGAGCATCTCAAATATTTTATAGTATTTAAATGCCCAAATGCAAATACTTTATGAATTAATCCAGTGACCAAATATGTCATGAAAAATGTGCAGCACCTCTGGTTCTGGTTTAAAGCATTTTTCCAGAAATGATGAACATTTTCTAAAGCCATTTGGATTCATTGAAAAATACTTTTAGTTGAACCTATTTGAATTCCTTTAATGCTAGGGTTTAGGCAATCCCCATCTCAAAATTCCTTTGAAATCAAACATGATGCATGGATGCAGATGCCACTAATTACAATCAATTCTAGGGCTGTGACAGGTTAACAATATTTACATTTGAAAACCTAAACCAGATGAACAAATTAAAGTAGAACCTATTATTGCTATGTTCAAGGATCTCTTAGAAGAAAATGTAGACGGGCATGTTATTTACTCCTTTGAAGAAGCTGCTAGACGCCAAACCTAATAAAAAGGATAAACACAGACCTGTTGTTGGCATGCCAGTTGTCTCAGTTAAAATAGGGGATCACTGTTATCACGGTTTATGTGACATAGGTGCTAGCGTGAGTGCTATTCCTACTCCTTATACCATGAAATTATGAATGAGATAGCACCCGTAGAGATAGAAGACATAGATGTTACTATTAAACTTGCTAATAGAGATACTATATCAGCAATTGGGATTGTTAGAGATGTTGAATTGTTGTGTGGGAAAATAAAATACCCTACTGGTTTTCTTGTTCTTGGTTCCGCACAAGATGACTTCTGTCCCATTTTCTTTGGTAGACCTTTCTTGAACACTGTTAATGCTAAAATAGATTGTGAGGGACAAACTATCGGTGTTAGTTTTGGTGATGAGTCTCATGAATTTAACATTTCTAAGTTTAGTAGAAAGCTTCATGAAAAAGAATTTCCTAGTAAGGATGAAACAATTGGTCTTGCTTCTATTGCTGTGCCTCCTACTGACCTCTAAAACAATATTTGCTAGAGCATGAAAATTATTTACACATGCATGAAAGAAATGAAATAGATGATATTTTATTTGAACAACGTCCTCTGCTTAAACACAATTTGCCTATTGAAAGTCTAGGAGGTCCTCCTCCACCTAAGGTAATCCTGTGTTTGAATTAAAACAATTGCCAGGCACTTTGAAATATGCTTATCTTGATGAAAAGAAGATATATCCTGATATTATTAGTGCTAACCTTTCAGAACATGAAGAAGAAAGATCATTGAAAGTTCTAAGGAAGCACCGACCTACTATTGGGTATACTCTTGATGATTTAAAGGGAATTAGTCCCACTCTATGTCAGCATAAGATTTATATGGAACCTGATGCTAAACCCGTTGTTGATCACCAACGTCGGTTAAATCTGAGGAAGAAAGAGGTGGTAAGAACAGAAATATTAAAACTTCTAGAAGCAGATATAATCTATCCTATAGCTGATAGTAGATGGGTAAGTCCTGTTCATTGTGTCCCTAAGAAACGAGGTATTACTGTTGTTCCTAATGATAAGAATGAACTTATTCCACAAAGAATTGTTACAAGCTATAGAATGGTAATTGATTTTAGAAAATTAAATAATGCAACTAGAAAAGATCATTACCCATTGCCTTTATTTATCAAATGTTAGAAAGATTATCTAAGCACACACACTTTTTCTTCCTTTATGGATACTCTGGCTTTTCACAAATACCTGTTTCTCAACCTGATCAAGAAAATACCACTTTTACTTGTCCCTTTTGGAACTTATGCTTATAGACGTATGCCTTTTGGTTTAAGCAATGCACCTGCTACATTTCAAAGATGTATGACTGCTATATTCTCTCACTTTTGTGAAAAGATTGTTGAAGTTTTCATGGATGACTTCTCTGTTAGTGGGAAGTCTTTTGATGATTGTTTAAGCAGTCTTGATCGTGTTTTGCAGAGATGTGAACAAACAAATCTTGTCTTGAATTGGGAGAAGTGCCACTTTATGGTTAATGAAGGTATTGTCTTGGGCCATAAAATTTATGAAAAGGGTATTGAAGTGGACAAATCTAAGGTTGATGCAATTGAGAAAATTCCATGTCCTAAGGACATCAAAGGTATTCGTAGTTTCCTTGGTCATGTTGGTTTCTATAGGAGATTTATCAAAGACTTCTCTAAAATTTCTAGGCCTCTTACAAACCTTTTACAAAAGGATGTCCCTTTTGTTTTTGAAGATGATTGTTTTGAAGCCTTTGAAACACTTAAGAAAGCCTAAAATTCTGCACCTATTGTTCAACCACCTGATTGGAATTTGCTTTTTGAAATTATGTGTGATGCTAGTGATTATGATGTTGGTGCTGTTCTAGGACAAAGAGTTGATAAGAATTTGAATGTTATTTATTATGCTAGTAAAACTCAAGAGATGCTCAAAAGAATTATGCTACTACTAAAAAATAATTTCTAGCAGTGGTGTTTGCTTGAGATAAATTTAGATCTTACATTGTTGATTCAAATTAATTGTTCACACTAACCATGCTGCTATTAAATATCTTATGGAAAAGAAAGATGCTAAACCTAGACTTATTGGTTGGGTTCTCTTGCTACAAGAAATTGATTTGCATATCACTGGTAGAGAAGGAGCTGAGAACCCTGTAGCTGATAACTTGTCTAGGCTTGAAAATGTGCTTGATGACCCACTACCTATTAATGATAATTTTCCTGATGAGCAGTTAGATGCAATAAAATGTTACTCATAATACTCCTTGGTATGCTGACTATGCTAATTATATTGTTGCTAAATATTTACCACCTAGGTTTACATACCAACAAAAGAAAAAGTTCTTCTATGATTTAAGACACTACTTTTGGGATGACCCACATCTTTATAAGGAAGGAGTAGATGGTATTATTAGACGTTGTGTACCTAAGCATGAACAGCGACAAATCCTTTGGAAATGCCACTCCGAAGCATATGGAGGCACGGGTACGCGTCGGTGCTATACAAACGATTTTTAACCCCTTTCCGCGACGGCATTTGGCACCGTCGCCTAGTGAGTGACGGCGGTAGGGGGCCCTTCCCACACGACCAAGAAACCGTCGGGGATATGCCCTCCTGGCACACACGCTTGGAAAAATGAGATCGTGTGCGACCGGCGAGCGCTCAAATACGGAAATACGTATAGTATAACTAAAAAATGCAATTATACATGCGAAATTGTTTCCGGTCGCAAGTACATCCCACACAGTCAGTCCCGGCTAAACGTTTCCGTTCGTATGTACATCCCACACAGTCGCTCCAAGGAAAACGTTTCGGTTCACAGGTACATCACACACAATTTTCCCCGTTAAATCATTTGTGATAGCGTTGCCATTACACAAGTTATTAATAATTTTATCGTTTGCGTTATTGAATGCATCACACACGGTGCATAGAATAAACTGTGTCGCAAAGGATGTCCATCACACACAGTTTTTATGCGGTAAACATTTGTGCAAGGTGGCCTAATGCAAACAATTTTCAAGAGCAGGTCGTGTGTGATTGTTCATTGATCCAACACGGTTTATTCCTAGAAAATATGTGCGTTGCCTGAGGTCATCGCCCATAGTATTTTCTGAAAACCGTGTGCAATAGAAAAACCCAGTTAGTAATAATCCATTTATTAATCTAATTGACATTCATATTAAGCTCACAATATGTTTCATTTCTATATTAAGGAAGCAGGATTTCATGATTGAAATACATCAGAGTACAACATGATATTTAGCACTCAGCTACCCCATTACACAAATGCACCAGCGCCAAGTTTCACGTGCAACATCTAAAACCTTTCGAAATTAGCATCATAGACGGTATATAGACATATGCATCTCATTTGGAAAACTGCTGAAGTGGAAGGCGAATATTGAGCCTTCATTCATGTTGAAGGCCTTTGCAACTTTAGGCCAGTGCCTATGGATGATTGCCTGTCCGTCCTTCGTCCTCTTCAGGAACACTTCAACATTGAACTGTGGGTGTTGTATGAAAACCTTCCTCGCCTCCTGACCATAGAGGTGATTCGAGAGGTAATCATCAGTGAACTACTTTGGAAAGGCCTGAAAACAAGGATGTGCATAAATATCTTCTCTATATTGGAAATGGGACAAAGGAATAAAAAAAGGCATGGTATAATAGTTAGTACCATCTTGTAGTGAACTGATGTCTTCTTCATTGTTCAGACAAAGATCTTATTATTTTTTGTCTCTAATTTCTTTATCCTAACAATCTTTCTGCGTTTCTTGACTTGATTGATATTCATGGACAACTCATTTCCCCATATGCAAAAAGGGTGGAACAGTGGGTCAAAACCTCTGACAGCAGGACCTACATGTGCCAGACCAAATTTTTTAAAACTTAAATATTAGAATGGTTTCTGCAATTTCACAATAAAGTGCTATTAGACAAGTTAAGGATGAAACAATTGTTTCCCTGCAACACATATAAGGTAGTTAGTCATCAAGTTAAGTAAGGGTTCGCATGCTATCAGTAAAATATGTTGATGAAAAATAACCACATTGCAAATTCATCAAATTGATTCAAGCCACATGGAAAACCCATTTATCCAAACCAAGCATGATTAAGAACTAGTAAATATAGCACTTGTATATGTTTCTCATGTATTAAGTGCAGCCAAATTCAATTTATTCCTCACATGCACAACAATACACAATTCTACTCACGACAATTGGACATTGCATTGCATAATTGAACCAAGCAGTTAACTAAACACCACAAAAAATGAAGCAAACATTAACTGAGGACCACATTGCACAATATAACATACTCCTAATAGAAGATAAGGCAGTTAACCAAACCAAGCATGCTTAACAACTTGGAGATATAGCAATTGTATTCGTTTCTCATGTATTTACTACAGCCAAATTCAATTTATTCCTCACATGGTATACAATAAATGTAATGCACCCACAACTATTGAACATCGCATTGCAGAATTGAACCAAACAGTTCACTAAACACCACAACACAATTGAACCAAACGTTAACTGAGCACCACATTGCACAATGTATAACCAAACCAAACATGCTTGACAACTTGGAAATATAGCAATTGTATTCGTTTCTTATGTATTTTGTAAAAATAAATTCGATTTATTTCTCACATGGAAGACAATACAAAATAGCAGCCTGAAGAATTGAACATCACATTTGCAGAATTGAACCAAACAGTTCACTGAAGATGACAACTAATTAACAAAACAGTTAATATGTGAGCACCACACTGCACGACATATAGAACATATACACTAGAGCAACATATTGCATGGTAAAATTAGGAATTTATGAAGGAAAGGCAGGAGCAGCACACGCAATGGGTAAACTGAGCATCCTTAGCTGACGTAGCTAGCAAATGGTGAGGTGCTCCTCCAAGATCCATGGGTCGGCACGAATGGCAGCCATCGCGAGCTCATCTGTGCGTGCGGCCGTGATTTGCTTCTCCGCTGCCAAATGCTCCTTAAGATACTGGCTATACTGCATGCACCATGGCTTAGGGTAGCGCTTATTTGGTGGAGGGGTAGGTGATTTGGGTGGAAGGTGTCGCACTGGAGGTCGGGGCATGTGGGATGTGGAAGGAGGAGGAGGATGGGGGTCGGGTGTGGATTACCTGCCTGGATAGACGAGGCCGAGCAGCGTGAAGGAGGGTTGCTGGCGAGGAGGCGACACTGCAAGCAAGGAGTCAAGGTTTCAACTTGGAAAGGAAGGCAGAAATAGGGGGAATGTGACTTTTGGTAAGGAGGAGGGGCGGGGAGGTAAATATTTCTGCGGAAGCCGAAAATTAGGAATCACTTCAGCGAAAAAACTGGCGCGCAAAGTGTCATCACACACGGTCCCTTATTCAGAACTGTGTATGATATGTGAACATCACAAACGATTCAGATAGCTTAACCAGTGTGTGATGAGTATGAAAGTCAAAAATTTTGGTTTGAATTTCCCTCGTTACAGTGGTCATCCACGCCATTGCATAATTTGGCTACACAAAGGAGATTACAACACACCTACACTTCTTAATCGACCAAGTTCAGCAATTAAACACAGCTAGCTGACCTAAACATTATCTAACAAATTAAAGACCGGCACTCTTAATTAAACAAAACAAAGAGTACTACTACGGCTAGTGCTCGTCGATCTCCGCCGCGCCCATGTCCAAATTGCGTCTGACGGTCTCCTGGGGAAGGGGCTCCATGGCATCCATTGCACCATACTTGGCAAGCATCTTGCCATCCGCGTCCGCTATCTCTTTGGAAAAGGCCACCATGAGATGGGTGTGGGCGGCCGCGATCTGGGCTTGGACGGGCTCCGTCGTTGCAAGGAATGCGGCGAAGGAACGGACGGCTGCTCGAACGCTCTCGGTGATTGCCAACTCTTCGGCCGTGTGTTGCCGACCGTTGTCGGAGAAGCTTCCTTCAATTTGTGCGGTGACCACCATGAGCTAGGTGTGGGCGACCTCGACATGGTCGTGGGAGGCCTCCATCAGGGCTAAGGCCACCGCTGCGGCACGGACAGCTGTTGTGCTGCTCTCGCCAGTTACTATCCCCGAGGTAGATGTTGCTGCCGCCACCTGAGAAGCAACAGCGGCCGTTTGGGCTGCCTTGGATGCCCAGTCGCAGATTGCGGCCGCGCTCACGCACCTTGTTAGCACACGCATGGCGGCTCCGGCCGCGCTCTTGCCGGAGTGGGCCACCGAAGTTGCCCTCACAACGCGGGTCCATGTGCCCATCTTTCATCGGCGACGATTGAACAGTGAAATGATATTTGGGGAGTGATCTAGTGTGCTTGAGACGCCGGCTGTGAACTGTAGCTGATGCATGGTGCAACAGGATATTTTGTGCTCCATCTCACATGGTTGGTGATAATAAACTGTGTGGGATCTACTTGATTTTTCATCTTGATTTTAATTACATAATGGGGTCACAGTGTCGATGGACGGTGTTTGAATTTCTAGACCTTTTATCTCCAGTGAACATGCAACTATATGTGTGTCGTAAAAGAATTGGAATTTTTCAGGGTTTGTTTGAACATTTTAAAAATTAAATTGGTTTTCTAGCCATTTCAGGCGCACAATTCAAAAATAAACTACATGTACATGCTCCGGTGCACCAACATGGGTTGTAAAATCATATATGTGTCCATGGGTTTATGCTTATGTCACATGCAAGAAATGGGGATGAATTCAAACAACACGACACCGTGGCTCTCCGGCAAACGTCGACGTAATTGCTTTTGTAATTCAAGTAAATCGAAAATTCATCCGAAATTCATAAACATGGCATGCTATCATGGAGAAGCATCAACATGTCGTGGTAAATTTTTTGTCCCATTTGGGGCAGGTTTGGTATAAGCTTCTCATAAACCAGAGCTTCTCACAACAAGTGTGATGGTTTCAGTAGGGAATGTGTCACCTTTCTAGATTTCAAAATTTTTCCTACTGTCAACATAGCACAATAGGAGTGTTATGTCAATTTTTGGGATTTTCGGGGTTCGCTTGGACATTTTTATACATTAACTGAGTTTTCTATGCATCCATGTGCACAATTCAAATTTCAACTACAGGCACATGCTCTAATGCATATAAATTAGTTGAAAATTTAAATATGTGTCCTTGGTTGCATGCTTAGGTCCCATGCAAGAAATGCAATGAATGTCAAACACCCTGCCACCGTCACTCGGCCGCAATTGAGATACCTGGTTTTTAAATTCTAGTAAATCCAAAGCTCGTCTGAAATTCGAAACTTGGCATGTTGTCATGGAGCGGCATCAACATGTCGTGCTAAACTTTGTGTCCCATTTGGAGCAGGTTCGGGGATATGCTTCTCACAAACCAGAGCATCTCACAACAAGCCGGATGGTTTCGGTAGGGAACATTTCATCTTTCTGGACGAAACGATATCCATTGCCTCTTCTCGATTTCAATTCTTTTTCCTAGTGTCAACACAGAACAACAGGGGTGTTGTGTCAATATTTGTGATTTTTCGGGGTTCGTTTGGACATTTTTATGCATTAATTGAGTTTTCAATGCATTTATGTGCATAATTCAAATTTGAACTACATGCACATGCTCTAATGCATATAAATTGGTTGAAAATTCAAATATGTGTCCTTGGTTGCAAGCTTAGGTCCCATGCAAGAAATGGGAATGAATGTCAAACACCCTGCCACCGTCACTCGGCCGCAAACATTGAGATACCTGGTTTTGAAATGCTAGTAAATCCAAAACTCATATGAAATTCATGAAACTTGGCATGCTAACATGGAGCGGCATCAACATGCCATGGTAAATTTTTTCCCATTTGGGGCAGGTTTGGGTATATGCTTCTCACAAACCAGAGATTCTCACAACAAGCATGATGGTTTCGGTAGGAAACGTCCCACCTTTGGGGATGAAATGATATCCATTGCCTCTTATTGCTTTCAATTTTTTCTCCTGTCAACATAGAACAAACAGGAGTGTTGTGTCAATTTTTGTGATTTTTTGGTGTTCGTTTGGACATGTTTATGCATTAATTGAGTTTTCATTGCAATCATGTGCATAATTCAAATTTGAACTACATGCACATGCTCTAATGCATATAAAATGGTTGAAAATTCAAATATGTGTCCTTGGTTGCATGCTTAGGTCCAATGCGAGAAATTGGAATGAATGCCAAGCACCCTGCCACCATCACTCGGCCGCAAAATATTGAGATACCTAAATTCTAGTAAATCCAAAGCTCGTCTGAAATTCATGAAACTTGGCATGCTATCATGGACCGTCATCAACATGTCGTGGTAAATTTTTTGTCCCATTTGGGCAAGTTTTTGGATATGCTTCTCACAAACCAGAGCTTCTCACAACAAGCATGATGGTTTCGGTAGCAAACGTTTCACCTTTTTGGACGAAACATAACCATTCCCTCATTTCGATTTCAGTTTTGTTTCCTAGTGTCAACATAGAACAACAGGAATGTTGTGTCAATTTTTTGGATTTTTTGGGGTTCGTTTGGACATTTTTAAGCATGAATTGAGTTTTCAATGCATTTATGTGCCTAATTCAAATTTGAACTACATGCACATGCTCTAATGCATATATATTGGTTTTAAATTCAAATATGTGTCCTTGGTTGCATGCTTAGGTCGCATGCAAGAAATGGCTATGAATGTCAAACACACTGCCATCATCACTCGGCCGCAAACATTGAGATACCTTGTTTTAAATTCTACTAAATCCAAAACTCGTCTGAAATTCAAGAAACTTGGCATCCTATCATGGAGCGGCATCAAAATACCGTGGTAAATTTTTTGTCCCATTTGGGGCAGGTTTTGGTATATGCTTCTCACAAAGCAGAGCTTCCCACAACAAACATGATGGGTTCGGTAGGGAACGTCCCACCTTTGGGGACGAAAGGATATCCATTGCCTCTTATTGCTTTCAATTTTTTTCTCGTATCAACGTAGAACAACAGGAATGTTGTGTCAATTTTTGTGATTTTTCAGGGTTCGTTTGGACATTTTTATGCATTAATTGAGTTTTCAATGCATTCATGTGCATAATTCAAATTTGAACTACATGCACATGCTCTAATGCATATAAATTGGTAGAAAATTCAAATATGTGTTCTTGGTTGCATGCTTAGATCCCATGCAAGAAATAGGAATGAATGTCAAGCACCCTTCCACCGTCACTCGGCCGCAAACATTGAGATACCTGGTTTTAAAATTCTAGTAAATCCAAAACTCGTCTGAAATTCATCAAACTTGGCATGCTATATGGAGCTTCATCAACATGCCGTGGTAAATTTTTGTCCCATTTGGGGCAGGTTTGGGTACATGCTTCTCACAAATCAGAGCTTCTCGCAACAAGCATGATGGTTTCAGTAGGGAACGTCTCACCTTTGGGGACGAAACAATATCCATTGCCTCTTATTGCTTTCAAAAATTTTCTCGTGTCAACATGGAACAACAGGAGTGTTGTATCAATTGTTGTGATTTTTCGGGGTTCGTTTGGACATTTTTAGGCATTAACTGAGTTTTCAATGCATTTATATGCATAACTCAAATTTGAACTACATACACATGCTCCAGTGCATATAAATTGCTTGAAAAAAATCAAATATGTGTCCTTGGTTGCATGCTTAGGTCCCATGCAAGAAATGGGAATTAATTTCAAACAACAGGGTACCGTTGATTGCCGGAAATTTTTTGAGATACATTGTTCTTAAATTCTAATAAATCCAAAACTCATCAAAGGCATGCTATCATGGAATGGCACCCGACATGAAGTGGTATTTTACATGTCCATTTGGAGAGAAGGCGCACTCGAATAACAACCATCAAAGGCATTTTGAAAAAATATCTGCCACTTTAATATCTCAAACGTTTGTATAATTCAAACCGTGTGCGTTCTGTTAACCATTCATGTGATGCCATGTGTCTTGGTTTTAATGGCTATAGGAGGTGTCGTGCTAACAGGTGCTTGACCTTGACTGAACAGGAGGTGTGCGAGCGCAGTTCGGTCCACAGGCTCACCGAGAGGCATGCAAGCTGTCCTCCAATGTGGAGGCTCACCGGGAAGCGTGCAAGCTGTACGCTGCGCAGGCTCACTAGGAAGCGAGCCCTTTGACTTCCATGGCCGCCCGCCTTCCTCTCCATTAATGGCGCCCGAACCGCTGCTTAATACGGGCGGCCTTACTGTTCGCCTCCCATTCCCCTCCCTTCCGTGGACCTCCACCAACACCATGGCATAGAACGATCATCTGCCACTATTCTTCAAGTTTGGTGAAGTCGACTCCAAGCCGGAGGAGATAAAAATAAGGAGGAATGGGCCTGATGGACATGTCCCAGAACGAGCTGGCCACGGCGGTTGCTGCCGCCGCTCCCGTCCTAGCTCCCATCCCCACGCCCACGCCAGCGACCATCTCCATAACATTGATGAGCTGGTCGCCCAGCACTATCGCGGAGCTGGAAGCCGCGGGTGTCAGCGAGCTCTCCGCGGACCCACGCGAGCTCGTGTACATGCCAGCGCTAGCGCCCGTGCCCATGTGCGCCCCTCCACCCATCGCGGAGCCGGTCCCCAGGCATTTGGCTACACCCACCGCGCCCGTGCCCGTGTGTGCGCCCCCCTCAGTGTCATGGTATGCCGCCGTCGACCGCTACCTCTCAGCACCGCCAGCTCCCGTCCTCCCACGCCCCGCCCGTTGATTGCGCGATGACATGATGTTTGATTTACAGGTGAAGAACATTCTGTGCTGCATTGAAGACTTCAACAACGGCTTCCCGGAGGACGACAACGACAACGACGGGACGACACGCCGCCTCCGCCACCGCCAATAGTTTTTTTCTTGGGTTTAATACTGTATCTCGATCATATGAATAGAAATTCGCAATATGACTGAATGAAAGATATGGTTTGAGCAAACTTGCGTTTTTTCTCTTAGACTTATCAAACGATTTTCTTTTGAAAAAAACGTCAATGGTTTTAAATATAAGACACTCATCGCAAAAGTTTTAGTTAGAACACCCGTATGCAAACCGACAGCTTCCCCAGGAGCCAAGGGAAAATGTGCCGAGCAGGATTTGTGCAGCACTTGATCGCAAACATTTTAGATACAACACTGCAGGTTGCTGCTAACGCGACACTACAATTAGAGACCCTTTGACGAAACTGTGTGCGTTGCATTAATCGCAAACGGTGATGCATAACACCGTCAAAAAATATGCAAAACGTTTGGGATGAGTGATACATCAAACCCGGTTCAGATTTTAGTTGTGTGTGCGATGAGGGGCATACGGTTGATCTGTACGAACTGTTTGTGATGAGACAAAACAACAGAAATGGGCAACCAGATCAAGGTGTGTGCGATATACGGCATACAGTTCACTCCTACGAACCCTTTGCGATGATTGAGTTGAACACTAACGATTCACCGTAACAAGATGTGTGTGATACCCGGCAAACAGGTCGGTAATTAGAATTGTGTGCGATCATTATAGACAACCCATATGGTATTTTTTTGTGAATTGTGTGCTTGTTAGGGCACATAGTTCAACAAACCAACCTGTGGGTGATAATGTAGAAGATATCTGTCGAATAAATATTACTACCCGTCTACGATGAAATTGACAGGATAAACAAAGATATATACAGTCTGCTTAATTTAGTCCTTCTTCTTGTTGTTGTTGTTGTTGGATGGCCCTGCGACATCGTCTTGGCGAGGTCGCTTCTTGCCGCTGATCATTGGCTTTTCATCGTCGTTGTCGTCATCATCATTGTTGCTGCTGTCGTCGTCCTCCTCCTTGTTCGACCATTCCTCCTCATCTTCATCGTCATCCTCTTCTTCGTCCTCCGACGGCTCCTTGTCCGTCTGGGCTCGACGCCGGACTCATGGAATACGAGCGGGATGATTCCGATGTTGACCTATCATCGGGCGCCAGACTGCTGGCCGAACTTGAAGGAAATATGCACTAGAGGCAATAATAAAGTTGTTATTTATATTTCCTTATATCATGATATATGTTTATTATTCATGCTAGAATTGTATTAACCGGAAACTTAGTACATGTGTGAATACATAGACAAACAGAGTGTCCCTAGTATGCCTCTACTAGACTAGCTCGTTAATCAAAGATGGTTAAGTTTCCTGACCATAGACATGTGTTCTCATTTGATGAATGGGAACACATCATTAGAGAATGATGTGATGGACAAGACCCATCCGTTAGCTGGGCTAATGACCGTTTAGTTTTATTGCTATAGCTTTGTTCGTGACTTATACATGTTCCACTGACTATGAGATTATGCAACTCCCGAATACAGGAGGAACACCTTGTGTGCTATCAAATGTAACAACGTAATTGTGTGATTATAAAGATGCAATACAGGTGCATCCGATGGTGTTTGTTGAGTTGGCATAGATCGAGATTAGGATTTGTCACTCCGTGTATCGAAGAGGTATCTCTGGGCCCTCTCGGTAATGCACATCACTATGAGCCTTGCAAGCAATGTGTCTAATGAGTTAGTCATGGGATGATGCATTACGGAACGAGTAAAGTGACTTGCCGATAACGAGATTGAACTAGGTATGATGATACCGACGATCGAATCTCGGGCAAGTAACATACCGATGACAAAGGGAACAAGGTATGTTGTTATGCGATTTGACCGATAAAGATCTTCATAGAATATGTAGGAGCCAATATGAGCATCCAGGCTCCATATTAGTTATTTACCGGAGATGTGTCTCGGTCATGTCTACATAGTTCTCGAACCCGTAGGGTCCGCACGCTTAACGTTCGATGACGATTTGTATTCTGAGTTATGTGATTTGATGTACCGAAGTTTGTTCAGAGTCCCGGATCAGATCACGGACATGACGAGGAGTCTCGAAATGGTCGAGAAATAAATATTGATGTATTGGAAGGTTATGCTTGGACACCAGAATGGTTTCGGGAAGGTTCGGACATTTTCCGGAGTATCGGAGGTTATCGGAACCTCCCGGGGAGTTAATGGGCCTTCATGGGCCCTAGTGGAGAGAGGAGGGGACGGCCAGGTGGTGGCGCCCCCCGCCCCCCAAGCCCAAACCGCATTGTACTAGGGTTGGGGGGTGGGGCGGCCCCCTTTCCTTCTCTTCTCCTACTCCTTCCCTGCTTCTCCAAGTGGGAATAGGAAAGGGGGGGGCGAATCCTACTTGGACCAGGTGTCCAAGTAGGACTCCCCCCATGGCACGCCCCCCTTGGGCCGGCCACCTCTCCTCCCCCTTAATATACGTGGGAGGGGCACCCCAAAGACACACCAAGTCTTCTCTTATCCGTGTGTGGTGCCCCCTCCACAGTTACAGACCTCGGCCATATCGGCATAGTGCTTAGGCGAAGCCCTTCACCGCTAACTGCATTATCACCATTGCCACGCCGTCGTGCTGATGGAAGTCTCCCTCGTCCTCAACTAGATCAGGAGATCGGGGGACGTCATCGAGCTGAACGTGTGCTGAATGTGGAGGTGCCATACGTTCGGTGCTTGGATCGGTTGGATCACGAAGATGTTCAACTACATCAACCGTGTTACTAAACGCCTCTGCTTTCGGTCTACGAGGGTACGTGGACACACTATCTCCGCTTGTTGCTATGCTTCTCCTAGATAGATCTTGCATGATCGTAGGAAAATTTTGAAGTACTACGTTCCCCAATAGAACTATCATCCTCGCTGTCGCTCGACATGGCTGCAGATTGTGTGCCAGTGTGTAGTGCGGCCTGCAGGGGATGATGAAGATGGTGGACACTTAAGCGGGGTATGCAAAGAAGAGTGATACGTCTCCGTCGTATCTACTTTTCCAAACCCTTTTGCCCTTGTTTTGGACTCTAACTTGCATGATTTGAATGGAACTAACCCAGACTGACACAGTTTTCAGCAGACTTTCCATGTTGTTATTTATGTGCAGAAACAAAAGTTATCGGAATGACCTGAAACTCCACGAAACGTATTTTTGGAAATTATTAAAAATACTGGAAGAAGAATCCACATCAGGGGGCCCATACCCTGTCCACGAGGGTGGGGGGCGCACCTGCCCCCCCCCCTGGGCGCGCCCCCTGCCTCGTGGGACCCCTGACGCTCCACCGACCTCAACTCCAACTCCATATATTCGTGTTCGGGGAGAAAAAATTAGAGAGAAGGATTCATCGCGTTTTACGATACGGAGCCGCCGCCAAGCCCTAAAACCTCTCGGGAGGGCTAATCTGGAGTCTGTTCGGGGCTCCGGAGAGGGGGATTCGTCGCCGTCGTCATCATCAACCATCCTCCATCACCAATTTCATGATGCTCACCGCCGTGCGTGAGTAATTCCATCGTAGGCATGCTGGACGGTGATGGGTTGGATGAGATCTATCATGTAATCGAGTTAGTTTTGTTAAGGTTTGATCCCTAGTATCCACTATGTTCTGAGATTGATGTTGCTATGACTTTGCTATTCTTAATGCTATCCCTACCGAGTGCCATGATTTCAGATCTGAACCTACTATGTTTTCATAGATATATCTGAGTTCTTGATCCTATCTTGCAAGTCTATAGTCACCTACTATGTGTTATGATCCGGCAACCCCGAAGTGACAATAATCGGGACCACTCCCGGTGATGACCATAGTTTGAGGAGTTCATGTATTCACTATGTGCTAATGCTTTGTTCGGTACTCTATTAAAAGGAGGCCTTAATATCCCTTAGTTTCCATTAGGACCCCGCTGCCACGGGATGGTAGGACAAAAGATGTCATGCAAGTTCTTTTCCATAAGCACGTATGACTATATTCGTAATACATGCCTACATTACATTGATGAATTGGAGATAGTTCTGTCACCCTATGTTATGACAGTTACATGATGAACCACATCCGGCATAATTCTCCATCACCGATCCAATGCCTACGAGCTTTTCACATACTGTTCTTCGCTTATTTATTTTTCCGTTTCTACTGTTACAATCACTACAAAACCTAAAAATATTACTTTTGCTACCGTTACCGTTACTTCCATACTACTTTGCTACTTAATACTTTGCTGCAGATACTAAGTTATCCCGGGGTCGTTGAATTGACAACTCAATTGCTGATACTTGAGAATATTCTTTGGCTCCCCTTGTGTCGAATCAATAAATTTGGGTTGAATACTCTACCCTTGAAAACTGTTGTGATCCCCTATACTTGTGGGTTATCAAGACTATTTTCTGGCGCCGTTGCCGGGGAGCATAGCTCTATTCTTTGAGTCACTTGGGATTTATATCTGCTGGTCAATATAAGGAACTAGAAAGACGAGAAAACAAAAATTTATCCCTCAACTACGAGGGGAGGTAAGGAACTGCCATCTAGCTCTGCACTTGATTCACCTTCTGTTTTGGGTAAGCTTGCGACACCTAAACCTGCTTCTGCTATTCATTCTGATATGTCACATGTTACTGATGATGCTACTTCTGCTATGCATGATACTTATGATGAAACTGTTGGAAATATGCCCTAGAGGCAATAATAAATTAGTTATTATTATAATATTTCCTTGTTCATGATAATCGTTTATTATCCATGCTATAATTGTATTGATAGGAAACTCAGATACATGTGTGGGTACATATACAACACCATGTCCCTAGTAAGCCTCTAATTGACTAGCTTGTTGATCAATAGATGGTTATGGTTTCCTGACCATGGACATTGGATGTTGTTGATAACGGGATCACATCATTAGGAGAATGATGTGATGGATAAGACCCAATCCTAAGACAAGCACAAAGATCGAGTAGGTAGTATGCTAAAGCTATACTAATGTCAAGAATAAATTCCATAGACCATGAGATTGTGCAACTCCGGATACCGTAGGGAAGACTTTGGGTGTACCAAACGTCACAACATAACCGGGTGGCTATAAAGGTGCACTACGGGTATCTCCGAAAGTGTCTCATTGGGTTGGCGCGAATCGAGATCGGATTTGTCACTCCGCAGACGGAGAGGTATCTTTGGGCCCACTCGGTAGGACATCATCATAATGTGCACAATGTGACCAAGGGGTTGATCACGGGATGATGTGTTACGGAACGAGTAAAGAGACTTGCCGGTAACGAGATTGAACAAGGTATCGGGATACCGACAATTGAATCTCGGGCAAGTACCATACCGCTAGACAAAGGGAATTGAATACGGGATTGATTGAATCCTCGACATCGTGGTTCATCCGATGAGATCATCGTGGAATATGTGGGAGCCAACATGGGTATCCAGATCCCGCTGTTGGTTATTGACCGGAGAGTTGTCTCGGTCATGTCTGCATGGTTCCCGAACCTGTAGGGTCTACACACTTAAGGTTCGATGGCGACGCTTAGGGTTATTAGGAAGACTTGTGTGTGATTACCGAATGTTGTTCGGAGTCCCGGATGAGATCCTGGACGTCACGAGGAGTTACGGAATGGTCCGGAGGTAAAGATTTATATATGGAAAGTTGTTGTTCGGTTTCCGGGAAAAGTTCGGTTTTTTCCGGTATTGTACCGGGAAGCTTCCAGAAGGTTCCGGAGGATTCCGGAGGGGTACGAAGGTTCGGAAAATGTTCCACCACGCCCAATACAGCAGCATGGGCTGTAAGGGGGCGCCCTGGCCTTAATGGGCCAGGGGCACCAGCCCCCCCAAGGCCCATGCACATGGGAAGGGGGAAACCCTAAGGGGAGGGCCTCCACTTGACTTGGGAGGCACTCCTCCCCCCCTTGGCCGCCGCCCCAACCCTAGATGAGATCTAGGGGGGCCGGCCCCCTCTTGGGAGGGTGGCCAAACACTTGAACCTGGCGCAGCCCCTCCCCTCCAACACCTCCTCCTCCTCCGTAGTGCTTGGCGAAGCCCTGCCGGAGAACTGCCACTCCATCACCACCACGCCGTCGTACTGCTGTTGGACTCTCTTCCTCAACCTCTCCCACCTCCTTGCTGGATCAAGGCGTGGGAGACATCACCATTATGTACGTGTGTTGAATGCGGAGGTGCCGTCCATTCGGCGCTAGGATCATCGGTGATTTGGATCACGACGAGTACGACTCCTTCAACCCCGTTCACTTGAACGCTTCCGCTTAGCGATCTACAAGGGTATGTAGATGCACTCCCCTCTCTCTTGTTGCTAGAATCTCCATAGATTGATCTTGGTGATGCGTAGAAAATTTTGAATTTCTGCTACGTTCCCCAACAGTGGCATCATGAGCTAGGTCTTTGTGTAGATTCTATGCACGAGTAGAACACAAGTTGTTGTGGGCGTTGATTTTGTTCAATATGCTTACCGTTACTAGTCCAATCTTGTTTCTACGGTATTGTGGGATGAAGCGGCCCGGACCGACCTTACACGTACACTTACGTGAGACATGTTCCACCGACTGACATGCACTTGTTGCATAAGGTGGCTAGCGGGTGCCGCCTCCCACTTTAGTCGGATCGGATTCGATGAAAAGGGTCTTTATGAAGGGTAAATAGCAATTGGCATATCACGTTGTGGTTTTTGCGTAGGTAAGAAACGTTTTTGCTAGAAACCCATAGCAGCCACGTAAAACATGCAAACAACAATTAGAGGACGTCTAACTTGTTTTTGTAGGGTATGTTATGTGATGTGTTATGGCCAAAAAGAATGTGATGAATGATATGTGATGTATGAGATTGATCATATTCTTGTAATAGGAATCACGACTTGCATGTCGATGAGTATGACAACCGGCATGAGCCATAGGAGTTGTCTTAATTTATTGTATGACATGCGTGTCATTGAAACAACGCTATGTAATTACTTTACTTTATTGCTAAACCGTTAGCCATATTAGTAGAAGTAATAGTTGGTGAGACAACTTCATGAAGACACGATGATGGAGATCATGGTGTCATGCCGGTGACGATGATGATCATGGAGCCCCGAAGATGGAGATCAAAAGGAGCAAAATGATATTGGCCATATCATGTCACTTTTGATTGCATGTGATGTTTATCATGTTTATGCATCTTATTTGCTTAGAAAGACGGTAGTAAATAAGATGATCCCTCATAATAATTTCAAGAAAGTGTTCCCCCTAACTGTGCACCGTTGCGAAAGTTCGTTGTTTCGAAGCACCACGTGATGATCAGGTGTGATAGATTCTAGCATTCACATACAACGGGTGTAAGCCAGATTTACACACGCGAAACACTTAGGTTGACTTGACGAGCCTAGCATGTACAGACATGGCCTCGGAACACAAGAGACCGAAAGGTCGAGCATGAGTCGGATAGTAGATACGATCAACATGAAGATGTTCACCGATGATGACTAGTCCGTCTCACGTGATGATCGGACACGGCCTAGTTGACTCAGATCATGTAATCACTTAGATGACTAGAGGGATGTCTATCTGATTGGGAGTTCATAAGATGAACTTAATTATCCTGAACATAGTCAAAAGGTTTTTGCAAATTATGTCGTAGCTCGCGCTTAGTTCTACTGTTTTAGATATGTTCCTAGAGAAAATTTAGTTGAAAGTTGATAGTAGCAGTTATGCGGACTGGGTCCGTAAACTGAGGATTGTCCTCGTTGCTTCGTAGAAGGCTTATGTCCTTAATGCACCGCTCAGTGTGCTGAACCTGGAACGTCGTCTGTGGATGTTGCGAACATTTGACATACACGTTTTGATAACTACGTGATAGTTTAGTTAAACGGTTTAGAGTTGAGGCACCAAAGACGATTTCGAAATGTCGCGGAACATATGAGATGTTTCGAGGGCTGAAATTGGGATTTCAGGCTCGTGCCCACGTCAAGAGGTATAAGACATCCCACGATTTCTTAGCCTGCAAATGAAGGGAGAAAATCTCAATCGTTGAGCTTGTGCTCAGATTGTCTGAGTACAACAATCACTTGAAGCGAGTGGGAGTTAATCTTCCAGATGAGAGTGATGTTTCTCCAAAGTCATTACCACCAAGCTGCTAGAGCTTCGTGATGAACTATAACATATCAGGGATAGATATGATGATCCTTGAGATATTCGTGATGTTTGACACCGCGAAAGTAGAAATCAAGAAGGAGCATCAATTGTTGATGGTTAGTGAAACCACTAGTTTCAAGAAGGGCAAGGGCAAGAAGGGATACTTCATGAACGGCAAATCAGCCGCCGCCCAAAGGAAGAAACCCAGGGTTGAACCCAAACCCGAGACTAAGTGCTTACGTAATGAGGAACGGACATCGAAGGTAACTACCCTAGATACTTAGTAGATGAGAAGGCTGGCAAGGTCGATAGAAGTATATTGGATATACATTATGTTAATGTGTACTTTACTAGTACTCCTAGTAGCACCAGGGTATTAGATACCGGTTCGGTTGCTAAGTGTTAGTAACTCGAAATAAAAGCTACGAAATAAACGGAGACCAGCTAAAGGTGAGCTGACGATATGTGTTGGAAGTGTTTCCAAGGTTGATGTGATCAAGCATCGCACGCTCCCTCTACCATCGAGATTGGTGTGAAACCTAAATAATTGTTATTTGGTGTTTGCGTTGAGCATAGACATGATTGGATTATGTCTATCGCAATACGGTTATTCATTTAAGGAGAATAATGGTTACTCTGTTTATTTGAATAATACCTTCAATTGTCTTGCACCTAAAAAGAATGGTTTATTGAATCTCGATCGTAGTGATACACATTTTCATGCCAAAAGATATAAGATAGTAATGATAGTACCACTTACTTGTGGCACTGCCATGTAAGTCATATTGGTATAAAACGCATGAAGAAGCTCCATGTTGATGGATCTTTGGACTCACTCGTTTTTTGAAAAGTTTGAGACATGTGAACCATGTCTATTGGTGTATATGCATGAAGAAACTCCATGCAAATTGACCGTTTGGACTCACTTGATTTTGAATCACTTGAGACATGCAAATCATACCACATGGGCAAGATGACTGAAAGCCTCGTTTTTAGTAAAATGGAACAAGAAAGCAACTTGTTGGAAGTAATACATTTTGATGTGTGCAGTCCAATGAGTGCTGAGGCACGCAGTGGATATCGTTATGTTCTTACTTCACGGATGATTTGAGTAGATACTGAGTATATTTACTTGATGAAACACAAGTCTGAATTATTGAATGGTTCAAGTAATTTCAGAGTGAAGTTGAAGGTCATCGTGACAAGAGGATAAAATGTCTATGATATGATCATAGAGATGAGTATCTGAGTTACAAGCTTTGGCACGCAATTAAGACATTGTGGAAATTGTTTCACAATTAATACCGCCTGGAACACCATAGTGTGATGGTGTGTCCGAACATCATAGTTGCACCCTATTGGATATGGTGCGTACCATGATGTCTCTTATCGAATTACCACTATCGTTCATGGGTTAGGCATTAGAGACAACCGCACTCACTTTAATAGGGCACCACGTAATTCCGTTGAGATGACACCGTTTGAACTATGGTTTGGAGAAACCTAAGTTGTCATTTCTTAAAAGTTTGGGGCTGCGATGCTTATGTGAAAAGGTTTCCGGTTGATAGGCTCGAACCCAAAGCGGATAAAATGCATCTTCATAGGACACCCAAAACAGTTGGGTATACCTCCTAATTCAGATCCGAAAGCAATAGGGATTGTTTCTAGAAACGGGTCCTTTCTCGAGCAAAAGTTTCTCTCGAAAGAATTGAGTGGGAGGACGGTGGAGACTTGATGAGGTTATTGAACCATCACTTCAACCAGTGTGTAGCAGGGCATAGGAAGTTGTTCCTGTGGAACCTACACCAATTTAAGTAGAAGCTTATGATAGTGATCATGAAACTTCAGATCAAGTCACTACCGAACCTCGTAGGATGACAAGGACGCGTACTGCTTCAGAGTAGTACGGCGATCCTGTCTTAGAGGTCATGTTGCTAGTCAACAATGAACCTACGAGCTATGGAGAAGCAATGGTGGGCCCGGATTCCGACAAATGGCTCGAGGCCATAAAATCCGAGAGAGGATCCATGTATGAAAACAAAGTGTAGACTTTGGCAGAACTGCTTGATGGTCGTAAGGCCATTGGGTACAGATGGATTTTAAAAGGAAGACAGACAATGATGGTAAGTGTCACCATTAAGAAAGCTCGACTTGTCGTTAAGATGTTTCCCGACAAGTTCAAGGAGTTGACTGCGATGAGACTTTCTCATTCGTAGCGATGCTAAGAGTCTGTTGGAATTATATTAGCAATTACTACATGATTTATGAAATCTTGCAGATAGGATGTCAAAACATTGTTTCCTCGACGTTATTCTTGAGGAAAGGTTGTATGTGATACAACGGAAGGTTTTTGTCAATCCCGAAGATGCTAACAAGTATGCAAAGCTCCAGCAATCCTTCTAAGGACTGGAGTAAGCATCTTGGAGTCGGAATGTACGCTTTGATGAGATGATCAAAGATTTTGGGTTTATACAAAGTTTATGAGAAACTTGTATTTCCAAAGAAGTGAGTGGGAGCACTATAGAATTTCTGATGAGTATATGTTGTTGACATATTGTTGATCAGAAATGATGTAGAATTTCTAGAAAGCATATAGGGTTATTTGAAAAGTGTTTTTCAATAGAAAACCTGGATTAAGCTGCTTAAACATTGAGCATCAAGATCTATGAGGATACATCAGAAACGCTAAATGGTACTTTCCAATGAGCACATACCTTGACATGATCTTGAAGGTGTTCAAGATGAATCAGTCAAAGAAGGAGTTCTTGCCTGAGGTGTAAGGTCTGAACTTAAGAGTTAAAGCTCGGCCACGGCAGAAGAGAGAGAAAGGACAAAGGTCGTCCCCTATGCTTCAGATGTAGGCTCTATAGTATGCTATGCTGTGTACCGCACCGGAAGTGTGCCTTGCCATGAGTCAGTCAAGGGGTACAAGAATGATCCAGGAACGGATCATTGGACAACGGTCAAAAATTGTCCTTGGAATAAATAAGGACATGTTTCTCGATTATGAGGTGATAAAGAGTTCGGCGTAAAGTGTTACGTCGATGCAAGCTTTAACACCTATCCGAGTGACTCTGAGTAGCAAACCGGATACGTATAGTGGAGCAGCCATTTGGAATAGCTCCAAGTGGAGCGTGGAAGCAACATTTACAAAATGACATAGAGATTTGCAAAGTACAAACGGATCTAAATATTGCAGACCAGTTGACTAAAACCTCTCTCACAAGCAAAACATGATCAAACCCCACAACTCATTGAGTCTTAATCACATGATGATGTGAACTAGTTTAGTGACACTAGTAAACTCTTTGGATGTTGGTTACATGGCGATGTGACCTGTCAATGTTAATCACATGGCGATGTGAACTAGATTATTGACTCTAGTGCAAGTGGGAGACTCTTGGAAATATGCCCTAGAGGCAATAATAAATTAGTTATTATTATTATATTTCCTTGTTCATGATAATCGTTTATTATCCATGCTATAATTGTATTGATAGGAAACTTCAGATACATGTGTGGGTACATAGACAACACCATGTCCCTAGTAAGCCTCTAATTGACTAGCTCGTTGATCAATAGATGGTTCTTGTTTCACGACCATGGACATTGGATGTCGTTGATAACGGGATCACATCATTAGGAGAATGATGTGATGGATAAGACCCAATCCTAAGCCTAGCACAAAGATCGTGTAGTTCAGATGCTAAAGCTTTTCTAATGTCAAGTATCATTTCCTTAGACAATGAGATTGTGCAACTCCGGATACCGTAGGGAATGCTTTGGGTGTACCAAACGTCACAACGAATCGGGTGGCTATAAATGTGCACTACGGGTATCTCCGAAAGTGTCGGTTGGGTTGGCACGAATCGAGATCGGATTTGTCACTCCGTGTGACGGAGAGGTATCTCTGGGCCCACTCAAGAGGGACATCATCATAATGTGCACAATGTGACCAAGGGGTTGATCACGGGATGATGTGTTACGGAACGAGTAAAGAGACTTGCCGGTAACGAGATTGAACAAGGTATCGGGATACCGACGATCGAATCTCGGGCAAGTACAATACCGCTAGACAAAGGGAATTGAACACGGGATTGATTGAATCCTCGACATCGTGGTTCATCCGATGAGATCATCGTGGAACATGTGGGAGCCAACATGGGTATCCAGATCCCGCTGTTGGTTATTGACCGGAGAGTTGTCTCGGTCATGTCTGCATGGTTCCCGAACCCGTAGGGTCTACACACTTAAGGTTCGATGACGCTAGGGTTATTACGAAGACTTGTGTGTGATTACCGAATGTTGTTCGGAGTCTCGGATGAGATCCCGGACGTCACGAGGAGTTCCGGAATGGTCCGGAGGTAAAGATTTATATATGGAAAGTTGTTGTTCGGGTTCCGGGAAAAGTTCGGTTTTTTCCGGTATTGTACCGGGAAGCTTCCAGAAGGTTCCGGAGGATTCCGGAGGGGTCCGGAGGTCCGGAAAATGTTCCACCACGTCCAATACAGCAACATGGGCTGTAAGGGGGCGCCATGGCCTTAAACGGCCAGGGGCACCAGCCCCCCCAAGGCCCATGCGCATGGGAGAGGGGAAACCCTAAGGGGGAGGGCCTCCACTTGACTTGGGAGGCACTCCTCCCCCCCTTGGCCGCCGCCCCAATCCTAGATGAGATCTAGGGGGCCAGCCCCCTCTCTCCCCACCTATAAATAGTGAAGGGGTGGGAGGGCGGCCAAACCCTTGAACCTGGCGCCGCCCCTCCCCTCCAACACCTCCTCCTCCTCCGTAGTGCTTGGCGAAGCCCTGCCGGGGAACTGCCACTCCATCACCACCACGCCGTCGTGCTGCTGTTGGACTCTCTTCCTCAACCTCTCCATCCTCCTTGCTGGATTAAGGCGTGCGAGACGTCACCGTTCCATACGTGTGTTGAACGCGGAGGTGCCGTCCGTTCGGCGCTAGGATCATCGGTGATTTGGAGCACGACGAGTACGACTCCTTCAACCCCGTTCACTTGAACGCTTCCACTTAGAGATCTACAAGGGTATGTAGATGCACTCCCCTCCCTCTTGTTGCTAGAATCTCCATAGATTGATCTTGGTGATGCGTAGAAAATTTTGAATTTCTGCTACGTTCCCCTACAGAAACTACTTCTATGCTTGATACTACTGTGCCACTTGGTGAATTTCTTGACGAACAACTTGCTAGGGCTAGAGGGAATGAAATTATTGAAACTGATAATATTGAAGATAGTGATGATGAAGACTCTCTCCCTAATAAATATGAATTGTCTGTTGTGCCTGAGGGTTATATCCTGGATGAAGAATCTGCTAGAGCCACTTTAGCTTGCAATGATAGAAGTGATCTTAAGAAATTATTAGCTAAATGGAAGCAGCGATCTCTTAATTCTAGAATGAAACCTGACCCTGCTTTTGCTACTTCACCTATATGTTTTATTGATAAGGATTATGAATTCTCTGTTGATCCTAATATAATTACTTTGGTTGAATCTGATCCTTTTTATGGCTATGAATCTGAAACTGTTGTGGCACATCTTACTAAATTAAATGTTATAGCCACCCTGGTCACTAATGATGAGAGAACCCGCTACCTTTATATCCTTAAAATATTTCTGTTCTCATTAAAGGGTGATGCTAAGATATGGTTTAATTCTCTTGATCCTGGTTGTGTGCGTAGTCCCCAGGATATGATTTATTACTTCTCTGCTAAATATTTCCCTGCTCATAAGAAACAAGCTGTTTTAAGGGATATATATAATTTTGTGCAAATTGAAGAAGAGAGGCTCCCACAAGCTTGGGGGAGGCTTCTCCAATTACTTAATGCTTTGCCTGATCATCCTCTCAAGAAAAATGAAATACTTGATATCTTTTATAATGGACTAACCGATGCTTCCAGAGATTACCGGATAGTTGTGCTGGTTCTGCATTTTCAGGGAAAGAACACCGGATGAAGCTGAAATTGTATTGAATAATATGTTGACAAATGAAAAGAATTGGACACTTCCTGAGCCAACTCCTGAGCCTATTCCTAAACCAACTCCGAAGAAAAGAGGTGTTCTATTTCTCAGTCCTGAAGATATGCAAGAGGCAAAGAAATCTGTGAAAGAAAAAAGGTATTAAGGCTGAAGATGTTAAGAATTTACCTGCTATTGAAGAAATACATGGTCTTGATTTATCGCCTGTTGAAGAAATATATGATCCTCATCCATTACCTATTGAATAATCTCATGGTCTTGATAACCCGACACAGGTAGTAAAGGTAAATTCTCTCTATAGATTGGATGAAGGTGATATTCCTCACTATAAGTCTGCTAGACAATGCTTAGAAGAGTTTGATAATTTTATTGTCAAACAAGAAAACTTCAATGCTTATTCTGGTAGACAATTGAAATACAATTCCGAGATGCTTGAACACTTGGGTGATTATATTTCTAGAGTTAAAGGTGAACTTAAACTCATTAGTAAACATGCTTCTATGGTTACCACTCAAGTAGAACAAGTACTTAAAGCTCAGAATGATTTTCTCAATGAATTAAATAGTAAAAATAATGATTATGCTGTTAGAGTGGCTACTAGAATTGGTAGAATGACTCAGGAACCTTTGTATCCTGAAGGTCACCCTAAGAGAATTGAGCAAGTTTCTCAGAGAAATAATATTGATGCACCTAGTCCTTCTAAAAAGAAGAAAAAGAAAAATGATAGGACTTTGCATGCTTCTAGCGAACCTATTGCTGAACCACCTGAGAATCCAAATGATATTTCTATTTTTGATGCTGAAGCACAATCTGGTAATGAACATGAACCTAGTGATAATGTTAATGATGATGTTCATGATGATGCTCAACCTAGCAATGATAATGATGTAGAAATTGAACCTGTTGTTGATCTTGATAACCCACAATCAAAGATTCAACGTTATGATAAGAGAGACTTTGTTGCTAGGAAACACAGTAAAGAAAGAGAACCTTGGGTTCAGAAACCCATGCCTTTTCCTCCTAAACCATCCAAGAAAAAGGATGATGAGGATTTCGAGCGCTTTGCTGAAATGATTAGACCTATCTTTTTGCGTATGCATTAACTGATATGCTCAAATGAATCCTTATGCTAAGTACATGAAAGAAATTGTCCCTAATAAAAGAAAGATACTGTAAGCTGAAATTTCCACCATGCTTGCTAATTACCCTTTTAAGGCTGGAATACCAAAGAAACTTGGAGATCCAGGAGTACCCACTATACCATGCTCCATTAAAAGAAACTATGTTAAAACTACATTATGTGATCTTGGAGCCAGTGTTATTGTTATTCCTCTCTCTTCATATTGTAGACTTGATTTGCATAAGTTGACACCTACTGAAATATCTTTGGAAATGGCTGATAAATCAACTACTATACCTGTCGGCATTGGTGAGGATGTGCCTGTTGTGGTTGCAAATGTTACTATTTTAACGGACTTTGTTATTCTTGATATTCCCGAGGATGATAGTATGTCCATTATTCTTGGAAGACCCTTTTTGAATACTGCAGGGGCTATTATTGATTGAAACAAGGGCAATGTCACTTTTCATGTTAATGGTAATGAGCATACGGTACACTTTTCGGGGAAACAACCTCAACTTCATAGTATCAACTCTATTGGAAAAATTCCATCAATTACTTTTGGAGGTTTTGAATTTCCTCTACCTACTGTCAAGAAGAAATATGATATTCTTATTATTGGGGATGTGCATATCCCCGTTGAGGTAACATAGTGCTATTCGGAATTTCTCCAGTTCCATGTTATTCGAAATGAGTTTGTTAGCAATACTTGATCAACCTTGTTAGTGGATTCCTTTTGATGAGCATGATATGGATGAAACTAGAAGCACAACCTTCTGTACCCTGTCTCTACTTTCTGTTATTTAGTTGAAATAAAGAAAAAATAGTATTTTCAGTCTGTTTTCTGATTTATCCGTGCAATATAAAAATACCCCGAAAATAAAAGTTCTCCAAATGCCCTGAAAATGGAATATGATTTTTTCTGGAATATTTGAGAGTATCCGGCACTGAAAACACGGCAGGGGGAGCAAGCACCTGGCCACAAGGGTCCAGGGTGCGCCCACTCCCACAGGGCGCGCCCCCTGCCTCGTGGGCCCATGGTGGCTCCCCTCCACTTATTCCTGCACCCACACACTTCTTCCTCCCAAAAGAATCACCATCCAGCTCAAGCACGAGTTCTAGCTCATTTTGCTGCGATTTTCGATCTCCTTGCTCAAAGCACCTCTCACAAAACTGCTTGGGGGATTGTTCCTTGGTATGTGACTCCTCCATTGGTCCAATTAGTTTTTGTTCTAGTGCTGCCTAGGTGACCATGTTCTTGAGCTTGCATGTCAAATTTATATGGTTCCAAGTAGTTCTAATGCATGATATAGGCTCTAGGCACTTGTAGAAGTAGTTGCTATCAATTTTGTTGAGCTTGGCTCACTTTTGTTTGAAGTTACTAAAAATTTCAGAATTTTTCAGAAAATAATGAAGAGATATTAGAGGGGCTCGTCGAGCCGAAGCTCGAAAGATTAGCAAAGTGAAGAAGCACAGAGGCCCAAATATAATCTGCCTCGCACCGTGGAGGTTCAGCCGTGTGAATGGCCTTCCGATGATTCTTGAGAGAAGCCGGGATTTATGATGATTTTTATGAATTGGCTGAGAATGCAGGCCTCACCGACTTCCTCCGTGACCAAAACAAACAATATCTCTTACTCACCAATACTTTTGTGCAAGACTTCTACTATTATCCTAACGAAACACCTCCTTCAGTAGAGCTTCATTTATTGATGTGGCTAAGAAAATGCCACTAGATGAATTTTGCAAGATTTGCAAAATATCTTTCGAGGGTAGTTTAGAGGAACCTCATCGTAAAGATGTGGCCGGGTTTATTGACACTATCACTGTAGGGGAACCTGGGAAGGTTTCCGATGCAAGAATCACTAGCATATATTTTCTTATTTTATGCTACTTTGCTATATTTGCTAGTCGTTGCTTAATTGGTCGCAGAAACTGTGGAAACCTTAGTGTTCCTGATATTATGATTATGTTCCATGGTTTATTCTGCCATAACACTGTTAGTATGGGCGGTATTATTGCTAAACGGTTAAGTTTGAACCGTACAAAGGGCCCCATCTTTGGAGGTATTTACGCTTCACACCTTGCTGCACATTATAACATACCTATTAGGCACTATGAAAAAGAAGAAAAATTGTTGCCCAGTGCTTATTTAGATTATAAGAGTATGGTAGCACATGACTTTATTGTTAAGAATAGGGAAGGGGCGCTTAAATACAAATTGTTCTTTGATAAACATCACCCTGAGACCATTACCTTGCCTGCTCCCTCCTTGTTTAATTTATCTGCATGTCCGTATCTCGTTCCGCTGGCGGCCACTCACGCCTTCCGGAACCCTACACCAGCCATCGAGCCAGAACCACAATTTCAGCCTCCACGACAGTCTAATTACTAGTGGGATGCGGAGACGATTGCCAACCAGTGGCAATCAGGGTCTTCTTCATCTCAGTACGACCCCAGCTACAATTCTGGATATCCGCCAGGCCACCCGTGGCAATAAACCAACTTAGGCCAAAATCCTAAGCTTGGTGGAGTACGTATTTCGCACCGACATTACATTCATGTTCACACACTCATTGCTAGACATCGGTGCTCATACTCTTTCACTATAATATCCATGCTAGTTTATTTTATTTTTATGCTTTCTTCTTGCGTGTTTGATAAATCTTAAGAAAAACAAAAAAAATTAGTGTAGCTTTTAGTTAGTTTACTTTTCTCGCTGTAGTAGTAATAATTAAAAAGAAAATCAAAAAGATTTCCTGTTATTCTTTTGCTTCTTGGGAGCTTTCCCTCGTAAATAGTTTTATTTCTTTTCTTTTCTTTGGGGGTCGATAGGAGAAAGACCATAATTAAATTGTTGAAGTGCTCTTATATGCATTATTTTTGATTTAACCAAGAGCCCATATTGCCTTGTCTTCTCCTATTTATTGAATGCTTGCAGATTCCAGCTTAGTCCAATGCACGTGCACTCTTATTATTATTCACATCGTTCGGTCGTGCAAGTGAAAGGCAATTATGACGATATATGATGGACTGACTGAGATGAGAAAAGCTGGTATGGACTCGACCTCTCTTGTTTTTGTAAATATGATTAGTTCATCGTTCCTAATTCAGCCTATTATGAATAAACATGTTTGCAATGACAATTAGAGATCATAGTTGCTCGTGCCATGCTTGATTAGCTATGAGTTATAATGGTTTACCTTGCATGCCAACATGCTATTAAAATTGTTGTGATGTGGTATAAAGGGGTGGTATCCTCCTTTGAACGATTTAAGTGACTCGACTTGGCACATGTTCACACATGTAGTTGAAACAAATCAACATAGCCTTCACGATATTTATGTTCATGGTGGATTATATCCTACTCATGCTCGTACTCAATGTCTATTAATTTTAATGCATGTTCATGATTGTTGTCGCTCTCTAGTTGGTCGCTTCCCAGTCTTTTGCTAGCCTTCACTTGTACTAAGCGGGAATACTGCTTGTGCATCCAATCCCTTAAACCCTAAAGTTAATCCATATGAGTCCACTATACCTTCCTATATCCGGTATCTACCTGCCGTTCCAAGTAAATTTGTATGTGTCAAACTCTAAACCGAAATTTTGTTTTGTATGCTCGAATAGCTCATGTATCAACTAGGGCTATCCATATCTTCTGTGCTAGGCGGGTTATTCTCAAGAGGAGTGGACTCCGCTCCTCACTCACGAGAAAATGGCTGGTCACCGCGATGCCAAGTCCCATGCTTTATGCAAATTAAATCAAAATAATTGCAAACAAAACTCCCCCTTTGACTGTTGCTAGTTGGAGGCACTCTATGTTTCGATCAAACCATGGATTGATGCTTGCTGGTGGAGGGGGAGTATAAACTTTACCATTCTGTTTGGAAACCGCCTATAATGTGTGTAGCATGGAAAATATCGCCATCTATTGGTTGTTATGTTGACAATGAAAGTATGCCGCTCAAAATAGTATTTATCTCTATTTCAAAACCAAGCTCTGGCACCTCTACAAATCTCTGCTTCCCTCTGTGAAGAGCCTATCTATTTACTTTCATGTTGAGTCATCACCCACTTATTAAAAAGCACTAGCTGGAGAGCACTGCTGTCATTTGCATCCATTACTATTAATTTATATTGGGTTTGACTATAACTGGATCTCTTTTACCATGAATTACAATGTCTAGTCAGTCCTTGATCTTCAAAGGTGCTCTGCATTTATGTTTTGCGGTCTCAGAAAGGGCTAGCGAGGTACCATCTTGTTATATCATATTATGATTGTTTTGAAAAAGTGTTATCATTCGAGATTTATTATTATTGCTCGCTAGTTGATTATGCGATTGATATGAGTAAACATGAGACCTAAGAGTTATTTTGAATGTGGTTAGTCATAATCTTTGCTGAAAACTTGAATGTCGGCTTTACATATTTACAACAACAAGAGCAAACAGAGTTTGTAAAAGTTTTTCTTTATCACTTTCAGTTTATCAACTGAATTTCTTGAGGACAAGCAAAGGTTTAAGCTTGGGGGAGTTGATACGTCTCCGTCGTATCTACTTTTCCAAAAAAATTGCCCTTGTTTTGGACTTTAACTTGCATGATTTCAATGGAACTAACCCGGACTGCGCTATTTTCAGCAGACTTTGCATGGTGTTATTTACGTGTAGAAACAAAAGTTCTCGGAATGACATGAAACTCCACGGAACGTATTTTTGGAAAATATTAAAAATACTGGAAGAAGAATCCATGTCAGGGGGACCACACCCTGTCCACGAGGGTGGGGGCGCGCCTGCCCCCCTGGGCACACCCCCTGCCTCGTGGGCCCCTTGACGCTCCACCGGCCTCAACTCCAACTCCATATATTCGTTTTCAGGGAGAAAAAATCAGAGAGAAGGATTCATCGCGTTTTACGAGACGATGCCGCCGCCAAGCCCTAAAACCTCTTGGGAGGGCTGATCAAGAATCTGTTCGGGGCTCCGGAGAAGGGGATTCGTCGCCGTCGTCATCATCAACCATCCTCCATCACCAATTTCATGATGCTCACCGCCGTGCGTGAGTAATTCCATCATAGGGTTGCTGGACGGTGATGGGTTGGATGAGATCTATCATGTAATCGAGTTAGTTTTGTTAGGGTTTGATCCCTAGTATCCACTAAGTTTTGAGATTGATGTTGCTATGACTTTGCTATGCTTAATGCTTGTCACTAGGGCCCGAGTGCCACGATTTCAGATCTGAACCTATTATGTTTTCATGAATATATGTGAGTTCTTGATCCTATCTTGCAAGTATATGGTCACCTACTATGTGTTGTGATCCGGCAACCCCGAAGTGACAATAATCCGGACCACTCCCGGTGATGACCATAGTTTGAGGAGTTCATGTATTCACTATGTGCTAATGCTTTGTTCCGGTACTCTATTAAAAGGAGGCCTTAATATCCCTTAGTTTCCATTAGGAACCCACTGCCACAGGAGGGTAGGACAAAAGATGTCATGCAAGTTCTTTTCCATAAGCACGTATGACTATATTCAGAATACATGCCTACATTACATTGATGAATTGGAGCTAGTTCTGTGTCACCCTATGTTATGACAGTTACATGATGAACCACATCCGGCATAATTCTCCATCACCGATCCAATGCCTACGAGCTTTTCACATACTGTTCTTCGCTTATTTATTTTTCCGTTTCTACTGTTACAATCACTACAAAACCTAAAAATATTACTTTTGCTACTGCTATCACATTTCCATACTACTTTGCTACTTAATACTTTGCTGCAGATACTAAGTTATCCAGGTGTGGTTGAATTGACAACTCAATTGCTAATACTTGATAATATTCTTTGGCTCCCCTTGTGTCGAATCAATAAATTTGGGTAGAATACTCTACCCTCTAAAATTGTTGCGATCCCCTATACTTGTGGGTTATCAAAGAGGAACTGCCAATTGAAGCGGAGGTTTTCTTTTCCGCGCTGGGGGGGGGGGTGGGAAATTGAAGCGGGGGTTGACGTATTATCTAACCGCTGATATAATCAACCATAGTTATCTGTACCCGATCACTCCAAATTCCCGGGGTTGCACAGGACTCCTATTGGCTATTTTCCTGGTTTCCTTTTTCAGGACAAAAACAAGGAACGAGTTTTGGGATTATGCACCGGTAGCAGTACGAACGGAGAAGGACAGTTGGCAAGCAATACATTGCGCTCTTCTTATTGATAAAGCCAGTAATACTCAAACTAGAAAGGAAAAGAAAAAAGACAAAGAAAAATATCTCCACGAATCTTTGCGTAGCATCAATGGCATAGGACCTGGATGTGCATTACTTAGAGCACATCTAGATGTACTTTAGCAATACTGGCAAACAAAACCCCTAATCATCATTCCAAACAGCGCATAGTACATGGCTAATGCAACAACCACAACTACACATGCTAGTTCCTTCTTGTCTCTTGCTTTCATCTATTGCTTGTGATTGATTATTTCTTGCTTCACCGTACTGATTGTACATACCATATCAGCCAGTTTCTTCTTCAGCTTTATGTTATCTTCTGCGAGCTTGGTGATAAGACTCCGAGCCCTACCATGTCATTCTTCATCCAGCCAGTTAACAAAGTCACAAGCCTCATATCCCTGCCAATGTTAAATAGTATTTAGGATGAGCGGTGGCATTAACTGAAGTAAAATGATGAACTTAATTAGCACTAACCTCTAAGGGGCAACTGAGAAACCGCCTGCCAATGTCGAATCCCTCCGTGCATACACGTCGAGCGGGAGTGTGCCCATGCACACAACTCAGCTTTTGGTACTTCTCCGTGGCGCAAAACTCGGAGTCGAACTCGTGTTGCGGGATTATGGAGTCATGCACCGGATCCGGCGGCAGATCGCTTTCCTGGGGGGCAGGGGGGTCATTCAGGACGGATTCAGCAAGGAGATATACTTTCGACATGCTAAAATATATCGGGATAGATTGGAACCTGACAGGACGATCCGGATCCGTAGTACACCTGCTTTCTGATGACCTTAGGCAAGTGCTCGGCGACCGCATCACTGGCGTGGCGACAAGCAGGAGCAGCCATCAAACCTTCAAGAAGATTTCGTCCGCATTCCCCCAATGTCAGTGCCACACAAGGGAATTTGGAGGCTATGTAGGGATTTGGGGGAAATGGGGAAACTGTGAAGGTAAGCTAATGGTTGGGAACTACTTATGGCACTATATGTTGTATACGGCACACTGTTTATACATGTCATTTGTGTTAGGTATTACAACATCACAAACGATTTCCGCACCAAACCATGTGAGAAGACAACGTAGGTTAGACACGGTTGCCGTTACATAACCGTACGCGATTTACTACCCTGTCCATATAATTGACTTACGGTGAGATACCATGTAAACAGCCGCTCTGCGGATATCCGTAAAAAATAGCCGCTCTGCATATAGAGATGGCTGCGGCGGCCTAGGCAACGGCTATCGGAGAATAGGTCAACCCTCGGTCGGTGGGCGGTGGCGGCATCATAGGAGGTCAATCCTCGGTCTGCGTTGGGAGATAAGAGGAGCTCAACCATCGAGGTCGGCGGCGGTGTGATTCGAGCACATACATCGCGGTCGATGGCAGGATAGTGGAGGTCAAACTTCAAGCGCAGCCACACTAAGCTTTGCTCCTCGACCCTGCTTTCTCGGTGTGCCGCCGCATCGCGCTTGTCTGTCTGCTGGGTGGAGGTCGCTGCGTAGGTAATTAATTAAGGTATTATTTTTGTGAGTATCTTAATAAAGGTATTCAATTCCTAAAGGTAGTGTTGTACTAGTACTGTCGTGTAAATTGACTGGCCATCAATATTTGTCATTGGACGTCTGGATAACAACATGGAGCACCCTCAGTAATTATGAAAATAAAACCTTGTGACTTATGCACGCATCTTTGGGCAGCAGTTAATCCGTGTATTAATGTTGTTGTTTTGTTTTTAATTATCATTCGTGTGCTCCAGATGGAACGATCTCGATGGATGAAGAATCAAAAAACCGCAGATTTTATCAGTGGCGTGACAGAGATCATGAATTTGGCTGAAAGTACAAAGAGGAGAATTGGTGATGTGGATTACATCCTGTGTCCATGTACTGATTGTGCCAATACAGAGTCACATGAAGTTGCAGATGTCTAGATGCACTTAGTCTCTAGGGGATTCATGGATGGATATATACGTTGGACCAGATACGGTGAAGAGGAGGTCATCGATGAAGATACCTAGGGCAGCGATATGCCAAACCTCGATCAGTGTCACATGGATGTTGAATCTAACATTGGGGCAGAGGCGTCAAGCTACCAATGGGACACCGGAAAGCCGAAACGCCCACTGAAACGCCCACTGATATGCCAGATTTTGCTGCTATGATTGCTTATTTCGAGGGCCCAAAAAAGGATATGATTGGGTACAAGGATCTGCCAACCATTGATGCGGACTCCAAGAAAGAATTGTATCCAGGTTGCAAAAATAAATATTCCAGGTTGAGTGCCACCCTGGCGCTTCTCACATTTAAAGCAGCAAACAGTCTATCAAACAAGGGCTTCACAAAGATGTTAGGTCTTTTCAAAGGAATTCTTCCGGAAGATAATGTGCTCCCCAGAAGCATGAATGAAGCAAAGAAAATTGTTTGCCCATTGGAACTTCAAGTACAAAAGATACACACTTGTGTGAATGATTGTATATTGTACCGTGGTGAGTACAAAGATTTGCGTGCATGAGCATGCACGATACAAGTGTAGGAGAGCAAAGGACAAGTACAAATTGGACGACGAGATCAAGACAGGAATCCCGTTCAAGGTTGTTTGGTACTTTCCTTTAATTCCAAGGTTGAGTCGTTTGTTTGCAAACCCTAGAGAGGAAAAGAGGTTGCGGTGGCATCATGATGAGCGAATTGTGGATAGGTTTATGAGGCACTCGAAAGATGGGGCTCAGTGGGAATTAATCGACAACGAGTTTGAAAAATTTGCCAAGGATCCTAGAAGTATAAGGCTCGGGGAGTGTACTGACGGGATGAATCCTTTTGGTGATATGAGCATCAATCACATCACATGGTCGGTGCTTTTGTGCATATATAACCTAGCTCCTTGGTTGTGTATGAAGAAAAAATACATTAAGATGTCAATGATTATCCAAGGCCCGAAGCAACCTAGAAATGACATCGACATTTACTTTCAGCTAGTGGTAGAAGAACTGCTGACAGTGTGGATAGATGCGCTTGTTGTAAAATGTTATGATGCTTACAGAAAGTAGATTTTCGATCCACATGCGATGCTGGTGCACACCATTCAAGATATGCGGCATTAGGCAACACATCGGGGCAAAAAACAAAGGGACATGTAGGGTGTGTCACATGCATGGATAGAACAACTAGTAGAAGACTTCCCAACTCGCACAAAATAGTGTATTTGCATCATCATAGGTTCTTACAGAAATCTCACCCATACCGAAAGATGAAGGCTGAATTTGATGGTACGACAGAGGCAGGTGCGGGCCAAAGACCCTATGACGGGGAGGTGGTCCACAACATGGCTGGAAAATTAATGTTGTGCTTGGGAAGAAACACCCTTTGACGGTGAAACAAACACCCAAGGGTCAAGTGTTTAAGAAGAAATCGGTGTTCTGGAAATTACCTTACTAGGAGATTCTACGTGTATGTCACTGCATCGATGTCATGCACGTAGAGAAGAACGTATGTGGAAGCATCCTTGGTACTCTGCTCAAGAATAAAGGTAAACGAAAGGATGGTGACGGTTCACGGCTCGATATTCTTGCTGATCAATCAAAACGCAAGAGTGAAGCAGAAGATGATGACAAATTCATCAAAGCTCGCTAGATTTACAATTTTTGTACAAAAGAAGCAACACAGTTCTTCACCTATTTGTTGTCAGTTAAGACAACCTATTCCTACTGCGCAAACATCAGAAGTCTCACGGATGTGAGCTCAGGTAAAATGAAGTTGGGACACATGAAGTCACATGATTGCCACATAAGGTTGACACAAATCCTCTCGGTGGCCATCAAGAATCTGATGGACAAAGATATAAGAAACACACTCATTGACCTCTGTGATTTCTTGAACCAACTATGGCAGAAAATTGTAAATCCTGAAGAGTTGGTTCATATGCAAGATGATATTGCAAGAATATTGTCCAACCTAGAGATGTTTTTCCCACCGTCATTCTTTGATGTCATGGTTCAACTCATTGTGCACCTTGTTGATGATATAAAGTATTGTGGTCCTGTGTTTCTTTGCAACATGTATTCGAGCGGTTCATGGGAATACTGAAGCGCTTTTGTCAGAACCGAAACCATCCAAAGGCAAGCATCCTACAAGGTTATACCATGGAGGAGGTGGTTGAGTTTTCCACCGAATACATGAAACAAAGACCTATAGGTTTGCCCCTCTCTCGCCAGGAGGGAAGGCTGAAAGGTAAGCCGGTCCTTGCTGGCACGCAAATGGCTGCACCCAGAGAATTGGCAGAGAAAGCCCAATTGATGGTACTTCTGAACAGCCCAGTTCTCATCACTTATGCCGAAGAACACTTGGCGGAGATATGCCAAAGCTTCTTACCAATGGTGCCTTCATCAGATGTGGAGATGAAGGAGCACACTAAGAACTACGTCGAATGGCTGAAGAATCATTTGGCACAAGGATCCATCGATGACATTGCTCCGTGGTTGGCACAAAATCCATCACCTACGGTGTTGACGTACCAAGCATATGACATAAATGGATACACGTTCTACACCGAGGAACGTGATCAGAAGACCTCGTATTAGAACAGCTATGTTCGAATCGAATGCATGACTATAAATGAAGCTGATAAAAGGGTATACTATGGAACCATCAAAGAGATTTGGGAGCTTGACTATGTGAAAGTTAAGGTGGCATTATTCAGGTGCGCATGGATCCCTCTTAGTCAGGTAAGGGTTGATGAGTACAAGAAGACCTGTGTTAACAGGACAACGATGGCATATCATGCGGACCCATTACCCAGATTTTCTTTGTGGAAGACACATTGCATAAGAACTGCCATTTAGCGATGCATGGGAAGAGAAAGGTACTAGGTGTCGACGATGTTGCCGATGAGGACGAGTACGATGAATTTGATGAGTTGCCAGCCAAGGGATCATGCACCCGTGTAACAGAGCATCATAAAATCATCAAAAAACCCAAGTTCATCCGGGGTCAATGTAATGATCCCAGTTCCCCCATGTACCTGGGAATTAAGCTGTAAGACTAGTCTTTATGCCTACCCTGTAACTTAATTCGTTCATTTTAGAACTATCGCGTGTACTTGTAGCGACCCGACCTCAGACGGTCAAGTCTCTGTGCTTTAGTGTCATTTCTGGATCGGTAATGCCGACACACACAGTACTCGAAGGATTTATAACAGAGTAGCAATCACACACTTGTTACATCGAATGTCTCAAAAGATAACTTATTACAATAAATATTGCTTAAGGCCATCTAACACGATAACAGTGGAAAGCATGGAAGATAAAGTGAGTGCATCAACTCCAACCGCATAGCTGAGTGCATGACAACGACCTATCGCACCTTTACTCGTCGTCTGAAAAGTCTGCAACATAATACGTTGCAGCCCGAAAACGGGTCAGCAAATGGAATATGCTAGCAATATAACACAGTTGAGCAATGAACAGATAAAGGCTATCACTACATGCATATATGGCTGGTGTAGGCTCTATGGTTATGTGGTTTTTGCGAAAGGACAATTTTTCCCTACAACAAAGGAATAAATTTTATTTAACTATCATGGTAGTTGAAACATCATTGAGAAGGTATCTCCAACTCAATCCCAATTAAAAGTAATTATCAACCCAACAAATTAAATTAGAGTGATGAGATACAATAGGATAATCCAAGTACTAGATACTCAAGATGTCCATAACCAGGGACACGGCTAACCATGATTAGTTTGTACACTCTGCAGAGGTTTGCACACTTTTCCCCACAAGACTCGATCTCCTCCGTTGGATTTATCGCACTACATGGTGTTTGAGAAACGGATAACCGAGAAACAGTCTTTCAGAAGCATTAACTCTTTACTCCGGGTGGACAGCTACACCTACTTTCCCTCTACATCTGCTAGCCCACCACTGAAAGAGGTCAAACAACATACTCAACTATGCCAAAGCCCATAATGGCTTGTGGCTGCACACGGAAGTCTCTAGCATGAAATATCTCACGATCCCTTTGAGCCTGGGTGGCGGATCGTAGGAGGATCACACGGTATATCCCCGGGATCTGCTAGGACAACACTAGTATATCCCCAGGTGCCCAAACAAGCAATCCACCCAGATGTGTATTAAAGTTGCCACCTTAAGTTGAACCATTAATTAACAACTCACATCTGTCATGGATACACTCAAACCCAATCCACGTCTACGAGCATAGCATAGAAATATAAGCATAACGTAGAAGTAACTCCCAAGGGTTTGATATTAAAACAGGTAATAGGTTCTACCTCATCATCTACTTCCCAAACCCACAAGTTAAACACATCCTATTCATGCAACGCTTTGAGTATTGTAACTAATGCATAAAAACTGGGTATGAAAGGAATCACTACTGGAAACTGGGAATTTGCCATCAGCCAGCTCTTTGCCATCTGCCAGCTGATGGCAAAGAACCTCTTTGCCATCTGTTTTTTATAAGCAGATGGCAAAGAACTGACAGATGGCAAAGAACATGTTTGCCCTCAGCCAATTCTTTGCCATCCGCTAGTGGATGGAAAATAATCTTTGCCATCTGCCAGATGGCAAAGAGGTGGTAGGGTCGATCGCAACGGCTCGCTAACCCACCTCTTTGCCATCCGCGGCCAGATGGCAAAGAATCTTTCCATCTGTTGGCGAATGGCAAAGAAGTGGGTGGAGCCCAATGGGTAACGGCGTTATAACGGCCAAGAGCCCACCTCTTTGCCATCTGCGGCGGATGGCAAAGGCCCATATCTTGCCATCACCCGTGGTGGCAGATGGCAAAGAGGTCGAACTATATCCCCCTCTTTCTAAAAAAATTCCCTCCCTCTCTCCCGGCCCCTCCCTCTCTCTCTCTCTCTCTGCCAGCCCGGCCCCACCCCTCTCTCTCTCTCCCCACCTCACCCTCCCACCGCACCCACGCGCCCGAGCCGGACGACCACAGCACCGCCGCCGGCCCGCCCTTCCCCGCCACCGCACCGCTCCCCGGCCACTCCGGCCTCCCGGCCCTCCCGCCTCCCGCCTCCCGGCCCCTCCCGCCCCTCCCGCCCCTCCCGGCCACCTTGGCGTGCCTCAAGGCCCGCCCTCCCAGCCACCGCAGCGCTCCCGGCCCCTCCCGCCCCTCCCGGCCTCCCGGCCCCTCCCGGCCCCTCCTGCCCCTTCCAGGCCCCTCCCGCCCCTCCCGGCCATCATGGCGTGCCCGTGGCCCGCCCCTCCAGCCACATGGGCGTGCCCATGCCCGCCCTCCACCGAGCAGGCCAGCGCCGCCCCTTCTCGGCCCTCCCGCCAGCGCCATCGAACTAGCTCACCATTACGGTATTTTGATGGTTCTAACTAATTTCTTCTCCTTTCGGTATTTTGTCAAATCATGCATTCTTGATTTTTCTAATTTGCAGTTGGTCTATAAGTTGTTCTTGATTCTAGTACTTTGGAAACTCATGTCAAGAAATAGTATGCTTGTCATTGTCGGAAATTTTATAGCTTCCCACGATAACAAAATAAACTAAGCTTCTAGGATAAAAGGCGTTAGGAGCTGCAATGTATTATGTTTTGAAATCATGAATATCAAGATATGCACGTCAGTGGAAATTTTAGTAAGTAAAAACAAAGCGTCGTGCAAGGTGAAACTTAGGTAATTTTCAAGAACGTGGAGGATCAAACACTGAAGGGTGGCATTTGGTATCTGCAACAACATGCAGCAAGGTAGCTTGAGATGCATAAGTAAAGAATCCTTACAATTGCCTTAAGCCCTTAACAATCCATAAAACTGCCTCAACACTTCACGGGACCAGACCACCACAACAAAGATCCTATAATAAGCCTTAAATGATAACAGCTCCTCGCTAATGATGTCTTGTTAAAATAACCGAGTAGAAGTTGGGTGTTACCTGCTCAAGAAAAGCATGGTGATGTGAATGAACTCCCTAGTCGATCAGAGCACCATAAGCGGCAAATGCATTGGACCTCATTTTTTGTATTCCTTGAGATCTAAAGCAGAGAAGTTACATAGTAGGTCACAGCCTTAGGCTGGCTTTACCGTCATAATCTGAAAATTACAGAAACAAACACGCATGAGTGGAAAGGGAGATGGTCTAAAACAATCTTGTATGGAAAAAGCTACGCAACAAAAAAGTAGTTCACAACCATTTTCTCCTCGACCTTATTAGTGAACATAGATCTTATTTTTAGACCGCTGCTAAAAGTAGTTCACAACCATCGACCACCGCAACATGTAGAGATTTCCTTTATGATGAATCGGACAAAAATTTAAATCCAATCACCACCGTAGGAAAGATAATAAAAAAGCATGAAAACAAAATGCCAAGGAAATCACCACCATTTTCTCTTGAGTCAGTGTGTGTGCCCTAACATTGTATGGAGTAAGTTAGAGGCTGGTTTAACAATACAAATATGTCATCTGCAAGGAAACATTGTTCGATAAACAAAAGTAAGCACATACATATTCTGTTTTTATAATATAAGCATGAACAATTTTATCAAACAGAAAATTAGAATAAACAGCCACAACACAAACTCTCCGCTTAAAATTTCGCACTGTATGTTTTGTTCCAGCTTTTGCATGAAGTCGGCAGGCCTTGCTTTACGAGGAAGAGACCTCCTGCTGCCTCATGAAGATTGTTGTTTTCATAAACTACATGATACATTGTCGTTGGTATAAAAAACTGTAGTATCGGAATACTAAGGGTGCGTTTGAGTCGTTTGGATCAAAAAATACCGCAGATTCAACAAACCGTGGTATCTCTAAAACTGTGGTATTTTTGTTGTATATAAAAAGAGGCCCGACCTCTTTTTCTAAAACCGAGAAAGTTACCGGCTGGTTGGTCTCTCTTGTGTCTAACTTCGGCCATCAACGGATGTGATGCATAAATCGATAGCTAGCCCATTGATATGTCCGGCTAGAGGCGTGCATTTACACGACACGAAGCTGAAAACGTCGACCTTCGGTGTATGTGTTAACTACCTTGGTCTTTGATTGATTACAAGAGATAACTCTACTACAGATCTTAGCAGCTAGGAGAACATGCTCCTGCAAGGCTGAATGCATATGGTGGCTATTAGTACAAGTTGATCATTGAGTGTAGCTGAATATGCATGCAGCAACGTAATACCAATGCAAACCGAAAGAAAACTGAGAAAACTGCCACTTGCCAAACACCTTGGCAGTTTTACCAAAAGCGAGAAAAACTATGCTTTTTAGAAATCAAGTATTTATTGCCCATGTATTGTAATACTTAGGTTTTGGAATACCATGGTTTTGAGAAAACGTTGTTGCCAAACTAGGCCTAAGGTTTTATAAAAACATTACTTCCAAACGGAGCCTAATTTTTGAGCCAGACACTTCAAAGTATTTAATACCAAAGTTTTTCTTAAAAACCACAGTATTTAATACCAAAGTTTTTCTTAAATACCACAATTTTTTCTCTGTTTTAAAAAAGAACCCTGCACCTCTTTTAAAAAAACTGAGCACGCTTAGAAAAACAACTCCATGCACAATCCTCTATTTATTTGTCGGAAATGTGAATGATACGAATTGGATAACAATCAAGTACTAAATAGGCACTCCTATTTATTTGTGAATTATGAGTTAGGTCATATATTTTCCAATTTTGTTATGAAAAACATCATATATATTTGCGTTGATCGGGTGGATTTAAATGTGCAGTTGTTTCATCGCTGTGAGGGTGCAGTGTTCAACGACCTCCCGTGCGTTCGACGAGCTCCGCCCCTGCGTTCGTGGGTGAGCACAAATGACATCTCCTCCTCTCCCCCTTCATTTGCTCTGTTCCGGTCTTCGTGCCGATGAAACTTGCTAGCTATAGGTGTATTCAATCATCTGGTGGCGGGAGGTCCCATGGCTCGTTAGCCATTGGTAATGGACTGATATGTTGTAGTAGCACTCTCCCGCAGATCAAGAAGCGCCAGACCAGCTCTGATCCTGAGATACCGCGTCATTTATGACCAGTGGAAATCGAATTCAGGTTTGTTAATTATATGCACTCAGAGCCTTTCCTCCATTACATTGTGTTTGCGGTCGCCGATGATTACAATGCTAACGAGTGGTGTTGCGAGCTGCTATTGAGGCAGAGAGTGAAGACCTGTGCTGCTTTTGAGGAGAGGGACCGGCAGTTGGCGGAGAGGGACCGGCAGGCGGCGGAGAGGGACAGGGAGAATGAGGAGAGGACGGCTAGGCTGTTGGAGGAGGAGAGGAACCGAACGACTTGGCTAACCGGTCCATGTACGAGCTCTTCGTGGTAAGTTTCTTACGCATATTAGCTAAATCATGCACGCAATGTTCCTTTCATTAGTAACTAATATGGTGACTCGTCAAAACCAAATGTGCAGTCCATGTGCGAGAAGAACGGCGCACCCTCCGCCGATGCCGGTCATTGCTCGTGAACGCGGTGAGTTTCATTTGAACGGTCATTAGTTACTAGTCTTCACATTTGAGTTGCATCATACTAACGATACATTGGAAATAATCTTTGGTGCAGCGTAACTCCCGACAAGCATCGACCGATCCTTCTCCGCTTTGCCATCGGCGCCGACCGGTCCTACACCTACACCTACACGCACACCTCCGTGATGACGGTAAGTGTCCCAAGTGTTTTGCTTAATAGAGTTTTGTTGTGATGCCATGTTGTATATATCTAGACATATCGTGCATAATGTGTGTATGTTTGAAATGCATTGTATGTGTGGGATTCGACACCTAGTCGTGTGCCTTTGGTAGCCTTCCATATAGGGAAATGCCTCCTAGTGCTTCCATCGAGCCATGGTAGTTCGCCATCGCTCAGGAACACATGGATTGACCGGCATGTGTCCTTCTTTGCTCCTCGTGTCCGTCCCACGGAAATGTCACGGTGTATCACCAAGTCCTTGTAGCTTGTTACGACTTGGTTGCACTCGCCGATGACCGACACGTGCATTGCCGGGTCATGTATGCCTGTCTCGCACGCTTGTGCCACCTTGGTTCTATGACTAGTCAAGTCGGCCGGGTTCTCTGCCATATGGATACTAGCGACATAATCATATACTTAGCATTTTTCCTCCAAAATGACTCAATATGCTTACCTAGCTCAAAAATGACTTAATATGCTTAGCTAGCATAAAAATGACCTATACTTAGCATTTTTCCTCCAAAATGACTTAATATGCTTAGCTAGTTCTAAAATGATATAGTATGCTTAAGAAATGACATATTTTAGGTCCTAAATGACTTCATATGCTTAGGTAGCTCCAAAATGACATAATAACCTTAATTAGCTTCAAAATGACCTATTCAACCTAGGCTAGCTCTAAAATGAACTATACTTAGCATTTTTTCCTCCAAAATGACTTAATATGCTTAGCTAGTTCAAAAATTACATAATAAGCTTAATTAGCTCCAAAATGACCTATTTAACCTAGAATAGCTCTAAAATGACCTATATTTAGCATTGTTTCCTTCAAAATAACTTAATATGCTTAGCTAGCATAAAAATGACCTATTTAACCTAGGATAGCTCTAAAATGACCTATACTTAGCATCTTTTCCTCAAAAAAGACTTAATATGCTTAGCTAGCTCTAAAATGATATAGTATGCTTAAGAAATGAGATATTTTAGGTCCTAAATGACTTCATATGCGTAGGTAGCTCCAAAATGACATAATAACCTTACTTAGCTTCAAAATGACCTATTCAACCTAGGCTAGCTCTAAAATGAACTATACTTAGCATTTTTCCTCCAAAATGACTTAATATGCTTAGCTAGTTCAAAATTACATAATAAGCTTAATTAGCTCCAAAATGACCTATTTAACCTAGGATAGCTCTAAAATGACCTATACTTAGCATTGTTTACTTCAAAATAACTTAATATGCTTAGCTAGCTTCAAAATGACCTATTTAACCTAGGATAGCTCTAAAATGACCTATACTTAGCATCTTTTCTTCAAAAAAGACTTAATATGCTTAGCTAGCTCTAAAATGATATAGTATGCTTAAGAAATGACATATTTTAGGTCCTAAATGACTTCATATGCGTAGGTAGCTCCAAAATGACATAATAACCTTACTTAGCTTCAAAATGACCTATTCAACCTAGGCTAGCTCTAAAATGAACTATACTTAGCATTTTTTCCTCCAAAATGACTTAATATGCTTAGCTAGTTCAAAAATTACATAATAAGCTTAATTAGCTTCAAAATGACCTATTTAACCTAGGATAGCTCTAAAATGACCTATACTTAGCATCTTTTCCTCAAAAAAGACTTAATATGCTTAGCTAGCTCTAAAATGATATAGTATGCTTAAGAAATGACATATTTTAGGTCCTAAATGACTTCATATGCGTAGGTAGCTCCAAAATGACATAATAACCTTACTTAGCTTCAAAATGACCTATTCAACCTAGGCTAGCTCTAAAATGAACTATACTTAGCATTTTTTTCCTCCAAAATGACTTAATATGCTTAGCTAGTTCAAAAATTACATAATAAGCTTAATTAGCTCCAAAATGACCTATTTAACCTAGGATAGCTCTAAAATGACCTATACTTAGCATTGTTTCCTTCAAAATAACTTAATATGCTTAGCTAGCTTCAAAATGACCTATTTAACCTAGGATAGCTCTAAAATGACCTATACTTAGCATCTTTTCTTCAAAAAAGACTTAATATGCTTAGCTAGCTCTAAAATGATATAGTATGCTTAAGAAATGACATATTTTAGGTCCTAAATGACTTCATATGCGTAGGTAGCTCCAAAATGACATAATAACCTTACTTAGCTTCAAAATGACCTATTCAACCTAGGCTAGCTCTAAAATGAACTATACTTAGCATTTTTTCCTCCAAAATGACTTAATATGCTTAGCTAGTTCAAAAATTACATAATAAGCTTAATTAGCTCCAAAATGACCTATTTAACCTAGGATAGCTCTAAAATGACCTATACTTAGCATCTTTTCCTCAAAAAGACTTAATATGCTTAGCTAGCTCTAAAATGATATAGTATGCTTAAGAAATGACATATTTTAGGTCCTAAATGACTTCATATGTGTAGGTAGCTCCAAAATGACATAATAACCTTACTTAGCTTCAAAATGACCTATTCAACCTAGGCTAGCTCTAAAATGAACTATACTTAGCATTTTTTCCTCCAAAATGACTTAATATGCTTAGCTAGTTCAAAAATTACATAATAAGCTTAATTAGCTCCAAAATGACCTATTTAACCTAGGATAGCTCTAAAATGACCTATACTTAGCATTGTTTCCTTCAAAATGACTTAATATGCTTAGCTAGCTTCAAAATGACCTATTTAACCTAGGATAGCTCTAAAATGACCTATACTTAGCATCTTTTCCTCAAAAAGACTTAATATGCTTAGCTAGCTCTAAAATGATATAGTATGCTTAAGAAATGACATATTTTAGGTCCTAAATGACTTCATATGCGTAGGTAGCTCCAAAATGACATAATAACCTTACTTAGCTTCAAAATGACCTATTCAACCTAGGCTAGCTCTAAAATGAACTATACTTAGCATTTTTTCCTCCAAAATGACTTAATATGCTTAGCTAGTTCAAAAATTACATAATAAGCTTAATTAGCTCCAAAATGACCTATTTAACCTAGGATAGCTCTAAAGCGACCTATACTTAGCAGTGTTTCCTTCAAAATAACTTGATATGCTTAGCTAGCATAAAATGACCTATTTAACCTAGGATAGCTCTAAAATGACCTATACTTAGCATCTTTTCCTCAAAAAGACTTAATATGCTTAGCTAGCTCTAAAATGATATAGTATGCTTAAGAAATGACATATTTTAGGTCCTAAATGACTTCATATGCGTAGGTAGCTCCAAAATGACATAATAACCTTACTTAGCTTCAAAATGACCTATTCAAACTAGGCTAGCTCTAAAATGAACTATACTTAGCATTTTTTCCTCCAAAATGACTTAATATGCTTAGCTAGTTCAAAATTACATAATAAGCTTAATTAGCTCCAAAATGACCAATTAACCTAGGATAGCTCTAAAATGACCTATACTTAGCATTGTTTCCTTCAAAATAACTTAATATGCTTAGCTAGCTTCAAAATGACCTATTTAACCTAGGATAGCTCTAAAATGACCTATACTTAGCATCTTTTCTTCAAAAAGACTTAATATGCTTAGCTAGCTCTAAAATGATATAGTATGCTTAAGAAATGACATATTTTAGGTCCTAAATGACTTCATATCCGTAGGTAGCTCCAAAATGACATAATAACCTTACTTAGCTTCAAAATGACCTATTCAACCTAGGCTAGCTCTAAAATGAACTATACTTAGCATTTTTTCCTCCAAAATGACTTAATATGCTTAGCTAGTTCAAAAATTACATAATAAGCTTAATTAGCTCCAAAATGACATATTTAACCTAGGATAGCTCTAAAATGACCTATACTTAGCATCTTTTCCTCAAAAAAGACTTAATATGCTTAGCTAGCTCTAAAATGATATAGTATGCTTAAGAAATGACATATTTTAGGTCCTAAATGACTTCATATGTGTAGGTAGCTCCAAAATGACATAATAACCTTACTTAGCTTCAAAATGACCTATTCAACCTAGGCTAGCTCTAAAATGAACTATATTTAGCATTTTTTCCTCCAAAATGACTTAATATGCTTAGCTAGTTCAAAAATTACATAATAAGCTTAATTAGCTCCAAAATGACCTATTTAACCTAGGATAGCTCTAAAATGACCTGTACTTAGCATTGTTTCCTTCAAAATGACTTGATATGCTTAGCTAGCATAAAAATGACCTATTTAACCTAGGATAGCTCTAAAATGACCTATACTTAGCATCTTTTCCTCAAAAAAGACTTAATATGCTTAGCTAGCTCTAAAATGATATAGTATGCTTAAGAAATGACATATTTTAGGTCCTAAATGACTTCATATGCGTAGGTAGCTCCAAAATGACATAATAACCTTACTTAGCTTCAAAATGACCTATTCAAACTAGGCTAGCTCTAAAATGAACTATACTTAGCATTTTTTCCTCCAAAATGACTTAATATGCTTAGCTAGTTCAAAAATTACATAATAAGCTTAATTAGCTCCAAAATGACCAATTAACCTAGGATAGCTCTAAAATGACCTATACTTAGCATTGTTTCCTTCAAAATAACTTAATATGCTTAGCTAGCTTCAAAATGACCTATTTAACCTAGGATAGCTCTAAAATGACCTATACTTAGCATCTTTTCTTCAAAAAGACTTAATATGCTTAGCTAGCTCTAAAATGATATAGTATGCTTAAGAAATGACATATTTTAGGTCCTAAATGACTTCATATCCGTAGGTAGCTCCAAAATGACATAATAACCTTACTTAGCTTCAAAATGACCTATTCAACCTAGGCTAGCTCTAAAATGAACTATACTTAGCATTTTCCCTCCAAAATGACTTAATATGCTTAGCTAGTTCAAAAATTACATAATAAGCTTAATTAGCTCCAAAATGACATATTTAACCTAGGATAGCTCTAAAATGACCTATACTTAGCATCTTTTCCTCAAAAAAGACTTAATATGCTTAGCTAGCTCTAAAATGATATAGTATGCTTAAGAAATGACATATTTTAGGTCCTAAATGACTTCATATGTGTAGGTAGCTCCAAAATGACATAATAACCTTACTTAGCTTCAAAATGACCTATTCAACCTAGGCTAGCTCTAAAATGAACTATATTTAGCATTTTTTCCTCCAAAATGACTTAATATGCTTAGCTAGTTCAAAAATTACATAATAAGCTTAATTAGCTCCAAAATGACCTATTTAACCTAGGATAGCTCTAAAATGACCTGTACTTAGCATTGTTTCCTTCAAAATGACTTAATATGCTTAGCTAGCATAAAAATGACCTATTTAACCTAGGATAGCTCTAAAATGACCTATACTTAGCATCTTTTCCTCAAAAAGACTTAATATGCTTAGCTAGCTCTAAAATGATATAGTATGCTTAAGAAATGACATATTTTAGGTCCTAAATGACTTCATATGCGTAGGTAGCTCCAAAATGACATAATAACCTTACTTAGCTTCAAAATGACCTATTCAACCTAGGCTAGCTCTAAAATGAACTATACTTAGCATTTTTTCCTCCAAAATGACTTAATATGCTTAGCTAGTTCAAAAATTACATAATAAGCTTAATTAGCTCCAAAATGACCTATTTAACCTAGAAAGCTCTAAAATGACCTATACTTAGCATTGTTTCCTTCAAAATAACTTGATATGCTTAGCTAGCATAAAAATGACCTATTTAACCTAGGATAGCTCTAAAATGACCTATACTTAGCATCTTTTCCTCAAAAAGACTTAATATGCTTACCTAGCTCTAAAATGATATAGTATGCTTAAGAAATGACATATTTTAGGTCCTAAATGACTTCATATGCGTAGGTAGCTCCAAAATGACATAATAACCTTACTTAGCTTCAAAATGACCTATTCAACCTAGGCTAGCTCTAAAATGAACTATACTTAGCATTTTTTCCTCCAAAATGACTTAATATGCTTAGCTAGTTCAAAATTACATAATAAGCTTAATTAGCTCCAAAATGACCTATTTAACCTAGGATAGCTCTAAAATGACCTATACTTAGCATTGTTTCCTTCAAAAATAACTTAATATGCTTAGCTAGCTTCAAAATGACCTATTTAACCTAGGATAGCTCTAAAATGACCTATACTTAGCATCTTTTCTTCAAAAAAGACTTAATATGCTTAGCTAGCTCTAAAATGATATAGTATGCTTAAGAAATGACATATTTTAGGTCCTAAATGACTTCATATATGAGGTAGCTCCAAAATGACATAATAACCTTACTTAGCTTCAAAATGACCTATTCAACCTAGGCTAGCTCTAAAATGAACTATACTTAGCATTTTTCCTCCAAAATGACTTAATATGCTTAGCTAGTTCAAAAATTACATAATAAGCTTAATTAGCTCCAAAATGACCTATTTAACCTAGGATAGCTCTAAAATGACCTATACTTAGCATTGTTTCCTTCAAAATGACTTAATATGCTTAGCTAGCTTCAAAATGACCTATTTAACCTAGGATAGCTCTAAAATGACCTATACTTAGCATCTTTTCTTCAAAAAGACTTAATATGCTTAGCTAGCTCTAAAATGATATAGTATGCTTAAGAAATGACATATTTTAGGTCCTAAATGACTTCATATGCGTAGGTAGCTCCAAAATGACATAATAACCTTACTTAGCTTCAAAATGACCTATTCAACCTAGGCTAGCTCTAAAATGAACTATACTTAGCATTTTTCCTCCAAAATGACTTAATATGCTTAGCTAGTTCAAAAATTACATAATAAGCTTAATTAGCTCCAAAATGACCTATTTAACCTAGGATAGCTCTAAAATGACCTATACTTAGCATTGTTTCCTTCAAAATGACTTAATATGCTTAGCTAGCTTCAAAATGACTTCGTGTGCTTGCATAATCTTTGTTTGCAGCAGTGTGTGCTTCACCTATATATATTACTGTGAATAAGGTATAGGGTCACTCATACAAAAGAGAGAGGGCCTTAGTACATATAAGCAAGGAGAAATATGACTATAGATTGGCAGGAATAAGACTGGGCATAAGATGCCTGGTAGTGTGTCGTTATAGTATGCTCAAAAATGACATAATAACCATACTTAGCTCCAAAATGACCTATTTCTGAGATATAAGTTGCATCATAATAATCTTCACATTTTAGTTGCATCATAATAATCTTCTTCTTCTAACTTTCTTCTTTCCCATTTCTGATTTGCTTAAGATCATGGAAGCTTGGGTTGATGGAGTGCTTGTATTTAGTTTTGTTTTGACCTTGTGAAACTTGCTACCTATGGATGAAACTGTGTAATATTGATGAAACTATGTATTTGTACGGATGAAACTTGCTACTATTGGTAACATGTGTTGGATACATATGTGTTCATGACTATTGGTAATATGTGTTGAATATGCTATATTGGTCATATAAATATATTTGTGTTTGATTTCTGAAAATGAATTGATATAAGAAAAACAAAATTAAATGGGGCAATATAGTCACTTTGCCATCTATTGGCAGGATGGCAAAGAGCTTTTATCCATCGGTGGCAGATGGCAAAGAGCAGACCTTGCCATCTATTTGGTGATGGCAAAGAGCTCGCAGCCTTTGCCATCTATTTGGTGATGGCAAAGAGCTCGCAGCCTTTGCCATCTGCGGGTTGATGGCAAAGAGCCTGCAACCTTTGCCATCGGTGGCGATGGCAAAGAGCTCGCAGCCTTGCCATCGGTGGTCGATGGCAAAGACTGCGACCTTTGCCATCCGGCCGGTGATGGCAAAGTATGCCGTTAACCTCTGACGGAGCTAACCCCGTTAAGAGGCTTTGCCATCTGCTAGCAGATGGCAAAGCCACAGGCTCTTTGCCATCAGCCAGCAGATGGCAAAGCCACAGGCTCTTTGCCATCAGCCAGCAGATGGCAAAGAAGCCTTCTACGGCGAGGTTTCAGACGAATTGTTTGCCATCTGGCTGGCTGATGGCAAAGCCTTTGCCATCCGCCGAACATGCCTTTGCCATCCGCCATGGCAGATGGCAAAGTGCCGATTCGATAGTGAATATGATCAAGCTGTTACTTGCCTTGCCGACGATCCGCAAAACCTAGAGACTTCGTAGTAGCACGCTTAGCACCGGAATTCTATCGCAAACACACAATAGCATACATAAGCAATCAAGCAAAGATGCACGGATAAAACTCAAATAAAAGATCTAACCAGAAAGTTCAACTTAAGAACTCCGGTTTGCAAAAAGAATCAAATCAAACGAACAGCGAAACTCAAACTGCGAAAGAAACAAGATCCGATTACTAATCTGGACTAAAGTCAAATTTTACAGTACCAAAATCTTGTTCAAGTTATTTAAACAGAAAGAGGGCTTCGAGACGAAGATCTAGGCGCTTGAATCGCCTGATTCCGATAAACGAGCGAAAAGATAAACTAAAACGAAAATTGGGTCAGAAATCACGATCGAAAATAATCGCGAAAAACCGTTGAAAAGAAAATCGACGAATGTGCTAACGAATCTAACGCTCACGTTCGTGTGACTAACGGGTGAACGGCGTTCGTTAAAACGAATGAACGGACGAACATCCGCTGTTTAACCGAACCGATCTATTAAAAAAACAGATCTAGGGTTTTCGAAATAAACCGAACGGTTTAAAAAAAACCGGCGGCTACCTCGGCGTACGTGACGGCGGTGGCGGCAACTCCGGCGGCGGGGCGGCGGCGGGGGGGAGGGGGCGCTGGCTAGGGTTAGGGTTGGCGCGGCGCGGGCTGGGCCTCGGGGTCGCGGCTCGGGCGGCTTATAAGAGGCCGGCCTGGAGAGTCCCGGCCGGGTACGGCCCGAAGTCGGTTCACTTTTTTTTAAATAAGTCCTGACGCAGAAAAACAAAGAAAAGAAATACTAAACAGACTCCAAATATCCCGAAATAAATTTTCCCCGTCCTCTAAAAATATGCCGGACCGAGTGAACATTTATTTGGGCCTAAAATGCAATTTTGAAAAACGCGTATTTTTCCTAATTCAAATAAAATTGCAAATAAAATCTGGATAAAATCAAATATTTGATTTTAATATTTTTCCTCCAATATTTCACTTATTTTGGAGAAGTCATATTATCTCCTCTCATATATATTTTGATATGAAATATTTTCGAAGGGAAAAATAAATTAAAACCAAAGTGATGCTTGTTTCAATATTTGATAAAATTCAAATATGACAAACGTGAAATCCCCAACACTCACCGTGGGTCCTTGAGTTGCTTAGGATTTCGGGGATCGCAAAACAAAAATGCAGTAAAATATGATATGCATGAATGACCTATGTATAACATTCCAAATTGAAAATTTGGGATGTTACTGTACTGAATTTGTGAGTTATGCCCGCTTTACTGTTGATGTAAAGCACCGTTAATATGTTGACCTTGATATGCTGTCGGCTCAGGCAATGAATACGAAATGTTTTTTGTTATTATTATTATTATTATTATTATTATTATTATATCATAGAGGTAGCACAGTCAATTGATCTCACTACTGTATGTGTGAACAAAAATATGCAATCTGGTTTGCGAATAGCACACGGTTCGTTGATGAAAGTTGTGCGCCGACCAAACCCCGCTACCCTGCCCACGATCTGAGTTGTAATTTCTGATTGGCCAGAACCCAAACCCCACGGATCGTACGTCTGCACCGTTGGATGCTCCCAGATCAAACGACGATCCTCGTCCCTTTCGACAGCACATGCAGTTCCGGTTGTAATTTTATTTTTATGCACAAAATGCATGTCAATCTCAAAAAATATCTTAAATATAGCTAACGATACCTGAAATGTGCCAGAAAATCAAACCTGTGGTATAATGGTGATTGCCTACCGTAGAATTTTTTATGACGCCAAACGATGAAGTCACCGGTGACAGGAGTTTGAATTGACACGTCTCCTTTTGGAAACGATGATCCTTCATGTGAGATGCTCCAGTTTGGAAGGAGCGGCCATAAAAACTTGTGCCAAACTTTACCAATTTTTTCCATGGGGTCGTGAGAGCACGCCACGGGCCCACATCGATTTTGATGATGTCCGAACTACATCTGAATTTCCTGTAATTAAAATACCAACTAGGCCTACGCCAGTGGCCGCACTCCCGGACGAAATGTTTGAAACTTCTCCCTGCTTCTCAAACAAACGGATGAAAACTCACAAAGCTACGCACAAATGATTTGTATACCTTCTTTGCTAGGCTGATAGTAAGGGGGTATCATAGCTAGTATCATGCATGCCAACTAGGCAATTTTGATGAGCGGTCATAGAATTAAATGAACAAAGAAAGGGTTAAGTACCATATCATGAAACCGTATCATAATAAATGCTAAGCTACTATGTTTCATGCATGACAATATAAATAAAGTACTACATATGATACTAGCTACTCTATGATACTATGCATTGTACTAGCCACAGTGGGAGTAACTTCAGCAGTAACATCGAGTCCAACTCAACAAATTTTCTTATGTGGCAATGAGTTAATGAGGAGAGAGGTAGTTTGAGTAACTTAGCTATTTACTATAACATCACATGTCCCAATGCAATATGAGTCTATAACCTAATAAATGAGACTTTGCATGTTACCATACTTATGTTACTACCCACTATGAAAGGTAGTAACATAGTCTAGGGATATGTGTATGTTACTCTCCATTGTGGCTAGTCTTAGGCTGGTCATAGTGGGGAGTAACTTATACAAGTAACATGCATACATTATAGTCTATATATGTTACCACCCTAATAGTGGGTAGTGTCATATGTGTGGTAACATAGATGTGTCCATTTATTGCGTTGTAGACTCATTTTGTATTGGAAAGCGCTATGTGATGGTAACATACTCCCTCCTTTCCGGTTTATAGGCCTTATCTCAAAATCTTAGTTTTTCCATGTTATAAGGCTCAAATTGGTTGTTCTCCATCACAAGTTCATATTACAAGGTGCATTAAATAATTGCATGCAAGTATTAAGATAAAATTGACCAACGCATGTACTTTATGCATGCATGCACTGCAATTAATACATTGGTAAACATAAATTTTTGAGGAAAACAAGAGCACTAATTGGGTGCTTTTGCAAATTAAAAAAACTATTCCACCACTCACCGTCTACCTTGGTTTATGAGATTTTTGAATTGAGCCCTATAAACTCGAAAGGAGGGAGTATTATGTTACTCTATTTGCCTCTCTCCTCATTAACTACATGCCACCTCATCGCTTTTGCTTTTGTGGCATCTATGTTACTAGCTATGTTACTCCCACTATGACTAGCTTAGAGCAAGTACAATAGAGTGACATAAGTAGGCTATAAGGAAAAGAATAATATATATCTGCTTATTAGTTGGAGGAAAGTGAAGAGAAGAGGAGAGAGAAGAGAAGCAAGCTCTTGGTTAGTAGAGCCAGCTGTAACACGAGACCCAAGACACTTTGTGAGGATGTAAGGTGGGCCAACTATTGATAAACTAGTACGTATTTAAAACTTATTATTGTACATGCCCGCTAAGAGCTTGGCTATATATGACATGGCAACTTCTTATAGCCGACCGTTGGCTTGCATTATTAACCATGCTCTTAGTGAGGTAGCTAGTATATCATACACTAGCTAGTATCATACTCCCTCCTTTCTGGTTTAGGCTGGTTGTAGTGGTAGTATCATAAGCGGTATCATGCATGCCAACTAGAATTTCTGGATGATGTGGCACATAATTAAATGAGGAAAGAGAGGATGTGGTATAATATCATGATACCGTATCATATTAAATGTTGTACTACTTTGTGTGATGCATGACAATTAATAAAGCAACCTAAGATACTAACTTATGATACTATGCATTACGAAAGTAGTATCATACACTAGTATATATCATATGCATGATACTAGTATATGATACTCCCCATTACAACCAGCCTTATAGGGCTCAATTCAAAAATCTCACCAACCAAGGTAGATGGTGAGTGGTGGAATACTTTTTATAGTTTGCAAAAACACCCAATTAATGCTTTTGTTTTCCTCAAAAAATTATGTTTTCCAATGTATTAATTACAATACATGCATGCATATAAAGTACATGCATTGGTCAACTTTCTCTTAATACTTGCATGCAATGATTTAATGCACCTTGGAATCTGAACATGTGATGGGGAACAACCAAATTGAGCCTTATAAAATGGAAAAACTAAAATTTTGAGATAAGCCTATAAACCGGAAAGGAGGGAGTATATATGCATGATAATAGTATATGATCGGTAATTCCTCCGTAATGCGCGCACGCATAGTATCATAAGTTAGTATCTTAGGTTGCCTCATTAATTACCATGCATGACACAAAGTAGTACAACATTTAATATTATACAGTATCATGATACGGTACCACACCCTCTATTTTCTCACTTAACTATGTGCCACATCATCCAAAAAGTCTAGTTGGCATGCATCATACCACTTGATACTGGCATATTACGACCAGCCTTATTAGGGTGGCCATAGTGGGGGTATCATAGCCGGTATCATGCACACTGGAATAGCAAATATGATGATGTGGTAAAGAAGCGATAGCATAGGTAGATAACGTAACATATATATATATATATATATATATATATATATATATATATATATATATATATATATAATAAATGCCATACTACTTTGTGTCATCCATGGCCATAAATACGATCATCTATGATATATACTACTCTATGATATTATATATGCACCATGAAGGTACGTAGTAGTATCATACACTAGTATCATATGCATGATACTATATATAGTATATGATACTCCCCACTATATAAGGCTGGCCATAGTGATGGTATCATAGCTGACGATGTCATGCATGCACTCGGAAATAGCAAGTATGCTGATGTGGCAAAGAATTAAATATATATAGAGAGGTAGACTAACGTATAGGTAGATACCGTATCATGTTAAATGCGATGCTAATTTTTGTCATGCATGGCAATAAGTAGGATCTATGATACTATACTCTATGTATTATACTATGCGCTATAATTAATTAAAGGTAGTATTATACACTAGTATCATATATACTCTCCACTATATTCGTGATTTCTTACCGTGGAAAAAAATTGAGGCGAAACGATGAACTCATGTTTTCGTTCGAACAAAAATATGATGTTAGGTAATGTAAATGTTTTCAAAGAGCACACGGTTCACTCACGAAAGCCGTGTGTCCACTAAACCATGGCTGATGCCCCCCCCCCCCTTTGCCACGCGCGTGATCTGAGTCGTGCATTCTGATTGGCCAGAACCCAAAACCCACGGATCGTACGTCTGCACCGTTGGATTCTCCATGATCGAATGACGATCCTCATCCCTTTCGACAGCACATGTAAATGTTTTCAAATAGCCCCTCCCAAAAAATGTTTTCAAATAGCACACGGTTCACACACGAAAGCTGTGTGCCTACCAAACCGTGGCCGATCCCGCCCCCTTTGCTGCGTGCATGATCCGAGTCGTGCGTTATGATTGGCCAGAACACAAACCCCACGGGTCGTACGTCTACACCGTTGGATGCTCCCAGATTGAACGGCAATCCTCATCCCTTTCGATAGGAAATGCAGTCCGGCCAGGAATTTATTTAAATGTCAAAATGCACGGTAAATGGCAAAAAATGTCTTACATATAGCACCCGAGACCTGAAGTGCTCCAGCAAATCAAACCCATGGTATAATTGTGATTTCTTTACGTGGGAAAAATTTAGAGGCGAAATGATGAACTCACATCTTCATTTCAAAATTAGTACGTCTTCATTTCAAACGAAATTATTCTGTTTGTGCACACGAGCGCTAGGAGGCAAACGTTTGCATAGGCCTTTCCGCGCGCGCGACGACCGGGGATATTTAACACCAGGAGTCCCCAACACCCCCGACCATCCGCCCGGGTTTCACTCAACTAGTCCACCCAATCTCCATCGCCAGCTCCCCCTCCCCCAGATCCACAGCAGAACCCTCTCTGGTGCTGCCGTGCTCACCCCGGCCGTGTGCCCGCTCTTCGGCGTCAAGCCTACCTCCACTACCGTTCCCAACACGCGGCAGCCCGCGCCTCACCGTCTTCGTTTGCTCGCCACCCACCCTCGAGCATATCGATGCAGTAACCCTCGCCTCTCCTGTGGTCTGGCCAGGTTTGCATTAAGAACCATGTTAGTTACTGTTGTCCATTGTGGTGAGGCATATTTCCTCGCAATCCCTCTTCCAATTTCGTTCCGTATGTTCCCAAATTGGCTATAAAATAATAGAGCGCGTATATATGTTCATTATCTACCTTGCTTACTGCATATAAGTTGTATTTGTTATAATAAGTTACTGCCTATTTATAGATCACGGGCGCCCGAGTCACAAAACTTAACAAATTAGCCGTACATTTTCTAAATTATTGCATGGCATGTTTAGAAAGCTTGATACCAAGTTGTTAGATTTATGCTTATCCTCCTTTCCTGAGTTTTGCATGCGTTCTCTGTAGATGCCGAGTAGCAGCGACAACACTCATGCTTCAGGCGATGTATCTCCATCTGATTTGGACAACCCTAGGTCTTCAGCAGATTGTGAGAGATCAAATAATCTTGAACAGGATAGAGTTGCAGCAATTATCCTTCCGGTCAGGACATGGAGGAATGCTCCAAGGAAGCCCACGCACTAGCCTAAAGGTGTATATGAAGTAAGCGAGATTGATTTAGATTCCTGGGCTCCAACTAAACCAGATAAAGCACGCGTGAGGTTCAGGAGTGTGTATGGATTTGTTGGCAGGGCAAGGCTCAATATTAATCTGCTGGGGTTTCGGAAGGCTGACACAAAAACACGATGAAGGATAGTATGGGAGATCATGGATCACTTCAATGTTCCAAAGTAGTGGAGAATGCAGGTGGAACACGCTGCACTGAAGAAGGCTAGGGATGCTTGGAGAAACTGGAAGCATGTGTTGTACAAGAAGTACTTGAGTAAAGGCAAGGACCCAATCCCTGCATACCCCCAAATTACAAAGGCAGACTGGGCAGAATTCAAAAGGGCTAGGGAAACTAAAGAGTTTGCTATCAAGAGTTTCAAGCAATTGGAACTTCAAAAGAAGAACATATGATGTCTACTACGCAACCTTCTTCTTGTAGATGTTGTTGGGCCTCCAAGTGCAGAGGTTTGTAGGACAGTAGCAAATTTCCCTCAAGTGGATGACCTAAGGTTTATCAATCCATGGGAGGTGTAGGATGAAGATGGTCTCTCTCAAAAAACCCTGCAACCAAATAACAAAGAGTCTCTTGTGTCCCCAACACACCCAATACAATGGTAAATTGTATAGGTGCACTTGTTCGGCGAAGAGATGGTGATACAAGTGCAATATGTATGGCAGATAAAGGTTTTTGTAATCAGAAAAATATAAAAACAGCAAGGTAACTAATGATAAAAGTGAGCGTAAACGGTATTGCAATGCTAGGAAACAAGGCCTAGGGTTCATACTTTCACTAGTGCAAGTTCAATCAACAATAATAACATAATTGGATCATATAACTATCCCTCAACATGCAACAAAGAGTCACTCCAAGGTCACTAATAGCGGAGAACAAACGAATAGATTATGGTAGGGTACAAAACCACCTCAAAGTTATTCTTTCGGATCGATCTATTCAAGAGTCCGTAGTAAAATAACACGAAGCTATTCTTTTCGTTCAATCTATCATAGAGTTCGTACTAGAATAACACCTTAAGAAACAAATCAACCAAAACCCTAATGTCACCTAGATACTCCAATGTCACCTCAAGTATCCGTGGGTATGATTATACGATATGCATCACACAATCTCAGATTCATCTATTCAAACCAACACAAAGTACTTCAAAGAGTGCCCAAAAGTTTCTACCGGAGAGTCAAGACGAAAACGTGTGCCAACCCCTATGCATAAGTTCACAAACAGAACCCGCAAGTTCATCACCAAAACATACATCAAGTAGATCACGTGAATATCCCATTTTCACCACAAATAAGCACGGCAAGACATACATCAAGTGTTCTCAAATCCTTAAAGACTCAATCTGACAAGACAACTTCAAGGGGAATACTCAATTCATCACAAGAGAGTAGAGGGGGAGAAACATCATAAGATACAACTATAATAGCAAAGCTTGCGATACATCAAGATCGTGCCATATCAAGAACACGAGAGAGAGAGAGAGAGAGAGAGAGAGAGAGAGAGAGATCAAACACATAGCTACTAGTACATACCCTCAGCCCCGAGGGTGCACTACTCCCTTCTCGTCATGGAGAGCGCCGGGATGATGAAGATGGCCACTGTCGGGGCACGCTGATCTGGCCCACGAACACCTATGGGGTCGGCGAACCGAGCCCCTTTCGGTTCGGCGGGGAGCAGAGGTCGCACGAAGAGCAGATCGAGGCGAAGCACGCGAGAGGTTTACCCAGCTTCGGAGCTCTCCGGAGAGATAATACTCCTACTGCTGCATGTCTAGGTGTATTGCGTTCTTGCTCAGAGCGCCGAGTGCTACTGATGCATTTAGCTGCTAACGAGACCGAGTGTGGAGGGAATCGATCGACCAACCCTTTCTACGTTGCGCATGGGCCTCCTTTTATATGCTCAAGGGGCTCCGGCGGTGGCAACGTAGACGGGGTACAAATGGAAAAATAGTGGTTGGTACACCTACTTGTACGATTATGCAGTGTGCTATACCTAACCCTGATGGCAGGGGACAAAGGCATAAAATGCCCATCTAGTCGCCCTAACAGTGCAAACAGGGACCGTCAGGGGCGCCACCGCTTGCCACGATGGCAAACTTGTCAGCGCAGCTTGCCACCTCGCCGCCGGGCTGCCTGACCTCTCGCCACGTGCGCCTGGAAAGGTCCCAGGGCGACACGTTAGTGAATGTGCTGGAGCGTAGGTACAGAGAGGTGGTCCGCCGCGGCAAGCGCCTTGCCGCGGTTGTTGTCTTGTCGCGCCCGGAAGCTTGTCGCTCACCGGGCCTTCCCGGCAAGCTCCTCTTGCCAGGGCCTTGTCTTGTAAGTGCCTGTAGTGGCCTTCCCGGCAAGCTCCTCTTCCGGGGCCTTGTCTCCTATGTGCCTTGGGTGGCCTTCCGGCAAGCTCCTCTTCTTGCCGGGCCTTGTCTCCTGACTTGAATACTTTGTTCTTGAATGGCTCCAAAGGAACCACGGAGGACCTTGGCGGTCACCCGGTAAGCCTTGCCGCGGAGGGCTGCAATTGCCCGTGCACAAGTTCGGGATACTAGGGTACCCCTACTCTAGTACACCGACAGGAGCCCCCGGGCCTGGGTCACACACGGTGCCGAGCGCTGTTGGGCCAGGCCCAAAACAGGGCACGGGCACGCGCGGCCTGGTCACACCATAACTTACCCCGGACCCACCACGCCCCCACAGGCAGCACGCATCGAACGTGGCGTCGTGTGAGAGATCGTGGGCGAGATCGTTGGGGTTTCTTTATTCGAAAATCGAACGTCCGCCCCTCCCTCTTTATAAGCGGGAAACAGGGCACGTCGCCTACCTTGCCGATTCTTGTCCCATCACAAAACCACCGCTGCCCCCCCCCCTTCTTCTCAAGGCTGACAAGAGAGCAGCGCTCCGCCCCCCCTCGCCACCAGCACCCTCCACGCCGCCGATCTCCTCCACCGCCTCCGCCATGGCCCCGCAAGCCGACCAGTGGAAGACCGTGCAGTCGGCCGCGGCGCGGGTTTGGCGCTTCTGGAAGGAGCGGGCGTCTTCCCCTCAGCTCGCCATGAGGGAGCCGAGGGAGAACTACTACCTCTTCTGGTCGACGGAGACGCCACAAGATCCGTGCAACGAAGGTACTCCCGCCGTGCTGCAGAACTGGCCCCGACGGGGTATCCCTTCTTCGCGTTCTTCTTCTACTGCAGGCTCTGCCCGCCCTTCTCTGAGTTCTTTTGTGACATTATGAACACCTACGGGTTCCGCCTCCTTGATTTCACCCCCAACGCCGTTCTAACCATGGCAGTTTTCGCACATCTCTGCAAAAACTTTGTCGGAGTCCACCCAAATGTAGCTCTTTTCCGTTACTTCTTTTCACCCCGAGCCGAGAGAGGAGAGCCCCTTGCCGGAGGAATTGCTTGGGTCTCCAGGGTCGGCAAGAAGGAGGCCTATCTGGAGGGAGAGCTCCGTAGCAAATGGGAGGAGTGGAGGGCAGATTGGTGCTGGATTGTTGAGGAGAACCCGCAGCCTTTTACCGCCCAGCGCCAAAACCCAGTAGTACGCGGCAATGATTGGAGCAATCTGGCCCCGGAGGACGCTAGGTTGAAGATCGCAGTTACCCGAATCCTCCGCCTCAGACTTGCCGGACTCACTGTAGGCACTGTTGGCGCGGACTTTCTGCGCCGCCGCATCGCCCCCTTGCAGGAGAGAAGGAGACCTGCCTGGGAATTTCAAAATGCAGCAAACATCATGAGGATGCACCCAGGCCTCAACTTCAACTTCACTGTCTTGGAGCTTGACGCAATGCTCTTAGAGCTGTTCAAGCCTGATCCTGATCATCCGGAGATGTTTGGGTTGCCGGGGGGCGTCCTTCCGCTGTGCAACAAGTCGTCGCTTGACCGCATCCATGCAATGATGCCGTTGTGTGACTCCCATGGAATTGTCCCCACTTGGCAAGAGCCTGCAGATGACGTGGTGCGGCAGTTTTTTGACAATCTAGTGGAAATGCCGGTCCGCCCCAACGAGCAGAGGGGCCTCACCCGCGACACTACTGACGACGAGATGCAGCGCATCACCACCAGGCTAGAAGAGGCGGCAGCAGCCGCTGCAGCGAAGTTTGGCTTCACTTTGTGGAGGCGGAGGCAGCCGAGGCGGCAAGTCTTGTCGAGCGAAAGGAGTTCGTCGGCGAGGAAGAGCTTGCCGAGCCTCAAGTCGAAGTCGAGCGAGCCCGCCGAGGGCGCATCCTCCCCACCTCCAAGCAGCTTGCATGGCGGAGCCACCGGCTCCACCAAGAAGGCGTCTTCGCAAGGCCGGAGACGCAGCGGGCGGCAGACGGGCAGACAGCCAGAAGCGCCATGACGCAGCTTCCACCGCGGCAAGCAATCATTGCAGCTGGAGCTCCTCTCACGCGGCAACTGGAGCGGGGCCCTCGCAGGCCACCGGTCCCGCTCCCGCCAAGCGTCCAAGGGAGCCCACTCCTCCGCCTCGTCGTACCGGAGGCGGGCCAGAATTCGACCTCTCCACGCTCAGCTCCGACGAGGAAGAGGAAGAGTAAGATTCCTTGCCGTACTTGTAATTCTTCGATTTGTTGCCTTGTCTTGTATCTGATCTGCTTTACTCAATCCATTCCTTTTCGTGGATGCTGGCCCAAAGGATGTCGAAGAGGGCCAAGACCCCGGTGATTGTCGCCGAGGCGAACCTCATCGCGACGGGCAGGAGGCGCGTCCGAGACAACCTTGCGGATGAGGCAACTCTCCTTCAAAGCAGTCCCAGCGCAGCCCCAGTAATAATTATATGGTCTACTTCTTGTTGTTCGGCATGCATGGGTGCTTTTTCCTTTGCTGATATCTGACTGTTGACTTGTGTAGGAGCGGAGCAGCCTCCTTCTGCTTCGACTACGCCGCCAAGGGTGGATTCCCCGGCAAGGGAGCGTTCTCCGGCAAGGGAGCCTTCTCCGGCGAGGGGCAGCTCTCCGGCAAGGGACGGCACCAGCGATCCCTTGGCGGCGGAGACCACGACCGCAGCCCCCGTCGCCGGTAAACTTCTCGCCTGAGTACTTCCTTTGTGTTTTTCTTCTTCTGATTTTGTCTTTGAATATTTGCTTGACTTTCTTCATCCGTCCGCCACAGAGCCAATGGAGACCGAGGTCGCTGGCGAGGAGGACGTGCGCGGCAACACTGACGAAGCCGCCGCCGTGGAAGAAGAAGCCGGCGCTGACGAGCCTGCCGGCGAAGAGGCCACCGAAGCTGCCGCCGCAGAAGCTGGCGAGGGGTCTGGCGATCGCACTGACGACCCTGAGGCCGCAGGAGCGCCAGGCGCTACACCGACCGCCGATCCCTCCACCGCTGCCGCAGCGTCAGGCTCCGAAGAGCCCCAGCCCGGCGCCTACTTGAAGGCCGGCGACGGCGTCTTCATCAAGCTCCCATGGGAGTCGAGCTCCAGGGCGCCGGCCGAAGGAGAAACCTTCGATGAAGAGATGCTCGCCTCGCTGGCCGACGATAGTTGACGCCAAGCAGCGGCGGGCGAGCCCGAGGAGGAGCTGCTGCGAAGTCATTGTCGCTCTACCGCGCCCGACAAGCCGAATCGGCATCCCGGGAGGTGCTCGTCGCAAAGCGGGAGCAGAACATCAAGAAGCGTCGGAGGAGCTCCGGGGTCGCAACCAGGAAGCTCTCCGGTCCTTGGCGGAGGAGCGGGAGCAACTCACCGAGGAGCGCAAGGCCTTCATCCTCGAGAAGGCTGCAGCTGAGGAGGAACAGCGGCTTGCCGCCGAGAAGCTGTCTGCGCAGGACAGCCACGAGGAGGATCTCCCCATGCGCGAGGAAACATTTGGCGGGGCTCTCAAGGAGGCAAAGGATGCTGCCGCAGCTGCTGAGGCCGCCAAGAAGGAGCTGGAGACGAAGGTGGCGCAGTTGGAGGCCAGCCTCAAGAAGAGCGGCGAGGAGCTTGCTGCACTCAAGCACGAGCGAGATAAGGACGCCTACACTCTTCGCGAGCTGCAGGGCCATCTCGACGAGAGGAACAAGGAGCTCAGTGCCGCCAGGGACTCCAATGCAGACCTTGAGTTGAAGCTAACTACTTTGACTCGGGATTTGGACGGCGCCAAGGAGGCGGGAGGTGGCCTTGAAGGAGAAGATCAAGGCCGACGAGGAGCTGTTGGCGAATCTTGTTGCCGCCAGAGTGCCTTGAGGGAGAATGTGGAGCACTGGACCGAGGGTCTCGTGGATACTGCTGCAGCCATCCACAGGGAGCTGATGGAGCTGGGGATGGTGGATCTTGGATACTCCTCCGACGAGCATCTCCAAACCAGCGCCAAGCTCAGCTTGTTCTTCAAGGGCGTGGTGACGGCTCTCCAGCGACTCCGGGAAGAGGTCCCAAAACAGCTGGCCGAGGAGTCGCGCCAGATCTGCGCGGGAGCCCTTCAAAAGGTGCTGATGAAGGTGGCCTTCCGCAACCCAGGCCTCAACCTCACCAACGTCCTCAAGTCCCTGCCACGGATGTTGATGTGGAGGCGCTCAAGACCCTTGTCGCACCCATTATGGACAGGGTGAGCGGAATCAAGAGGGTTGAGGGCGATCGCATAGATTAGGCCGCCCGTTTTCTCTTTCTCTTGCCGCTGCTAGTCATGTCATAGGAACAATCCATTAGAGCTGCGGCAAGCTATCTTGTAATATAACTTTATTTTGAGTATCAATTGCTATGTTATTTCCTTTACTTGATTCCTTCCTTTGTATGTTTTTGCCTTACGCTTTTAGGGAACTTGTCGGCCGCATGAGCCACGAGCGCCGAGTGAACGTCACAGCTTCTTTGGCGGAGCCGCTTCCGACAAGCAACCTTGTCGCAACTAGTCGCAGCTCACTTAAGTTGTTGAGCAGACTCGAAACAAAGTAAGGGCGCAACTAGCTACGAGTTGGTTCCTCTGCGCACAGATTTTCCATACAAAGTTCGGTCGTTCAAGGAAGATAACTTAAAAAATTTAAAACTGATTGCTCAAACTTTGGCAACTTAGCTTTTCTGTCGTTTGCTTCCCGGTAAGGCTAGACTTCCTTGATCGACGCTTGGTCCACACCATTATCTTATCCTTTCCCCCCGGCAAACTTGTGTGCGAGGGAACCTTCTTTTCTTTGAGAAAGAGAGAGAAGAGAAAATTAAGATATGGAGCCTCGTGGCTCGTTATCACTTACCAGGGGTAGGTGCTGCACAAAGTGTCAGATAACATATGCAAAATAGAAGTAAAAAGCATGAAATCGACAAGGTGTGCGAAGCACGCTAGCTTTACTGATGCACGGGGTCTGCGCCCGGCTTTGTACAAAGGATTACATGCATTAGCGGCAAGACTTGTACAAAAGGTGGTTGCGGAACAGGTTCCTGCAACCGCTACTCTATGGGTAAAACTTACGAAGATGCTCGATGTTCCAGGAGTTGCTCACCGGAATGCCATCTTCGGTCTCAAGGCGGACAACGCCAGGCCTAGTGACTCGTTTCACCCGATAAGGGCCTTCCCACTTCGGCATCAACTTGTTGGAATTCTTGGCGGACTGAACGCGCCGAAGAACAAGGTCGCCTTCCTCGAGACTTCGGCATTGACTTTGCGGCTATGGTAGCGGCGCAAAAAAGCTTGTCGGGTACCGAGCAGCTCAGACAAAGCAGCCTCAAGACGATCTTCCTCAAGGAGCGGTAGCGTCATCTTGTCGCAGCTGCTCTTGCTCAAGCTCATCATAAGCAAGCACTCGAGGCGATCCGTATCTGAAGTTCCGTGTGGAGAACTGCCTCCGCTCCATAGACTAGAGCGAAAGGTGTCCGGCCGATGGCTCGATTTGGCGTCGTCTGGTCGACCAAAGAACCACCGCAGCTCCTCAATCCAGCTTTCTTCCGCACTTGTGCAGCTCGTCGAAAGTTCTGGTCTTGAGCCCGCAGCGACTTCAGCATTTGCCCTCTCCGCTTGACCGCGTTGCTTCTCGAATGAGCAACAGCGAAGCAGACCTTGGCGCCAAGATCTTGGATGTCTTGCATGAAGATGCGGCTTAGAACTGTGTGCCGTTGTCGGTGATGATCCCGTTAGGGATTCCAAACGGCAAACAATCGACTGAAGAACTTGACCGCCGATTGCTTTGTCACCTTCCTCACTGCTTCCACTTCCGCCACTCTGTGAACTTGTCGATTGCAACGCATAAGTACTCAAAGCCCCGACAGCTCGGGGAAAGGGCCGAGGATGTCGAGCCCCAGGACCGAAAATGGCGGGATAAAGGGATCGTCTGGAGAGCTTGAGCTGGCTGGTGTATCTGTTTAGAATGGAACCGCACGCTTCACACTTGGTTACTTGTGCGATTGCATCACGGAGGGCTGTTGGCCAAAAGAAACCTTGCGGAACGCTTTGCGGCAAGTGCTCCGCGCCAATGTGGTGACCACATATGCCTCCATGTATCTCTGCCAACAGCTTTTGTCCGTCCTCCCGGTGAATACACTTCAATTTCACACCGTTGAGTCTTCTTACATGCGGTGTCTTTGTCAACAAACTGGTACATACTTGACTGCCGGGCTACTCTTTCCGCTTCTTCTTGCTCTTCGGGAAGTTCTCCTGTCTGAAGGAAATGGACAATCTGATGCGCCCATGCTGGAGCTTGCGGCTCGACAACAAGGACTAAAGGCACATCTGCTGTTGTGGGAATATCAGCTTCCGCGGCGAGAACCTGCGGCTCAGCCGGAGCTTGACGTTCCCCGACAAGCTTGCCGGAGCAAAACTTGTCGGGAGCGTCTGCTTCAACGAAACAAACCACAGGGCTTGTCGGAGCAGATCGCCCTCGGCCTTCTTGGTGTCGATCTTGGGGACCTTCTTGGTGGCGGCTTCGGGAAGCTCTGCCGGAAAGTAGTCACCAGAGATCAACTTCCTCTTCTTGCTCTGTCCAGTTGGTGGTGTTACAGTCGGTTGAGTCAGCTTGAGCACAAAAATCCCTGGTTCCACAGGTAACTTAAGTCTGGCGCGACTTTGACAAAGCCATCGGCAATGTCGCTCGAGCTCTCGGAATATATTCCATCTGCAGGCCGTCAAAGTGCTCTTCTAGCTTCCTCACTTCATCAACATAAGCTTCCATCAACGGACTCGATAATTCTTGTTCACTTGGCGGATAACAAGTTGTGAGTCACCCCTGACAATGAGCTTCTTGATCCCAAGGTCTACTGCGATCCTGAGACCGGCAAGCAAACCTTCATACTCTGTCGTATTGTTTGTTGCTTGCTCCTTGGGAAAGTGCATCTGGACTACGTACTTGAGGTGCTCTCCGGTGGGTGCGACAAGCAGCACGCCGGCACCGGCGCCTTGCAGCGAGAAGGCACCATCAAAGTACATCAGCCATTCTTTGCTTGTTTCCTTGACGGGGACGCTCGTTTCTGGAATTTCTTCATCTGGCGTTGGTGTCCATTCTGCTATGAACTCCGCCAATGCCCTGCTTTGGATAGTTGAAGTGCTCTCAAACTTGAGGCCAAAGCTTGACAGTTCCAGTGCCCACTCGACAATCCTGCCTGTTGCTTCTGGATTTTGCAATATCCTCTTCAGCGGAAAGCGAGTGACAACTGTGATCTCATGTGCCTGAAAGTAATGGCGCAGCTTTCTCGAGGCCATGAGGAGGCCGAAAAGCAGTTTCTGCACACCAGAGTACCTTGACCTAGCCCCCTACAGAAGGGAACTGACAAAGTAAACTGGGCGCTGCACCATCCTTTTCTGCATCTTGTCATGTGTCTGCGCAGATTCGTCCTTGTCGGGACCAGAGCTTGCCGGCGAAGCCCCCTGCTTGTCGCTGGATGTGTCTGCCATGGTTGCTAGCTCATCATCCGCCTCCCTTTCCGCTACTAACGCAGCACTAACCACTTGATTGGTTGCCGCTATATATAGCAGCAACTTCTCTTGTGGCTTAGGTGCGACAAGTGTTGGAGTGGAGGACAGGTATCTCTTCAAGTCCTGCAGCGCTGCCTCCGCTTCCGGAGTCCATTGCATCGGACCTGCCTTTTTCAAAATTTTGAAAAATGGCAGGGCGCGCTCAGCAGACCTAGAGATAAACCTGCTGAGAGCAGCTACACAACCGGCAAGCCTTCGTACATCCTTGACGCGCTTTGGTGCTTCAATCTGCTCAATGGCCTTGATCTTGTCGGGATTGGCTTCAATTCCCGGCGAGACCACGAAGAACCGAGAAGCTTGCGGAAGGGACTCCAAACACGCACTTCTCGGGGTTGAGCTTGAGGTTGATCTTGCGCAGATTTGTAAAGGTTTCATCCAAATCTTGAACTAGGGTCTCTCTGTCCTTGCTTTTGACCACTATGTCGTCCATGTAGGCTTCCACATTTCTGTGCATTTGCGGCTCAAAAGCATCATGAACTACTCTTGCAAACGTTGAACCAGCATTCTTTAACCCGAAGGGCATCCGTACAAAACAGTATGTGCCACATGGGGTGATGAATGCGGTCTTCTCCTCATCCTCTTCGCCATGAAGATCTCGATGATATCCTCGAATATGCATCCAGAAATGAAAGCAAATCACACCCGGCCGTGGAGTCAACAATCTGGTCGATGCGCGGCAAGGGAAATGGATCTTTGGGACAAGCTTTATTGACATCTATAAAGTCGATACAAAGCCTCCATTTCCCGTTAGCCTTATGCGATAACTACAGGATTGGCCAACCACGTAGGGATGGAGCACTCCTCCGACAAGGCCCGCCGCTTCCAGTTTCTTGATTTCTTCCGCGATGAACTCTTGACGCTCCACCGCTTGCTTCCTGACTTTCTGCTTGACGGGCCGCGCATGAGGACAAACGGCAAGATGGTGCTCAATTACTTTCCTGGGAACACCGGGGATGTCAGACGGCTGCCATGCAAACACGTCGGTGTTCGCCCGCAGGAAAGCAACGAGCGCGCCTTCCTATTTAGGGTCGAGATAGGCACTGATGGTGAAGGTACCACCGGTGCCGTCCTCCTTGGCGGACACCTTCTTGGTCTCTGGTGGAGCTGTCGTCGCCTTCTTACACTTGCCGGTGGAGCTCGATGGTGCGCCCTCGACGGTAGCGTAGCACTCCGAAGAGGTGCGCTTGCCGGAGTGGGCATCAGAGCTCTTGCCGTACTTGGTCTTCTTCTTCCCCCCGGGAGCTTCAGCAGCAAGTGGTTTGCAATCTGTCATGCGGCCGCTTCGGTAGATCTTGTCGGCGCAGATAAGAGCATCCTTCTTGTCGCCAGGACAGAGATGACACTTATCGGCCTGGCATCTTCAAAGATGTTGTAGGCATAGTGAGAGGCCGCCATGAATTTGGCGAGTCTTTGGGCGGCCCAAGTATCCCATTGTAAGGCAATGGAAAATCAGCAACGTCAAAAGTGACCCTCTCAGTCCTGAAGTTCAACTCATCGCCAAATGTTACCGGCAGCGTGATCTTTCCTTCGCTTGCTCCTTCCGGATTGATTCCTTGAAAAGTGTCGGTCTCTTCGAGCTCGCCATCGAGGATCTGGAGTTTCGGAGCACCGCGGAGGAGATCAGATTCAAGCCGCCCGCCGTCAACTAGCATCTTGGTGACCTTGAGGTTGCGGATAGTTGGTGAAACCAACATCGGCAAGCACCACCGCCGTTACACGATCGGGGTGGTCCTCAATATCAAATATGATAGGCGTGCTGGAAAATTTCAAAGGCCTGCGTGACTCGATGGATGGTTCTGCTGCATTTACTTCCTGCATCAACTGCTTGAGTTGGCGGTGTGAAGTATGCAGAGAAGCAACGCCGTCAACGCATGGGACCTCCGTGGCTTTCTCGAACTCCGCTCATCGGCCTCGTCATCATCCATGTCTTCATCGTCGTCGTCATCGTCATCCTTGTCGCGCCACGGGAGGTCTGTCTCCTTGCCGCTGCTTGGCCTTGTCATGGCGTCCTCCCGGCGGGCGTTTCTTCTTTGGGTCCTCCTGCACCCTCACCGGCCTTCTCCTTGTCGCGTTGCTCAGATTCAGCCTTCGCTGCTCGACAAGCTGCTCTACCTTCTTGCAGCTCTGGAGGTCATGGCCCTTGGTGCGGTGGATCTTGTAGTACTGCTTGCCGGAGCCGTCCTGCTTGTCGGCGACCGCCACAGACTGGCAGTTGGTGCCAGCGGCAACCTCCTTGCCGGAGCTACCAACCTTGGCTTTCTTGTCGGCACCTCCGTTCTTGGGACTGCTCAACAACTAGCACATCTCCGCTTTCTTTCTTTTCTGGTGCCCCGCCACCGGCTCTTCTTTGCCGGGGCGGTCTCTTCACTATCAGATCCTCCTGCTTCGGTATTCTCTCCGGGGGGTCTCCTCCCTTCCTCAGCATGTGCACACTTGTCGGCCAGGGCGTATAGCTCACTGACGTCTCTGATTTTGCACATCGCCATCTCCTCCCGCATCCTGCGGTTTCAAGACGCGTTCGATGGAACGCTACCGATCACCGGGCAGTGGACATCTGGGATGTTGTGCTGTACACGGCTGAATCTTTGAATATACTTGCGCAGGGCTCTCCTTCCTTCCGGGCGAGCAGATGAAGGTCGCTTTCTGGCCATGGGGCTTGTGGCGCTGTAAAGGCGCCGACAAACTGATGGCATAGATCTGCCCAAGAAGATATGGAGTTGTCCGGCAAGTGCATGAGCCAGGATCGACATTGGGCTTGAGCACCGGGAAGTAGTTGGCAAGGATCTTGTCGTCTCGCCCCGCAGCCTGCACCACGACGGTGTAGATCTGAGGAACTCCGACGGATGCGTCTTGCCGTTGTACTTCTTGATGCGTCTGGCTTGAAGTTTTTCTTCTTTGGGCCATTGGACTTGCCGCAGCTTCACGAGTGAACGCAGGGCAACCTACCGCTGCACGGCAAGTCGCCTGGTTCCCTTCCGGGCGCTGCGGCACGCCAACAGAGGGCCCAGCGCGCTTGTCGGATTGACGCCGCGCTTCTCTTCGGGCGCTGATGCGAAGTTCGAGCGCCCTCTTCTTGTCGTTCGTGAAGAACTTGCCGATCGCGATGAGCTCGTGGATCTGGCGACGCAGCGGAGTCGCTGTCGAGGTGGATCCGGCGAGTTGGCGATCTTGGCCTTGAGGCGGAGAGTGCATGGTGGTTGCACCCCACCGGTCTCGTCGCCACCGGCTCGTGTTTGGCAGTCTTGCCGCGGCAGCGATGCACTCGGTTGCCGCGGAGCGTCGCTGTTGGCGAAGCCGATGAGACTCTGAATGGTGGCCCTCCATTCGTCGACCTTGTCGGCTGTTGGAGGGTAATCTAGGAGTAGTTGTGCTCTCGCCAAAGCTTCTGCTGGAGTAGTGGGTGGCAGTGGCGAACGGCGCGAGGAGCGGGATATGCTCGGACTTCTAACTATGTTAGAAGGAGCAGTATCCCGTCCGGGCGACCGTGCCTCGCTCGCGCCGGCATGTTGGCGTGCATGCTGGTCTTGAGCATCCCGAGATCCTCCAGCTCGATCTCGGTCCAACGAGCGTATGGCATTGTGAATGCCATGACACTGTCGGTCCCGCGCCTCCTGAGACGGGCGCGGTGCATGTACGGACGTCGAGGTCTGCGCAGCCTTGTCCTTGGACATGGCAGCACCGTGAGCTCCCCCGGCGCTGTCCATTCTTCCGCCGGCGTCTACCCCACCACCTGTTTGCTCCGGTGGTGGTGGGTTCGACGCGGACGGGGCTTCTGCCGCCAAAGCCTTCTTCTTCGGTGGCATGTTGACGAAGATGATGAAGATCTAGCTCGCGTGGACGCGGATCAGGTTCACACAACCTCGACGCCTTTACCGGCGCGCCAAAAGATGTCGGGGCACGCTGATCCGGCCCACGAACACCTATGGGGCCGCTGACCGAGCCCCTTCGGTTCGGCGGGAGCGAGGTCGCACGAAGAGCAGATCGAGGCGAAGCACGCGAGAGGTTTACCCAGCTTCGGAGCTCTCCAGAGAGATAATACTCCTACTGCTGCATGTCTAGGTGCATTGCGTTCTTGCTCAGGAGCGCTCGAGTGCTATAGTACAGATGAGCTGCTAACGAGACTGAGTGTGGAGGGAACTGATCGACCAACCCTTTCTACGTTGCGCATGGGCCTCCTTTTATATGCTCAAGGGGCTCCGACAGGTGGCAACGTAGACGGGGGTACAAATGGAAAATAGTGGTTGGTACACCTACTTGTACAAAGGATTAATACAGTGCTATACCTAACCTCGACGGCAGGGGACAAAGGCATTAAATGCCCATCTAGTCGCCCTAACGGTGCAAACAGGACCGTCAGGGTGCCACCGCTGCCACGATGGCAAACTTGTCGGGCCGCTGCTTGCCACCTCGCACCGGCTGCACAGCTCTCGCCACGTGCACCGGAAAGGTCCTGTATGCAAACGTTAGTGAATGTGCCGGAAGCGTAGGTACAGAGAGGTGGTCCGCGGCAAGCGCCTTTGTCATGATTGTTGTCTTGTCGCGCCCGGAAGCTTGTCGCTCACCGGGCCTTCCCGGCAAGCTCCTCTTGCCGGGGCCTTGTCTTTTAAGTGCCCGGAGTAGCCTTCCCGGCAAGCTCCTCTTGCCGGGGCCTTGTGTCCTATGTGCCTTGGGTGGCCTTCCCGGCAAGCTCCTCTTGCCGGGGCCTTGTCTCCCTGACTTGAATACTTTGTTCTTGAATGGCTCCAAAGGAACCACGGAGGACCTGGCGGTCACCCGTAAGCCTTGTCATGAGGGTCAGAATCGCCTGCACAAGTTCGGGATACTAGGGTACCCCTACTCTAGTACACCGACAGCCACAGGTGAGGGTTCCCCCCTCTGGCAGTGTGCCGGAACAGGGTCCCGATTGGTTTTTGGTTGCTATAGAGGCTTGCGGCGGCGGAACTCCCGATCTATTGTGCTCCCCGATGTTTTTAGGGTATATGGACATATATATAGGCGAAAGAAGTCGGTCAGGGGAGCCACAAGGGGCCCACGAGGGTGGGGGCGCGCCCCCCTACCTCGTGCCTTCCTCGTTGATTGCTTTACGTAGACTCCAAGTCCTCTGGATCACATTTGTTCCGAAAATCACGTTCCCGAAGGTTTGACTCCATTTGGACTCCGTTTGATATCCTTTTGCTTCGAAACACCAGAATAGGCAAAAAACAACAATTTGGGTTGGGCCTCCGGTTAATAGGTTAGTCCCAAAAATAATATATAAGTGTATAATAAAGCTCATTAAACATCCAAAACAGAATATAATATAGCATGGAATAATAAGAAATTATAGATACGTTGGAGACATATCAACATACACCCCCACCGTATGGGTGTGGCAGGATACTACAGCATGAAACTGATATGGGAATAGGAGGACAAAGAAGCAGTAGCGGCGGGTGGGAATCCGGCCTTTAGTGAAATCAGGGGCAAGCACGCCAAAGACTACTTGTGGGCACGTGAAAAGAGGCGTGATGATGGAACTTATTACTTTGAAAACTCACATGACGCCAAACTGTATGAAGTGATGTTAGAGGCTTCCAAGATCCCTGGAAGGTTCTACAGGAACTCAGGGCCATGTGACATTCTGTCCATTGCTCTGGAAACAAAAGACCCCTGGCCGTGCAAGGGGTATAGGTGTTAATGTCCCGCAAAAGAGGGCTTTCACACTCAGCAAAGAAGAGAGGCTCAGCATGAAAAAGCGAGGAGTGAAATGAAGCAGAATGAATTGTATGAAAGGTTGAGAAAGGAGATTTATACGGCTGTTCGAAAGGATGTTGAGGAGTCAATGATGATGCAGAAGACTCTAATACTAACAGATTGTCAGGACCGGTTTTCCAATAAAACATTTATTGAAAAACCGACCATTATATCAGACCATTATAGAGAATCCTCCTTACTGGTAGACAAATCCTTGATACATAAATCCAGAAGTACTAAATATTATACAAGGTTGAGCTGAGGCTGCTCAACAATTTATTACATGCACGCCGATATTATACATAAAGGCGGATATGACACAAAGGGTATGGTGGCATAACTAACGACTCGTAATAAAAGTGGTGGTGGATATGTCACAGTGAAGTGGGTGACATGACTCCAAAATCTTAGAGCTCATCAAGCGCCGGAGTGAGGCTCGATGATTTTATTAGGGTAGCGGAAGCGTATATAATACAAGTGACCAACTCCAGGATTGCACGGGACTGACTGGGACTCCTCTAGGCGTCGGACTCGCTATCAAACTCTTCATCCATAAGATCGCCTTCGTCAACATCTAGCCAAATCAACAAGCCATGTGAGTACTTTGAATGTACTCGCAAGACAGTTTGGACATAAGATATAACAAATGCAAACATGATGCACATGAGCAGACTAGTAATACGCACTCAGATAATAAATTTGCACTCCATGTTAAATAAAAAGGAAGTGAGGCGGTAGTCCTCCCGAAATCCCAATAAAATAACTGAAGACCGATCAGATTATGCAGGCGGCGCCTCGAAAGGTAAAAATAAATTAACATGTCATGATCGGGCGTCAGGGCGACACCACATAAAGGGCTTATATTAAAACGTAAATGACAGTACGTGCCACAGTCGGACGTCTAAGCGACATCTCGAAAAGGGCTTATAATGAAAGTTAATAACAAGGATGCCATAGTCGGACGTCTGAGCGACATCACATAAAGGGCTTATATCAAAAGTAAATAACAAGAATGCCACAGTCGGACGTCTGAGCGACATCACATAAAGGGCTTATATCGAAAGTAAATAACAGGAATGCCACAGTCGGACGTCTCAGCGACATCACATAAATGGCTTATATCAAAAGTACATAACAATAATGCCACAGTCGGACGTCTGAGCAACATCACATAAAGGGCTTATATATCATCATTCGAATTCAAGTAGCTCATGAAGGTAACATCATTCCACGGAAATACTCGGTACATGACAATAAACTGGTTAGTCCATCCACAGGAATAACATTCAGCCGGGCTTATTCTCTGGAGACTGACACTGGGGCTAACACTGAGATTGACACTGAGACTGACACTGACACTAAGATGTTGTTCAAGTCCTTGACCATGGACATGGTTACTCGAATGGTTTTGACTCTGCAGAGTTTGTACTCTTTAACCACAGCCAACGGATTTCAGTACTCACAAAGGACTAGTTCCGTTTACGGTATTTTAGGAGAAACACATCTAACCAGTACACACCCATTCCACATTCTGCTGCCAGGAATCACCCTAGGCAACATTCAAGAAAAACTCTAACACGGGGAGGCTACAACCTCGAATAGCTTGGGATCAAATTTATATCGCGCGCTCTAAGGGGTGCCCCCCTCTTGGTCCCAGCCGGAAACACCCATGCCCCCTGACCGGATGACTGGCTTTAATCCAGGGCCATGGAACCCTCATCACGGCCCCTCTATTTGGTGTGTACAGGGAAAGAGGTTTGCAACTGACTACACCGCATTCTTTGCAGAAGACATGTGGCGGCACAAAAAGGGGACGATCGGGAACAAGACTTGATCCACGTTAATACTGGAGTTAAGCGGTTGACATAAAACTGGCATGCTTCAACAATACCAGCTCGCAACCTATCATGCCACCACATGATCAGGTTATCTCACCATCATATGAACACATCAAATTTGAAGCTCACTTGCAGCTTGCTTTGCATGAAATATAACATTCACAAATGCTTATATAAACATGTCATGAGAAAACCACTCAAGCAATCATGAAAAACACTCATCATATCAAAGGTTCAAACATGCTTGCCTTGTTCGGAGTAGTCGGAGTCTAGCTCGGCGAAGTTTGCGGCTCCGTCACCTCCTTCGGTATCTACGATATAAAGGAAATCGGATACTAACGTAAATACTATGCGTGCATAAAAATTGTTCCAAATATTTTTTTTAAATAAATATGATAAAAAACTAGAAAGAAAAATAAAGATGACAGAAAAAGAATCAACTCAAAATCATTTTATGTTTAAAATTTATTAAGGTTTAAGTCCAGGGACTAATCTGTAATGAAACAGAAACTTTCCAGGGGCTAGTTTAGAAAAACAGAAAATGTTTCGGTTAGAAATACGCCGACCCAAAGGGAAAACGTACTTTGCCTGAAGGCGCTTTCAGAAAACGTTTCGAATAAAAGAGGAGAGGCTGACGAGGGGGTCCCGCATGTCAGGTTTAAAATATCACCATCGACCGAAGCACACGATGATCGCCGGCGACGATCGACGGCGATCCAGAGGAGGGCAAGGGTATGGTTGCACTCACGGGACAATTCCGCGTCGGTGGGTGGTGGACTTGGTCGTCTGCGAGCACCACGCCGACGGCGGCTTCCACTCCGGCGGACGGCGGTTCGGTTGAGGATGGATCCTCTCAAGAGAGCCGCAAACGCCAAATCGAGCGCCGGGTTAGGGAGTGGGTGCAATAGGAGGTTCCTCCCCGAGTTTGAGCTAGAGCTATGCAAGGAATCGAGTGAATCAAGCTGGCTACCAGAGCGGGTTGTGGTGGCCGGAGTTGTGGAAGAAGGCCTCCTCGAGGTCCTTCTAGCGGCTGGGCGCGGCTCTGGTGAGGTGGAGGAGTGGTGCTGGATCAAAGGCGAGCTCGGGGCCTCTATTTATAGCCGGCCCAAGGCGGTTGCCGAGAACGGGATTTCTCCGACGAGTAATTACGGCAAGGTGGTGGTCGAGCTGACGGCTTAGGTGACTGGGCAGCTGCGGATTGGTCCACAGGCTCCATTCAACAGCTAAGTTTGATCGGATTTGGCCTGCTCCCATGGCTTCGATGGAACGGAGCTCACGGGCTCGTCGGCGGCAGAGAGCGCGCTCTGCGCCTCTCAGGCCATGGCGACGGTTTTGCAGCACGTACAAAGAAGAGGACGGCCACGCGGAGGCTCCTGCTGGTGTGGGCGGTGCTGGACGGCGCCGTACTGCAGTGCTGGCCCCTGCTGGCCGCCACGGGCGGTTCTGCCACCGTGGGAGGCGCCGGAGTTGACATGACATGTTGGCACCGATGCTCGCGACCGGCCAAACAACCATGCGGCGCACTGGATAAGGAGTGGGAACAGGGAGAAAGAGGCCAGGGCGAGCACGGCGAGATTGACGCCAAGCTCTGAAGAAAACAACACTGACGACTGAAGCTTAACACTGAAACTCTGAATTTGAACAGAACAAAGGCACACCAAATGCTCGATTTAAATGTTTGGCACACGTGGTAAATTTTTCTTGAGCTGAAACTTGGTGGGATGGCCTCTTGATGAATCCAGAGACTGCCTGAATTTCTTCAGAATTTTTGGAAAAGAAAAAGAATGAATTTCACCAAAAATGGCAAATCTGGTCCAAACTTGCAGCAAGAAAATTTTGAAAATTATGAACTGTGGACTAGCAGATCTTGATGGATCTAGGTTGAGGGCGCTAAGGACTAGCCATGAGAATTTATTTGGAACCAAAACTCAAAGGAAATCTAGTAGTTCCTTTGTAAATCACTAAGGTCCAAATAAATGGTAGAAAAAGATTTTGAGGTTAAAACAAATAGAAATAAAATCCAGGAGAAGTTGAACCTTGCTGGACTTGATGCTTGACTTGACCCAAAGTAGGGAGGTGGGTTTTGGAAGAAAGTTTTCTACATAGGCCATGGCAAGAGACTACTTTTCAATAGGGAAGGAAAAAATCCAAAAATTATAGGAATTCTTTTTAGTAAAAGGATTTGAAAGGTCCACTCAAAAGTATTTGTGTTGAGCCAACACAAGATGAAAAATCTTCAAGACCAACAATCAAGGTTGGGAAGAACCCATAAAAAAATTTGTCTTAAAAGAAATTTTTTGAGAAGGGGAGTCTTTAAAAAATATATTTTTAAATAACCTCCTTCCAATTAATTAAAGAATTTTACAAAAACCAAATCAAAATTTTTGGAGTGTTATGACACCTACCCCCTTAGGAAAAATCTCGTCCCCGAGATTTCAACTGATCCTCAGATAGGTGTGGGTACTCTGTCCGAAGAAAATCCTCTCTTTCCCATGTTGCTTCATCCTTGGTGTGATTGCTCCACTGAACCTTGAAAAACTTAATTGTTTTCTGGCGGGTCCTCCTTTCGGACTCCTCCGATATTTTTATTGGATGTTCCGTGTAGGTGAGGTCTGGTTGTACGTCAATGCTCTCATGATATACATGCTTCTCTGGGTTTCTTACACATTTCCTCAACTGTGAGACGTGGAACACGTCGTGGACGTCTGACAGTTTCTTGGGTAGGTCTAGCTGGTAGGCTACCGTGTCTCTTCGTGCAATCACACAGAAGGGTCCAATAAACCGTGGTGCTAGCTTTCCTTTAACTTTGAATCGTTGCAAGCCCCTCATAGGAGATACTCGTAGATACACATATTCACCGGGTTCAAGGATTACTTCACGATGTTTTTGATCGTAATAACTCTTTTGTCGGCTCTGGGCTGTCTTAAGTCGATCCCTGATTAGTCTAACTTTCTCCTCAGCTTCCTTGAGCATGTCTGGGCCGAAGATACGACTGTCTCCTGTTTCTGACCAATTTAATGGGGTACGGCATCTTCGCCCGTACAAGGCTTCAAAAGGTGCCATTTGTAGACTGGCTTGGTAACTGTTGTTGTATGCGAACTCGGCATACCGAAAGCTTTCTTCACAACTGGTTCCATAGGTGAGAACACATGCTCTTAGCATGTCCTCTAGAATTTGGTTCACACGTTCAGTTTGTCCTCCAGTCTGGGGGTGGTATGCTGTATTGAATACTAGTTGAGTTCCCAGAGCTTGTTGTAAATGATCCCAAAATCTAGAGACGAATTCAGTGCCTCTGTTGGATATTATAGTCTTTGGAATTCCATGCAGACAAACTATACGGGAGAGATAAAGTTTGGCAAGATTCTGAGTGGTGTGTGTTGTCTTTACTGGGATGAAATGTGCCACCTTAGTTAATCTATATGTGATGACCCATATGGCATCATTTCCGTGTCGTGACAGAGGCAGTCCGACAATAAAATCCATTCCAATTTTGTCCCATTTCCACTCAGGTATCCTGTTTGGTTGTAATAGTCCTGCTCGTTTTTGGTGCTCGGCTTTAAAGCGCTGACATGAATCACAACATGCAACGAATGTGGCTATATCCCTCTTCATACCGTGCCACCAAAATTTTTCCTGAATGTCCTTGTACATTTTGGTTCCTCCAGGGTGGATTGAATATGGAGCGGTGTGGCCTTCGGCTAGAATTTGCTGTTTGAGGTCCTCTATATTTGGTACTCAATGTCTTTCTCCGTACCATAATATTCCCTTATCGTCTATGACGAATTCTGAAGCCTTGCCCAACCTCACTTTTCTTTTTATGCCTTCGATGCTGGGCTGTCCATGCTGAGCCTTCTTAATCTGTTCCATTAGGGTGGGCTGTATTTCCAAATTTGACACATTGCCTTCAGTGACCATCACGAAGTTGAGTTTGGCGAACTCCTGCTGAAATTCAGGTCTCAAGTTCTGTAGACTGTTGCCGCTTCGAGCTGGGGTTTCGACTAAGAGCATCTGCCACTACATTCGCCTTTCCTGGATGGTAGTGAATGCCCACATCATAATCTTTCACTAATTCCAACCAGTGCCGTTGTCGTAAATTGAGTTCGGGTTGTGTGAAAATATATTTGAGGATTTTATGGTCCGTATATATTTCACAACGATTCCCAAGCAAAAAGTGCCTCCACTCTTTGAGTGCATGAATGACTGCTGCCAACTCCAAGTCATGAGTAGGATAATTTTCTTCATGCTTTCGTAGTTGCCTGGAAGCGTATGCGACTACTTTGCCTTCTTGCATTAATACGCATCCGAGGCCCTTCCGGGATGCGTCACAATACACTTCAATACTTTTGTGTATGTTTGGTACAACCAATACTGGTGTTGTTGTTAATTTCCTTTTGAGTTCTTGGAAACTTTTCTCGCAAGCTTCAGTCCATGTAAATTTCTTATCCTTCTTGAGTAACTGTGTCATTGGTTTTGCTATGGTGGAGAACACTTCAATAAACCTCCGGTAATATCCTGCCATTCCCAGGAAACTTCGTACATCTGTTACGTTGGCTGGTGGTTTCAGCCTGGCACGGCCTTGACTTTTTCTGGGTCCACGGCAACACCTTCTTGGGTCAATACGTGGCCTAGAAAACCAACCTGTCTTAACCAAAATTCACATTTGCTGAATTTGGTGTATAATTGATGTTTCCTTAATTCTCCCAGTACAATTCTGAGATGTTCAGCATGTTCTTCGGTTGTCTTAGAGTATACCAGAATATCATCAATGAACACCACAACAAATTTGTCTATAAATTTCATAAACACTTTGTTCATGAGGTGGACAAAATATGCGAGGCGTTTATGGTCCAAAGCGGCATTCGTAAATTCATATAATCCGTATCTGGAGGTGAATGCTGTCTTAGGGATATCTTCTGTCCGTACCTTTAATTAATGATACCCCGACCTTAAATCAATTTTTGAGAAAACCTTGGCTTGTGCGAGCTGGTCAAATAAGTCATTTATCCGTGGCATCGGATATTTGTTTTTAATGGTGACCATGTTGAGTGCTCGATAGTCTATACATAATCTCAGTGTCCCATCCTTTTTCTTGGCAAATAATACTGGTGAACCCCAAGGTGAGGAGCTGGCCCATATAAATCCTTTGTCCAGTAATTCTTTTATTTTCTTCTTTAATTCTACCAACTTGGAGGGTGCCATTCTATAGGGTTTCTTGTAAATGGGGGCGGTTCCAGGTGCTAGTTCAATGATGAACTCTATTTCCCGGTCTAGTGGCATGCCTGGTAGTTCTTCGGGAAATATGTCAGGGAACTCACACACCACTGGAACTTTTCTTAACTCTGAAATGTCCACCTTGTTCAACCTTGGTTGCCGTGATATTGGTCTTTCTTAAGCTGCAATTTTTATCATCTTCCCGTGATGATGAGTAAGAATTACGATTCGATTGAAGCGATCGATAAATCCCTTGTTGGTGGTTAACCAGTCCATTCCTAGGATAACATCCAGTCCCTTATTTTCCAATACAATGAGGTTTGCACGAAACTTTAGTCCTCAATCTCAATAACCACACCTTGGCAGTAACTCCGAGTGATTTTCTTAATCCGGGGACTTGATGGTCATGGATTTTTCCAGGAAGCATCGAAAATCATGTTGCAAAGCAAATTTCTTTGAAATGAACGAGTGAGAAGCTCCAGAATCAAACAAAACCGTGGCAGGTATTGTGTTGACAGGGAACATACCGAGTACGATATCCGGGGCATTCTGTGCTTCCTCCTTGGTCACATGGTTCAAGTGATCCTTCTTGTGATTGTTATTGGGGTTGAAATTGTTACGCTTGGGTGTTGAACTATTTCCACTGTTGTTCGGCTTGGGGTCCGAGTTTCTTGGCTTTGGGCACTGTTTGGCATAGTGTCCTTCCTCTCCACAAGCGTAGCAAGTAACACCTGTGTGATATTTAAAATCCTTGTCTCTTGCATGAATTTTTTGTTTGGGCGTGGAACAATGGTTGTGGATTTGTTCGCTCCAATTTTTCTGAAAATCAGTCTTGTTCCGGTTATTGCGAGCATGAGTAGTCTTGTCGCTTCTGCGCTTGCAAAAATCCTCCAAGCTGTGGTGCTCATTTTCCAATGTAATAGCTTTGTCCACAAGTGTTTTGAAATCCGTAAAGGTGTGTACGACCAGCTGTCATTTAAGTGCTGGTGCCAGACCGTCCAGAAATTTTTCCATCTTTTTATTTTGAGTCATGTGCTCTTCGTTGGCATAACGAGATAATTGAGTAAACTGACTATTGTACTCAGTCACTGTCATGCTTCTCTGCTTGAGGTCATCAAACTCCCTTTTCTTGATCCTCATAGTGCTTCTGGGAATGTGCGCCCCATGAAAACCTTCTTTAAATTCTTCCCAGGTGATGTTATTTTCATTGGGGTGCATGTGTAGGAAATTTCGCACCATGATGCAGCTGCTCCGGTGCGGTAGTGAGGTGCATAAAGTACCTTCTCACGGCCCGAACATTGTGCAATAATTAACTTCCTTTCAATGTCTTGAAGCCAATCATTGGCCTCAAGAGTTCTATTAGTGTAAGAGAACGTTGGGGGATGTGTCTTTTGTAGTTCAGACAATTTGGAATGCTACTGATATGGTTCACGGTGATTTCCCATATTGATAACATGGTTCATCATTTCTTGATGCTGCTACTGGCTTTGCTCATAAAGGCGGCATACTTGAGAAAATGTCGCTTCACCGCCTTTGCCGACTTGACCGCCTTCGTGTGAAATTGTTACTTGTCTGGGTACCATAATTTTCTTCCGGCGGACTTGGCATGGATCGAGTCCAGGGACGAGGCATTTTCCATCTGGGGTATTTTTGCAGAACTCATGAGAAAAACCGAGTGGCAAAAATAAATAATTTTGCAAAGGCGGAATTTTTTTTTCTAAAAAGAAACTCCAAGATTTTTCAAGAAAATACTTGATTGCGCATGTAACATCCCAAATTTTCAATTTGGCATGTTATACATAGGTCATCCATGCATATCATATTTTATTGTCTTTTGTTTGCAATCCTCGAAATCCTAAGCAACTCAAGGACCCTCGGAGAGAGTTGGGGATTTTTTCGATTTTCATATTTGATTTTTATCAAGTAGTGAAGACGAGGATTTTTGGTTTTAATTATTTTTCTCTCCGGAAAATATTTCATTTTTAAATAATAAATGAGGGGAGATAATATGACTTCTCCAAAATAATAGAAATATCGGAGGAAAAATGTTAAAATCATTATTTGGTTTTTATTTGATTTATTTAGGAATTTTATTCGCCCTAGAAAAATTTGCATGTTTTAAAAAATGCATTTTAGGGGCCAAGAAAAGTTCATCCAGTTTTAAATATTCCAGTTAGATGGAGAAAACTTATTTTGGAATTTTTAGATTTTTATTTATTTTTTTTCTAGGTTTTTTTTCTGTAGGCGGAACGTTTAAAAAAAAAGAGGACCTTGGCCGGGCGAAGCTCACCGAGCCAGCCGGCCCGGCCAGCGCCACCGCCTCCCCGGTCATGCCGCCGGGACTCGAAGAGTCCGGATCGCCGCCGCCTCCCGCCCGACCCCCTCCCAAGTCGGAGCCGCCGCCTCTTCCCCCCTTTAAATACCACCCCGAGGCCCCTGTGGAGCCCCGGTCGTCGCCACCGCCGCCCCTCGCCCGTCGCGCGCACAGCCGAGCCCCGCCGCCCGCCGCCGCCTCGCCGAAACCCCGCCGCCCTCGCCGAGCCGCGCCGCCCGCCTCGCCGGACGACCTCGCCGGAGGTAGCCGCCCCACCGCCCGGTTTTTTAAAAGAAAAAACCCCTACGGTTTTTTTAGAAAAAACCCTAGTTCGTTTTTTTATTTAGATCGGTTTTATTCTCCGGTTTATTTGTTTAGCGAGCGTTCGCTCGTTCGTTCGTTCTAATGAACGTGTTTGTCGTTTAGTTTCTGCTACTGAACGTTCGTTCGTTTAGCCGTTCGTCGTTTTCTTTTTATCGGTTTTGTTTCGCGATTTTTCCGATTGCGATTTCTGATCCGATGTTCGAACTAGTATAACTTTTCGCTCGTTTATCGGAATCAGGCGATTCAAGCGCCTGGAGTTTCATCTCAAAACCCTCTTTCCGAATAGCCAACTCAAACAAGTTTTTGCCTCTGTAAAATTTGACCCTAGTTCAGATTAGTAAACGGATCTTATTTCTTTCGCCGTTTGAGTTTCGTTGCTCCGTTTGGTTTGATTCTTCTTGTGAACCGGAGTTCTTAAGTTGAACTCTCCGGTCAACCTCTTTCAGTTGAAGTTTCGTTTGTGCATCTTTGCTTGTTGCTTATGTATGCTGTTGTTTGTTTGTGATAGAATTCCCGGAGTGCGAAGCGTGTTACTACGAGTCTCTAGGATTCCCGGATCGTCAGCAAGGCAAGTAACACTTTGATCATACTCTTTTCATACCCAGTTTTTATGCATTAGTTTCAACCCTCACACATTGCATGGTCAGGATGTAATTAATTTGTGGGTTGGGAGGTAGATGATGAGGTAGGAACCTATTGTCCTGCATTCAAACCTTGGGAGTTACTTCTATGTGTTGCTTATATTGCCATGCTATGCTCGTAGACGTGGATTGGGTTTGAGTGTATTCCATGACAGATGTGAGATTGTTAACTAATGGCTAACTTAAGGTGGCAACTTTAATACACATCTGGGTGGATTGAGGCACCTGGGGAACCCACTGTTGTCTGTTTTGTTTTGGAAATCCTGGGGTATCCGTGTGATCTTCCTATGGACCGCCACCCAGGCTCAAAGGGAACTGAGATTATTCATGCTAGAAACTTCCGTGTGCAGCCACAAGCTATTATGGGCTCTAGCATAGTTGAGTAAGTTACGTGAAGCTCTTGAAGAGGTAGATCAATAGGTAGTGGGTTTTGTAGGTTTGGTATGGTCTACCCGAGTAGAGAGTTAATGTTTACGAAAGACTGTGTCTCGGTCATCCGTTTCTCAAACACCATGCAAGGCGAGAAATCAACAGAGGCGATCGAGTCTTGTGGGGAAAAGTCATAAACCTCTGCAGAGTGTACAATCTAATCATGGTTAGCCGTGTCCCCGGTTATGGACAATTCTGAGTATCTAGTACTTGAGTATTCACATGTATCTCATCACTCTAAATTAATATTGTTGGGATGTTAACTATTTTAATTAGATTGAGTTGGGGTTATACCTTCTCAATGATGTATCAACCACCATGATAGTTAAATTAAAATTTATTCCTTTGTTGTAGGGAAAAATTGGCTTTCCGCAAAACTGTAACCGTAGAGCTTTCCACCAGCCAAATATGCATGTAGTGGTAGCATTATTCTGTTATGGCTCTATTGTGTTACATTGTCGGCATATTCCATGTGCTGACCCGTTCTCGGGCTGCAACGTATTATGTTGCAGACTTTTCAGACGAAGAGTAAGGTTCGATAGGTCGTTGCCGTGCAGCTCAGCTATGCCGTTGGAGTTGATGGACTCACTTTATCTTCAAAGCCTTCCGTTGTTATCATATTAGATGGCCTTAAGCCATATTATTGTAACAAGTTCTCTTTTGAGACATTTGACGTAATAAGTGTGTGATTGCTACTCTGTTATAAATCCTTCTATTACTGTGTGTGTCAGAATTACCGATCCAGGGATGACACGGAAGCCCAGAGACTTGACCATCTGAGGTCGGGTCGCTACAAGATGGTATTAGAGCACACGTTGAGTGTAGGACACGACCACTAAGATAAAACCATAGGTCACTCTTCTCTACTCATTTCTGACTCCTCTCCATTTTTCCACTCTTTAGGATGACGGAGATGAAGAACAAGTTTGCACAACCGGATGAAGACACACCTTTTGGACGCCACTTCAAGGAAGTCACTAGGTACCTGAATATTGGAATACCAAGCTTCATCGGGACGTACAACGCCACTTTACCAGAAGAAGAACGCTGGATGATTCAAGTACAAGTTCTAGGAAGGACGTTCTCGCCAACTTCCAAGCCCATAGAGTTTTCTTTTGAAGCACCTACCTGGAGCCTTGGCAAGAGTATGGCAGCTCACATTACCATGGGACGCATTGGAGAAGTCTACAACCGAGAGCTTAAAGACACCATATATCAAATATGTGGGCACTGAGACGAGCAATGGGAAGTAATCAGCACCAAGAAGGATAGATCCATTGCAGCTTACATCCAGGAGCTAAACCAGCACATTCGGCGTCAGGAGAACCAGATGTGCGCAGACATGATGGAGATGAAGAAGGCGAAAACTAGGATCATCGAGCTGGAGGAAGAACTCAAGTTTACACGCGATGGATATGAGGAAGAAATCAAGACCCTACTGGAGAAGAATGACGACCTAGTCAAGAAGATCGGAGTCTTCACAGGAGGACCAAAGACCGGAAGAAGAGGAAGAAGATCCCACTTGTCCGGACAACTACATCATCATCGCATTTACACCGACTGATCCATGTTATGATGACTACGAAGACGAAGCTGGAGCAGACATCATGGAGTCTTCCAGCGATCAAAATTTCTAGATGACCACCATATAATAGTAGTATTCCCCCATGTAATTAGTAGTAATTGAGCACTTATGCGATAGTCTTAGACTGTTTTGTATGCCCTTGCTTGATTGATTGAATGAATGTGTGTGTTTGCCTCATATGCATATGGGTAGTGTTTCTCCCCTAGATCTTTTTCTATTCTAATCTCTTCCATCTAAAACCCTCGGATGCCTCAGGGCGTGACCCAGGTTTTGTTTTCCCACCGGAGCTCACCCAGTTGATCCAGCAGTAGAATTCCTTGATGCAATTGCTAGCTCAGAACCAGGGCAACAAAAACAACAACAATGCCAACAACAACCCGCCGCCAGTGGACAATTTAACCCGTTTCCTGAGGCTACAACCGCCGGTGTTTTCCAAAGAGCACCGAGCCAGTAGTTGCTGATGATTGGCTACGCCGTATTGGAAGGGAGTTAACCACCGCAGGATGCATGGATGATGAAAGGGTGCGCTTTGCCGCACATCAATTGGATGGACCAGCAGCCGCATGGTGGGAGAATTACACGACTACTTTTCCTATAGCCAATGTCACTTGGGACCAGTTCCAACAAGCTGCGACGGCCCATGTCTCAACCGGAGCCATGCAGATAAAGAAGCGTGAGTTTCGCAACTTATGCCAGGGGAACCGTCTTTGTGGCCCAAAGACGTGGATGAGTTTAGCAAGTTATCATGCTATGCCCGATGATGTGGCGGAGATGCCGCGAAGCGGGATAAGTTTATGGAAGGGCTGAATGATGAGATGAGTATGCAGTTGATGGTGGCAACTTTCAACAACTACCAGAGTTGGTAGATAAGGCCCTAATGATTGAAGGAAAGCAACAGCAGATTGAGAGCCGTAAGAGGAAGTATGGACAAGGGAAGTATAACTCAGGAGCTCACGGAAGCCTCGCAACCCCGAACTCGTGATGACTTGTTCATAACCATGGAGGTCATAACCATACTGGAGGAGGATCGCATAATCAAAATGGTGCGAAGAACGGGAATGGGAATGGAGTTAACAATAATCAGAATCGCTCTAACCCAGCTACACCCGCCAAGAGGGACTTAAGCCAAGTTATTTGCTTTAAGTGCGGAAAGACAGGGCACTATGCCAATGACTGCCCTGAAGGAAAGAATGGAAACGAAAATGGAAGCGCTGGGAAGAAGCCCAATCCATTCAACAAAGGACAAGTGAACCACGTTAACGTGGAGGAAGTTGAAGAGCAGCCAGACGCGGTAATAGGTATGTTTTTGGTTTAGTCATTTACCGCTCTTGTTCTTTTCGATACTGGTGCATCGCATTCATATATATCAAGGGGATTTGTGGAAAAGTTTAAGTTACCAACCCAAACCCTTAGGACCCCTCTTCTAGTGAGCTACTTTGGAGCAGAGTACATGGCTAGCAGATGGTGCACCAGATACCCCTAATCATTGGCACGCATGTTTTTCCGTCGACCTAATTATCTTGGAGTCGCAAGGATTGGATGTGATATTAGGTATGGACTGGATGTCAAAGTATGGAGGAAGTATTGGTGTGCTAGCAAGTCAATTTATCTTACCACCCCAGAGGGAAAAAGGATTAAGTATGTACCTAGGCATGTGCCTAGGAGGAGCCAAGTGAATGCCCTCACGGGAGTTGTACAGGAGGAAGTACCTGTAGTAAAGGATTATCCGGATGTTTTCCCAGAGGAGTTACCAGGCATGCCACCGGATCGAGACATCGAGTTTCTGATAGAGCTATTGCCAGGTACATGTCCAATATCCAAGAGACCCTATCGGATGCCCGCAAATGATCTGGAGGAAATTAAGAAGCAGATCAAGGAGCTATTGGAGAAAGGCTACATTCGTATAAGTTCATCACCTTGGGGAGCCCCAGTACTTTTGGTGGGGAAGAAGGATAAATCCCTGAGGATGGTTGTTGATTATCGAGCTCTGAATGAACTAACGATAAAGAACAAGTATCCCTTACCAATGATTAATGATCTGTTTGATCAGTTGCAAGGAGCTAAGGTGTTTTCGAAGATTGATCTATGATCAGGATACCATCGATTGAAGATCCGAGAAGGATATACCAAAGACAACATTTACCACACGGTATGGATTATATGAGTATACGGTCATGTCATTTGGATGACTAACGCCACCTATTTCATGAGTATGATGAACAAGGTGTTCATGGAGTATTTGGACAAGTTTGTTGTGGTGTTTATTGATGATATTATGGTATACTCGAAGAACGAAGAGGAGCACGCAGAACACTTGCGTTTGGTTCTCGAGAAACTCAGGGAACACCAGTTATACGCCAAATTCAGCAAGTGCGAGTTTTGGTTGAAGGAAGTTGGATTTCTTGGGCATGTTATATCGGAGAGGGTATAACGGTAGATCGATGAAGGTTGATCGATCCTTGAATGGTTGGCACCCACTTCAGTTGGCGAGATCCGCAGTTTCCTTGGACTGGCAGGATATTATCGGAGATTCATTGAGAATTTTTCCAAGATTGCTAAGCCAATGACTGAATTGCTAAAGAAGGATACTAAGTTCAAATGGACAGAGGATTGCGAGACAAGCTTTCAGGAGTTGAAGAAACGGTTGAATACAGCCCGAGTGCTGACATTGCCAGATATACATAATGAGTTTCAAGTGTATTGTGACGCCTCTCGCTTGGGACTTGGATGTGTTCTTATGCAGGACGGAAAAGTTGTTTCGTATGCCTCATGACAACTGAAGCCACATGAGTTGAACTATGCCACACATGATTTGGAGTTAGCAGCTGTAGTACATGCGTTGAAGACACAGAGACATTATCTTATTGGAAACCGTTGTGATGTGTACACGGATCATAAGAGTTTGAAGTACATTTTCACACGAAGGAGTTAAACCTCAGACAGAGGAGATGGCTGGAACTTATAAAGGATTACGACATGAAGCTACACTATCATCCAGGAAAGGCCAATGTCGTAGCAGACGCTTTGAGCCGGAAGAGCTATGCTAATATCCTTGAAAGCAAAGGATTTCCAAAGGAGTTAGCTGCGGAGATCATGGAACTTCGATTGGAGATTGTTCCAAGAGGTTTTCTTGTAACAATGGAGGTTTAGTCGACGTTGTTGAACAAGATTCGATAAGCTCAGAAGGAGGACAAAGGGATTGCTGAGATAAGAGAGAAGATCGGCGAAAGAAAAGCCAAAGGTTTTCGCGAGGATGAGCACGATACCTTGTGGTTTGAGGACCGAATTTATGTGCCCAACAATTTGGAGATCAGGAAGTTAATACTTCAGGAGGCCCATGACTCACCATACTCGATTCACCCCGGAAACACCAAGATGTATTTGGACTTGAAGGAACGTTTCTGGTGGACTGGTATGAAGAAGGATATTGCCGAGTATGTAGTCGTATGTGATGTATGTCAGAGAGTGAAGGCAGAGCATCAGAAGCCAGCAGGACTGTTACAGCCTATGCCAATACCCGAATGGAAGTGGGACAAACTTGGCATGGACTTTATTACCGGATTACCCAGAACCAAGGCAGGATATGATTCAATATGGGTAGTTGTGGATCGTTTGACCAAAGTAGCCCATTTCATCCCAAAGGAAAACAACCTATACAAGTGCAAAGTTGGCCAAGATATATATGACCAGGATCGTATGTTTGCATGGAGTTCCGAGGAGCATCGTATCAGATAGAGGAACGCAGTTTACTTCAAAGTTTTGGCATCAGCTACACCAGACTTTGGGTACCAGATTGGAGTTCAGTACCGCGTCCCACCCGCAGACGGATGGACAGACAGAGAGAGTCAATCAGATTCTGGAGGACATGTTGAGAGCATGTGCGCTACATTATGGATCTAGTTGGGATGACAATTTGCCCTACACAGAGTTCTCATACAACAATAGCTACCAGGCCAGTTTGAAGATGGCACCGTTCGAAGCTCTGTATGGACGCAGATGTAGAACACCATTGATGTGGGATGAGGTTGGAGATCGTCAGTTGTTTGGACCAGATTTAATCAAGGAATCAGAGGAGAAGGTTAAATTGATCAGAGCCAGACTAAAGATTGCTCAGTCTAGAAAGAAGAGTTACACAGATTCAAAACGCAAGGAAGTAACCTATGAAATTGGAGACAGAGCCTATCTGCGAGTATCACCCTTGAGGGAAGTGAAACGTTTTGGAGTAAAGGGAAAGTTAGCCCCAAGATTTGTAGGACCGTATCGTGTTTTGGAACGGATGGGAGAAGTTGCCTACAAGCTGGAGTTACACGAAGGATTGTGAGGAGTTCACGATGTGTTTCACGTATCACACGGTGAAGAAGTGCCATCTTTGAGATGGCCGATATACCGTTAAATGATCTGATGCCCTTGGAGGCGATTCATTTGGATAGTAATCTGACCTATGAGGAGAAGCCAATAAAGATTCTTGATTTCGACAATGAGTCACTCGCTAACAAGGTTATCAAGTTTTGCAAAGTTCGATTGGAGCCACCATACCGAGGAGGAAGCCACCTGGGAGCGAGAAGAGGATATTCGCAAGGACCATCCGCACCTATTTTCTAGCCAACCTGAATCTCGAGGGCGAGATTCATCTTAAGGGGGGTAGGTTTGTAACATCCCAAATTTTCAATTTGGCATGTTATACATAGGTCATCCATGCATATCATATTTTATTGCCTTTCGTTTGCAATCCTCGAAATCCTAAGCAACTCAAGGACCTTCGGAGAGAGTTGGAGATTTTTCGATTTTCATATTTGATTTTTATCAAGTAGTGAAGACGAGGATTTTTGGTTTTAATTATTTTTCTCTCCAAAAATATTTCATTTTTAAATAATAAATGAGGGGAGATAATATGACTTCTCCGAAATAATTGAAATGTCGGAGGAAAAATGTTAAAATCATTATTTGGTTTTTATTTGATTTATTTTGGAATTTTATTCACCCTAAAAAAATGTGCATGTTTTAAAAATAGCATTTTAGGGGACAAGAAAATTTCATCCTGTTCTAAATATTCCACTTAGACGGAGAAAACTTATTTTGGAATTTTTAGATTTTTATTTATTTATTTCTAGGTTTTTTTTACATCGGTAGACGTTTAAAAAAAGGACCAGCTGATTGGGCGAAGCCAGCCGAGCCGGCCCGCCAGCGCCACCGCCTCCCCGCCGTGCCGCCGGGACCAAGAGTCCGGATCGCCGCCGCCTCCCACCGCCCCCTCCCAAGTCGGAGCCGCCACCTCTTCCACCCCCTTAAATACCACCCGGGGCCCCCGTGGAGCCCAGTCGCCTCTGCCGCCCCTCGCCCGCCCTTACAGCCGAGCCGCCGCCGCCCGCGCCCTGCCGAGCCCCGCCTGAGCCGCCTGCCTTGCCGGACGACCTCGCCGGAGGTAGCCGCCCCGCCGCCCGGTTTTTTTTGAAAGAAAAACCCTTCGGTATTTTTAGAAAAAACCCTAGTTCGTTTTTTTATTTAGATCGGTTTTATTCTCCGGTTTATTTTTTTAGCGAGCGCTCGCTCGTTCATTCGTTCTAACGAACGTGTTCGTCGTTTAGTTTCTGCTAACAAACGTTCGTTCGTTTAGCCGTTCATTGTTTTCTTTTTATCGGATTTATTCCGTGATTTTTCCGATCGCGATTTCTGATCCGATGTTCGAACTAGTATAACTTTTCGCTCTTTTATGGGAATCAGGCGATTCAAGCGCATGGAGTTTCATCTCGAATCCCTCTTTCCGAATAGCCAACTCAAACAAGTTTTTGCCTCTGTAAAATTTGACACGAGTTCAGATTAGTAAACGGATCTTGTTTCTTTCGCCGTTTGAGTTTCGTTGCTCCGTTTGGTTTGATTCTTCTTGTGAACCGGAGTTCTTAAGTTGAACTCTCCGGTCAACCTCTTTCATTTGAAGTTTCGTTTGTGCATCTTTGCTTGTTGCTTATGTATGCTGTTGTTTGTTTGCGATAGAATTCTCGGAGTGCGAAGCGTGTTACTACGAGTCTCTAGGATTCCCGGATCGTCAGCAAGGCAAGTAACACTTTGATCATACTCTTTTCATACCCAGTTTTTATGCATTAGTTTCAACCCTCACACATTGCATGGTCAGGATGTAATTAATTTGTGGGTTGGGAGGTAGATGATGAGGTAGGAACCTATTGTCCTGCATTCAAACCTTGGGAGTTACTTCTACGTGTTGCTTATATTGCCATGCTATGCTCGTAGACGTGGATTGGGTTTGAGTGTATTCCATGACAGATGTGAGATTGTTAATTAATGGTTAACTTAAGGTGGCAACTTTAATACATATCTTGGTGGATTGAGGCACCTGGGGAACCCAGTGTTGTCTGTTTTGTTTTGGAAATCCCGGGGTATCCGTGTGATCTTCCTATGGACCGCCACCCAGGCTCAAAGGGCACTGAGATTATTCATCCTAGAAACTTCCGTGTGCAGCCACAAGCTATTATGGGCTCTAGCATAGTTGAGTAAGTTACGTGAAGCTCTTGAAGAGGTAGATCAGCGGTGTAGTGGGTTTTGTAGGTTTGGTATGGTCTACCGGAGTAGAGAGTTAATGTTTACGAAAGGCGTGTCTCGGTCATCCGTTTCTCAAACACCATGCGGTCACGAGAAATCAACGGAGGCGATCAAGTCTTGTGGGGAAAAGTCATAAACCTCTACAGAGTGTACAATCTACTCATGGTTAGCCGTGTCCCCGGTTATGGACAATTCTGAGTATCTAGTACTTGAGTATTCACATGTATCTCATCACTCTAAATTAATATTGCTGGGATGTTAACTATTTTAATTGGTATTGAGTTGGGGTTATACTTTCTCAATGATGTTTCAACCACCATGATAGTTAAGTTAAAATTTATTCCTTTGTTGTAGGGAAAATTGGCTTTCCATAAAGCGTAATCAGTAGAGCTTTCCACCAGCCAAATATGCATGTAGTGGTAGCATTATTCTGCTATTGCTCTATTGTGTTACATTGCCGGCATATTCCATGTGCTGACCCGTTCTCGGGCTGCAACGTATTATGTTGTAGACTTTTCAGACGAGGAGTAAGGTTCGATAGGTCGTTGCCGTGTAGCTCAGCTATGCCGTTGGAGTTGATGGACTCACTTTATCTTCCAAGCCTTCCGCTGTTATCGTATTAGATGGCCTTAAGCCATATTATTGTAATAAGTTCTCTTTTGAGACATTCGATGTAATAAGCGTGTGATTGCTACTCATATAAATCCTTGAGTAATCGTGTGTGTCAGCATTACCGATCCAGGGATGACACGGAAGCACAGAGACTTGACCATCTGAGGTCGGGTCGCTACAACGCATGGAGAAGGACCGCTCAGTACATATCTTACACGCAAGCCGTAATTATACAATACATCACTCAGGATGTGCATACACATTCCTGACATGTTATTTAGGCTAGTGCACTTCTCCGAGTTCCTACAAGATGCGCACACAAACTACTTCTCACCAAACCTATATACATATAAACATATCATACAAGCTGGTACATCGCATGGCTGCTAGGCGTACTCAGTCAGAGATGGTAAAAATTTCCCTCGGCCTGCCGAGGGTAAGACCAAGTGATGCTGGAGACTCAACCTCCTCCTCACTAATAGGCTCCAGGCGCAAAGTACTGGGTTGAGGAGCTGGTGCGGGTGCGGCAGGTGGTGCAAAGATCGACCGGAGTAGGAGCAATGACTTGGTCAAACTCCTCGATTGTAGGCGGGCGGCGAGCGGTGGCTAAGATGGCAGGTGTATAGGATGCTGAGGAGGAGACGTAAGTCAGTGGTGGTGCTGTATGGAGGAGCTCCCTCTTGTTGGCGGAACAGCCCTGAACTAAGTCCATACAAGCAGCCACAAAGTCATCCACGAGGTTATCAAAAGCTGCCTCAAGAGCTTTGAGATACTCAACCAACATTTCAATAGCCTCATCTCTCTCCCCCCTAGCGCAAGCGAACGCATAGTGACATGTGTATGGCACGTGGCATGGGAGGTAGCGGTAGCGACGAGCCTTCATCAAAGGGAGGGCATCCTGGAGACGAGCTATCTCCTCACGGGCAGCCATCTGCATGGCATGCCTCTCCGTAGGCATGGCCCTTCCCACAAATCGGAAGCGGCATGACTCATAACGTCCTCCCTTGAATTGCAACGCGGCCTGGTGCATAGACACGCTGTCGCTGATCTTGTGCTGGTAGAGTGTGAACTCCGGACGAGCCGATGGCCCGATCGCGATCTTGGTGATGGAGACGAGAAGCTTTATAAACCCCTCAGGTACATTGGCGAACACCTATGACTCACAGTCGCTGCCAGCCATCTACAAAGGTAGACAAAAATTCCGAATAGTCAAATCATAAATTTACTACATTTGCAAAATGTTAAAATAGCACTTATTACGAAAATAACCGATTAGCGGTCGCACCTAGTGGCTTCCTACAGTCAGCCTGGCTCTGATACCAAGGTTGTCAGGATCGGTTTTCCAATAAAACATTAATTAAAAAACCGACCATTATATCAGACCATTATAGAGAATCCTCCTTAATGGTACACAAATCCTTGATACAGAAATCCAGAAGTACTAAATATTATACTAGGTTGAGCTGAGGCTGCTCAACAATTTATTACAAGCATGCCGATATTATACATAAAGGCGGATATGATACAAAGGGTATGGTGGCATAACTACTAACTCGTAATAAAAGTGGTGGTGGATATGTCACAGTGAAGTGGGTGACATGACTCCAAAATCTTACAGCTCATCAAGCGCCGGAGTGAGGCTCGATGATTTTATTAGGGTAGCGGAAGCATATATAATACAAGTGACCAACTACAGGATTGCACGGGACTGACTGGGATTCCTCTAGGCGTCGGACTCGCTATCGTGCTCTTCATCCATAAGATCGCCTTCGTCAACATCTGGCCAAATCAACAAGCCAGGTGAGTACTTTGAATGTACTCGCAAGACAGTTTGGACATAAGATATAACAAATGCAAACATGATGCACATGAGCAGACTAGTAATGCGCACTCAGATAATAAATTTGCACTGCATGTTAAAGAAAAAGGAAGTCAGGCGGTACTCCTCCCGAAATCCCAATAAAATAACTGAAGACCGATCGGGTGTTTGAAGAGACGCCTCGAAAGGTAAAAATAAATTAACATGTCGTAGTAGGGCGTCAGGGCGACACCACATAAAGGGCTTATATTAAAACATAAATGACAGTACGTGCCACAGTCGGACGTCTAAGCGACATCTCGAAAAGGGCTTATAATGAAAGTAAATAACAAGGATGCCATAGTCGGACGTCTGAGCGACATCACATAAAGGGCTTATATCAAAAGTGAATAACAAGAATGCCACAGTCGGACTTCTGAGCGACATCACATAAAGGGCTTATATCAAAAGTAAATAACAAGAATGCCACAGTCGGACGTCTGAGCGACATCACATAAATGGCTTATATCAAAAGTAAATAACAATAATGCCACAGTCGAACGTCTGAGCGACATCACATAAAGGGCTTATATATCATCATTCGAATTCAAGTAGCTCACGAAGGTAACATCATTCCACGGAAATACTCGGTACATGACAATAAACTGGTTAGTCCATCCACAGGAATAACATTCAGCCGGGTTTACCACTCTCAGTTTCATGCTTATTCTCCGGAGACTGACATTGAGCCGATAATCGAGATTGACACCGAGACCGACATCGACCTTTGAGATGTTGTTCAAGTCCTTGACCATGGACATGGTTACTCGAATGGTTTTGACTCTGCAGAGTTTGTACTCTTTAACCACAGCCAACGGATTTCAGTAGTCACAAAGGACTAGTTCCATTTACGGTATTTTAGGAGAAACACATCTAACTAGTACACACCCATTGCACATTCTGCTGCTAGGAATCACCCTAGGCAACGTTCAAGAAAAACTCTAAGACGGGGAGGCTACAACCTCGAATAGCATGGGATCAAATTTATATCGCACGCTCTAAGGGGTGCCCCCCACTCGGTCCCAACCGGAAGCACCCATGCCCCCTGGACGGATGACGGGCTTTAATCCAGGGCCATGGAACCCTCATCACGGCCCCTCTATTTGGTGTGTACAAGGAAAGATGTTTGCAACTGACTAAAGTGCATTCTTTGCAGAAGACATGTGGCGGCACAAAAAGGGGACGAACGGGAACAGACTTGGTCCACGTTAATACTGGAGTTAAGCGGTTGACATAAAACTGGCATGCTTCAACAATACCATCTTGCAACCTATCATGCCACCACATGATCAGGTTATCTCACCATCATATGAACACATAAAATTTGAAGCTCACTTGCGACTTGCTTTGCATGAAATATAACATTCACAAATGCTTATATAAACATGTCATGAGAAAACCACTCAAGCAATCATGAAAAACACTCATCATATCAAAGGTTCAAACATGCTTGCCTGGTTCGGAGTAGTCGGAGTCTAGCTCGGCGAAGTTTGCGGCTCCGTCACCTCCTTCGGTATCTACATTATAAAAGAAATCGGATACTAACGTAAATACCGTGAGTGCATAAAAATTGTTCCAAATATTATTTTAAATAAATATGATAAAAAACTAGATAGAAAATCAAAGATGACAGAAAAAGAATCAACTCAAAATCATCTTCTGTTTAAAAGTTATTAAGACTTTAGTCCAGGGACTAATCTGTGATGAAACAGAAACTTTCCAGGGGCTAGTTTAAAAAAGCAGAAAATGTTTTGCTTAGAAATACGCCGACCCAAAGGGAAAACAGTCTTCGCCCGAAGGCGCTTTCAGAAAACATTTCGAATAAAAGAGGAGAGGCTGACGAGGGGGTCCCGCATGTCAGGTTTAAAATCTCACCGTCGACCGAAGCAAACGATGATCGCCGGCGACGATCGACGGCGATCCAGAGGAGGGCAAGGGTATGGTTGCACTCACAGGACAATTCCGCATCGGTGGGTAGTGGACTTGGTCGTCGACGGGCACCACACCGACGACGGCTTCCACTCCGGCGGACGGCGGTTCGGTCGAGGATGGATCCCTCCGAAGAGAGCTACAAATGCCAAATCGGAGCGCTGGTTAGGGGAGTGGGTGCAATAGGAGGTTCCTCCCCAATTTTGAGCTAGAGCTATGCAAGGAATCGAGTGAATCAAGCTGGCTACCAGAGCGGGTCGTGGCGGCCGGAGTTGGGGAAGAAGGCCTCCTCGAGGTCCTTCTAGCGGCTGGGCGCGGCTCTGGTGAGGTGGAGGAGTGGTGCTGGATCGAAGGCGAGCTCGGGGCCTCTATTTATAGCCGGCCCGAGGCGGTTGCCAAGAACGGGATTTCTCCGGCGAGTAACTACGGCGAGGTGGTGGTCGAGCTGACGGCTTAGGTGACTGGGCAGCTGCGGATTGGTCCACTGGCTCCATTCAACAGCTAAGTTTGATCGGATTTGGCCTGCTCCCGTGGCTTCGTCGGAAGAGAGCTCACGGGCTCGTCGGTGGCACAGAGCGTGCTCTGTGCCTCTCAGGCCACGACGACGGTTCTGCAGCGCGTATAGAGAAGAGGACAGCCACACGCGGAGGCTCCTTGCGGTGTGGGCAGTGCTGGACGGCGCCGTACTGCAGGGCTGGGCCCTGCTGGCCACCACGGGTGGTTCTGCCACCGCGGGCGGCGCCGGAGTTGACGTGACACGTCGCCGCCGACACTCGCGAACGGCCAAACAACCATGCGGCGCACTGGATAAGGAGGGGGAACAGGGAGCAAGAGGGCAGGGTGAGCACTAGCGAGATTGACGCCAAGCTCTGAACAAAAACGACACTAACGACTGAAGCTTAACACTGAAACTCTGAATTTGAACAGGAACAGTGCACACCAAATTGCTCGATTTAAATGTTTGGCACACGTGGAAATTTTTTCTTGAGCTGAAACTTGGTGGGATAGCCTCTTGATGTATCCAGAGACTGCCTAAATTTCTTCAGAATTTTTGGAAAATGAAAAGAATGAATTTCACCAAAAATGGCAAATCTGGTCCAAACTTGCAGCAAGCAATTTTTGAAAATTATGAACTGTGGACTAGCAGATTTTGATGGATCTATGTTGAGAGCACTAAGGACTAGCCAGGGGAATTTATTTGGAACCAAAACTCGAAGGAAATCTTGTAGTTCCTTTGTAAATCACTAAGGTCCAAATAAATGGCAGAAAAAGATTTTGAGGTTAAAACAAATAGAAATAAAATCCAGGAGAAGTTGAACCTTGCTGGACTTGATGCTTGACTTGACCCAAAGCAGGGAGGTGGGTTTTGGAAGAAAGTTTTCTGCATAGGCCATGGGAAGAGAGTACTTTCGAATAGGGAAGGAAAAAATCCAAAAATTATAGGAATTCTTTTTAGTTAAAGGATTTTAAAGGTCCACTCAAAAGTATTTGTGTTGAGCCAACCCAAGATGAAAAATCTTCAAGACCAACAATCAAGGTTGGGAAGAACCCATAAAAAAATTGTCTTAAAATAAAATTTTTGAGAAGGGGAGTCTTGAAAAAAAATATGTTTAAATAACCTCCTTCCAATTAATTAAAGAATTTGACAAAAACCAAATCAAAATTTTTGGAGTGTTACACAGATAGCCAACAGATTGGAGGGGAGGCGGGCATGGAGGATGCTGCTTATTGCGCGACAACACTGCACAAGAGTAGCTGTGCATCAGCTGATCCCAGCGACACTGAGACTATAGCTGCTCGTGATGATGCTATATCTGATCTATCTGGATTGGAAGACAGACTAAAGGGCATGCTTACACATTATGAAGGTACATTAAATTGTGCAACAGCCTGGGTTTGCCCACCCTTCTTGGAAGATGGCCTCTTCTTGGACAATGTGCCATTGTAGCCGGGCTGTGTGAAGTGCTACGTGACTGAAGTAAATCCTGGATTCAATGAATTTGCCCTGAAGAATATCCTAGGGGACTTCAATGAGCAAAGGACCTTGGGAGAAACACTGTTACATCAAATCTAGTGGCCACGAAAGGAAATAGAGTTCATCGATTAGATGCCTGAAGCCCTACCAAGAGCAACCACTGTTGCCCCTCAACCGTTGACGCTCTCCTTGCCACAGCAGCTCTCGCGGGCTGATGCATCAACCTGTGATCAGCTAGCCCGACTTTGTGGCGTACAGGCCATGTCATCCTCCACCCCAAAGCAGCCAGTGGTAAGGCCAACAACTGCTGAAGACGCACCACCGGTTGAGATCTTTGGCATGAAGCGGCGGGGAAGACCCAGTGCAAAGACATGCTCAACAGAGAAACCTGGTGGAACAGACTGCTAAGTAGTCTGATCCTTCAGAACCGCCTTCTAAGTAGTCCGTTGGTCCAGAACTGACTGTCATCAGTCCGTAAGTCCGCAGTCGTGTGATCAGCATACCAATCCGTCAGCACTTCCTACTCAGCAAACCAATGCGTTGGCACGGCCTCCTCAGCACACCGACAAGTTGGCACCACCTGCGCAGAAACCCGACATAGCTTCAACCCATGGTCAGCAGTCCGGTGCCTCTGATCCTACATCCCAACAGTCCGTCACAGCAGCACCGCTAGCTAAGTGGTCCGGCATAGATAAACCATCTGCTAAGCAGTCCGTCCAAGCTACACCGTCTGCTCGGCAGTCTACCTTGCAGGCAACTAGACATTCTGCCAGAAATGCTTCAAATACCAAGAAGGAAGTGTTCAAAAAGGCTACAACCATGAGGAAGCGCAGCGGGAGAGTGAAGAGGAAAGAGAATGATTGCCTCTTACTTAAAGCACTCATAGCCCAGAACCAAATTAACAACAGCTTGTTCGTATCGGGGACTAATATTATTTCTGACGCCATGGATGATGAAGAAGTCGATTTGTTGCTTGCTAAAACTAAAGCAGACGTACTTCAAGCATGCAATTACATCCATGGCCAGCCATTTCTTGTTGGTGAATACTTTGATGAGTGCAGCTCCAGTTGTTGCGAGTTACATGAATATTGCATGGATCTAATGTCAAAAGGTCATCACGGTTCGCTAGTCCACTACAACCAAGATCATTTCCGACACAATGCTTGTTCCATCAATGTGAGTTTCAAGGACTTACATCTCTTCTTCAACTTCAACGTGCTCAATGCCACTCTTGTTAGATGCCTGATTTTGTAAGTACTTAACAAACTCTGATCAACTTCTCCATACAAGGCTGTAAATGATAAACAACTAACTACGTTTTATTCCTCTCAGGGGATTGAACGCGCAGAGAAGAAAAAGGGAGAGTGTGTATTTCATAGATCCTGAATTAGCAAATGGCACAACAATACATATTACGGGACTAGGCCGTTAACACAGTCGTCCGTCTCTTCGAAAACACGTCCCATGCAGAATCATTTCTCTGGCCATATGATGAATGATAAGTCAAGTAAACAACCACACACACACTGATTGTCTTTCAGATTTTGACATAATTCATAAGTTCACGGCTTTCTTAATATGTAGCGATCATTGGATATTGGTATTCATTTTTCCAAACAAGAACACGATATACTACATCGATTCTCTCAGAGTGTCAACAAACGCTCAGGATCTGATGCATCTTCGACAATTCATGGATAAGTATTGAATTCTATGATGTTGAAATTAATTTTCATTCATATTTGGTTCAATAATTGATGTGGTCAAAATTCATCATCATTTGTAGTGTGCTCGCATTGTGGAAAACTAAACCAGGGAACCTGTTCAAGAGGGGACTACCTCTACAGCACGAGATCGTTTCTCCGGTAACACACCAAAATCCGTTATTTTCGGAGTGTTACTCCAACAAACTACAAATACCTTTCCTTCCACTAGTCAAATGTTCAAGATTCTAAATAAACCTCTTTCTATTTTGTCCAAAGAAAAAATAATACATGTAACACCAGTTAGGTTGTTCCTAAAAGGACAAATACATGACTAATTCTGTACAAAAAAATTCAGTGTCCTCAGCAAGAAGCAGGGACCAACCTTTGTGGATACTATGTTTGCAAACACATGATCTCCATCTGCAAATCTGCTGATAGTTGTGACGATCCTCGTGAATTAGTACCAGTAAGTCTATCTTAATTAATATCTTCTACTCCACTCATTTGGCACATTCTGATCTTAAAAATACTGCAACCCATCTTAAAACCGAGGACCCCTGAACCGCTCTCAGCTGGTGAATTGCTGATGGTTCAGAGATTTATCAGCGATTTCTTCCTGGATCACTTCATCAATCCCACAAGTGATAATGAAGATTTCAGCACGCGTTCTCTTGAAAAATTGAGTAAGAGTTAGCCGCTAAACATATAACGCATGGATCCATTTTTTTTCATTTGATGATGTATTCATATTTCGTACACTATGATTAATTATGTAATGCATATATGTGTGGACAATTCATTGGAATTTAGCTGCCATATGTTCAATTGCAATTGTTGCGAAATCTGATGAATGTTCTTCCTGTGGATACTATTTGTTCAATTGAATTTTGTGGCAAATTTGCTTTTTGCGTGCCGATTCAAAATGGGGTATTTTTTTTATTTGTTATATTTAATGTTGTGGCGAATTTGCTTTTTTCGTGCCAATTCAAAATATGATATTTTCGTTTATTTGTTCAATTGAATATTATGGCGAATTTGCTTTTTGCATGCCGATTCAAAATGGGATATTTTCGTTTTGACCTGGCAATTGCTCCGCACACGGTTCAACTAAATGAGTGTGTGTGATCCACATCGGAAAGCATACGTCAATCGTAGCGGAACAGTCGGTGATACACAACAGATCGGAAATGATTTGCAGTGCTACTACGTGTGCGTAGGGTCTCCGGAACCGTTTGTGATATCGCGTTATCGCACACGACAACTTGGAGTAAACCGTGCCCGATGTAAAATACAATCCCAGTCGTAATTTTTCAGGAAACGTGTGGGATCCCAAACGAAAAGCACACGTCACTCTTGCGGCAACCATCGGTGATACCCAACGAATCAAAAACAGTCTTGTCGGCATTCTGGGAACGGGGGTCCCCAAACTTGCCTGCCCGCGGCCCATGGCGTGGCTGTGCTAGCAGGCCTGTACGACCCATCTTCATCAACAAGGCATTCCAGACCCTCGCGAGGGGCCAACCTCGCGAGGCGGGCGACACAAGACCTCCTCAGGAGCGGCCTCACCAGGTTGGCTCATGAGGGGCGGAGAGATCAAGGCAAGGCAAACCTCGCGAGATTCTCGTGCCGTGAGCCATGACGATCAAGATCAGGAGGGCGCCAGGAGGGTGCCAGCGCGCGTAGTGTCCTTGTTTCCTCTTTGGTGCTAAGGAGGCAAGCGCAGGCGCGGAGTACCGAGGCATCAAGCAAAGGTTTCCATATCAGTGCAACGAGACCAAGACCAGCAGGACGGCAAGACGGAGGTCACCATGGAGCCCAAGGCGGCGTCACCACCAGAGCCTTTGGCAGGCGAATACCGCTTTTGTCAGGATAAGTTGTACTAGTTGTCCCCTTTCAAATTGGCTGTTGTTGGCTCCCTTCCCGCTCAATATTTGGGAAGAGGACCAGGGCCTATATAAGTAGAACTAGCCACCACCGTAGGGGATAACTCATTCAGAGGCATCTCATCTGACCCTTAGCCACACACCAAGCACATGAACACCTCAATCTCAGGAGGTTATTCTTCCCCTTGTACTTTTCATCATCTGCCCAAGAGGAAATCCACCACCACCACACTGGAGTAGAGTATTACACCACAACGGTGGCCCGAACTGTTATAAATCTTGTGTCCCTTGTGTTGTGAGTTCGTTGAGTTCGTCTCCGAGATCTTAGCAAGCTAGGGCGTGGGTCGGTAGGGGGAAGAACTTCGCGCGCATCCCAGAGTTCGAAGCTTAAGGGTTCTGCCGGAACCCGTGTTCCGACATTTGGCACACCGGATAGGGGTGCGCCGGAGTATCTTCTCCACCAGTCGATCCGCCGACTCTCCGCGGTTCCGATGTCCGGCGACCCAAGAGCTGACGCCGACTGCTGGGAAGCCTGGCACGCCCGGGCGGCGCCGCCTGCCCAGGAAGACCTCAACCCCACGCTCCAGGCAGCACGGGCGCCACCTAACGCTGCTGGGCGCGGGCGGCGCAGCCAGGCGCCGTCCACCCTCACTCCACAACAAGCGCGAGCCGCTGCAAGGGCCGCAAGCCACGCCACAGCAATGACGCCACACACCCGACGGGAGAAGGAGAACAAGCGGGCAGCACTCACAGTGACACGAGAGCTGCTGCGGTGCCGACTGATGGAGAGCGGCCGGGCTGCGCTGCTGGAACGCGTCACTGAGCTACTGGACACGGCAGCCACGGGAGCGCCGCCCTTCTGCTATCAGCTCACGCCTCAGGCGGCGGTCGGCTCCCACGCCGGGGCTCGCCGCGCCCGCGTGTTCCCGGGCGCACCCGGGGGCCTCGTCGAGATCAACATGACCCACAGTGAAGGGCGCCTTGCCGCGCCCACACCACCCCAGATGGGTGCGGGCACAGGTGTTGCCGCCTATGGCCCCATCGCAGCACCGCCCTGCCATCCTCAGCATATCATGACAGGATGGGCAACATGGAGTGTGGGGCAGTTCGGCGAGGTCTTCGAGGCAGCGGCCTCAGAGGCCTAAGTGCCCCGCATGATGGACCAGGAGTACACGCCGGAGGACGACCCTGCCTTACAAAAAAAGAGACATCCGTGAAATTTTGGGCCGAATAAAAAAAATTGTCATACTTATGACACTTCTATGATGATAACTGTGATAAAACCCGGTATCATCATAGATGTGGTGGGGTCCTACTTCTATGACAAAAAATCATGACAGAAAATGGGCTTTTCGTCCTGGGTGGGCCGGAGACGCAGCTGCATGACATTCTTTGGGCCGTCCATGATGGAAAAACCGTGGTAGGAGCGAGGGCGAGGAAAATATCAGGGTGTTCCCGGTTACGGTGGGTGGTCGGGGCCGAGCGATGCGCTGCTTTCTCAGACACGCACGCTGGCGTGCGAGGCGTTGGGCTCTAATCGAACCCGGCGAGGCGTTGGGCTCTAACTGAACCCGGCGATTGCTGCAGGCTACGCGCCATCGAACCCGGCGATCGATCGATGGCTGTTAATTGAACCCGATCGAGTGATTCCTTCACTACTGCTGCTATCTGAAGCCGATCGATGCTGCCTCTGGATGAGCGATGGCGTTCTTTGGGGGGGTTTGGATGAACAGTTCCCGGTGGGGGTGGATGAACAAGACCCCGTGGTGTTGCCTCTGGATGAGCAGGACCCCGATCGATCGAGTCGGTTGGGGCTGGATGAACAGGACCCCGTGGAGGGCAGGATGAACAGGACCACCCCATGGAGGGCAGGATGAACAATAGACGGTGGAGGGCGGGATGAACGGTAGCCCATGGAGGGGTGGTTGAACAGGAGCCCATGGAGAGGGTTGGTTGAACAGTAGCTGGTGGAGTAGCGCGCGTTGGAGGCTGGATGAACAGGAGCCCGTGGATGAACAGTCGCTGGTGGAGGCTGGAGGAGGTCGACGATGGATGAACAATAGCCCGTGGAGGCTGCATGGAGTCGACGGTGGAGATGAATAGTATCCCGTGGAGTCCCGTTTTGTGGTACACCACACCCCTCCCGATGAGTAGGACCCCTGTTTCGACCGTAGCGCTCCAACACAAGTCCGTTTCCTCCGTTTTACGGTACGCCACACCCGTCCCGATCAACAGGACCCCCGTTTCGACCGTAGGAGGTCCGTTTCCTCCGTTTTGTGGTACGCCAGACCCCTCCTGATGAACAGGATCCCGTTTCAAACGTGGCTGGTCGAACACAAGGTCGTTTCCTCCGTTCTGTGGTACGCCGGGCCTCGTTTCCATCGGCTGTTCCGTCCAAGCCGGTTTGCTCCCACGCATTTCGTTGCCTCCCGATGAACACGACGCATTCTGTTGCCTCCCCATGAACACGACGACGACGTTGTTTCTCCGTTCCGACCCAGCCATGTACACGAGCCTGGCCGACGTGACGCAGCAGTAGGCGTTCGAGACCTCGCCCGTATGTATGTATGCGTGGTCAGATTTACTTTCTTGCACCTGTCCGCTGTACGTGCGTGTACATGCTACGGCGCGGCGCCTCTACTACGACTGCGTGTGTGCCTCTACATCAACCAGTATGTACGTACACGTTCACGACCAGAATGACAACGCTACGTACACTTCGACCAGGTGGGTCCCGACTGTCAGGCACTTCCTTGCCTGCGAAGATGTAGCTGGTGGGTCCCAGCAGTCAGGGGGCAAATCGTTTTTTTTCGGACGCACTTCCTTGCGTGCGAAGATCTAGCTGGTGGGTCCCAGTAGTCAGGGGGAAACGTTTTTTTCATGAAATACGATGGCCCGTCTGGTGGGTCCCCACTGTCAGGTGGAGGAATAATTATTTTGCGCGTAATAAGGAGGCACTTCCTTGCCGCGGCCGTGGACCCAGCTGTCAGCCTCTCCACGTCTGATCCACGTCCGATGGAAGCCATTCCATGACCAAGTTGACCATGCCGCGCGGAGAGCACCAGGGCGGTGGACGATGGCGAGGCCTAGGAAGGGGACGACATGGAGCCGGGGAAGACACGGCAGTGGATGCCCACGCATAGATGAGTACGAGGGTTCACTGGTTCGCTGCGGTGTGAGGTTGCCGTCGTCGTAGAATAACAGGGGGTGTGGGTGAGTAGAGGGATGGCCTGGCCAGTGGTGGGAGTAGTAGGGGGCGGTGAGGCCTCTGCCGCATCGCAGCTGGCCACGAGAGGCAGGAGCACGAGGCACTGGTTTGGGCGGCTGGAGCAAGAAGACCAAAGGTTGAAGAAGCACTACGGCCGTTGGATGGACATCGTACGGTCACTGGAGCTAGAATCGTGCTTATTGACTAAGTTGACAAAGCCCTCCGTCCCCCTCAACTTAGTAGGCCCACAAGTCAGCTTGCCACTATACTGGGTCCCAGCTAACAGGGGGATTATTCATTTTTTTGTGTAATAAGGAGGCACTTCCTTGCGTGGGAAGATATAGCTGGTGGGTCTGAGCTGTCAGCGGTGGTAACGTTTTTTTCGCAAAATACAGAGGACCTTTTGGTGGGTCCCTGATGTCAGGTGGAGGAATCATTATTTTGCGCGTAATAAGGAGGTATTTCCATGGGTGCGGCCGTGGACCCGGTATCGACCTCTCCACGTCTGATCCACTTCATATGCATGTCGGTCGTTGACCATGTTGACCAGGCAGCGCCGAGAGCACCAGGCGGTGGATGACGGTGAGGCCTAGGAAGGAACGACACGAGGCAGGAAGACTCGGCAGTTGTTTCCCACGTGGAGGAGTACGACTGTCACGAGGGTTCTTGGTTCGTCTGCCATCGCCGGAGAATAACAGCAGGTGTGGGTGAGTAGAGGGATGGCTAGGCCACCGATGGGAGTACGATGGGGCGGTGAGGCCTGCGCGGGAGCGCAGCCAGCCGCGGGAAGGAGGGAGAAGGCAGTCCCGGCGCTTGTTTGAGCGGCTGGAGCAGGAAGAGCAGAGATTGAAGAAGCACGACGGCCATTGGATGGACATCCGACAGTGACTGCTTGTGCGCCAACATTTTTTTAGGAAAGCCTCCAATCTGTGGAAAACAGCATACAACCCATCTGCCATTATTTCTAATAATTTACAGCCCATTTGCTAAATCTTAAGGTATTTTTTTGGAGCCCATATTCTTTTTGTTAACATTAAAGCTCATATTGTTGCCACGGTTAAAAAAATATACGAAATTTTGCATATTTCGGTGCGGTCTGAACTATTTTTAATCCTGAAATTTCGAGTCACATTCAAACTGATTTTAAAAATATATGTATATCAATATAAAATCCAACAAATTGTCCATGCATAAAAATTAATGTAATTTAAAATCTAGAAATGAAAAAAAGAAATTTGAAACTAATTGCCGGTTTCATGTGTTTTAAAAATGTACAGCCCATTTCTCATTACTGATAGGCCATTTTCTCGGCTAGCCGAATGAAAGCTCTCCTCGTCTTGAAAGATTTGCAGCCCAACAGGCCTGACAAAGCGACTTACTTGGCAAATCACAAACAATTGGTCTGTGGCCGTGGACCCATCTGTCAGCCTCTCCACGTCTGATTACTCTTCCGATGGAAGTCGGTCGTTGACCACATTGACCACGCCACGCCGAGAGCACCAAGGCGGTGGACGACGGCGAGGCCTAGGAAGGGGATGACGCGGAGCCGGGGAAGACGCGGCAGTGGATGCCCACGCGGAGAGGAGTACGAGGGTTCACTGGTTCGGCTGCAGTGTGAGGCTGCCTTCACCGCAGGGCCTGGCTAGTGGTGGGAGTAGTAGGGGGCGATGAGGCCTCAAAGGCAGCACAGCCGGCCAATGGAGGCAGGAGCAGGCGGTCTCGCCGGCGCTGGTTTGGGCGGCTGGTTCAAGAAGAGCAACAATTGAAGAAGCAGCAGGACCGTTTGATTCAAATCCAATGGTTACTACTGCTAGAATCATTTGTTGACTAAGTTGACAAGCCCTGTGTACGCGTCAACTTAGTAGGCCCACAGGTCAGCCTCCCAACCGGTGCGCCCCAGATGTCAGTGGGAGGAATCATTTTTTTCACGTAATAAGGAGGCAATTGATTGCGTGCGGACTGGCTAGCCGAGGGAGTAGGGTGGGCCAGGGAAGCTTGCGCGGCATCACAACAGGCCACAAGAGGAGGGAGCAGGCAGTCCCGTCGGCGCTAGATTAGGTGGCTGGAGCAGGAAGACGAGAGATTGAAGAAGCACGTCGGCCGTTGGATGGACATCCAACAGTCACTGCTGCTAGAATCGCGTGTTGACTGACAAAGCCTTGCGTAAACAAGTCAGCCTCGAAATCTGTGGCATGTACAGTCAATTTGCTATTATTTTTAAAAAAATTACTCATTTTCTAATTCATATGGAATTTATTGCAGCCCGTTTTCCATTTTTAGAATTGCTGCCCATTTTCTGGTCAGTACCTGGATTCAAAAAGTAACTAAATATGTGGGAAATTTTGAAAATTCACAAATTTTTGCTGCGGAACAAAATATTCTTAATCCAAAAATTAGTAGCCATACTAAAACAAATTTAAAAATAAAATAGTACTATGTCATGTTAAATCCAATGAAATACGTATAAGATATCACTGAAGAACAAAAACAAAAAAGAAACTAATATCCCATTTGCTATAATTTTTTTGGAATTTTCAACCCCTTTTGATATTACTCTTAACGGACACTGACCATACTCTTTGGCCAGGCCGGAATGCATCCCTCCTCGTCTTGAAAGATTTGCAGCCAAGTAAGTCGGAGAAAACAAATAGGCCTAGCTTGGGTATTCTTCAAAAAGAAATACTGGGCTACCTATTTTCCCAAAGAAAAAAATGCTGGGCTAGTCATGTTGTTAGACAACCCAATTTATAGCCTGCTACTCCGAATTACTACTAAAGAAAGTTGTGCAACTCTGTCGTTAATTGACTATACGTTGAAAATGATGTGGGTCCCAGATATCAGCAGGGTGGATTAGAGTAAAAAAACGAGGGGTTCATCTGAGTAGTAAAAGAGGCGCTTGCTTGTGTTCGGGAGTGGACTGGTGGAGTGCATGCTATCATACTCACAACTACAGTCCTCTCCCAATTCACTATGTTGACAGGGACTGTTTCAAAAATAAACTATGTTGACAGGGCCGGACGGCGGCACCGCGGCGAGCGCACCAAGGCGGAGGATAAAGTGATGTCGCCAATGTGTTGGGCTGGGCTGGACATTCTTATTGAAAAATAAAAATGGACCGGATCTATTTACGACGTTGACTAAGATTTGCATGGGTCCGCTGGTTGCAGGAAGAAAACGCTGGGAGAAAGAAGACTGGTCGCTATCTTTGCCGAAGAATAATATCGACTGAATGTAATGACACTATCATAGGAAATAATATCCTCCTGTTAAATCGTGAATTTAAAGAACTGGTGCATGAGCATTTAGCTTTATTTATTTATTTACTTATTTATGTTTATGGGACCATGAGCATGTACAGGCGGATTCATGTGAGAGCCTCCCTTCCAGTTAATTATGGGCTTCTCTATTGGGCCTTCATTAGTGGGATGCATGTTATCAACAAATGGAAAATGTGTTCCGTACGAAAAATAGTATGCGCTACGTACGGTACGGGGCACTAAAGGGTCGAACCGTGCAACGACTGCCAAAACATTGTGTTTGTCATTCTAACAACACATTTATTCAACCAACAGACGAAATATACTACTGATTGTACATTGAAAACAGCAACAGCGGCAACCAGGGCTGGGGGTGCAACAGAAGCAGTAAGCAGGCCAGAAGAGTGAAGATGCAGCTCTCTCTTCCAAACCAAACATCGGCCATCATTACAAAAGGGCTACCAAAAAAGAACAAGTGTATGCATCAAACTAAATAAAGATCCTACTACACCAAGTGTACGCATCTAACTAACTGGCACATATCAGGCTATGGTGCATGCACAGACGCATGGTATGCTGTGTACACACAGTTTTCCCTGATGAACAAAACCGCGTTGCCATCATGATCCTTGTCGTCGGTTATCTCTTGGTTAAGCGGATAATTCAGTCCGACTAACAAAGAGCGTGTACCAAGGCAACTTACCAACCTCCAGTCAAAAATTCCTGAAGGCCCAGAGAAGCTGGGATCCTGCTCAAAGACCTTGCAGTGACTGTGATTGTATTCCGCGAAACAACACGTCCGGTACGTGCGAACGATCATAAATCATTCACCGTCGTCTGATCGAGCCAGGAACCACTTGCAACTGCCATGCCGCTTTTCTTTGAAAGGTTCTTGGATTAGGAAGGGTAGGGACACCAGGCTGCCTACAACATCATATCAAGTTGGAGTCAAATAACCATCAAAAAAAGTTGGAGTCAAATAAAAAAGGGCTCTTGATGTAGTCAATCTTAAGAACAACATGTTATGAGCATGAATATTTTTTCAGCAAATGTTGACAGTAATATAAGCAAGCCATCATGATATTATAGGAAAGTAACATACTAATGTAACAACCGTTTGTAGCGATGACTAGAGTAGGCCAGCAATACGTCCAGCCATAGAAAATGAAGCCCTTGTGTTCAATGGCATCAGAGAACCATGGAGGATGTATGATCTTGCGATGGATGTTTAGATTTATCCACTTACCGCAGTGACCTGTCAGATAGACGAGACCACGGTTGAAGAACGCAATTAGCCAGAAGTCTTTATAATTCACAGATCTTGTGGGCACTTGGCAGATTACAACCTTGAGCAAATCAAACTTGGTATCATGTTGGCTCTTTGTAAGGTTCCGAGTATTGGGCAGCGGTGCCAAAGGAGTGCAGTGTTAATCGAAGGAATGGGGATCAATCGCCGGGTGTAGACCTCCACGAGCATCCAGCTGCCGCGACCGTCGACGAGCACCATCCAAGACGTGTTCATGCCGACCCAGTACATACCGTTAATGTAGTTGAGGGTGACGTGGATCGGATCGTAGTCAAGGGGGTTGATGCTCGCCACCCTACGATCGTTATGCTGCATGACACGTCGTTTCTGAAGATCAGGCGGCATCAGCAAGCAAGGAGCTGGCTTAAAAACCTCTGGCCTGAGGGCTTTGAGTGAACGGTACAACCCAGACGAGCATGCGGCGAGCGGCATGGTACTAAGATTGTCCACACGCGAAACAATGAGCTTGATTACCTTTCTGGGGAGCGAATTGCAGCCACTCTTTCGGTGGACGCTGCTCAGTTCTGCCACTGTTAGTGCTTGGGTTTTGGACGAGGGGGGGAGGCGCCTTAGCGGGGATGGAAGAGCGGACAAAGATGGAGAAGCGAATATGTGCTGCGGGAAGTGGACAGGTGATGATGACTACAGCATGCCCCTTGACTTACGAGACACATACCAGCAGCGTAGGGTCATATTGAAGTCAGACAACTTGCTTGAGTGATCACAGTACTGGTAATCCCTATAGTACCTACTACTATGCCCTAACTTGCTTGAGTAGAGTAGTAGTGGAGTAGAACTCTGCTCTACTACTAGCACCGGAGGAGTAGTATGTTCTAATCTAAAATAGTTACAAACTTCAATGCCCGAGCGTGGAACGACTATGAACCGCCATCGATGCTAACTCCAATCCTGCAAGTCATGGATTTGTTTCTTTTTAACTTTCTGTACGGATCTGTAGCCAGCCTGCAAGTCATGTACATAGTACTGACAGTGGAACCCACAGAGCACTTAGAATACAAGATCAAGGATGCAATTAACATTTTATAGAGGGATAATCATACACGCAATTAACTCAAATGGATTGGACGTGATTCTATTATTCTCCAACTTGTGACAGCCTGGTTTTTGCCCTCTTTTCTTTGTTTGATTTTCAGTTGAGTTGATTTTGGATTTAGAGTTTTGAATCATTTCATTTGGACTTAACCACTTGGGTATCCATTGATTTTCACCCAAGTGCTCCCTCTCCTCCTCACAACCATAATTTCACTCCTGGCCAACCCAACAATATTGCTCGGAATATTTTTCTTAAATGAAAAATATTCATTTTGGCCTCCAAAACCCTAGTTAACTCATTGAGCTTAAAAGCAACCCTAATTTTTCTTGCCCCAAAAATCCTGAGAAAAATCCTAAATATTCTTTGGACCCTGGGGCACTTTTCTGAGCAAAAATATTTCACCACTTTTTGGAATATTTTGGCTACAGAAAATAAAGTCACTTCTGAACTAAAATGGTAGTTTCTACAGCAACTACATTTTTACTAGCTCCATTGTAGTTGGTTTTCCCTGAGCTTATTTACCTTAGTAGGAGATAGTAAAACCCCAAAGCTCAGCCCTTGAATCCCTGTGGTTTGACCACAGTAACTCCCCAAAGTTTCTGTCCAATAACTTGACAGCAGCACCATTTTACTTCTACTGCACCTGGAACCAAACCAAGCCTTGGTAACATCTCAGTTTACTAAGGACTACACACCAGACATCCTTGTTAGTGCGTAGGTGGCCTGATGTCACGGTCCACGCGGTGACCGTGTTCGTCCAAAGCGTCTTGGCATACTGTCTGGCGCGCTCTGCTGGCGTCGCCGGCCTCTCTGTTGAGCGCGTGCTCGCTGCTCGGCCGGCCAAAGCGTGCCACCCCTCGCCACCATCCTTGTCTCCACCTCCATAACTCCACCCTGCCGCTCGTCGACACGGAGCTCATGGCCCGGTAACCGAACGCAGTCCGGCCAGCGGCAGCGATGCAACGCCTTTATCATTAAATCTCTTCCCCCCTTGCTCCTGTGCTCGTCTACGCCCGCATACAGTGGCTGCATGACCTCCGTCGCCTTCTCCATCGCTCTCTGGCACCGTTCGTTGCCGGGCGCTGGGGATAGGTGTCCTCCAGCGGAGCCCGAGCCCTCCTCGCCACCCCGCCTATTTAAGCAGCCCCTCCACAGCCTCCTGGAGCACCTCAACCACTCCCACTCCCTCCTAGAACCAGTAGAAGCCGCAGCCCGGCCGGGAAGGCCGCGGGCTACCGTCCTGGGGCCGAGCTCGCCGGTGATCCCCTCTGGATCGTTCCCGCAGCTCCGGCCCCTCCCAAGCCAAGGCGACCCCGCCAGGGCCTCCGCCTCTCCTCCGTGAAGCCAACCCACCTAGCTGAAGCCCATGGAGCCGCCCCAAGCCGCCGTCTTCTTCAACTCCGGCAACCTCCGCCCTCCGTCGCCGCTGGAGAGGTCAAATCTGACGACGTTCGGCCAGCGTTAGCTACGCTACGCGTACAGGCATGTGCGCAATCATCTGCTCCGTCGAGCCCTCCCTCTCGTTTGCCTCCAAGAAGCCTCACCGCCGACGTAAGCTCCGGTGAAATGCCGCTCCCCTCTGTTTCCCCCGCTCCTCCCTCTGGCCTGACTAGCGGGGCCCGCTAGTCAGCCACTCATTACGCGCGTGTAGCGGTATGAGTGGTGGCACCCCGGGAGTTTACGCTTTCGACGTCACCCCCCCCCCCTCTGCTATTATTTCAAAATTCATTTAAATTCCAGGAAATTTCAAACGGCCATAACTTTTTATCTACAAGTCCAAATGCAGTGATTATTTTTGCTCGTGTTCTGTGTCCAAAAATCTAACAGCACCCAAAAGATGGGATTTTTCCTTGCGGTCTAGATTTTCTGGCAATTTTCAGAAGGTTTCTTGATATTTTATTTTTGTGGTTTTGAATATTTACGGCAGAGCCAGCTTGTATTGAGGATCACCAGGAGCTTTGTGAACCTCATCAGTACTAAGGCAAGCCACAGTAACATTTCCATGATGCCACTTCAATAGTTGTGATTTTCCTACTTGAACTTATGAATATTATTGCATTTAAATTAGTTATAAAATGATTATTACATTAAATGCTTATTATGTTAGAATAATTGAACTACTGAGAATGCTTGAAGTGAATTTTGCTTTGGTAAGTTAAGGAGAACCTAGTTGAAAATGATGAATAAATGATATGGGCATAGAGTTGGATAATTAGTTAAAGTATTATTTTTGCATGATGAAAAATGATGAGATTGCTAGTAATGATTCTGGTATAAGTGATGTGTGATCTTAATCAGAGTAGTAGCATGTGAGATGATGGCTCCATAGGAGCGTGCTTGACTCAGTTGTTTGCATGGTTATGTGATGCATATGTTAAGTGCTGCATAGTATGGCATTATGACACCGGTTATTTTCACATTAAGTTGAACCTGATTAATAACTCAACTTGAATATGTTGTTGGCCGGGTCATGGTGCCGCTAAAATGAGTCTTTCCCATTGCAACCATATTTGCCGGTACGGGACGGCCTTAATGCGTTTCATTGTCGTGCCTCTGGTCGGTGCCTCCATTTAGGGAAGGTTATGGGCGTGATGTACCCTGGCCCGGTAGGCAAGCATAACCTTGTGAGCCCGTTGTTAAGTTAATTTTGGTATAGGGTACAAGAGTGGATCGTGGCCACGACGGTGGTCGAGGTGTCTGGAGGTAGACACGGGGCCACCCAGGACGAGCCCGTTGGGGTCTGAGTCAGAAGGGCCGGGAGAGTGTCATGACAATGAAATGGTTTCGTCGGAACGCTGTTGGTCCACCCGAATGGGAGTGCGAGGCCATGGGTTCTGTAGTGTGGGTACAGTTTACTAACCTCTGCAGAGTGTTTTTTAATCTATCGATAGCCGAGTCCATGGTTACGGAAACGCTCGAAAGTAGGGTACACCATGGGTCAACGCAAAATAAAATATGCACACTAAGTTGTATTGAGGATGGCAGGGAAGCCATCGTGACGGGCCACGAGTTGGTCGGGTTGTGATCGCCGTAAGGATCACGAGTGTGTTTTGGTATTATCATGTTTATGGATCACAGTAAGCAAGTCAGGAGAATGAGTGCCTGTTGAGCATAGTCACAGCATGTTGGGTATATGGTAGCATTGTTACTTAATTGGTTAAATATCATGATATTGTCTGTCATTGTCTTTATGCTTATTGTGAGCTTGCAAGTACATTCAATGTACTGACCTGGCGTGTCATGCTAGATTTCAGGAAAGTCCCGTTGGAAAGGAGTGTTGTCCGAGTCTAGACCGTGTCCACATCGGTGTCCTTGTGCTATGGAGTCCCGCTACGATGTTGTTCCGCTGCCGAGTAGTTTTCATGATCGAGGCCCCTTTATGTTCACTAAATAATGTACATATTGTTCAGCCGCACCGTGTGTGCCGCTTGGCCTCGCTAACTGTTGTAATATAAACTATGCTCCGCTAGCATGAATAAAGCGGTTGTTTTCTGTACCATGTTGTTGTGTGTTGCTAGAAGACAAGGTCTCTGGCTGGCAATGCAAGGTAAACCGGTCGCTCTGAGCCGGGGTGCACACAACTGCAACCAGCAAATTTCCTCCCGCGGGTCGGAGTAGGTTTCTCGGTTTGCATGCGGGTTTAACGGAGGGGTTTGATGGAGGCGAGGAGGCGTGTTCAGCCGGCCGTGCAGTGGACGGCGTAGTACTATTCGATTTGACAACTACAATTAGTATATTATAAAATACAAAGAAGAGTAGTAGAGATAGAGATAAGAATAGAGACTAGGGAGGAGCACCATCTACTACTTCATGGGATACTCCTGGGCTCCATTCGGCGGCCGCAACGTCCCCTACAGCCACTCCCTCCTGCGCTCCATTCGGCGCTTGTTGAAATTTGGGAGGCGCACTCGCGATTGCTAGAAGGGACGACTTCACCGACGATTTACTTCTTCCCCGACCTCGGCAACCTCTTCCTCAATGACATGGGCGACAACCTCAACGCCAATGGTGCTGCTCCCGTTGCACCATATGTGTTTCTGTCCTTCCTGTTCAAAATCATGGTAGAATTCATGTTTCTAGTCTGTGTCCTAGATTCGGTATGTTCATCTACTATGCTAGTCCGCATGATTAGTTTAATCTTTGTTATATCCGTCATGATTTATTTTGTGCTTATTCAGACTAAATCTAGTAGTAACTTGCTCATATATTCAACTGGTGGAACGTCCCCTACAGCCACTCCCGTTTCATGGATAGCTTGGTCGATGCCTCCAAGGAGCCCTTCGTCTACTGCTATGAGTGTCCGGTGTTGTTTTGGGGCTCGCCGGCGGACATCATGCATCACTTGACGCATGCGTGGGGCAATCACTACTGGCCCTTGGTGAAGAACATGAATTACGAGATGTGCTACCCGTTCACCATGCCGGAGTCGCTGGAGGATCAGCGCCGCCTGCTAGTCTCGGAGGAGGACGACAGCGTCTTCCTCTTGATCGTGGCCACCGGCGAGGCCCGCGCAGGCCGCCGCCACATCTCTGTAGTGTGCGTCAGGGGCGACGCCGCTGACGCTGACACTGACACGAGGCCGATGTACGGGTGCGTGCTCACTATTACTACCCCTCGGAGGTCCGTGGGCAGCGACACTGGCTACACCAAGCATACTTGGACTCTTCCGAGCCGGGAATTTCCCGCTGATGTGGACACGGAAGAGGCACGGTGTTATTTGACCACCAACAATGTGCACGGGGACTCCAAGGAGGTTCACCTGGACATCTGCATATTCAAGTTAAATATTGATCATTAGTCTTCGCTCAATGTAATCCGCTATCTAAGCATGTGTAGACTTCCATGCATGATCTTGCTCTATTGGAGTATCGCTCATGAATAACAGTTTATCCATTTATGGTTTAGTCTAGAATCTTCCATGTATGAATTTTTACTACAGTACTGGTTAAAGACTTATGATGAACCATTTCTTACATATCCTCTGCCCCCTTCCAAGTCATCCTGATTTAATCCCTCGGTCTAGGTGTATAAGGGCATGGTTAATACTTAAATAGTATAGCCAACTGTTGACTATAAGAAAGTGCCATGTCATCTGTAGCCAACATGTATAACAATGGATACTCAAAAACTAATTCTTGAAGATCATTTCCTGCAAAGCACAATAAGAGTTATTTCTTCACAAGTTATGGATGCAGGTTGAACAGTTGAACGCTTTTGTTTGCAAAAGATACTTTTTTATCTACTTCACCCGAATGTTTGTGAGCTCTAGAGATGAAATAATATCCGAACAAACCTATCAATACCCGTTACACATGAGATGACCCCCACATCCTTTGTCAAAATAAACAACTCCCCGATCAATGCATTTCACTATTCCATGCACCGCACGGGCAGCTTACTATAGATTAGTACGACCAAAAATTGAACTAGCAATATATATAGTACGATAAATGATGATGCATGTGACCTAAAATTTTATCATTGAAAACTATGTTCAAATACGAATCCAACGATATTGTTTTTGTTGACATGCACTAACATTTTGTCAGTTAAATCTTCAGTCAAATTCACTGGGGAGAAACCACGACCGATGTAGTAGTACTAGTGTAGAGGGCGGTGCTGCACGGGAGTCTCACCCCGCTCGTGACGCGGCAGTAAAGCCATCATATCACAAAACCCAGCCACTCCCAGTAATAAGTGGCCTCGTAAAATAAACGGACAAGCAACCATCACATCCCTCCGTCTTTTTTGCATTTCATCTCTCTGAATTTACTTTCTCCGGTTCATCTCACACACTCGATCCCTAGCTACTAATCCTAGTATCCCTAGCTACTACTCCTAGGGCCAGTTCTTTTAGCAGTTTCCCCAGCTTTTCCCATAAGACTAGCCACAATGGGTAGTAACATAGACTAGTAACATGCCCATGTTACTAGTCTATGTTACTACCTCTATAGTGGGGAGTAACATATGTGTGATAACATGCAACACTTTATTTATTAAGCTATAGACACATCTTGCCTTGATATGTGTGATGTTACTCATACTAGTAGTAACTAGCTATGTTACCACTTTCATCTCTTTCTTCATTTATTGCATGCCACATCAACTATTTAACTTAGATATGTGTGATGTTACTACCTATGTTACTCTCACGGTGGGTAGTCTAAGACTAGTCACAGTGGAGAGTAACATTAAGGCGCCTCACTCATTTATTTGGGCTTCTAAACTACTACTAGTAGTACCTCCATCCTGGCTTATTCCTGACCATTGTAATTTGTGCTAAATTTTGACCAAAGATTTAACTGATAAAATGTTAGTGCATGTGACATGCACTAACATTTCATTAGTTAAATTTATGATCAAAATTTGACACATATTACAATGGGGACCAATAAACCAAGGCGGAGGTAGGAGTTATGGGATTACTAATCTAGAAGCCTAAAAGAATCGGCCCTGGTACTCCTACTAGTAGTAGTACTCAAGTTGGAATTCAATTGCACGGCACAACTTGTTAGGCAAAAATTTCGTCTGAGGGTGTAGGAAGCGGTTTGGGAATTTGCATTCCTTTCCAACGGTGAGATACTGCATACAAAGTCTGACAGAAATATACAAAGAGAAGGAAGCTAAAAGTAAACAATCAAACGAGCATTTTTGCATTTGTTTTGCATTGAATCGTTTCACAAGCTTGAGTAGTGTTGTTTTTCTACTTTTACAAAAAGCACATCATAATGTTAAAACGTGCATTTGCACATACATAAGTAATAGTAGTACTCCCTCCGTCTAGGTGTATAAGTCTTCCCTCCTTCTTGGTCACGGTGCACAACCAAAGATGACTTATTGACCTGGACGGAGGAGTACAATCTGCAAGCATATATAGAGAGAGACGTGTAGTGTGATAGTATATAGTAAAGTTTGTGTTATATGCACGTACTTGCAAAATGCGTACGAATACAAAAGGTTTCCAAACTTTCCCTTTTACATACTTAATTAAGGACGCTAAAAATTCCTGAACGTTCGGATTTATCATTTGCGACCCAAAACTAATGAGATCGCCTTACGAAACAAAAATTATACTCCTCCTAAAAGCCACGGCGCTCGCATGAGAGCGCTTGCCGCATACGCCATGAGTGCCACAGTGTGTGGCCGTTTCCCACAATAGCGTGACAGAACGCCTCTTCCTCGGCCTTACCTTGCAACTCGCGAGGTGCTGATTGGCGGCTTCTTTGGCGAAGCGGCGCGATCTCACCGGTGTGGTGATCCGGTGAAAACAGGTACTCGTCCTCGCTGGAAGCGTGCACCCGGTCCACGTACCGCCAAGCGTAGATGAGGCGCTTGGGCCCGACTGCACTCAGGGCATCGTCACGGGCGTCCTCCGCCACCCTCACGGCCCTCGCACGAGCCTTCTGCCAAAGAGCCAATTGCCTGACTCTCTCGGACTCAACATAGGCCTCCCAGGCATCTTGTTCCGCGGTGTGCTTCTCTTCCTCGGCCTTCTTCTCCGCCTCAATTTTGGCGCGCTCTGCTGGAGGCAAAGCCTCCCACAAGGCGACATCCATTTCTTTCCAAAGCTCCTCAAGGCTGGGGGGCTCGGCGGGCGGCGCGGCGTTCTCCTCGTAGCGGGGAGCCGACGCGTCCTCCGACGCGCGTGCTGGCGAGATTGGGAACACCGACGCGTCCACCTCGACGCATCGCGGCGAGGAGCGGAACACCGACGCGTCCTCCTCGACTAGTGGCGGCGAGGAACGGAACCGCGACGCGTCGCGGCGAGGAGCGGAACGCCGACGCATCCTCCTCGACTAGTGGCGGCAAGGAACGGAACGGCGACGCGTGACCGTCCGTGCGTTGTAGCGAGGGGCGCCTAGGGCTTGGGAGGGGTGATGCCATGGTGGTCGACGTCAGAGGGAGCCAGGGAGGGGGAGGAGATAGCGATGAACGTGAACGTGAGGGGGAGGAGATAGCGATGTCGTGGGAGGTGCAGTATTTATAGCGAGCAATGGCACACCTACGTAAGATATGGACTAAGCTGCACTGACTTAACTACAGGTCCAGTTGGGTCACTGACATGTGGGTTAGACCCCTGTTGGGCCCATATGTCAGTGACCCAATGCACCTGCAGTTAAGTAACATCTACGTGGACATATTTGTTGGAGTAAATTACGGGGGAGGGAAGGGGTGGAAATATTGCTGGTCACAACGGATTGGACGAGTGCGGAGGGAGGAGAGTCATGCATGCAGATTTTTTCCACACAGGGTGGAGTGGTGGGACCGTCGGAGGGAGAAGGAGAGTCTCGCAGGCATATTGTTTCCACACATGGAGAGGAAAAGATTTGGAGACGAACGGGCTTCCTGCAGGTATGGGGAACGGTGCATAATAAATCACATCTTGCATGTCGGGCTAGGTATAGTCTCAAGTCATTAAAAACATACACGCCCCACACATGTTCATATTTCAAGGTGCATTAAATTATTGCATGCGATGATTAAGGCTGGCCATAATGTTGGTATCTTAGTTGGTATCATGCACACGGGAATAGCAAACATGCTGATGTCGCAAAGAATTAAAGAAGAGAGGGGGGTTAGAGTAACTAGTGTTCATGCATGCATTGGTAAACACATTTTTTGTGAAGAACTACAAAAACTTTTCCACTGCCTCTATCTTGCTAAGAGTAGGTCAAATTTTGGAATCGAGCCCTTTAAACTAGAAGGGAGGTAGTAGTACTCTAATAGCTAACCTTGGCCCTGTTTGGATCCATGTGTTAGAGTTAGTTTGGGATAGTTTGAACTCAACTAACCCCAAAAATATCTAACCCACCCAAGAGGTGCTTTATACTCATTATAATCAGTATTGTAGATATTGATATTTTTAGTATAAACGGTTGACAGAAGTAAAAAGGACCAGAGGGAGTATCATGCATGCGGAGTAGGGAAAAAAATGCTCATTTATAGTCGGTCAATGTCTCAAAGGGCGCGACCGCGCGAGGGAGGCGATGGTCGTGGGAGGTGCGACGGTTGACGGAATTAATTGAAGTTACACACAAGCCGGCATGACGTGCAAACAAGCAGAAGCTATACCGTCAGGCCTACGATATGGGTCTAGTAGAGATGACATCTAGTGGGTCCCGCATATTTCTCGAGAACTCTTTGGGGGCTTGCAGCCGTTTATCCACCGGGCAAGCCAGCAACCCCATGCCGTTCGCACGCCCTACTCGTCCCCATCTTCTACTAGTACAGTACCTTACAACAGTTTGCTCCCAGTCATCCCATCCTTTCACATTACGGAAGTTCCACTAATCCTAACCCTCCTCCCAAATCCATGGCGACCCAAATCTCCATGATCGGTAGTGAGTACAATGTTAGAACCATCACTGGCAATGAGTTCGACGTCATCTACACCCGTTCTTCCGCAACAGTGAAAGAATACCTTGCTCGCTTCAAACGCATGTTCAAAAACTCAAATGATGAGTGGGTCGCTGGGCTAAATGCTGAGTACACCACAGTCTTGGAAAGCGAGAAGAAACTAAAGGAGGCAGAGAAGAAGAAGCCCGCCGTGATCCAGGTTTGCGTGCATGACTTATGCTTGGTCTACCACATATGCCATGCCGACGTTGAGTGCGAGGAATTTAAGAAGTTCCTCTAGCGCGGCCGAGTCAAATTCATTACTGTAGCTTTAGGAACAACAAGGAAATCCTTGGTCAGATAGGCCTCTTTGTACGCGACCCCTTTGACCTCCAGAACGAAGGGCTGGTGTCCTCCTCTTAGCCTTCAATGCTGACCCTGGCAGCAGCCATGATTGATCGTTCATATGCTAAACTGAAGAAACCTCATCACGAGTTTCATCATGCATGGGAGTCGAAGACATTAGATGAAGATCACATCCTGTACGCAGCAATGGATGCCTACCTTTGTTTAAATATCTACAGGGGTTGGCTGAAGAAGCAGAGCCCAGTGTCCGGTCCGAGCAAAGAAGCGTCGGCAAAGAGGAAGAGGGACGAGGACGAAGTCGAGGACGTGGACTTGGACTCCGAGTAGGTGGCAGTGCCGTCGCTCATGCTGGTTCTACTGCAGTGTCAAGCGGACTAGTTGCTTAGTTTATTTTCAAGGGTGTGTTGTGCTGAGGCCCCAGAAGAACTATGTTTATGTTCTTTCTCGTTATTTCAACTCTTTGAAATGCATGCAGTAGTACTAGTACTATGTCTTACTACTGTTCTTCTTGCAGTTGGTACTACTGCTTGTATCTTCGTGTTACTACAGTAGTTAATACGTTCGTACTAGTAGTATAATTTGGGTCAGTCGATTTGTGAAAGAAGTTTGACGGATTGAAGGAAGAAGACGGCAGGGTGCCCATGATCTATCTTATGAGTGTTTCGTGTGGAATGCAGTTCGTCGGAAAAAATGGATCGTGCCCAGGGTTAAACGGATGGCGGGGGTGGGGGAGCATGGCAGTGGCAGACGGTTCAGGGGAGGGAGCGCGGCAGCGGCAGGTGGTTAGGCATGTGGCGGGCTGAGAAGATGAAACTTGCATCTATTTTGGAGGTTGAAGAAGCCCTTCTAGCCATCCATATTACATCAAACGGCTCACAAGGGTCGACTGACCCAAATTGCTCCTTCAGATTGCAGGATCCACGTGGCATTCAAGGTCTTGAAGGTAGATTCCGCGTCCGCACCAGGTTTGCGGGCGCGACGCGCGCGCGACCGACTTCCACCGCGAGAGCCACCATGCGCGCCTCCTCCACGCGGGCGGAGACGACAATGACACGCTAGTTCCTCCTCGCCGGCATGCTGGAGCACGCGCTTGTCCTCCTCTTCGCATGCTGCATGCATAGACGCGGCTCCACCAACTGCTCGTGTGCTTGGCAGCACGGCGGCATCGCGAGGAGGGACTGCAGATGATGTGAGTGGGCGAGCCTTCGGCTTGGCGGCGACACGGTGGTGATGGGCGAGAAATTTTTGGCCGGAGCAGGCGGGCGCCGGCATGCGCAACGGCGGCGGCTGCATATTGATGAGTGTGCGTATGGGAGCTTAGTTCAGTTTTATATAGGGTTGGTCAACTTAATAGAAAACCGTACTAGTACATGTAAACATTAGACTTAGGCAGCGCTTTTATTAGTTACCACAGCCACAATACGGAATCCTGTGCAAGCGCGTGAATCGCGACCGCGCGGTCGATCGAACGGTGCGTCACCGTGTCGCGCTCGAAGGACATCCACCGAACCTTTTTTTGTGTGTGAAAACAATCCAGGAATATTACTCAACTTTTTTTTCCAGGAAAAGTTCTTGACACTACAATATTTTCATATATTTGAATTTAGCTCCAGTTCGTGTTTATTTGGATTTGGACATTTTAGGTGCGCCCTAGTTTTTTTAATACTGATTTTGGGGCTGTTTGGTTCCCAACCTCCGTTAGCCAAGCCAAAATTTGGCAGCCACAGTTTAGTTGGCATGTGTTTGGTTTTTGCCTCAATTTGGCTTGCCACACTTTATTGCCCCTATGGCCCACTTGTCATAGAGACAATGTTGCCACACTTGCCTAAGGTTACTAGTTCTTCAAAATGAGAGCCACAAGTTGGCAAGCCTAAGGTAATCTTGCCACACTTTTTAATTGTATGTAATGTGGGACCCTAACGTAGCTTGCCTAAGGTGTGGCTTGAACCAAACACCCACCTAAGTTGGTCAAACTTGCCTAACCTTAGGTGTGGCAACCTTAGGCAAACTTAGGGGCTGTTTGGTTCTAGGCCTAGCATTGCCACATTTTGCCACACATTTTTGCCAAGCTTGCCTAAGGTTAGTTCATCAAAATGAGAGCCACAAGTTGGCAAGCCTAAGAGAATCTTGCCACGGGCTCTTTGGAACTAGGCATCCTTCTCCAGTATGCCATGGGCCTCCTTTTATAGTCGAAAGGGGCTGCCATAGTGGCACACAGGAGGTGGAAAGGCGCACAGTCCCCTGAGCTTATCGCTTGTATTACAGGACAAGACACATTTAATGCGTAGCTTAGGTGTCCCCCTGCTTTATCGAGGACGGGGGAGAGGCCCGTCCCGTCCGTCGCCGCTCCTCCTCGCTTCGACACGCGCCTTGGCCAGTGATGTGTGTGGCGCTATGTAGGCAGGCAGGCAGCCGAGGTGGCGCGGTGGTGGAGCCTTCACGAAGATCTGTATGCCGCCATGCAGGCGCTCGATGAGTTGGCCTGGGAGCTGCATTTTTCCATGCAGGTGCCCACCCAGCTAGTTGGGCTGGAACCTACATGTGAACGGCGGTGGAAACTTGGTTGGCATGGGCCTGGCGGCGGCCCCGCTGGCGTCCTTGGTGAGGGCCTTGCCGGGTGGCCCGGCAAGGGTCTTGCCACGTGGCCCGATAAGGTTCTTGCCATGGCGCGCTGTCGTCCCCGGCAAGGGCCTTGCCGGGGGTCTGGTGGCCTTCCTCGGCAAGGATCTTGCCGAAGACCGTCATCTTCTAATCCTCATCTGATCTTGAATATGTCTTCACAAAGATCTGGATGCCACCACAGAGGTGCCTTCCCGAGCCCTGGCCCCACGTAGATGATGGCATTGGGGACCGTGGGCTCAAGGGTTGCTCGCTCTGTTGGTGTGGGGCGAGCAGCCCCGGCAAGGGTCTTGCCTGGGCTGCTGAGGCTGCCCCGACAAGGGTCTTGCCGGGGGAGCCTACTTCGTCCCTCTGCTCCTTGTGGTCTCGGCCTTGGCGTTGCTTTGGTTATCTTGGGCTTTGGTCTTATCTCGTCCCCTGTTCTGCTTGGTGTGACCGCGGGCGCGGCTCCGACTGCCCGTGCACAGATAAAGGGGTACAAAAGCGTGCCCCTCTTTTTGTACACCGACAAGAGCTCCCGGGCCTGGGCCACACATAAGCGCGACACGTTGTTGGGCCAGGCCCAAAATGGTGCGCGGGCAGGCGGGGCAGATTTTACCACGGTAAAAATCTTCGCATGCTTCGCTTCCCATAACCCGCGCGCGGCGCGGCGTGGAGGGGTGTGCGTGACATGGGCGGCATGCGTGGGGCGGTTTCCACACGCAAGCGTCATATCTCAGTAAAGAGGCGGCTCGCGCCTTCCCCGTAAAAAGAGGGAGGCGTGGAGGCACGGCCAATTTACTGAACGGGGCCGGATCACGGTCTTCAAGGTGTCCACTCCCCATGATCACGGAGTGGGGAGAGGTCGCTTCACCCGTCCCCTCAGTTCTGCACGTCCACCACGTGTCCTTCATGCGCCTGGGGTGGCAAGCGGTGGAGGCGGGAAACCGGGCCGTCGTTGGTCGGGGCAGCGGGTCGGTCCTGATTCCCTGCGCCTCCTGTGGCTGGATTGGCCGAGCAGGGCGGCCGAACCCCGACCCCGCCCTTATAAAAATAGGGGGAAGGGAGGATGGCGTCCCACACTCTTCTGTCATCTATATCCTCTTGCTTCTGCTTCTTCCTTTCACTCGCCATGGAGAAAGGGAATCCGGGCCCCTCGACTGTGGCGGCGAGGGTCGCCGCCCGATAGCGCATTCCTCCTCCTGAGCCCGCGGTGGTGGAACTGGCCGTGAGGGGAAGGGGGAGGGGGCAAGGTCGTGGGCGAGGTCGGGGCAGAGGTCGTCGTGCTCGGGGAATAGGAGGACGGGGCGGCGCGCCGGTTTCGCCCCCGCCAATGGTGCCTTTCCTGATGGAAGGCCATGTTGGAGACCAGCCCCGCGAGTCTTCATGAGGCTGCGCCAGCCTCCGTGTCGCCTTCTCTGTCTTCCCGCCCCGTTCGCTTGGGAGATGGAGCGTGACCGGCCCCAATCCCCCAGATTGCACATGAGGGGTTGTGGGAATGGGGGCACGCGGGTCGACGTCGACTTCCCGGCTCCTCGGGTCATGTACCTCCGTCGTGGCTAGAAGACGTTCGCTCGCATCCACAGCCTGACGGCGGGGCTCGTCCTCTACTTCAATTAATGGAGGACGGCCTGCTCTCCGTCAAGGTCTTCGAAGACTTCGGGACTCGCCTGAAGTGCTGCGTGGAGAGCTCCTCTGATGGAAGCTCTTCCTCGAGCGAAAGTGATGAGGAGGACAGCGGGGCAGATGACGGGGACAAGTCCGAGTAGGCATCGGAAGCCCCACGCCTGGGCGGGTGCGGCAGCAGTAGCATCTGCACCTGGCCGCTCCTCTGGCAGGGTTTTGCCGGGGTGGGTGTCGGTGTCAAAACTGGCGGATCTTGGGTAGGGGGTCCCGAACTGTGTGTCTAGGCGGATGGTAACAGGAGACAAGGGACACGATGTTTTTACCCAGGTTCGGGCCCTCTCGGTGGAGGTAAAACCCTACTCCTACTTGATTAATATTGATGATATGGGTAGTACAAGAGTAGATCTACCATGAGATCAGAGAGGCTAAACCCTAGAAGCTAGCCTATGGTATGATTGTTGTTCGTCATACGGACTAAAACCCTCCGGTTTATATAGGCACCGAATAGGGTTAGGGTTACACAGAGTCGGTTACAATGGTAGGAAGTCTACATATCCGTATTGCCAAGCTTGCCTTCCGCGACAAGGAAAGTCCCATCCGGACACGGGACGAAGTCTTCAATCTTGTATCTTCATAGTCCAAGAGTCCGGCCAAAGGCTATAGTCCGGCTATCCGGACACCCCCTAAACCAGGACTCCCTCAGTAGCCCCTGAACCAGGCTTCAATGACGACGAGTCCGGCACGCATATTTTCTTCGGCATTGCAAGGCGGGTTCCTCCTCCGAATACTTTATAGAAGATCTTGAACACAAGGATAGTGTCCGGCTCTGCAAAATAAGTTCCACATACTACCGTAGAGAGAATAATATTTACACAAGTTCAATCTGCTGACGTATTCCGCAGCGTGACATCACACCACGGCCAAGCCTTTATTCTTTCCCACCTCAGCGCGTTTAGCGAGTTGCTTTCCTTGGCACGTCTTGTCAAAGCAAAGATCATGTCCCCTTATCCCGGGATTCTCATCAATACGGGCGTGGGTAACCCAACCGCGCCATTGATTACGGTGCTTGGGAGATAAGCGAGTTTTATCAGGCCGGTGGGGACGCATAGCTTTGTCCGTCCATATAAGGGGATAAGGATCCACTTTTTCACACACGCCTTCTTCCTCCTTTGCTTATCCATTTCAGACTTTCGAGCTCCAGCGCCCAAGTCCACACATCCCACCTCAACCTTCTCCAACTATGTCCGGAGCGGGAGGCAAGTGGATGGCCTCCTCCATCACGGAGGGGCACATCAAAAAGCTGCGGATGGCCAGATACTTGTCCGACGACATCGCGCATCGGCTCCCCAACAAGGGGCAGCTCATCCCCACCCCCAGGACCCATGAGAGGGTGGTGTTCCTCCCCCACTTCCTCCGCGGACTAGGGTTTCCACTTCACCCATTTGTCCGGGGGCTCATGTTCTACTACGGCCTAGATTTCCATGATCTGGCCCCGAATTTCATCCTCAACATCTCGGCGTTCATCGTCGTGTGCGAGGCCTTCCTCTGCATCCAGCCCCACTTCGGCTTATGGCTGAAGACCTTCAATGTCAAGCCGAAGGTAGTGGGCGGCTGCCAAGCGGAGTGCGGAGGTGCCATGGAGGGCAAGATGGCCAACATCCTATGGCTCGAGGGCTCCTTCGTGGAGACCATAAAGGGGTGGCAATTGGGGTGGTTCTATATCACCGAGCCGCGCGACTCCAAATGGGCGGCGGCCCCCGAATTCCGATCTGGCTTCCCTACACGGCTCACCTCATGGAAAGAGATGGGCCTGACGTGGGGTAATTCGGAAGAGCTGACCAGACTCCAAACTGCGTCTCAAACCTGGTGGACAAGAAGCTCAAGCTTGTCAACGTAGTCCGTGTTATGCTCATCCGCCGGATCCTCCCATGCCAAAGAACGGGCCTTCAACTTGTGGGAGTTTGATCGGCACATCACCGAACCTTGAGCCGGCTCTTGACACTACATACGAAGATGCCCGGAAGGTGCTGTTCAAGGGCGCCGAGGCTCCGCATCCACTACCAAGATCGCGGATTCAGCTCGCGGCATCAAGCCAGCGAGGTAAGCTATTTTACCCTTTACGGGACTCTTTTTCATAGTTTGACTCTATGCGGGATCTAAACTCCCTTACCTTTGACAGGACTGGCAGAAGACGTCCGGACAGGTTAACTGTCCGGCTCCCTTGCCAGAAGACCCAACGGACGCCCGCTTGACGGGGCTGCTGGTTCCGGCACCTTACGTGGTGCCGGAGAAGAAGGCCAAGAAGAACGCCACGGGGACCCGAAGGAGTTCCCGGCGCCAGGCGTTGTCGGACTCATCGTCCGATGACTCCGAGGCGGATGCTCCTCATTGATGGAAGCGCCGTTAAGCGCCTCCATCAAATCATCCGGTGCCTCCGGTTGGACGGAGGTCACCAGCGTCGCAGTCTTGCCCTTCTTACGAAGGGGTCGCCTGTCGAACTCCGGAACCATCAAGGTTTGATGACGGAGTCTTGAGGGGCGGACTTGAAGCCCTTCAGGGTTTTATCCCCTTTGCGCCCGGAGTCCGGGAGGTCGCCTTGCGGCGCCTCCATGTCCACCTCCTCTTGGCTGGGCCCCTTTTAGGACTCCACCCCAGCGTCATTCGCGGCGGGAGGAGACGAGGCGGTCGGAAGTGAGGTGCTATTCACATCCGAAGAATCCAGGGAGCCGCTCGACGAATCGTCGAGCCCGTCCTTGGTCGGGCTGCATGGTTAGAGTTTCAGTGCCTGGGACCCTCCAATGAATGATATCTTTTTTGGCCAAGACACCGTTTGAACATATTCGTTCAAGTCTTCCTCGATGACCCGGGAAACGGCCCAGTTGCAGGTAGTGACAGTCTTGCCCATTTTGATAAAGGCCTGAAAGAAAGAAATATTGCCGGTTTAAGATTAAACTGATAAGTCGGACTAATGATTCAAAAGTAAAGTGCTATAAACGACCAATGTGTTAAGCCGGAAGATGAACACTGAAGTGCGTGGATATTCACATTTGCAGCGTAAAAGGGGACTAATGGTACCTACCAGGTTAAATATTATGCTATTAAGACGTCCAGAGTTTAGAAGTCAAGTATATTGTGAAGAACCAAATTATGAAGATGACTAAGCAAGCATAGTTAAACTGGAGAATATTGTCGGGTTATGCAGGTTATGAAGCGTATGATTGCAGCTTAAACAGGGCCTAATGTTATATGGTGGATCACGGTTTATGGTATAAACCTCCATGGCAGTTATGGTACTTCAAATCTATTGGTGAAAATTTTGCTAAGTGGGATGTTCATTAAAAGATAAGGATCTGCTAACATATTCTGGGCCTCGTGTGAAGTTAATGCAAGATGACGTCATGGAGGGTTAACATAATTCTCAAAATTACGGAGATGAAGAGGAGCCTCGAAATGGTCGAGAGGTAAAGATTCATATATTGGAAGGTTGCATTCGGACATCGGAATGGTTCCAAGTGATTCGGGCATTTTTCCGGAGTACCATGAGGTTACCGGAACCCCCCGGGGGAAATCATGGAGCTTATGGGCCATGGGAGAGAAGAGGGGACAACCCACAAGGGGGAGGCACCCCCCCAAGTGGAGTCCGAATAGGAAGGGGAGGGGCGCGGCCCACCTTTCCCTTTTCCCCTCCTCTCCTTCCCCATTTTCCCCCTTCGTAGAAAGGAAGGAGGGGGGCGAATCCTACTTGGTTCGGGAGTCCAAGTAGGACTCCCCCCTTGGCGCGCCCCCTCTAGGGACGGCCTCCTACTCCCCCCTCCTTTATATACATGGGAGGGGGGCACACTAAGTCTTCTCTTAGGCGAAGCCCTGCGCCGGTAACATCATCATCACTGTCACCACGCCATCATGCTGACGGAACTATCCCTCGTCCTCAACTGGATCAAGAGCTCGAAGGACGTCATCGTGCTGAACATGTGCTGAACACGGAGGTGTCGTACGTTTGGTACTTGGATCGGTTGGTGTCGGTGTCCTGGGAACGGGGGTCCCCAGACTTGCCTGCCTGCGGCCCACGGCATGGCTCCACTAGCGGCCCCGTGTGGCCCATCTTCACCAGCAAACACTCAAGACCCTAGCGAGGGGCCAAGCCTCGCGTGGCGGACGACACGAGACCTCCTCGGGAACGGCCTCACCAGGCTGGCTCGCTAGGGGCGGAGAGATTAAGGAAAGGGACACCTCGCGAGGTTCCTGTGACGCAAGCCATGACGACTGGAGCCAGGTGGGCACCAGGCAGGCACCAGCGCGCGTAGTGTCCTTGTTTCCTCTTTGGTGCTAAAGGGGCAAGCGCAGGCGAGGAGTCCCGAGGCATCAGGCAAAGGTTTCCATATTGGTGCAACGAGACCAAGACCAGCAGGATGGCAAGACGAAGGTCACCGTGGAGCCCAAGACGGCGTCACCACCAGAGCCTTTGGCAGGCGAAGACTACCTTTAGTCAGGATAACTTATACTAGTTGTCTCCCTTCGAATTTGGTCGTTGTTGGCTCCCTTCCCGCTCAATATTTGGGGAGAGGACCAGGGCCTCTATAAATAGGACTAGCCACCATAGTAGGAGGGGAGCTGATCTCGGACTAGATCCATCACATCCTCACACTCACCAAGCACAAGAACACCTCCCCTCAGAAGGCTGTTCTTCCCCTGTACTGTTCATCATCAGGCCAAGAGGCAATCCACCACACCACACTGGAGTAGGGTATTACACCACATCAGTGGCCCGAACTAGTATAAATCTTGTGTGTCTTGTGTTGCGAGTTTGTCGAGCTAGGCTTTGAGATCGCGGCGCGAGTGAGGGCGTGATTAGGTAGGTAGAGATCTTCATGCGCACCCCAGTGTTTGAACCTCAAGGGTTTTGCCGGAACCCGAGATCCGACAGTTTGATCATCAAGACGTTCGACTACAACAACCGTGTCACTAAACGCTTCCGCTTTCGGTCTACGAGGGTATGTGGACACACTCTCCTGTCTTGTTGCTATGCATCTCCTAGATAGATCTTGCGTGATCGTAGGTAAATTTTTTTGAAATACTGCATTCCCCAACAGTGGCATCCGAACCAGGTCTATGCGTAGATGTTATATGCACGAGTAGAACACAAAGAGTTATGGACGATAATAGTCATACTGCTTACCACCAACGTCTTACTTTGATTTGGCGGTATTGTGGGATGAAGCGGCCCGGATCGACATTACACGTATGCATTCATGAGACTGGTTCTACCGACGTGCTTCGCACACAAGTGGCTGGCGGGTCTCTGTTTCTCCAACTTTAGTTGAATCGAGTTTGACTACGGTCGGTCCTTGTTGAAGTTTAAAACATCATACTTGACAAAAAATCATTGTGGTTTTGATGCGTACGTAAGAACGGTTCTTGCTAGAAGCCCGTAGCAGCCACGCAAAACTTGCAACGAAAAAGTAGAGGACGTCTAACTTGTTTTTGCAGGGCATGTTGTGATGTGATATGGTCAAGACATGATGAGATATAAATTGTTGTATGAGATGATCATGTTTTGTAAAAGTTATCGGCAACTAGCAGGAGCCTTATAGTTGTCGCTTTATTGTATGAAATGCAATCGCCATGTAATTGCTTTACTTTATCACTAAGCCGTAGCGGTAGTCGTAGAAGAAATAGTTGGCGAAACGACAACGATGCTACGATGGAGATCAAGGTGTCAAGCCGGTGACGATGGAGATTATGACGGTGCTTTGGAGATGGAGATCAAAGGCACAAGATGACGATGGCCATATCATGTCACATATTTTTATTGCATGTGATGTTTATCCTTTATGCATCTTATTTTGCTTAGTCCGGCGGTAGCATTATAGGATGATCCCTCACTAAATTTCAAGATATAAGTGTCCTTCCTGAGTATGCACCGTTGCTACAGTTCGTCGTGCCAACACACCACGTGATGATCGGGTGTGATACGCTCTACATTCACATACAACGGGTGCAAGCCAGTTTTGCACGTGTAGAATACTCGGTTTAACTTGACGAGCCTAGCATATACAGATATGGCCTCGGAACACTAAGACCGAAAGGTCGAACGTCAATCATATAGTAGATATGATCAACATAGTAATGTTCACCATTGAAAACTACTCCATCTCACGTGATGTTCAGACATGGTTTAGTTGATTTGGATCACATGATCATTTAGATGACTAGAGGGATGTCTAACTAAGTGGGAGTTCTTAAGTAATATGATTAACTAAACTTTAATTTATCATGAACTTAGTACCTAATAGTATTTTGCATGTCTATGTTATTGTAGATCAATGGCCCGTGCTACCATCCCCTTGAATTTTAATGCGTTCCTAGAGAAAGCTAAGTTGAAAGATGATGGTAGCACTACTGCAGTTGCTGCTATCGCGACACTACGATCAGAGACCCATCAATGAAACTGTGTGCGATTCCATAATTGCAAAAGGTGGTGTAAAATAACGGTCAAAAAAGGTGCAAAACATTTGCGATGGAGGATGCATCAAACACGGTTCAGATTTTAGTTGCGTGTGTGATGCAGGGCATACGGTTCAGCTCAGTTAACTGTTTGTGATGAGGAGGAACAAAAGAAACGGGCAGCCAGATGAAGGTGTGTGCGATATAGAACATACAGGTCACTCGGATGAACTATTTGTGATTAGGCAACACAAAAGAAACGGGCAGCCAGATGAAGGTATGTGCGATATACGGCATGTGGTTCACTCGGATGAAATGTTTGCATTGAGACAAGAGAACAGAAACAGTTCAGTATAACAAGATGTGTGTGATACGCGGCAAACTAGTCTATAATCGTAAATGTGTGCGAAGACCGATAATAACACAGACGATTGCTTCCAATAAGACGTATGTGATATGCTCTGTCTACACAACATATATTGGCCATTGGGGGACGGGCGGTCATCTGGATATGCCATAAGGATGCGAAGAGGCATCCTATCAGCAAGGACAAGTTGTTCCACTGGTAGCTCATGTAAGAGAACTCTCAAGTTAAGTGTGCTCAGGCTGGAGCAGCCATCATATGGGTGATTGATGGGAAGTTGTGTTGATGTTAAATTAACGGATAGGATGGGTCATCTCTATCAAATTAAATGACTGATACGACCCATCCCAAGAGTTAATTTAACCTTGAGGTCCTTGTTTCTTATTATTTTTATTTTTTAACACATGTTAAAGAAGGTCTACCGCATTACTTTTTGACAATGTGCGATACGTGGCATACAGTTGATCCATCGACCTGTTTGTGACGGAATAGGCCGTGTGTGTTGTGGGCAAACACTTGCTACCATTCAACCGTTTGCGATTGATGAAGTCATCACTGACGTGTTCCCTAGTGTGGTCCATGTTCATCTGATCATCATCTACTTCTCGTGCTAGCTAGATGTTCCTTCTATGCTAAGTTTCCATTAGTTGATGGCGTTTTATGAACACGCGACCGTTTCCCGCCATTTTCTCACCTGTTTCCCGCCACCCAGCGATATTGCGCATAGGCGGCGCGCGACGCACGGAGGCGACAAGCGCAGCCTGTAGAACATCCACCTTTTCCAAGCATGCCAACCAACCAAAGCGCCGCCTCTGCCATCAACCTCGTCGACGAGGAAAACGAGCAGGCGCCATGGCCCGTCGAGGCCGAGGCGCTCCCCGGCAACGCGATGGACGACGTCGTGATGCGCGTCATCGCCAGGGTTGAGCAGACCTTTGGCGCATGGCGCTTGAGCGCCGCAAATCAAGATAGGCATGTCAACACCGACAGTCTGCAGCTCGCGGCACAACATGATTGTTGGCGTGCCGCAGAGCAAGCTAGGCGCGTTCGCGCCGATAGGCTGCGGCTCGCTGCATGGCGAGACTATTGGAGCGCCGCAGAGCGAGAGCCGCGTCGCGCCGCACAACAAGAGTGGATCCATCGATGCTTGCCTACTGTCGACGCGGCATCGCAGCTAGGTACATGTCCCGTCAGTACCCCCATTCCTCGCCATGAGTGGGCAGAGGCCCTCAGCGCCGTACTTGCACCAAAGGTCGGCCGCGCCGTGCTTGCAACGGACGCCCTCCGCGCCGTTCGCATGGATGCCGACATTCGTCTTGTCCGTGGCCCGCTGGATGCAAATGCGTTGGTCCGTAGGCTCGACCGCCTCCTTGGCCCAGGTGTCCACCTGGGCGCAGTAGAGGAACATGGCTGTCGCATCCTCAAGCTGGTGATCTGCAATGAAATAGCCAACTTGGAGCTCAAGACCGCGCTCCAGATGTACCGCGAGCGTGTCGACCGCTTGGATGAACGCCTGCACGAGTTCAGGTAGAGCCAAGAGCTACCGTAGGCAAGGGCTGCTGGTCATGGTCTCATGGACGCTTTTTATTTTCTTGAGTCATTTTGACGTGGATAGCTATGTATTCACAGCAATCATAGTATTGTTGTGTTTATTGCTCTCTTTCAATGTGTGTACTCTATTTTCCATTCTTATATGTTCTGTTTCAGTGTGTGTGTATACGCTTTCTTCTGTATATGTCGATGATAACAGCTAGATTCAAATTAGTATACAAAAACAGATATAAAATGGAATTCATAATGTATATATATATATATATATTAATTGTTCATTAGTTCATCATAGAATATATATATATATATATATATATATATAGTAATGCTATTCATCACCCAGGGTGCAGAATAACTTATTCTTCACCCGAGGTAATCTTACGATCATTTCATAATTAAATTATGTTTGGAATTCAAATAGTTACATTCATATTCATTCACTACGTAATATTTGACATAAGAAAATAAAAATATAGGTCATAAGACAAGAAAATTTGCAGTTTATGTGTATTTTAAACTATGTTTTTACGTTTGTAATTTTACATAACATAAAATATTTTTTACGACGATTATATATTTTCTTATGGTCTCTTTTTATGTTGAAAATAAGACAAAACTTACGAAACGTAAAATTACAGTGCATTGATGGTAAAATAGAGGGGGGTGAAGAATAACTATTCCTCACCCAGGGTGACGAATAGACAATCCATATTATATATATATATATATATATATATATATATATATATATATATATGTATATGTATATATATATAGATATAATATCATCACATATACGTGATGATACTTAACTACTAGGTACAATGCATAAAATTGAAAACGAACAATACTAAAACTAATAATCCCTCATGGGGCCAGTATTCCAGCAGCCCCTCGCCAGCAGTTCCCTGGTGCGCGGCGTCTTCCCAGTGCGGAGGCACTACTCCGCCTCGCAGCGCTTGACGTACCGATCTGCCTCTTGCTGGCGGACGCACGCGGAAGATCTTGCCATTTCGTTGGGCACCCACCGAAGCTCCTCGTCGGTGGCACGCTGGAGCTTATCGGCCCACCTCCACGCAACAACAAGGTGCCCAGCGCCTATGACCTTCCTCGCGAAGTACCCGTATTCGTACACCTGCTCAGTACGACGACGCGCCCGCCCCCAAAGGTCCGTCATCTCCTTTTTTTCCAAGCGGCATCACGGGCTTCACAGCCCGCCTAGTACATGGCTTCCTCCTCCGCCATCTCCTTCTTGAACGCCGCTTGCCTAGCTTTCTTAGCCGGCGACAGCGAGTTCCATAGACAAATATTGTACTGGCCCCAAAACCAATCCAAAGTTAGGGGGGTCTGGCGCAACCTCGTCAGGCGGCGCATAGGGGTCCTCGTAGCTGCTAATCAAGTGAGAGTCCTCGGGGGGCGGCGACTCCTCGTTGGCGCGTTGGCAGACCGGCGGTGTTATGGCAGAGATTTGAGAGAGAGGGACAGAGAGAGGGCGAGCAAGGGGAGGATGTAGATGAGAATGCAGGCGGGACGATGTGAGCAAGGTAGTATTTATTGGCGGCCAGAATCTAAATCGACGGGGACACTACACACGCTGGTCGCCGGAATTTACGAGTACTGTAGTTTGAATTACACACGATTCCCACAGCAAAATCCGTGTGTGAACATAATAGCTGACGGTTTCCAATACAGAACCGTGTCTGATTAATGATCCCCGCCACTCACCTACCAAACCTCGAGCCGCGAGATAGAGTCCCAATCATGTGGGGGCGGTTGTCTTACCAGATCTTAACATTTTCTTTTTTGAACACCAGATATTTACATCGTCTGATGATTTTTTTATCTAGCACACAAGTACACAAAAATATATTTTTTCAAACCGTTATGGTTAGGTGTTGCATGTAGATGTAGTTCAAATTTGAATTACGGTCATTAAATGGCTAGAAAATCACTTAAATGTCTTTAAAAGGTCAAATGACCCTTGAAATTTTCCAAATTTTCATATGACAGTTGTATTAGTGCACGTTAAATGTAGAAAAAAAATTGAAGGCCGTAAGAGGAAGCTATCTCTCGTTCGTCATCGAACATGCATTGTTCCCTCTTGGAACCACGGACCTTCTAGTGAGTTGCTCCAGTTTGTGAGGGGTGTGTGTCCAAACTTTCGTCAAACAGGCCAATTTTTTACCACATCATCTTGGTGGCATGACATTACATCAACCAAGGTTTCATGTGTTTCTGATTTTTTTTTAATTTTTTGGAATTAAAATTCCATGTCACTCCATGCATACGTATGCATGTGTCCATCTCGTGAGACAAGTATGTTGAAAAATCCTTCTAATTTACTACACATGGAATTAATTCGCACACAAGTACACAAATATAAGTTTTCAAACTGTTTTGGTTAGCCGTTGCATGTAGATGTAGTTCAAATTTGAATTACGGTCATTAAAAGGCTAGAAAATCACTTAAATGTCTTAAAAGGTCAAATGACCCCTAGAATTTTCCAAAATTTCACATTACAGTTGTAGTAGTGCACGTTAGACGTAGAAAAAAATTGAAGTTCGTAAGAGGAAACTATCTCCCGTTCGTCATCAAACATGCATTGTTCCCTATCGAAACCATGAGCCTTCTAGTGAGTTGCTCCGATTTGTGAGGGGTGTGCGTCCAAAGTTTTGTCAAACATGCCAATTTTTATACCACTGTCGGATTCGGGTTCCGGCAAAACCCTTGAGGTTCGAACACTGGGGTGCGCACGAAGATCTCTCCTCCCTCTAGCTCTCACCCTCATCGCGATCTCAAGGGTCAGTGCGTCGAGCCCACAAAACAAGAGACACAAGGTTTATACTGGTTCGGGCCACAAGATGTGGTGTAATACCCTACTCCAGTGTGGTGTGGTGGACTGCCTCTCGGGCTGAGGATGAACAGTTACAAGGGAAGAACAGCCTCCTGAGGAGAGGTGCTCTTGTGCTTGGTGAACTTGTGTGTGTGAGGGTGTTCCGAATGATCCGTCCGACCCCCCCTGCTGTGATGGTGGCTAGCCCTATTTATAGAGGCCCTGGTCCTCTTCCCAAATGTTAGGCGGGAAGGGATGCCACAACGGCCAAATACGAAGCGAGACAACTAGTACAAGTTATCCTGACTAAAGGTGGTCTTCGCCTGCCAAAGGCTCTGGTGGTGACGCCGTCCTGGGCTCCACGGTGACCTTCGTCCTGCCGTCCTGCTGGTCTTCGTCTCGTTGCACCGATATGGAAACATTTTCCTGATGCCTCGGGACTCCTTCCTGCGCTTGCCTCTTTAGCACCAAAGAGGAAACGAGGACGCTGCACGCGCTGGCGCCCGCCTCGCCCCAGTTGTCATGGCTTACGTCACCGGAACCTCACGAGGTGCCCCTTGCCTTGATGTCTCCGCCCCTCGTGAGCCAGCCTGATGAGGCTGCCCTCGAGGAGGTCTTGCATCGTCCGCCTCGCGAGGCTTGGCCCCTCGCGAGGGTCGTGGGTGTTTGCTGGTGAAGATGGGTCGTACAGTGCCGCTGGTGGAGCCACACCGTGGGCCGCAGGCAGGCAAGTCTGGGGACTCCCGTTCCCAGGACGTCGACAACCACATCATCTTGGTGGCATGACATTACATCAACCAAGGTTTCATGTGTTTTTATATTTTTTAAATTTTTTGGAATTAAAATGCCATGTCACTCCATGCATACATATGCATGTGTCCATGTCGTGAGACAAATATGTTTGAAAATTTCTTCTAATGTACTGCACATGGAATTAACTCGCACACAAGTACAAAAATATGATTTTTTTAACCGTTTTGGATAGCCATTTGTCGGTGTACTAGAGTAGGGGTACCCTAGTATCCCGTACTCGTGCACGGACAGTTGCAGCACCCCGCGGCAGGGTTTGCCTCGTCATCGCCAAGATCCTCCGTGGCTCCTTTGGAGCCATTCAAGAACAAAGTATTTGATTAAGAAGAAAAGGCCCCGGCAAGAGGAGCTTGCCGGGAAGGCCACTCAAGGCATGCAGAAGACAAGGCCCCGGCAAGAGGAGCTTGCCGGGAAGGCACGGAGCGCGACAAGCCTCCGGACGCGACAAGGATTCGGTCGCGGCAAGGCTCTTGCCGCAGCAAGCAGCCTCTCTCCATCTCCGCTCCAGGTCATCCAGCAACGTGTCACCATGGGACCATTCCATGCGCGCGTGTCGAGAGGCTATGCAGCCAGCGGAGAGCAGCGATAAGCGGCGCTGACAAGTTTGCCATCGTGGCGAGCAGTGGCGCACCTGACGGTCTCTGTAACTTTGTTTGGGCGACAATCGACGGGCATTTATTGCCTTTGTCCCTTGCCGTCCGAGTTAGGTATTTTGCAATCGCATAATCGCTCGGTAGGTGTACCAACTCCTGTTTTTACATTTGTACCCTCGCCTGTGTTGCCACCTGTCGGAGACCCCTTGAGCATATAAAAGGAGGCCCATGCGCAACATAGGGGGGTTCGAGGTTCGGTTCATTCGACTCACTAGAGACCAGATATGCTCACGCTAGGTTTTGTAGCTCGCATCGCTCCCTAGCAAGAACACAATACATAAAACAAGCAGCAGTAGGAGTTTTATCTCTCCGGAGAGCTCCAAGCTGGGTAAACTGCTCGTGTGCCTCGCCTCGATCCGCTTCAGGCGATCTCCGCCCTCCGAACCACAAAGGGCCTGGTCCGCCGCCCCATAGGTGTTCGTGGGTACGATCAGCCTCCCGACATCTTTGGCGCGCTGTAGGGGGCGTCGAGGCCGTGTGAATCTGATCCGACGTTCACACGAGCAGCGTCCTCAACATCTTCCTCAACATGCCATTGAAGAAGAAGGCTTCGGCGGCAGCAGAGCCGTCCGCGTCGTACCCACCCTCACCGCAGCAAACGGGCGGTGGGGCAGACGCTGGTGGAGGAACGGGCGCCGATGAAGGTGTTCGTGACGTTGCCAAGTCCAAAGACAAGGCCCCGCAAACCTCGGCGTCAGCGCATCCCCCGCGCCCATCTCTGGAGACGCGGGACCAACAACGTCATGGCGTGCACAATGCCATACGTTCGTTGGATCGAGACCCTCAAGACCAGCATGCGCGCCAACATGCTGGCACGAGTGAGATACGGTCGCCTGGACGGGGTGCTGCTCCTTCTAACGTAATTAGAAGTCCGAGCATATCCCGCTCCTCACACCGTTCGCCAATGCCACCCACTACCAGCAGAAGCTCTGGCGAGAGCTCAGCTGCTCCTCGACTACCCTCCAACGGCCAACAAGGTCGACGAGTGGAGGGCCACTATCCAGAGCCTCATCGGCTTTGCCAATGGCGACGCTCCGCGGCAACCAACGCCATCATTGCTGCGGCAAGACGACAAGGCACGAGCCGGTGGCGACGAGACTGTGGGAGGTGCAACCACCATGCACTCTCCGCCACGAAGGCCAAGATCGCCGACTCACCGGATCCACCTCGACAGCGACTCCACCGAGTCATCGGATCCGCGAGCTCGCTGCGATCAGCGCCAAGTTCTTCATGAGCGACAACAAGAGAACGCTCGAACTCGCATCGAGCGCCGGAGAGAAGCGCGACGTCAGTCCGACAAGCGCGTTGGGCCTTTTGTTGACATGCGCGCGCCGGAGGAGCCAGCGACTTGTCAGACGTCTGTAGGTTGCCCCGAGTTCACTTGTGAGCTGCGGCAAGTCCAAAGTGGCCCAGCCAGACAAACTTCAAACCAGACGCGGGAGAAGTATGATGGCAGGACGCATCCGTCGGAGTTCCTCAAAGCATCTACACCATCGCCGCAGCAGGCTGCGGGAGGACGGGACGACAAGATCCTCGCCAACTACTTCCCGCCGTGCTCAAGCCCAACGCCGATCTTGGCTCATGCACTTGCCGGACAGCTCCATATCCACTTGGGCAGATCTGCGCCATCGCTTTGTCGGCGCCTTCACGGTGGCCACAAACCTCATGGCCAAGAGAGTGACCTTCATTTGCTCGCCCGTAAGGAAGGAGAGTCCCTGCGCAAGTTCATTCAGAGATTCAGCCGTGCACTACAACATCCCGTATGTCCACCCGCCAAGGTGATCAATGCGTTTCATCGAATGTGCGGAACCGCAGGATGAGGAAGGAGATGGCGATGTGCAAAGTCAAGGACGCCGATGAGCTGTACGCCTTGGCCGACAAGTGTGCACGCTACGAGGAAGGGAGGAGACTCGGGAGAGAATGCGAAGCAGGATCTCGACAAGGAGGAGGCCGCCAGCAAAGAAGAGCCAACAGGGCAACAGGAAGAAGAAAGGTAGAGAAGTGCTAGCTGTTGAGCAGTCCGGCAACGGAGGTGGCGACAAGAACGCCAAGGCTGGTGGCTCCGGCAAGGAAGTTGTCACGACGCCAACCACGGTCGGTGGCGGCGCCCGACAAGCGGGGCGGCTCCGGCAAGCAAGATCGCAAGATCCACCGCACCAAGGGCCACGACCTCCAGAGCTGCAAGAAGGTCGAGTAGCTTGTCGAACAGCAGAGAGCTGAGTACGGCGGGCGCAACAAAGAGAAGGCCCAGGAAGGTGCTGGGGAGCAAGCAATAACCGTCCCGGCCGGGGAGGACGCCGCGGCAAGGCCAAGCAACGGCAAGGAGACAGACCTCCCCGCGGCCGCGACAAGGATGAAGATGATGATGACGACGAAGATATGGAAGAAGACGACGCCGATGAGCAGGAGTTTCAGAAAGCCACAGAGGTCCTCTGCGTTGACCGAGGTGCTTCCCTGCATACCTCACACCGCCAGCTCAAGCAATGGATGCGGGAGGTCAATGCAGCGGAACCATCCGTAGAGTCACGCAAGCCTCAAGTGGTCCAAAGACGCCTTATCATTTTTTATATTGAGGACCACCCTGATCGCATAATCTGCGGTCGGGTGCTTGCCGATGTTGGTCTCACCAACCATCCGCAACCTCAAGGTCACCAAAATGCTAGTTGACGGCGGGCCGGCTTGAATCTGATCTCCTCCGCGGTGCTCCGTAAGCTTCAAATCCTCGACAATGAAGCTCGAAGAGACCGCACCTTCCAAGGAATCAATCCGGGAAGGAGCAAGTCAAGGGGAAGATTACGCTGCCGGTAACATTTGGCAGCGAGCTGAACTTTAGGATCGAGAGGGTCACATTCGACGTTGCCGATTTCCCATTGCCTTACAATGGGATACTTGGCCATTCAAAGACTTTCGCCAAGTTCATGGCAGCCTCTCACCACGCCTACAACTTACTCAAGATGCCAGGGCCCGATAAGCGTCATCTCCGCCCATGGCGACAAGAAGGATGCCCTTATCTGTGCCGACAAGATCTACCGGGATGCAGCAGCCGCGACAGATTGCCAAACACTTGTCACCAAGCTCCCGGGGAAGAAGACAAAGTCCAAGTCCGCAAGAGCTCGATGCTCACTCCGGCAAGCGCACCTCTTCGGAGTGCTGCGCTACCGTCGAGGACGCACCATCGACCTCCACCGGCAAGTGCAAGAAGATGGTGGCTCCGCCAAAGGCCAAGAAGGTGCCCGCCAAGGAGGACGGCACTGGTGGTACCTTTACCATCAGTGCCTCTCTCGACCCTAAATAGGAAGGCGCGCTCGTTTTCCTCAGGGCGAATGTCGGCGTGTTTGCATGGCAACCGTCGACATCCCCGTGTTCCTGTGAAAGTGATTGAGCACCGCCTGGCCGTTTGTCCTCATGCACGGCCCGTCAAGCAAAAAGTCGAAGCAAGCAGTGAGCGCCAAGAATTCATAGCGAAGAGATCAAGAACCGGAAGCAGCAGGCCTTGTCGAGGAGTGCCCCATCCCACGTGGTTGGCCAATCTCGTAGTCGTATGCAAGGCAAATGGAAAATGGAGACTTTGTATTGACTTCACGGATGTTAATAAAGCTTGTCCCAAAGATCCATTTCCCTTGTCGTGCATTGACCAGATTGTTGACTCCACGGCTGGATGTGATTTGCTTTCGTTTCTTGATGCATACTCAGGATACCATCAGATCTTCATGGCTGAAGAAGATGAGGAGAAGACCGTATTCATTACACCATGTGGCACATATCGTTTCATACGGATGCCTTTCGGTTTGAAGAATGCTGGTTCAACATTTGCAAGGGTAGTCCATGACGCTTTTGAGCCGCAAATGCACGTAAATGTAGAAGCCTACATGGATGACATAGTGGTCAAAAGCAAGGACAAAGCAACTCTCGCTCAAGATTTGGACGAGACCTTTGCAAATCTGCGCAAGATCAACCTCAAGCTCAACCCCGAGAAGTGCGTGTTTGGAGTCCCTTCCGCAAGCTTCTCGGTTCTTCGTGTCTCAACGAGGGATTGAAGCTAATCCCGACAAGATCAAGGCCATTGAGCAGATTGAAGCACCAAAGCGGCGTCAAGGATGTACGAAGACTTGCGGTTGTGTAGCTACTCTCAAGAGGTTTATTTCTAGGTCTGCTGAGCGCCTCGCCATTTTTCAAGATTTTGAAAAGGCAGGTCCAATGAAATGGACTCTCGAAGCGAGGCTGCGCTGCAGACTTGAAGAGATACCTGTCCTCCACTCCAACACTTGTCGCACCTAAGCCACAAGAGAAGTTGTTGCTATATATAGCAGCAACCAATCAAGTGGTTAGTGCTGCGTTAGTAGCGGAGAGGGAGGCGGATGACGAGCCAAAGAACCACGGCAAGCACATCCAGCGACAAGGTGGGGCTTCGCCAATGTGCTCTGGTCCCGACAAGGACGAATCCACGCAGCGCATGACCAGATGCGAGAAAAGGATGGTGCAGCGCCAGTCTACTTTGTCGATTCCCTCCTGCAAGGGGCTAGGTCGAGGTACTACGGTGTGCGTAAATTGCTTTTCGGCCTCCTCATGGCCTCGAGAAAGCTGCGCCATTACTTCCAAGCACATGAGATCATAGTTGTCACTCGCTTTCCTGAAGAGGATACTGCAGAATCCGGAAACAGCAGGGCAGGATTGTCGAGTGGGCATTGAACTGTCAAGCTTTGGTCTCAAGTTTGAAAGCACATCAACTATCCAAAGCAGAGCGTTGGCAGAATTCATAGCGTAATGGACACCAACGCCAGATGAAGAGATTCCGAGACGAGCATTCCCGGCCAAGGAAGCAAGCAAAGAGTGGCTGATGTACTTTGATGGCGCCTTCTCGCTGCAAAGGCTGTGCCGGGCGTCGCTTATCGCACCCACCGGAGAGCACCTCAAGTACGTAGTCCAGATGCACTTTCCCAAGGAGCAAGCAACAAACAATACTGCAGAGTATGAAGGTTTGCTTGCCGTCTCAGGATCGCAGTGGACCTTGGGATCAAAAAGCTTATTGTCAGGGGTGACTCGCAGCTTGTCGTCCGCCAAGTGAACAAAGATTACCAGAGTCCGTTGATGGAAGCCTACATTGATGAAGTGAGGAAGCTAGAAGAGCACTTTGACGGCCTGCAAATGGAACATGTTCCAAGAGCTCGTAATGATATTGCCGACGGCTCGTCAAAGTGCGCTGCACTTAAGTTGCTGTGGAACCAGGGATTTTCGTGCTCAAGCCGACTCAGCCAACCGTAACACCATCAACTCGGACAAAGCAAGAAGAGGAAGTTGATCTCTGGTGACTACTTTCCGGCAGAGCTTCAAGCCGTCGTTGCGAAGGTCCCCAAGATCAACACCAACAAAGGCCGAGGGGCAGTCTGCTCCGACAAGCCCGATGTTTGTTTCGTTGAAGCTGCACGCTTCCGACAACTTTTGCTCCCAAGTTTGCCGGGAGCGTCAAGCTCGGCAGAGCCGCAGGTTCTGCAAGAGAAGCCGATGCTCCCGCAGCGGCTGATCTGCCTTTGGTCCTTGTTGTTGAGCCGCAAGCTCCAAAGATGGGCGCAACAGATTGTCCATTTCCTTGAGACAGGAGAACTTCCCAAGAGCAAGAAGAAGCGGAAAGAGTAGCCCGGCAGTCAAGTATGTACTAGTTTGTCGACAACATACTGCATGTATGAGACTCAACGGTGTGAAATTGAAGTGTATTCCTGTGGAAGATGGATGAAGCTGTTGGCGAGAGATACACGGAGGCATATGTGGTCACCACATTGGCAAGAAGAGCACTTGCCGCAAAGCTTTCCGGCAAGGTTTCTTCCGGCCGACAGCCCTCCGTGATGCAACTGCACAAGTAACCAAGTGTGAAGCGTGCAGTTCCATTCCAAATAGATACACCAGCCAGCTCAAGCTCTCCAGACGATCCCTTTATCCTGGCCATTTTCGGTTCTGGGGCTCCACATCCTCCGCCTTCCCCGAAGCTGTCGGGGCTTTGAGTACTTGTACGCCGCCATCGATAAGTTCACAAAGTGGCGGAAGTGGAAGCAGTGAGGAAGGTGACAAGATAGTCGGCGATCAAGTTCTTCAGTCGATTGTTTGCCGCTTCGAATCCCTAACAGGATCATCACCGACAACGGCACACAATTTACGAGTCGCACCTTCATGCAGTACGTCCAAGATCTTGGCGCCAAGGTCTGCTTTGCTTCCGTTGCTCACCCGAGAAGTAACGGTCAAGCAGAGAGAGCAAATGCTGAAGTGCTGCGCGGGCTCAAGACCAGAACTTCCGACGGGCTGCACAAGTGCGGAAGAAACTGGATCGAGGAGCTGCCGGTGGTTCTTTGGTCGATCAGGACGACGCCAAATCGAGCCACCGGCCAGACACCTTTTCCTCTAGTCTATGGAGCAGAGGCAGTTCTCCCCATGGAACTCGTATACGGATCGCCTCGAGTGCTCGCCACGATGAGTTTGAGCAAGAGCAGCTGCGACAAGATGACGCGCTGCTCCTTGAGGAGGATCGTCTTCAGTCATTGGCGAAGCTGCTCGCTACCAGCAAGCTTTGCGTCGCTACCATAGCCGCAGAGTTAGTGCCGGAAGTCTCGAGGAAGGCGACCTTGTTCTTCGCTGCTCAGTCCACCAAGAATTCAAACAAGTTGACGCCTTGAAGTGGGAAGGCCCTTATCGGGTGAAACGAGTCACTAGGCTGGCGCTGTCCGCCTTTGAGACCAAGATGGCATCCCGTGAGCAACTCTCGGAACATTGAGCATCTTCGTAAGTTTTACCCATAGGCGCGGTTGCGAACTCCGCTCAAGAACCACCTTTTGTACAAGTCTTGCCGCTGTTGCATGTAATCCTTTGTACAAAGTCGGGCGCAGACCCCGTGCATCAGTAAGCTCATGTGTTGCGCACAACTGTCAAATTCATGCTTTCATCATTTTATTGCATGTTTTGGCTAACACTTTGTGCAAAGCAACCACACCCGTAAGCAAAATCGAGTCACTGGGCTCCATAACTTTATTTCCTCTTCCTTATCTTTTCTCAAAGAAAGGAAGGCTCCTCGCACAAGTTAACCAGGGAGGAAGGAGAAGATAATACTATGGACCAGTAACGCCAAGGAAGTTTCGCCTCATCGGGAAGCAAGAGATGAAAAGCTAAGTTGCCAAAGTTTGAGCAATCAATTTTAAATTTTAAGTTATCTTCCTCGAACGATAGTACTCAGTATGGAAAACACATGCGCAGAGAGGAACCAACTCGCAGGCTAGTCGCGCCCTTACTTTGTTTCGAGTCCGCTCAACAACTTAAGTGAGCTGCGGCTAGTCGCGACAAGGTTGCTTGTTGGAGGCGGCACCTTTGCCCGGAAGGCCGACGTTCCGCACTCGGCGCTTCATGCAAAAAGTGCCCACACCGACAAGTCCCCCAAATGCGTAAGGCAGAAACGTACAAAGGAAGGAATCAAGTAGAGGAAATAACGTTGCATTGATCGCCTAAGATAGAGTATATTACAAATTAACTTGTCGCTGATCTAACAAAGTGTTCTAAACATGATCAGCAGCGACAAGGGAAAGATAAAATTGGCGGCCTAGTCTACGCGGTCGCCATCAATCCGCTTGATCTTGTTCACCTTGTCCACAATGGGTGCGACAAGGGCTTTGAGCTCCTCCACGTTGGCATCTGGCGGCAAGGATCTGAGGACGCCGTTAAGGTTGAGGCCCGGATTGCGGAAGGCCACCTTTATCAACACCTTCTCGAGGGCTCCTGCACAGATCTGGCGTGATTCCTCGGCTAGCTTCTTTGGGACCTCTTCCCGGTGTCGCTGGAGACCCGTCACCACGCCTTTGAAGAATAAACTGAGTTTGGCGCTGGGTTGGAGATGCTCACGGAGGAGTATGCAAGGTCCGCCATCCCCAGCTCCATCAGCTCGTTGTGGATGTCGGCGGCGGTGTCCACAAGACCTTTAGTCCAGTGCTCCACGCTCTCCCTCAAGGTGCTCTGGGTGGAGGCAGCATTCGCTAGCAGCTCCTCCTTGGCCTTGATCGTCTCCAACAAGCCCACCTCCCGCTCCCTGGCGCCGTCCAACGTCTGCGTCAGAGTGGTCAGCTTCAGCTCAAGATCCGCCTTGGAATCCTTGGCGGCGTCGAGCTCCTTGCCCCTATCAGCGAGACGACTCTGCAGCTCGCAAAGAGTGTAGGCGTCCTTCTTGCGCTCATGCTTGAGCACGGCAAGCTCTTCGCCGCTCTTCTTGAGGCTGGCCTCCAGCTGTGCCACCCTCGCCTTCAACTCTTCCTTGGTGGCCTCGGCGGCTGCGGCAGCATCCTTCGCTTCCTTAAGCGCCCCGCCAAGTGACTCCTCGCGCGCGGCAAGGTCTTCTTCGTGGCTGTCCAGGTTGATCTTCTGCTGCGCCAGCTCGCTTTCCTGCGCGGAGAGCTTCTCGGCAGCCAGCCGCTGCTCCTCCTCAGCTGCGGCCTTCTCAAGGATGAAGGCCGTGCGCTCTTCTGCAAGTTGCCCCTGCGCTTCTGCTACGTCGCGGAGAGTTTCTTGGTTGGCGCCCGAGCTCTTCTGGCGCTTCACCATGTCCGCCTCCTGCCCTCGCGACAAGTGCTTCCGGGACTCCAACTTGGCCTGCCGGGCGCGGTAGAGCGGCAATGAGCTTCTTCAGCAATTGCTCCTCCTCAGACCTGCCGCTGCTGCTGCTTGGCGCGTCCACCAGCTGCCAGCGAGGCGAGTAGCTTCGCCGTCGAAGGTCTCCTTCGACCGGCGCCTGAGCTCGGTTCCTGTGGGAGTTTGATGAAGACTCCCTCGCGGCCTTCGTAGGCGCCGGCTGGGGCTCCTCGAGCTTGACACTGCAGCGGGCGGGGAGTCGTTGTCGGTGTAGCGCCTGGCGCTCCTGCGGCCTCAGGGCCGTCGGTCACGATCGCCCGACCCTCGCCCGGCTTCTGCGTCGGCAGCCTCGGTGGCCTTCTCGCCAACAGGCTGGGCGACGGCCTCTTCTTCCAAGAACGACCTCTTCTTCCACGATGACGGCCTCATCGGTGTTGCTCGCTTCCTCCTCGCGGCAGCCTCGACCTCCATCGGCTCAAGGCCGATTTAAGAAAGAGCAGTCAAGCAAATGTTCAAAAAGAGAAACAAAAGAAAGCAAGCCCAAGGGAAATTTTCGTAAGGCAATTACACTGCAACGGGATCCGCAGCCATGGCCTCGACCACCGGAGGGTCACTCGCTGTCCTTGCCGGGTAGCCTCCCTTGCCGGAGTGGCCTCCCTTGCCTGGGAGGGCGCTCCTTGCCGGAGATTCCTCCCTTGGCGGCGAGTGGCAGCAGCATGTGGTTTCGGGCGGCTTCCGAGCCCTCCCGATGAGGCTGCTCTGCTCCTACACAAGCAAACAATCAGGTATCAACGAAGAAGGAGCACCCCTACACACCTAATAGTAAGGAGAAAACCGCACACTTACTTTGGGGGCTGTCTTTGGGGGCTGCTCACGAGGAAGGGTTGCTGGTCCGGCAAGGGGGTCTCAGACGCGTCCCTGTTGCCACGGGAGAATCGTCCTCAACGACGCACCGCCGGGATCTTGGCCCTCTTCGACGCTCTCCGGGCCAGCGTCACGAAAAGGAAAGAGTCCGTAACGAAGTTTATCAGATTCAAGATGAAGCAATAAAATTGAAGAAATACAAGCACAATCTCAAGAGCTTACCCTTCGCCTTCCTCCTCGGAGCTGAGCGCGGAGAAGACAAACTCCGGCTCGCCTCCGGTGCGACGAGGCGGGGGAGTGGGCTCTCTTGGCCGCTTGGCGGAGGCGTCGGCGGTGGCTCGAGAAGATCTCGCCCGGTTGTCGCAGCGGTGAGGCGCTCCGCGGCAACATCGCTTGCCGTGGTAGAGCCCGTCGCGCGCCGCTACGGCTGTGGGCCAGTCTGCCGCCCCGACTCGTCTCCGGCCTTGCGGAGACGCCTCTTCGGCGGAACCGGGGGCTCCGCCGGCGGCAAGTCGCTGGGTGGTGGAGAAGAAGCGCCCTCGGCGGGTCCACTCGACCCGGCCTCGGGCTCGACAAGCTCGTCCGCGCCGGCGATCTCCCGTCGCGCGGCACGGCTTGCCGCCTTCGCCGCGTCCGGCTCCTCCACGGTATACCCGAAGGCTCCAGCTGCAGCGGCTGCTGCCGCCTCCTCCACCCTGGTGGCAATACGCGCCATCTCCTCGTCGGTGGTGTCGCGAGTGAGCCTTTTCTGCTCGTCGGAGCGGATCGGCACTTCTTCCAAGTCGTCGAAGAAATGCTGCACGACCTCGTCGGGGGGCTCCTGCCAGGTTGGAACGATCCCATGGGAATCGCACAACGGCATCATGGCGTGGATGCGGTCGAGCGCCGAGTTGTTGCACAATGGGACGACCCCCCGGCAACCTAAACCACTCAGGTGATCGGGTCGTTTCTTGAACAGCTCTAGCAGCATCGCATCCAACTCCAAGACGGTGAAATGCCGATTCAGGCCCGGGCGCAACCTCATAATGTCCGCCGCATTTTGGAACTCCCAAGCAGGCCTCCTCCTCTCCCGCAAGGGAGCGGCGCGGCGGCGAAGGAAGTCTGCGCCAACCGCGCTTACGGTTAATCCGGCAAGCCCGAGGCGCAAAATCCGGTCACTGACTATCTTCAACCTAGCATCCTCCGGCGCCAAGTTACTCCAATCTACTGCCACGCACTATTGGGGTTTGGCGACGGCGTTGAAGGGCTGCGGGTTCTCCTCACGACCCAACAGCAATTGGCTCTCCACTCCTCCCACTTGTTGCGGAACTCTCCTTCCAGATAGGCTTCTTTCTTGCCGATCCTCGAGACCCAAGCTATCCCTCCGCAAGTGGCTCTCCTCTCTCGACGCTGGGCACGAAGAAGTGGCGGAAGAGTGCCACATTTGGGTGGACTCGGAAAAGTTTTCGAAAAGATGCGAGAAAACTGCCATGGTCAAGACGGCGTTGTGGGTGAAATCAAGGAGGCGGAGGCCAAATGTGTTCATGATATCGCAGAAGAACTCGGAAAAGGGCGGGCAAAGCCCTCAATAGAAGAAAAGGGCAAAAAAGGGGTACCCAGTTGGGGCCAAATCAGAAGCGGAGGTGGGGAGTACCTTCGTGCGCGGATGCGCACGCGTCTCCGTCGACCAATAGAGATAGAAGACATCCCGCAGCTCCCTTGCGCCGAGCTGGGGGGGGGGGAAGATGGCCCGCTCCTTGCGCAACGCCGCGAGCCGCTGCGCTTCGGCCGACTTGACGCTATTCTCCTTGTCGGCTTTCGGAGCCATGGCGAGGGCGGCGGAGGAGGCCGACGGCGGTGAGCGTGCTTGTGGCGGCGGGGCGGGCGCCGCTCTCTTCGTGACCGGAGAAGAAGGGGAGCGGCGGTGGTTTTCTTGACAAGACAGCAATGGAGGAGTGGACGGCCTGCCCTCGCTTCCTCCGCTTATAAAGAGGGGAGGGGCGGACGCCCGCTTTTCCTAATAAAGAAACCCCACGACCACGCCCACGATCTTCGCACGACGCCACGCCTGTGCGTGCCGTTAGTGGGGGTCGTGGTGGGTCCAGGCGAGTTGCGACGTGGTCGAGGCCGCGTGTGACTGCAGTAATCGCTTTTGGGCCTGGCCCGATAGCGCCGCACTGCACGGCCCAGGCCCGGGGGGCTCTGTCGGTGTACTAGAGTAGGGGTACCCTAGTATCTCGTGACTCGTGCATCGGACAGTTGCAGCACCCGCGGCAGGGTTTGCCTCGTCACCGCTTAAGATCCTCCGTGGCTCCTTTGGAGCCATTCAAGAACAAAGTATTTGATTAAGAAGACAAGGCCCCGGCAAGAGGAGCTGGCCAGGAAGGCCACTCAAGGCATGCAGAAGACAAGGCCCCGGCAAGAGGAGCTTGACGGGAAGGCACGGAGCGCGACAAGCCTCCGGACGCGACAAGGATTCGGCCGCGGCCAGGCGCTTGCCGCGGCAAGCAAACTCTCTCCATCTCCGCTCCAGCTCATCCAGCAACGTGTCACCATGGGACCATTCCATGCGCGCGTGTCGAGAGGCTGTGGAGCCAGCGGAGAGCAGCGATAAGCGGCGCTGACAAGTTTGCCATCGTGGCGAGCGGTGGCGCACCTGACGGTCTCACAGGTAATTGTTTGGGCGATAATCGATGGGCATTTATTGCCTTTGTCCCTTGCCGTCGAGTTAGGTATTTTGCATCGCATAATCGCTCGAGTAGGTGTACCAACTCCTGCTTTTACATTTGTACCTCGCCTGTGTTGCCACTGCCGGAGACCCCTTGAGCATATAAAAGGAGGCCCATGCGCAACGTAGGGGGGGTTCGAGGTTCGGTTCATTCGACTCACTAGAGACCAGATACGCTCATGCTAGGTTTTGTAGCTCGCATCGCTCCCTAGCAAGAACACAATACATAAAACAAGCAGCAGTAGGAGTTTTATCTCTCCGTAGAGCTCCGAAGCTGGGCAAACTGCTTGTGTGCCTCGTCTCGATCCGCTCTTCGTGCGATCTCCGCCCCCCTCCGAACCACAAAGGGGCCTGGTCCGCCGGCGCCATAGGTGTTCGTGGGTACGATCAGCCTCCCCGACACCATTGCATGTAGATGTAGTTCAAATTTGAATTACGGTCATTAAATGGCTAGAAAATCACTTAAATGTCTTTAAAAGGTCAAATGACCCCTAGAATTTTCCAAAACTTCACATTACATTTGTAGTAGTGCACGTTAGACGTAGGAAAAAATTGAAAGCCGTAAGAGGAAGCTATCTCCCGTTCGTCATCAAACATGCATTGTTCCTCTCGGAACCACGAGCCTTCTAGTGAGTTGCTCTGATTTGTGAGGGGTGTGTGTCCAAACTTTCGTCAGACATGCCAATTTTTTTACCACGTCATATTGGTGGCGTGACATTACATCAACCAAGGTTTCATGTGTTTCTGATATTTTTTAATTTTTTGGAATTAAAATGCCATATCACTCCATGCATACATAAGCATGTGCCTGATACGTCTCCATCGTATCTACTTTTGCCCTTGTTTTGGACTCTAACTTGCATGATTTGAATGGAACTAACCCAGACTGGCGCTATTTTCAGGAGAATTGCCATGGTGTTGTTTTTGTGCAGAAATGAAAGTTCTCGGAATGACCTGAAAATTCAAAGAGAATATTTTTGGAATATATAAAAAATACTGGCGAAAGAGTCAAGGCCAGGGGCCCACACCCTGTCCACGAGGGTGGGGCGCGCTTAGCCTCTCGAAGCGCTTCTTGCCTCGTGGGTCACTTGGTGCTCCACCGACCTCAACTCCAACTCATTATATTCACGCTCGGGAGAAAAAATCAGAGAGAAGGATTCATCGCGTTTTACGACACGGAGCCGCCGCCAAGCCCTAATCTCTCTCGGGAGGGCTGATCCGAGTCCATTCGGGGCTCCGGAGAGGGAATCCGTGCCGCCGTCATCATCAACCTTCCTCCATCACCAATTTCATGATGCTCATCGCCGTGCGTGAGTAATTCCATCGTAGGCTTGCTGGACGGTGATGGGTTGGATGAGATTTATCATGTAATCGAGTTAGTTTTGTTAGAGTTTGATCCCTATTATCCATTATGTTCTGAGATTGATGTTGCTATGACTTTGCTATGCTTAATGCTTGTCACTAGGGCCCGAGTGCCATGATTTCAGATCTGAACCTATTATGTTTTCATGAATATATGTGAGTTCTTGATCCTATCTTGCAAGTCAATAGTCACCTACTATGTGTTATGATCCGCAACCCCAAGTGACAATAATCGGGACCACTCCCGGTGATGACCGTAGTTTGAGGAGTTTGTGTATACACTAAGTGTTAATGCTTTGGTCCGGTACTCTATTAAAAGGAGGCCTTAATATCACTTAGTTTCTGATAGGACCCTGCTGCCATGGGAGGATAGGACAAAAGATGCCATGCAAGTTCTTTTCCATAAGCACGTATGACTATATTCGGAATACATGCCTACATTACCACTACAAAAAACTACACTTCCGTGATGATACGTGTTTGTCACAGTAGGTCGCGTTTTTTGTCATGCATGTACATCCATGACAAATTTATGAAAGAATCAAGATAGTCATACTGTCTTTGTCGTCAGAGAAGTGTTCCATGACATTACCAAAATTATCATCACGGAAGTGTCCACTTCCATGACGATAAATCGCGCGTCACAGAAGTGCTTTCATCAAGGGTGACCAACACGTGGCATCCACCGTAACGGAACGCCGCTAAGCTATCGGGTCAGATTTTGGATCCGATAACCCGTTAACAGCCCTGACCAATGGGAAATTTCCACGTGTAAAATTCTGATTGGCCGAAGGGAACAACTGTCAGCTCATCAGTGGGCCAGATGTAGCCCGTCAATTGGAGGAGACATGCCTATGATACGTCGACACGTGGCTGGGCCCAACAGAGGCCCATATAGGTTAAAAAGGCTGGCCTACCAAAGGCCAAGAGAACTTAATCAGTACTAGTGGGCCAGCCCAATAACGGCATGCTTAATAAAGGCCCATTTACGGCTCAAGCCATATCTCGCCCGTTAATTGTTCGCCCAATATCCGGGCCCATTTACAGCCCGAAACCAGATCACACCCGTTAATTGTTCGCCCAATATTTGGGCCCATTTACGGCCCGAAGCCAGATCTGGCCCGTTAATTGTTCGCCGAATATTTGGGCCCAACTACAGCCCAGTGACTTTCGGCCTGTTAGAGGCCTGATGTAGACATGGGCCCATTTCAGCCCGGTGTGACTTTCGGCCTGTTAGAGGCCTGATGTAGACATGGGCCCGTTTCAGCCCGGTGTGAATTTTGGCCTGGGAATGGCCCGTGCTGCCCATGGGACATATATGGTCCGACGGGACATCGGGCCCACTAACGGCCCGTGCTAAAGGTGGCAACAGTTAAGCCCAACGTGACTTTGGGCCTGTTAAAGGCATGTCGCGTAATTCGGCCCGTTGATGCTCAGATTAAGCTTTCGGCCTCTTAAAGGCCAATGATATCAGTGGGCCAACTAAGGCCCGAGATATGTTTCGGCCTGGTAACGGCCCGTGAGCTAACTGGGCCCAAAACGGCCCAGTCTATATTTCATCCTGCTGAAGGCCCGTCGACGAGTAGTGAAAATTGAGGCCCAACATGCATTTTGGCCTGCTAAAGGCCCATGGTTTCATCTCGGCCGTAACAGGCCAGTACAATATTCAGCCTATTATGGCCCAACGCTACCTGGGCCAAACTAAGCGCTAGGTCGACAAAAGGCCCAACTAAAATATAGGCCGGTGTAAGTTTGGGCCTGGCGCAATGTGTGAAGGCCCCAATCATTCGGGCCCAAGAAAGACGCAGGCCGGCCCAATTGTGGCCCGCTAAAACACAGCCCGCTAGAGTCGAATGTTTCGTCCGATCGACTACATATGATTTTTTTCAGATAGCTTAATGATGGCAGTAACTAGTAGGAATTAAGAACAAACCTACTCAATACAATAAAGAAATTACGGCATAGTAACTAAGAATAAACCTACACTATACAATAAAGGATTTAAGGTATATTACATCCACTGGGCATCGAAGTTCGCCACCAGTGATCATAAAGCGCAACGAAGAAGCAGATTACAAAATAATACTGTACCGAGACCACTTCCAAGACAGTTCAAGAAAGGTTTGCCTTGCGGGGGAACTGCTTCGCAAGCTGCTGAGAAAGGCTGTGAGACCGGCCTAGCATGTCGGACATAGCTTCCAGGTGTAGATGTTTAGCGATGAGGTTCTCATTGGTGTTCTCCGCAATCTTTCTTAGAGATAGGACTTCAAGTTGAAGTTGAGTTGTAGAATGCCTTTCTGCTAGAACTTGGGACTGAAGAAGTCGAACTGATTCGCATAAATCTAATTCTATGAGCTGGTCTCGACCGTTAGTCTCAAGTAACTTGAACACTGCATCAAGACAAGACTTTGGGGTTGTCTCGCTATCTTCAAGATGTTTTGCCTTCTTTGCTGCAATATATGTTGGGTTTGTCTCACAGCCTTTCAAGCAGACTTGTGCATGCCATCGTGCATATCACCTGAAACAAAGCAGTAGAGATGACAGGTTTGCACGTATAAACAAAGATGACAACTGCTCATTAATTCTATCCAATTTCAAATTAGAAAATGAAGAGCAAGTTCAAAATATCAATAGCATAATTTGGCATTGTTCATAATGCGGGGAGCTTCACCACATTACTGGATTACCATGTCAACATAACAAGCATAGATGACGGGCAAAGAAAATCATTGTATCTATTTTGGATAAGGTGCATGGCATGTTGTTCATATCATCAGCCACATCAGTAAGATAAAACAGGAGATGACAAGGTGCAAACGTGAGCTGCTTCACCACAATCGGATTATATATCCACAAAAACAAGCATACATATAGGGAGTATTAAGTAATGTGCATGGTATGAATATGAATTTGGTTTTACAAGTAAAACCTAGAACTTACGATTCTTACGAACATGCATTTTGGTAGAAACAAAGAAACTAAACAGCAAGAAGAAACGATAGGGAGTATGAGCAAATTAAACAGCAGTTGAGGATAAAGGGTTTAGAAGGACTGACTTACATTAACAGTTAACACCGGCTTTATAATGCCCTTCTCCATGTCAAGGGAATGATAACTCAAGAATTTTAGCACAGAATCTTCTTCATAAGCATTGCATGTACTCTACATTTTGTAGAGAGTAATTATAGATATGATAATACTGGAAGGGATAGAGGATAATGAAGATAAGATGCAGATTGATGCTACATAATCAACTACCAATCCCTCGAAGTAGTTGTTAATGTAAGTACATGTAACATCCCAAATTTTCAATTTGGCATGTTATACATAGGTCATCCATGCATATCATATTTATTTGCATTCTCGTTTACCATCCTCGAAAATCCTAAGCAACTCAAGGACCCTCGGAGAGAGTTGGGGATTTTTCAATTTTCATATTTGAATTTTATCAAATAATGAAAGACGAGGATATTGGATTTTAATTAATTTTCTCTTCGGAAAAATTATTTCAATTTAAAAATGAGGGAGATAATATGACTTCTCCAAAATAATTGAAATAACGGAGGAAAAATGTTAAAATCATTTTTGGGATTTTATTTGATTTTATTTGGAATTTTATTTGCCCTAGAAAAATTTGCACGCTTTAAAAAGTTCCATTTTAGGGGCCAAGAAAAGTTCATCTAGTTCTAAATATTTTATTTAGACGGAGAAAACTTGTTTTGGAATTTTTAGATTTTTATTTATTTTTCTAGGAATTTTTATTTCGGCGGAATGTTTTAAAAATGGACCATACCGATCGGGGTCAAGGCCCAAAGCTGAGCCAGGCCGGGCCCTTGCCTCCTCAGCCAGCGCCAAGGCTCTGCACGGACGCCGAGGGCGAGTCCTAGCCGGACTCCACCCCGGGCGCCTCTTCCCAAGCCGCCCGCCCCGCCCACCTATATATGCCGCCCGCCCGCCGCCACCACACCACCCGCCACCACCCGAGCCCCCGCCACTGAACTCACGGGAGCCCGAGCCCCGAGCCGCCACGGAGCCTCGATCCGCGCTGCCGCCGCTCTCCGCCGAGCCGCCGCCCACCTCTCGCAGAGTCGCCTCGCCGACCTCGCCCCACCTCGAGCCCGCCGAGCCACCCGCCTGGCCGACGCCTCCTCACGGGAGGTGCCCGACCCCGCCGCCGGTTTGTTTTTTAGGAAAACCCTTCGGTTTTTTTTATAAAACCCTAGATCGTTTTTTATATAGATCGGTTTATTTCGTTGATTTATTTATTTAGCGAACGTCCGCTCATCCGTTCGTTCTAAAGAACGCGTTCACTATTTAGGTTCACTATTTAGCAGTTCGTCGCTTTTCTTTTATCAGATTTATTCCGCGGTTATTCTGATCGCGATTTCTGATCCAATTTTCAAACCTGTTTATCTTTTCGCTCGTTTATCGGAATCAGGTGATTCAAGCGCCTAGAGTTTCATCTCGAAACCCTCTTTCCGAATAATCAATTTATACCAGTTTTTATATCTGTAAAATTTGACCCTAGTTCAGATTATTAAACGGACCTTGTTTTTCTCGCCATTTGAGTTTCGTTGTTTCGTTTGGTTTGATTCTTTTTGCAAACCGGAGTTCTTAAGTTGAACTCTTCGGTCAACCTCTTCAGTTGAAGTTTCATTTGTGCATCTTTGCTTGTTTACTTATGTATGTATTGTTTGCTTGCGGTAGAATTCCCGGAGTGCGAAGCGTGTTACTACGAGTCTCTAGGATTCACGGATCGTCAGCAAGGCAAGTAACACTTGATCATATCTTTTCATACCCAGTTTTTATGCATTAGCTATATCCTCAAAGATTGCATGATTAGGATGTCATTAAATTGTGGGTTGGGAAGTAGATGATGAGGTAGGAACCTATTGCCCTGTTACTATCAAACCCTTGGGAGTTACTTCTACGTTATGCTTATATTGCCATGCTATGCTCGTAGACGTGGTTTGTGTTTGAGAGATATTCATGACAGATGTGAGATTGTAAATTAAAGGTTTACTTTAAGGTGGCAACTTAAATACACATCTGGGTGGATTGAGGCACTGGGGAACCCAAAGTGTTGTCTGCTTTTCTTGGAAATCCTGGGTACCCGTGGTGATCTTCCTATGGACCGCCACCTAGGCTCAAAGGAACTGAGATTATTCATGCTAGAAACTTCCGTGTGCAGCCACAAGCTATTATGGGCTCTAGCATAGTTGAGTAACTTACGTGAAGCTCTCGAAGAGGTAGGTTAGCAGGTAGGGGGTTTTATAGGTTTGGTATGATCTATCCGGAGTAGAGAGTTAATGTTTACGAAAGATCGTGTCTCGGTCATCCGTCTCTCAAACACCATGCAAAGGCGAGAAACCAACGGAGGCGATCGAGTCTTGTGGGGAAAAGTGCGCAAACCTCTGCAGAGTGTACAAACTAATCATGGTTAGCCGTGTCCCGGTTATGGACGATTCTCGAGTATCTAGTACTTGAGTATTCACATGTATCTCATCACTCTTAACTAATTTTGCTGGGTTGTTAATCACTTTAATTGGGATCATTGAGTTGGGGTTACACCTTCTCAATGATGTTTCAACCACCATGATAGTTAAATTAAATTTATTCCTTTGATGTAGGGAAAAATTGGCTTTTCGCAAAACTGTAGCCATAGAGCTTTCCACCGTACCATATATGCATGTAGTATAGTTTATTCTTTCATTACTCTATGTGTTACATTGCCAGCATATTCCATGTTCTGACCCGTTTTCGGGCTGCAACGTATTATGTTGCAGACTTTTCATACGAGGAGTAAGGATTGTAGGTCGTTGCCGTGCAGCTCAGTTATGCCGTTGGAGTTGATGGACTAACTTTATCTTCCAAGCCTTCATTTGTTATCGCATTAGATGGCCTTCAACGATATTATTGTAATAAGTTCTCTTTGAGACCTTCGATGTAATAAGTGTGTGATTGCTACTCTGTTATAAATCCCTCGAGTAATCGTGGTGTGTCAAAGATTACCGATCCAGTGGATGACATGTAAGCACAGAGACTTGACCATCTGAGGTCGGGTCGCTACAAGATGGTATCAGAGCACACGCTGAGTGTAGGACACGACCACTAAGATAAAACCATAGGTCACTCCTCTCTACTCATTTCTGACCTCTCTCCATTTTCCACTCTTTAGGATGACAGAGATGAAGTACAAGTTTGCCCAACCGGATGAAGACACACCTTTCGGACGCCACTTGAAGGAAGTCACTAGGTACCTGAATATTGAATACTAAGCTTCACCGGACGCATAACGCCACCTTGCCGTAAGAAGAATGCTTTGGAAGATTCAAGCTCTAGTTCCGGAAGGACGCTTTGCCAAGCACGGATCCCATAGTATGTGTTTTCAACGCACCAACATGGAGTTGGGAAAGAGTATGGCAGCTCACATTACCATGGGACGCATCGGAGAAGTCTACAACAAGGAGCTTAAAGACACCATATACCAAATATGTGGGCGCCGAGACGAGCAATGGGAAGTAATTAGCACCAAGAAGGATAGATCCATTGCAGCTTACATCCAGGAGCTAAACCAGCACATTCGACGTCATGAGAACCGGACAAAGCGCAGACATGCTGGATTTGAAGAAGGCAAAAACTAAGATCAGCGAATTGGAGGAAGAACTCAAGTTTACATGCGATGGATATGAGGAAGAAATCAAGATACTACTGGAGAAGAACGACGACCTAGTCAAGAAGATTGGAGTTTTCATGGGAGGACCAGCACCCAAGGAAGAAGAGCAAGAAGAGGAAGAAGACCCCGCTTGTCCAGACAACTACATCATCATCGCATTTACACCGACTCAGATCCGAAAGTGATGATGACTATGAAGACGGTCGAGCGTACATCATGGAGTCTTCCACCGATCAAAATTTCTAGATGACCACCAAATATTAGTAGTATTTTCCCCATGTAACTAGTAGTAGTGAGCACTTATGCGATAGTCCTAGACCGCTTTGTATGCCCTTGCTTGCTTGATTGAATGAATGTGTGTTTTGCCTCATGTGCATATGGGTAGTGTTTTCTCACTAGACCTCTTTCTATTTCTAATATCTCCCTCTAAACCCTCGGATGCCACCGAGACGTGACCCGGTTTTGCTTTCCCACCGAGCTCACTCGCTTGATCCAATGCAGTAATGCCTTGATGCAATTGCTAGTTCGTAACTGTGGCAATGCCAACAACAACAACAACAACAACCCGCCACCAAAGGGACAATCTAGCCCGCTTTTCGAGGTTACAACCGCCGGTGTTTTCCAAAGAGCACCGAGCCAATAGTTGCAGATGACTGGCTACGCCGTATTGGAAGGGAGTTAACCACCGCAGGATGCACGGATGCTGAAAGAGTGCGCTTTGCCGCACATCAATTGGATGGACCAGCAGCCGCATGGTGGGATAATTATACGGCTACTTTTCCTATAGCCAATGTCACTTGGGACCAGTTCCAACAAGCTTTTCGCACGGCCCATGTTTCAACTGGAGCCATGCAGATAAAGAAGCATGAGTTCCGCAACTTACGCCAGGGGAACCGCATCAGGCCCAAAGACGTGGATGAGTTTAGCAAGTTATCACGCTTATGCCCCGATGATGTGGCCACGGATGCCGCCAAGCAAGAGAAGTTTATGGAAGGGCTGAATGATGAGATGAGTATGCAGCTGATGGTGGCAACTTTCAACAACTACCGTGGAGTTGGTAGATAAGGCCCTAATGATTGAAGGAAAGCAGCAGCAAATGAGAGTCGTAAGAGGAAGTATGGACAAGGGAAGTATAACTCAGAGCTCACCGTAAACCTCGCCTAACCCGAACTCGGGAGGACTAGTTCATAACCATGGAGGACATAACCATATCGGAGGAGGAACGCATAATGGTGCGAAGAATGGGAATGGAAATGCAGCCAACAATAATCAGAATCGCTCTAACCCAGCTACACCCGCTTAAGAGAGACCTGAGCCAAGTTATTTGCTTTAAGTGCGGGAAGACAGGCACTATGCCAACGATCGCTCAAGGAAAGAATGGAAACGGAAATGGGAGCGCTGGGAAGAAGCCCAATCCATTCAACAAAGGACAAGTAAACCACGTTAACATGGAGGAAGTTGAAGAGCAGCCGGATGCGGTAATAGGTAAGTTTTTGGTTCAGTCATTTACCGCTATTGTTCTTTTCGACATCTTGGTGCATCGCATTCATACATATCAAGGGATTTGTGGATAAGTTTAAGTTACCAACCTGCACCCTTAGAACCCCTCTTTAGTAAGCTACTTTGGAGCAGTATATGGCTAGCAGATGGTGCACCCAGATACCCCTAATCATTGGCACACATGTTTTTCCGTCTGACCTAATTATCTTGGAGTCGCAAGGATTGGATGTGATATTAGGTATGGATTGGATGTCGAAGTTTGGAGGAAGTATCGACTGTGCTAGCAAGTCAATTTATCTTACCACCCAAGAGGGAAAAAGGATTAAGTATGTATCTAGGCATGTGCCTAGGAGGAGTCAAGTGAATACCCTCACGGAGTTGTACAAGAAGAAGTACCAGAGTGAAGGATTATCCAGATGTTTTTCCTAAGAGTTACCGGGCATGCCACCGGATCGAGACATCGAAGCTCGATAGAACTAATACCAGGTACATGGCCAATCTCAAAGAGACCCTATCGGATGCCCGCAAATGATCCGGAGGAAATTAAGAAGCGAGATCAAGGAGCTATTGGAGAAAGGTTACATTCGCAGAAGTTCATCACCTTGGGGAGCCCCAAAGATTTTGGTGGAGAAGAAGGATAAATCACTATGGATTGTTGTTGATTACCGAGATGTGAATGAAGTAACGATAAAGAACAAGTATCCCTTACCGATGATTAATGATCTGTTTGATCAGTTGCAAGGAGCTAAGGTGTTTTCTAAGATTGATCTAGATCAGGATACCATCAGTCGAAGATCTGAGAGAAGGATATACCAAAGACATCATTCACCACACGATATGGATTATACGAGTATACGGTCATGTCGTTTGGACTGACTAACGCCCCTGCCTATTTCATGAGTATGATGAACAAAGTGTTCATGGAATATTTGGACAAGTTTGTTGTGGTGTTTATCGATGATATTGTGGTTTACTTGAGGAATGAAGAGGAGCATGCGTAACACCCACGCTTTGGTTCTTGAGAAACTCGGGAACACAGCTTATACGCCAAATTCAGCAAGTGCGTAGTTTTGGTTAAAGGAAGTTGGATTTCTTGGGCATGTTATATCAGGAGAAGGTATAGCAGTAGATCCCAAAGAAAATTCAGTCAACCACCAATGGTTGGCACCCACTTCAGTCAGCAAGATTCGCAGTTTCCTTGAACTGGCAGGATATTATCGGAGATTCATTGAGAATTTTTCCAAGATTGCTAAACCAATGACAGAATTTCTAAAGAAGGATACCAAGTTCAAATGGACAGAGGATTGTGAGACAAGTTTCCAAGAGTTGAAGAAACGGTTGACTACAGCCCCAAAGGTCGACATTGCCAGATATACATAAGGAGTTTCAAGTGTATTGTGATGCCTCTCACTGGAATTGGATGTGTTCTTATGCAGGAAGGAAAAGTTGTTTCAGATGCCTCACGACAACCTGAAGCCTCATGAGTTGAACTATGCCACACATGATTTGGAGTTAGCAGCTGTAGTACATGCGTTGAAGACACGGAGACATTATCTCATGGGAAACCGTTGTGATGTATACACGGATCATAAGAGTTTAAAGTACATTTTCACACGTATGAGTTAAACCTCAGACAGAGGAGATGGCTGGAACTTATAAAAGATTACGACATGAATCTACACTATCATCCAGGAAAAGCCAACGTCGTAGCAGACGCTTTGAGTTGGAAGAGTTATGCCAATATCCTTGAAGGTAGAGGATTGCCAAAGGAGTTAGCAGAGGATGTTATGGAACTTCATTTGGAGATTGTTCCAAGAGGTTTTCTTGCAACAATGGAGGTTCAGTCGACCTTGTTAGACAAGATTCGAGACGCTCAAAAGGAGGATAAAGAGATTGCTGAGATAAAGGAAAAGATGGGCAAAGGAAAAGCCAAAGGTTTTCGCGAGGATGAGCACGATACCTTGTGGTTTGAGGATCGGATTTATGTGCCCAACAATTTGGAGATCAGGAAGTTAATACTTCAAGAGGCCCATGACTCACCATACTCGATTCACCCCGGAAACACCAAGATGTACTTGGACTTGAAGGAACGTTTCTGGTGGACTGGTATGAAGAAGGATATTGCCGAGTTTGTAGCCGTTTGCGATGTATGTCAGAGAGTGAAGGCAGAGCATCAAAAGCCAGCAGGACTGTTGCAGCCTATGCCAATACCCGAATGGAAGTGGGACAAACTTGGCATGGATTTTATCACCGGATTACCCAGAACCAAAGCAGGATATGATTCAATATGGGTAGTAGTGGATCGGTTGACCAAAGTAGGTCATTTCATCCTAGTGAAAACAACTTATACAAGTGCAAAGTTGGCCAAGATATATATGACCAGGATCGTATGTTTGCATGGAGTTCCGAGGAGTATCGTATCAGATAGAGGAACACAGTTTACTTCAAAGTTTTGGCAGCAGCTACACCAGAGTTTGGGTACCAGATTGGAGTTCAGTACCGCGTTCCACCCGCAGACGGACGGACAAACAAAGAGAGTCAATCAGATTTTGGAGGACATGTTGAGAGCCTGTGCGCTAGATTATGGATCTAGTTGGGATGACAATTTGCCGTACGCAGAATTCTCATACAACAATGCTACCGTGCCAGCTTTGAAGATGGCACCGCTTGAAGCTCTGTATGGACGCAGATGCGTAACACCCTTGATGTGGGATGAGGTTGGAGACCGTCGCTTGTTTGGACCAGATTTGATCAAAGACTCGAGGAGAAGGTTAAACTGATCGAGACAGACTAAAGATTGCTCTGCCCAGATGTAAGAGTTACGCAGATTCTAAACGCAAGGAATTAACCTATGAAATTGGAGACAGAGTATATCTGCGAGTATCACCCCTGAGGGGAGTGAAACCTTTTGGAGTAAAGGGAAAGTTAGCCCCAAGATTTGTAGGACCGTACCGTATTTTGAAACGGACGGGAGAAGTTGCCTACAAGCTGGAGTTACCTGAAGGACTGTCAGGAGTGCATGACGTGTTTCACGTATCACAACTGAAGAAGTGCCACGCTGAGATGGCCGACATACCGCTAAAGGATACAAAGGCTCGGAGGCGATACAATTGGATAATAATTTGACTTATGAGGAGAAGCCAGTAAAGATTTTGGATTTCGATAGCCGAGTCACTCGCAGCAAGGTGATCAAGTTTTGCATAGTTCAGTGGAGCAACCACACCGAGGAAGAAGCCACCTGGGAGCGAGAAGAGGATATTCGCAAGGACCATCCGCACCTATTTTCTAGTAACCCGAATCTCGAGGGCGAGATTCATCTTAAGGGGTGTAGGTTTGTAACATCCCAAATTTTCAATTTGGCATGTTATACATAGGTCATCCATGCATATCATATTTATTTGCATTCTCGTTTACAATTCTCAAGAATCCTAAGCAACTCAAGGACCCTCGGAGAGAGTTGGGGATTTTTCAATTTTCATATTTGAATTTTATCAAATAATGAAAGACGAGGATATTGGATTTTAATTAATTTTCTCTCCGAAAGAATTATTTCAATTTAAAAAATGAGGGGAGATAATATGACTTCTCCAAAACAATTGAAATAACGGAGGAAAAATGTTAAAATCATTTTTGGGATTTTATTTGATTTTATTTGGAATTTTATTTGCCCTAGAAAAATTTACACGCTTTAAAAAGTTGCATTTTAGGGGCCAAGAAAAGTTCATCTAGTTCTAAATATTTTATTTAGACGGAGAAAACTTGTTTTGGAATTTTTAGATTTTTATTTATTTTTCTAGGAATTTTTCTTTCATGGAATGTTTAAAAAAATGGACCAGCCCGATCGGGTCAAGGCAGAGCCAGCCGCCCGCTCGTGCCGCGCCGCCTCCCACCACAGGCGCGACATTCTGGACGCCGAGGGCGAGTCCTAGCCGGACTCCACCCCGGGCGCCTTCCCAAGCCGCCCGCCCCGCCCACCTATATATACCGCCCGCCGCCACCACACCACCCGCCACCACCCGAGCCCGCCGCCGCAGAACTCCGGAGCCGGAGCCGGAGCCTCGAGGCCGCCGGGAGCCCGATCCGCGCCGTCGCCGCCTCTCGCTGAGCCGCCGCCGCCCGCCTCTCGCCGAAGTCGCCGCCTCGCCGACCCCGCCCCACCCGGAGCTCACGGAGCCGCCCGCCACGGGCCGCGCCCACGGAGGTGCCCGACCCCGCCGCCAGTTTGTTTTTTTAAGAAAACCCTTCGGTTTTTTTATAAAACCCTAGATCGTTTTTTATATAGATCGGTTTATTTCGTCGGTTTATTTGTCTATGAACGTCCGCTCATCCGTTCGTTCTAACGAGCGCATTCACTATTTAGGTTCTGTTAACGAACGTTCGTTCGTTTAGCAGTTCGTCGCTTTTCTTTTATCAGATTTATTCCGCGGTTATTCTGATCGCGATTTCTGATCCAATTTTCAAACTTGTTTATCTTTTTGCTCGTTTATCGGAATCAGGTGATTCAAGTGCCTGGAGTTTCATCTCGAAACCCTCTTTCCGAATAATCAACTTAAACCAGTTTTTATCTCTGTAAAATTTGACCCTAGTTCAGATTAGTAAACGGACCTTGTTTTTCTCGCCGTTTGAGTTTCGTTGTTTCGTTTGGTTTGATTCTTTTTGCAAACCGGAGTTCTTAAGTTGAACTCTCCGGTCAACCTCTTGATTGAAGTTTCGTTTGTGCATCTTTGCTTGTTTACTTATGTATGTATTGTTTGCTTGCGGTAGAATTCCCGGAGTGCTAAGCGTGTTACTACGAGTCTCTAGGATTCACGGATCGTCAGCAAGGCAAGTAACACTTGATCATATCTTTTCATACCCAGTTTTTATGCATTAGCTCAATCCTCAAACATTGCATGATTAGGATGTCATTAAATTGTAGGTTGGGAAGTAGATGATGAGGTAGGAACCTATTGCCCTGTTACTATCAAACCCTTGGGAGTTACTTCACGTTATGCTTATATTGCCATGCTATGCTCATAGACGTGGTTTGGGTTTGAGAGATATTCATGACAGATGTGAGATTGTAAATTAAAGGTTTACTTTAAGGTGGCAACTTAAATACACATCTAGGTGGATTGAGGCACCTGGGGAACCCAAAGGTTGTCTGCTTTTCTTGGAAATCCCGGGTACCCGTGGTGATCTTCCTATGGACCGCCACCTGTGCTCAAAGGGAACTGAGATTATTCATGCTAGAAACTTCTGTGTGCAGCCACAAGCTATTATGGGCTCTAGCATAGTTGAGTAAGTTACGTGAAGCTCTCAAGAGGTAGGTCACAGGTAGTGGATTTATAGGTTTGGTATGATCTATCCTGAGTAGAGAGTTAATGTTTACGAAAGATCGTGTCTCGGTCATCCGTCTCTCAAACACCATGCAGTGCGAGAAACCAACGGAGGCGATCGAGTCTTGTGGGGAAAAGTGCGCAAACATCTGTAGAGTGTACAAACTAATCATGGTTAGCCGTGTCCCCGGTTATGGATGATTATGAGTATCTAGTACTTGAGTATTCACATGTATCTCATCACTCTTAACTAATTTTGCTGGGTTGTTAGTCACTTTAATTGGGACCATTGAGTTGGGGTTACACCTTCTCAATGATGTTTCAACCACCATGATAGTTAAATTAAATTTATTCCTTTGATGTAGGAAAAAATTGGCTTTTCGCAAAACTGTAGCCATAGAGCTTTCCACCAGCCATATATGCATGTAGTATAGATTATTCTTTCATTACTCTCTATGTGTTACATTGCCAGCATATTCCATGTGCCGACCCGTTCTCGGGCTGCAACGTATTATGTTGCAGACTTTTCAGACGAGGAGTAAGGATCGTAGGTCGTTGCCGTGTAGCTCAGTTATGCCGTTGGAGTTGATGGACTCACTTTACCTTCCAAGCCTTCCGCTGTTATCGCATTAGATGGCCTTCAGCCATATTATTGTAATAAGTTCTCTTTTGAGACCTTCGATGTAATAAGTGTGTGATTGCTACTCTGTTATAAATCCCTCGAGTACTGTGTGTGTCGGCATTACCGATCTAGGGATGACACAGAAACACAGAGACTTGACCATCTGAGGTCGGGTCGCTACAGTACAGTGATAGACCACGTTCAGTCCTTACAAGAGGACTGCAGAGCTAAACCTCTTAAAAATCATTGGGTTGATTGTAAATTTGTGTAAGAGTCCATACGGATCTTATAATGTCCACCAAATGGACGATTACGAGGCTAACATGTGCAGTGATGTTACATAATCAAACAGCTATGAAAGTAAGTATGGTCATACAGGGCAAGAGGTACTCACAAGAGCAATGTAGTGTGCAGTATAGTTGCGAGATTCTTTTGTCCCTTGAGAACGGATGTTCTTCTGCTAATGATTTCCAGTACAAGTGAGACATTAAGGCAAATGCAGAAATGTAGTTCAAATTGTGATGTGATATCATAGACAGTACCTTACGCTGCAACCGAGACCAATGTGTAACAAGATTATTCCAGTCACCGTCGGATAAACGTAGCACCGGAGACTTTACAGAAATTTCATTCAGAGGCTTGCCATCGAAGTGTGCTTGCCTCAGGTAGGGACGATACTTCATCAATGAGTGCTTGAAAAGCGCAACCAACCTTTGCTCGTCATCACAATCCAGTTTGCTCCTCGCCTATTTAAAAGAATGAAATCTTGTCTCTTCTGTCAGCAGAAACATATGCAGTAATGACCATGAATAACATTAGTACATTACTTACGCATAAGTTGCGGAGGAAGACTGGAAATTTTTCTGTGTCTGTGGTATAATCTTTCCATGAAGGAAAGATGCGCACAAAGTTTCTGACAACAACATAAGCTTCGTCATCTAAACTGGGAAGAAATGGAACAGGGGTCCTATTTGCTGCAATTGGGGCTCTCTACGTTCGAAAAGGGATTTGGCAACCGGATTTGGTGTACTCTTTCTTTGGAATGGGGTTTTGCATCGACAATTTGGTGCTATGTCAACTGGCATAATCATACTGCTTGTCGCAGCTTGGGGTCTCATTGAGTTGGGGCATCGAAATGACCAAAGGTAGTAGGGCTAGAGTCTGCTAGAGTTGTGGTATTTTGTGGGTCAGGTGATATTGCAACTACACCTAATGGGCTATTTGATTTATCAGGTGCCACTACCTTTTCCAAATACTTTGCTTGTGCTCCTCCACGATCAGCAATCGCCCTCTTCCTTTTGAACGTCTAATACACAAGAACAGCATTTGAATGGATAAATATGGTATGATGACAGATGGATTATGTCTTGAAAATGGATAGGCGGGCGTATTCACATACACGATGTGTAAACTAAGCTAATGGCAGTTCAACAAAGTAGAAGCAATGCAAAGCATCAGTTGCAAGATATGTGCGACCAATGTAACCTTGGAAAGTTAGAGCAAGTACCTTGATGGGTGAATAAGATAGGGCATCTTCCTCTGAATCCTCCACTAGGGAGCTACATTGACTTAGGTCTCCCTCTAGCTCAGAATCACTGTTAGGATCATATTCTGAGCATGAATCCATAGGTGGAGAGCATTTCCATTGCATTGCATCGAGACTTGATTTCAGTCCCTTAATGCCATGTTTGACAGCCCTGGCATTGTTCTGCTTTATTCTTTTCATGCACGCAAGCTCATAATCATTATGATGCTGTTCAGAATATGAGATTCATGAAAACATAAAAAGTAGTCAGATTATCTATGGAATGCATTGTGGATTCAACTCGGAGAGTGTCTCCCTATAAACCCCTGCATATGCAAAGTTCACCATCCCCAACCGTGCTAACCAGAGCACACACAGAAATGCAAACCCCTTATGTCTCTATAACAGGCAGGCACACATTTCAAAACTGAAGTAGGAACATTAGAATCATATGAAATTCGTATTTGAACAAATAAACTAAGCAATTATGAGTGGCGTAATGTTTAGCTTCAAGGGTGGAGTGTTGGTAGTGCGACACAAAGCAAGTAGGCAGATTGTACTCCATGTAAAAGATCGAAACCTATGTAAAAGATGGAAATGACACTTTCTTTCTGTACAATGCAGTGTTCATTACCCACACATGATGGAAGAGATCACATAGAGAAATACTATTCACTCATGTCTACGGTTCCAGTATTTAGAAACAGGGTGGTCCACCCTAAAAGAATATTGACAACAAATATGACAAGGCAAGCATAGATGTAGTGAATCAATCATTTACTTGTGAGCTTATTAGGACAAGTATGCAGAATTGTAATTGCAGTAAGAGACCGTCCAAAATCTGAATGAAGAAGTTTGTCTAGCACTTATTGTTTGCAACTAATCGATGTGAATAATTGGATATTATATCGAATGAGTAAGAAATACAAGTAAAATTGTCAACAAACCTGGCTTGCAGTAGTAATCTGGGTCAATGTCACTACGACCAACAATCCAAAATGACTAGTTTACATTCCGAGGGCGAATTTTGAAAACCCCGTGAACTTTAGAGGTACTAAAGATTACGAAATACATCTGAACCATTAAGTGTAGGTAGCAATCGAGCACACATCAAACCCTTATGACAGTCCTGCCTAATGAGTAATGAATCAATTAGAAAACGGGTGATGAGGAGTGGCTGCTGAGTGTTGAGGACGTATCTCAGGATAAATCGGGTTGGCTTGGTGGGTGCTGCATGCTTGAGCCCTGAACGGACTAGGAAGGTAGGCACGGCGACGCGCCCGGGCAGCGGTGACGCTGTTGGGCGAGTGGCTCCTGGCCTCTTGTTAGTCCAGCGTCTCCTCCTAGAGTCATGCCGCCCGGGGACGGCAAGTCGCCGACGAGGCAGGCGGCTAGGGGCGAGTAGAGATCGGAAGCGCGCAGCAGAACAGAGGGGAATCGGGGCCTCAAACGCCTAAAATCCCAGGGTGGGCCGGCCCACCGTGGGCACCCTGTAGAGATACACACCCGAGCGGCAAACATGCATTTTCGAAACTAATTTAGGAACACTTAGCTGACCAATTAAACAACTCTGTTTTAATAATATCATATTCGTATTTCAACAACTAAGCTTGTTTAGCTTGATGGCTGGAGCAGTGTTATTATGACACGAAGCATGTATTCTGATCGTATAGTGATCACAAAAGGGGGAAACTCTAAGCATATTATTTTTAGCAAAAGAGGGTTTCCCCTCTGATTTCTATTAAAGAAACCACCACGGAACCAAAATGATCAATTAAACCCTAAGCATGATCAATTAAACCGTATTATGTTTGTGCCATGGCAGATTTGAAGCTCCAAACCGGAGAAATGATATTTAGCATCCATTGTTTGCTTCGAACTAAGAATTAAATTCTAAGAGCTGAAAAGAAAGTAGAGTAACCAAGTTAAGATCTATTTTCTGGTAGAGATCAAAAAGTTGAGGAGATATGAAGTACCACCTCTCTTACGGCGCCGTGTAGGCATCGGGGGTGCGATGACTGTCGGTGGCGTTGAAGAAGATCTGTGACGGTAGATGGGTGCATCGAGGGATAAGTCCCGTTGCGATGGAAGAGAAGGACGTGGGAGCGGCCCCGACAAATAGGACGATGGTGCCGATGAAGCGAGAGGACGCGATGCAAGGCTATTGGTCCGTCGCCGTGGATGAGAAACGACCATCTTTAGCAGTGGACGACGCGGTCTTGGTAGGCGCTCCGGCATGGTGGAGGACAGTGGCGATGGATGTGGTGGAGGACGGCGGCGATGGATGGGGTGGCGGACGGAGGCTGGTGTGGGGATGGGGTGTTCTAGCGCGGACGGTGTATGAACTGGAAAATGAAGGGAGAGATACGGGGAACCATGTTTTTGGGACGCGCCTATCTGAAATATGGGAAACTTACGAACTTAGCCCCCGTTTAAAATTTGGACTTCTCATCGGTTGGGGATAGGATGGTAATCTCGCATCTCGCCAATATTTGCCCAGAGCGATTTCGGGCGAGGAGAGGGTGGTTGGCGCCCATGGTTGGCGCCCACGGTGTATGAACGGGGCTGACAGGTAGGGCGGTTGTGTCACGTCTGTGTGAAGTTACAAACCTGCCCCTATTGAAATATTTGCCTACATCGATTTCGGCCAAGTCGAGTTTGATTTGCCGCCCACCGTGTATGAATGGGGAAATGGAGGGAGAAACAGAGATCTTTTGAACGAGCTTGAATCAAATGTGTGCCCATGTATGGCGCCCACCGTGTCGGAATGGGCTCAGAGGCGGTCGTGTCATGTCTCCTTGAAGTTACTAACCTACCCCTATTGAGAGCAGTGGAAATCGGGCCGATGGATTGTCTGTGTAAGGGATAGATAGTAATTTCCATCTCCCAAACACTTGGCTTCGGGCAGACGACGTGGGAGTGGATATATCGCTGCTTCTTTCGAATTTTGGGACAATAAGCATCCACGTTTACCCTGGCAACTAAATTCGAATCCATTTTGTATTCCTATACGAATCTTTATAAATCATTCTATGTGTTTTTATATATCTTCAAAAGCACAACAAAGATGTATTCCACTATCATATATGAATATGATTTACAAATGCTGATACTCGAATTAAGAAGCTAGAATCCAGTTTAAGGTGAATTCGAATATTTGGAACACTTTATGTCGAACTCAAATGTCACATGCAGCATAATGTGTACTCCCATTTAGATATGTACACAAGCGATGTATCAAGATTCAAATACCGAGTCAATCAACCAATAATGTACACAACTAACGAACATATAAACACTTATATAGTATATGGATCAATAATATCAACTAACATACATAAGCCGTGGTGATGTAGTTTTTTTTGGCTACAACAACATCCTTTTTTTAGCCAGCATCTTGGCCTTTTCCGATGCATGCCACTTATGGTCCATCTATACTACTACTATTGTTGAACGCACATTCAGCCCGATTGGCATATTTGTAGGTCTGGCACAGCAATCCAAATGAAATGTCTTCAAGTCTTATCAATTAATACAGACTTGTGCTCAAATAAAATTACAAACCAAAAAACAAAAAAAAACAATTATTACATGATCTTTAAAACAAATGGTTTGATTTATTACATGAACAGACAACAGAAAGGTTATTCAACTATGGAAAGAACATTTCACCTATGATTTACCAAGTAGGAATTTAATTTCCTTTTTTCCTTCAGGACCTTAACAATCTGGTTAGTCTCAGCTTGCTTCGTTTTGAAATCCACCAAATATTTAATGGTTGTCTTGAGTACTACTTGTGATTGTGTTGTTTGCTTCCTCAACATGTCAACTTCATCTCTAAGTGCAGCAACAGAATCTCTTTCTACCACTAGTTTAGCCTCTAGAGCATCAGCAGTTGGCAATTCATAATGCACGATTAGGCCGGTGCCACTGCTGTGGGATGATGCAACGTCCATGGGGACCTCGCTCTTTGACCTTGGGCTAACCTGTTTTGCCATTAAAGTTCCGATTGGATTCAGAAAAGTTGAAGTTTGCAAAACATCTGAACTGGGAGTTATAACAGCAAACCCGTTAAACAAACAAGGAATTAAAGAGTTTCAATTGGATGCTGAAAAGTAGTTATTAACATCATTGTAACCAGCTGTTGCGGCAGCAATGCTGTTAAACAAACAAGTAGATATTTAAGTTAAGGCAAACAGGTAATTCTTAACAATGAAGTATCAAAAAACATAGATAGGCGATCTACAATATGATTAACGGCTGTGCCATTATTAATCAAGAGCAAACTAAATTAAGCTAAGCAACGTAATTGAACAATTTTGCAATAAGTGGCTAACTAAAATTCCGAGAAGGTGTAAGCGAACTTACGCTAGTTCTTTGTACAGGCACACTTCAACTTCTTTTTTGCTTACAAGGTTGTACGAAGGAGTCCATGGCATCAATTGCTTGGATACGCAGTCCCAATACTTCTTTCTTCCCACACTGCATTGGTAAGTCGAATGGTTAATCTGGTAAGATGGTGTGTCCTTGATATGTTATATGAGGACGTGTAGTCAGACTAGTTGTAGCCAAACACATCACACTGGCTTTTACTGTATATTTCATGCGATTACTTTTGGCATATCGAGATCTAAGCAATCTACAATAGGATGAAAAGACTGACATCCTTCACATTATTGGGGAACTCAGTTCATAGAAACAAGCAATTCAACCATTTTGTGGGTAAAACAAAAGCGCAACTGGAATATTTTTCACCATCCAATCATACACGCAAAAAGGGGCGACGCCACCATAGGGGCTGGTATGGGCGGCCGCCTCAGGTGGCTGGAAAGTGTGCACCTAGTTATAATCGTCCAGGTCGGCCCACGCTAGTTTTGTTCGTCCCAACGCACGAGGAGGCAATGTAAAAAAATGAAGAAAAATGTTTCAATTTGGATGGGCCAATAACATAAGTGCAAGGCATGCCCTATAGCAGGCTCGCGGCCCAAACGAGCGCCTCCCATATCAATTGACAGCAGGAAAAATCCCAATTCATTCGCTCCAGCCTCCAGTCTGGTTCGCTCCTAACCTAGCTGCCGCTGGACAGACCGACACAACACTTCCTCGCGCCCTTGTTGGAGGGCGGTCGCCGGGCTTCAAGCGAACGGAAGGACAAGAAGATGAAGATCCAACCCTGGGTGTAGCCTGCGTGGGAGGTAGCGGCGGCAGCACGGGCATGGCATCGAGCTTGCGCAAAAGTACAGTCGCAGCTTGCAAGAGTAGCATGCGCAACGAGAAGGTACATCACATCCCTGATTATATCTAATTCAACTCTTCAGTTTCTGGCCAATAGTTAAACCCGACGGTGTTGTAAAACTGCTTGTATGTAGGGAATCTATGAGAAAATGAAACCAATTTCTACTTATTTTATAACTCCCCCAATCAATAGTGAACTGATTGAATCTGATGTATCTAATCAAGTTTCCGTTGCAAACATACAAGCTCATGTTGTTCTTGAGCCTGAAGTGTCTAATGAACAGACTGCCAATGAAGGATTTGATGCAAACACTTTACATGCTCCTGGTGATGAACATATAGTGTCTAATGAGGGATCTAATGCAAGCATTTTGCAAGCTCAATGAAGGATTTAGTGTCTAATGATGATCTACTATGTTGAGAGAGACAGATATTTGCAGGCATTGATGACAAGCAAATTATAGTGCATTTTCATAGCTTGAGGAAACATCGAGGCCATCTACCAGAAAGTCCCCGTATCATGACAACATAGCATAAATACTTTTTTAATCTGTTGTTTGAAACTATTGGCATACTTGCGCAGGATAGATATATTGATATGCAGTTTGCGCACTGCTTATACGTGCAATTACACTTCAATATTTTCAGCTAGAGAACAAATAATTCAAGCAGGTACAGACCATGTTTGTAGTCCTTGTACACCATGTTGCATTTTGTGTTTTTTGGTGCTTGCATCATTTAGTGTTTATAATCTGAACTACTTTGGATCATTAGCTAGTTTTCAAAGTGCATGTAGCTTCACATTTCTCAAGTTATGTTGATTTCTGGAGTGCAAGTGCCTTCATATTTTTTAAGTTAAATATTCGCCCTGGTAACTTGAATTCGTGGATCAGCCACTGCACACAAATCATACACGAATGCCAAGCATTTAATTAAATGAAATGCAGGGACTTACGCTAGCTCGTTATGCAGTGCTCACTCGCAGCTCTGCTTGCGCTTGGGATGTTCCATGTACAAGTCCATGTTACCACTTGCTTGGATGTGCAGGCCTTGTGCTCCTTGCATCCCCCTCTGCATTTTTTACACAGAGAATGGTTGGTCAAATAAGAGGAATCGACCTTGATGTTGTACCGGAGGACAGATACTTACAAGGTTATACGGGTGTGCAGGATGTGTACCAAATCCCATAGCGCCGTCATGCTTCGCTAAAAAATGGATTTGCTTATTTCAGATGATATCTCCAAAAGAAATAAGAGTTAAAGTCAAAGTTGCATAGGTGTGTAAGCTAAGAGAGCAGTGAAAGGATACCCAAACATCGTTGGAACAGTGCACAAGGGAGTGATGTGTGGATACCTAGTTCGGGCCGGCGTTTGGGCATGCTCGCCTAGCTAGAGTGCAGGTCACTTCAGAGCCGTTGAGGGTGATCTTGGCGTTGGCTGGCAGCGACGGATGCAGATCTTGAGTGGCAGTGAGCGCTACGATGTGGTTGACGAGACCATTGGTGAAGCCCCAACGGCCTCGGGGGGCGGAGGTGCGACGATGTGCTCGGTGAAGTAGCCCCGGTGAGTTGGGAGACGGCGTCGGTGAAGCGCACCTGATGCGGTGGAACTCGGTGTCTGTGAGGCACGTCGGTTGCGGCGGCCGACGTTGTCGGTGGACCACCCGGTGCCGTGGACGAGGGCATAGATGAGGTAGCTCCGGTGCAGTGGTGAAGCACGACCCTCAACTTTGTCATCGTCGTCCGGCACAGAGGTGGGGAACAGTGGGGAAAGAGACGAGCCGAGGGGCGATTCGAGGGTTGGCGGGATTTGAGCAATTTGGGCGCGGAAGGGGACGGTGGAGAAGAGAGATTTTGCAGGGCTGGAATTGGGGCCGCCAGATATTTCAATCTGAAACATGGAAGCGCGAACTTATATTGTCGTCGTCCTTTTGGGGGGGTGGCTGGGTGCTACGCGTCCCGTCACACGCGACCACCCCGACAGGACTATGCTTGGTGCCTTAAGGCACCTGCCTTTATGTTCATGACATGTGGGCCCAACAGTTCTTGGCCCACATGTCGGGCCACCCAAAGGCAGCTTGCCTTTAAGGCATCAAGCAAAGGCCCACCCCGACACGACCCCGGTCTGCCTGGTGTGCCTACATTTGAGAATGCAAACGAATCTTCTTTCATTTGCAAACGAATCTGTATGTATTACCATGGCCGTGTTTTCCTTGCAATAATTAGTCATTCGAAACGAGATACTCCATCCGTTCACTTTTGTAAGTCGTTTCAGACAACTTAAAATGAACTGTTTTGCACATTGTCTAAAATATCTTCAAGGTCTTATAAAAGTGAGCAGGAGGAGTACTATAAATTAATTAATGAGGAGTTATTTGAAAAAAAATCGAAACGGTACCCACGCTAACGTGGATTAGAGTGTGTGTCACATAATTAGTTATTTGAATTAGAGTGTGTATCACGTAGTTAGATTTTCGAATTAGAGTGTGTGTCACGTAGCGATCTCAAATTCTAACGTGGATTTTGCATTTGACTGTATCCATGCTGCTTTTTTAATACAAATTCATATGTATATGATGAACACCATGGTAGTGAGAAAACTTTTGGATGGATTCAAACATATGACCTACAAAATAGCACAACAAATTGAGTCAATGTCAACTTTTGAAACTTAGTATGGCACAAATTGAAATGATTACCCGTATGCCTGGTCCTCGGTTCAAATCTTACAATGTACACGAATTGAAACATCGATACTAAGTCTCGTACTATGTACATTCAAATGTTGTTTTAGCCCCCCCCCCCTCAAGACAAACGCTACATACTTCACATGTCGGTCAATCTTCCTCTCCTAACCACCTTAGGAAGCTATCGGTTTCCAACACACGTCCATTCTTTCTCTCCATGTTTCGATCTCTAAGTCTCTCAACTACACAACCCCTTTTTCCACTCTGTTACCAAATGTATTTACCTCACACACCCGCCATTGCACCCCATGCCGAGCTCTCTCTCTCCCCCCTCTCCCTCTCACCCTCTCGCTAAATACATGCATTGTCTATCTAGCCCCCCCACCCTCTCTTGCGCACGCAAGCACGTTGTATATCTAGGTCAATCCCTCGAGATTGTCTCACTCTTTCTTCCGCACGGCGGGCCACACTCCCTCAATCTCGCTCTCTTTATCTGAGTCTCGTTTAACCTCGTTTTCTTTCACACACAAATGATATATCTCCCTCTTCAGGCCTCGATCGACACACTCTATACTCTCTCACACAGATTGTCTATCTAGGTAAGTCCATCCAAGCCGCCGCCACTCTTTCGACCTCATGGTGGGCCACGCCACTCTCTCTCTCTCTCTCTCTCTCTCTCTCAGTATGTCTCGATTGACCTCGCTCTTTCTCGGACAAAAACGATATATCACCATGTTTGAGCCCAATTCGACCTATTCATATTGTATACTCTCTCACGCACATCATCTATCTAGGTCACTCTCTCGAACCCGTCTCACTCTTTCGTTCGCACGGTAACCCTATGTGATCGATTGACCTTGCTTCCTCCCACGCACAAAATATATCTACACGTCTATGACTGGATCATCTCTCAAGCTCTATCTTACAGCCCTCACCCTTGCCAAAAGCTCAATCGGACAATATCTCTCCAGAGCATATATATTTGTTCAATGAATGTCGGACCACACTCACTTTGTCTCTCTATCTATATGTCTCTCAGTTGACCTCGCTTTCTCACACCGTATCTTCCACGCGTTGAAGCTACTACCTCTCCATCCCTCGCAAAGTCGGAGCTATTTACATTGCGAGGGGCACTCCAACCTTGGATTAATTTGTGTAGGCATTTATTCCGGTCGGTTTAGATTATATTTTCGTAGCATTCGGCCCACAACTACTCCAAACACCGTTGCAACCCACACAACTCCCCTAGTTGATTTCCCTCTGGCTCGGTCATCGCTCTCTCACACGTCCTTTCTTGCCTTGGACGTCGCACCATGGTATTATTGAAAAAACTATGTTGTTATCTTTAATTATTATAAATAACCTACAAAACTACACACCGATAGTCCACTTGGAATGGAACGAATTTTGACCCACAAATTAAAGTGCTACAAACTACACACCAGGGGCCCACATGTCATGAAACAAATTTGGACCCATATACAAATTAAAAAATAAAGGACGAGGATCGAACATGCGACCGGGCCTTCAAGCCGCACGTCAATAGGGAACATACGTAGAAAAGCAATGTTTGTTGTACCCCCTTTGTTCACATAATGTTTTTATATTACCACAACCTAATTAATGGATAACCTGTAATATTATTTTTAGTACTATTCGCCTTCACTTACTAGTGGGTTCCATGTGTGCTCTCTCTCTCTCTCTCCTCCCTTGAGCGTTTAGGCGCGGGCAAACAGGAAGAACTCGCGGGCGATGTTGCTGTTGACCATATCTGGACGCGTTCACAAGTCACGGCGCCAGTTTCACGTACTAGCAGCACTAGTCAGTGTGTACGTGCAATGAACGTTAATTTGGAAGTATATGAAGTGCATGCGGATATTAACTAATAGGATATTATTTGCGTGTTGTCATGTAATTAGCACTATTTTTGGCATGAAATTAACTGCACGCTAAACGTGTTGAGCGCTCGACATTGAAGCATTCTAGGTCGTTGGATGACAAGGAATACATGTGGCTTGATGAAGTTTTATATTTAATTTGATACGGCTCTAGCAGAACATTCAATCGATCAAACCATACATTTCGTTCAGTCTGACTCCGACTTTAAATTATATGACGATCGATATAAAATAAGCGGAAATGATAAACGTTTGGATTTTAAGCATGGCAATCGAGCGTTTTCATGGCAAATTTAGATTACGCTGGCGGCGGCGGCGTCATGATGGGAAGCGGCTCCTCTGCCGTGCTCTGTGTGTCATCGGGCCACTGACGGACGGCGATGGCGGCGTCTTGCGCCGTTGTTGGCATACTCCTGGACGTTGGCCTAGCTTCAAGGAAGGAAAAAATGTTCTGGACTTCGGAGCGAGTCAACTGGCCGGAGGAGGCGACTGGCGTTGGTGCAAGGAAGCGGTCGACGGTGGCCATCCATGCACCGAGGGGGCACTAGCACCCGCCGGGGGGCGAACGCATCAGCCAGACGGAGACATTCGTGTGCACGGGCACCGTGCAGCGCGCTGCGTCGGTCTGCAGCAGCGCGCATCTTGTTGGCAGGTGCTGCGCACCGGCACGACCATGTCGTCGGTGCACAGACGACAGGCGCATCTGTTGGCAGGTGCACGGGCACGTGAAAGTCGGCGGGGACCTCGTGGAACCCCGTGGCATCAAGCTCGGCGACAATGTGCGGCTCCCATCCCATCAATGCCACAGGGATGGGCGCTGGCGCAGTCGGGGCAATAGGAGCCGGAACGGGAGCGAGGACACGCGTGGCGTCTTCCCGCAAGGCCAGTTCAAGCTCATCCCAAAGCGCCTTATGTTCTTGAGACTCCGGCTGGGTGTCTTCCTCGGGAAACTGGAACACTAAGGGCAGACCATTGTGATGCGGCATGGCGTACGTTTAGGTCAGGCTAGTTGGAGGTAGACGACGGGAGAATCGGAGAGGAAGAGAGAGGATTGTAGCGATACCGGGTAGTGCGGGGTTGGTTTTAAACTGCGGCGCCGACGACATTAAAAGTGGGAGCAGTTGGGATGATGGTGGGTGGCGGAGCCTGGTCAAAGGGCTCGCCTCCCGGTGAGTCTACACAACGGTCTGCTAACGCCTCCTGACGCCTCGGCAGACGGCGATGCGCTTTCGCATGCCTCCCGTCGACTCACACGCTTGCTTGGGCGACACTGCCGATGAAGCGGGGACTCGTGGCGGCACGTAAACGCATACGGTTTCAATAGTGAAAGCGTCACTTTAACGTGACAAGTCTTTGTTCCAAAATACCTAGGCTCTTCATTTGTGCAACTTGTCATAAGCAGCTTGTCTTGAATTGAAGAAAAAACTTACGAAGTAATATTGTTGCCATATCATGTGACCATGCTCAGTTTCAAGAATTTATGCTCACTTTTCGATTTTCTGAAATTTAAGATCAAGGATTCGAAACAATATCATAACCTGCATCATGCAATAAATTTTCAAGCCGTACATTTGTCCTGTTGTATTTCTTAAGAAACGATTTGGTCAGACATTTTGCTTAATTAGACTTCAGACAAGTTATATATGTAGAGTAAAAGGATAATCCCTCCGTACCAGTGCCTTGCCAGATATATTAAATGAATTACTAGGCACGAACAAATGGGCTCAATTCTGTGCTCATCCTGGTGTAGTAGTAGTAGTACTAGGCAATGCAGTTTACAGGTGACCTTGACGGCGGCGGCATCGAGGAATTGAACCGTGCTCGGACGGTAGGTAACGTTGTCTAGTTACTAAAGCATCCCTCCGTTGTCCATCGGTAGTCATTATGGACCGGGGACATGAGGGGAATTTCCTAGGGCTGGAATTCTGGCCGCCAGATATTTCGACTTGAAACGCTGAGGCTCGACTGGTTGGGGTTGCCTAATGTGCGTGCCACGCATGCCACCGAAGGACACGAGCCAAGGTCTGGCTGGTACACCGTTGGGTCCTACCATTTGAGAATACGAAAGGAACCTTTTAAATTGCCGAACAAATCTATGTGTATTACAATACCCGTATTTTCCTTGCAAATACTAATCTCAACGTGGTAACTGATTTATGATGAGTTGTTGAATTAGAGTGAGTTTGTGATATAGTGATCTCAACGTGGATTTCACATTTCATGGTATCCCTAGTAAGTTTTCCAATGCAGATTCAAATTTAAAAGATGAACAATACGGAGGTGAGAAAACTTTGTATGTATCAAGCATATGACCACACACACACACACAGAGAGAGAGAGAGACACACACGCACGAACACAACAACAATCCAATAAGTATAGTGCATCTATTTTTCCAAACCATGCATGTATGACACGAATTCAAAAATACTCCTTCTATTCCTAAATACTAGTCTTTTAGAGAGTTCAACAAGTGACTACATACGGAGCAAAATGAGTGAATCTAGACTCCAAAATATGTCTATATACATCTGTATGTGCCAGTCCATTTGAAGCCTCTAAAAAGACTAATATTTAGGAATGAAGGGAGTAAAATGTAAGACATCCATGGTCCTCAGTTCAATATTTAAAATGAACATGAAACTGAAACATGATATTAAGTCTAGTACTACAGTACATGCAAATGTTGTGTTTAGGCGGAGCTATGATTGTCGGGGTCAACCTTTCGACCTTAGATAAAATTGTGGAGCTCTGTTTAGGGTTGTTTAGATTATATTTGTCCCCACCCACCCCACCACCCAATGGTTGTGCAACCCCACCCTCCTCCCGGGAGAATATCATGTGCCCCCATATCTTAGATGCTATATGCCGATCTGAGTTGCTTGGAGCTTGTAGATCGAGATATAGCAGCTCACATGATGTGTCTTAATATTTTGCAGGAAACCTGGATGAGTTTGAGAATTGCACACAATTTGTACAAAACTACTTAGATGCCCTTTGATCCCATATCCAACGACCTTGAAGGTCGTATCACCGTAACATCTAAGATGAAGGAGGACATCATATTCTCTGTATGTAAGAATATCATGTGCTACCACACCTTAGATGCTTTGGTGATACAAGCTCTTGGTGGAGTTGGATTTGTGACCCAACACCTCCTCGGTGGTTCGAATGGTTTTTGCGTAAAAGCCCCAAAAGAGTTCGCCACGCTTACAAGCACAAAGACTGCCAGATGCCATTGGATCTCGGATCAAGCGACCTCCAAGCTCGTATCACCGTAGCATCCAAGCTGCGATAGCACCTTATGTTTTCTCGCACGGGAGAGTATGAGGTGCTCCCCGCACCGTAGATTCTATGGTGATACGAGTTCACCGAGATCTAACGGCCCACGGTAGGAGGTTTGAATGTTTTTGCAATATACGGCTGATAGGGTTTGGGAAATGCGCAGAAAGTACAAGTACTATGCATGTGCCATCTGATCACTGATCATACGACCTAGATGCTCATATCACCGTAGCGGGTAATTAACCTACGGGGAGCACCTAATATGAGTATCGGGGAGCAATTGGATCGAAGATGCAGCGGCACACACGAGGCCTGAATGTTTTATTTGCAAAAAAAACCTTTGATAAGGTGCAATTCCCAGTATTTATATAGCGTCACTGATCGAAGATGTACCAGTACTTATATTGTCGTCGTCCTTTTGGGGGGGGTGGCTGGGTGCTTCGTGTCCGTCCGACACACGCGACCACCCCGACAGGACTATGCTTCGGTGCCTTAAGGCACCTGCCTTTGTGTCCATGACATGTGGGCCCAACAGGTTAGTGGCCCACATGTCGATCCACCCAAAGGCGGATTTTTTAAGGCACCAAGCAAGGCCCACCCCGACATTTATTAATCGGTCTGCTCGGTGCGCCTACATTTGAGAATGCAAATGAATCTTCTTTCATTTGCAAACGAATCTGTATGTATTACCATGGCCGTGTTTTCCTTGCAATAATTAGTCATTCGAAACGAGATACTCCATCCGTTCACTTTTATAAGTCGTTTCAGACAACTTAAAATGAACTGTTTTGCACATTGTCTGAAATGTCTTCAAGGTCTTATAAAAGTGAACAGAGGGAGTACTATAAATTAATTAATGAGGAGTTATTTGAAAAAAAATCAAAACGTTACCCACGCTAACGTGGATTAGAGTGTGTGTCACATAATTAGTTATTTGAATTAGAGTGTGTGTCACGTAGTTAGATTTTCGAATTAGAGTGTGTGCCACGTAGCGATCTCAAATTCTAACGTGGATTTTGCATTTCACTGTATCCATGCTGCTTGTTTTAATACAAATTCATATGTATATGATGAACACCATGGTAGTGAGAAAACTTTTGGATGGATTCAAACATATGACCTACAAAATAGCACAACAAATTGAGTCAATGTCAACTTTTCGAAACTTAGTATGGCACAAATTCGAAATGATTACATGTATGCCTGGTCCTCGGTTCAAATCTTACAATGTACACCGAATTGAAACATCGATACTAAGTCTTGTACTATGTACATTCAAATGTTGTTTTTAGCCCCCCCCCCCTCCCCGCACAAACGCTACATACTTCATGTATCGGTCAATCTTCCTCCACTAACCACCTTAGGAAGCTATCGGTTTCCAACACATGTCCATTCTTTCTCTCCATGTTTCGATCTCTAAGTCTCTCAACTACACAACCCCTTTTTCCACTCTGTTACCAAATGTATTTACCTCACACACCCGCCATTGCACCCCATGCCGAGCTCTCTCTCTCTCTCTCTCCCCCTCAACCTCTCACCCTCTCGCGCTAAATACATGCATTGTCTATCTAGCCCCCCCCCAACCTCTCATGCGCATGCAAGCACGTTGTATATCTAGGTCACTCCCTCGAGATTGTCTCACTCTTTCTTCCGCACGGCGGGCCACACTCCCTCAATCTCGCTCTCTTTATCTGAGTCTCGTTTAACCTCGTTTTCTTTCACACACAAATGATATATCTCCCTCTTCAGGCCTCGATCGACACACTCTATACTCTCTCACACAGATTGTCTATCTAGGTAAGTCCATCCAAGCCGCCGCCACTCTTTCGACCTCATGGTGGGCCACGCTCACTCTCTCTCTATCTATCTCTGTCTCCGTATGTCTCGATTGACCTCGCTCTTTCTCGGACAAAAACGATATATCACCATGTTTGATCCCAATTCGACCTATTCATATTGTATACTCTCTCACGCACATCATCTATCTAGGTCACTCTCTCGAACCCGTCTCACTCTTTCGTTCGCACGGTAACCCTATGTGATCGGTTGACCTTGCTTCCTCCCACGCACAAAATATATCTACACGTCTGTGACTGGATCATCTCTCAAGCTCTATCTTACAGCCCTCACCCTTGCCAAAAGCTCAATCGGACAATATCTCTCCAGAGCATATATATTTGTTCAATGAATGTCGGACCACACACACTTTGTCTCTCTATCTATATGTCTCTCGACTGACCTCGCTTTCTCACACCGTATCTTCCACGCGTTGAAGCTACTACCTCTCCATCCCTCGCAAAGTCGGAGCTATTTACATTGCGAGGGGCACTCCAACCTTGGATTCGTTTGTGTAGAAATTTATTCTGGTCGGTTTAGATTATATTTTCGTAGCATTCGGCCCACAACTACTCCAAACACCGTTGCAACCCACACAACTCCCTAGTTGATTTCCCTGCAGCTCGGTCATCGCTCTCTCACACGTCCTTTCTTGCCTTGAACGTCGCACCATGGTATTCTTGAAAAAACTATGTTGTTATCTTTAATTATTATAAATAACCTACAAAACTACACACCGATAGTCCACTTGGAATGGAAAAAATTTCGACCCACAAATTAAAGTGCTACAAACTACACACCAGGGGCCCACATGTCATGAAACAAATTTGGACCCATATACAAATTAAAAAATAAAGGACGAGGATCGAACATGCGACCGGGCCTTCAAGCCGCACGTGAATAGGCAACATACGTAGAAAAGCAATGTTTGTTGTACCCCCTTTGTTCACATAATGTTTTTATATTACCACAGCCTAATTAATGGATAACATGTAATATTATTTTTAGTACTATTCGCCTTCATTTACTAGTGGGTTCCATGTGTGCTCTCTCTCTCTCTCCTCCCCTTCAGCGTTTAGATGCACGGGCAAACAGGAAGAACTCGCGGGCGATGTTGCCATTGACCATATCTGGACGCGTTCACAAGTCACGGCGCCAGTTTCACGTACTAGCAGCACTAGTCGATTATTATGCGTGCAATGAACGTTAATTTGGAAGTATATGAAGTGCATGCGGATATTAACTAATAGGATATTATTTGCGTGTTGTCATGTGATTAGCACTATTTTTGGCATGAAATTAACTGCACGCTAAGCGTGTTGGCGCTTCGGCATTGAAGCATTCTAGGTCGTCGTATGAAAAGGAATACATGAGGCTTGATGACGTTTTATATTAAATTTGATACTGCTCAAGCAGAACATTCAATCGATCAAACCATACATTTCGTTCAGTCTGACTCCGACTTTAAATTATATGACGATCGATATAAAATAAACGGAAACGATAAACGTTCGGATTTTAAACATGGCAATCCGAACGTTTTTCATGGCAAATGTAGATTACGCGGCGGCGGCAGCGGCGTCTCGTGGTGGGAAGCGGCTCCCTACGCCTTGCTACGTGTGTCGCCAGACCGACGGCGGCGGCAGCGGCGTCTTGCGCCGTTGTTGGCATACTCTGGGCGTTAGCCTAGCTTCAAGGAAGGCCAAAATGTTGCAGACTTGAGCGAAGTCAACTGGCGGAGGAGGCGGGCGTTGGTGCAAGGAAGCGGTCGACGGCGGCCATCCATGCCACCGAGGGGCACTAGCACCAGCGGGGACAGTCTTGTCAGCGGTAGCGCGACAGAGACATTCGTGTGCACGGGCACCGTGCGGGCGCTACGTCGATCGCCAGCGTATGCTGTTGGCTGGCAGGTGCGGCACCGCACGGCCATGTCGTCGATGCAGCGCGGCGCATGCTCTGGCAGGTGCAGAACGCGTGAAAGTCGGCGGGACCTCGTGGAACCCGTGGCATCAAGCTCGGCGACAATGTGAGGCTCCCATCCCATCAATGCCACGAGGATGGGCGCTGGCGCTTGATCGAGGCGGCAGGAGCCGGAGCAGGGCGAGGACAGGCGTGGCGTCTTCCGCAAGGCGGTTCAAGCTCGTCCCCAAAGCGCCTTATGTTCTTGAGACTCGGCTGGGTGTCTTCCTCAAGAAACTGGAACACTAAGGGTAGACCATCGTGATGCGGCATGGCGTACGTTTAGGTCAGGCTAGTTGGAGGTAGACGACAGGAGAATCGGAGAGGAAGAGAGAGGATTGTAGCGATACCGGGTAGTGCGGGGTTTATTTTAAACTGCGGCGCCGGCGACATTAAAAGTGGGAGCAGTTGGGACGATGGTGGGTGGCGGAGCCTGGACAAAGGGCTCGCCTCCCGGTGAGTCTGCATAGCGGTCTGCTCGCACGCCTCCCTGACAGACGGCGCAGCGGTCTGCTCACATGCCTCCCGTCGACTCACACGCTTGCTGGGAAGGCACCTGCCGATGAGAAGCGGGGACTCGTGGCGGCACGTAAACACCCACGGTTTGAATAGTGAAAGCGTTCGCCTTAACGTGACAGGTCTTTGCTCCAAAATACCTAGGCTCTTCATTTGTGCAACTTGTCATAAGCAGCTTGTCTCGAATTGAAGAAAAAACTTACAAAGTAATATTTGTGCCATATCATGTGACCATGCTCAGTTTCAAGAATTTATGCTCACTTTTCGATTTTCTGAAATTTAAGATCAAGGATTCGAAACAATATCATAACCTGCATCATGCAATAAATTTTCAAGCCGTACATCTGTCCTGTTGTATTTCTTAAGAAACGATTTGGTCATACATTTTGCTTAATTAGACTTCAGACAACTTATATATGCAGAGTAAAAGGATAATCCCTCCGTACCAGTGCCTTGCCAGATATATTAACTGAATTACTAGGCACGAACAAATGGGCTCAATTCTGTGCTCATCCTGGTGTAGTAGTAGTAGTACTAGGCAATGCAGTTGACGGGTGACCTTGACGAGCGGCGACCGAGGGAATTGAACCGTGCTCGGCACGGTAGGTAACGTTGTCTAGTTACTAAAGCATCCCTCCGTTGTTCATCGGTAGTCATTATGGACCGGGGACATGAGGGAATTTCCTAGGGCTGGAATTCAGCGCCAGATATTTCGACTTGAAACGCCGAGGCTCGACCGGTTGGGGTTGCCTAATGTGCATATCACGACGCCACCGAAGGACAAGAGCCCGATTTGGTTAGGATCAACACGAGCCAAGGTCTGGCTGGTACGCCGTTGGGTCCTACCATTCGAGAATACGAAAGGAACCTTTTAAATTGCCGAACGAATCTATGTGTATTACAATACCCGTATTTTCCTTGCAAATACCAATCTCAACAAGGTAACTGATTTATGATGAGTTGTTGAATTAGAGTGAGTTTGTGATATAGTGATCTCAACGTGGATTTCACATTTCATGGTATCCCTAGTAAGTTTTCCAATGCAGATTCAAATTTAAAAGATGAACAATACGGAGGTGAGAAAACTTTGTATGTATCAAGCATATGACCACACACACACAGAGAGAGAGAGACACACACGCACGAACACAACAACAATCCAATAAGTATAGTGCATCTATTTTTCCAAACCATGCATGTATGACACGAATTCAAAAATACTCCTTCTATTCTAAATACTAGTCTTTTAGAGAGTTAAACAAGTGACTACATACGGAGCAAAATGAGTGAATCTAGACTCTAAAATATGTCTATATACATCTGTATGTGCCAGTCCATTTGAAGCCTCTAAAAAGACTAATATTTAGGAATGAAGGGAGTAAAATGTAAGACATCCATGGTCCTCAGTTCAATATTTAAAATGAACATGAAACTGAAACATGATATTAAGTCTAGTACTACAGTACATGCAAATGTTGTGTTTAGGCGGAGCTATGATTGTCGGGGTCAACCTTTCGACCTTAGATAAAATTGTGGAGCTCTGTTTAGGGTTGTTTAGATTATATTTGTCCCCACCCTCCCAACCACCGATTGGTTGTGCACCCCCACCCCTCCTCCCCGGGAGAATATCATGTGCCCCCATATCTTAGATGCTATATGCCGATACGAGTTGCTTGGAGCTTGTAGATCTGAGATATAGCAGCTCACGTAGATTCTATGGTGATACGAGTTCACTGAGATCTAACGGCCCACAGTAGGAGGTTTGAATGTTTTTGCAATATACGGCTGATAGGGTTTGGGAAATGCGCAGAAAGTACAAGTACTATGCATGTGCCATCTGATCACTGATCATACGACCTAGATGCTCATATCACCGTAGCGGGTAATTAACCTATGGGGAGCACCTAATATGAGCATCGGGGAGCCGTTGGATCGAAGATGCAGCGGCACACACGAGGCCTGAATGTTTTATTTGCAAAAAAACCTTTGGAGAGTTTGGAAATTGCGCATTATTACAAAGACTACTCCAAGCTATTGGATCTCACTTCCAACGGTGTAAAAACTCGTATCACCATAGTATCTAAGCTGCGGGGTGGATGTGATATTCTATGCCGCTGTCATTTTTTTTGTAAACTTGCAAAATACGTGTACCTCGTGCCGTTACTTGTCTAACCGCGCAAAGTGTTTGTTCAAAAAAAAACCATCCTACACTAAAATATCGGAACAACACACGGGGGTCCCACTTGTCATTAATCAAATTTGGACCTAAAACTAACAAATCTGAAAGACGAGATTCGAATTGGCAACCTGGACTACAAAGCGTAAGTCGATAACCTGAAAAAACAAATGGTTGTTGGCTTTGTCCCATAACTTGATTTTATACAGTACTTGCGTAGAGTAGAGTAGAGGGAGTGCCTCGTCAACACGTGCATGACCGTTGTCTCACTTACTGGTGGGTCCTGTCTGCGATCTCAATCTCTCTTCTCTCCATCATCTAACCTTTGCACGGGCACACACGAAGAGCGGCACTAGCTTGCTGTGGTGTTATTACAACTAAAAAAAGCTTCGAAAATAGAAGAATCGCCTAGAACAAGAGGCGTTGTGGCTGGTCGAGACGGAGCTAACCACATCTATCCTCCGTGCCATGTTTGCATGATGAAGCTGTGTGGCTAGTGGGGTGTTTTCGATTGTTGGCTGGGTCCTGAGGTCGAGCCATAGGTACTACTGCGTCTGATATATTTTTACACGCACATTTTTCCTCCGTGTCGAGACGTGGCACACCCTACCGCGCGGTTTCGGGGTCCTCCCGGGTGGTGCACGCATATATTCTTCCTGACATGGGACACCCTACCGTGAGTTTTCTGGGTCCTCCTCGATTGTAGCACCGAAGCAAGTAAATGATTCATCAAATCACGAAAGACCACCTTTCCCGCCGAGTACATCAGTGAAGCACGGTGTCTAGCTAGTTGGGCTAGTTCGACCGATTAGCTAGGCCGCCGCCACATTTGTTTTTTCACCCCTTTTTTTATCTACTTGCCAGCATGTAAATTTAAATATCCACCGCGGCGTTTCTCTGGTGTTTGGGTGCGGCGGGATTTTTAATTTTTTATTGACGGGAGCAAGCGCGGCAGGATTTTAAATTTTTTTGATTGACGGGAGCAGGCACAGCAGCAATTAGTCACGATGACTCCGCCTGTAAAAACCCACTGCTCCCTGATGTGAGAACTCGTCGAATGGTGTTTTACCGTGGTGAAAACCAAAAGATTCCCCGCTCCCTCCGCCTTCCTGTTGATTGCATTTCGCCCCCTTTGCTTCCTCTCACCATTGCTTCTACCTATTGCCATGGATGCGGAGCTCAGGGCCAAGGACGTGGAGCTCCGTGAGCTCAAGGAGGAGAGGAGTGCCATGCTCCTCCGTGATGTGTGGGAGTTCACGGAGCTTCAAAAGCGGCAGGCGTCCACCACAAAGATGCTCGAGGCGTCGGCGGCATTGCTACAGAAAGCGGGAGATACGATAGGCCGTCAGGGGAGCCGGCTGGAGCGCGAGCGGGCCGATCGTGATGAGGTCCAGGATCGCCTCAGCCACTTGGTGAACCAAGTTTCCACGCACCTGTTGTGGCTGCGCGATGCCTAGCGTCGTGCCAGCGCGACGATGCCGGCCGTCAGGCTAAACTCGTTCGACCACCCCGTCGACTTCAACGAGCTGCAGCTTCCTGACCTGGTCTCCTTCTTCACCTATATATCTGAGGAGCTGAGCCGTCTCCGCGCGATGGTGGGGGCTGAGCTGGACAAGGAGGGGTTGCAGGCTGATGTCGCCGTTGCCGGGCGAATCCTTTCAGGACTTCGTCACCAGAATCCATTCGTGCCATTGGACACCATCTTTGACGAGTTGGCTCCCGTCGACCGAGAGCGGGCTCTGCGGGCGGCTGCACCCTGCATCACCAACGTCATGCGCCTCGAGAAGCAGAGGGACTTCGGTGGTGTTTAGGCTCCCTCTGCATGGGCATGTCCATGTCTCGGTATAACATGACCGTTGGATCAAACTCAGACGATGCAGATCGATCCTTCAGCACAAAGCGTGTGGGTGTGTTTGGTTGCATTCTCATCTCAATATAGTTGTTTCCTCTTCGTGTATTTTTGTCAACCTACTAGTGTGGACTCCTGCACCCTTCATGCACTCTGCCAAACACCCAAAACTGGGTCAAGAAGGGAACTTTTGCTCCCATCCCGTGCACCCTTCATACACCCTGCCTAACACTATTCGTGCTTCATATGGTTCATGTTTCGTGGAGTACTGTAGCACCGTACTCTCCGTGCGCTATGGACCTAGTTCTGTTAACATTGATCTCACCGTTCATTCTCGACCGGACAGTCAAAAAGAATAAAAGCGATACTATGTTACATATAGGAGTAGTTGATATGCGCACAACATCATTTGTTATCATCATATCTTACTAAACTAGCAACAAGATTGTGTAGTACTGATGTATGAACCACTGCACATGCCTAGTAGTAGGAGCACTGTGTATGTTCAAGTGGCTGCCGTGTTTTGCACTCCTCCTTCGTAAGAGTGGAAACACTTGTTGTAATCATTTTTTTCTTCAGAATGAAAAACAGTGGACACGCTCTATCGTGCGGATCCTCCTCCAGCTATGCACTAAATTACTCACTTTCGCTGACATGTGGGACAGCCAGCACCTGGGTCCACCAGCCATGCACTAAATTACTCCGTAGTAGAGTGACGGTAGACTACCCCGATCGAACACTTGTGATAATGCCCAATGAGCCGTCAAATCACAAAACCCCTCCTTTCCAGTGATAAGTTGAATGGACGAAGCAACCATCATTTCACTCTTCTCTCTCAGCTTCCTCTCTTGAAGAAAACCCCCACTCGCTTCGCTTCTCCCTCACCTCGTTCCTCCTTTCACTCTTCTCTCTCAGCTTCCTCTCTTGGATGGACGCCGGAGCACCGGCCGACGTGATGTCTATGGCTCTGGCCAAAACCGTCGAGGCTCATGGTACGAAGAAGCGCAAGCCCCCCGTCGAGACTACCGTAGACAAGCTCAAAGCCATCGCCCTATCCAAGCCCCCCTCTATGGGATCCCTCATTAAGCAAGTCTAGGTAATGTCTCTTGTTGACGATCTTTTTCTCGATCTTGATCGTGTTTTTTCATCTAACACGCTGTACTAGTATTGGTAGTACAACATTCTGGGTGATCTTGCATGTGATTTTAGTGTGCCAAATGACGGTTCTAAATTCCTCTTTTGACCAAAACGTGCGAGAGGTTGACACTGATTTCTTATAGATTACTTTCAACTACTCCCTCAGTCCCAAATTTCTTGTCTTAGATTTGTCTAGATCCGCATATATCTAATAATAAAATGTGACTTGATACATCCGTATCTAGACAAATCTAAGACAAGAATTTTATGAACAATAATGCTACCTTTTAAGAGGGTATATTTGCCTCAGTAACTTGTTTTATGGATATTGCATGTAATCCCTCTGCTGTCATGCCTTTTGAAGACATGTTCTAGTGTCTTTGTTCACTCATTTCTGTGCGTATATGTAGTCATATATGGAGTATAATATCGAAAATCATCTTATATTTCTAAACGGAGGTAGTAATAAAATATGGTTTCTATTTGAATTAGAACCAGGTCCGTGGTGGAGATGAAGTTCTCAAAGTCATGCCGTGTGAACTAGAAGACTTGATGATGAGTTCTACTGCTAAACTATCCAGCTGTTGTGTCCTTGTCCCCACGTGTCCTGAACTAGTGTTTTCCTGTAGCATTGTTGTCAGGCGTGTTCTCGAGGCTGTACTTAACCACAACAATTTCCTGGCTGTGCCTTCGATTACGAAGGGTGTGGTTCTTGTAAAGCTTCCCAACAAATCTGATGCGGCCTGTCTTCATCATCATGTTTATGAGTGGAAAGACCACTCTGTTAGGTTCTCCAAGGTTGACAAGATGGTGATGGTGCATGTAGACATCTCACACGAAGTCCATGGCCTAGTCGATTATGCGGGTTTCATCCCGTAGGTCGGTGGCAAGAAATAGTCTGCAGAGTTTAGTTAGTGCAACTTTGCTTATGCGTAGTAAGTACTATTGTTCAAGATTTGATTTGTGTTTGTGAACCTGTATTGTTTATTAGTACTGCCACTTTTGGTGTGTGGTCAGTCTGAGAATGGTCTATGTTAATGTACATCCACTCAATTCAGTCTATATATTTTGAAGTGTCCAGATCATATTTTTTGTGAGGACGGTTTAACAATTATGGTTACACTCCAATATCTGTATGCATTGCAGGGTTTATCGCACCCACCAGGATTTCCAGTCCCATGGATGTTCGGTCCATACGATTTGTCACGACCTTTGGACTGTCACCTTGTGGGAGTAGGCGGGGCCCTGCATGCCACGCGTAGTTGGACGATCAATCTTACATTTAGTACTTCAACATAGTGATTTCTGGTAAGGATTCGCTCGTGTCACATCAAGTAAATCTTATTGATTTCTTGTCTAAATCTTATTGATTTAATGTCATGTTTTCTTTCTTTTCCTGCAGTTTTACGATGCAGGTTTTGCCATGTGACATTCATCACAGAATAAACCGTTTGGTTTGCTCTCGATGGCTATTTTTGCAGGTTTCACTTCTTATGTCATGTCGATGCTTGAAGTCACCGTCCATCACTTATATTTCTAGAAAAATTGGATCGGTCTGTTATGCGAGTACAAGCTCAATCCCTATGATGAACTGCAGTTTGGTTTAACAAAACGCATACAATTAGTCCTTCTCGAGTTTAAAAGAAATGAAGAAAAAACTGGATCATGGTCACGGATCCTAGTCAAGTTAGAAAGCTGATCATAGCGAGCAGACACGATCGCTTGTTGTCTCGCACAGATCGATCACGGCAGCTGTTTAGCTCGACAGCAAGCGCAGCTCGACCGATCCAGGTGAGGATTGGGCACCGACCACGTCGGCGGATCGATCGATCTACCGGAGGATCGGGCATCGACACGGCACTGCTCCGACACCGGTGAGGAATCCTGGATTAGGGGTGTCACCGGCGGACTGTGTACAACGTCCGGACTATTGAAGCGTGAAGATACAAGACTCAAGACTTGACACGTGTCCGAATGGGACTTTCCTTGGCGTGGAAGGCAAGCATGGCGATCCGGATATTATATTTCCTTCCTTGTAACCGACTCCATGTAAACCCTAGCCCTCTCCGGTGCCTATATAAACCGGAGAGGTTGGTCCTTAGAAGGCCGATCACAATTACATTCATACCATCATAGGCTAGCTCTTAGGGTTTAGCCTCTACGGTCTCGTGGTAGATCTACTCTTGTACTACCCATATCATCAATATTAATCAAGCGAGGAAGTAGGGTTTTACCTCCATCGAGAGGGCACGAACACAGGTAAACACGTGTGTCCCTTACTTCTTGTTACCATCAGCCTTGACGCACAGATCGGGACCCCCTACCCGAGATCCGCCGGTTTTGACACCGACATTGGTGCTTTCACTGAGAGTTCCTCTGTGTCGTCCCTATTGGGCTCGATGGCTCCTTCAACCATCATCAATAACACGATACCGGACAGTCACGACGAGCACGGCTTAGACCTGCTGTCGGACAAAGCTCGGGGTATCGCCCCCGCATTAGCCTCGGACCTAAATCCAGAGCAGGCTGCGTTGCCTGAGGACGGAGGGCTGGACCCCGCCCCGCAGGTCGCGCACTCATCGGCTTTGGAGCCAAACACGGGCCTTACCTCTGTGGTGGCGTATGACTCCGGACCCTCGGATTCGTATCCAGATGTTGAGCCCGGTCCACGCACTCCCGAACCGGTCGAGCCAGATTGAGCTCCGGTAATGGAATTCACCGCCGCGGACATTTTTCGGCACTCGCCCTTTGGCGACATGCTGAACTCGTTGAAAACTCTATCTTTGACAGAAATTTCTGGGCCAAACTACGTCCGGTTCGAGTGGGAAGCAGACGACGAAGAAATTTGTTTCCCACCCACCACCCACTTCATAGCCATAATCGATGATTTAACCGACGTGCCTGACTTCGACTCCGAAGACATCGACGGTATGGACGACGATGCAGGAGAGGATGCAGAATCTATGGGGCGCCGGACTTCCCCCTCGTCACACGACATATACATGGTGGATACGCCCAAAGAGGACAAAGGCGACAGTCCGGATGATAAAAACCCCGGACAAAAGCCAAAGCGACGACGCAGAGGCCGTTCTAAGTCCAGCAACAGTAAAAATAGTGACAAGAGCGCCAAAAGGATCGATAATACAATCAACTCCGAAGGCAACAACGACCATACGGACCCAGCGATGGAGCAGGACGAACCAGGTCACCCTGAACACAGTTTGGAGCAGACGCCCGAGGACAATGATCCCGACGGACGAGGTCATCAAGACAAACCAAAGACAGGAAAGCGGTTCGGACAACGATTCAACCCCGGAAAAACACGTGGAACGAGATAACCTCCACAGAAAGCTTATGGCCACCGCAAGAAGCCTAAAGAAGCAGAAGCAACGGCTCAAGGCCGCACAGGAATCGCTCAATCGTAGATGGAATAAAGTGCTAGACATTGAAGAAAGATGTGGCGATGATCGCCATACAAAGAGCTATCCAAAACGCAAGCTCGCTGTAATTGACGGCGGTTGTACCACTTCCTAGCCGCAACAAAGCGGCTAACGATCCACATGAACACTGAATAAGAAAATTTGGCGGCCAGGTCCATTTATGGATCCAAAGGGCGCACCCGGCGAAGGACTATGGTCGCCAAAACGATTACGCCAATTGAATACCAGTCCGGAATAAAGACCGGACACAACAACATCCGACGACATGCCACACCACGAATTCCCACGGGGCTTTAAACCTGTGAACATAGAGGCATACGATGGAACGACAGACCCAGGGGTCTGGGTCGAGGACTTTATCCTATACATACATATGGCTCATGGGGATGACCTTCACGCCATCAAATACCTCCCCCTCAAGCTGAAGGGACCAGCTCGGCACTAGTTGAAAAGCCTCCCCGAAAATTCAATTGAGAGCTGGGAGGAACTCAAGGACGCTTTCAGGGCCAACTTTCAAGGGACCTATGTCCGGCCTCCGGATGCTGCCGACTTAAGTCACATAGTCCAACAGCCCAGAGAATCCGCTCGCAAGTTTTGGAACAGATTCCTCACTAAGAAGAATCAAATTGTTGACTGTCCGGATGCCGAAGCCTTAGCAGCATTCAAACACAGCATCCGTGACGAGTGGCTCGCCAGACACCTCGGCCAAGAAAAGCCAAGGACAATGGCAGCCCTAACAAGCCTTATGACCCGCTTTTGCGTGGGAGAAGATAGTTGGCTGGCCTGTAAAGGCACCAGCGACCCCAAAGACATCCGAAATAAGGGATGGCAATGGGAAGCCACGGCGTCATAAAAACAAACGCCAAAACAAGGAAGAGAGCCGGATAACACGACGGTTAATGCGGATTCGGGGCTCTCGACCTAATCAACAAAACAAGCCATCTAAAGGCAGCAAAGAGGGACCGTCCGGTCTGAATAGAGTCCTAGACAGACTATGCAAAATTCATGGCACTTCGACAAACCTGCAAACCACACGCACAGAGTGATGGGTCTTCAAGCAGGCGGAAAATTAAACGCCCGAACACAAGGAGAGGAAACACCAAGTGAAGACGAGGATGAACCTCGCCACCGAACAACGAAGGACGGAAAAAATTCCGCCCAGAGGTTAAAAGCAGTGAACATGATCCACGCGACTCACACATCCATGAGGAGCCGCGAGCAGCGCGCATAGAGACGCGCTCGATATAGAGCCCATCGTACTCACGCCTAACCGCTGGATGCCTTATCCGATCACTTTCGATAACTTAGATGACTGAACTAGTATTCAGCATGGAGGATCAAAGGCCTTGGTGCTTGACCCAATAATCGACGGATACCGTCTCACCCGCGTCCTTATGGACGGCGGCAGCAGTCTCAATTTAATATATGAGGACACCTTTGCCAATTCCCGATTGGAAATGGGAAAAACTTGGAATGGATTTTATCACTGGATTACCCAGGACCCGTTCAGGTTATGATTCCATCTGGGTAGTGGTTGATCGTTTGACCAAGGTAGCTCACATCATTCACGTGAAGACAACCTATACCAGTGCTAAGTTGGCCAAGATATACATGACCAGGATCGTATATGCGCATGGAGTTCCGAGGAAAATCGTGTCGAGATAGAGGAACACAGTTTACCTCAAAGTTTTGGAAGCGATTGCATGAAACTTTGGGTACGAGGCTGGAATTCAAGACAGCTTTTCATCCATGAGCAGATGGATGACCGAGAGAGTCAATCAGATTACGGAGGACATGTTGAGAGCTTGTGTGCTATACTATGGGTCTAGCTGGGATGATAATTTGCCATACGCAGAGTTCTCATACAACAACGATTATCAATCCGATGCGAAGATGGCCCCTTTCGAAGCTCTATACGGAAGGAGGTGCGAACACCATTCTTGTGGGATAGTGTTGGAGATCGATCACTTTTCGGTTCCGACCTTATCGAGGATTCGAAGAGAAAGTCAAGCTGATTCGGGACAGACTCAAGATAGCCCGGTCGAGATGAAGAGTTATGCCGACGATGGCGCAAGGAAGTGACTTACGAAGTGGGAGACCGAGCATATCTTCGTGTGTCTCCACTTCATGGAATCAAGAGGTTTGGTGTCAAGGGAAAGCTAGCACCCCGATTCATTGGCCCCTACAAAATCCTCGAACGTCGTGGAGAAGTTGCTTACAAGTTGGAATTGCCGGAAGGATTGTCCGGAGTTCATGATGTTTTCCATGTTTCTCAGCTAAAGAAGTGTCATGCCGACATGGCCGATATTCCGTTGAGAGACACAGTGCCCCTAGAGGCCATACAACTCGACGGTGATCGACTTATAAGGAGAAACCCGTCCGAATTCTCGAGACTGCGACCGAGTCACCCGCAGCAAGGTCATCAAGTTTTGTAAGGTGTTGGAGTCATCACTCCGAGGAAGAAGCCACACAGGGCCTTGAAGAAGACCTTCTTCGAGACCACCCGCACCTATTTGCTAGCCAACCCGAATCTCGAGGGCGAGATTCATCTTAAGGTGGGTAGGTTTGTAACATCCCAAATTTCCTATTTGGAATGTTTTACAATTATAGCTAAGCATCTATGCATCATGTTTGAATTTGAGTGCCATTTGAAGTTTCTGAAGTTTTTGAGTTTTGGAATTTGAATTTCAAACTTTGGCAAGTGGGAATCATTTCAAAAACTATGCCTGATAAATACTTGAGCAAAAGTATGAGAGGAGCAAACATGACACTCCAAAAATATCAGAGGAAAACCTTGCCAAAAGTTTTGAATTCAAACTTGAGTTTTATTTGAATTTGAAACAAATGAATTTTTATAAAGTTTGGATTTTGCCTTTGGAAAAATGTTCAAATGATAGGGAATATTCCCCTGATCATTTTGGTATATATATGTCCTATATAAAATATTTATATTTTATAAGTTATCTCTGTTTTTGTTTTTATTAAAAAAAAAATTTAAAAAAAAAACCCCAGGCGCCACCAAAGCACTGCCCAGCCAGCCGAGGCCACCCATCGCCGGCCCACCAGGCGCCCAGGAGGGCTACCAATGAGCCGACCAACGGAGCCACCCTCGCCCGAAACCTTTCCGGCTCGATCGCCCGACCGCGCCGCACCCCCTCTCTCTCTGCCAGGCGGGCCCCCACCTCCTTCAACCCCCCGCCCACGCCTCGCCCGCGTCGTCGCCGCTCGAGTTCAAGCGGATCCGGATCCGATCCCCTCCCGATTCACCCCGCCCAAGGTGAGGCCCCCCCTATATAAACCCCTCCCCGCACCCCATTCCCCCCCTTGCCCCCTCGCCGGAACCTCTCCTCTCTCTCGCACGCGCTCGCCGGACTTGCCGAACCCCGCCGCCGCCATTCACCTCACCACCGTCGCCCTAGCCCTCCCCGAACTCCACCCACTCCACCAGACCACCCCCCTCGTCGCCCCGCACCCGCCGGAGCCCTCCGCCGACCTCCCCGACGACCGGAGAGGCCAACGCACTCGCCGCCCGAGCCTCCGCCGCCGTCGAACGCCGGTGAGTCACCGGAGCTCCTCTCCCCCGTCCGATCTAATATCTACGGTGTAGATTAGAACCCCAGAAGGGTATGTTTCATTAATAAAAACCGGTTCGGCCCGGTTCATTACGGTTTAGTTTAGTTAGGGTTTTATTTATTAGACCGGCCCGATTCAGTTTAACCCTAGGCCCGTTTTAGTTATATTACGCTCAGTGCGTAGGTTAGGCCCATTAGGCCATTTTTCTTTTATTTTCGTTTTCTGTTTTAACAGAATAGTTCCAGATTTGAAAAATTCATAACTTTTATTCTACTTAATATTTTTAAGTGATTCTTTTTTTGTTAGTTTGCAAATTTCTTACAGTTTCTGTAGAAATTATTATTAGCTATGTTAAAATTATTTTAAATTGCTTTATTTTAATCTTAGTCAGAATAGTAAATCTGCCATAAAATGAGTTAGGAAAATTATTTTTATATGATTCTTTTGTCCCAACTTTGTTTTGACATTACCTAACCGTAGGAATTAATTTGGGTATTTTAGGATTAATAAAAAATTAGTTTCTAGCAGAATCTTGTTAATCCTAATTAATTAACTAGCTACTGTTTTCCTATTATTTGAATTAGTAAAACAATTTATTTTTCACATGTGATTGATTATTCTAGGATAGTTTCTGTCACTTTATAGGATGAACTTTTATTTATAATAAATAAAACTTTTATTTTATTTTTCTTAATAGAAATTGAATTAGGCCTAATAGGAGTTTCATAATAGATTTTAAGTTAATTCTTTTTGCTCCTAATTGCTTAATGCAACCTTTTCTGTTAAGTTAACAAAAACTCATGCTTAGGTTATGTTAAGAAATTTTTTGTTATATAAAACTATGTTTAGTTGTTGCTTGAAGTAGGAAAAAAACTTGAGTTGGTTTTCTTTGAGTTTTCCCTTTGGGTTTTGATTTGTTTGCTTGGTGTGTTATGTTACTATGCTATTGTATTATGTGATCCTATGCTATATGCTTATTGTGATTATTGTTTGTCTCGGTAGAGTTTCCGGAGTGCGAAGCTTGCTACTATGATTCCCTAGCTTACGAAGATCGTCAGCAAGGCAAGTCTTGATCATGTTATTTTCAATACCTATGATTTTGTGCATTAGAATTATCACCACCCCACCATGCATGCAGTAGTTGAAATTTTGAAGTTATAATCTTGAGTAGTATCATGTGGTAGGATGAACCAATCCTTGTTACCATGACCCCGGAATAAGTAGTTTACTTTGCTATGCTCAGAGAGCGGGTTTTGGTTGAGTGAATTCATAAGTAAGTTGTGAGAGTCAATAATGATGACAACCCCATGAACTACAAGGATCAAGATGGACTTGAATTCACCTCTTGGGTGGAGGAGTTGTGGGCACCTGGAGAACCCGGTGGTTGGCGGGATGCATGGAGAAGTGCCATGACATCTTGGAAAGCTTCACCCAGCCACGAAGAGGCGGATGGATGCCCCATTGACCGGAAGCTTACTGTGCAGCCGCAAGCCATTATGGGCTCTGGCTGGGTCAACCCTAGTAGTGACGCTGGCTGGATGGTACTACGAGATGTAGAAGAACGGTAGGATTGGATGGGTACCGGCAGTAGCCAGAAGAACTCTTTGGAAGACCCTGTTTCATTCGTCCCGTCTTCAAACACCATGAAGTGCGAAGACTTAAAAAGGAGGGAATGATTCTTGCGGATAAAGTGCGCAAACCTCTGCAGAGAAAAGATCTAATCGATTAGCCGTGTCCCCGGTTACGGAACATTTGAGCCTCTGGAACTTGGAGTATTTCGGAAATCTCAACACTGAAATTAATAATTTAATTGAGGGGTTATGACTTAATAATTTGGGAATGAGACATTGGTTGGCGGAACCATCTCAATAACTACCAACAATTTTGTAGTATTTGCAATCAAGTCCTTTGTAGTAGGGAAAAATTGGCTTTTAGCAAAATGATGAAACTTAGAGCCCCACAGCCAAAATGCATATAGTGTTAGTAATTTTATTATTGTTATTCTCTCTTCATGACTTGCCGGCTTATTCAAAAAAGCTGACCTACACGGCTGCAACGTCTTATGTTGCGAGAGGTTTATTCGATCAGAGTGAGGCTACGCTCGGCGCTTAGCGATTGCCCTTTGGAGTCGGATGGACTCGCTATTCTTCTACGCTTCCGCAGCTTTAGTAGTTTATTTCTCATGAGTTGGCCTTGACCGAATTTATTCTATTGTAATAAAGACTCGATATGAGAATCGTGTAATAAATTCAGGTGTGATTGAACTTTGTTTATTTCATCAATGTCTTGTGAGTGCGGCATGATCTTGGGATGAATGCATACGGAGACTTGACCAATTTTGGGTCAGGTCGCTACAAGCACCGTGCTCATTAATGAGTGGTGCTCCTCCAAGAGCGCAGCCCGCTCCAGTAGGCCCGTCAGTATGTCCGGTCGGACATCAAACTGTGCCAGACCCTTCCCATCGCCCCTCGCGGGAGCCAGACGCTCCGAGCTCAGGGCGGCTGACGCGTTGGCCTCCGGCTTCGGCAGATCCGGACTCCTCCATGACGACACTTTGGTGTCGCCTGCTTCGCGAGCCGGAGAGGTAGGTGGGGTCTCGCTCTCCATCATCTCCGAAGGAAGGTCCCCCGAAGACGAACTCTGTTGAGAGGGGCTGCTAGCCGAACTGCGAAATACGAGTCCTGGTTATTGGTCTAGGAGGAACGCAGTACCTTTGAATTAAAAATTAACTTACAGCTCGGTGGAGGGCTGGCCCATTGGTGGGCACGATGCGGTGAGGGTGCCCGTTGGGGTAGAGCCCCCTGGTGTTATGTTTTTCCCGGGTTTGGGCATCTCCGTCTCCGAGTCTCCGGAGGCGGCCCTCTTCTTCCCGCGGAGGGAGGAGGCCTTAGCCTCCCCTTCCCGACTATCATCCTTAGGGGAGGTAACAATTCCCCCGGTTCGGATGCGTAGCGTGTGGGGTTCAGATTCTTCGTCCTTCACCTTGTCTTTTCCCGGGGGCATCCTACTGAGTACTCGGTCAAGCATCTTGGCCATGGTGGGGGCGGGCGAGCCTTTGGGAAGTGGTGCCGGACACCTAATTCTCTCCACCTTGCTGAGCCATTCCTGGACGCGGATGATTTTCAGAATAAACAATCATAACAAATACAAAACACGGTGTCTGGTATCAAGTTTACTTACTTGGGTATCTAGGCGATTGCAGCTTAGGCCCGCATCCTCGGTGGTGTCTGGACACTTTACTTTCCGTCCGAAGAATAATTTGAACATCTCTTCGAGCTTCTGGCCGAAGAAGTGCTTGACGGTCCGCGGACCCTCCGGATTGAACTCCCACATCCGGAGAGGCCGGCGTTAACGCAACAACATCCGTCGGATCAACATCACTTGCATTATGTCGACAAGATTAATGTCCCTTGCAAGAAGCTCCGGATGTGATTACTGCGATCTTGGTATATCACCAGCGGGTCCCCAATTCCGCCCTACGTCTTTCCAAGATGCCAACTGTGACGGAGGTCCTGAACGAAACTCGGGGGCAGCCGCCCACTTTGTGCCTCTGGGAGCCGTGACATAGAACCACCTCCGCTGCCATACGTCGGATACTTCTGGGAAAGAACCCTCTGGCCATGGGGCATCGCCGTTCCTGCTTATTACGGCACCTCCGCACTCCACATGTCACCCCTCGATCATCTTCGGCGTAGCATTAAAGGTCTTGAGCCATAAGCCGAAGTGTGGGGCGACATGGAGAAAAGCCTCGCACACGATGATAAACGACGAGATATGGAGGATAGCGTCGGGAGCCAGATCGTGAAAATCCAACCCATAATAGGACATGAGCCCCTCACGAAGGGATCGAGGTGAAACCCAGATCATGCGGAGGAAGTGTGGGACCAAAAGCGACACACTCGTTGGGCTCCGTCGGGATGACCTGCCACAGGCGGGGAGCATGTGTCGGATATCTGCGGTCAAGTATCTGACCTCCCTAAGCTTGACAATTTCCTTCTCTTCGATCGAGGAGGCCACCCACCGGCCCTGAGGGTCAGATCCGGACATATTGGAGGATTCCGGAGGGGTGGAGCTTAGGTTTTGGGTGTTAGAACTCGAGGTGCGAGAAGGCGCGATGAAGGTGAAAAAGGAGGTGTAGGTCTCGACCACTTTATAAAGAGGTTGAATATCAAGAGTCCCCGGTATGACCGTTTGAGGCTTATCTAAAAAACACACGGGTTATACCAACAGCCGTCCTGGGGTCACGCGTGCTCATATTGATGGAAAATCCCATAGTAAGAGGAACACGTTCTCTGCCTCGGCGGGACGTGCCAATAAAACCGCCTCGCAACACGAGTCGTGGTGGGGCAGGAAACGTCGGTTCGCGTTGGACCAAGCCCCGATGCAAGGGCATGACGCACGAAGACTGCCAACAAATCAGATCTATACCATACGAAGATCATCTTGCAGATCCGAACACGGTCTACGTTTCGATGACCACTTTGGATTATTCGGAGGAGGAACCCGCCCTGCAATGCCGAAGACAAGACTGCGCGCCGGACTCATCATCATTGAAGCCTGGTTCAGTGGCTACTGAGGGAGTCCTAGATTATGGGGTATCCGGACAGCCGGACTGTGTACAACGTCCGGACTATTGAAGCGTGAAGATACAAGACTCAAGACTTCGGCCCGTGTCCGGATGGGACTTTCCTTGGCGTGGAAGGCAAGCTTGGCGATCCGGATATTATATTTCCTTCCTTATAACCAACTCCATGTAAACCCTAGCCCTCTCTGGTGCCTATATAAACCGGACAGGTTGGTCCTTAGAAGGCCGATCACAATTACATTCATACCATCATAGGCTAGCTCTTAGGGTTTAGCCTCTACGATCTCGTGGTAGATCTACTCTTGTACTACCCATATCATCAATATTAATCAAGCAGGAAGTAGGGTTTTACCTCCATCGAGAGGCCCTGAACCTGGGTAAACACATGTGTCCCTTACTTCTTGTTACCATCAGCCTTGACGCACAGATCGGGACCCCCTACTCGAGATCCGCCGGTTTTGACACCGACACCGGCACCAGCTCTACAAGGAGCACCATCTCCGGCAGCAGCGGCTTCGGCACCTGCACCAACACTTGCACTTGCATCTGCTCCGGCCCGTGCAGTTGCACCGGCAACAGACTGGGCTGCAGTTCGCACTTCATATACCAAAGTCCTTACAAAAACTGACATGTCCACCTTCTTGGTAAGCATTGGCCGCCAAAGTGCTTCGTTCTTTTTTCTTTCCATGTTGTTTCACATGATTCACTGTGTTGATCTAACTATTTGGGTATGTCTTCTTGTTTGCAAACAGAGAATTCTAGAGCAATGAGGGAGTCGTTCAACAATCCGGGCGACCACGGCCAAGTTTCTCTTACCATGTGCAGCCTTGGTGTGAATGAACCTGCTCAATATACAGTAAGTACAAAGGATGGTCGCATGATGATTGATGCGAAAGGATGGTCAAGGTTCAAATCTAAATCATATCTTGCGGTAGGGGATGATGTCAAAATCGAACTTTCTCGGCAAGGAGAGCTGGTCCAAATCAACTTTGAAATTCTTGAAGAGCAACGCATCGCCGAACTGATCTATCCTCCGAGAGATTTTGATGTAATAATCGGCATGGTGAAACAAGTGTCCTGTGTGTGTATAAGTAGTACGACAGTATTATTTATCACATGGTATATCGTTGATAAATTGCAACTTTGATTGCCGGTTAGGAACCGTCGTTCGATTTCATTCCAACGGTTTGTCGTGCTTTATTCAATTTTGTGTATTAAGCCTTGCGACAACATCTAAAACCAGCGTCGCATCGATCGCTTGCAATATGAAAAGCGCTGAGGTAGAACACATGGGCCCCCAAACATGCAGAGGTCGGCCCGAGGCCCAAAGTCGAGAACCGTGAGCCTATCTCGAGTATTATATTCTCATTTGAACCCCCATAAAAAATTTGAACCCCCATAATGCCCGTGCGTTGCAGAGGGAGTATATTTCTCGGCAAGGTGAGCTTGTGATATAAAAGATTTGTATATTTCTTTACAGCGGGAGTATCTCTCTGTCAAAAAATATATTTATGTGTAACTAGTTACTCCTGTCTTTCTACTTCCTTTCGCTAATATGTGGGGCAACCGGCAACGGGGTCCATGTGCCATATGCATAAATTAGAGTGCACAACTTCACGGTAGACACACCCCAGTCGTAGCGCTGCGGTAATGCCCAATGAGCCATCAAATCACAACCCCCCTTTCGGCTTAAGCGATAAGTAATTTGAATGACAAGCGACAATATTTCACTAGGCCCGGATCCCCTTCTCCCTCGTCTGCTTGTTCAGAGAAAACCCCCTCTCGGCGATTGCATAGGGTTTTCTCATGGAGAACCAGGTACGAATTCTTCATCCATCCCCGATAAATCCAAGTCCCTTGGTCATAGTTAATCCTAGGATGGCAGCCGTTGATGCATTTTTCTTCCTACTGAATCTAGTGTGTTTCATTTGCAGTGCCCAAATTGCGAGTACCCTACAGGTTTCTGCGCCCTCGGCGAGACGCCACACTTGTTCCTTCTCATCCTAACACAGCATTTTGAAAGCAGCGCATGATATGTTCCTAGAATCCTCTTTTCTATCCGGGAGGGTGGGGGTTTTTTGAACATGCTGTGTTCTCATATTATTTTTCCTGCAGTGTATTATTCACTTTGCCAGAACACATGTACTCAAGATGCTCGGCCTTGCCATAACTGAATACACTAGTTTAATGGTCACAGTGAAGACAAGCCATGGATATAAGTTCCGAGTTGGGTTCACGAACCAAGAAGATCGCTGCTTTTTATGGCGAACTTGGATAAACTTTCTCAAGTGTTCTGAATTTGAAAGTTGGCGCCGCGAATGTTGATGGAAATAGCAGAACCTGGTCTCGTCTTCACTACAATCTTCCACCCCGACGTCGTTCCAATTGTTCATCCATGTTAGTTTTGTATCTGGTTCTTGCTTGTTGCCTCGATTACTTCTTAATCCACCTATTATGTCTAACTAATCAAAATTTAACTTTAGAAGTAGCAACAAATCTCTTACGAAGATGCTACTTCTAACTAATATTTTCTTATAATTGGTGGCACGTGTAGGTTTTTTTCGAGTTAAGCGATCTGCTTTCGTTTGTTACTCTGTAATAACTCGGCTGTTACTAATGGCACGGAAGTTGGCTGGATCGACATCCACAAGTTCCTACACTTTATTGATCGTCTTGAGGTCCTTGTGGGGCATTTAAATGGTGGAAGGCCACGTGGGATATGTGTGCCACTAATGCACTCGTTGAACAGGTCCAACTGTGTTGAGAAACTTATGGTACGAGCTGTTTTCTGTTATATATGTTGTTCATGAACTATTGCTTATACACAGTTTTACAGCTGTGATCTTCTTGAAAAAGGAACTGCCGAGTTCTATTGTTCCTATCTGAGATGCCTAACCATGGTCGGGTCAGGACTTGCGCTTGGTCACAACATGATGTTTATGTCGACCTACTCAATTCCCCTTGGAGGTGAAAAGATACTTATTCATGGGTGGTCTCAAATAATGAAGGCCCGTCCATCTTGAAGAATAGGATGAAGATTATGTTCATGCTTTTCCATGGCTCTAAAGCGAATATCCTATTTATTGACCACGTTGCGAGATGAAGCCGCTTTCGAGAAGGTTGTGGATGCGCGGGGTGGCGCTGGGCCTTGTCTCACGGGGCTTGGCGGCCTCACCCTTAGTTAGCTTGTAGGCAAAGTAGCACTTTATTTGAGGCGTGCTTTATGCAGTTGAACGATATATAAGTACTCATCTTGCTTTCGACTTTGGTTGTTAAGTGCCCTCGCTGGTTTCGATTAAGGTTGTTAAGTACTACTGCTGCTTTTACAGTGCATCGTGTTTCTTGATCCTGTCTTCCTCCGACCACCAAAACCAAACCCGGTAGCCGTGGGCCGCTTCCGCCTCCACGGCTGCGCCTCGGCACGCCTCGCCGCCCCGTCTCCTAAATTGTTAACGCCGGCGTCCTCGCGGCGCTTTGGTGCGCTTCGCCGTGGCGCCGCCCTCTCGTGTTGTCAACATGGTCAACAAACAACAGGAATCGGCGGAAATGCGTGGAGAGGATGACGGTGAGGGGCCCTGCGTCGGCGTATGGAAAAATAAAATGCTTCCTCCTAGTGTTTTCTCGACATCCGGGACCCACGACATTGTGGGCGTATATAGTCAATAGACAAGAGAACAGCACAAGATCGGTGACACACTGGACGTAGCTACTCGGCGATATTTTTTTGTTTGGTATTGTTGAGAAGGAGCAGGGTTTGAACTGGGCTGTGGCCCGTCTAGCCCAGGCTTATATTTTATGTTCACCATGTGACCAGCCCAGCTATTTTTTTCTTTGTGAAAATGAGCCCTGTTTATTTTTTCTGAAGAATACCCGATCCAGGCCTACTTATTTTTCTACGCCCTGATGGGTTGCAACTCTTTCAAGATGCTTGCAAATCTTGAAAGTAATATGAAATGGGTTGTACATATAAAAACAGATGACAAATTGGCAATTACTTTATAATTTCTGATTTTTTTCACATTTTCAGATTCCTATTTCACCTCGCCGTCGTCCACCGTCCTGGTGCTCTCGGCACGGCGTGGTCAACGTGGTCAAGGAATGGATTCCATCGGACGTGGATCATGCGTGGAGAGGCGGCAATTTGGGTCCACGGCTGCAGCAAGGAAGTGCCTCCTTATTACACGGAAAATAATGATTCCTCCACCGACAAATTTGGGACCCACCGGACGGGCCACCGTATTTCATGGAAAAAATGTTTCCCAGCATTGCTGGGACCCACCAGCTTCATCTTCGCACGCAAGGAAGTGCGTCCGGGCAAAAAAAAAGATTTGCCCCCTGACTGCTGGGACCCACCAGCTACACCTTCGCACGCAAGGAAGTGCATTTGGGCAAAAAAAACGATTCGCCCCCCTGACTGCTGGGACCCACCGGCTACATCTTCGCACGCAAGGAAGTGCGTCCGGGCAAAAAAACGATTCGCCCCCCTGACTGCTGGGACCCACCAGCTACATCTTCGCACGCAAGGAAGTGCCTGACAGTCGGGACCCACCTTGTCGAAGGGTACGTAGCGTTCTCATTCTGGTCGCGAACGTGTACGTACATACTGGTCGTTGTAGAGTCGCGCACGTGTCGTAGTAGAGGCACGCGCGTAGCATGTACACATACGTACAGCGGCCAGGGTGCAATAAAGAAAATACGGCCACGTATGTGTACATACGGGCGGGGTCTCGAACGCCTAATCGCGCATACGTACGGCCAGGGCTCGTGTACATGGCTGTGTCGGAATGGAGAAACAGCGTTGTCGTCGTGTTCATGGGGAGGCAACGGAGTGCGTCGTGTTCATGGGGAGGCAACGGAATGTGTCGTGTTCATCGGGAGGCAACGGAACGCGTGGGAGCCAACCGGCTTGGACGGAACAGGCGATGGAAACGATGCTTGGCGTACTGCACAACGGAGGAAACGGGCCTCCTACTCTCGGAACGGGGTCCTGTTGATCGGGAGGGGTGTGGCGTACCGCAAAACGGAGGAAACGGGCCTCCTACGGTCGAAACGGGGGTCCTGTTGATCGGGAGGGGTGTGGCGTACCGCAAAATGAGCGAAACGGACCTCCTACGGTCGAAAAGGGGGTCCTGTTGATCAGGAGGGGTGTGGCGTACCGCAAAACAGACGAAACGGACTTGTGTTGGAGCACTACGGTCGAAACGGGGGTCCTGTTCATTGGGAGGGGTGTGGCGTACCGCAAAACGGGACTCCACGGGATACTATTCATCTCCACCGTCGACCTCCTCCAGCCTCCACGGGCTACTGTCGACCTCCTCCAGCCTCCACGGGCTCGTGTTCATCCAGCCTCCACCGCGTGCTACACCACCGGCTACTTTTCAACCACCCCTCCACGGGCACCCCTCCACCGTCTACTGTTCATCCAGCCCTCCACACCATGGGGTCCTGTTCAACCACCCCTCTACCGTCTACTGTTCATCCAGCCCTCCACACCACGGGGTCCTGTTCATCCAGAGGCAACGCCAACGCTCCAACCCCCCCCCCCCCCACAACGCTCACTGTTCATCCAATAGATCGGCTTCAGTTAGCAGCAGTAGTGAAGGAATCGCTCCATCAGATTCAGTTAACAGCCATGGATCAATCGCTCCGGGTTCGATGAAGGCGTAGCCTGTCTGCAATCGCCGGGTTGATTAGAGCCCAACGCCTCGCTTCGGGTTGATTAGAATAGCGCCTACGTACACATGCGCCAGACGTGTATGAGAGAAAGCGTGCATCGCTCGCCCCGACCTCCCACCGTAACCGCAACTCCCGAAATTTTCCTCCCCTCGCTTCTACCACGGTTTTTCCGTCATGGACGGCCCAAAGAATATCATGCAAGGCTGTCTCCGGCCCGCCTGTGACGAAAAGCCCATTTTCTATCATGATCTTTTGTCATAGAAGTAGGAGCCCACCACATCTACGATGATACCGGGTTTTGTCACAATTATCATCATAGAAGTGTCATATGTATGACAGAAAAAAAATTCGTTCGGCCCAAAATGTCACGGATGTGTCTTTTTTTTTTGTAGTGTACATTGATGAATTGGAGCTAGTTCTATGTCACTCTATGTTATAATTGTTGCATGAATAATCGCATCCGACATAATTCTCCATCACCGATCCAATGCCTACAAGCTTTTCACATATTGCTCTTTGCTTAGTTACTTTACCGTTGTCGCTGTTACAATTACTACAAAACTGCTACCGTTACTTTTGCTACTGTTACCGTTACTTCCATACTACTTTGCTACTAAATACTTTGCTGCAGATATTAAGTTATCCAGGTGTGGTTGAATTTACAACTCAGCTGCTAATACTTGAGAATATTCTTTGACTCCCCTTGTGTCGAATCAATAAATTTGGGTTGAATACTCTACCCTCGAAACCTATTGCGATCCCCTATGCTTGTGGGTTATCAAGACTATTTTCTGGCGCCGTTGCCGGGGAGCATAGCTCCATTCTTTGAGTCACTTGGGATTTATATCTGTTGGTCACTATGAGGAACATGAAAGACGAAAGAACTAAGATTTTTCCCTCAACTACGAGGGGAGGTAAGGAACTACCATCTAGCTCTGCACTTGATTCACCTTCCATTTTGAGTAAGCCCGCGACGCCTAAACCTGTTTCTGCTATTAATTCTGATATGTTGCATGTTATTGATGATGCCACTTCTGCTATGCATGATACTTATGATGAAACTACTTCTATGCTTGATAATACTGTGCCACTAGGTGAATTTCTTGATGAACAACTTGCTTGGGCTAGAGAGAATGAAATTATTGAAACTGATAATATTGATGAAAGTGATGATGAAGATTCTCCCCCTAGATAGGAATTGCCTGCTGTGCCTGAGGGTTATGTTATGGATGAGGAAACTGCTAGACTTTCTTGCTTGCAATGACAGATATGATCTTAAGAAATTATTAGCTAAGCTGAAAGGAAAATCTTTGAATGCTAGAATGAAATGTGACCCTGCTTTTGCTACTTCACCTATCTGTATTACTGATAAGGATTATGATTTCTCTGTCGATCGTGAGAAAATTACTTTGGTTGAATTCGATCCTTTTCATGGCTATGAATCTGAAACTGTTGTGGCACATCTTACTAAATTAAATGATATAGCCACCCTATTCACTAATGATGAGAAAAATCGCTTCTACTATATCCTTAAATTATTTCTGTTCTCATTAAAGGGTGATGCTAAACATGGTTTAATTCTCTTGATCCTAGTTGTGTGCGTAGTCCCCGGGATATAATTTATTACTTCTCTGCTAAATATTTCCCAGCTTATAAGAAACAATCTGCTTTAAGGGAAATATATATCTTTTTGCAAATTGAAGAAGAGAGTCTCCCACAAGCTTGGGGGAGGCTTCTCCAATTACTTAATGCTTTGCCTGATCATCCTCTCAAGAAAAATGATATACTTGATATCTTTTACAATGGACTAACTGATGCTTCCACAGACCACCTGGATAGTTGTGTTGGTTGTGTTTTCAGGGAAAGAACTGTTGATCAAGCTAAATTGCTATTGGATAATATGTTGACTAATGAAAATAATTGGACACTTCCTGAACCAACTCCTAAGCCAACTCCGAAGAAAAGGGGTATTCTATTTCTCAGTCCTGAAGATATGCAAGAGGCAAAGAAATCTATGAAAGAAAAAGGTATAAAAGCTGATGATGTTAAGAATCTACCGCCTATTGAAGAAATACATGGTCTTGATAACCCGACACAGGTAGTAAAGGTAAATTCTCTCTATAGATTTGATGAAGGTGATATTCCTTGTTATAAGTCTGCTAGCCAATGCCTAGATGAGCTTGATAATTTTATTGTTAAACAAGAAAACTTCAATGCTTATGTTGGTAGACAATTGAAACGCAATGCTTATATGATTGAACACTTGAGTGATTTTATGTCTAGAGTTAAATGTGAACTCAAACTCATTAGTAAACATGCTTCTATGGTTACCACTCAAGTAGAACAAGTGCTTAAAGAACAAAATGATTTGCTCAATGAATTAAATAATAAGAAAAATGATAATGCTAATAAAGTTATGACTAGAGGGGGTAAAATGACTCAGGAACATTTGTATCCTGAGGGCCACCTAAAAGAATTGAGCAAGATTCTCATAGGACTAATGTTGATGCACCTAGTCCTTCTAAAAAGAAAAAAAGAAAAATGATAGGACTTTGCATGCTTCTAGTGAACCTGTTATTGACACATCTGAGAATCCCAATGATATTTCTATTTCTGATGCTGAAACACAATCAGGTGATGAACATGAACCTAGTGATAATATTAATGATGATGTTCATGTTGATGCTCAACCTAGCGATGATAATGATGTAGAGATTGAACCTGCTGTTGATCTTGATAACCCACAATCAAAGAATCAACGTTATGATAAGAGAGACTTCGTTGCTAGGAAGCACAGTAAAGAAAGAGAACCATGGGTTCAGAAACCCATGCCTTTTCCTCCTAAACAATCCAAGAAAAAGGATGATGAGGATTTTGAGCGATTTGCTGAAATGATTAGACCTATCTTTTTGCGTATGCGTCTGACTGATATGCTTAAAATTAATCCTTATGATAAGTACATGAAAGAAATTGTTACAAATAAAAGAAAGATACCGGAAGCTGAAATTTCCACCATGCTTGCTAATTATAATTTTAAGGGTGGAATACCTAAGAAACTTGGAGATCCAGGGGTACCAACTATACCATGCTCCATTAAAAGAAACTATGTTAAAACTGCTTTATGTGATCTTGGAGCCGGTGTTAGTGTTATGCCTCTCTCTTTATATCGTAGACTTGATTTGAATAAGTTGACACCTAATGAAATATCTTCGCAAATGGTCGATAAATCAATTGCTATACCTATCGGTATTTGTGAGGATGTGCCTGTTGTGGTTGTAAATGTTACTATTTTAACGGACTTTGTTATTCTTGATATTCCCGAGGACGATAGTATGTCGACTATCCTTGGTAGGCCCTTTTTGAATACTGCAGGGGCTGTTATTGATTGGAACAAAGGCAATATCACTTTTCATGTTAATGGTAATGAGCATACGGTACACTTTCCGAGGAAACAACCTCAAGTCCATAGTATCAATTCTATTGGAAAAATTCGATCGATTATTAATGGAGGTTTTGAATTTCCTCTTCCTACTGCCAAGAAGAAATATGATATTCTTATTATTGGGGATGTGCATATCCCCGTTGAGGTAACATAGTGTTATTCGAAATTTCTCCGGTTCCATGTTATTCGAAAAGAGTTTGTTAACAAGACTTGATCAACCTTGTTAGTGGATTCCTCTTGATGAACATGAGATGGATGAAGTTAGAAAGCACAACCTTCTGTACCCACCTTTTACTTTCTGTTATTTAGATTAAATAAAGCAAAAATGGTATTTTCTGTCTGTTTTCTAAATTATCCTTTCAACAAAAAAACACCCCGAAAATAAAAGTTCTCCAAATGCCCCGAAATTGGAATATGATTTTTTTCTAGAATATTTAAGAATATTTGGCACTAAGAACACATATGGGGGAGCCAGCACTTGGCCACGAGGGTCCAGGGCGCGCCCCCTGCCTCGTGGGCCCCTGGTGGCCCCCTCCACTTATTCCTGCACCCACACACTCCTTCTTCCTCCCAAAAAATCACCAACCAGCTCAAGCACGAGTTCTAGCTCATTTTGCTGCGATTTTCGATCTCCTTGCTCAAAGCTCCACTCACAAAACTGCTTTGGGGGATTGTTCTTCGGTATGTGACTCCTCCAATGGTCCAACTAGTTTTTGTTCTAGTGCTTTATTCATTGCAAATTTTTGCTGCCTAGGCGACCCTGTTCTTGAGCTTGCATGTCAAATTTATATGGTCCCAAGTAGTTCTAATGCATGATATAGTCTCTAGGCACTTGTGGGAGTAGTTGCTATCAATTTTGTTGAGTTTGGTTCACTTTTATTTTAAGTTACTAAAAATTTGAGAAGTTTTCAGAAATTGATGAAGAGATTTTTGAGGGGCTCTTCGAGCCGATGCTTGAAGGATAAGTAATGTGAAGAGAATAAAAGGCCCAAATATAATCTCCCTCGCACCACGGAGGTTAGGCCATGTGAATGGCCTTGTGATGACTTCTTGAGGGCAGCCGGCATTCATGATGATTTTTATTATTTGGCTGAGAATGCGGGCCTCACCGACTTCCTTCGCGACCAACGTGAACAGTATCTCCTACTCACTAATATTTTCGTGCAAAATTTTCATTTCCATGCTATGAAATAACCACCTTCGGTGGATTTTTATTTATATGATGAGTTTAAGGAGATGTCACTATTTGATTTCTGCCGGGTCTGTAGATACCCTTTGCGGACAGCATAGAGGAACCACATTGTAATGATGTGGAAGGGTTTATTGATATGATTGCTGTAGGGGAAACGAGGAAAGTTTCAGATGCAAGAATTACTAGCATACACTTTCCTGTTCTGCGTTACTTTGCAATATTTCTAGTACATGTTTAATTGGTCGCGGGAACTGTGAAAACCTTAGTGCCCCTGATATTGTCATTTTGGGCCATGCCTTGTTTCGTGAGAACACTTTTAGTCTAGGCACTATTGTTGCCAAGCGGTTAAATCTGAACCGTACGAAGGGTCCCATCTTGGGAGGTATCTTCGCCTCGCGCCTCGCTGCACACTTTAACAAACCTATTAGGCATTATTAGAAAGAAGAAAAGTTGATGCCTCCTGTTTTTCTAGACTATAAGAGTATGGTAGCACATGATTTTATTGTTAAGAATAAGAAAAGGATGCTTAACTATAGACTGATATTTGATAAAAATTACTTTGAGACTATTACTTTGCCTGCTCCTTCTTTGTTTAACTTATCTTCAGGCAAGTATCTTGTTCTGCCGGAGGCCATTCATGCCTACCGGAACGCCACACCAGCTCCAGAGCCAGAGTCGGAGCCACAACTTGATCCTCACCGTCAGTCTATTTACCAGTGGGATCCGGAGGAGATTGCCAACCAGTGGCACCCCGAGGATCCTTCTCGGTACAACCCCAGCTACAACTTTGATCCATGGGCATAGACCAACTTAGGCCAAAAGCCTAAGCTTGGGGGAGTGCGTATTTCTCACCGACATTACATTCATGTTCACACACTCATGCTAGTTGTCGGTGTTCATACTTTTTCACTGTACTATCCATGCTAGTTTATTTTGTTTTCTCACTTTCTTCTTGTGTGTTTGAATAACCTTAAGAAAAAATAAAAAATTAGTTGTAGCTTCTAGCTAGTTTACTTTCCATGCTTGTAGTAGTGATAATTAAAAGAAAACCCAAAAAAGATTTCTCGTTCTTCTTTTGCTTGTTGGGAGCTTTCCTGTGTAAATAGTTTTATTTCCTTTCTCTTCTTTGTGGGTCGAGAGGAGAAGACCATAATGAAAATGTTAAAGTGGCTCTTATATGCATTATTGTTGATTTAACAAAGAGCCCATATTACCTTGTCTTCTCCTTTGTATCAGATGCTTGCAGATTCCAGCTTAGTCCATTGCACATGCACTATTATTATTATTCACACAATTCGGTCGTGCAAGTGAAAGGAAATAACGACAATATATGATGGATTGATTGAGATGAGAAAAGCTGGTATGAACTCGACCTCTCTTGTTTTTGTAAATATGACTATTCATCGTTCCTGATTCAGCCTATTATGAATGAACATGTTTGCAATGACAATTAGAGATTATATTTGCTTATGCCATGCTTGATTAGCTAGGAGTTTATAATGGTTTACCTTGCGTTCCAAAATGCTATTAAAATGGTTGTGATGTTGTATGATAGGGTGGTATCCTCCTTTGAAAGATTCGAGTGGCTTGACCTGGCACATGTTCACACATGTAGTTGAAACAGAATCAACATAGCCTCCACGATATTTATGTTCATGTTGGTTTATATCCTACTCATGCTTGCACTCAATGTTTATTAATTTTAATGCATGTTCATGAATGTTGTGCTCTCTAGTTGGTCACTTCCCAATCTTTTTCTAGCCTTCACTTGTACTAAGAGGGAATACTGCTTGTGCATCCACTTCCATAAACCCCAAAGTTATTCCATATGAGTCCAACATACCTTCCTATATGCGGTATCTACCTGCCATTCCAAGTAAATTTTTATGTGCCAAACTCTAAACCTTCAAATGAAGTTTTGTTTTGTATGCTCGAATAGCTCATGTATCAACTAGGGTTGTCTGTATCTCCCATGCTAGGCGGCTTATTCACAAGAGGAGTGGACTCCACTCCTCACTCACGAGAAAATGGTTGGTCACCGGGATGCCCAGTCCCATGCTCAAATCAAATCAAAATAATTGCAAACAAAACTCCCCAGGGACTGTTGTTAGTTGGAGGCACCCGTTGTTTTGGGCAAGCCATGGATTGATGCTTGTTGGTGGAGGGGGAGTATAAACTTTACCATTCTAATTGGGAACCTCCTATAATGTGTGTAGCATGGAAGATATCGAGATCTCTCGGTTGTTATGTTGACAATGAAAGTATACCACTCAAAATATTATTTATCTCTATGTCAAAATCGAGCTCTGGCACCTCTACAAATTCCTGCTTCCCTCTGTGAAGGGCATATCTATTTACTTTTATGTTGAGTCATCACCCTCTTATTAAAAAGCACCAGTTGGAGAGCACCGCTGTCATTTGCATCCATTACTATTAATTTACATCGAGTATGACTATGACTGGATCTCTTTTACCATGAATTACAATGTCTAGTCAGTCCTTGATCTTTAAAGGTTCTCTGCATTTATGTTTTGCGGTCTCAAAAAGGGCTAGCGAGATACCATCTTTTTATATCATATTATGATTGTTTTGAGAAAGTGTTGTCATCTGAGATTTATTATTATTGCTCGCTAGTTGATTATGCCATTGATATGAGTAAACATGAGACCTAAGTGTTATTGTGAATATGGTTAGTTCATAATCTTTGCTGAAAACTTGAATGCTGGCTTTACATATTTACAACAGCAAGAGCAAACAGAGTTTGTAAAAGTTTTTCTTTATCACTTTCGGTTTGTCAACTGAATTGCTTGAGGACAAGCAAAGGTTTAATCTTGGGGGAGTTTATACGTCTCCATAGTATCTACTTTTCCAAACACTTTTACCCTTGTTTTCGACTCTAATTTGCATGGTTTGAATGGAACTAACCCGTATTGATGTTGTTTTCAGCAGAATTGCCATGGTGTTATTTTTGTGCAGACATAAAAGTTCTTCGAATGACCTGAAACTTCACGGAGAATATTTTTGGAATATATAAAAAATACTGGCGAAAGAATCAAGGCCAGGGGGCCCACACCCTGTCCACGAGGGTGGGGGCGTGCATACCCCCTGGGCGCGCCCCCTGCCTCGTGGGCCCACTGGTGCTCCACCGACCTCAACTCCAACTCCATATATTCACGTTCGGGGAGAAAAAGTCAGAGAGAAGGATTCATCGCGTTTTACGATACGGAGCCGCCGCCAAGCCCTAATCTCTCTCGGGAGGGCTGATCTGGAGTCTGTTCGGGGCTCCAGAGAGGGGAATTCGTCGCCGTCGTCATCATCAACCTTCCTCCATCACTAATTTCATGATGCTCACAGCCGTGCATGAGTGATTCCATTGTAGGCTTGCTGGACTGTGATGGCTTGGATGAGATTTATCATGTAATCGAGTTAGTTTTGTTAGGGTTTGATCCCTATTATCCATTATGTTCTGAGATTGATGTTGCTATGACTTTGCTATGCTTAATGCTTGTCACTAGGGCCCGAGTGCCATGATTTCAGATCTGAACCTATTATTTTTTCATGAATATATGTGAGTTGTTGATCCTATCTTGCAAGTCAATAGTCACCTACTATGTGTTATGATCCGGCAACCCCGAAGTGATAATAATTGGGACCACTCCCGGTGATGATCGTAGTTTGAGGAGTTTGTGTATTCACCAAATGTTAATGCTTTGGTCCGGTACTCTATTAAAAGGAGGCCTTAATATCCCTTAGTTTCCGATAGGACCCCGCTGCCACGGGAGGGTAGGACAAAAGATGTCATGCAAGTTCTTTTCCATAAGCACGTATGACTATATTCGGAATACATGCCTACATTACATTGATGCCTATGTTATAACTGCATGAATAATCGCATCCGACATAATTCTCCATCACCGATCCAATGCCTACGAGCTTTTCACATATTGCTCTTTGCTTAGTTACTTTACCATTGCCGGTGTTACAGTTACTACAAAACTGCTACCGTTACTTTTGCTACTGTTAGCGTTACTTCCGTAATATGCTACTAAATACTTTTTTGTAGATATTAAGTTATCCAAGTGTGGTTGAATTAACAACTCAGCTGCTAATACTTGAGAATATTATTTGGCTCCCCTTGTGTCAAATCAATAAATTTGGGTTGAATAATCTACCCTCGAAAACTGTTGTGATCCCCTTTACTTGTGGGTTATTAGTGCCCATGTTGTGAGACAAATATGTCTGAAAATTCCTTCTAATGTACTGCACATGGAATTAACTCGCACACAAGTACACAAATATGATTTTTGAAATCGTTTTGGTTAGCCGTTGCATGTTGATGTAGTTCAAATTTGAATTACGGTCATTAAATGGCTAGAAAATCACTTAAATGTCTTTAAAAGGTCAAATGACCCCTAGAATTTTCCAAAATTTCACATTATAGTTGTAGTAGTGCATGTTAGAGGTAGAAAAAAATTGAAGGCCGTAAGAGGAAGCTATCTCCCGTTCGTCATCAAACATGTATTGTTCCCTCTAGGAACCACGAGCCTTCTAGTGAGTTGCTCCGGTTTGTGAGGGGTTTGTGTCCAAACTTCCGTCAAACATGCCAATTTTTTTACTACATCATCTTGGTGGCATGACATTACATCAACCAAGGTTTCATGTGTTTCTGATATATTTTTAATTTTTTTTGAATTAAAATGCCATGTCACTCCATGCATACATATGCATGTGTCCATGTCGCGAGACAAATATTTTTGAAAATTCCTTCTAATTTACTGCACATGGAATTAACTCGCACACAAGTACACAAATATGATTTTGAAAATCATTTTGGTTTGCCGTTGCATGTAGATGTAGTTCAAATTTGAATTACGGTCATTAAATGGCTAGAAAATCACTTAAATGTCTTAAGAGGTCAAATGACCCCTGAAATTTTCCAAAATTTGACATGACAGTTGTATTAGTACTACAAAATTTCTCGTACATTTCAAACACCATCTGTTGCCACTTTAGTCCAAATTCGTCTTTCACAGCTAATGAAAAATATCTACAACATGACACACAGTTTTTTTCTAGGAAACGTTTGCGATGAAAATATCTGGGTCTATTTAAGTCTCCCTCCTTAAGCTTCGGCTAAATGCTCGCTCCAAAGGCCGGCAACCCCCGAATCCACGAATCCCGTCCCCATTCCCGCACCCCCTTCTTGCAAAGATGACGCCGTGGAAATGCTTCGTGAAGGCCTGTACGATGGTCGTGCCCCCCCCCCTCCCTCGAGCGCCGCCAGCGACGAGAGCACGGCCGCCTACACCGAGAGTGCCGCCGCATCCGCATTGAGCGCGGCCGCTTCCGCCGAGAGGGTGTCTGCGGCAGCCGACTGGGCAGCTGCAGTTGCTACTGCGACGGCGGCTGCAAACGCCGAGAGCGCCCAAGCTACCGTCCGTGCCGCCGATGTTGCACTAGCCTGGGTTGAGGCCATCCACGCCAAGATCGAGGATGCACACGCCAAGATATTCCAGGCCACCTCGGACTACAGCACGCAGCCCACGTCCGAAAAGGCGGTGGTGTCCATGGAGCACCTGCTTCCTCATGAGGTCGCCGAGCGGGAGCTGGAGATGCAGGAGGCGGCGGAGATCGAGGAGCGCCGGGAGGAGGAGTTGTGTGTGGCCGAGGTCGAGGTAGAGAAGAGTCTATCTGTCGAGGAATCTGCGGTGGAGTACCAACGCGAGCTCTGGCGCAACCACTACTACGAGTACTAAAACCTTGAGGGCGGCGTCGAGGACGAGGACGAGGACGCGGTCGACTTCAGCAGGCGAGACACGGAGTCCACCAACAGTGGAATGTCGCCAGGATAAGTCATCAACATCTCATCTTACACTAGTGATGCATAGGCCAGCGCGGCGGCGGATTTGTTAAAATTATGCATACTTAGGCTTTGTTTTTAATGCTGGTCTTTTGTTAGAGCAATGTTTAGGTCAACTGGCTCTGTTTAATTACTAAAATTGCTCGATTCAGTAAGTGTGGTCTGTCTGCTGTATGCTCTTTTGTGCGCCCAAATTAGCAAGCGATGTTAAATTATGCAATGACGTACCCGGGGAAATTTCCACCAAAATTTGAATTATCAAACTCATCCCATGCGTGTAAAGCAGAAGAACAGTTTGCGATGCACACAATCTTTCAAAGTGAATGGTTCGGCGGTACCGCGCGCAAAGTTTCCCTCCACATTTCCTAAATTTTGGCCTACCGCCAAAATATCTACCCCCGCCCCCTTCCCTCCTTCCCCACCCCCTTTTCTCCCCGACCACATGTCACATTTCCCCTATTTCCTCCTTCCTTCCTTCCTTCCTAAGCTATAGCCGCTTCCTCGCTCTCGCTGTCTTGCATCCTACCGTTGGGGTCGCCATGGTCTTCTTCAAAGACCTCTCCAGCGGTTCCTCCTCCGGCGACGACTCCTTCACCACCCGGGTATGCCTCTCTCTCTTCTCTCTCTCTCTCTCTCTCTCGCTATGACTTGGAATGAAGGATTTTTACCCAGTAGTTGATTTGAGCCATTTCTTCCTCTTGTAGCTCCCTAGGACCATCACTGGCAAAGAATGGAGCGGGGTGGCTGAAGATCTATCTGCTCGTTGTCACCGTCAATCTCCATGCGTGAAGCTAGTTGCGTTTGAATCTGTGGATAGTGGGAGGAAGTTTCTGGCATGTGCAGAGAAGGTTAGACCCTCTTTCATTATTACAAATCATTTGTTAGATGTGATTCAGACACTGTCACGGTCCCAATCCATTCATACCACACTTTCAACCAAACGCATCCTAAGACAGTGTCACAGTTTGTACCTTATCTTAAATTGTTGCCATCTCATCAGCGGTGCCATTAGAAAATTATTTGGCACCGCTTCAGCAGTTTGTGCAGCCAACTTTGGTCCACACATCCGAGTAGCCAAGCAGTAAAATACTGAATCTTTATGGCACGAAGGAACTGGGCATCGGAGTAACTACGTGCTCCGGAGTCCGGGTCAATGATTTTTTCCCGCTGCATCGGCTCGCAAGTGCAGGGCACCGGTGCGAGATGTAGCAACAGTTGTCTTTACCCAAGTTTTGGCACACATAGTGGACGGCCTTAGTGCTATTAGTTCTATGTTACTAAATTTGTGCATGTACACACCTGTTAGTATCAATTTGATGTCATCCAAACACTGTCACAATGATGTTGCAGTTATATTTACCTTCCTCATAAAATGTTCAATTTGTTATTTATTGTACATGAGTAATAACTTGTAGCGTTGTTGTAGTTAATTATAGCTTCTGATGTTCCAGAATTTGATTGTTGTCTCAGTAGCAATTAATTCATTTGCACATTGATCTTTTTGAGAAGATATGTCATAATTAACATCTTTCTTCAGTTCTTCAAAATAAGCATTGGTGATTTTCTATGTTGCTATAAACCCATTTCCCCTACAATTGTTACTGATCTAGTTTTAAATATTATAGGATGAACGAAAGTGTTCTAACTTGGAGTGGGTTGCTCAAGAGTGGCCACAGTCTTTGAAGATGTGCCTAGAGAAGCTCTGGAGCATGTATAAGAAAGAGAACATACGTAGGCTTAGAGAAACTGTTGTCAACGCTGAAGAATATTTGAAGATGCGGGATAAAAATTTGAAGGTGGAGAATGAGCTCAGATTTTTTTAAATCAGACTTTGCTAAGATGGTGTAGGCGAAGGAGGAGGAACTTTCCCAGTTGGCCCGTGCAGGTTCTGACTGAACTGAAAGCAGAGGTGGATAAGACGTGCCTGGATGATCTCGATTAGGGAAATGAATATATTGTTCTTATGAAGTTGAACTAGCTATGTGTTGTATTGTGTTGTTTTCATGTAGCTATCGTACTATGATGTTATAATATATTTATGTGCCTGATATGAAATTGGCAAATAGTTGTTCGATATGAAATGTGAATTTGCATAATACTGGAATTATTAATTGCAAACTAATAAACCTGCTAAATGTGTCATGGACCTTTGCAAACGGTTCTAGCAGTAAGAGCGCTTGCGATGGATAGCCCAATGCCTCAAAGTTTTCTTCATCAAATCGTGTGTGATGTAGTTAATAAAAGCAAACAGTTAACCAAGGCAGAGCGTGTGTGATAGTTACACCTTTCACACACGAGCCTACACATAAAACTGTATGGGATGTACATATGAACGAAAACGTTTTCCATGGATTGACTGTGTGGGATGTACATAAGAACGGAAACGTATTCCTTGGATTGACTGTGTGTGATATACATACCTACGGAAATGTTTTTCGGGGATTCACCGTGTGGGATGTACATACCCACAGAAATGTTTTTCTGGGATTCACCATGTGGGATGTACATACCTACAGAAATGTTTTTCTGGGATTCACCATGTGGGATGTACATACCTACGGAAATGTTTTTCTGGGATTCACCTTGTGGGATGTACATACCTACAGAAATGATTGGGTTTCGATGCCTCGCCCAATCGCACACGGCCCTAGCCTCTGTCCCAGGAGGGCCTATCCCCGACAATTTCTGGGTCGTCTGGGAAGGACCCCCTATCGCACACACTCACTTGGCGACGGTTCCAAATGTCGACGCGGAAAGGGGTTAAAACCTTTTGTATAGCACCGACGCTTACCATTGTAGAAACTACATGGACTGGGTCCATAACTTGAGGATTATCCTCATTGCTGCACCAAAGAATTACATCCTGGAAGCACCGCTAGGTGCAAGACCCGTTGTAGGAGCAACTCCAGACGTTATGAACGTCTGGCAGATCAAAGCTGATGATTACTCGATAGTTCAGTGTGACATGCTTTACGGCTTAGAAGCGGGACTTCAACGATGTTTTGAACGTCATGGAGCATATGAGATGTTCCAGGAGTTGAAGTTAATATTTCAAGCAAATGCCCGAATTGAGAGATATGAAGTCTCCAATAAGTTATATAGCTGCAAGATGGAAGAGAATAGTTCTGTCAGTGAACATATAATCAGAATGTCTGGGTACCACAACCACTTGACTCAACTGGGAGTTAATCTTCCTGATGATAGTGTCATTGACAGAGTTCTTCAATCACTGCCATCAAGCTACAAAAGCTTTGTGATGAACTATAATATCCAAGGGATGGATAAGACAATTCCCGAGCTCTTTGCGATGCTAAAGGCTGCAGAGGTAGAAATCAAGAAGGAGCATCAAGTATTGATGGTTAACAAGACCACTAGTTTCAAGAAAAAGGGCAAAGGGAAGAAGGGGAACTTCAAGAAGAATAGGAAGCAAGTTGCTACTCAAGTGAAGAAACACAAGTCTGGACCTAAGCCTAAGACTGAGTGCTTCTACCGCAAAGGGACTGGTCACTGGAAGCAGAACTGCCCCAAGTATTTGGCGGATAAGAAGGGTGGCAAAGTGAAAGGTATACTTGATATACATGTTATTGATGTGTACATTACTAATGCTTGTAGTAGCGCCTGGGTATTTGATACTGGTTCTGTTGCTCATATTTACAACTCAAAACAGGGGCTACGGATTAAATGAAGATTGGCTAAGGACGAGGTAACGATGCACGTAGGAAATGTTTCCAAAGTCGATGTGATCGCCGTCGGCACGCTACCTCTACATCTACCGTCGGGATTAGTTTTAGACCTGAATAATTGTTATTTGGTGCCAGCGTTAAGCATGAACATTATATATGGATCTTATTTGATGCGAGACGGTTATTCATTTAAATCGGAGAATAATGGTTGTTCTATTTATATGAGTAATATTTATGGTCATGCACCCTTGATGAGTGGTCTATTTTTGTTGAATCTCGATTGTAGTGACACACATATTCATAATATTGAAGCCAAAAGATGCAAGGTTAATAATGATAGTGCAACTTATTTCTGGCACAATGGTTTAGGTAATATTGGTGTAAAGCGCATGAAGAAACTCCATGCTGATGGGCTTTTGGAATCACTTGATTATGAATCACTTAATGCTTGTGAACCATGCCTCATGGGCAAGATGACTAAGACTCCGTTCTCCGGAACAACGAAGTGAGCAACTGTCTTATTGGAAATAATACATACTGATGAATGTGGTCCGATGAGTGTTGTGTCTCGCAGTGGGTATCGTTATTTTCTGACCATCACAGATGATTTGACAAAATATGGGTATATCTACTTAATGAAACATAAGTCTGAAACATTTGAAAAGTTCAAAGAATTTTAGAGTGAAGTGGAAAATCATCGTAACAAGAAAATAAAGTTTCTACGATCTGATCATGGAGGTGAATATTTGAGTTATGAGTTTGGTCTTCATTTGAAACAATGCGGAATAGTTTCGCAACTCACGCCACCTGGAACACCATAGCGTAATGGTGTGTCCGAACGTCATAACCGCACTTTATTAGATATGGTGCGATCTATGATGTCTCTTACTGATTTACCACTATCGTTTTGGGGTTATGCTTTAGAGACGGCTGCATTCACGTTAAATAGGGCACCATCTAACTCCGTTGAGACGACACCATATGAACTATGGTTTGGCAAGAAACCAAAGTTGTCGTTTCTTAAAGTTTGGGGTTGTGATGCTTTTGTGAATAAGCTTCAACCTGATAAGCTCGAACCCAAATCGGAGAAATGTGTCTTCATAGGATACCCAAAGGAGACTATTGGGTACACCTTCTATAACAGATCCGAAGGCAAGATATTCGTTGCTAAGAATGGATACTTTCTAGAGAAGGAGTTTCTCTCAAAAGAAGTGAGTGGGAGGAAAGTAGAACTTGATGAGGTAATTGTACCTTCTCCCGAATTGGAAAGTAGTTCATCACAGAAATCAGTTCCAGTGATTCCTACACCAATTACTGAGGAAGCTAATGATGATGATCATGAAACTTCTGATCAAGTTACTACTGAACCTCGTAGGTCAACTAGAGTACGATCCGCACTAGAGTGAAATGGTAATCATGTTCTGGAGGTCATGTTACTTGACCATGACGAACCTACAAACTATGAGGAAGCAATGATGATCCCAAATTCCATGAAATGGCATGAGGCCATGAAATCTGAGATGGGATCCATGTATAAGAACAAAGTATGGACTTTGGTTGACTTGCCCGATGATCGTCAAGCAATAGAGAATAAATGGATCTTCAAGAAGAAGACTGACACTGACGGTAATGTTACTTGCTACAAAGCTCGACTTGTTGCGAAAGGTTTTCGGCCAGTTTAAGGAGTTGACTACGATGAGACCTTCTCACCCGTAGCTATGCTTAAGTCTGTCCTAATCATGTTAGCAATTGCCGCATTTTATGATTACGAAATTTGGCAAATGGATGTCAAAACTGCATTCCTTAATGGATATCTTAAAGAAGAGTTGTATATGATGCAACCAGAAGGTTTTGTCAATCCAAAAGATGCTAACAAAGTGTGCAAGCTCCAGCGATCCATTTATGGACTGGTGCAAGCCTCTCGGAGTTGGAATATATGCTTTGATAGTGTGATCAAAGCATATGGTTTTATACAGACTTTTGGAGAAGCCTATATTTACAAGAAACCGAGTGGGAGCTCTGTAGCATTCTAATATTATATGTGGATGACATATTGTTGATTGGAAATAATATAGAATTTCTGAATAGCATAAAAGGATACTTTAATAAGAATATTTCAATGAAAGACCTCGGTGAAGCTGCTTATATACTGGGCATCAAGATCTATAGAGATAGATCGAGACGCTTAATTGGAATTTCACAAAGCACATACCTTGATAAAGTTTTAAAGAAGTTCAAAGTGGATCAGTCAAAGAAAGGGTTCTTGCCTGTGTCACAAGGTGTGAAGTTGATTCAGACTCAATGTCCGACCACTGCAGAAGATAGAGGGAAAATTAATGTCATTCCCTATGCCTCAGCCATAGGTTCTGTCATGTATACAATGTTGTGTACCAAACCTGATGTCTGCCTTGCTATTAGTTCAGCAGGGAGGTACCAAAGTAACACAGGAGTGGATCACTTGACAGCGGTCAAGAACATCCTGAAATACCTGAAAAGGACTAAGGATATGTTTCTCATTTATGGAGGTGACAAAGAACTTATCGTAAATGGTTACGTTGATGCAAGCTTTGACACTGATCCCGATGACTCTAAGTCACAGACCGGATACGTATTTATATTGAATGGTGAAGCTGTCAGTTGGTGCAGTTCCAAGAAGAGCGTCGTGGCGGGATCTACGTATGAAGCGGAATACATAGCTGCTTCGGAAGCAGCAAATGAAGGAGACTGGATGAAGGAGTTCATATACGATCTAGGTGTAATACCTAGTGCTTCAGGTCCAATGAACATCTTTTGTGACAATACTGGAGCAATAGCCTTCGCAAAGGAATCCATATTTCACAAGAGAACGAAACACATCAAGAGACACTTCAATTCCATCCGTGATCAAGTCAAGGAGGGAGACATAGAGATTTGCAAAATACATATGGATCTAAATGTTGCAGACCCATTGACTAAGCCTCTCTCACGAGCAAAACATGATCAGCACCAAGACTCCATGGGTGTTAGAATCATTACTATGTAATCTAGACTATTGACTCTAGTGCAAGTGCGAGACTGAAGGAAATATGCCCTAGAGGCGATAATAAAGTTGTTATTTATATTTCCTTATATCATGATAAATGTTTATTATTCATGCTATAATTGTATTAACCGGAAAGTTAGTACATGCGTGAATACATAGACAAACAGAGTGTCCCTAGTATGCCTCTACATGACTAGCTCGTTAATCAAAGATGGTTAAGTTTCCTAACCCTAGACATGTGTTGTCATTTGATGAACGGAATCACATCATTGGAGAATGATGTGATGGACAAGACCCATCTGTTAGCTTGGCATAATGATCATTTAGTTTTACTGCTATTGCTTTCATCATGACTTATACACGATCCTCTGACTATGAGATTATGCAACTCCTGAATACCGGAGGAACACCTTGTGTTCTATCAAACGTCACAACATAACTGGGTGATTATAAAGATGCTCTACAAGTGTCTTCAACAGTGTTTGTTGAGTTGGCATAGATCGAGATTAGGATTTGTCACTCCGTGTTTTGGAGAGGTATCTCTGGGCCCTCTCGGTAATGCACATCACTATGAGCCTTGAAAGCAATGTGACTAATAAGTTAGTTGCGGGATGATGCATTACAGAACGAGTAAAGAGACTTGGCGGTAATGAGATTGAACTAGGTATGATGATACCGACAATTGAATGTCGGGCAAGTAACATACCGATGACAAAGGGAACAACGTATGTTCTTATGCGGTTTGACCGATAAACATCTTCGTAGAATATGTAGGAGCCAATATGAGCATCCAGGTTCCTCTATTGGTTATTGACCGAAGATGTGTCTCGATCATGTCTACATAATTTTTGAACCTGTAGGGTCCACACGCTTAACGTTCAATGATGATTTGTATTATGAGTTATGTGATTTGATAACCGAAGATTGTTCAGAGTCCCGGATGAGATCACAGACATGACGAGGAGTCTCGAAATGGTCAAGAGGTAAAGATTCATCTATTTGAAGGTTGCATTCGGACATCGGAATGGTTCCGAGTGATTCGGGCATTTTTCCGAAGTACCGGGAGGTTACCGGAACCCCCCGGGGGAAATCATGGGCCTTATGGGCCATGGGAGAGAAGAGGGGACAGCCCACAAGGGGGAGCCCCCCCCCCAAGTGGAGTCCGAATAGGAAGGGGAGGGGGCGCGGCCCCCCTTTCCCTTTTCCCCTCCTCTCCTTCCCCCTTTTCCCCCTCCGTAGAAAGGAATGAGGGGGCCGAATCCTACTTTTACCGGGAGTCCAAGTAGGACTGCCCCCCTTGGCGCGCCCCCTCTAGGGTCGGCATCCTCCTCCCCCTCCTTTATTTACGTGGGAGGGGGCACCCCAAAGGAACACCAAGTATTCTCTTAGCTATGTGCGGTGCCCCCCTCCATAGTTACACACCTCGGTCATATCGTCGTAGTGCTTAGGTGAAGCCCTGCGCCGGTAACATCATCATCATCATCGCCACACCGTCATGCTGACAGAACTCTCCCTCGTCCTCAACTGGATCAAGAGCTCGAGGGACATCATCATGATGAATGTGTGCTGAACACGGAGGTGCCGTACATTCGGTACTTGGATCGGTTGTATCGTGAAGACGTTCGACTACATCAACCGCATTATTAAATGCTTCCGCTTTCGGTCTACGAGGGTACATGGACATACTCTCCCGTCTCGTTGTTATGCATCTCCTAGATAGATCTTGTGTGATCGTAGGTAAAAATTTTGAAATACTGTGTTCCCCAACACAGGAGGGGCCGGGTCATACCACTGGCGACTTGTCAATGAAGATGGTGGGTCATGGCAAGCCTATTGACGGCCCATGACCCAGAGGCGACTTGAGGCCCAAGAGGACGAACCACCATATGTATAACTTATATTGTATGGCAAGCTTAGTTAGTCTCCGAGCCAGACACGTTGTGTATGAGCCGGCCGGAACTCTGTAAGCCGCCAGGCATCAACCTGTGTATATAAAGGGGTGACCCGGCGGTGAGTTAAGGACAAGAAATAAGAGATCGATAACTAGGTCAAGCGTATTCGCTCCCTGGTAATCGAAACCTGACTACTTCTGCTGATAACGCGGACGAAACGGAGGAGGTGGAGGAAGCCAAAACTTCTGTTGCTTTGAGACCACTAGAGAGGAAGAAGAGGAGTGGACTGCATCCCTGAGCCTTTTCTTGGAAGCATCACACCTGAGCTGAGCTGCTTATTGTTTTAGAGCAATATTATAGAACTGATCAAACTGAGTAGGCTCAACAAGAACAAGAGCTAGCTGAAGGTCCTCTCTGAGGCCACCCCTGAAGTAGTAGATCATGCTCTTTTCATCTTGAATGTTTTGCCTTCCATAGCGAGCGAGATTATGAAACTTGACGTTGTATTGATACGCGGAAATGCTTTCTTGCTTCAGATTGCGGAATTTCTCACGCATGTTCTTGACAACACTTGTTGGAATGTGATGAGCTCAAAAGTCTAGGCAGTAGTCAGTCCAGGTAATCACTCGACCCCCTCTAGAGTTTTTGTACTGCTGATACCAATCTACTGCTTGGTCTTTGAGCTGGAAAGAAGCAAACTTGACGTAGTCCTCAGGCCTGACATTGCTGCACTCAAAATGCTTATTTATGTCCATGAGCCAATCATCAGCGTCCATGGCCTCAACACAAGCGTTGAACGTCTTTGGCTGATTTGCGAGGAACGGATTGCGTGTGGCAAATTGAGGTTGATTGTTGAATTGCCCTTGACCTTGGTTCCCTTGGTTTCCTAGGCCTTGGCTGCGCTCTTGTAAGGGTTGAAGAAGCATTTGTGTATTGGTGTTGGTGGCCGCCATCACAGCTTGCCATGCCTCCGGAGGAGGAGGAGGTGGTGGAGGGTTCGAATCCTCTCCATCGTTACGGTCCGGGTTCAGATGAGTTGCGGGAGCCATCCTGAAGAAGATGACATCCTTTAGAACCACCGTAGAAATGATAGATAAGTTGAATCAACGGATAGAAATTTGCAATGAAGTCTTCACAATAAACATCCGAACAGAAAGATTGAACGAATGCATTCCGAATTTAATATGATACGACCATTTCAATTAGAAGCCACTTGAAGCAAGGTACAACTGGAACAAATACATGGTAAGGATTCTCAAATCCCATACCAAATATCTGTCAAGATAACTTACAGCTACTGGAATTCCCACCAATTAACTTCCAAAACTTTCTGTTTATGCAATCCGGTGTTGGGGATACAGGGAAGTGATACGTGTCCAACGTACCTATAATTTTCGATTGTTCCATGCTGTTATATTATCAATCTTGGATGTTTTATAATCATTTTATAGTCATTTTATATCATTTTTGGTACTAACCTATTGACATAGTGCCAATGCCAGTTGCCATTTTCTGCATGTTTTTTACATAGCAGGAAATCAATATCAGACGGAGTCCAAATGCAACGAAACTCCACGGAGATTTTTTATGGACCAAAAGACACGTAATGGGCCCTGGCTGCACCTGGGGGTGCTCCAAGGAGAGCACAACCCACCAGGGCGCGCCAGGAGGCCCGGGCGAGCCCTGGTGGGTTGTGCCCACCTCCGGTGCCCCCGGACCGCCTCTTTGCTCTATAAATACCCCAATATTCCCAAAACCCTAGGTGAGTCAACGAAATATTCATCCAACCGCCGCAGAGTCCAGAACCACCAGATCCAATCTAGACACCATCTCGGATGGGGTTCACCACCTCCATTGGTGCCTCTCCGATGATGTGTGAGTAGTTCTTTGTAGACCTTCGGATCCGTAGTTAGTAACTAGATGCCTTCCTATCTCTCGCTGAATTCTCAATACAATGGTCTCTTGGAGATCCATATGATGTAACTCTTTTGCGGTGTGTTTGTTGGGATTGATGAACTTTGAGTTTATGATCAATTATATCTTTTTATATCCATGAAATTTATTTGAGTTTCTTTGATCTCTTATATGTATGATCTCTTATAGCCTCATATTTCTTCTCCAATATTTGGGTTTTGCTTGCCCAACTTGATCTATTTATCTTGCAATGGGAAGAGGTGCTTTGTAGTGGGTTCGATCTTACGGTGCTTGATCCCAGTGACAGAAGGGGAACTGACATGTATGTATCGTTGCTACTAAGGATAAAACGATGGGGTCTATCTCTACATAGATAGATCTTGTCTACATCATGTCATCGTTCTTATTGCATTACTCCGTTTCTCCATGAACTTAATACACTAGATGCATGCTGGATAGCGTCGGTGTGTGGAGTAATAGTAGTAGATGCAGGCAGGAGTTGGTCTACTAATCTTGGACGTGATGCCTATGTAATGATCACTGCCTGGATATCGTCATGATTATTTGAAGTTCTATAAATTGCCCAACAGTAACTTGTTCACCCACCATTTGCTATTTTTCTCGAGAGAAGCCACTAGTGAAACCTACAGCCCCCGGGTCTCTTTCTCATATATTTGCCTTTGCGATCTACTTTTCCTTTGCATTTATTTTCAGATCTATTAAACCAAAAATACAAAAATACCTTGCTGCAATTTATTCTTATTTATTTTGTTTGGCGTTCGATCTATCAATCTACTACAAATTTATCTCACGTCCGTTTACCTATCTTGAGGCATCGTACCCGGAAGGGATTGACAACCCTTTAACACGTCGGGGTGCGAGGATTTGTTATCTGTGTGTAGGGGTTGTTAACGTTGTGTTGCTTGGTTCTCCTACTGGTTCGATAACCTTGGTTTCATATCTGAGGGAAATACCTACCACTGTTGTGCTGCATCATCCCTTCCTCTTTGGGGAAATACCGACGTAGCTTCAAGCGAGATCAGGAGGCACAATATATCACACAACTAACAAGCCATATGCTCCAACTGTATCCATCCTTCAACACATAACCAAGAAACCTTCGAAAATTGTGTACCTCGGACCTTCGAAAACATTCGATATACTAGCTGTGGCAATACATCTAATCGATCTCCCCAGTACTGGGTGTCGTCAAACTACTCTCACCACAAAGAGTATAGAAGCGTTTTCGATGTCGGCGTCCTCTTGTATTTCTGAACTGCAACGATAAACACTGTGAAAAAAACACCTTGGAGCTCAACTCCCCGGGACACTGCCACAACCCCTAAATGTCAGGAGGCAACAAGACAGAATCCCCGTCACAATGATATCGGAACGATTCCAAAATACCCACGTGTTCATAAAAAAAATTGAGTGGAAATGGATAGAAGAGTGAGGAAAAAACCTATGTCACGAGTCTTTACCAGAGCGACGAAGGGGATAAGGAGTAAAAAGAAGTCCTACTCTCCGATATAACTAGGACTTAAAATAGTTTTATTCTAGACTCGTCAGCGGTTTGATCAAGCAAAGGCTCCTATAGTCAATATGGCTCTTAATACCAACTTGTAACGCCCAAGATGCGGTTCTATCCCAATCACGTGATGAATTCATGATTGGGGCACAATTGCATTTCGGACGTGTAGCAAGGTGATACACAAATTCATACAACCTGAGTGAGTAGAAAGAGTACGAGAATCTGGGCATCACTTGTCCCAAATAGCATAAATATGGATCAACATACGGTCATCCATACATAAAGTAGTGTCCGACTACGGACTAGGTAGAAAAGGAAAACCACCCTGCTACTAGGTGAATGAAATATGCCCTAGAGGCAATAATAAAGTTGTTATTTATATTTCCTTATATCATGATAAATGTTTATTATTCATGCTAGAATTGTATTGACCGGAAGCTTAGTACATGTATGAATACATAGACAAACAGAGTGTCACTAGTATGCCTCTACTTGACTAGCTCGTTGAATCAAAGATTGTTAAGTTTCCTAGCCATAGACATGAGTTGTCATTCAATTAACGAGATCACATCATTAGAGAATGATGTGATTGACTTGACCCATTCCGTTAGCTTAGCACTTGATCGTTTAGTTTAATGCTATTGATTTCTTCATGACTTATACATGTTCCTATGACTATGAGATTATGCAACTCCCGAATAGTGGAGGAACACTTAGTGTGCTATCAAATGTCACAACGTAACTGGGTGATTATAAAGATGCTCTACAGGTGTCTCCGATGGTGTTTGTCGAGTTGGCATAGATCGAGATTAGGATTTGTCACTCCGAGTATTGGAGAGGTATCTCTGGGCCCTCTCGGTAATGCACATCACTATAAGCCTTGCAAGAAATGTGACTAATGAGTTAGTTGTGGGATGATGCATTACGGAACGAGTAAAGAGACTTGCCGGTAATGAGATTGAACTAGGTATTGAGATACCAACGATCGAATCTCGGGCAAGTAACATACCGATAACAAATGGTACAACGTATGTTGTTATGCGGTTAGACCGATAAAGATCTTCGTTAAATATGTAGGAACCAATATGAGCATCCAGGTTCCGCTATTGGTTATTGACCGGAGATGAGTCTCGGTCATGTCTACATAGTTCTCGAACCTGTAGGGTCAGCACGCTTAACGTTCGGTGACGATCGGTATTATGAGTTTATGTGTTTTTTTGTACCGAAGGTTGTTCGGAGTCCCAGATTTGATCACGGACATGATGAGGAGTCTCAAAATGGTCGAGACATAAAGATCGATATATTGGATGGCTATGTTTGGACATCGGAATGGTTCCGGGTGAGTTCGGGCATTTACCGGAGTACCGGGAGGTTACCGGAACCCCCCGGGAAGTATATGGGCCTTATTGGGCCATAGTCGGAGAGAGGAGAAGGGAGCCTAGGAGGGGGCGCCCACCCCCCCCCCCCAAGCCCAATCTGAATTGCGTGGGGGACCGGGCCCCCCTTTGCTTCCCCCTCTCTCCCCCTTCCTTCCTCTCCTAATCCAACTAGGGAAGGGGGGGAATCCTACTCCCGGTGGGAGTAGGACTCCCCTTGGGCGCGCTATAGAGGGTCGGCCCTCCCCCTCCTCCACTCCTTTATATACGGGGGAGGGGGCACCCCATAGACACACATGTTGACAGTTGTCTTAGCCGTGTGCGATGCCCCCCTCCACAGATTCCACCTCGGTCATATCGTTGTAGTGCTTAGGCGAAGCCCTGCGTCTGTAATTTCATCATCACCATCATCATGCAGTCATGCTGACGAAGCTCTCCCCCGATGAGGGAGTCCTGGACTAAGGGGTCCTCGGGCATCCGGCCTATTATCTGTGGGGCGGACTGATGGGTTGTGAAGATATGAAGGCTGAAGACTGTACCTGTGGCCGGGTTGGACTCTACTTGGCGTGGAAGGCAAGCTTGGCGACCAACTATGAAGATTCCTTTCTATGTAACCGGCTCCATGTAACCCTAGATCTCTCCAGTGTCTATATAAACCGGAGAGCGTAGTCCAGATAGGCGGATACACATTACCATATTCACATAGGCTAGACTTCTAGGGTTTAGCCATTACGATCTCGTGGTAGATCAACTCTTGTAACACTCATATTCATCAAGATCAATCAAGCAGGAAGTAGGGTATTACCTCCATAGAGAGGGCCCGAACCTGGGTAAACATCGTGTCCCCCGTCTCCTGTTACCATCGATCCTAGACGCATAGTTTGGGACCCCCTACCCGAGATCCGCTGGTTTTGACACCGGCATTGGTGCTTTCATTGAGAGTTCCACTGTGCCGTCGACAAAAGGTTCGATGGCTCGCCTTGTCCTTAAAGACGACATCACCTCTGGGGGAGTCCTGACCCCAGGCCAGATCCTACGGCTAGGCGGCTTCACCATGATCGCCCGTTTGGCCATCAAGCCGACGTTGGCCTCTCGGGCCATCGAAAACCCCCTTCGCATCAACCCCGAACACTCCAAGCAGATGGATCCGGCAGGGTTTTCATCCTTAAACGAGCTCCTAGATCGCATCACCGCTTTGGGAATAGCCACAGATTATGATCGGATCGGGCCTAAAACCGATCAAGGAGAAATCAAAACTCCACCGGTCACCCATCAGATAGCGGTAGTCGAGGAGCAGGACGGCGAGTCTTCTTCTATGACGAAGATAGACTATATCCGGATCGCCGATCAGGAAGAACCGGATACCCACCAGCAAAAGGATGCGGTCGGCCTTCCGAACATAGAATCGGACGGCAGTCCTAAACAATCAGAAGATACTCCGAGGCCCATACTGACAAGTCTGGAGGCTCTCCACACTCCGGATAATCGGTCAGGTCATGGTCCGGATTTAATTCCACCCACCCACCCGGACATAGAAGCTCTCATGAGCATAAAGCAGCAGTCTCAGGAAACGGTCCACCACTTCTTGGCCAGATTCCTCCTTGTCAAGGACAAGGTAAAAGATTGCCGTGACGAGGACCCAATATCAGCGTTCTGAAAAAATTGCGCGGACGAAGGAATCCTTAACGCCATTAATCGTCGCCGCATACTAAAATTTGCTAACTTAGCAATCATCATACAAAGGTATTGTGCAATGGAAAGCGCCTAGAAAACTCAGGCAGCTCGTTGGGAACCACCGGCCGCTACACGGCCCCTCATTCGAACAAAAAGGACACACCCTCTCGGGACGTCTGACCCAACAGCAAAGAAATCAAAACCCATTATGGGGCGCAAAACCGTTCTGGAAGGATGGCTCGATGGGCCATGCAAAATACACACAACACCGGATAACGCTCCAATCCATAGCCTTAGATCATGTTGGATACTCCGGCAAGTGGCCAAGAGCGGCGAGGATATCCTCACCAAGAATACACTGGAACAACACTCCCCAGAAAATGACAACCCCGAAGTACTAACGGTCTTCGAGACATTCGCCTCAAACAATAGGAGCAAAAGGGCACTCCACGAACTCACCGAAGTATGCCAAATCGCAGAAATAAACCCTTGGAACGACATGGCCATAACTTTCAACACCGGTGACAAACCAAAATACAGGATAGTCTGAGCACCAGCCACCTTGGTCCTCAACCCAATTGTGGACGGCTTTCGGCTCACCAAGGTTCTCATGGACAGCGGCAGCGGACTAAACCTCATCTATGAAGATACTCTCCACAAAATGGAAATAGACAGGAGCCGCATCGAGAAAAGCAGCACGACCTTCTGAGGAATCATTCCCAGTCAGGAGGCGTGGTGTGCGGGAAAAATCACACTTGACGTAGTATTCGGCACGCCGGAGAATTATCGGTCCGAAGAGATAACCTTGCAAGTGGCCCCTTTCAACAGCGGATATCACTCCCTCTTAGGGCGAGATGCAATTACATGCTTCCAAGCTATACCTCATTACGGGTACATGAAACTCAAGATGCCCGGGCCCAATGGCATAATCACTCTCGCCAGTGATCCGGACATAGCACTCCGTGCCAAAAACAAAACCACATCCCTAGCCCTTGAGGCATTATCTGAAGTCCTCGCAGCCGAAGAATTAACCGCACTTCGCTCCATGGTGGACAGGGACGACGTGATCCTAGACAAACGACCCAAATCCACCTCCTTCAAGCCAGAAGAAGACAGCATCTATCGGAGCGCAGCTCAGACCCACAGTCGATGCCTCATTATGAGAATTCTTGCGCGAAAACTGGGATATATTCGCCTGGCACCCCTCAGACATGCCAGGAATCCCGCGCGAGTTGGCCGAACACAGCCTCAACATACTGAAGGGATACAAGCCAGCCAAACAAACATTGCAGCGCTTTTCCGAACCCAAACGAAAAGCTATGCGGGATAAGATGGCCAAACTCATCGAGCTCGGATTCATTGGAGATATTAAACATCTGGGCTGGCTGGCAAACCTGGTAATGGTACCAAAGAAGGATAAATCCTGGCGCCTGTGCGTCGATTTCAAAAACCTTAACAAGGCTTGCCCTAAGGATCCCTTCCCCCTCCCTCGCATTGATCAAATCATTGACGTGACCATAGGACACGACTCACTGTGCTTCCTTGATGCATATTCCGGATACCATCAAATCAAAATGAAGCAGTCCGATCAAGCCGCAACAGCATTCATTACGCCATACGGGCCATTTTGCTTCAATACCATGCCTTTTGGGCTCAAGAACACCGGCGCCACCTACCAACGCATGATCCAAACATGCCTCGAGAAACAGATTGGCAAGACAGTGGAGGCTTACGTGGACGACATCGTCATCAAAACCAGACACGTCGAAACACTAATAGACGATCTGCATCTCACATTCGACAACCTCCGCACATACGACATCAAGCTTAACCCGGAAAAGTGCGTCTTCGGCTTCCCCGCCGGAAAACTGCTAGGCTTCATCGTTTCCAACAGAGGGATTGAAGCAAATCCCGCCAAAATCCGAGCTCTGTCACAATTGGCTACTCCAACCGAACTTAAACAAGTCCAAAATCTCGCTGGGTGCGTGGCAGCTTTGAGCCGCTTTATGTCCAGGTTGGGGGAAAAGGCGCTGCCACTGTATCGCCTTCTACGGCACTACGATAACTTCAAGTGGACAGACGCGGCGATGGCCGGACTGGAAGAAATAAAAGCCCTTCTGGCAAGCAACCCAATCCTGGATGCGCCAAATGTCGGTGAACCAATGCTCCTATATATATCGGCAACACACCAGGTGGTGAGCGCCGTACTCTTCGTCGAGCGAGAACAGGACGAACACAAATTTCCGCTCCAAAATCCGGTATACTACATATCGACCGTCCTCACACCATGCAAATCCCGGTACCCTCACTATAAAAAGATAGCATATGCAGTCTTCATGGCATCTCAAAAGTTACGACACTACTTTCAGGAGTGTTCGATCACGGTGGCTTCCGAAGTGCCCCTCAATGATATAATAAACAACCGGGATGCCATGGGCCGGATTGCCAAATGGGCCATTGAGCTACTTCCATTCGACATCACGTACAAACCACATCGAGCCATCAAATCCCGAGTACTGGCTGACTTCGTCGCCGAATGGACAAAGGCCGAACTCCCTAAAGAGTACGACGCGTATTCCAACTGGGTTATGCATTTTGATGGCTCCAAAATGTTGGCGAGGCTAGGAGCGGGCATCGTATTAATGTCCCCCATGGGAGATATCGTCCAGTACGTACTCCAAATATTATTCACAGACTCCAACAACGCAGCCGAATACGAGGCCTTGCTACATGGCCTTCGGAAGGGCGTATCAATGGGCATACAACGCCTGCAGGTGCGTGGGGACTCAAACCTCGCAATATCCCAAATTAATGGAGACTTTGATGCCAAAGATCCAAAGATGGAAGCTTTTCGCAACACCGTCTTAAAATGCTGGCTCGGTTCGAGGGGCTCGAATTTCATCACGTCGCTCATGAAAGTAATCAGGCGGCAGACGTCCTTGCTCGCATCGGCGCTAAGCGCGACCTCGTCCCACCTAACATCTTCCTCGAAAGTCTCTTTAAGCCATCTGTGGTGTGGCAACGGGGAGACAGCAATGACGGTCCCGTTCCAAAGACAAATATAGATAGCGAACACGCCGATATCATCGGAGACTCAGCCACCGAAATAACACCATCGGACCACCTCATTATGGCAGTCATTGCCCCGTGGACCGAACCATTCTTGGCCTACCTTGATAGGAAGGAGCTCCCAGAAGATCAGAATGAGGCTCGCCGCATTGTCCGGTGATCGAAGGCCTATAAAGTTCACGAAGGAGAGCTCTACAAGAAAAGCACTACCGAAGTCCTTCAAAGGTGTATCTCCAAGGAGGAGGGGCGGCAACTCTTGGCAGAAATTCATGCCGGTCTCGGTGGGCACCACGCCGCAGCCAAGGCACTTGTCAGCAAGGCCTTCCGTACAGGATTTTATTGGCCTACAGCCTGAGCTGACACGCAGGACCTCGTCCAGTGCTGCATGGGATGCCAACTCTTCACCAACCAAAGCCATATGCCCCCAACCGCCCTACGAACAATCCCCATTACATGGCCCTTTGCTGTCTGGGGCTTGGACATGGTTGGACCCCTTAAAGGGGGAAGCCATAAGAAAAAATATCTGCTGGTCATGGTGGATAAATTCACCAAGTGGATAGAGGCTAGACCAGTTAAAACGGCCGAGTCCGGACCGGTGATTGCATTTATATCCGACGTGGTGCACCGTTATGGTGTCCCGCACAGCATCATCACCGACAAGGGTTCCAATTTCACAGCCGATGAGGTAAAAACCTAGTGTGCTAATCTGGGCCTCTGTCTACCACCCGCAAACAAACGATCGAGTCGAACGAGCCAATGGTCTTATTATGAGCGGCATCAAACCCAGGCTAGTGCGTTCTTTGAAAGAATCAGACAAGCACTGGGTTGAGGAGCTCGACTTCGTACTCTGGGGGCTGCGGACCACGCCGAACCATACTATCGGATACACACCTTTCTTCATGGTGTACGGTGCAGAGGCCGTGTTGCCCTGCGATATTATACATGACTCACCTCGAGTGCGTATGTACGAAGAGAAAGAGGCCGAGTTGGATCGGCAGGACAGCCTAGATGCCTTGGAGGAGGAGCGCGATGTCGCCAAAGCTCGTTCAGCATTTTATCAACAGCAGGCTTGGAGATATCAAAGCAGAGAAGTACGGGCCAAGACTTACAACGTTGGCAAACTTGTTCTACGCTTGCCGGAGAAGAAAAAGGACAAAATCAAGCCCAAATGGGAGGGTCCCTTCATAATCGACGAAGTACTTACCGGCGGAGCGTACCGTCTTCGTGATGCATCAGACAATCGCCTAGAGCCGAACCCCTGGAACGCGGCCAGACTCCGAAGGTTTTATGCCTAGCGTCGAATTCTTTGTTCGCCACCTTCTCCCCTGTAGTTTCCATTACTTTTTCTCTCTTTTCCACCTTTGTTTTTTTCGCTTTAAAGCTCTCTCAACCGAACACCGCTGACGTACACATCTTTACATATGTACGTCCATTATACCTGGGGGCTTCTTTAACAGAAGCTTGTTAATATTATTTTCCGAGCGTCAAGCTCATTACACATACGCGTTATTCCCGTATGTATTTTCTTCACCATTATATGCATCGATATGACTTAAGTTTTGGCCAAGCTGGGTTGCCCGGCTCCTGTGCTTACCCCTACGTTCCCGATTGTTCGGCTAGGTGGTAAAGGGAGCACCTGCGATTGTTACTGCCGGGTCATCCGGATGTGTACCTCAGACTGGGTGAATCTGAAAGCTAGCGTTCTTAAGGGAATATTCGGTCGATGGATGAAAATGTTTTTTGCACTCACTCTATTGTGAACCGCCAGAAGCTATAAACACTGTGATTTTCACATCACAATTCGGACATGTCTACTAATGCATACACACCCAGGGAAAGGAACCCTTAACGGAACTATTCTCCCTGGAAGATGTTTCTTACAATCTCAATGTAATATAACATAACTAGCCGGATACAACTTGTCTGTTCAAGCAACTATGACCCCTATGCTTAGTTTTCCACGCATATCCCGGCCTATTCGGCCGTGAAGGTATTCGGAAACACCCCGCACCTTTGGGTCCGGAGGTTGAAGCGAAAAGGTCTGCCATGACAAATGATATACAATTCAGCTAGAATTCCACATGGTGAGGAAATTACATAGTCACTTGGACTCAAACACTTCCTCCTCTATACCATCTAACAGGCAGTCTAACTTACAATCCTGTTGGAAATATTTGGCGGCCACCTCTACTTGGTCATATACTAAACTAACAGGAATTTCTTCCCCATTTGGCCCTAGCGGTCCAACCCAGGCCATGTGATTAGGATTCAGCTTGGTATATCGCGTTTTAACCATGGCCCAGGCCTCTCGCGCACCCTCTCGGCAGGCCGATATCTTCCATAATCGGATCGCCGCGCGCTCCTTGAACAGCTCTCTACAAGCTCCTCCATACTTCCTGGAGGGGAGGCGGATGGCCATAAGGCCTTGGCAACACACCGCATGGCCAGCCGAGCATGCTCGTGCACATGCGACAGTCTTTGCAGCAGATCACTTGATGATCCGGACACCTCCTCTTTAGGACGGCCCGTCAATATACCTGCAAACATAGCTATATCAGTTCCATTTATCTCCAAACTACCTAAACAAAAGTTCAAAAACATACTAAATATGCCGCCCCGTAGCTGCTTGTTCTCCTTCACGGAGTGGGCTAGCTGGGCCCTCACATCTTTGAACTCTTCACCCAACGTAGTGTTGGAATCCTGTAGCTTGTTTTTCTCGTCCCTGACGCGGGTCAGCACACGCTCGCCTGCGGCGTGTTGCCTCTTGCCTCTCTTTCTCCCTCTTGGGAGATCTTCAACTTCTTTTCAAGTTGATCAGGAGACCCTATTATGCGATCAGTGGCAGTATTAGCATAGTTGGTATACAATTATAGTTCCTCGATGGAGGGGAACATTACCAGAGGGACAGCTTCTTGAAGTTTTCTAGTTCAGCGGTAGCAGCATTTAGCTGTGTCCGACACTGCTCCAGCTCTTGAGCTAGCAGGCCGTTCTTCTCTGTAAGGACCTGGTCGTACAACGATACTTAAATCAGTTGTGCCAACTGCTTTCAGTCTCGGGGGCTACGGGCATGTGATCACCCTTTTTTGGACAAAGAAAACTTACCCGCACATCCGCCAAATATTGCTTCATGGCTCTTCTAAGCCCATATCGAGCAGCTAGGTTGTATGCGTCGCCCGAGCTAAAGGCATCGAATTCCTCCTCCAAGAACTTGGGGTCCCGTAAGACCGCCCTACAGCGCCGATGATTCATGGCGCTCTCTACCTCCGAGTTGGTAACGGACATATTTTCCGAACCCTCGGCCGATGGATAGTCCGGCATTGTTCCCACAGTGGCCCCCGTCTCTCCGACTAGATCTAAATCCTGGTTGTCGGAAGCACGACCGGCCGGGCCCCCGAACACAGTTCGGCGAACCTTTTTCCTGTAATCATACAAACGCACAGGTCACAGTTGGATGCGGCCGCTGACAAAGAATATTTACCCATACCTCCTTGATGAAGGCCTGGTTGCGTCTTCATCGGCCTTCCTCTTTGAAGGTCTTCATCGGCCTTCCTCTTTGAAGGCCTGCCCGGCACAGGAACCGATCTCTTCGGAATCGTCGAACGCCTCCCCTATGGAGCGCGAGACAGTGCGGTGGGTGAGGCGGAATAAAAGCACTCTTTTAGAGAAAGTGTCTCTTGATTAATTACCTGTGAAGCACGAAGAAGGTCGGGATAGTCTGCGATGATGGCCACTTATGTGCCATCATAGCTCATCTGGTAAAACACTCCCTCGGCGAGCACCACAAATATATCTGAATCCTCCTCAAACCCAGGATCAAGCACCCGGTTGTGGTTTTCCGGCTGTGGGGCAGGACTATGAAGTCCTTCGGTGACCTTTCGCCAGTGCTGTCATAACAAACGCCTTTGAAATTTATCAAAAGGAATCCGGCAAGGGAAGGAGTGAAACAGAGGGGTGGAAGCTTACCCGACTGGGAGGATATTACATAGAATACCCATCTCTGCGCTTAATGCGCAGAAATTCCTCTTCCTCCCCATTAAATAGCCTGGCCAATATCTTAGCCAGAGCGGCGGGAGTATCTAGACCTTTCCGGCCACAGCGGGAAGCGTCATCCTCCCCATTGTAGTGCCACATTGGCAGCCCTCTGTACTGTAGCGGTTAAACCCCTCACAGTATGGAGGTCGCCATTACCTCGATTATTGTGAGTCCGGACTGAGCGAGCATCCTTATCTTGCTCATCAGCTGATGAACTTCCGCACTATCATCCTCTTCGCGACTCCGGGGACGCCAAGTGTGGCGTTTCTTCAGCGGAACGCTCACAAACTTGGGAAGACCCTTTCGAACTGGGTCAGGAAGTGCGATGTCCTCAATATAGAACCATTCGGAAGGCCATTCGTCGGACGCCTTCCTTGGTGTGCCGGACAGATATCCGGTATCGGAAATACGCCACACTTCGGCTCCACCCACTTCAAATATTGACCCCTCATGATTACGCGGGACAAGGCAGAACAACTTCCTCCACAGCTCAAAATGGGCCTCGACGCCCAGAAATAATTCACATAAAGCGACATAACCCGCAATGTGCAGAATGGAGGCAGGGGTGAAGTTGTGCAGTTGGAGGCCATAATATTCTAGAAGCCCTCGGTGGAACGGATGGATTGGAAATCCTATGCCTCTTAGCAGGAAGGGGACGAAACACACTCGCTCTCCCCCGGATGGGTTGGGGAAATTATCCGCCTGAGTCTCGCCATAAAAGAGGCCAGTCCTACTCGGACAGGGACTAGATCCGCGGGAGGAAGAAATCCCTGCGTTTGCAACTTCGTCAGTTGACTGTGGGACACAGAGCACTTCACCCACCTGCCTTTCTCTGGGTCGGAACGGGAGGAGGAGCTGGGAATGCTAGGCATGTTGGAATGGTCTCTCCTAGTAGTCTCCGGGGATTTTCTCGGCGTAGCGTCGAATGGATCTAAGATCCAGTCCCTTTAAATAGGCACCCGGCCTTGCATGGATGGGGTGTTATTTGCAAAAACACCCTGACCTTCCGCATTCGCTCGACACGTGGAAGACGAAGTTATTAACGCACAAAAGCCGAGGGGAGCGACATTGAATCAACAGCTGAATATATTACTTGGAAGTCACTGGAGGAGGAACATGGGGTGCAATGCCAAAGACAATCCGTGTGTCGGACACTTCGTTATTGAAGACTGGTTCGGGAGCTACTGAGGGAGTCCTGGACTAAGGGGTCCTCAGGCATCCGGCCTATTATCAGTGGGCCGGACTGATGGGCTGTGAAGATATGAAGGCCGAAGACTGTACCCGTGGCCGGGTTGGACTCTACTTGGCGTGGAAGGCAAGCTTGGCAACCAATTATGAAGATTCCTTTCTATGTAACCGACTCCATGTAACCCTAGATCTCTCCGGTCTCTATATAAACCGGATAGCGTAGTCCGGATAGGCGGATACACATTACCATATTCACATAGGCTAGACTTCTAGGGTTTAGCCATTACGATCACTCATATTCATCAAGATCAATGAAGTAGGAAGTAGGGTATTACCTCCATAGAGAGGGCCCGAACCTGGGTAAACATCGTGTCCCCCGCCTCTTGTTACCATCGATCCTAGACGCACATTTCGGGACCCCCCTACCCGAGATCCGCCGATTTTGACACCGACACCCGACACTCAGCCGCATCTAGAGTTCATGGGACGTCACCGAGCTGAACGTGTGCAGATCGCGGAGGTGCTGTACTTTCGGTACTAGGATCGGTCGGATGGTGAAGACATATGGCTACATCAACCGCGTTGTCATAACGCTTCCGCTTTCGGTCTACGAGGGTACATAGACAACACTTTCCCCTCTCGTTGCTATGCATCACCTAGATGGATCTTGCGTGTGCGTAGGAAATTTTTTGAAATTACTATGTTCCCCAATAGTGGCATCCGAGCCAGGTCTATGCATAGATGTTATATGCATGAGTAGAACACAAAGAGTTGTGGGCGATAATAGTCATACTGCTTACCAGCATGTCAAACTTTGATTCGGCGGTATTGTTGGATGAAGGGGCCCGGACTAACATTACGCGTGCACTTACGCGAGACTGGTTCTACCGACGTGCTTCGCAGACAGGTGGCTGGCGGGTGTCAGTTTCTCCAACTTTAGTTGAATCGAGTGTGACTACGCCCGTTCCTTGTTGAAAGTTAAAACAGCACACTTGATGAAAAATCATTGTGGTTTTGATGCGTAGGTAAGAACGGTTCTTGCTCAGCCCGTAGCAGCCACGTAAAACTTGCAACAACAAAGTAGAGGACGTCTAACTTGTTTTTGCAGGGCATGTTGTGATGTGGTATGGTCAAGACATGATGCTAAATTTTATTGTATGAGATGATCATGTTTTGTAGCAGAGTTATCGGCAACTGGCAGGAGCCATATGGTTTTCACCTTATTGTATGAAATGCAATCGCCCTGTAATTGTTTTTACTTTATCACTAAGCGGTAGCGATAGTCGCAGAACCAATAGTTAGCGAGACGACAATGATGCTTCGATGGAGATCAAGGTGTCAAGCCGGTGAAGATGGTGATCATGACAGTGCTTTGGAGATGGAGATCAAAGGCACAAGATGATGATGGCCATATCATATCACTTATATTGATTGCATGTGATGTTTATCCTTTATGCATCTTATTTTTCTTAGTTCGGCAGAAGCATTATAAGATGATCTCTCACTAAATTTCTAGGTACAAGTGTTCTCCCCTAATATGCACCGTTGAGAAAGTTCGTCGTGCCGAGACACCACGTGACGATCGGGTGTGTTAAGCTCTACGTTCACATACAACGGGTGCAAGCCAGTTTTGCACACGTAGAATACTTGGGTTAAACTTGACGAGCCTAGCATATGCAGATATGGCCTCGGAACACTGAGACCGAAAGGTCAAGCGTGAATCATGTAGTAGATATGATCAACATATTGACGTTCACCATTGAAAACTACTCCATCTCATGTGATGATCGGACATGGTTTAGTTGATATGGATCAGGTGATCACTTAGATGATTAGAGGGATGTCTATCTAACTGGGAGTTCTTAAGTAATATGATTAATTGAACTTTAATTTATTATGAACTTAGTACCTGATAGTATTTTGCATGTCTATGTTGTTGTAGATAGATGGTCCGTGGTGTGGTTCCGTTGACTTTTAATGCGTTCCTAGAGAAGGCTAAGTTGAAAGATGATGGTAGCAAATACACGGACTGGGTCCGTAACTTGAGGATTATCCTCATTTCTGCACATAAGAATTACGTCCTGGAAGCACCGCTAGGTGCCAAACCCGTTGCAGATGCTGCTGATGACGTTAAGAACGTTTGGCAGAGTAAAGCTGATGACTACTCGATAGTTCAGTGTGCCATGCTTTACGGCTTTGAACCGAGACTTCAACGACGTTTTGAACGTCATGGAGCATATGAGATGTTCTAGGAGTTGAAGTTAATATTTCAAGAAAATGCCCGGATTGAGAGATATGAAGTCTCCAATAAGTTATACAACTGCAAAATGGAGGAGAATAGTTCTGTCAGTGAACATATACTCAGAATGTCTGGGTACCACAACCACTTGACTCAGCTGGGAGTTAATCTTCCTGATGATAGTGTCATTAACAGAGTTCTTCAATCACTGCCACCAAGCTACAAGAGCTTCATGATGAACTATAATATGCAAGGGATGGATAAGACAATTCTCAAGCTCTTCGCGATGCTAAATGCTGCGGATGTAGAAATCAAGAAGGAGCATAAAGTGTTGATGGTCAACAAGACCATCAGCTTCAAGAAAAAGGGTAAAGGGAAGAAAGGGAACTTCAAGAATAATGGCAAACAAGTTGCTGTTCAAGTGAAGAAACCCAAGTCTGGACCTAAGCCTGAGACTGAGTGCTTTTATTGCAAAGGGACTGGTCACTGGAAGCGGAACTGCCCCAAGTATTTGGCGGATAAGAAGGATGGCAAGGTGAACAAAGGTATATGTGATATACATGTTATTGATGTGTACCTTACTAATGCTCGCAGTAGTTGTCGGTGTCAAAACCGGCGGATCTCGGGTAGGGGGTCCCGAACTGTGCGTCTAAGAACGATGGTAATAGGAGACAGGGGACACGATGTTTACCCAGGTTCGGGCCCTCTCTATGGAGGTAATACCCTACTTCCTGCTTGGTTGATCTTGATGAATATGAGTATTACAAGAGTTGATCTACCACGAGATCGTAATGGCTAAAACCCTAGAAATCTAGCCTGTATGATTATGATTGCCTCTACGTACTAAACCCTCCGGTTTATATAGACATGAGAGGGGACTAGGGTTGTACAAAGTCGGTTACAGAGAAAGGAATCTTCATATCCGAATGCCAAGGAGAGTCCCATCCGGACACGGGAGAGAGTCTTCTATCTTGTATCTTCATGGACCATCAGTCCGGCCCATGTCCAATAGATTGGCTGCCCGAGGACCCCTCAATCCAGGACTTCATCATTAGCACATGAACCAGGCTTCAATGACGAGGTGTCTGACATGCAGATTATCTTCGGCATTGCTAGGCGGGTTCCTCCTCCGATCACTTCAAAGTACCTAACTTAGATAGTTGTATTCGGCCTTCCATTTAATGTGCACCCATCAGCTTTTGTGCCTTCACACCTTCTGCTTCCACGTGTCGAACGAATACGAGAGGTCGGGGTATTTTTTGCACATAACCCCTCCCCCCGGCCACACAAGAAAGGCCTCTATTTAAAGGGATGGGATCTCAGATCCATTCCACATCCAGCGGAAAATCCTTAGAGTCTTGCCAAGGGAAACCATCCAACATGACTAGCATCCCCAGTTCTTCCTCCCGCCCTCACGTGTAGCGACCAGACCTCAAACAGTCTGATATCTGTGCATCAATGTCATCCCTGGATCAAGATGTCTTGACACGCACGATGCTTGAAGGATTTATAACAGAGTTGCTATCTCACACTTATTACATCGAATGACTCCAAAGAGAAACTTATTACAATGGATGTGGCTTAAGGCCATCTAATAACGATAACAATGGAAGGCTTGGAAGATAAGTGAGTCCATCAACTCCAACGGCATCACCGAGTATAGAACCACGATCCTAAAGCATCTTACTGTCATTCGAAAAGTTCGCAACATGAACTTTGCAGCCCGAAAACGAGTCAGCACATGGAATATGCTGGCAAACTAACACATAGAGAAAAATGAAATAGTAAAGCTATACTACATTCATATATGGCTTGGCGGATAGCTCTATTGTTACAGTTTTTGCATAAAGCCAATTTTTCCCTACTACAAAGGAATAAATTATTTAACTATCATGGTGGTTGTTAAACATTGAGAATAGTTGACAGCATCCTCAATCCCAATTAAGCATCATCATTAAACAAACCCAACAATATTAATTAAAGTAACATGATGAGATTCACACGATAATCCATGTACTAGATACTCACGATGTCCATAACCGGGGACACGGCTAATCATGATTAGTTTATACACTCTGCAGAGGTTGTACTTTTCCCCACATGACTCGATCTCCTCCGTTTGTTTTCTCGCACTACATGGTGTTTGGGAAGCGAATGACCGAGACATAGTCTTTCGAAGCACTAGCACCTTACGATGGGTAGACGGTACACCTACTTTCCCCTACATCTGCTAGTCTACCACTGTAAGAGTTCGCACGACTTAATCAGCTATGCTAGAGCCCATAATAGCATGTGGCTGCACACGGAAGTTTCTAGCATGAATAATCTTATGATCCCTTTGAGCCTAGGTGGCGGTCCATAAAAAAACAGGCAATCCTGGAATAACCAGGTACCTCAATCCACCCAGATATGTATTAATGTTGCCACCTTAAATAAACCATTAATTAACAATCTCACATCTGTCATGGAAAATCACTCAGCCAATCCACGTCTACTTGCATAGCATGGCAAAATAAGCAAACGTAGAAGTAACTCCCAAGGGTTTGATAATAAAACAGGTAATAGGTACTACCTCAATCTACTTCCCAAAACCCACAATTTAATTAGAACCTAATCATGCAATGTTTGAGGATTGATCTAATGCATAAAAACTGGGTAGTAAAGAGGTATGATCAAAGTGTTACTTGCCTTGCTGATCCGCGTAACCTAGGGATTCAAGTAGCAAGCGGTAGCGATTGGGGTACTCTATCGCAAGGAAACAAACAAACAAGCATACAATAAGTACTCATCTAATGCACGGGTAAAACTCAAATAAGAGGTCTAACCAGAAAGTTCAACTTAAGAACTCCGGTTTGCAAAAAGAATCAAATCGAACGAAGAAACAAAACTCAAACGGCGAAAGAAACAAGCTTCGTTTACTAATCTGGACCTAAGTCAAATTTTACAAAAGCAAAAACTGGTTTGAGTAGATTATCCGGAAAGAGGGTTTCGAGACGAAACTCTAGGCGCTTGAATCGCCTGATTCCGATAAACGAGCGAAAAGTTATACTAAAACAAAAATCGGATCAGAAATCGCGGAATAAATCCGAGAAAAATAAAAACGACGAACAGGTTAACGAACGAACGTTCGTTATCTGGATCTAAATGATGAACGCGTTCGTTAAGAACGAACGAACGAGTGAACGCTCGCTAATTAATCCAAACCGGAATAAAACCGATCTAACGAAAAAAACGGAATCTAAAATAACCGACAAAAAACCGACGGAAAAACCGAACGGTTTTTTTCTAAAAAACGGCGGCGGCAAGGTCAACCTCGGGGTGCGGGTCGGCTGTGGCGGCGGCTCCGGCGGGGGCGGCAGTGGTCGGCGGCGACGGCGGCGGGTCCGGCGGTGGCGGCGGCGGCGGCGGCGGCGGCAAAGAATGAAGCGGCGGCGGCGCTGGCGGCAAGGCGGGCGCGCTAGGTTAGGGTTTGGGCGGCGGCGGCGGGTTGGGCTGGTGGCGGCGGTTTGGGCTGGGGCGGGGCCCGGGGCGCGCTATATAAAGACCCGACCAGGCGGAGTCCTGGCCAGTTACGGCCCGTAGTCGGTTCCAGTTGTTTTTTAAAAAAAATCACACAGAAAAACAAACGAAAGAAATACTAAACGGACTCCAAAAATCCCGACATAAATTTTCCCCGGCTTCTAAAATCATGCCGGTTTAGATGAACATTTATTTGGGCCTAAATGCAATTTTTGGAAAACACACATTTTCCTAAATTCAAATAAAATAGCCAGAAAATGCAAAATAAAATCTTATTTGATTTTTTTATTAAATCCTCAATATTTATTTATTTTGGGAAAGTCATTTTATTCCCTCTCTCATATTTATATAATTTAAATAATTGAAGATAAAATAAATAAAATCAAATGATCCTACTTCCAAATTTGGAGAAAACTCAAATATGAAAATATCAAAATCCCCAACTCTCTCCGTGGGTCCTTGAGTTGCGTAGAATTTCTAGGACCGAAGCAAAATGCATTAAATATGATATGCAATGATGATCTATTAGTATAACATTCCACATTGAAAATTTGGGATGTTACAAACCTACCCCCCTTAAGATGAATCTCGCCCTCGAGATTCGGGTTGGCTAGAGAATAGGTGAGGGTTGTCTTTCAGCAAATCTTCCTCTCGCTCCCAAGTGGCTTCATCCTCGGTGTGGTGGCTCCACTGAACTTTGCAAAACTTGATAACTTTCTTTGCGGGTGACTCATTTGGCATACTCAAGAATCTTGACCGGTTTCTCCTCATAGGTCAAATCAACATCGTCCATTGAATCGCCTCTAGCGTACGGTATCTCTTAGCGGTATATCAGCCATCTCTGCGTGGCACCTCTTCAATCGGGAGACGTGGAACACGTCGTGAACTCTGACAATCCCTCGGGTAATTCCAACTTGTAGGCAACCTCTCCCATAATGCTCCAAAACTTTGTATGGTCCCACAAAACGCGGTGCTAACTTTCCTTTAACACCAAAACGCTTAACTCCTCGAAGTGGAGATACCCGAAGGTAAACTCTATCCCCAACTTCGTAAACTGTCTCCTTGCGTTTTGCATCAGCATAGCTTTTCTGCCTGGACTGGGCTACCTTGAGCCTGTCGCGAATCAACTTCACTTTCCGTTCAGACTCCTTACTCAAATCTGGTCCAAACAACTGACGGTCTCCAACTTCGTCCCAAGACAACGGGGTTCTGCACCTCCTTCCTATAAGGCTTCGAAAGGGGCCATCTTCAAACTGGATTGATAACTGTTGTTGTAAGAGAACTCTGCATACGGCAAATTGTCATCCCAACTAGATCCATAATCTAGCGCACAAGCTCTCAGCATGTCTTCTAAAATCTGATTGACTCTTTCGGGTGTCCATCCATCCGTGGATGAAAAGCGGTACTCAACTCTAGCCTGGTACCCTAGGTTTCGTGCAACTGATTCCAGAACTTTGAGGTGAATTGGGTTCCTCTATCTGATACAATGCCCCTTGGAACTCCATGCAGACATACGATCCTGGCCATGTAAATCTTGGCCAATTTGGCACTGGTGTAAGTAGTCTTCACTGGGATGAAATGAGCTACCTTCACAAACGATCGACTACCACCCAAATCGAGTCATAGCACGAACGAGTCTTGGGCAATCCCGTAATAAAATCCATGCCTAGCTTATCCCACTTCCATTCGGTATCGGCAATGGTTGCAACAATCCTGGCCGGCTTCGATGCTCGCCTTTACCCTCCGATATACATCACAAACCGCTACATACTCGGCAATGTCCTTCTTCATTCCGGTCCACGGAAAATCTCCTTCAAATCCAAGTACATCTTGGTATTCCTGGGTGAATTGAATACAGCGAATCATGGGCCTCTTGCAAAATCAACTTCGATCTCAGGGTCATTGGGTACATAAACGCGGTCCTCAAACCAGAGGGTATCGTGCTCATCCTCACGAAAGCCCTTGGCTTTTCCCTTGTTCAACCTCTCCTTTATCTCTGCAATCTCCTTGAGCTTCTCTGATCTTATCCATCAAAGTCGACTGAATTTCCAATGTTGCAACATAGCCTCTCGGAACAATCTCCAAACATAGCTCGCAAAAGTCCTCGGCTAACTCCTTTGGCAGTCCTGCGGTCATGAGTGTATTAACATGGCTCTTACGGCTCAACGTGTCGGCTACTACGTTAGCCTTTCCGGGGTGATACTGCAATCTCATATCATAATCCTTGATGAGTTCCAACCATCTCCTTTGCCTGATGTTTAACTCTTTTTGCGCGAAGATGTACTTCAAACTCTTGTGATCCGCGTACACCTCACAATGATTTCCGATAAGAAAATGTCTCCATGTCTTCAATGCATGCACTACGGCTGCTAACTCCAAATCATGTGTGGCATAATTCAACTCATGAGGTTTAAGTTGTCGTGACGCATACGAAACAACTCTTCCTTCCTGCATAAGTACTGCTCCAAGTCCTCGACGTGAAGCATCGCAATACACCTCATAATCCTTAGTCTGATCTGGCAGAATCAACACTGGTGAGGTAACTAGACGTTTCTTCAATTCCTGGAAACTGACCTCACATTCCTCAGTCCAATTGAACTTGGTATCCTTCTTCAACAACTCCGTCATGGGCTTTGCAATCCTTGAAAAATTCTCAATGAATCTCCGGTAGTATCCTACCAGTCCAAGAAAACTTCTGATCTCCCCAATTGTCGTTGGTGCTTCCCAATTAGTCACGGTGACAACCTTGGTGGGGTCTACTGCTATACCCTCTCCGGATATAACATGTTCGAGGAATCCAACTTCCTTCAACTAGAACTCACATTTGCTAAACTTGGCATATAACTGGTGTTCTCTGAGCTTCTCCAATACCAAACGCAAGTGCTCCTTATGCTCCTCTTCGTTCTTCGAGTAGACCAAGATGTCATCAATGAACACCACGACGAACTTATCCAGAAACTCCATAAATACTTTGTTCATCATGTTCATGAAATATGCAGGTGCGTTAGTCAGACCAAATGACATAACGGTATACTCGTCTGACCCATACCTAGTGGTAAAAGCTGTCTTGGGTATATCCTGTTCTCGAATCTTCAATCGATGGTATCCACGATCGCAAATCGATCTTGGAAAACACCATTGCTCCTTGTAGTCGGTCAAACAGATCATTGATCATTGGCAGTGGGTACTTATTCTTGATGGTTACCGCATTTAATCCTCGATAATCAACAACCATCCTTAACGATCCGTCCTTCTTCTCCACTAGAAGTACTGGTGATCCCCAAGGTGAAGAACTTGGGCGAATGTATCCTTTATCCAGTAACTCCTTAATCTGACTTTTAATCTCCTCCAAATCTTTTGCGAGCATCCTGTATGGTCTCTTGGATATTGGCCCTGTGCCTGGCAAAAGTCTCAATCAAAAACTCAATGTCTCTGTCTGGTGGCATGCCTGGCAACTCCTCTGGAAATACATCTGGAAAATCCTTCACTACTATTACTACCTCCTGCACAACTCCAGATAAGGAATTTACGTGCATCCTCCTCGGCTCATGCCTTGATACATACCTTATCCTTTTCCCTTCTGGGGTAGTAAGCAGAATCAACTTACTGGCGCAATCAATGTTTTTGCTGCTGGATCAACTGGGTGAGCTCCGGTGGGAAAGCGAATCCATTGTCACGTCTCGGAGGCATCTGAGGGTTTAGAAAAGACGAGAATACAGAATAGAATGAGGTCTAGAGGGAAAACACTACCCATATGCGCATGAGGCAAATTGCAATCAAAACACTTCATTCAAACAAGCAAGGGCATACAATGGTCTATCTATCGTTACAAAGTGCTCAGACTATAATAGATACATGGAGGGAAATTCTACTACTTTATGGTGGTCTACTAGAAAAACTGCTCCGATGAAGACTCCATGATATCCGCCCAGCCTTCATCAACATAGTCATCATCACTATCATCCGGTCCGAGTCGGTATCGCCGATGATGATGTAATTCTCGGGACAAGTGCGATCTTCGTCTTCTCCAGTTGCTGGAAATCCCATGAACACTCTTAGCTTCTTCTTCGAATCATCATTCTTCTCGACTAGAGTTGATATTTCCTCCTCGTATCCATCGCGTGTAGACTTGAGTTATTCCTCCAGTTCCGTGATCTTGGTCATGGCTTTCTTCAGATCCATCATGCCTGCACTCATCTGTTTCTCCTGGCGTCGAATGTGCTGGTTTAACTCCTGGATGAAAGCTGCAACTGATCTGTCTTTCTTGGTGTTGACCATCTCCCATTGCTCATCTCGGCGCCCACAAATCTGGTAGGTAGTATCCTTAAGCTCCACGGTGATAAACTTCTCCAATGCGTCCCATGGTGATGTGAGCTGCCATGCTCTTCCCTAAACTCGAGTTGGTGCATCAAAGGAAAACTCTATAGGCTCGATGGTAGCATGAACGTCCTTCTGGAACTTGAACTTGAATCATCCAGCGCTCCTCTTCGTAAGGTGGCGTTGTAGGTTCCGGTGAAGCTTGGTACTCCGATCTTCAAGTACTTGGTTACTTCCTTCAGGTGTCGTCCAAAGGGTGTATCTTCATCCGGTGCATGAACTTGTTCCTTGCATCCGCCATCCTAGAAGAATAGAAGAGATGAGGAGTTAGAATCAGAAGAGAGAGTAGTGATCTATGGTCTTTTCTTAGTGGTCGTGTCCTACAGTCAGCGTGTGCTCTGATACCATCTTGTAGCGAACAGACCTCAAAAAGTCCGATCTCTGTGCATCAGTGTCATCCCTGGATCAGTAATGCTGATACGCACAGTACTTGAAGGATTTATAACAGAGTAGCAATCACACACTTATTACATCGAATGACTCCAAAGAGAAACTTATTACAATGGATGTGGCTTAAGGCCATCTAATAACGATAACAGCGGAAGCCTTGGAAGATAAGTGAGTCCATCAACTCCAACGGCATCACTGAGTATAGAACCACGATCCTAAAGCATCTTACTCGTAAATGCTCGAAAAGTCTGCAACATGAACGTTGCAGCCCGAAAACTGGTCAACACATGGAATATCTTTGGCAAAGTAACACATAGAGAAAAATGAAAGAGTAAAGCTATACTACATGCATATATGGCATGGTGGATAGCTCTATGGTTACAGATTTTGCATAAAGCCAATTTTTCCCTACTACAAAGGAATAAATTAAATAACTAAAATGGTGGTTGTTAAACATTTAGAATGGTTGATGACATCCTCAATCCCAATTAAGCATCATCATTAAACAAACCCAACAATATTAATTAAAGTAACATGATGAGATTCACACAAAAATCTAAGTACTAGATACTCAAGATGTCCATAACTGGGGACACGGCTAATCATGATTAGTTTATACACTCTGCAGAGGTTGCACACTTTTCCCCACATGACTCGATCTCCTCCGTTGGTTTTCTCGCTACATGGTGTTTGAGAAGCGAATGACCGAGACATGGTCTTTCGTAAGCGCTTAGCACCTTACGATGGGTAGACCAAGACACCTACTTTCCCCTACATCCGCAAGTCTACCACTGTAAGAGTTCGCATGACTTAATCAGCTATGCTAGAGCCCATAATAGCATGTGGCTGCACACGGAAGTTTCTAGCATGAATAATCTTATGATCCCTTTGAGCCTGGGTGGCGGTCCATAAAAAAACAGGCAATCCTGGAATAACCAGGTACCTCAATCCACCCAGATGTGTATTAATGTTGCCACCTTAAATAAACCATTAATTAAAAATCTCACATCTATCATGGAAAATCACTCATCCTATCCACGTCTACTTGCATAGCATGGCAAAATAAGCAAACGTAGAAGTAACTCCCAAGGGTTTGATAATAAAACAGGTAATAGGTACTACCTCAATCTACTTCCCAAAACCCACAGTTTAATTAGATCCTAATCATGCAATGTTTGAGGATTGATCTAATGCATAAAAACTGGGTAGTAAAGAGGTATGATCAAAATGTTACTTGCCTTGCTGATGATCCGCGTAACCTAGGGATTCGAGGTAGCAAGCGGCGCAGTCCGGGTACTCTATCGCAAGCAAACAAACAAGCATACAATAATTACTCATCTAATGCACGGGTAAAACTCAAATAAGAGGTCTAACCAGAAAGTTCAACTTAAGTACTCCGGTTTGCAAAAAGAATCAAATCGAACGAAGAAACAAAACTCAAACGGCGAAAGAAACAAGCTTCGTTTACTAATCTGGACCTAAGTCAAATTTTACAGAAGCAAAAACTGGTTTGAGTAGATTATTCGGAAAGAGGGTTTCGAGACGAAACTCGAGGCGCTTGAATCACCTGATTCCGATAACGAGTGAAAAGTTATACTAAAACAAAAATCGGATCAGAAATCGCGATCAGAAAAATCGCGGAATAAATCCGAGAAAAAGAAAAACGACGAACAGTTTAACGAACGAACGTTCGTTATCTGGATCTAAACGATGAACGCGTTCGTTAAAAACGAACGAACGAGTGAACGCTCGCTAATTAATCCAAACCGGAAGAAAACCGATCTAACGAAAAAATGGAATCTAAAAACCGGCGGAAAACCGAACGGTTTTTTTCTAAAACGGCGGCGAGGTCAACCTCGGCGGTTCACGGTGGTGGCGGCTCCGTGGGCGGCGGTGGTCGGCGGTGGTCGGCGGCGACGGCGGCGGGTCCGGCGGTGGCGGCGGCGATGGCGGCGATGGCAATGAGGCATGACATGACGGCGGGCGACGCCGATCGGGCGGCGTAAGGGTTAGGGTTTGGGCGGCGGCGGCGGGTTGGGCTGGCGGCGGCGGTTTGGGCGGGCGCTATATAAAGACCGGCCGGTGGAGTCTGGCGATTCTACCATAGTCGGTTCCAGTTTTTTTTAAATCGCGCAGAAAAACTAACGAAAGAAATACTAACCGGACTCCAAAAATCCCGAAATAAATTTTCCCCGGCTTGTAAAATCAAGCCGGTTTAGATGAACATTTATTTGGGCCTAAATGCAATTTTTGGAAAACACGCATTTTTTTCTAAATTCAAATAAAATAGCTAGAAAATCCAAAATAAAATCTTATTTGATTTTTTTATTAAATCCTCAATATTTATTTATTTTGGGAAAGTCATTTTATTTCCTCTCTCACATTTATATAATTGAAATAATTGAAGATAAAATAAATAAAATCAAATGATCCTACTTCCAAAATTTGAGAAAACTCAAATATGAAAATATCGAAATCCCCAACTCTCTCCGTGGGTCCTTGAGTTGCATAGAATTTCTAGGACCGAAGCAAAATGCATTAAATATGATATGCCATGATGATCTATTAGTATAACATTCCAAATTGAAAATTTGGGATGTTACATCACGGCTCCGAAAAAGGCGATTGGGAGAGATGTTCGGTATCCCACGAGCAGTTGGTTAAGCTCCAAACACAGGGATTCCTTCCCCCCGCGGATCTGGTCCCTGTCCGAGCAGGATTGACCTCCTTCATAGGCGAAGTTCTGGCGGAAAATTTCCCCAATCCAACTAGGGGGAATGGGTGTGCTTCATGCCCTACTTGTTGAGAGGTGTTGGGTTTCCAATCCACCCTTTCCTCTGAGGACTCCTGGAGTATTACAGCCTCCAACTGCACAACCTGACGCCGGCCTCTGTCCTGCACATCGGGGGTTTTGTTTCCCTTTGCGAGCTTTCCTTGGGCTGTGAAGCCCACTTCGATTTGTGGAGGAAGCTATTCTGCCTCGTCCCTCGCAACCAAGAGGGGTCGATATTCGAGGTGGGCTGTGCTGAAGTATGGCGCATAGCTGGGACCGAATACCTATCTGGCACGCCGAAGAAGGCGCCCAAAGAATGGCCCTCAGAATGGTTCTATATCGAGGACGTCGCTCTCCCCGACCCAGTTCGAATGTGTCTTCCCGAATTTTCAAATGCTCCGTTGAAGAAACGCCACAGCTGGCGCCCTCAGAGCCTCGAGGAGGAAGATAGCGCAGAAGTCCGTCAATTGATGGGCAAGATAAGGACACTTGCCCAGTCCGGACAATCAATAATCAAGGTAATGGCGACTTCCACAGCGCGGGGGGTCCAGCCACTCCAATACAGAGTACTTCCCATGTGGCACTATAATGGGGAAGATGACGCCTCACGCTGCGGTCGGAAGGGTGTGGACACCCCTGCCGCTTTGGCCAAAATATTGGCCGAACTATACAAAGGGGAGAAAGAGGAGTTCACTCGTCTTGAACGTCGAGATGGATTTTCCATGTACAGTCCTCCTAGCTGGGTGAGTTCTAATCTCACCACTTTACTCAATCCTCTCCCTGAGTCACTTTTAATGAGCATCGACCCATCCACTTGTAACAGGAACGGCGGAAGGTTACAAAGGGAATCCATTGCCCCGCCCCATAGCTAGAGGATCACAACCGGGACCTTGACCCCGGATTCGAAGAGGATCCGGATATATTTGTGGAGCTTGAGGATGGAGTATTCTACCAGGCGAGCTATGATGGCATGGAAGTGGCCATCATCGCCGACTATCCCGGCCTCCTTCCTGCCTCGCATGTAAGTAATCGAGAGACACCTTCTTCGAAAGAGCTTCCTCATTACGCCTCACCCACCGCACTATTTCATGCTCTAAAGGGGAGGCGCCCAACGCCTCAACGTGCACCAAAGGCATCTCCTAAGAGAGCGGCGCCCGCGCCGAGAAAATCTTCAAAGAGGAAGGAGAACGACAACACGGCAGAGCCTTCATCAAAGAGGTATGGTTTTTAATCCTTCCCCGGGCAGTCATGTCAAATTGTGACATTATCCATTGTGTCTTATCAGAAAAAACATTCGCCGGACTATGTCTGGGGATCCTGCCGGCCACGCCTCCACAAGTCAGGTTCCAGACCCTGCCTTAAAGGCGAGGGCTGATGCAAGAGCGACATCAGATTGTCCTTACGCAGAGGATTCGGATGATGTATCTGTCACAAACTCTGAAGTGGAGAGCGCTATGAATCATCGGCGCTGGCGGGCCGCTCTTCGCGACCCCGGCTTTACAAAAGAGGCATTCAACGCCTTCAGCTCAGCTCATGCATACATCTGAGCTGCTCGAGACGGGCTTACCAGAGCCACAGACCAGCATTTGTAAGATATGCAGGTAAGTACATATTTGTACAAATCGTATAATTATACACCAGTAGCCCCCGAGACTTGAAGCAGTTAATACAACTGATTTAAGGATCATTGTATAACCAGGTGCTCACAGAGAAGAACAATATGTTGTCTCAAGAGCTGGGAAAGTGTCGGACCCAGCTAGCTGTTGCTACCGCCAAACTAGAGAAATCCAAGAAGGCATCGCCTGGTAATGTTCCCCTCCATCGAGAAAATATAATCATATACCAGCAATATTAATGCTTTTTGTATTTCCCATGGCAGGATCGTCGGATCAACTGAAGGAGGCCCTGAAAGTCACGCAAGCGAGTGAACAGGAGGCCAAAAGGCAACTAGCCGCAGGCGATCGTGTGCTGACACGGGTCAGGGATGAGATAAATAAGCTGCAGGATTCCAACACACTACTGGGCGAAGAATTAAAAGACGTGCGACCCCAGCTGGCCGACTCCGTGAAGGAGAGTAAGAGACTGCAAGGCGGCATATTCGGTATGTTTTTCGAACTAACAACTCCTTATAATTCGGCGAGGGCAAGAACTAACAGATTTATGTCTGCAGGTATGCCGACTGGCCGTCCCGAAGAGGAAATGTCTGGATCTCAAGGCGACCTGCTACAAGAGATGTCCCAAATGCATGAGCGAGTTCGGCAAGCAATGTGGAGCGTTGCCAAGGCTTTATGGCCATACGCCTCTCCTCCAGGAAGTATGGTGGAGCTCGTGGAGCTATTCGAAGGAGCACGGCGGCATATTCGAATATGGAAGATATCAGCCTGCCATGAAGGTGCGCGAGAGGCCTGGGCCATGGTGAAGACACGGTACACCAAGCTTGATCTGAATCATATGGCCCGGGTCAGGCCTAAAGGGTCAGATGGAAAGGAAATTCCAGTTAGCTTAGTATATGACCAAGTAAAGGTAGCCGCCAAATACTCCCAACAGGATTGTAAGCTAGACAGCCTGTTAGACGGTATAGAGGATGAAGTTTTTGAGTCCAAATGACTATGTACTTCATTTGACATCATGTCCCTAGCCGGATTGTAAAACGATTGTCATGGCAGACCTTTTCCTTTGACCTCTGGACCCAAAGGAGCGGAGTGTTTCCGAATACCAAAGCGGCAATATAGACTGGGGTATGCATGGAAACCAGGCGTAGGGGTCATAGTTGCTTGAACAGACAAGTTGTATCCGGCTATCTATGTTATATTACATTGTAATTGTAAGAAACATCTTCTAGAGAGAATAGTTCCGTTAAGGGTTCCTTTCCCTGGGTGAACATCCGTTAATGTGCATGCCCGAACTGTGATTGAGAAATCGCAGTATAAGTAACATCTGGGGGTTCATAGTGTAATGAGTGTGAAAATATCTTTAGTCCGCTGAACGAATATTCCCTTAAGAATGCTAGCTTTCGGCTTCACCCAGTCTGAGGTACACATCCGGATGACCCAGCAGTAACAACCGCAGAGGTGCTCCCTTTACGCCCTAGCCGAACAAACGGGAACGTAGGGCATAAGCACAGGAGCTAGGAAACCCAGCTTGGCCAAAACTTAAGTCATAACGATGCATATAATGGTGAAGATAAGGTACATATGAGGAAAAGACACATATGTGGTGAGCTTGATGCCCGGAAAATAATAATAAGCTTCTGTACAAGAAGCCCCCAGCTATTATGGGCGTACATATTTAAGGATGTGTATGTCATAGGTGCGTGGTTTAGCTGCACGAGAGCTTAAAGCTAAAAAACAAAAGAGAGGAAAAAGTAATGGAAACAAAAGGGAGAAGAAGACGAACAAAGAGTTCGGCTCTAGGCGTAGAATCTTCGGAGTCTGGCCGCGTTCCATGGGTTCGGCTCTAAGCGATTATCTGATGCATCACGCAGGCGGTATGCTCGTCCAGTGAGAACTTAGTCAATGACGAGGGGACCTTCCCACTTGGGCTTTAGTTTCTCCTTTCTATTCTCTGGCAAGCGTAGAACGAGTAAACCAACATTATAAGTCTTGGCCCGCATTTCTATGCTTTGATATATGCGAGCCTGTTGTTGATACAGTGCAGAACGGGCTTTTGCAACATCGCGCTCCTCCTCCAGGGCGTCTAAACTATCCTGTCGATCAAGCTCGGCTTCTCTCTCTTCATACATGCGCACTCGAGGTGAGTCATGAATAATGTTGCAGGGCAACACAGCCTCTGTGCTGTACACCATGAAGAAGGGTGTATATCCGGTAGTGCGATTGGGCGTGGTCCGCAGCCCCCAGAGTACAGAGTCGAGCTCCTCAACCCAATGCTTGTCTGATTTTTTCAAAGACCGCACTAGTCTAGGTTTAATGTCGCTCATAATAAGACCGTTAGCTCGTTCGACTTGACCGTTTGTTTGTGGATGATAGATGGAGGTGTAATCGAGTTTAATGCCCAGGTTAGCACACCAGGCTTTCACCTCATCGGCTGTAAAATTGGAGCCGTTACCAGTGATGATGCTGTGTGGGACACCATAACGGTGCACAACACCGGACATGAAGTCTATCACTGGTCCGGCTTCGGCCGTTTTAACTGGTTTGGCCTCTATGCATTTGGTGAATTTATCTACCATGACCAGCAGATATTTTTTCTTATGGCTTCCTCCTTTAAGAGGTCCAACCATATCAAGCCCCCAGACAGCAAAAGGACAAGTGATGGGGATTGTTTGTAGAGCGGTGGGAGGCATATGGCTTTGATTGGCGAAAAGCTGGCATCCGAGACAACGTTGGACAAGGTCGTGTGCATCTGCTCGGGCCGCCGGCCAATAGAAACCCGTATGGAAGGCCTTACTTACAAAGGCCCGAGCCGCGGCATGGTGACCACCGAGACCGGCATGAATTTCGGTCAGGAGCTGTCGTCACTCTTCTTCGGAGATGCATCTTTGAAGTACTCCGGTAGCGCTTTTCTTGTAGAGCTCTCCGCCATGGACCTTGTAGGCTTTCAAGCGCCGAACAATGCAGCGAGCCTCATTCTGATCCTCGGGGAGCTCTCGCCTATTAAGGTAGGGTAAGAAGGGTTTGGTCCATGGGGCAATTACTGCCATGATAAGATGGGTCGATGGTGTTATTTCGATGGGTGAGCCCCCGATGATATCGCTATTGTGTTCGGAATCTGGGGGTATAATTGGTCTGGATTGGTGTTGCCGCTCTCCCCTTGCCAAACCACGGATGGCTAGAAGAGCCTTTCCAGGAATATGTTAGGCGAGACGGGGTCGCGCTTGGCGCCGATGCGAGCAAGGACATCCGTTGCTTGATTACTTTCTCGAGCTACATGATGAAACTCGAGCCCCTCGAACCGAGCCAACATTTTGAGAACGGCATTATGATAGGCCGCCATCTTTGGATCTTTGGCATCGAAATATCCATTTATTTGGGATATTGCGAGGTTTGAATCCCCACGCACCTCCAGACATTGTATGCCCATGGAGACAGCCATCCGAAGACCATGCAATAAGGCCTCGTATTCGGCTGCATTGTTGGAGTCTGTGTATAATATTTGGAGTACGTACTGAACTGTGTCTCCAGTGGGGGACGTTAAGACAACGCCCGCTCCTAAGCCCGCCAGCATTTTGGAACCATCGAAGTGCATGACCTAGTTGGAATATGTGTCGTACTCTTTAGGGAGTTCGGCCTCTGCCCATTCGGCGACGAAGTCGGCCAGTACTTGGGATTTAATGGCCTGGCGCGGTTTGTATGTTATGTCGAATGGAAGGAGCTCAATGGCCCACTTGGCAATCTGGCCCGTGGCATCGCGGTTGTTTATTATGTCATTCAGTGGTACTTCGGAAGCCACCATGATCGAGCACTCTTGAAAGTAGTGTCGTAGCTTCTGGGATGCCATGAAGACCGCGTATGCTATCTTTTGGTAATGAGGGTATCGGGATTTGCATGGTGTGAGGACAGTGGATACGTAGTATACTGGCTTTTGAAGCGGGAATTTGTGTCTGTGCTCGACGACAAGCACCGCGCTCACCACCTGGTGTGTTGCCGATATGTATAGTATCATGGGTTCGCCAACATTCGGCGCGGCCAGGATTGGGTTGCTTGCTAAAAGAGCCTTCGTTTCTTCCAGTCCGGCGTTTGCCGCATCCGTCCACTCGAAGTGGTCGGTGCGTCGGAGAAGGCGATAAAGTGGCAGTTCTTTTTCTCCTAATCTGGAGATAAAGCGGCTTAAAGCTGCCACCCATCCGGCTAGTTTTTGGACCTGTTTAAGGTCTGTTGGCATAGCCAACTGTGACAAAGCTCAGATTTTGGCTGGGTTTGCCTCAATTCCTCTATTGGAAATGATGAAGCCCAGTAGTTTTCTAGCGGGAACACTGAAAACACACTTTTCTGGATTGAGCTTGATGTCATATGTACGGAGGTTGTCGAATGTGAGACGCAGATTGTCTATGAATGACTCGACGTGCCTAGTTTTGATGAGGACGTCATCCACATATGCTTCAACTGTCTTGCCAATTTGTTTCTCCAGGCATGTTTGAATCATGCGTTGGTAGGTGGCACCGGTGTTTTTCAGTCTGAAGGGCATAGTGTTGAAGCAGAACGGCCCGTATGGGGTAATGAATGCTGTTGCGGCTTGGTCGGACTCCTTCATTTTGATTTGATGGTATCCGGAGTATGCGTCGAGGAAACACAGTGAGTCGTGTCCTGCAGTGGCATCAATAATCTGATCGATGCGCGGGAGGGGGAAGGGATCCTTAGGGGGGCCTTGTTGAGGTCTTTGAAATCAACGCATAAGCGCCAGGATTTATCCTTCTTTGGTACCATCACCAGGTTTGCTAGCCAGTCTGGGTGTTTTATTTCTCTGATGAATCCGGCCTCGATTAGCTTGGCTAGCTCCTCCCCCATAGCTTGTCGTTTGGGTTCAGAAAAGCGCCGCAGTGTTTGCTTTACCGGTTTATATCCCTTCAATATGTTGAGGCCGTCTTGGACTAACCTGTGTGGGATTCCTGGCATATCAGAAGGGTGTCAGGCTAATATGTCCCAATTCTCGCACAGGAACTCTCGTAGCGCGGCGTCAACCGTTGGGTCCAGCTGTGCCCCGATGGATGTTGTCTTATCGGGGTCCATCGGGTGGACTTGAAATTTGACTATTTCATCTGCTGGTTTAAAGGTGGTGGATTTGGGTCGCTTGTCCAGGATTACGTCGTCCCTATTTGAAGTGCGGCGCGGTTAACTCTTCGGCCGCGAGGGCTTCAGACAGTGCCACGAGGGCCAGGGATGCAATTTTATTTTCAACGCGGAGTGCGATGTCCGGATCACTGGCAAGAGTGATAATACCACTGGGCCCGGGCATCTTGAGCTTCATGTACCCGTAATGAGGTACAGCTTGGAAGCGTGTAAATGCATCTCGCCCCAATAGGGCGTGATATCCATTGTTGAAAGGGGCTACTTGGAAGGTTATCTCTTCGGATTCATAACTCTCTGGTGTGCCGAATACCACGTTGAGCGTGATTTTTCCCGCGCATCGCGCCTCCCGACTGGGAATGATTCCTCGAAAGGTCGTGCTACTTTGCTCGATGCGGCTCCTGTCTATTTCCATTTTGTTGAGTGTGTCTTTGTAGATGAGGTTTAGTCCGCTACTGCCGCCCATGAGCACTTTGGTGAGCCGAAAACCGTCCACAATTGGATTGAGGACCAAGGCGGCTGGTGCCTGGACTTTCCGGAATTTTGGTTCATCACTGGCATTGAAAGTTATGGCCGTGTTATTCCAGGGGTTTGTTGCTGCGACTTGGCAGACTTCGGCGAGGTCGCGGATGGCCCTTTTGTGCCAATTATTTGAAGCGAAAGTCTCGAGAACCGTCAATACGCTGAGGTCATCATCTTCCGGGAGGTGTTGTTCTAAGGTATTTTTGGTGAGGATATCCTCTTCACTCTTGGCCACTTGCCGGAGTATCCAACATGCTCTAAGGTTGTGGGTTGGTATGGTATCCGGTGTTGTGTGTATTTTGCATGGCCTATCGAGCCATCCCTCCAGAACGCTTCCACGCCACGTAATGGGTTTAGATTTCTTTGCTATTGGGTCGAGCGCCCCGCGAGGGTGCATCCTTTTTGCCCGGACGAGGGGTTGAGTGGAAACCCGGTGGTCCCCAGCGAGCTGCCTGAGTTTTCTAGGCGCTTTCCATTGCGCAGTACTTCTGTACTATGCATGGTCGCCAAGTCAGCGAAGTGTAATACACGACGGCGGTTGATGGCGTTGAGGATTCCTTCGTCCGTGCAATTATTGCAGAATACTGAGATCGCTTCTTCGCCGCGGCAATCTTTAATCATGTCTTTGACAAGGAGGAATCTGGCCCAAAAGTGATGGACTGTTTCCTGAGACTGTTGTCGTATGTACATAAGATCGCGTGTATCTGGGTGGGTGGGTGGCTTTAAATCCGAACCCTGACCCAATTTGGGATCCGGAGTTTGAGAAACTCCCGAGCTTAATAGTTCGGGCTCCGGGATATCAACTGATTTTTCAGGTCCACCTTCTGATTCGAGGTTCGGAGGACAGGGCATGTCGTTCCATGGACAGGTATCCGGCTCTTCGAGCTTGGAAATCCGAACATAGTTCGTCCTCAATATAGAGGAAGAGTTTTTGTTTTGCTCCTCTACTACCGCTATCTGATGGGTGATCGGTGGAGATTTGATTTCTCTCTGATCAGGTTTAAGCCCAAGTCGATCGTAGTCTGTAGCGACCCCCAAGGCGGCGATGTGATCTAGGAGTTCGTTTAAAGATGACAACTCCGTCGGATCCATCCGTTTGGAGTATTCAGAGTCAACACGGAGGCGATTTTCGATGACCCGAGAAGTCATCGCTGGCTTAATGGCTGGACGGGCGGTCATAGTAAAGCCGCCCAGCCGAAGGGTTTGGCCTGAGGCCAGGGCTCCTCCGGAGGTGATACTGTCCTTGATAACAAGGCGAGCCATCAATCATGTCTTCGACGTTGCAGCGGAACTCTCAATGAAAGCACCAATGCCGGTGTCAAAACCGGCGGATCTCGGGTAGGGGGTCCCGAACTGTGCGTCTAAGTTCGATGGTAACGGGAGACATGGGACATAATGTTTACCCAGGTTCAGGCCCTCTCTATGGAGGTAATACCCTACTTCCTGCTTGATTGATCTTGATGAATATGAGTATTACAAGAGTTGATCTACCACGAGATCGTAATGGCTAAAACCCTAGAAGTCCAGCTTGTATGATTATGATTGCCTCTACGGACTAAACCCTTCAGTTTATATAGACACGGAGGGGACTAGGGTTGTACAAAGTCGGTTACAGAGAAAGGAATCTTCATATCCGAATGCCAAGCTTGCCATCCACGCCAAGGAGAGTCCCATCCGGACACGGGAGAGAGTCTCCTATCTTGTATCTTCATGGCCCATCAGTCCGGCCCATGTCCAACAGGTCGGACGCCCGAGGACCCCTCAATCCAGGACTCCCTTATTAGTGCCTGGGTATTTGATACCGGTTCTGTTGCTAATATTTGCAACTCGAAACAGGGACTATAGATTAAGCGAAGATTTGCTAAGGACGAGGTGACGATGCATGCGGGAAATGGTTCCAAAGTCGATGTGATCGCCGTCGGCACGCTACCTCTACATCTACATTCGGGATTAGTTTTAGAACTGAATAATTGTTATTTGGTGCGAGCGTTAAGCATGAACATTATATCTAGATCTTGTTTGATGCGAGACGGTTATTCATTTAAATCAGAGAATAATGGTTGTTCTATTTATATGAGTAATATCTTTTATGGTCATGCACCCTTGAAGAGTTGTCTGTTTTTATAGAATCTCGATAGTAGTGATATACATATTCATAATGTTGAAGCCAAAAGATGTAGAGTTGATAATGATAGTGCAACTTATTTGTGGCACGGCCATTTGGGTCATATTGGTATAAAGCGCATGAAGAAACTCCATTCTGATGGACTTTTGGAATCACTTGATTATGAATCGCTTGGTACTTGCGAACCATGCCTCATGGGCAAGATGACTAAAACTCCGTTCTCTGGAACAATGGAGCGAGCAACAGATTTATTGGAAATCATACATACTAATGTATGTGGTACAATGAACGTTGAGGCTCGCGGCGGGTATCATTATTTTCTGACCTTCACAGATGATTTGAGCAGATATGGGTATATCTACTTAATGAAACATAAGTCTGAACCATTTGAAAAGTTCAAAGAATTTCAGAGTGAAGTGGAAAATCATCGTAACAAAAGTTTCTAAGATCTGATCATGGAGGAGAATATTTGAGTTACGAGTTTGGTCTTCATTTGAAACAATGCGGAATAGTTTCGTAACTCACGCCACCCGGAACACCACAAGGTAATGGTGTGTCCGAATGTCGTGATCATACTTTACTAGATAAGGTGCGATCTATGATGTCTCTTACTGATTTACCACTATCGTTTTGGGTTATGCTTTAGAGACAGCTGCATTCATGTTAAATAGGGCACCATCTAAATCCATTGAGACGACACCTTATGAACTGTGGTTAAGCAAGAAACCCAAGTTGTCATTTCTTAAAGTTTGGGGTTGCGATGCTTATGTGAAAAAGCTTCAACCTGATAAGCTCGAACCCAAATCATAGAAATGTGTCTTCATAGGATACCCAAAGGAGACTGTTGGGTACACCTTCTATCACAGATCCAAAGGCAAGACATTCATTGCTAAGAATGGATCCTTTCTAGAGAAGGAGTTTCTCTCGAAAGAAGTGAGTGGGAGGAAAGTAGAACTTGATGAGGTAATCGTACTGCTCCCTTATTGGAAAGTAGTTCATCACAGAAATTAGTTCATGTGACTCCTACACCAATTAGTAAGGAAGCTAATGATGATGATCATGTAACTTCAGATCAAGTTACTATTGAACCTCGTAGGTCAACCAGAGCAAGACCCGCACCAGAGTGGTACGGTAATCCTGTTCTGGAGGTCATGTTACTTGACCATGACGAACCTACGAACTATGAGGAAGCAATGATGTTCCCATATTCCGCAAAATGGCTTGAGGCCATGAAATATTAGATGGGATCCATGTATGAGAACAAAGTGTGGACTTTGGTTGAGTTGCCCGATGATCGGCAAGACATCGAGAATAAATGGATCTTCAAGAATAACGCTGACACTGAAGGTAATGTTACTGTCTACAAAGCTCGACTTGCTACGAAAGGTTTTCGACAAGTTCGAGGAGTTGGCTATGATGAGACCTTCTCACCCGTAGCAATGCTTAAGTCCGTCTGAATCATGTTAGCAATTGCTGCATTTTATGATTATGAAATTTGGCAAATGGATGTAAAGACTGCATTCCTGAATGGATTTCTGGAAGAAGAGTTGTATATGATGCAACCAGAAGGTTGTATCAATCCAAAGGATGCTAACAAAGTGTGCAAGCTCCAGCGATGCATTTGTGGACTGTTGCAAGCATCTCGGAGTTGGAATAAATGTTTTGATAGTGTGATCAAAGCATGTGGTTTTATACAGACTTTTGGAGAAGCATGTATTTACAAGAAAGTGAGTGGGAGCTCTGTAGCATTTCTAATAATATATGTGGATGACATATTGTTGATTGGAAATGATATAGAATTTTTGGATGGCATAAATGGATACTTGAATAAGAGTTTTTCAGTGAAAGACCTCGGTGAAGCTACTTATATATTAGGCATCAAGATCTGTAGAGATACATCAAGACGCTTAATTGGACTTTCACAAAGCACATACCTTGATAAAGTTTTGAAGAAGTTCAAAATGGATCAAGCAAAGAAAGGGTTCTTGCCTGTGTTACAAGGTGTGAAATTGAGTCAGTCTCAATGCCCGACCACTGCAGAAGATAGAGAGAAAATGAAAGTCATTCCCTATGCTTCAGCCATAGGTTCTATCATGTACGCAATGTTGTGTACCGGACACGATGTCGACTTGCTATTAGTTTAGCGGGAGGTACCAAAGTAATCCAGAGTGGATCATCGGACAATGGTCCAGAACATCCAGAAATACCTGAAAAGGACAAAGGATATGTTTCTCGTTTATGGAGGTGACAAAGAGCTCGTCATAAATGGTTACGTCGATGCAAGCTTTGACACTGATCCGGATGACTCTAAGACAAAAACCGGATACGTATTTATAGTGAACGGTGGAGCTGTAAGTTGGTGCAGTTCTAAGCAAAGCGTCGTGGCGGGATCTACGTGTGAAGCGGAGTACATAGCTGCTTCAGAACCAGCAAATGAAGGAGTCTGGATGAAGGAGTTCATATCTGATCTAGGTGGCATACCTAGTGCATCGGGTCCAATGAAAATCTTTTGTGACAATACTGGTGCAATTGCCTTGGCAAAGGAATCCAGATTTCACAAGAGAACCAAGCACATCAAGAGACGCTTCGATTCCATCCGGGATCAAGTCAAGGAGGGAGACATAGAGATTTGCAAGATACATACGGATCTGAATGTTGCAGACCCATTGACTATAAGCCTCTCTCACGAGCAAAACATGATCAGCACCAAGACTCCATGGGTGTTGGAATCATTACTGTGTAATCTAGATTATTGACTCTAGTGCAAGTAGGAGACTGAAGGAAATATGCCCTAGAGGCAATAATAAAGTTGTTATTTATATTTCATTATAACATGATAAATGTTTATTATTCATGCTAGAATTGTATTAACCGGAAACTTAGTACATGTATGAATACATAGATAAATAGAGTGTCACTAGTATGCCTCTACTTGACTAGCTTGTTGAATCAAAGATGGTTAAGTTTCCTAGCCATGGACATGAGTTGTCATTTGATTAACGAGATCACATCATTAGAGAATGATGTGATTGACTTGTCCCATTCCGTTAGCTTAGGACTTGATCGTTTAGTTTAATGCTATTGCTTTCTTCATGACTTATACATGTTCCTATGACTATGAGATTATGCAACTCCCGAATACCGGAGGAACACTTAGTGTGCTATCAAACGTCACAATTTTACTGGGTGATTGTAAATATGCTCTAAAGGTGTCTTCGATGGTGTTTGTTGAGTTGACATAGATCGAGATTAGGATTTGTCACTCCGAGTATCGGAGAGGTATCTCTGGGCCCTCTCGGTAATGCACATCACTATAAGCCTTATAGGCTATCTGACTAATGAGTTAGTTGCAAGATGATGCATTACTGAACGAGTAAAGAGACTTGCCGGTAACGAGATTGAACTAGGTATTGAGATACCAACGATCGAATCTCGGGCAAGTAGCATACCGATGACAAAGGGAACAACATATGTTGTTATGCCGTTTGACCGATAAAGATCTTCGTAGAATATGTAGGAACCAATATGAGCATCCAGGTTCCGCTATTGGTTATTGGCTGGAGATGATGTAACACCCCAAGAAAATTTACCTTGTTTGTTCAATTAAAATTTTGCCAGGAAATTTAATTTTTATTTTCTGTATTTAATCTTGATTTCAGAGCCTCTCTTTTCCCTAAGTTGTGGAGTTTTCACCCCTAGTAAAAACTTTTCAAAATATGTTATTGGACTTATTTATCCTCTCAAGAAAAATCCTTTATTTTCATCAGAGGACTTAATTATATAATAATCTCCATGATCTTTATTTTCTTGAAAAAATGGTTTCCCATGGTTTTAGGGTCCTTTTTGAAATACAACCCTTTTATAATTTCTTTCAAAAATTCCACGAAAATTTGGGGATGTCCTATGATGTCACCAAACCACTTTTATGCAAAAAGATATTTCATTCCCTAGATATTTTGAGCTCTACACTCAATTTTCTTCTCTGGTCCAGTGGGCAATTTTTCACTACAACCTACTTAAATACTTCTTTCTAGCCTCCACCAAAATTATGGGATGATAGTAGAAGCCTATGATTCAACTTTATGCAAAAACCTAGTGTTGTTATTTGAAAATTTTGAGGGAATCAACCTCATCTTCATTCTGGTCCAACATGATGGTTTGTACAGCATCCATATTATTGCTTGCTCTTTAGCCCTTGATTCTTTCCCCTGCTTGTAGACCACCCTACTAAACCCCTAAGTCCAGGAGCATGCACCCATTGGATCACTTTTGGTTCAAGAAGTGATGCCATTTGTCTCCTGTCCAGATTTGAGTTTTTGCAAAACTTGCACTAGCTGGTTTCCGTATTTGGCCACCTAACCTCACCACCCTTTTATTCACCTAATGAGACCACCATCTGGAGTTTTTGACCACTCCAAGACCTGCCTAGATGCCTCTAGCATTTTGTCAAACACCCTGAGTGCATAGCCAGATTTGGCATGATTTCAAGTTTATATTGTGAACTTGAGCCCCTGACCTATCCACCATGTCCCTTGATCCCTTGCTAACCCTAAACTAGCCTCACATTTGTCGGCCCGCTCAAGCACGCTTAGGCTACCACGGCTTTTCATCGAACACGTCTCGGGCGTGCTGCAGGCACGCCCAGAGCATGCGTTTCAAGACGCGTGCGCCCGAGCCGCGTCTCGCCCGCACCCGTTCCAGCCCTTGGCCAATGCAGCCTAGCACGCCACGTATCCTCTTGCACCGCCACGCCACCCCGACCGCCTGGCACACTACTGGCGCCGCCCGTCGAGGCACTCTTGGCCTGTTGGCGTCGCGATGGCTCCTGCCCGGTCGGCGCCCGAGCCACCCGGCTCGCCACCTGCCCTGGGTGCCGCGCAAGCTTATCCCCTCACTCGTTGGCTAGCTCTCGTCGCCTCCACGTCGACCTGCAAACTACAGAGAGGTGGTTCGCCGGCATCCTCATCCATCGTCATGGAACCGACCTTGTCGCGCTATAACAGGAGGCCCCGAACCCATCCGAGCGCACAGGCGACCTCAGGCCACCCCTTGGCACCCCCCACAGCCCGCAATCGTCGAGGGGAAGCCGTCTTCCCCGACTCCGGCCAGTTCAGCCACCGCCGCCTCCCGGCTCCGTTCAAGCAACCGGTGCCTCCCTTCTCCACTCTCTCCACCGTAAGCTCCCTCTTCCTCCCGTGAACCCGTCCCCTGCTCAATTTTGGTGGGAACCACCGCCCCAAAACCACTTTGCTCTCGAAACCTCCTCCGCCATGAAGCTCACCGCCGACAACTCCTTCCACCTCCGTCGACCCAACGACCACCGGGAGGACCGCCCCGGTCTTGCGGATCCATCCCGACCCTCTGGCGCCCGCGGGGAGCCGCCGTTCTCCGGCGTTGATCGTCGTTTCCTCGCCTCGTTCGGGCAGAGAAAGAGGAGGGAGATATGGACCGGTCAAACCTGACCAGTGGGCCCTTGGACCCACTGTCAGTGACCCCGCTCCTGTCCACGTGGGTTAAGCGAAAGCGTATTTCCAGAGTACATCTTCGACGTGTTCATATTCGAATCGTTTTTCTTTTTTCTGTTTTATTTAAAAAACAGAATATTGACTAAACTTTGACCGTCTATAACTTTTTAAATATAACTCCAAATGAATTGATTCGTCGACGTGTTCATATTCCTTCATCTCTCAATTTCTGTCTAGTTTATTTTAAGATTTATTTGAAATTTTGTTCAGACTACTTCTTGTGCTGTTTTGGAAATGTATTTTGATTCAAAAGTATTTTCAAATAGGATTTTTAAGAGAGAGGAGAAAACTTTCAAAGTATTGGAATGCACATTGACTTTCCACACCTTGAAGGCAAGCATTCTGAACTCGGCATAATATTTTTCGTGTGTTCGTTGACACGCTTATAACACCACCTCATTTCGGAATACTTGTTATTTCATGTGATATGATCATTTGCATGAATGCCTATTTGTGATTCTCCTTGCTGTTGGAAATGATTATACTTGTTATGGTAATCATCTTCATGTGCCTTACATGCATACCGGAAAAGAATCCGGGAAGGCCTCTGCCTTTGGTAGGCGTGAGCTTGTCGCCGGTCTCCGTTGGGACGGTTATGGCCGGTATGGCATGGTAAGGTATAGTGAGTGGTGACTTTGTTGGTTGAAATATTTTTGTTATGCTAATCATGCAGGGAATGCTTAAACCTCCCGAGTCGACCATAGATCGGGTCTTGCTCCAGTAACCCCCATACTTTTTTCGTACTACCACTTGTCTCTACAACAAGTAGGGTACGGTTCAGTAAGTTGTCAACCCCTTTCCTAGCACACACCGTACAGAGAGGCCATGATGGAAGATCTGGGAGGCATCCGGTAGGCATGCCATCGACCCGGGGCATGGGTGTTTGGTTGTAGCCGAAGGTAGCTCCCCTAGTTTCTTGGCGGTATAAATTTTGTGATCCCATGCTACGTCGAGGTTGTAGCCTCCCCACTTAGAGTTTTGCTTGACAGGTGTCGTGGGTGATTCCAGACACCGGTGAGTTAAGCTGGTGTGTGCAAGTCAGGTGTGTTTTCAACAAAAGGGCCGTAGACGGAATTAGTCCCGATGGACTAATGAAATCCTTTACTCATGGGTAAAGAGTACACCCTCTGCAGAGATATTAAACCTATTCGAATAGCCGTGTCCATGGTTAAGGATTACAGTCTGGGATGGGTCAAGTGTCGGTCTTAGTGTCGGTCTTCAGAGGAGAAATTGCTTAATCAGAACATGGATCATGGCGTGTGACTTAGGCTGCTATGATGATGATGATTATTGTTATTATTATGGACTAACCCATTATATTATTGAGTATCCCTGGAACGGTTCTACCTCCTGGATATTCATTGTGAATATTCATTTTAAAAGCCCTTTATGTGGTGTCGCTGAGACACCCAACTGTGGCATTACTTGTTATTTATTTCCCTTATAAGACCTTTATGTGGTGTCGCTGAGACGCCTTGATCGTGGCATTACTTGTTATTTATTTCCCTTATAAGCCCTTTATGTGGTGTCATTGAGACGCATCGTGGCATTACTTGTTTTTTATTTCCCTTATAAGCCATTTATGTGGAGTCTCTCAGACGCCCGACTGTGGCATGCTTGTTATTTACCATCATTTCGAGACGTCGCTTCAGACATCCGAATGGTGCATTTTATTTCCTACTCTGTCATCTCATATTTTTGTTACATATAAATAACCTGTTTGCAAGCATCAGAGATTTTATTTCATAACTGACAATGTGATCATAGAATAATTCCGGGCATGATCATCATTTATATTATACCCGAGTTCATAATGTTTGCGAGTACATTCAAAGTACTCACTGGCTTGCTCCTGGCTATTGTCTTGGCCAGATCTCTTGCATGGAGAGGGGCGTTGCGATGACCGCCCCGGAACCTAAGCAGCGGAGACCGCAGCCTCACGAAGATAGGAGTTATCCTGGTCAGCTGTTCCTGTGGGAAATGGAGTCCCATAGACACTGATGACCCACAAACCGCTTCCGCCATCAACCACTAGAAACCAATTGTTGTACTCACAGACCAGAATGGTCTTGTACCACATATTTCCTGTATATTGCTTGGAATTTTTGTATCAAGTTGGTGCCTCATCAGCTAACAGTAATCCTGGGGCTGGTGAGCATGACGGCCATTTTCTGGAATATATTAACCGGAAAACCGGTCGCCACAGACTTGGTATCAGAGCCAGGCTGACCATTGGCTAATCCTATCTTAGCCGGGTCAATAAACCTAGGCAAGCCAAACCACCAGACCTTAACCAAAACCCAGCCAAGCTTCTCATGCAAGATAGCCACACAGTGACCCCGACACTTTTGGCAGTCGGTGCCCAACCTATCAACCTAGCCTGTCGATCACGCGCCAGTGACCGACGCCTATAATGTCTCATTCGCAAGTGTGCGAAGTAAGACTTCGTTCCCTTTTTCTATAAAAAGGGCACGCTCGCCTCAACCCAGCCCAGCACAGCCTCTACCCCAAACCGAGCCACGATGCATGGTCCCGTAGTGCACCATGAGACCATAGCAACCAAACTTGGAGGTTTTGTGACTATACTCGCAAACCTCACCCGTCGTGCCTATGCGTTAGAAGAGCCCCCAGAATATGTTGTGTACCAAGGGTCCATGAGCGGCGAGCCGTCAATTACGGGGCCCTTTGTGCACATCTACGGTGAGTGCATCGCCGAACGCCCTCTGAGTTCACGGAAGGACAACTTCCTTTGAGCCATAAGCCATCCAATTAGCTGCTCGAGAGGCTATAGTTCAACTCCGGCAGTTGTCGCCCAGAGTTAACTGTCGCTCGATCTACTACTACCCCAGGCGTGAAGGGTATGGTAGACCACCCCAAGTTGCCAACGGAGATCACAAGACGGATCCTACATTGCTGCACCTAGTGCGCTATGTAAGTGCACTGGAGGAACTGTTCGATCAAATCATCATTGATCTGATCGCAGCTCGTGGAGAGCTCGTTCGTCGGGCCCCGGCGAGAGAAGAGAACGAGCCCAACGCCGACAACCCAGTCATGCTGTTCGGACACCCGATCAAGACCCTGAGGTCAGCTCCAGCCGTCAGCCAAGGTGCTTTGATGACCCCAGAAGTGCTTCGTCGCCTTTTGGGAGCACACTCCAACGGGGTTGTGGTCAACAATCCCCGCGATGGTCATCATCACTACCCCGAGCCTGCAGCCCCTCAACCCTCTCCAGCTAATTCCGATGGTGAGAACCGTGGAGAAGCCTCGACATCCACAAGGCACCCCTGCTTGGATGTAAACGAGGTAGACTAAGTCACCCAAGAGGTGTGGAGTCCCAGTGTATCCTCGCCTTGTAATCGTGTGACCTTGTGATAGACGCCGCCCATCGTCGTGCCTCTGTTTTAAATAGTAGTCGTGCATGGATGTATTAGCATGCAGTGTGATTTTTTCTATTCCAGGCACAGCTACCAAAACCACCCCGACAAACACCACAGTGATGTGTCACTTTGGTTAGATATGTATCCGTGGCTTTTGACCCCGTCCCTCGGAGCCGAGCTGGCAAATTCATTACCTTTCACCATGGTAAAATGACCCAGTTCCAATGCTATAAAAGGCCACCGCGTGACCCTGCCAAGCACCCCTCACTTGTGCACCCTCCTCACAACCATTTCTTACCATGCCGAGCCCTAGTATTTATCTCGAGAACTCGGATGCAACCCGGGTAGTTTTGTCAAGATATTGTGGGATTTTACCTGCAGTACCATGGGCGCTACCCATCCACCCCAGTACGAGCTGTTAAAATCAAGGATCACCCCTTCCACCTCGAGATATTGGGCAGCTGTGCACATCCCTCCTGTAAACCCAAACCAAGACCCAACAGAAGTCTCCTTCGTGGGGAAATCTATGCCGACCCCACATATGGTCGTAGAGCTACGGCATACGAAGCACTTGCTTGCCTTCGATTCGCGGTACCCTATGCCAGCGAACGAGGGTATTATTACTTTCCGAGCCGTGCAGCACCCGGAGGAGTAACATCTTTTCCCGGTGGACGAATTGAGAAAGACCCAGTCCTGGCCAACCTTGTCCAGTACGTCATCGCTCAAGAGCGTTTAACCCAACATGTGATGAGTTATCTCGAGCCTCAGATTTAAATCCTCGAGATCGCGTCGGCGAATCACTGAGGCCCGACCAGGAGAGACACATTCATCGACTGGTCAATCCACTTTCTCCGATAGAAGAGCAGTGTATCCCAGTACCAGAGACGTTTTCTCGGGACCCCGTCTAGTTACCATTTGCATTATAGACGTCACTGCTGTGTTTATTATTGCAACATTTATTTATGCATTGTAACTTATGCGTGGTACCCCGAGTTTGTGCGGCAAGTAATTTATATAGTTTCTATTAATGGGAGTAGTTCTGTTGCGGTTTGACTCTAATGCATTACTGTTTTCTCTCGCGAGAAATCCTGGAGTGGAATTTCTTTTCCCTGAATTACTACATCATATATCTTCTCACGACATGGATTATTTTTATTCATGCAACACCACCACCACTCGAACACTTTCACTGCTTGCAAAATCTCGTAATCGTGGAGTATTTGTGTTTTCAAACCAGCTCTTAGCAAATCTCGAGGACGAGATTTTTCTTAAGGGGGGTAGTGTTGTAACACCCCAAAAAATTTATCCTTGTTTGTTCAATTAAAATTTTGCCAGGAAATTTAATTTTTATTTTCTGGATTTAATCTTGATTTCAGAGCCTCTCTTTTCCCTACGTTGTGGAGTTTTCACCCCTAGTAAAAACTTTTCAAATTATTTTATTGGACTTATTTATCCTCTCAAGAAAAATCCTTTCTTTTCATCAGAGGAATTAATTATATAATAATATCCATGATCTTTATTTTCTTGAAAAAATGGTTTCCCATGGTTCTAGGGTCCTTTTTGAACTACAACCCTTTTATAATTTCTTTCAAAAATTCCACCAAAATTTGGGGATGTCCTATGATGTCACCAAACCACTTTTATGCAAAAAGATATTTCATTCCCTAGATATTTTGAGCTCTACACCCAATTTTCTTCTCTGGTCCAGTGGGCAATTTTGCACTAGAACCTACTTAAATACTTTTTTCTAGCCTCCACCAAAATTATGGGATGATAGTAGAAGCCTATGATTCAACTTTATGCAAAAACCTAGTGTTGTTATTTGAAAACTTTGAGTGAATCAACCTCATCTTCATTCTGGTCCAATATGATGGTTTGTACAGCATCCATATTATTGCTTGCTCTTTAGCCCTTGATTCTTTCCCCTGCTTGCAGACCACCCTACTAAACCCCTAAGTCCAGGAGCATGCACCCATTGGATCACTTTTGGTTCAAGAAGTGATGCCATTTGTCTCCTATCGAGATTGGAGTTTTTGCAAAACTTGCACTAACTGGTTTCCATATTTGGCCACCTAACCTCACCACCCTTTTATTCACCTAATGAGACCACCATCTAGAGTTTTTGACCACTCCAAGACCTGCCTAGATGCCTCTGGCATTTTGTCAAACACCACAGGTGCATAGCGGTTGGCATGATTTCAAGTTTATATTGTGAACTTGAGCCCCAGCCTATCCACCATGTCCCTTGATCCCCTTGCTAACGCTAAACTAGCCTGTTACTTGCCAGCCCGCTCAAGCACGCTTAGGCTACCACAGCTTTTCATCGAACACGTCCGGGCGTGTTCGGCGCGCTTCGAAGCGTGCGTTTGGCCCACACGTGCGCCTCGAGCCGCGTCTTGCCCTCAAGACCTGTTCCAGCCCTTGGCCAACAAAGCAGCTAGCACGCCACGTATCCTCTTGCACCGCCACGCCACCCGACCGCCACAGCACACTACGCGCCCGTCAGAGGCACTCTTGGCAACGCTGGCATCCGCAGTGGCTCCTGCCCCGATCGGCGCCGCCCGAGCCACCCCGGCTCACCACCTGCCCCTGGGTGCCGCGCAAGCTTATCCCCTCGCTCGTCGGCTAGCTCTCCTCGCCTCCACGTCGACCTGCAAACTACAGAGAGGCGGTTCGCCGGCATCCTCATCCACCTCCGCGGAACCAACCTCGTCACGCTATAACAGGAGGCCCCGAACCCATCCGAGCGCACAGGCGACCTCAGGCCACCCCTTGGCACCCCCCACAGCCCGCAATCGTCGGGGGGAAGCCGTCTTCCCCGACTCCGGCCAGTTCGGCCACCGCCGCCTCCCGGCTCCGTTCAGCGCAACCAGTGCCTCCCCTTCTCCACTCTCTCCACCAGAAGCTCCCTCTTCCTCCCGTGAACCCGTCCCCCTGCTCAATTTTGGTCGGGAACCACCGCGCCCAGAAACCACTTTGCTCCGAAACCTCCTCCGCATGAAGCTCACTGCCGACAACTCCTTCCACCTCCGTCGACCCAACGACCACCGGGAGAGCGCCCGATCTTGCGGATCCATCCCGACCCTCTGGCGCCCATGGCTGTCACGGCGTTGATCGTCGTTGCCTCGCCGCCGTTCGGGCAGAGAAAGAGGAGGGAGATATGGACCGGTCAAACCTGACCAGTGGGCCCTTGGACCCAGTGTCAGTGACCCTGCTCCTGTCCACGTGGGTTAAGTGAAAGCGTATTTCCGGAGTACGTCTTCGACGTGTTCATATTCGAATCGTTTTTCTTTTTTCTGTTTTATTTAAAAAAACAGAATATTGACTAAACTTTGACCGGCTATAACTTTTTAAATATAACTCCAAATGAATTGATTCTTTTTCCTACATCTCTCAATTTCTGTCTATTTTATTTCAAGATTTATTTGAAAAAAATTTCAGACTACTTTTTGTGCTGTTTTGGACATGTATGTTGATTCAAAAATATTTTCAAATAGGGTTTTGAAGAGAGAGGAGAAAACTTTCAAAGTATTGGAATGCACACTGACTTTCCACACCTTGAAGGCAAGCATTCTGAACCCGGCATAATATTTTTGGTGTGTTCATTGACACGCTTATAACACCACCTCATTTCGGAATACGTGTTATTTCATGTGATATGATCATTTGCATGAATGCCTATTTGTGATTCTCCTTGCTGTTGGAAATGATTATACTTGTGATGGTAATCATCTTCATGTGCCTTACATGCATACCAGAAAGGAATCCGGGAAGGCCTCTGCCTTGGGTAGGCGTGAGCTTGTCGCCGGTCTCCGTTGGGACGGTTATGGCCGGTATGGCATGGTAAGGTATAGTGAGTGGTGACTTTGTTGGTTGAAATATTTTTGTTATGCTAATCATGCAGGGAATGCTTAAACCTCCTGAGTCTACCATAGATCGAGTCTCGTTCCAGTAACCCCCATGCTTGTTTCGTACTACCACTTGTCTCTACAACAAGTAGGGTACGGTTCAGTAAGTTGTCAACCCCTTTCCTAGCACACACCGTACAGAGAGGCCATGATGGAAGATACGGGAGGCATCCGGTAGGCATGCCATCTGACCCGGGGCATGGGTGTTTGGTTGTAGCGAAGGGTAGCTCCCTAGTTTGCGCCATGTATAAATTTTGTGATCCCATGCTACGTCGAGGTTGTAGCCTCCCACTTAGAGTTTTGCTTGACAGTGTCGTGGGTGATTCGGCATAATCGGTGAGTTAAGCTAGTGTGTGCAAGTTAGGTGTGTTTTCAACAAAATGGCCGTAGGCGGAATTAGTCCCGATGGACTAATGAAATCCGTTACTCGTGGGTAAAGAGTACACCCTCTGCAGAGATATTAAACCTATTAGAATAGCCGTGTCCATGGTTAAGGATTACAGTCTGGGATGGGTCAAGTGTCGGGCTTAGTGTCGGTCTTCGGAGGAGAAATTGCTTAATCAGAACATGGATCATGGCGTGTGACTTAGGCTGCTATGATGATGATGATTATTGTTATTATTATGGACTAACCCATTATATTATTGAGTATCCCTGGAACGGTTCTACCTCCTGGATATTCATTGTGAATATTCATTTTAAAAGCCCTTTATGTGGTGTCGCTGAGACGCCCGACTGTGGCATTACTTGTTATTTATTTCCCTTATAAGCCCTTTATGTGGTGTCGCTGAGACGCCCGACTGTGGCATTACTTGTTATTTATTTCCCTTATAAGCCCTTTATGTGGTGTCGCTGAGACGCCCGACTGTGGCATTACTTGTTATTTATTTCCCTTATAAGCCCTTTATGTGGTGTCGCTCAGACGCCCGACTGTGGCATGCTTGTTATTTACCATCATTTCGAGACGTCGCTTCAGACATCCGAATGGTGCATTTTATTTCCTACTCTGTCATCTCATATTTTTGTTACATATAAATAACATGTTTGCAAGCATCAGAGATTTTATTTCATAACTGACATTGTGATCATAGAATAATTCCGTTCATGATCATCATTTATATTATACCCGAGTTCATAATGTTTGCGAGTACATCCAAAGTACTCACTGGCTTGCCCCTGGCTATTGTCTTGGCCAGATCTCTTGCATGGAGAGGGGCGTTGCAATGACCGCCCCGGAACCTAAGCAGCGGAGACCGCAGCCTCACGAAGATAGGAGTTATCGTGGTCGGCTGTTCCTGTGGGAAATGGAGTCCCATAGACACTGATGACCCACAAACCGCTTCCGCCATCAACCACTAGAAACCAATTGTTGTACTCACAGACCAGAATGGTCTTGTACCACATATTTCCTGTATATTGCTTGGAATTTCTGTATCAAGTTGGTGCCTCATCAGCTAACAGTAATCCTGGGGCTGGTGAGCACGACGGCCATTTTATAGAATATATTAACCGGAAAACCGGTCGCCACAGATGAGTCTCGGTCATGTCTACATAGTTCGCGAACCCGTAGGGTCCGCACGCTTAACGTTCGGTGATGATCGGTATTATGAGTTTACGTGTTTTGATGTACCGAAGCTTGTTCGGAGTCCCGGATTTGATCACGGACATGACGAGGAGTCCCAAAATGGTCGAGAGATAAAGATCGATATATTGGATGGCTATGTTTGTGTCGGCGTTCTGGGAACGGGGGTACCCAGACTTGCCTGCCTGCGGCCTGCAGCGTGGCTCAAGGGGTGGCCCAGTACGGCTCATCTTCATAACCACAAGCTCAAGACCCTCGCGAGGGGCCAAGCCTCGTGGGGCGGACGACAGGAAGCTTCCTCAGGCACGGCCTCGTCAGCCGGGCTCATGAGGAGGCGGAGAGATCAAGGCGGGTACCTCACGAGGTGCCCATGACGCATAAGCCATGACGCATCGAGGGCGCCCGACTGCTTGTGATGTCCTCATTTCCCCTTTGGTGCAAAGGAGGCAAGCGCAGGCCAAGGCATCGTGCAAAGGCAACCATTTCGGTGCAACAAGACCAAGACCAGCAGAACGGGCAGGAAGGAGGTCATCGTGGAGCCCAAGCCGCATCACCGCCGAGTCTTTGGCGGCGAGGACCACCTTAGTCGGGATAAGTGTACTAGATGTTCCCCTTCAAAATGGCCAATTGTTGGCGCCCTTCCCGCTCAATATTTGGGAAGAGGCCCAGGGCCTCCCACTACAAATAGAGCTAGCCACCACCAAGGCAAAGGGGGTATCTAGGGACACCTGATCTGGAAGGACGGATGAGATAGAACCCTAGCAGAGAAAGAGAGAAGCGATTGAACTCCCCCTAGCAGTTCATCGCACCAGCCAAGAACAGACCCTCGTGAGACTGTTCTTCCCTTGTACCGTTCATCATCAGCCCCAGAGGCAATCCACCACACCACACACTGGAGTAGGGTATTACACCACAATGGTGGCCTGAACCAGTATAAACCTCGTGTCCCCTGTGTTGTTCTTCGGGTAGTTTAGATCCTTGCGAGGCGACGAGACATAGGTAGGTTGGAGGTGCGATCTCCGCATGCACCCCAGAGTTCGAACCTAGAGGGTCTGCCGGAACCCGAAATCCAACATTTGGCGCGCCAGGTAGGGGTGCACCGGAATCCGCCTTCCGCCGCCCCGTTCTTCGCCACCCCTCGCGTCCATGTCGACGCTTCGTTTAGCTGGCTTGGCGCTCGCCGCTCATTTTCGCGTCGCCCAGACGACCCCGATCGTGGCGCCCGTCGTTCCCGTCGCTGCCGTCAACGCCGCCACCGGCCCGGGGAATGAGCAGCGGCGTCGTCTCTGCATCCTTCGGCGGTGCGGCGGAAGGCCGCACCGCCACCCTTGCCGGCTGACTCGGCCGGCTCTTCGCCCCACGCCTGTCGCGCTCATACGGACGCGCCGACGCTGCTGTTACTCGCACGGGAACTCCTGCACTACTGCCTCGCCGACGACCTCTATGATGAGTAGCTCGCTTCGCATCACCGAAGCTTCGTCGGCGCGCTGGGGCTCCCTGCGCCATCCCTCTCGCTGCCCCGCGCCCCACCTTGCGTGGGCGAGGAAGCTCCGGGGGCGCCTCAGCCGCCTCCCCCTCAAGAAGGCGCCTTGGCCCCAATCGCGTGGCCCCTGGGCGGAACCCACTCCGTCCGGCACCAGCACAGCAAGAGAAGATCTACCAAGAGATCCCTCGTCCCCAAGAAGCTGCCCGAGTGCTCCCCGCACCGGCCCGTCACGCATCCAGCGCCTGCTCCAAAGACGCCAGGGACCTCATGCTGCTCCCGGCGGCAACGCACGGAGACCTCCAAGATCAAGCCCTCTGTCACCAAAGGCCTCCCGTGGCCACTACAGGCTGCCGTGCCTTCAGCGCCGAGCTGTGCAGCGTGACCTGGCTGGGCAAGTTCAAGCCGGACCTGCCTCCATGCTACAATGGCACGGCCGACCCTGCGGAGTTCCTCCAGCTCTATGAGCTGGGCATCAAAGCCGCCAACGGAGATGAGAAGGTTAGGGCGAACTGGTTTCCCATGGCGCTCAAGGACGGTGCCCTTTTGGCTCTGAACACGGCTCTGCACGATTTCCTCCTGGAACAAGATGCGCACCCGATTCATCGCCAACTTCCAAGGCACCCGCGATCGGCCCCCGGCCATGAGTGACTTGCGCCGCATCAAGCAGCAGTCAGGGGAGACCCTGCAAAAGTTCATCCAACGTTTCAACAACGCTCGCCTTAAGATCCCTAGGGTGTCTGAGGAGGCCATCATCTCCGCCTTCTCCGGCCGGTGTGCGTGTGACGTCAAGATGAAGGAAGAGCTTCGTGGATCCATGAAGACACATGCACATCCTCGAGCTGTTCAACTTAGCGACCAAGTGCACCAGGGCTGAGGAAGGACGCCTTTCCCTTCTCGAGCTACCGGCTGCTGACCCAGAAGAGAAGAAGCCCAAGGTCAAGGACGTGAAGCGCAAGGGGGCTGCCGTGCTTGCAGCAGAGCTTGACACCAAGCGAGGAAGGGATCAGCCTGAGTCATCCAAGGGCAGTCGGTATTGCGTGTACCATGACCTCCACACCCACAACACCAACGAATGCCAAGAGCTCAGGGCCGTGCGAGACGTGCGTGCCGGCCGACGGCCCGAGCGCAGCGACCGGGCCTATGGCCGAGGAGGAGGAAGAGGTGGAGGACGATGGGAGGACCGTGGCCCTTGCCAAGGGTGGCGTGACCGACCTCGCAAGGACCGCTGGCAGGATCAGCCTCGTGAGGGAGGATGGAGGGATCAGCCTCGCGAGGATCGCCCACAAGGCAACGCAGGCCTCCCTCCTCTGCCACCGCAGCCAAGGAGAAATGAAGACCATCATCGGACGAGGGGTGGGGGCTTCCGAGAACCGCACGCAATCGCTTGCATCCTGGGCGGAGCTCAAGCCCCAGCCTCTCAGCGCATCTTCAAGCAGTTCGCCCACGAAGTGAATGCAGTCCTCCCCAGGCTCGAAGCCACACGCCCCCTCAGGTGGTCAGCGTGCGCCATCACATTCAGCTCAGCGGATCAGCTCAAGTGTGCAGCCACAGCCGGAGTCCTCCCGATGCTTTGTTCCCCAATCATCAGCAATATGCATGTCACCAGGACCCTCATCGATGGCGGAGCAGGGCTCAATGTCCTGTCCATCGAGACATTCAACAATCTCCAAGTGCCATACAATCAGCTTCAGCCAACCAAGCCTTTCTCCAGAGTCACTAATGGTTCCACAGTTCTGATTGGGCAGGTCCGCCTTCTTGTCACCTTTCGGAACGCGGCAACTACCGCACCGAGCTCATTGACTTGACGTCGCTCACATTACTTTGTCGTACAATGCCATCCTTGGGTACCCAGCTACGGCCAAATTCATGGCCGTGACTCCATCACGGCTACAATGTCCTCAAGATGCCAGGAAGCGGTGGAGTCATCACGGTGCCTTGTGAAGAGAGAGACGAAGGTGTTCCCTGCAGCTGCGGCTTTTTCAAGCCGCGTCAATTGAAGACCCAGATCACAGGAGCGGGAGGCTTCCCGAGGCTGCTCCTAAGAAGAAGAAGACATCGCCTGGCCCGAGCCCTTGGGAGGCAGGCCCCTCAGAGTCCGCGCCCATTCCAGGGGCGCCTCCTTCTGTCGCATAGGAAGGCACGCCCGGCGCCCTCCTCGAGCAAGGCTCGGGGGCTCTTACCTGGAGGGCCACCGACTTTGCTAAGATCACGAGGGAGGCGCTCGGGCACCACTTGGAGGCGTGTTTCAAAGCACATTTCCCTCGGGAAGGAGCAAGGCAAGGATGGCCAAACCCTCAGGAGTTCGTCAGCAAGATCATTCAGGAGCTGCAGGAGTCAAGAGTCATGAGTGGCAGCCGCCACTTACCCGTCGTAGCTCCCCATCCTGGCAAGGATGGTGGGCTGCGCGTCTGCATCGACATACTAGGGCTCAACCGAGCCGCCTCTCAGGAGCGCCTCTGGCCCTCACATGCGGGGCGCTGTGAAGGTCCACCCCACAGCTATGTTCGCATGCCTTACGGCTTACCGAACGCGGCTGCCGCGCGCAAGGCCGCCGCCTCATGAGGAGCATCACAGGAGGCTCAAGTGGCGGCGTTCCGCAGTCCTGGCGGAGATGGAGATGGTCCGCGAGGAGCCACCAGCGCCTCCGGAGCCTCCCGAGGCTCCTGGGCCTTGGGGCTCATGAAGATCGGCTTCCGCAGCGCACGCCATCCGCTACTTCAGCATCCCTTCATCTCCAACGTTATCAGGTGACATCCTTCGAGTTTCATTTTCAGCTGGGAGCGCCCCCCCAGGGCTGCATCAGTCCCAGGCCGCGTGGGTCCGTCCTTGCGGCATGTATCCCTTTTGATTCATGTTTCTAGTTTACTTTATTGGGGGAGCCCCTCGAGCTGCGTCATCCCCAAGTCACTCGGGCCCGACCCAGCGATGTTCGCCTTCTCTGCGCCTATCTAAATGGATTTGCTCCCTTGTGATTAACGTGTTTGACCTAATCACCCGCTCGATTGACACCAACTAATGGAGCTGCTCCCTAACGGCATGACGCTTGCGCATGGGTCCGTCACTGCAACGTCAACAAACCTGAATGGCTGAGCTCTGGCCGCGGTAGCCCCGCAAGGCGCCACCTCGTCAAGCCTTCAGTGCCTCGTCACCCCTCCAGAGCAACCAACGGGTGACTGTCGATTGTCACGGCGAACTCTTGTTCTTCTTGTGATGAACCTGCAGGATCTCTTCAAGGAGCAGCGTCAGGCGAGGCCTTCACGACGTCTCCTTCACTCTCGTCCGCGCGAACCGCTTGCACGTTAAAGGGGGGTACCTGAGCATCGCTACTCATGGACTCCTACTGGCTCTCCAGCCCTCACCTCCTGGCCTTGTCCACGGCATCGCCGCGACACAGCATACCGGTGACGGCTGAGCTCGCTCGAGGGCCGGGACCGAGGGCGTAGAGCAGAAAGGGAGTAAAGGCGAGAGGGGAGAGGCACGCGGGGACCTCGCCGGGCAACTCCTCAGCTGCCGATGCGCGGACCTAACACCGCACCAAGAGGCGGTTCCTGACTCCCGAGATAAGTCATCCTCCGGAAATACTAGCTATCGCAGCACCGACCTCGCACTTGATGCAATCCCGTGTTAGCAACGTCACGCTCCTTTCTCACCGAATGATGGCTGCTTGAGCGCTAAAGGGGACCTCCTGAGCATCGCGACTCAGAGGCTCTTACTGGACCCCGGGCCGCTCACCTCCTGGCCTTGACCATGGCATCGCGACCTGGCATACCAGCGAGGGCTGAAGCCTGCCTTGGGACCGGGACCTTTCAGCGCAGAGCGTCAAGCCCTCGCGAGGTTCGAAAGGAGGAACTAAGCTAAGATGGAATGAGCATCTCGCACCACTTCACGACAAGGATCATATTAACAAACAGAACCACAGGCACCTTACAAGCCCCCACGGGGTGTGTTCTTCGATTCCTCGCAGGGAACAAAAGGAGCAGATCCTAAAGAGCGCTAACTACGCGCGTCCCTGCAAGGATACGCCATCATCAACAGTGGGCCGCCAGGCAACGGCGCCAACCCCATCCAGATCACCGGCACTGGGATCCTGACTCGCCCGCCCGGCTCCGAGCGCGGTGCGAGCTCGGAGGCTCGTAGCTGTCGTCGCTCGTCTCCGGAGTCGCGAAGAGCTCGGCGGAGTCGCTGGATCCTCCGATGCCTCCGCTGCACGAGAGCTGCTGGGGAAGCGATCGATGAGCCTAGTCCTCGCCACGCGGCGGGCCCGGCCGCCTCTCTCAGGGCAGCACTCCAGCCGGCGTCCTTCCGCGTCGAAGACCTTGAAGAACATCAAGGAAGCGCCATCTTACTCCAGGTGGATCACGAGGGCGCCCCTCGTCCTACAGACCCGGGCGATCTCGCCCCAGCCTTGGGTCATGAATACCTTGCCCGGAGCGATGACCGCAACCTCCGCTTCGATCGCAGGGGTGCTGCAGCCGGCATGCTGCAACCAGATCTCCAGAGAGCCCCTCTGCGGAATCATGAAGGCGAAGGAGGGAGGAAGGCGAATCCACTGAGGAGGCATGGCGGCGTGGAGCACAAACTCTCGGGAGGAGCCCTCGGCATGGACTCCAGGAGGAACAACGCGCACCGCCGTGACCCGCCGACGCCGACGGCGGCGTCGTCCATAGCGCTCGGCGTCAACTCCTTCAGGGCCCTCAATGCGGGCGTACAAGGGCAGCGGGAACCCTAGCGGTGGCCGCTCGTACCAGGGCCTCGACACCTCCTGCCGGGCTCCCTCATCTCGGCGGCAGAGGGCTAGCCGTTTCTTCGGCGGAAGTGGATCGGGACCCTCTCGGGGGGCCTTACCTTTCTCTTCTGCGGAGAACCGGCGGATCGAAGCCATTGTCGCAATGTGGAGCAAGGGCAAGGATGGAGAAGAAGGAGAAGCAAGAAGAGATGGACTGGAAGGGCTCGCGTCGTTCCGTACATATAGCAGGGGGAGGCCAACCGTCGATATCCGCGATCACAGGTAATCATGACCCGCTTTGCATGCAGGGACTTGTCAATTCGTGCAGTTGCCGAGGCATCGTGGGGAAGCAGGGACGGCCACGTCCAATCAACCACCACGCGGCGCCCAAGGTCATGAGGCTGTTGGGGCCCTTGGCGCTCGCACTTGCCCTTTTGCTTCTCTGCTAAGCCAAGTCCAGCGCGCCTTGGGCTCGGGGGCTCTTGTCGGCGTTGCAGGAGCAGGGGTACCCAGACTTGCTCGCTGCTGGCCCGGCAGCTGGGCGTGGCTCAAGGGGTGGCCCAAGACGGCCCATCTTCATCAACACAAGCTCAAGACCCTCGCATGAGGCCAAGCCTCATGGGCGGACGATAGGAAGCTTCCTCGAGCACGGCCTCGTCAGGCTGGCTCACGAGGAGGCGGAGAGATCAAGGCGGGAGTACCTCACGAGGTGCCCATGACGCAAGCCATGACGACCAAAGGCGCCAGGCGGCGCCAGCCAGCATGATGTCCTCATTTCCCTTTGGTGCAAAGGATGCAAGCGCGAGCCAAGGCATCGTGCAAAGGCAACCATTTCGGTGCAACAAGACCAAGACCAGGTGAGCGGCGGGGAAGGAGGTCGGCGTGGAGCCCAAGCAGGCGTCACCGTCGAGAGTCTTTGGCGGGCGAGGACCAACTTTAGTCAGGATAAGTGTACTAGATGTTCCCCTTCAAAATGGCCAATTGTTGGCGCCCTTCCCGCTCAATATTTGGGAAGAGGCTCAGGGCCTCCCACTATAAATAGAGCTAGCCACCACCAAGGCAAAGGGGGCATCTAGGGACACCTGATCTGGAAGGACGGATGAGATAGAACCCTAGCAGAGAAAGAGAGAAGCGATTGAACTCCCCCTAGCAGTTCATCGCACCAGCCAAGAACAGAGACCCTCATGAGGCTGTTCTTCCCTTGTACTGCTTCATCATCAGCCCAGAGGCAATCCACCACACCACACACTGGAGTAGGGTATTACACCACAATGGTGGCCTGAACCAGTATAAACCTCGTGTCCCCTGTGTTGTTCTTCGGGTAGTTTAGATCCTTGCGACGAGTCGAGACGTAGGTAGGTTGGAGGTGCGATCTCCGCGTGCACCCCAGAGTTCGAACCTAGAGGGTCTACCGGAACCCGAAATCCGACAGTTTGGACATCGGAATGGTTTCAGGTGAGATCGGGCATTTACTGGAGTACCGGGAGGTTACTGGAACCCCCCGGGAAGTATATGGGCCTTATTGGGCCATAGTGGGAGAGAGGAGAATGGGGCCTAGGAGGGGGCGCCCCCCCCCCCCCCGAGCCCAATCCGAATTGGGTGGGGGCGGCCCCCCCTTTCCTTCCCCCTCTCTCCCCCTTCCTTCCTCTCCTAATCCAACTAGGGAAGGGGGGAATCCTACTCCCGGTGGGAGTAGGACTCCCCTTGGGCGCGCCATAGAGGGTCGGCCCTCCCCCTCCTCCACTCCTTTATATACGGGGGAGGGAGCCACCCCATAGACACACAAGTTGACAGTTGTCTTAGCCGTGTGCGGTGCCCCCTTCCATAGATTCCACCTCGGTCATATCATTGTATTGCTTAGGCGAAGCCCTGCGTCGGTAACTTCATCATCACCGTCATCACGCCGTCGTGCTGACGAAGCTCTCCTCCGACACTCAGCTGGATCTAGAGTTCATGGGACGTCACCGAGCTAAACGTCTGCAGATCGCGGAGGTGTTGTACTTTCGGTACTAGGATCGGTCGGATCGTGAAGACGTACGACTACATCAACCGCGTTGTCATAACGCTTCCACTTTCGGTCTACGAGGGTACGTAGACAACACTCTCCCCTCTCGTTGCTATGCATCATCTAGATGGATCTGCCGTGTGCGTAGGAATTTTTTTGAAATTACTGCGTTCCCCAACACTAGGCCCATGGATACTCCGACTAGGTCTTCTACTGATCAGCCAGATAAGTCACATAGTAACGACCACTATCTGCATCAAACTCCCACAAGAGCTCAGTGTCATCACCTGCGTCAGTCTCATCGGCACCTGCAACTGTGTTTGTAGTAATCTATGAGCCACGGGGACTAAGCAATCTCAACACCTTCGGTAGCAAGACTATCAAAGCTTAGAGGTAAGGTATGGTCATATGGTCGAGTTGCAGCAAGCACTAAGCATTTGTATGGTGGCTAACTTACGAATACAAGAACAAGGTGAGAAGCTATCCAAACGGTCGCAATCTAGTAATGATCAGGAAGTGATCTTGAACTACTTACGTGTTGGGTAACGTAGTAATTTCAAAAAAATTCCTACGCACACACATGATCATGGTGATGCACAGCAATGAGAGAGGAGAGTGTTGTCCATGTACCCTCGTAGACCGAAAGTGGAAGCGTTAGCACAACGCGGTTGATATAGTCGTACGTCTTCATGATCTGACCGATCCAAGTACCGAACGTACGGCACCTCCGAGTTCAGCACATGTTCAGCTCGATTACGTCCCGCGAACTCCGATCCAGCAGAGCTTCACGAGAGAGTTCCGTCAGCACGACAGCATGATGACGGTGATGATGTTACTACCGACGCAGGGCTTTGCCTAAGCACCGCTACGATATGATCGAGGTGGAATATGGTGGAGGGGGGCACCGCACACGGCTAAGAGATCAAGAGATCAATTGTTGTGTCTAGAGGTGCCCCCCTGCCCCCGTATATAAAGGATCAGGGGGAGGAGGCCGCTGGCCAGGAGGAGGGCGCGCCAGGGAGGAGTCCTACTCCCACCGGGAGTAGGACTCCCTCTTTTCCTAATTGGAGTAGGAGGGGGAAAGGAAGGGAAGGAGAAAGGAGGAAGGAAAGGGGGCGCCCCCGCCCCCTCCTTGTCCAATTCGGACTAGAGGGGGAGGGGGCACGTGGCCAGCCCTAGCCGCCCCTCCTCTTCTCCACTAAGGCCCATCTTGGCCCATTAAACTCCCCGGGGGGTTCCGGTAACCACCCGGTAGTGCGGTATATGTCTGAAACTCCCCGAAACCATTCTGGTGTCCGAACATAGTCATCCAATATATCGATCTTTATGTCTCGACCATTTAGAGACTCCTCGTCATGTCCGTGATCACATCCGGGACTCCGAACTACCTTCAGTACATCAAAACACAAAAACTCATAATACAATCATCATCGAACTTTAAGCATGCGGACCCTACGGGTTCGAGAACTATCTAGACATGACCGAAACACGTCTTCGGTCAATAACCAATAGCGGAACCTGGATGCTCATATCGGCTCCCACATATTCTACGAAGATCTTTATCGGTCAAACCGCATAACAACATATGTTGTTCCCTTTGTCATCTGTATGTTACTTGCCCGAGATTCGATCATCGGTATCTCTATGCCTAGTTCAATCTCGTTACTGTCAAGTCTCTTTACTTGTTCTCAGAATGCATCATCCGCATGACTAACTCATTAGTCACATTGCTTGCAAGGCTTATAGTGATGTGCATTACCGAGAGGGCCTGTAGATACCTCTCGACAATCGGAGTGACAAATCCTAATCTCGAAATACGCCAACTCAACAAGTACCTTCGGAGACACACAGAGAGCACCTTTATACTCACCCGATTCACGTTGTGACGCTTTGGTAGCACACAAAGTGTTCCTTCGTAAACGGGAGTTGCATAATCTCATAGTCATAGGAACATGTATAAGTCATGAAGAAAGCAATAGCAACATACTAAGCGATCAAGTGCTAAGCTAACGAGAATGGGTCAAGTCAATCACATCATTCTCCTAATGATGTGATCCCATTAATCAAATGACAACTCATGTCTATGGCTAGGAAACTCAACCATCTTTGATTAACGAGCTAGTCAAGTAGAGGCATACTAGTGACACTATGTTTGTCTATGTATTCACACATGTATTATGTTTCCAGTTAATACAATTCTAGCATGAATAATAAACATTTATCATGATATGAGGAAATAAATAATAAATTTATTATTGCTGCAGGGAATATTTCCTTGATCTCCCACTTGCACTAGAGTCAATAATCTAGATTACTAAAGAATGATTCTAACACCCATGGAGTTTTGGTGTTGATCATGTTTTGCTCGTGGAAGAGGCTTAGTCAACGGGTCTCGCAACATTCAGATCCATATGTATCTTGCAAATCTCTATGTCTCCCACTGGACTTGGTCCCGGATGGAATTGAAGCGTCTCTTGATGTGCTTGGTCCTCTTGTGAAATCTGGATTCCTTTGCCAAGGCAATTGCACCAAAGATTGTCACAAAAGATTTTCATTGGACCCGATGCACTAGGTATGACACCTAGATCGGATATGAACTCCTTCATCCAGACTCCATCATTTGCTGCTTCCGAAGCAGCTATGTACTCCGCTTCACACGTAGATCCCGCCACGATGCTTTGTTTAGAACTGCACCAACTGACAACTCCACCGTTCAATGTAAACACGTATCCAGTTTGCGATTTAGAATCGTCCGGATCAGTGTCAAAGCTTGCATCGACGTAACCATTTACGACTAGCTCTTTGTCACCTCCAAAAACGAGAAACATATGCTTAGTCCTTTTCAGGTATTTCAGGATGTTCTTGACCGTTGTCCAGTGATCCACTGGTGGATTACTTTCGTACCTCCCTGCTAGGCTTATAGCAAGACACACATCAGGTCTGGTACACAGCATTGCATACATGATAGAGCCTATGGCTGAAGCATAGGTAACTTCTTTCATTTTCTCTCTATCTTCTGCAGTGGTCGGGCATTGAGTCTGACTCAACTTCACACCTTGTAACACAGGCAAGAACCCTTTCTTTGCTTGATCCATTTTGAACTTTTTCAAAACTTTGTCAAGGCATGTGCTTTGTGAAAGTCCAATCAAGCGTCTTGATCTATCTCTATAGATCTTGATGCCCAATATGTAAGCAGATTCACTGAGGTCCTTCATTGAAAAACTCTTATTCAAATATCCTTTTATGCTATCCAGAAATTCTATATCATTTCCAATCAGCAATATTTCATCCACATATAATATTAGAAATGCTAAAGAGCTCCCACTCACTTTCTTGTAAATACAAGCTTCTCCAAAAGTCGGTATAAAACCATATGCTTTGATCGCACTATATAAACGTTTATTCCAACTCCGAGAGGCTTGCACCTGTCCATAAATGGATCACTGGAGCTTGCACACTTTGTTAGCTCCCTTTGGATCGACAAAACCTTTCAGTTGCATCATATACAACTCTTCTTCCAGAAATCCATTCAAGAATGCAGTTTTGACATCCATTTGCCAAATTTCATAATCATAAAATGCGGAAATTGCTAACATGATTCAGACAGACTTAAGCATTGCTACGGGTGAGAAAGTCTCATCATAGTCAATCCCTTGAACTTGTCAAAAACCTTTTGCAACAAGTCGAGCTTTATAGACAGTAACATTACAGTCAGCGTCAGTCTTCTTTTTGAAGATCCATTTATTCTCAATGGCTTGCCGATCATCATGCAAGTCAACCAAAGTCCATACTTTGTTCTCATACATGGATCCCATCTCAGATTTCATGGCCTCAAGCCATTTTGCGGAATCTGGGCTCACCATCGCTTCTTCATAATTTGTAGGTTCACCTTGGTCAAGCAACATGACCTCCAGAATAGGATTACCGTACCACTCTGGTGCGGATCTTACTCTGGTTGACCTACGAGGCTTAGTAGTAACTTGATCTGAAGTTTCATGATCAATATCATTAGCTTCCTCACTAATTGGTGTAGGTATCACAGGAACCAGTTTCTGTGATGAACTACTTTCCAATAAGGGAGCGGGTACTGTTACCTCATCAAGGTCTACTTTCCTCCCACTCACTTCTTTCGAGAGAAACTCCTTCTCTAGAAAGGATCCATTCTTAGCAACGAATGTCTTGCCTTCGGATCTGTGATAGAAGGTGTACCCAACAGTTTCCTTTGGGTATCCTTTGAAGACACATTTCTCCGATTTGGATTTGAACTTATCAGGTTGAAGCTTTTTCACATAAGCATCGCTGCCCCAAACTTTAAGAAACGACAACTTTGGTTTCTTGCCAAACCACAGTTCATAAGGCGTCGTCTCAACGGATTTCGATGGTGCCCTATTTAACGTGAATGCAGCCGTGTCTAAAGCATAACCCCAAAATGATAGCGGTAAATCAGTAAGAGACATCATAGATCGCACCATATCTAGTAAAGTACGATTACGATGTTCGGATACACCATTACGCTGTGGTGTTTCGGGTGGCGTGAGTTGCGAAACTATTCCGCATTGTTTCAAATGTAGACCAAACTCATAACTCAAATATTCTCCTCCACGATCAAATGGTAGAACTTTATTTTCTTGTTATGATGATTTTCCACTTCACTCTGAAATTCTTGGAACTTTTCAAATGTTTCAGACTTATGTTTCATTAAGTAGATATACCCATATCTGCTCAAATCATCCGTGAAGGTGAGAAAATAATGATACCCGCCGCAAGCCTCAATATTCATTGGACCACACACATCAGTATGTATGATTTCCAACAAATCTGTTGCTCGCTCCCTTGTTCCGGAGAACGGCGTTTTAGTCATCTTGCCCATAAGGCATGGTTCGCAAGTACCAAGTGATTCATAATCAAGTGATTCCAAAAGTCCATCAGTATGGAGTTTCTTCATGCGCTTTACACCAATATGACTCTAAACGGCAAAGTGCAACAAATAAGTTGCACTATGATTATCAACTCTGCATCTTTTGGCTTCAACATTATGAATATGTGTATCACTACTATCGAGATTCAACCAAAATAGACCACTCTTCAAGGGTGCATGACCATAAAAGATATTACTCATATAAATAGAACAACCATTATTCTTAGATTTAAATGAATAACCGTCTCGCATCAAACAAGATCCAGATATAATGTTCATGCTTAACGCTGACACCAAATAACAATTATTTAGGTCTAAAACTAATCCCATAGGTAGATGTAGAGGTAGCGTGCCGACAGCGATCACATCGACTTTGGAACCATTTCCCACGCGCATCGTCACCTCGTCCTTAGACAGTCTTCGCTTAATTCGTAGTCCCCGTTTCGAGTTGCAAATATTATCAATAGAACCAGTATCAAATACCCAGGTGCTACTACGAGCTCTAGTAAGGTACACATCAATAACAAGTATATCACATATACCTTTGTTCACCTTGCCATCCTTCTTATCCGCCAAATACTTGGGGTAGTTCTGCTTCCAGTGACCAGTCTGCTTGTAGTAGAAGCACTCAGTCTCAGGCTTAGGTCCAGACTTGGGTTTCTTCTCTTGAGCAGCAACTTGTTTGTTGTTCTTCTTGAAGTTCCCCTTCTTCTTCCCTTTGCCCTTTTTCTTGAAACTGGTGGTCTTGTTGACCATCAACACTTGATGCTCCTTCTTGATTTCTACCTCCACAGCCTTTAGCATTGCGAAGAGCTCGGGAATTGTCTTATCCATCCCTTGCATATTATAGTTCATCACGAAGCTGTTATAGCTTGGTGGCAGTGATTGAAGAATTCTGTCAATGACACTATCATCCGGAAGATTAACTCCCAGTTGAATCAAGTGATTAAAACCCAGACATTTTGAGTATATGTTCACTGACAGAACTATTCTCCTCCATCTTGCAGCTGTAGAACTTATTGGAGACTTCATATCTCTCAATCCGGGCATTTGCTTGAAATATTAACTTCAACTCCTAGAACATCTCATATGCTCCATGACATTCAAAATGTCGTTGAAACCCTGGTTCTAAGACGTAAAGCATGGCACACTGAACTATCGAGTAGTCATCAGCTTTGCTCTGCCAGACGTTCTTAACATCGTCAGTTGCATCTGCAGCAGGCCTGGCACCCAACGGTGCTTCCAGGACATAATTCTTCTGTGCAGCAATGATGATAATCCTCAAGTTACGGGCCCAGTCCGTGTAATTGCTACCATCATCTTTCAACTTTGCTTTCTCAAGGAACGCATTAAAATTCAACGGAACAACAGCACGGGCCATCTATCAACATAGACAAGCAAAATACTATCAGGTACTAAGTTCATGATAAATTTAAGTTCAATTAATCATATTACTTAAGAACTCCCACTTAGATAGACATCCCTCTAATCATCTAAGTGATCAAGTGATCCAAATCAACTAAACCATGTCCAATCATCACGTGAGATGGAGTAGTTTTCAATGGTGAACATCACTATGTTGATCATATCTACTATATGATTCACGCTCGACCTTTCGGTCTCAGTGTTCCGAGGCCATATCTTCATATGCTAGGCTCGTCAAGTTTAACCCGAGTATTCTCAAATGCATAAAACTGGCTTGCACCCGTTGTAGATGGGCGTAGAGCTTATCACACCCGATCATCACGTGGTGTCTCGGCACGACGAACTTTGGCAACGGTACATACTCAGGGAGAACACTTTTATCTTGAAATTTAGTGAGATATCATCTTATAATGCTACCGTCAATCAAAGCAAAATAAGATGCATAAAGGATAAACATCACATGCAATCAATATAAGTGATATGATATGGCCATCATCATCTTGTGCTTGTGATCTCCATCTCAAGCTAATCATGATCACCATCGTCACCGGCGCGACACCTTGATCTCCAACGTAGCATCGTTGTCGTCTCGTGAACTATTGCGTCTACGACTATCGCTACCGCTTAGTGATAAAGTAAAGCAATTACAGGGCGATTGCATTTCATACAATAAAGCGACAACCATATGGCTCCTACCAGTTGTCGATAACTCGGTTACAAAACATGATCATCTCATACAATAAAATATAGCATCATGCCTTGACCATATCACATCACAACATGCCCTGCAAAAACAAGTTAGACGTCCTCTACTTTGTTGTTGCAAGTTTTACATGGTTGCTACGGGCTGAGCAAGAAACGTTCTTACCTACGCATCAAAACCACAACGATAGTTCGTCAAGTTAGTGTTGTTTTAACCTTCTGAAGGACCGGGCGTAGCCACACTCGGTTCAACTAAAGTTGGAGAAACTGACACCCGCCAGCCACCTATGTGCAAAGCACATCGGTAGAACCAGTCTCGCGTAAGCGTACGCGTATTTTCGGCCCGGGCCGCTTCATCCAACAATATCGCCGAACCAAAGTATGACATGCTGGTAAGTAGTATGACTTGTATCGCCCACAACTCACTTATGTTATACTCGTGCATATAACATCTACGCATAAAACCTGGCTCGGATGCCACTGTTGGGTAACGTAGTAATTTCAAAAAAAAATTCTACGCACAAACAGGATCATGGTGATGCATAGCGACGAGAGAGGAGAGTGTTGTCCACGTACCCTCGTAGACCGAAAGCGGAAGCGTTAGCACAACGTGGTTGATGTAGTCATACGTCTTCACGATCCGACCGATCCAAGTACCGAACATATGGCACCTTCGAGTTTAGCACACGTTCAACTCGATGACGTCCCGCGAACTCCAATCCAGCAGAGCTTCACGGGAGAGTTCCGTCAGCATGACGGCATGATGATGGTGATGATGTTGCTACCGACGCAGGGCTTCACCTAAGCACCTCTACGATATGATCGAGGTGGAATATGGTGGAGGGGGCACCGCACACGGCTAAGAGATCAAGAGATCAATTGTTGTGTCTAGAGGTGCCCCCCTGCCCCCATATATAAAGGATCAGGGGGAGGAGGCCGCCGGCCAGGAGGAAGGCGCGCCAGGGAGGAGTCCTACTCCCACCGGGAGTAGGACTCCCTCTTTTCCTAATTGGAGTAGGAGGGGGAAAGGAAGGGAAGGAGAGAGGAGGAAGGAAAGGGCTCCCCCTCCTTGTCCAATTCGGACTAGAGGGGGAAGGGGGCGCGCCGCCAGCCCTAGCCGCCCATCCTCTTCTCCACTAAGGCCCATCTTGGCCCATTAAACTCCCCGGGGGGTTCCGGTAACCCCCCGGTTGTGACGCCCCCGACTCGACCGTACACTAATCATACACGCAAACGTGTACGATCAATATCATGGACTCACGGGAAGATAGCACAACACAACTCTAGACACAAATGAAAGTCATACAAGCTCCATATTACAAGCCAGGGGCCTCGAGGGCTCGAATACATAGCTCGATACATAAGCGAGTTAGCTGGAGCAACAATATCTGAGTACAGACATAAGTTAAACAAGTTTTGCCTTAAGAACGCTAGCACAAACATCAACGATCGAAGAGGCAAGGCCTCCTCCCTGGGACCTCCTAACTACTCCTGGTCGTCGGCGAGCTCCACGTAGTAGTAGGCACCCTCGGGGTAGTAGTCATAGTCGACGGGGGTGGCATCTAACTCCTGGGGGCCACCATCTGGTTGCATCAACCGAAAAAGAGAAGGAAGGGGGAAAAGGGGAGCAAAGCAACCGTGAGTACTCATCCAAAGTACTCGCAAGCATCAGATCTAAACTAAGTATGCAATGGTATCAAATGGAAGAAATTTGTCATGCCTTTGAATCGCGAGAATGCCGTAATAGAGGGAAGGCCTAGCCTATCGAAGACTAGCATCTTCAAGCAGCTCCAAGCCTCTTGCAGCATGTAGAAGAGTAAACAATAGCAGTTTAATTAACAAGCATGTTGTAACATTAAGGCCCAGAGATCCTTCCTCGACTCCCTGCGAGAAAGCAATCCTGAGCCAACATATCCATCACATATCAAGTATCCATTTCTAGTTGTATAAGATCGGGATACAAGTCCGAACGTCCATTACCATGGACACGATATTGAATAAAGATCTTCCCTGCAGGGTGCACCACGTTTTCCAACACGCCGATCACTCCGCCGGATACACCTTGCGGGGTCAATGCCCGGCCTCGGAAGATCAACACGTCATAGCCCTACCTAGGCTCGCAGAGAGGTCCCCGCCGGTCTACATCCTAAGCACTCGAGTCCGGGCCCATCGCCCGTAGCACTCCAGTCGTTACGTCTTGAGCGGACCTAGGCACCACCTGGGGTGCCGGCCCGTGCAAATCTTGTAATCTTTGAACTGGACGTCTAACAAAGCTTCGGCTGATACCACGACGTCAAGGCCCATAACTATTCTCGTGTGGTGGTTAGTGCGTAAAGGCCAGAGGCCAATTCAGAACAAATACCCAAACATGTTAGTGCATTAACAATTAAAAGTAGTGACGGCTGTCGGGACAAGTCCGGAGCTATCATCCCCTCCCGGGTGATACCGCTAAACAGCCAGCCGCCACCGTCACATCGCACGGGTGCTCTCCGGGCCCGCACGGCTTTCACAACTATCTCAAGTAAAATCAAGGTAACTGTGTGTCCAGACATCAAGGGGAAAACCCGAGGAATCACCCCCGGTGGATTCCACTCAATGTAATCATCAAGGTGAACATAAGAGGGACCACCCTCGAGGTTCACACTTGAGGTGTTGCACGACAGAGCCGTATCGGGGATGGTGAAAGAGCAAATCACCCTCGATGACCACGACCGAATAGCTACACTACAAAATTATCATCAGGAGTGCGTAATGAGGGATCACCCTCGGCACTCGATAGTAGCTCTGCAGAGTCGAGCAACAAAAGATGCGTGAGGTGAGGTGAGGTGTCGGGCTCTGGTCGTCGATCATGTTGATCGAGTCGTCGATGATGAAGCAAGGGCAACAAGGACAAGGTGGGGGTCACTGATGGATCACTAGCCAACCTATACTAAGCAGTTTAGGGTAAGCAGGTAGGTAACAATAGCAGGTACAAAAGCAGGCTATGCATCAGAATAGGAGCAAACAATAATAGTAGCAAAATCTAATGCAAGCATGAGAGTATAGAATGGGCGATATCGAGATGATCAAAGGGGGCTTGCACGGTTGCTCGAGACAAAGAAGAAGGGGTCGTCATCGATGTAGTCGATCACAGCGGCATCAGCGACAGTCTCGGGGTCTACCGGAGAGAAGGGGGGGAAGAAACAGTAAATACAGAGCAAACAGATGCATGACAAGACAATAAGAGGTGTTAGAGGTGTTCTAACGCGGCGTTACACGATACTGTGGAAGTGGGGAAACATCCGGGAAAGTTTTCCCGAAGTTTGCATTTTTCGGACAGATGAAACGGAGGGGGAAAGTTGAATGTTCAGGTACTTAGGGGCATGTGGCAGATGAACGGGTCGCATATTCGGATTCGTCTCGTCGTTGTGAGCAACTTTGATGTAGAAAGTTTTTTCATCCGAGTTACGGATTATTTTGTATTATTTTTCAAAGTTTTAAACATTTTCTGAAATTATTATTAATTCAGAAATTAAATAACAAATTGCTACGGGTACCCAGCTCTGCGTACACAGAAGTGTACTAGAGGCTGACATGTGGGCCAGGGGGTCCCAGTTGACCAGTCAACGTTGACTGGTCAAAAGGGTGTGGGGGCCCCTGTCATTCTTAGCTAACTTAACTAACAGGTTTAAATCAGACTAGTCAACTGTTAATTAAGTTAAATAAGCAAATTGATTTGTTAATTAAACATTTTTATTATTTTCTTAAACGTCTTCACAGGGGGCGGGCCCCATCTGTCATCTGCTCGGGGGGCAACCGGATGGTCGGTTAATCTGGCAAGGCCCGACTTGCTTGGCCCAAGCCAACCATGGTGAGCTCGTCCAGAGCGACCGCCGACGGCGTCGAGGTGGAGGGTGGCGCGAGGGCCAATAGTGGCGGTGGGGTGGAGCGGGAGGCTGGAGCGTGGCGACACCGAGAGGCAAGCGGCGCGGCGTGGGCTGAGGTTGGCGGCGGCCAGCGCCGCGGTGGTAGGAAAAGCGGCGAGCGGCTCGAGGGCGCGGCCATGGTGGCCACGCTGAAGTCTGGCGCGACAGCCTTGAGGCATGACGAGCAGAAGATAAGCGTGGCGGGCGGAGTGAGCGTGGCGCGGCAGCGGCAGTGGGGCGTGGCGCCACCGTGGTGGCGCTTGGGACGACGAAGAGAGAGCGGAGATGGAGGGGGCGCTCACTGCCGTCGCAGAGTAGGGGGGGCAAGGCTCGACGGAGCCGATGAGGGAGAGATGAGGGGGTGAGGCGACGCGGAGCGGCTCCGGCGAGCAGCGTCCGTCAGCGAGGTCGAGGCGGGGAGGAGGGCAAGGCTTCAGGCGGGGGGGGGCTCTCCGGGCGGCGGGCAGCGTCGGGAGCGCAGCGGGGTCGAGCCCCCGATCTGGATCGAGGGGGAGGGAGAGCGAGCGACGTGGGATCGTGGGGGAACAAGATGGGAGTGGGGTGCGGTCTAGCTAGGGTTTTGTCGGGAGGGGGAGGCCATATAGGCCAGGGGGCAACGGTTGTGGGCCGGCTGGGCTGATTGGCCCAGTTGGGCCAGGGGGTCTTCTTTTTTTTTGCTTTCTCCTTTTCTTTTATTCATTTTTGCTGTTTGATTTAATTTAAAACTCAGAATTCGAACGTGTTTGAACCATCGCGAGGTTAACAATAGTAAACGCGGTGACGTGGCATCATTAGCATGGGAATACTGTAGCATAATTATTCGGGCGTTACACCGGTACTCCGGTATATGTCCGAAACTCCCCGAAACCATTCCGTTGTCCGAACATAGTCATCCAATATATCGATCTTTATGTCTCGACCATTTTGAGACTCCTTGTCATGTCCGTGATCAGATCCTGGACTCCAAACTACCTTCGGTACATCAAAACACAAAAACTCATGATACAATTGTCATCGAACTTTAAGCGTGCGGACCCTACAGGTTCGAGAACTATGTAGACATGACCGAGACACGTCTTCGGTCAATAACCAATAGTGGAACCTGGATGCTCATATAGGCTCCCACATATTCTACGAAGATCTTTATCGGTCAAACCGCATAACAACATACGTTGTTCCCTTTGTCATATGTATGTTACTTGCCCGAGATTCGATCGTCGGTATCTCAATACCTAGTTCAATCTCATTACCGGCAAGTCTCTTTACTCGTTCCGTAATGCATCATCCCGCAACTAACTCATTAGTCACATTGCTTGCAAGGCTTATAGTGACGTGCATTACCGAGAGGGCCCAGATATACCTCTCCGACAATCGGAGTGACAAATCCTAATCTCGAAATACGCCAACTCAACAAATACCTTCGGAGACACCTGTAGAGCACCTTTATAATCACCCAGTTATGTTGTGATGTTTGGTAGCACACAAAGTGTTCCTCCGATAAACGGGAGTTGCATAATCTCATAGTCATAGGAACATGTATAAGTCATGAAGAAAGCAATGGCAACATACTAAACGATCAAGTGCTAAGCTAACGGAATGGGTCAAGTCAATCACATCATTATCCTAATGATGTGATCCCGTTAATCAAATGACAACTCATGTCTATGGCTAGGAAACTCAACCATCTTTGATTAACGAGCTAGTCAAGTAGAGGCATACTAGTGACACTATGTTTGTCTATGTATTCACACATGTATTATGTTTCCGGTTAATACAATTCTAGCATGAATAATAAACATTTATCATGATATGAGGAAATAAATAATAACTTTATTATTGCCTCTAGGGCATATTTCCTTCATTACGTTTAAACATAACCCGACCATGTTCTCTTCCCGAACCTCGTCGAAAACAGACCATCACATTTACGCACGCGGTTGGTGTGTCTTAATGAGATTAGCTTCAAGTTCACGACAACCGGATATTAAAAACTCCCAACTACCACATAACCGTGGGCACGGCTCTCGATAGTTTAAACCCAGCAGGGGTGTCCCAACTTAGCCCATGGCAAGCTCTCACGATCAACGAAGGAAAATCCTCCTCCCGGGACAACCCGATCAAGCTTGGAATCCCGGTTCACAAGACATTTCGACAATGGTAAAAGAAAACCAGCAAGAACTCCTGACGCACCGACAACCTGATAGTAGTCGCGCGTATCTCATCTCAGGCCACGATCGGATGAGCTAAGCTTACGGTCGCTGAGACCCAAGTTTCCCAGGGGGGGGCCGCAAGGTGCTCTAGTTTGGACCAACACTCATGAGGCCCGGGGGGTTGATTAAGTATCCTCAGGTTAATTACTCCCTATGCAAATTTTAGTTGTTATTAGGCAAATGGATAACCAATGTTGGATCTTGCTGGAAGAGTTTCATTCAAAGCAAATTGTCAAGGGGGGGCCCATAAATCCCAACCGTGTAAGGAACGCAAATTCAAGGAACATAACACCGGTATGACGGAAACTAGGGCGGCAAGAGTGGAACAAAACACCGAGAAAAAAGGCCAAGCCTTCCACCCTTTGCCAAATATATAGATGCATTAATAAAATATAAGAGATATTGTGATATCCCAAGATATCCATGTCCCAACATGGAACAACCTACACTGCACCTGCAACTAGCAACGCTATAAGAGGGGCTGAGCAAAAGTGGTAACATAGCCAAACAACGGTTTGCTAGGAAGGTGGGTTAGAGGCTTGATATGGCAATATGAGAGGCTATATGACAAGTGGTAGGTAGCGCGACATAGAGATAGAACGAACAACTAGCAAGCAAAGATAGAAGTGATATCGGGGGTGATGATCATCTTGCGTGCAATGTTTTCAGTGGTATCGAATCCTTGCTCCTCGTGAACGTACTCGATAGGGTCCTCGTTCACGAACTCGTCTCCCGGCTCTACCCAAAGTAAGAACACAAACAACATAACAACAATCAATCATGGTGCAATTTACAAGCAACATGATGCAAGCCATGTCATGGAATACAAGATATGGTGTGCATATGCGGATGAGGTGTTTTCGAAAGGGGTGCATTCAAGACGGAAGGAGAAACAATGGTCATACCATAATCTTGGTAACCCAAGCATGCCACTGGATAGATCGGAACATTTCGGTTGAAATCGATATAGATATCACCGGAAACGGATGCAGGGTTTAAAATGACAAGCAAAACCAGATGCAATGCAATCTGTTGAAAACAGCAACATGATGACTTGGATGCAAAGTTTAAATATGCTACAGCAAAGACACATAAAAAAGAATGGCATGGCATTGAAGTACATGTCAATCACTACAAAACATGATTACTGAGCTGCTGCTAGAACTCAATATAACATGTTTAAAACACCATGCCAAAAATGCAAATGATAACAGTTTTAGAGACTTAGCAGAAATTCACTGATCATGGCAAAACAGATTCAGATAGCAATGTTTAGGACTAGTATACTATATGCTGCAGGAACTGATTATAGCACACAAGAGCATAGCATGCTAGTACTAAATGCACTTAACAAAACTCCCTCAATGGACATGTTCCAGAAACTCATAGATTTGATTCTAGCTTCAATGCAAAATGGCAAGTGATATAAACAGATTTCAGACTTGGTAGAATTTCATGGCATGGCAGGAACAGATTCATGATAGCATGTTTGCAAGCATGTTTAACTCAAAACAAGGCATATCATGGCATGTGAATAAAATTAGCAGAAAGTAGACATGATGAAGAACATGTTCATGTGCAAAACTACCACATAACATGTTTGAATTTAATCACACAAAAATGACAAAACAGCAATGTAATGTAAAAATGACATGTGTGCAAACTTGCTCAAATGCAGAAACTAAAGCCACCAGTGGATTCATTGGATTTTTCTACCGCAAAAACATATATAATATGTTGAGGTCACTTTAGAACAATCAACACAAATGCTTAGAAAGAATTACTGCCTAAAATGGAAAAGACATAAATGGCAATTTCCTTATTTGGAACGTCAAGAATTGAACTTGCCTGAATTGGAATAAGGCATCTTTTAAGAAATGGAAAGCGTTGGATTAAAAGAAATAAAAAGAAATAAGAGGAGGGGTGAGGATGACATGTGGGGTCACCCTGTCATACTCACACTTATGCAAAAGAAATTGGGGAGGTTTAAACCGCGCCCGCGGGGATCAAACCCGGTTCTCCCCGGTGCGGGCATGCGTGGTCAACCGCTGGGCAACGGCGAGGAGGATGACAGGAGGGGGGCTCGGTTCACTACGAGATGGCCCAGGGTCGAGCTCCTCTGATTAGACAAAGAAGACGACGACGGTGCCGGCAGGCAACCGCGGCGATCACTGGAGCAGTGGTGCACTCGTGGGGGCGCCGAGCGGCTATGCAAGCGCGGGAGCCAGCTGGGGCGTGCGTGTGTGCGTGCGGCAGCTCGAGCACGAGCTCATGCCCGTCTCAGGTGTGGCACGGCACGGCGAGCGAGCAGTGCGAGCAGGCAGGGTGCGCGCGCAGGTGTACATGAGTGCGGGGCTACGGCGAGCGAGCGCGTGAGAGAGGATCCTGAGCGGGAGCGAAGCGCGACTACGGCATCTACACGGAATTCAGAGCTCGCCGAAGCGATAAGAGCACGACGCATACATGATCGGAGCGGCGACTACGGAAGGCTATCAGCAAGAGGGGGATGGCAGAGGTGAATATCGGCTCACCTAGCGTCCACGGGACGTGTAGATGTGGCCAGGGCGTCGACGGAGGGACGACGGCGAGCTGATGAATGGGGCGACGAGCTCTATCCTGAGAAGCAGAGAAGAAGACGACGAGGAGGAGGTAGCCGAACTTGGCATCTCCTGCCTTGGATCGCAGCGGGAAGAAGACAAAGACGGCACCCGGAGCGCCTGGAGGAAGGCGGGGCGCTGCTGGCGGATCCTACGTCTGTGACGAGCTCTTGCTCGTTGCAGCCATGGTGTGGGTGACGGCTATGGGGGCGTGGCGAGGACCTACTTTTGGCAATGGCGAGAGAGGGGAAAGGGAAACCGTAGGAGGGTGCGGGTGCTGCTTATAAAGGGGGGCGAGCGTTGCTAGCCTCGACGTCCGTGAGCTCACGGCGCGATGGCGCGAGCTCCCTGTCTCTAAAGCGAGGGAGACGGAGGGAAACAGAGAAGGTGGCCGTGAGGGGGATGGGTCGCTGGCAGGCGGGCCCGGCGAGAGAGAGAGGAACATAGTCGGTGCTGGCAGGCTGCGGGCGAGGGAAAAAATTGGGTTGAGCTCGTGGCCGAGGCCCACGTGACTGTTGCTGCTGCTGGGCTGCGCTGCTGCTCTCTTCTCTTCTCTTTTCTTTTAAACATTTTCTTCAAACAGAAAAGTAAGAAAAGGCCAGAGATCTAGGCAATGAAGTAACATGAGATAGAAATATAACAGAGACCCTAGAATTATGTAGTATTTGAATAAATTGCTCTGGACATTTTTAGAGGTAGAAAAATAAAACAAGTTTGAATTATAATCAAACTTGGACCATTTCTTAACCTAACCAAAACAACTCCAAATGTAATGAAATTTGGCAGAGAGGTTTAGGACATGGTGCAATATTTATTGGGGGAATTTGAACATTAATGGAGTAGGGCAATATGGTACTTGCAATTAAGGGAAGAAGTAGAAGGAAGGAGATGTGATGGTGCATGGATCACACATAGAACATGCCACAAAGAACATGCATGAATATCATGGAAATGCAACTGACATAAGCTAAATACAACATTGATATGCTCATGATGCAACATATTTGGCCAAAAATGGATATGACAAGAATAGCAAGGCAAAGCAAAAAACCAAGCAAAACCCAAAATGAAAGCAATCAAGGAGGACACCACTTGGAATTGGTCATGACAAGGTTTGATACATTGCCAAAATATGGAAGTTTTACATATGGGGTGTCACACACATATGGATCATTGTAACCATGGTCCTGCTACCTGCTCTAGTGGCCATTTGCTTCCTACGGGCCATAGGATCCATGGGCCTTATACGGGCCGTAGGATTCATGGGCCTTCTATGGTCGTATGAAGAATTGGCCAAACATGGGTCGTACCATTTGTGGACCAATAACGGACCGCAATATGGGTCGTACCATTCGTGGACCAATAACGGACTGCAATATGGGCCGTAAATGGGCTAAAATCGGAATCGTCCATTTATGGGCCCGACGATAACATGTTGGTTGTATCACAGGCTTCATCCTATCGACAGGCATAACAGACCGTTAATGGGCCAGAATACATGACGACATGAAAATGAACCAATGGCTTAACGGGCCACAAATGGGCCAACTGTAACCATGGGCTGAGTTTGGCTCGTTAGCGGAACATGCGAGTAAAGTAATGGAGGGCCGAAAATGATACCAAGAATAAATGAGCCCTTAGAAGGCCGAAACATAACACGGGTTGGAAATGACCCAACTGAATAATGGGCCATTAATGGGTCTAATGTGATTTCCTATTCATTATGGGCCAGATTCACCCTGAACCATTAAAGGGCCAAGAGTTACAAAAGGCCTCGTATGGGCCGAAAGACATCATGGGCCATTCACGGACCGGAAGTTACAATAGGCTGTGTATGTGCATCTAGTGCCACCCCTAGTTGGTTTTGGAGTATTGATGACAAACTTGGTTGAGGGACTAATGTGTTTGAGAGAATTGCAGGATAACACACGTAGAAGTCCCTCACTGATTCTGTTTACCTACCAGAGATGACCCCTAAAATGTATGAAGACATTGAAGACAATGGTGGTTCGTGAAGACATTCACGATGAATATAATGAATTGTGAAGACATTCACTTGAAGACTATGGAGTGCGAAGACATAGTTTCTTTCGTAGTTTCCTTTTCTTCTCTATTGAGTCATAGGAACCACCGTACTGTTAAGTGGGGTCCAAGTGAACAAAGTCAGATGACTGAAGTGATGCTCAACAAAAATCCTATATCTTCAAGCGAAGACAATGAGAGCAAATCTTATCCAGAGTTGGATGAGTCAGCTTTTCTTGTAGCCCAAGCCAAGCTGCCGCGTGTGTTTGAGATCCGACTGTTGGACACGTGTCGGTTCCTTAGTGACCCAGGGTCATTCCGGACATATCATGTCGGGTTGCCTCCTGGTTATAAATAGCCCACCCCTTACACCATAATTTCGTGGTTGCTTAGAGTTAGTGCATGACTTTTGTCGTTTGATAGCAACCCACCTCCAAAGCCTTTGAGAGAGAGATCCTTGCGAGGACAAAGCCTAGAACACCAAGAGCCAAAGAGTGTTAGGCATCATTGAAGTCTTTCTGTCCGCGTGACCTGAAGACTTATTACACTTGAGGACTGTGCATCCTCCAGCCGGTTAGGCGTCACATTCTGAGCATCCAAGAGTCATTGTGGATCCTCAATGAACGAAGTATGTGAAGGTTTGGAAGTCTACCTTGAAGACTTACCAGAGTGATTGGGAGAGGACTGGGTGTCCTTAGCTCACGGGGAATAAGGTGAAGACACAGTCTTCTAAGTTCAATCTCAACTTCCCTAACCAGACGTATAGTTGTCATAGCAACTGGATATGGTCTACCAAATCCTTGTCTTCAGCAAGCAACTGGTTCTATCCCCTACTTCCCTTTACAATTTAGTTTGTCTTTGTGAAGTCATTGCTTGCTTGCCTAATCTGTTTGACTTCACTGTGTGAAGACAATTACCTTTTTGGCTTCATAGTGTCTTTCATTCTGATCCATACTACCTAGCTGTTGTTAGTCCTCGTACTTTCACTATACTGCTTACTTGACTATGGCTTGTCTAGTGTAGTTCATCTTCCTCTGCATATCATATAGGCTCAGTTCAATAGTTTATCTTCAAAGACCTCGTGTTTTGAAGACTTTCATAAAAATCGCCTATTCACCGCCGCCTCTAGTAGATAACTAGCACTTCCAATTGGTATCAGAGCAAGGTGCTCCCTTGTTCTGTGTGATTCGGTTTAACCACCTGGAGTTTTAGCTATGTTGACTATAGGGATAATCAAGGTCTCCGTTGTGTGCCTAGTCTTCAATGGCACTGATTACCCCTACTGGAAGAATAAGATGCACATGCATCTTGAAGCCATTGACATTGACCTCTGGTATGTCGTCAAGACAGGCGTTCCCAAGGTCGATGAAGGTGTCACCGTTGCTGATGTCAAGAGGTTCACGCAATTGGACTCAACCGCCAAGAACATCATCTGTGGTCATCTGACCAAAGGACAGTATGGCCGTGTGAGTGCACTGGAAACTGCGAAGTTAGTCTGGGACTGGTTGTCGAAGGTCAACGAAGGCGCCTCAACTCAGAGAGACTCAAGGATTGATGTTCTTCGCAATCTCTTCAACCGCTTCAAGAGGAATGACAATGAAAATGTCCAGCTCACGTTTGATCGCCTCACTGATATCACTACTGAGCTTCACACTCTTGGTGCCACTGAGATCACCAAGCATGAAACTGTGAAGAAGCTTCTGAGATCACTTGACAGCTCATTTGACACCCTGGCCCTACTGATACAAGAACATCCCGACTTCAGAGATCGCAATCCGTCTGATATACTTGAGAGGCTCAACACACATGAGTTCCAGCTATCTGAGAAGAGAGACATCTATGGCCCCAACTATGGACGACCCCGTGCTTTGAAGGCAAAGGGTGTTTCCTCATTTGAAGAAGAATCTGACTACAGTTCTGAGGATCCTGAAGACATTGGAAAGGAGCTAGCAATGGCTCGTGAAGAAGTTCCAGAAGTTCTCCAAAAAGAATCGCTTTGGAAAGTCTTCAAGAAGAAGAAGAAGAAGAAGAAGAAGAAGAAGAAGAAGAAGAAATCTTCAAAGTCTTAATCAAGGTCTTCGTATCACAAGAAGAGCTCATCTGGAAAGGCTCGTGCGTTCATTGGCAAGGAGATGGATTCAGAGGAGGAGCTGCTTCTGAGGAGGCAGAGGTGGAGTCTGAGGAGGAGTCTGATTCAGGTGTGGCAAGCCTGGCTCTATCTTCGGCATTCGTCGCCAAGTCCATCTTCAACACTGAAGACAATAGTCACGTCGCCGATGCTGAAGCCGATGATGAGGATGATTCTGCTCCGACCTACTGCTTCATGGCACGAGGTGCCAAGGTAAACTCACGCGATGCTTACTTTCAAACCTCCAGTGAAGATGACTCTAAGTATGAATCCAAACCCAGCTATAAGACTCTTGTTATAATTGCAACAACAAACGGCTATGGAACATATTCAAAAATTGCTAGACAAAAGCGATGACCTATTGGACGAGGAAATGAATCGAACTCAGTCCTTAATCGAAGACATTAAAAATCTTTCTGTTAAGTACGAGGAACTTGAAAGTCGTCATGAAACACTCTCAGCTACACATGAGAAGCTTTCCTATGATTATCTACAAAGGAAGCAAGATCTAGAGAAACTGAGAGCGTCTCATGTAGATCTTCAAAAGGAGAACGATTCACTTCTCGCTCAACACATCACTTCCGCCCAGGAAGATTTTGTGCCACCATGTTTAAAATGTCTTGAGCGTGATAATGATGTCTCTGTTGCTGAATGTTTACTACCTCTGATGCTGCAATATCTTCAACTGTTGATGTGGTAACTAACCCCTCTTCTGAGGATACCACTACTATTGCTGATGAGAATGCTAGGTTGAAGACATTGCTTGAAACAGGCATGTACAAAAGCCTCAAAGGGCATCAGACACTATGTGATGTCCTTAAGAAACAGATTATGAACCGAAACCCTAGGAAAGAGGGTGTTGTGTTCGAGAGGAAAATGAATGTTGATGGTTCCTATTGGAAGCCTGAGCAGTACCCCAAAACCACACGGGTTGCTGCAAAGGATCCTTCAGTGGATCCATCCACCTTATCTAGCTTCACTTGTTCTAACCCCATTATCATTGATGAATCCTTTGACGCCAATTATAAGTTGTTTAAGAATCAAAATGGTGAAGTGTTTGCCAGGTTTATTGGTACTAACTGTAGGAACAGGCCACCTTTGGAGAAGATCTGGGTGCCCAAAAGTTGTCTTGAGAAGCTTCCCGTGAATGTCATCATGACACCACCTGGGAAGAAGACAAACCCCAGACCAAAGGATTCGTATGGCCTAAAGGCTTCATACAGACAGAGGACCTCACAAGTTCACCCTGACGCCAATGTTTTGTAGGGAAACTATCATCAGACTCATGAATATGAGTGTGTTTCTTCTAACCGGTATGTTCATAAATCAAAAAACTCTTCTACATATTCATATGAGTATTATTCACCTCCTGCAAAACTATTTGCTAGGGCTCCAAAGCCAAAGTTCTCAGATGCTGCACTTAGACTCATTGCTTCTAAGCCACCCCTGACGATGTGGGTGGTTAAGAAGAATTAACTTTCTCTTGCAGGGAAAGGTCTCCAGCCGGAAATCAAAGACTTCTGACGCCAATGCTGGGGACCTAAAACATCTTGTGGGACGCAAGATAAAATGCTAGAATGGTCTAACCATTTATTTCGTCCCAGGGTTTCTTGACGAGCATCCTATCTTACCAAAAAAGAATCTTAACTTTGATAGCATGCTTGTTCTCTATATGTTTGTGCTTCACAATACTCTTGGTGAAGCCTATCCCGCTAACTGCACTATAGGGTATGACTCCCAAAGCTACTGAGTGGATCATGGATAGCGGATGCACTAACCACATGACTTGTGATCGAAGTCTTCTCATGGATTCAACCCTATGTCCATCTACTAAAAGTCACATCACGTTTGCTAACACTGGTAAAAGCAAGGTATTGGGCCTAGGTAGAGTTGCAATCTCAAAGGATCACCACAAGGATAAAGTGATGCTTGTTGAATCCCTTGGGTTCAACTTAATGTCTGTCTCAATGCTTTGTGATCTAAACATTATTGTGATATTTGGAAAATATCGTTGCCTTGTGCTTATGGAATCTGACAAATCTCTAGTTTTCGAAGGGTATCAAGGAGACGATCTATATATGGTAGACTTCTCCGCATGACCACAACTTGTCGTATGTCTTCTAGCAAAAGATTCAGAGTGTTGGCTTTGGCATTGGAGGCTAGGACATGCGGGCATGAGGAACTTGCACACTCTCGTGAAGAAGAAGCATATCATTGGCATCGAGGGCGTCAAGTTCAAGAAGGATCGTCTATGTGGTGCTTGTGAAGCCAGGAAGATGACTAGGGCCAAGCATCCCTCGAAGACAATCATGACTACATCACGCCCTTCGAGCTGTTGCACATGGACTTATTCAGCCCTATTCATTACTCTACCCTTACTACCACTGCACATCTCTATGGCTATGTTATTGTTGATGAATATTCAAGATACACTTGGGTGCATATAATTCTCTACAAGACTGAAGTGCAGGATGTCTTCAGACGCTTCGCCAATCGTGCCATGACCAATTACATCATCAAGATCAAGCACATCAGGAGTGACAACGGCACAGAATTCAAGAACACTCGCCTCAACACTTATCTTGATACATTGGGCATCACACATGATTTCTCTGCTCCATACACACCTCAGCAGAATGGCATCGTGGAATGCAAGAACAGAACCTCATTGAGATGGCACGTACGATGCTTGATGAGTACAAGACTCCAAGGAAGTTCTCGCTTGAAGCCATTGATACTGCTTGCCACATCATCAACAGAGTTTATCTGCATAAGTTCTTCAAGAAGACATCCTATGAGCTCCTGACTGGTAAGAAGCCAAATGTCAGCTACTTCAAGGTCTTTGGTGCTAGGTGCTGGATCAAAGATCCACATCACACTTCAAAATTTGCACCGAAAGAACATGAAGGTTTTATGCTTGGCTACGCAAAGGATACGCACACCTATAGAGTCTTCAACCTCTTCCACTATAAAGTGGTTGAAACTGTAGATGTGTGGTTCGATGAGACTAATGGCTCGCAAAGAGATCACCTGCCAAATGTGCTAGATGAAGCTACACCAAGTGAATCTATCAAGATAATGGGTACTGGAGAAATCATACCCACCAAGGAACAAGCTGAAGAGGAAATCATCATTTCTGCACCTAAACAACATGAAGACAGTGCTCAGCCTGAAGCCAATGTTGAAGATGAAGACAACAATCAGCAAGGGCAAAATCTTCGCCCAGTTCATCCTCGGGTCGCAAATGAAGTCCAGATTGAGAAGATCATTGATAGTATCAATGCACCTGGTCCACTCACTTGTTCAAGAGCAACACAACTAGCAAATTTCTATGGTCACTTTGCATTTGTCTCTATATCTGAACCCAAGAAAGTTGATGAAGCCTTCATGGAACCTGAATAGATTCAAGCTATGCAAGAAGAGCTTCAACGGTTCGAGCTGAATAACGTCTGGGCGCTTGTTAAGTGTCCTGACGCTCGCAAGCACAATATTATTGGCACCAAATGGATCTATCACAACAAACAATATGAGCATGGTCAAGTTGTCAGAAACAAGGCTCGTCTCGTTGCCCAAGGTTACACACAAGTGGAAGGAATTGACTTCGACGAAACCTTTGCTCTTGTAGCTAGGCTTGAAGCCATTCGCATACTGTTAGCCAATGCGAACCACAACAACATTCTTCTGTACCAAATGGATGTAAAGAGTGCCTTCCTCAATAGCAAAATTGAAGAAGAAGTGTATGTTGCACAACCTCCTGGTTTTGAAGATCCAAAGCGTCCTGACATGGTGACAAGCTCAGCAAGGCACTGTATGGCCTCAAACAAGCACCTCGCACTTTGTATGACACACTCAAAGACTTCCTGAAGAGCAAAGGCTTCAAACCTGGTTCTCTAGATCCCACTCTCTTCATGAAAACATATGATGGTGAACTGTTTGTATGCCAAATCTATGTGGATGACATTATCTTCGGCTGCACTGATAAGAGATACAATGATGAGTTTGGGCATATGATGCAAGAGCAATATCAGATGTCAATGATGGGAGAGCTAAAATTCTTCCTTGGTCTTCAAATCTATCAGCAAAGAAATGGCATCTTCATATCACAAGAGAAATACCTGAAAGACTGCCTGAAGAAGTTTGGAACGCAAGACTACAAAGGGTACACGACGCCAATGCCAACCAAAGGCCAATAGGGCCCCGACGACAATGGTAAAAGAGTTCGATCAAAAGGTATACCGCTCCATGATTGGTTCTTTATTGTACTTATGTGCATCTAGGCCTGATATAATGCTTAGTGTCGGTGTCAAAACCGGCGGATCTCAGGTAGGGGGTCCCGAACTGTGCGTCTAGGCGGATGGTAACAGGAGACAAGGGACACGATGTTTTTACCCAGGTTCGGGCCCTCTCGATGGAGGTAATACCCTACTCCCGCTTGATTAATATTGATGATATGGGTAGTACAAGAGTAGATCTACCATGAGATCAAGGAGGCTAAACCCTAGAAGCTAGCCTATGGTATGATTGTTGTTCGTCCCCACGGACTAAAACCCTCCGGTTTATATAGACACCGGATAGGTTAGGGTTACACAGTCGGTTACAATGGTAGGAGATCTATATATCCATATCGCCAAGCTTGCCTTCCACGCCAGTGGAAAGTCCCATCCTCGACACGGGACGAAGTCTTCAATCTTGTATCTTCATAGTCTTCGAGTCCGCCGTGACGATAGTCCGCTATCCAGACACCCCCTAGTCCGGACTCCTCAAGAGCCCCCAACCAGGCTTCAATGACGATGAGTCCGGCGCGTTGATTGTCTTTGGCATTGCGGTAGGGTTCTTCTCCAAATTCCATATACTTGTCGAATAGTGTCCGCTTCGATAAATGTTGCGCTCCTCGGCTTCTGCGCCCAATAATGGCCATCTTCCACGTATTTGAATGAATGCGAAAAGCCAGGGTATTTTTACAATTACCCCCCTAGCCACGCAAATGAGCCGCTTATAAAAGGGGCAAGGATCTAGATCTGAGTCACACCATCACCCTTTGCGAGCTTTCATCGGAGCGCCTCTGACCAAAGCCCATTACATCATGGACAATGACGCTGCTCCTCCTCTCGTGCTCCCAGCCCCAGCCAGAAATTGGGAGAGATGCTCACCCGCATAGCGAAGCTAGTTATACTCCAAGCCAAGGGATTTCTCCTCCGCCTTCATGGTTCCGTTCGAGCCGGACTTGCCACCTACAAGGGTGGAAAGCAAGCTTAAGAGCGTCCCCGATCCCTCTAAAGGAGAGCGGGTGTGCTTCATCTCTTATCTAGTAAGAGGACTCAGATTTCCAATCCATCCGTTTCTCCGGGGGCTCTTGGAGTTCTACGGCCTCCAATTGCACCATCTTACTCCTGCCTCCATCTTGCACATCACGGGCTTCGTGGCCCTTTGTGAACTGTTCACAGGCATCGAGGCTCATTTGGGGCTGTGGAAGAGAATATTACGCCTAGTACCCCGTTCTCATGAGGGGTCAATATATCAAGTGGGCGGAGCCGAGCTATGGCGATCACCGGACCGGATACCTATCCGGAACCCCAAAGAAGGCGTCCAAGACAGGCCTTCGGAATGGTTTTACATGGAGGACGCCCCACGCCGGATCCTCGTTCGGATCGGTCTTCCGGAGTTCAGCAATGCTCCTCTCAAGAAGCGCCTAAGCTGGCGCCTCGAGCCTCCGGAGAGAAGATGACCGGGATGTCCGTTATTTGATGAGCCGAATAAGGTTACTGGCTCATGCCGGATTGACCATGACAGGAGTCATGGCAATCTGCCTTATGAGGGGAGTGTAGCTGCTCCAATACAGGGGCCATCCCATGTGGGACTTCAACGGGGAGGATGATGCCACCCGCCATGGCTGCAAAGGGCCAGGATCGGTCACCGAACTGGTGAAGATCTTGTCTGCTATGTATAAAGGGGAGGAGGAGGATTTCCTCCGTGTCAATCCACTGAAGGAGTTTTCTTCGAATAATCCTCGAAGCTGGGTAAGCAAACATCTTTGTGACCTATTCGATCCATGTTCCCATGGTTAAATATCTCATTTCATGGTTTCTGCGCAGGAACTGCGTCGGACTATGGAGAAGATACACAGCCCGCCCCCACAACCCGAGTGTTGGTGTACTAGAGTAGGGGTACCCTAGTATCCCGTGCTGCATTGCAGACGATTCTTGACAGACCCTGCGGCGGTGGTTTGCCCGGTCACCGCTAAGATCCTCCGTGGCTCCTTTGGAGCCATTCAAGAACAAAGTATTTGACTAAGAAGACAAGGCCCCTAAGCAAGAGGAGCTTGCCGTGAAGGCCATTCAAGGCATGCAGAAGACAGGCCCCGCAAGAGGAGCTTGCGGGAAGGCTTGAGCGCCGACAAGCCTCCCGACGCGACAAGGATTCGGCAGCAGCAAGGCGCTTGCCGCGGCAAGCAACCTCTCTCCATCTCCGCTCCAGCTCATCCAGCAACGTGTCGCCATGGGACCATTCCATGCGCGCGTGTCAGGAGGCTGTGCAGCCAGCGGAGAGCAGCGATAAGCGGCGCTGACAAGCTTGCCATCGTGGCGAGCGGTGGCGCACCTGACGGTCTCTCACAGTAATCGCTTTGGGCGACAGACGGGCATTTATTGCTTTTGTCCCTTGCCGTTAGAGTTAGGTATTTTGCATCGCATAATCGCTCGAGTAGGTGTACCAACTCCTGTTTTTACATTTGTACCCTCGCCTATGTTGCCACCTGTCGGAGACCCCTTGAGCATATAAAAGGAGGCCCATGCGCAACATAGAAAGGGTTCGGTTCATTCGACTCACTCGAGACCAGATACGCCACGCTTAGGTTTTGTAGCTTGCATCGCTCCCTAGCAAGAACACAATACATCAAACAAGCAGCAGAGGAGTTTTATCTCTCCGGAGAGCTCAAGCTGGGTAAACTGCCGTGTGCCTGCGCCTCGATCCGCTCTTTCAGGCGGTCTCCGCCCCCCTCCGAACCACAAAGGGGCCCGGTCCGCCAGCCCCATAGGTGTTCGTGGGTACGATCAGCCTCCCCGACATCTTTGGCGCGCTAGGTAGGGGGCGTCGAGGCCTTGTGAATCTGATCCGACGTTCACACGAGCAGCGTCCTCAACATCTTCCTCGACATGCCACTGAAGAAGAAGGCTTTGGCGGCAGCAGAGCCGTCCGTTGTACCCACCCTCACCGCAGCAAGAACGGGTGGTGGGGCAGACGCCAGCCGGAGGAACGGCGCGCCAGAAGGTGTTCGCGATGTTGCCAAGTCCTAGGACAAAGCCCCGAAAACCTCTGCGTCTGAGCATCCCCCGCGCCCATCTCAGGAGATGCGGGACCAACAACGTCATGGCGTTCACAATGCCATACGTTCGTTGGATCGAAACCCTCAAGACCAGCATGCGCGCCAACATGCTGGCACGAGTGAGATACGGTCGCCTGGACGGGGTGCTGCTCCTCCTAACATAGTTAGAAGTCCGAGCATATCCCGCTCCTCGCACCGTTCGCCAATGCCACCCACTACTCCTGCAGAATCTCTGGCGAGAGCTCACCGCTCTCGACTACCTCCAACGGCCGACAAGGTCGACGAGTGGAGGGCCACTATCCGTAGCCTCATCGGCTTTGCCAACGGTGACGCCCGTGGCAACTAACACCGCTGTTGCGCGGCAAGACGACAAGGCACGAGAAGGTGGCGACGAGACTGCCGGAGGTGCAACTACCATGCACTTCTCCGCCCGAAGGCCAAGATCGCCGACTCACCGGATCCACCTCGACAGCGACTCCACCGCGTCGCCGGATCCACGAGCTCGCCGCGACCAGCGCCAAGTTCTTCATGAACGACAACAAGAGGACGCCGAACTCGCATCGAGCGCCGGAGAGAAGCGCTGACGTCATCCGACAAGCCGCTGGGCCTTCGCTGACATGCGCGCGCCGGAGGGGCCAGCGACTTGTCAGACGTCTGTAGGTTGCCCTGCGTTCACTCGTGAGCTACGGCAAAGTCCAAAGGGCCCAGCCGTAAAAATTTCAAACCAGATGTGCCGGAGAAGTATGATGGCAGGACGCATCCATCAGAGTTCCTCAGGATCTACACCATCACGGTGCAGGCTGCGGGGGGACGGGACGACAAGATCCTCGCCAATTACTTCCCGCTCGTCCTCAAGCCCAACGCCGATCTTGGCTCATGCACTTGCCGGACAGCTCCATATCCTCTTGGCAGATCTATGCCATCAGTTTGTTGGCGCCTTCACAGTGTGGCCACAAACCTCATGGCTAAGAGAGTGACCTTCATGTGCTCGCCTGTAAGGAAGGAGAGTCCTCGCATAAGTTCATTCAGAGATTCACCGTGTGCACTACAACATCCTGCATGTCCACCCCGCCAAGGTGATCGCAGTGTTTCATCGTAACGTGCGGAACCGCAGGATGAGGGAGGAGATGGCGATGTGCAAAGTCAAGGACGTTAGTGAGCTGTACGCCTTGGCCGACAAGTGTGCACGCGCTGAGGAAGGGAGGAGACTCCCAGGAGAGAATGCAGAAGCAGGATCTGACAGTGAGGAGGCCGCCCCGGCAAAGAAGGGCCGGCGGCGAGGCAACAGGAAGAAAAAAGGCAGAGAAGTGTTAGCTGTTGAGCAGTCCGGCAACGGAGGTGGCGACAAGAACGCCAAGGCTGGTGGCTCCGGCAAGGAGGTTGCCACTGACGCCAACCACTGTCTGGCGGCCACGACAAGGTGACGGCTCCGCAAGCAAGATCGCAAGATCCACCGCACCAAGGGCCATGACCTCCAGAGCTGCAAGAAGGTCGAGCAGCTTGTTGAACAGCAGAGGGCTGGAGTACGAGCGGCGCGACAAGGAGAATGCCCAGAAGGTGCCGGGGAGTGTAAGAAACGCCCCGGCCGGGAGGGCACCGCGGCAAGGCCAAGCAGCGGCAAGGAGACAGATCTCCCCGCGGCCGCGACAAGGATGAAGATGATGACAACGACGAAGATATGGAAGACGACGACGCCGATGAGCAGGAGTTTCAGAAAGCCACAGAGATCCTCTGCGTTGACGGAGGTGCTTCCCTGCATACCTCCCAATCGCCAACTCAAGCAATGGATGCGGAGGTCAATGCAGCGGAACCGTCCGTAGAGTCACGCAAGCCTCAAGTGGTCCAAGACGCCTATCGTCTTTGATATTGAGGACCACCGGATCGCATAATCATGCGGTCGGGTGCTTGCCGATGTTGGTCTCACCAACCATCCGCAACCTCAAGGTCACCAAGATGCTAGTTGACGGCGGGCCGGCTTGAATCTGATCTCCTCCGCGGTGCTCCGTAAGCTTCAAATCTCGACAATGAAGCTCGAAGAGACTGGCACCTTCCAAGGAATCAATCCGGGAAGGAGCAAGCCGGAAGGGAAGATTACGCTGCCGGTAACGTTTGGCAGCGAGCTGAACTTTAGGACTGAGAGGGTCACATTCGACGTTGCCGATTTCCCATTGCCTTACAATGGGATACTTGGCCGCCCAAAGACTCGCCAAGTTCATGGCAGCCTCTCACTACGCCTACAACTTACTCAAGATGCCAGGCCCGATAAGCCGCCATCTCTGTCCATGGCGACAAGAAGGATGCCCTTATCTGTGCCGACAAGATCTACCGGGATGCACGATGGCCGCGACAGATTGCCAAACACTTGTCACCTGAAGCTCCCCGGGGAAGAAGACAAAGTCCAAGTCCGCAAGAGCTCGATGCCCACTCCGCAAGCGCACCTCTTCGAGTGCTGCGCTACCGCCGAGGACGCACCATCGAGCTCCACCGGCAAGTGCAAGAAGAAGATGGTAGCTCCGTCAAAGACCAAGAAGGTGCCCGCCAAGGAGGACGGCACTGGTGGTACCTTCACCATCAGTGCCTCTCTCGACCCTAAATAGGAAGGCGCGCTCGTTTCTTTCCTGCGAATGTCGACGTGTTTGCATGGCAACCGCCCGACATCCCCGGTGTTCCTGTGAAAGTGATTGAGCACCGCCGGCCGTTTGTCCTCATCGCGCGCCCGTCCAAGCAAAAAGTCGTGGAAGCAAGCGGTGGAGCGCCAAGAATTCATAGCGTAAGAGATCAAGAAACCGGAAGCGGCAGGCCTTGTCGAGGAGTGCTCCATCCCACGTGGCTGGCCAATCCTGTAGTCGCAGCGCAAGAAGCAAATGGAAAATGGAGACTTTGTATTGACTTCACGGATGTTAACAAAGCTTGTCCCAAAGATCCATTTCCCTTACCGCGCATCGACCAGATTGTTGACTCCACGGCTGGATGTGATTTGCTTTCGTTTCTTGATGCATACTCAGGATACCATCAGATCTTCATGGCTGAAGAAGATGAGGAGAAGGCCGCATTCATTACACCATGTGGCACATACTGTTTCATACGGATGCCTTTTGGTTTGAAGAATGCTGGTTCAACGTTTGCAAGGGTAGTCCATGACGCTTTTGAGCCGCAAATGCATAGAAATGTAGAAGCCTACATGGATGACATAGTGGTCAAAAGCAAGGACAAAGCAACTATGGTTCAAGATTTGACGAGACCTTTGCAAATCTGCGCATAAGATCAACCTCAAGCTCAACCCCGAGAAGTGCGTGTTTGGAGTTCCTTCCGCAAGCTTCTCGGGTTCTTCAGATCTCAAATGAGGGATTGAAGCCAATCCCGACAAGATCAAGGCCATTGAGCAGATTGAAGCACCAAAGCGCGTCAAGGATGTACGAAGACTTGCCGGTTGCGTAGCTGCTCTTAGTAGATTTATTTCTAGGTCTGCTGAGCGCGCCCTACCGTTTTTCAAGATTTTGAAAAAGGCAGGTCCAATGAAATGGACTCCCAAAGCGGAGGCTGCGCTGCAGGACTTAAAGAGATACTTGTCCTCCACTCCAACACTTGTCGCACCTAAACCACAAGAGAAGTTGCTGCTATATATAGCGGCAACCAATCAAGTAGTTAGTGCTGCGTTAGTAGCGGAGCGGGAGGCGGATGACGAGCCATCTACCACGGCAAACACATCCGGCGACAAGCAGGGAGCTTCGCCGACATGCTCTGGTCCCGACAAGGACGAATCCGCGCAGACGCATGACCAGATGCGAAAAAGGATGGTGCAGCCAGCTTTACTTTGTCGGTTCCCTCCTGCAGGGGGCTAGGTCAAGGTACTCGGTGTGCGTAAATTGCTTTTCGGCCTCCTCATGGCCTCGAAAGCTGCGCCATTACTTCCAAGCACATGAGATCACAGTTGTCACTCGCTTTACGCTCAAGAGGATACTGCAGAATCCAGTGGCAACAGCGTGATTGTCGAGTGGGCACTGGAACTGTCAAGATTTGGTCTCAAGTTTGAAAACACTTCAACTATCCAAAGCAGAGCATTGGCAGAATTCATAGCAGAATGGACGCCAACGCCAGATGAGGAAATTCCGGAGACGAGCATTCCCGTCAAGGAAGCAAGCAAAGAGTGGCTGATGTACTTTGATGGTGCCTTCTCGCTGCAAGGCGCCGGCGCCGGCGTGCTGCTTATCGCACCCACCGGAGAGCACCTCAAGTACGTAGTCCAGATGCACTTTCCCAAGGAGCAAGCAACAAACAATACTGCAGAGTATGAAGGTTTGCTTGCCGGTCTCAGGATCGCAGTGGACCTTGGGATCAAAAAGCTTATTGTCGTGGGTGACTCACGCCTTGTCGTCCGCCAAGTGAACAAAGATTATCAGAGTCCGCTGATGGAAGCCTACGTTGATGAAGTGAGGAAGCTAGAAGAGCACTTTGACGGCCTCGCAAATGGAACATGTTCCAAGAGCTCGTAATGATATTGCCGACGGCTGTCAAAGTGCGCTGCACTTAAGTTGCTCGTGGAACCAGGGATTTTCGTGCTCAAGTCGACTCAACCAACCGTAACACCATCAATCGGACAAAGCAAGAAGAGGAAGTTGATCTCTGGTGACTACTTTCCCGGCAGAGCTTCCGAAGCCGTTGTTGCGAAGGTCCCCAAGATCAACTCCAACGATCTGAGGGGCAGTCTGCTCCGACAAGCCCTGTGGTTTGTTTCGTTGAAGCAGACGCTTCCGACAAGTCTTGCTCCGGCAAGCTTGCCGGGGAGCATCAAGCTCCGGCAGAGCCGCAGGTTCTTTCCGTAGAAGTTGACGTTCCCGCAGCAGCAGATGTGCCTTTAGTCCTCGTTGTCGAGCCACAAGCTCCAGCATGGGCGCAGCCGATTGTCCTTTTCCTTCAGATAGGAGAACTTCCCGAAGAGCAAGAAGAAGCAGAAAGAGTAGCCCGACAGTCAAGTATGTACCAGTTTGTCGACAAAGATACCGCATGTAAGAAGACTCAACGGTGTGAAATTGAAATGCATTCCTGTGGAAGATGGATGAAGCTGCCGGCAGAGATACATGGGGGCATATGTGGTCACCACATTGGCGAGAGCACTTGGCCGGCAAAGCTTTCCAAAGAAGGTTTCTTCCGGCCGACAGCCCTCCAGGATGCAAGCTGCAAGTAACCAAGTGTGAAGCGTGCAGTTCCATTCCAAACAGATACACCAACCAGCTCAGGCTCTCCAGACGATCCCTTTATCCCGCCCTTTCGGTCTAGGGGCTCGACATCCTCGCCCCTTCCCCGAAGCTGTCGGGGCTTTGAGTACTTGTACGCCGCCATCGACAAGTTCACAAAGTGGCCGGAAGTGGAAGCGATGAGGAAGGTGACACACGGTCGGCGATCAAGTTCTTGGTCGATTGTTTGCCGTTTGGAATCCCTAACAGGATCATCACCGACAACGGCACACAATTTACTGAGTCGCACCTTCATGCAATACGCCCAAGATCTTGGCGCCAAGGTACGCTTTGCTTCCGTTGCTCACCCGAGAAGCAACGGTCAAGCGAGAGGGCAAATCTTTGAAGTGCTGCTGGGCTCAAGACCGTAACCTTCTACAGGCTGCACAAGTGCGGAAGAAATCGGATCGAGGAACTGCCGGTGGTTCTTTGGTCGATCAGACGACGCCAAATCGAGCCACCGCCGGACACCTTTGCTCTAGTCTATGGAGCAGAGGCGCTTCTCCCCACGGAACTTCGTATACGGATCGCCTCGAGTGCTTGCTTACGATGAGCTTGAGCAAGAGCAGCTGCGACAAGATGACGTTGCTCCTTGAGGAGGATCGCCTTCAAAGTCGGTGGCGAAGCTCCTCGCTACCAGCAAGCTTTGCGCCGCTACCATAGCCGCAAAGTTAGTGCCGAAGTCTCGAGGAAGGCGACCTTGTTCTTCGGTAGCGTTCAGTCCGCCAAGAATTCAAACAAGTTGACGCCAAAGTGGGAAGGCCCTTATCGGGTGAAACGAAATCACTAGGCTGCGCCTGGCCCGCCTTGAGACCGAAGATGGCATCCCGGTGAGCAACTCCTGGAACATTGAGCATCTTCGTAAGTTTTACCCATAGGGCGCGGTTGCCGGAACCTGTTCCGGCAACCACCTTTTGTAAAAGTCTTGCCGCTGTTGCATGTAATACTTTGTAAAAATCCGGGCGCAGACCCGTCAAGGCCAAGAAAGCTCATGTGTTGCGCACAACTTGTCAAATTCATGCTTTCATCATTTTATTGCATGCTTTGGCTAACGCTTTATGCAGCAACCACACCCGGTAAGCAAAATCGAGTCAGCTGGGCTCCATAACTTTTCTCTTCTTTCTCTTTTCTCAAAGAAAGGAAGGCTCCCTCGCACAAGTTAACCAGGGGGAAGGAGAAGAAAATACTATGGACCGCATCGCCGAGGAAGTTTCATATATCGGGAAGCAAAAGACGGAAAAAGCTAAGTTGCCAAAGTTTGAGCAATCAATTTTTAAATTTTTAAGTTATCATCCTTGAACGAGAGTACTTTTGTACGGAAAACCTGTATGAGAGGAACCAACTCATGAGTTAGTCGCGCCCTTACTTTGTTTCGAGTCCGCTCAACAACTTAAGTGAGCTGCGGCTAGTCGCGACAAGGTTGTTTGTCGGAGGCGACCTTTGCCGGTGGCTTGACGTTCCGCACTCGGCGCTCATGACAAAAGGTGCCCGCACCGACAAGTCCCCCAAATGCGTAAGGCGTAAACGCATAAAGGAAGGAATCAAGTAGAGGAAATAACGTTGCATTGATCGCCTAAGATAGAGTATATTACAAAATAACTTGTCGCTGATCTAACAAAGTGTTCTAAACATGATCAGCAGCGACAAAGGAAGGATAAAATTGGCGGCCTAGTCTACGCGGTCGCCATCAATCCGCTTGATCTTGTTCACCTTGTCCACAATGGGTGCGACAAGGGCTTTGAGCCTCCTCCACGTTGGCATCTGGCGGCAAGGATCACGAGGACGCCGTTAAGGTTGAGGCCCGGATTGCGGAAGGCCACCTTTATCAACACCTTCTCGAGGGCACCTGCACAGACCTGGCATGATTCCTCGGCCAGCTGCTTTGGGACCTCTTCCCGGAGTCGCCGGAGACCCGTCACCACGCCTTTGAAGAATAAACCGAGTTTGGCGTTGGGTTGGAGATGCTCGTCGGAGGAGTATGCAAGGTCCGCCATCCCCAGCTCCATCATTTCGTTGTGGATGTCGTGGCGGTGTCCACAAGACCTTGATCCAGGTGCTCCACACTCTCCTCAAGGCGCTACAGGTGGAGACAACATTCGCTAGCAGCTCCTCCTTGGCCTTGATCGTCTCCAACAAGCCCACCTCCCGCTCTCTGGCGCCGTCCAACATCTGCGTCGAGTGGTCGCTTTCAGCTCAAGATCCGCCTTGGAATCTTTGGCGGCGTCGAGCTCCTTGCCCCTATCGGCAAGACGGCCCTGCAGCTCGCCAAGAGTGTAGGCGTCCTTCTCGCGTTCGTGCTTGAGCACGGCAAGCTCCTCGCCACTCTTCTTGACGCTGGCCTCCAGCTGTGCCACCTTCGCCTTCAACCCTTCCTTGGCGGCCTCGGCGGCTGCGGCAGCATCCTTCGCTTCCTTAAGCGCCCCGCCAAGTGACTCCTCACGCGCGGCAAGGTCTTCTTCGTGGCTGTCCAGGTTGACCTTCCGCTGCAGCTTCGCTTTCTTGCGGAGAGCTTCTCCGCAGCCAGCCGCTGCTCCTCCTCATTTGCGGCCTTCTCAAGGATGAAGGCCGTGCGCTCTTCGCAAGTTGCCCCAGCGCTTACGCTTTCGTCGCGGAGAGTTTCTTGGTTGGTGTTCGGAGCTCTTGCGCGCTTCTCCATGTCCGCTCCTGCCCTCGCGACAAGTGCTTCCGGGACTCCAACTTGGCTTGCCGGGCACGGTAGGAGCGACAGCAATTCTTCAAGCAGTTGCTCCTCTTCAGACTCGCCAGCCGCTGCTGCTTGGCGCTGGCCCACGATGTCACCAACGGAGGCGAGTAGCTTCGCCGTTGAAGTTCTCTCCTTCGACCGTCGCTGGAGCTCGGCTCCTGTGGAGTTTGATGAAGACACCCTCGCCGCCTTGTAGGCGCTGGCTGGGGCTCCTCGAACTGGCCCGACGCTGCCAGCGGCGGGGAGTCGGTTTGTCGGTGTAAGGCGCTGGCGCTCCTGCGACCCTCGGGGCGTCGGTCGATCGCCCGACCCTCGCCCGGCTTCTCGCCGGCAGCCTCGGTGGCCTTCTCGCTAACAGGCTGCGTCGTGACGGCCTCTTCTTCCACAAAGAACGACCTCTTCTTCCACGACGGCGGCCTCGTCGGTGTTGCCGCGCGCTTCCTCCTCGCCGGCAGCCTCGACCTCCATCGGCTCTGCGTCAGACGAAGAAGGAGCAGTCAAGCAAATGTTCAAAAAGAGAAACAGAAGAAAACAAGCCCAAGGGAAATTTTCGTGTAAGGAAATTACACGCAGCAGGATCCGCAGCCACGGTCTCGACCACCGGAGGGTCATGGCGTTGTCCCGTGCTGTGGTAGCCTCCCTTGCCGGAGTGGCCTCCCTTGTCGGAGGGCGCTCCCTTGCCGGAGAATCCTCCCTTGGCGGCGTAGTGGCAGCAGACAGGATTTCGGGGGCAGCTTCCGAGCCCTCCTGATGAGGTTGCTCTGCTCCTACACAAGCAAACAACCAGGTATCAACGAAGAAGAACCACCCCTGCACACCTAATAGTAAGGAGAAAGCCGCACACTTACCCTGGGGGCTGTGCTGGGGGCTGCTCTGAGGAAGGGTTGCCGGGTCCGGCAAGGGGGTCTCAGACGCCTCCTCTGTTGCCACGGGTGGATCGTCCTCAACGACGACCGTCGGGATCTTAGCCCTCTTCGACGCTCTCTGGGCTAAGCGTCTGAAAAGGAAAGAGTTCAGAAGAAGCAAATCAGATTCAAGATGAAGCAACAAAATTGAAGAAATACAAACACAATCTCAAGAGCTTACTCTTCATCTTCCTCCTCGGAGCCGAGCGGAGAAGTCAACTCCAGCTCGCCTCGGTGCGACGAGGCGGGGAGTGGGCTCTCTTGGCCGCTTAGCGGAGGCGTCGGCAGTGGCCCGGAAGATCCCGCCCAGCTTGTCGCAGCAGTGTGAGGCGCCTCACAGCAACATCGCTGTCAGCGGTAGAGCGCTGCCATGGCGCCGCTAACGTGGGCCAATCTGCCGCCCGACTCGCCTCCCGACCTTGCGGAGACGCCTCTTCGGAGCGAGCGGGGCTCGCTGGCGGCAAGTCACCGGGTGGTGGAGAAGAAAGCGCCCTCGGCGGGTCCACTCGACCCGCCTCGGGCTCGACAAGCTCGTCCTCGCAGCGATCTCCCTTCGCTCGACAAGGCTTGCCGCCGCAGCTGCCTCGCCTCTTCCATGGTGTGCAGAAGGCTCCGGTGGCGGCTGCTGCCGCCTCCTCCACCTGGTGGCAATCGCGCCATCTCCTCGTCGGTGGTGTCGCGAGTGAGCCTTTTCTACGCTTTCGCCGGGCGGATCGGCACTTCTTCCAAGTCGTCCGAAGAACTGCTTTGCCGCACGACCTCGTCGGGGGGCTCCTGCCAGTTGGAGCGATCCCATGGGAATCGCGACAACGGCATCATGGCACGGATGCGGTCGAGCCGAAGTTGTTGCACAATGGGACGACCCCCTCGGCAACCTAAACCACTCGGGGTGATCGGGTCGTTCTTGAACAGCTCTAGCAAAGATCGCATCCGGCTCCAAGGCGGTGAAATTCCGATTCGGGCCCGGGCGCAACCTCATGATGTCTCCGCCAGATTTTGGAACTCCCAAGCAGGCCTCCTCTCTCCTGCAAGGGAAGCGTCTGGCGGCGAAGGAAGTCTGCGCCAACTTCGCCTCTGATTAGTCCGGCAAGCCCGAGGCGCAAAATCCGGTCACAGCTATCTTCAACCTAGCATCCTCGGCACCAAGTTACTCCAATCTCTGCCACACACTATTGGGGTTTGGCGACGCAGCGATGAAGGGCTGCGGGTTCTCCTCTACGACCCAACACCAATTGGCTCTCCACTCCTCCCACTTGTTGCGGAACTCTCCTTCCAGATAGGCTTCTTTCTTGCCGATCCTAGAGACCCAAGCTATCCCTCCGGCAAGTGGCTCTCCTCTCTCGACGCGGGGCACGAAGAAGTGGCGGAAGAGTGCCACATTTGGGTGGATCCCGACAAAGTTTTTGCAAAGGTGTGCGAAAACTGCCATGGTCAAGACGGCGTTGGGGGTGAAATCAAGGAGGCGGAGGCCATATGTGTTCATGATATCGCAGAAGAACTGAGGAAAAGTGGGCAAAGCCCGCAATAGAAGAAAAGGGCAAAGAAGGGGTACCCAGTTGGGGCCAAATCGATGGCGGAGGCGGGAGTACCTTTTGCGCGGATGCGACGCGTCTCCGTCGACCAAAAGAGATAGAAGACATCCCGCAGCTCCTTTGCGCCGAAAGCTGAGGGGAGAAGATGGCCAGCTCCTTGCGCAGAAGGCCGTGAGCCGCTGGCCCGACTTTGACGCCCTTCTCCTTGTCGGCTTCCGGAGCCATGGCGAGGGCGGCGGAGGAGGCCGACGGCGGTGAGTGCGCTTGTGGCGAAGGGGCGGGCGCTGCTCTCTTCGCACTGGAGAAGAAAGGGGGGAGCGGCGGTGGTTTTCTTGACAAGACAGCAATGGCGGAGTGGACGGCCTACCCTGTTTCCCCGCTTATAAAGAGGGGAGGGGCGGACGTTCGCTTTTCCTAATAAAGAAACCCCACGACCACGCCCACGATCTTCGCACGACGCCACGTTCGGTGCGTGCTGTTAGTGGGGGTCGGTGGTGGGTTCGAAGCGGTGCGGCGTGATCGAGGCCGCGTGTGATGGCAATCGCTTTTGGGCCTGGCCCGACAGCTTCGGCACCGTGTAATGCCCAGTTCGGGGCTCCTTGCCGGTGTACTAGAGTAGGGGTACCCTAGTATCCCGTGACTGCCGCAGACGATTCTTGCAGCACCAGCGGTGGTTTGCCTGGTCACCGCTAAGATCCTCCGTGGCTCCTTTGGAGCCATTCAAGAACAAAGTATTTGACTAAGAAAACAAGGCCCGGCAAGAGGAGCTTGCCGGAAGGCCATTCAAGGCATGCAGAAGACAGGGCCCGGCAAGAGGAGCTTGCCGGGAAGGCTCAGGCGCGACAAGCCTCCGGACGCGACAAGGATTGACGCGGCAAGGCGCTTGCTGCGGCAAGCAACCTCTCTCCATCTCCGCTCCAGGCTCATCCAGCAACGTGTCGCCATGGGACCATTCCATGCGCCGGTGTCGGGAGGCTGTGCAGCGGCCCGGAGAAACAGCGATAAGCGGGCGCGACAAGCTTGCCATCGTGGCGGCGGTGGCGCACTGACGGTCTCTGTTGCACTTGTTTGGGCGACACAGACGGGCATTTATTGCTTTGTCCCTTGCCGTCGAGTTAGGTATTTTGCACCGTACCTTTTCGAGTAGGTGTACCAACTCCTGTTTTTACATTTGTACCCTCGCCTATGTTGCCACCTGTCGGAGACCCTTGAGCATATAAAAGGAGGCCCATGCTAGCGTAGAAAGGGTTCGGTTCATTCGACTCACTCGAGACCAGAATACGCTCACGCTAGGTTTTGTAGCTTGCATCGCTCCCTAGCAAGAACACAATACATCAAACAAGAAGCGGTAGGGAGTTTTATCTCTCCGGAGAGCTCCGAAGCCGGAGTAACTGCTCGTGTGCCTCGCCTCGATCCGCTCTTCGTGCGATCTCCGTCCCCCTCCGAACCACAAAGGGGCCTGGTCCGCCGGCCCCATAGGTGTTCGTGGGTACGATCAGCCTCCCCGACACCGAGGATCCGGAACGGTCCCTCGATCCGACCTCCGAAGAGGATCCGGATATAAAGGTGGAGTTGATCGACGGGGTATTCCACCAACTTAGCATTGATAATGCGTTGGTTGCCATTACGGCTGATTACCCCGGAATACTTCCAGCCTCACAGGTAAATGAGACCGAGATCCCAAAACCCTGATAACGACCCATCCATACTTATTTTTGATCACCGTATACCAATGGTGCTTCATAGGGGTACCTTCGAGGCAGGAAGCCGAGCTCGCGGCTGGCCAACAAAGGGTCAGGCGGCCCTCAGAAAAAAAGAAGAGCGGTCCGGATCGAAACTCCGCCAAGAACGGTATGGCATGTCACCATACTCCCAGGATTGATTCCTGGAAGGCGTACTAACGCTGATGCTCTTTTCAGGAAAAAGAGCGCTCGCCGGACTGAGTCCGGAGAGGCTGTCGATCGAACCTTCACCGGACAAGCTTCAAAGTCGGGTCCAGAGGCTAAGGCGAGCACGAGACGTACGTCGGATGCTCCTCCGACAGAGGATGCCGACAGGTTGTCCGCCACCAACTCCGAGGTGGAGAGCGCCTTGAATCACAAAGGCGCCACGGACAGTTCTTCGTGACGCATGTTTCTCCCCAGAGGCCTTGAATGCCTTTGATTTGGGAGATGCGCATCTCCGTGCCGCTCAAGATGGTCTAGCCAGAGCCACGGAGCAGTATGTGATGGACATACGGGTAAGGAAATTTGATGATTATATATGCCAAGAGCCCCGAGACTTAAAATAGTTAGAGTAATCGACTAAAGGATCATTTGTTATGCGAGGATCTTACGAGAAAAGAATACCCGACTATCTCAGAGCTGGAAGAGTGCGAGGCCCAACTTGAGGCCGCACTAGCCGCCACGGGGAGCCACAGAGACCCCTCCGGTAATATCACGCCGGAAGATAAATAATTTATGAAGTGCGGCGGGTGTGTAAATCTGACAAAAACATTGCAGATGGCGCGGACTAGATCCGGACGAGCAACAGCTCTACGCCCGATTAAAGGCGGCGAGAGCGTGCTTACAAGGTGCGGCAGGAGAAGAATAACCTCCAAGACACCAACACCAAGCTGGGTGAGGAACTAAAGGACGTTCGTGCTCAGTTAGGCGACTCCGTAAAGGAGAATCGGCGGCTTCGTCAGCGGCATTTTCAAGAAGTGCTTGAGCAAACTTTGAAAGAGTTCGGCGAGGAAGGCGACTAACATAAACATGTATGTAGGTTTGGTCACAGGTCATCCCGAGGAGGAGATGCCCAATTCTTGGTGATCTTCTTCCAACTACGCCTACTACGAACGAGTCCGACAGGTGATGAAAGGCATCGGCCGTGCCTTGTGGCCATCTATCTCCTGCCTCAAGGCATTGGGGAGCTGGCGGAGCGGCTTCAAGGAGCACGGCGGCACTTCCGGCTATGGAAGATATCGGCTGCCGTCAAAGCGCCAGGAAGCTCGGGCCATGGTAAAGACGCAGTACACGAAGGCTGAGCCAAACCACATGGCGAGTCGGACACAAATGGGGCCGGATGGGATGGAGATCCTGTAAGCTTAGTGTACACTTGGCCGCCAAGTATTCCCACCAAGATTGTAAATTAGATAGCCTATTAGATGGCATTGAGGAGGAATACAATGAGTCGAATTGACTATGTAAAAATATGACATGAAAGGAATGTCTTCTAGCCGGATTGTAGATTGTTTGTCGTAGCGGACCTTTTAAACCCGACCTCCGGACCCAATAGTCTCGGAGTGTGTCCGAATACCTTCGTGGTTATATAAGAACCGTGGTATGCATGGAGACCGAGGCGTAGGGGTCATTGTTCTTTATCGGACAAGTGCCCAACTAGTTATGTTATAGGTAGTAAGAAACATCTTCCAGGGAGAATAGTTCCGTTAAGGGTTCCTTTCATTGGGATGCATGCCCTAAAGTGCATGTCAAAGCTGCTATAAAAGCGAGAAAAATCATCCGGGGCAGATGGGTAAATAGTTAAAAATCATCTTTCAATTCACTGACCGAATATTCTCTTAAGAACGCTAGCTTTCGGCTTCACCCAGTCTGAGGTACACATCCGGCTGACCCGGCAGTAACAATCGCAGAGGTGCTCCCTTTACCACCTAGCCGAACAATCGGGAACATAGGGGTAAGCACAGGAGCTAGGCAACCCAGCTTGGACAAAACTTAAGTCATATCGATGCATATAATGGTGAATGAAAGGTACATGCGGAAGTTTAATGCATGTGTTGGGCATGAAAGCCCGTATGAATAAGCTTTTGTTAAAGAAGCCCCCAGGTATAATGAGCGCGGACAGCGCGTCAAGTGTGTGCGATAAAAGTGCAAACGAGCCTCTAGAGGCTACAAGAAGAAGAAGGAGGAAGGAGAGAAATAAAAGACAGCAAAAAGCAAAAAATAAAAAAATGCGGACGGAGGAAGGAGACGAACTTGGAGTCCGGCACTTAGGCGTAGAATCTTCATAGACGGGCTGCGTTCCATGGGTTTGGCTCGAGTCGGTTATCCGATGCGTTTTGTAGACGGTATGCCCCGCCGGTCAGGACCTGGTCGATGATGAAGGGACCTTCCCATTTGGGCTTGAGTTTGTCCTTTTTCTTGTCTGGCAGGCGTAGAACTAGTTCGCCAACATTATAAGCTTTGGCACGTACTTCCCTGCTTTGATATCTTCTATCCTGCTGTTGATTGAATGCGGAACGAGCTTTTGCCACGCCGCGCTCCTCCTCCAATGCGTCCAAACTGTCCCCGCCGATCAAGCTCGGCTTCTCTTTCTTCGCATATGCTTTTCGAGGTGAGTCATGTATTATGTCGCAGGCAAGACTGCCTCTGCGCCGCATACACCATGAAGAATGGTGTGAATCCGTAGTACGATTCGGCGTGGTCCGCAGCCCCGTAGTACGGAGTCGAGCTCCTCAACCCAAAGGCGTGTTAGATTCCTTGAGGGACCGCACTAGTCCGGGTTTAATGCCGCTCATTATTAGACCATTTGCCTGCTCGACTTGGCCGTTGGTTTGAGGGTGATAGACTCGAGGCGTAATTCGAGCTTGATGCCCATGTTTTTGCACCATGATTTGACCTCATCGGCCGTGAAGTTGGTGCCATTATCGGTGATGATCTTTGTGGGGACACCGTAGCGGTGCACTACCCCGATATGAAGTCTATCACTGGTCCGGATTCGGCCGTTTTAACAGGCTTGGCCTCTATCCATTTGGTGAATTTATCCACCATGACCGATAGGTATTTTTGCTTGTGGGTTCCTCCCTTGAGGGGTCCAACCATGTCAAGCCCCCAGACCGTGAACGGCTAGGTGATGGGTATAGTTTTAAGGGCGATGGGTGGCATGTGGCTTTGGTTAGCGAAGAGCTGGCAATCGACGCGTCGTTGGACTAAGTCCTGCGCATCTGCCCGGGCCGTCGGCCAATAAAATCATGTACGGAAGGCCTTGCCTACAAGGGCCCGGGCTGCAGCGTGGTGCCCACCAAGTCCGGCATGAATTTCAGCCAGGAGGTTTCGCCCTTCCTCTTCGGAGATACACCTTTGAAGGACTCCGGTAGTGCTTTTCTTATAAAGCTCTCGCTCATGGACTTTATAGGCTTTAGAGCGCCGTACTATGCGGCGAGCCTCATTTTGGTCTTCGGGGAGTTCCTGCCTAGTTAGGTAGCCTAGGAATGGTTCCGTCCACGGGGCGATAACCGCCATTATTTCATGAGCGGAGGGTGTTATCTCGGGGGCAGAGCCTCCGTTTATGTCAGAGTGTTCGGCGTCAAGCAGTGCGGTTGGGTCCGGATTGATATTGCTGGACTCCCCTTCCCATAGTACGGATGGCTTGAATAGCCGTTCCAGAAAGATATTGGGTGGGACGGCATCGCGTTTTGCACCGATGCGCGCCAATATATCCGCTGCCTGGTTGTTATCCCGGGCTATATGATGAAATTTGAGCCCTTCGAACCGTGCTGACATTTTTAGGACCGCATTGCGGTATGCTGCCATTTTCGGATCTTTGGCGTCAAAGTCTCCGTTTATTTGAGATATTGCGAGGTTCAAATCCCCGTGCACCTCTAGGCGTTGAATGCCCATGGAGATCGCCATCCCGGAGGTCGTGCAGAAGGGCCTCGTGATTCGCTGCGTTGTTGGAGTCCGTATACATTATCTGAAGGGCGTATTGGACTATGTCCCGGTTGGGGACGTCGAGACGACGCCAGCCCTAGGCGACCAACATTTTGGAGCCGTCAAAGTGCATGATCCAATTGAGTATACGCCAGTACTCTTTAGGGAGTTGACGGTCCATTCGACCCACGAAGTCGGCCAAAACCTGCGACTTAATAGCTCGTCGTGGCTTATAAGTTATGTCGAATGGGAGGAGCTCTATGGCCCATTTAGCAATCTGGCCCGTCGCGTCATGATTGTTTATAATGTCATTAAGAGGTACTTCGGAGGCTACCGTTATCGAACACTCTTGAAAGTAGTGTCGCAGCTTAGGGATGCCATGAACACCGCGTATGCTATCTTTTGATAGTGTGGGTACCGGACTTGCATGGAGTTAGGACGGTGGACACATAATAAATCGGTTTTTGAATAGGGAACCGGTGTCCGTCTGCTTCTCGTTCGACAACGGCACCGCTACCGACAACTTGATGTGTTGCGGCGATGTATAATAGCATTGGTTCGCATACGTTAGGCGCGGCCAGACCGGTTGTTGCCAAAATGGCCTTTATTTCTTCGAGTCCGGCCATGGCGGCATCCATCCACTCGAAGTGTTCGGTGCGGCGGAGGAGGCGGTAAAGAGGTAATGCCTTCTCTCCTAAACGGGAGATAAAGCGTCTTAGAGCCGCTACGCATCCCGTCAATTTTGTATTTGTTTGAGGTCTTTTGGAATATCCAAGCTGTGACAGAGCTCGAATCTTGGCTGGGTTTGCTTCAATTCCTCTAGGACACAATGAAGCCTGTGAGCTTTCCATTTGGAGCCAAAGACGCATTTTTCCGGATTGAGCTCGATGTCATATTTATGAAGATTGTCGAATGTGAGCCTCAAGTCGTCTACTAGAGTTTCGACGTGCTTGGTTTTGACAACCACGTCATCTACATATGCTTCCACCGTTTTGCCGATCTAGTTTGCGGACATATACGAATCATGCGTTGATATGTTGTGCTTGGCATTTTTGAGCCCAAAGGGCATTGTGTTGAAGCAGAGCGGGCCGTATGGAGTGATGAATGCTGTTGCGACTTGGTGCAGCTCCGCCATCTTGATTTGGTGGTAGCCGAGATGCAGCGTCGAGGAAGCACAATGAGTCGTGTCTGCTTTGTAGCGCCAATGATTTGATCAATTCGAGGGAGGGAAGGATCCTTTGGGCAAGCCTTATTAAGGTCTTTGAAATCAACACATAGGCGCCAGGATGTATCCTTCTTTGGTACCATCACCAGGTTCGCTAGCCATCCGGATGTTTTATATCTCGATGAATCCGGCCTCCAAAAGTTTGGCTAGCTCCTCTCCCGTGGCTTTGTCTCTTGGGTTTCAAAAGCGCCCAAGAGCCTGTTTGGTGGCTTGAATCCTTTTAGGATGTTTAGGCTGTGCTTTCGGCGGTGACGTGGGATTCTGGCATGTGTGAAGGGTGCGAGCAAAGATGTCCCAGTTTTCTTGTAGAAATTCTCGTAGTCTGGCGTCTACATCGAGGTTTAATTGTGCCCCGATGGAGTGCGTCTTTGCGAGAAGTCTGTTGGGTGGACTTGGAATTTGACTATTTCATCCGCTGGTTTAAAAGAGGTGGACTTGGATATCTTATCAAGTATCACATCGTCCCTGTTCACCGTGGAGCGCATCACGGTGAGTTCCTCGGCCGCTAGGGCTTCGGATAGTGCCTCGAGGGCTAGTGTGGCTGTCTTATTTCGGCGCGGAGTGCTATGCTCGGATCACTAGCGAGAGTGATGATTCCGTTGGGACCGCATTTTAAGCTTCATGTACCCATAATGGGTATAGCTTGAAAAATTGTGAATGCCTCTCGTCCTAATAAAGCATGATATCCGTTGTTGAACGGGGCCACTTGAAATGTGACCTCCTCGGACCTGTAATTGTCCGGCGAGTCGAACACTACGCCCAAATCGGCGTGATTTTTCCTGTGCAGCATGCTTCCGGTGGGATTATTCCTCTAAAGGTTGTCTTTGCTTCGCTCAATGCGGTTCCAGTCTATTTCCATTTTTCGGAGGGTTTCCTCAGAGATGAGGTTTAGTCCACGCCGCCATCCATGAGTACCTTAGTAAGGCGAAAGCCGTCTACTATCGGGCCGAGGACCAATGCGGCTCGTGCTTCGGCAGTTCGAATTTAGGTTAAATCTGCGGCATTGAAGGTAATAGCCGTGTCCTCCATGGATTTATTGTTGCTACTTGGTAGACTTCGGCAAGGTTATGGAGTTGTCGTTTCGCATGTTATTTGATGCGAAAGTCTCAAAGACTGATAACACCGTCTTGGTGTTCTTTGGGCTGGGATTCGAAGCTAGAAGCTCTTCGCCACTTTTGGCCACCGCCGTAGTATCCAACATGCTCGAAGGCTATGAGTTGGAGTGACGCCCTACGTGCTATGAATTTTGCAGGTCCGTTTAGCCAACCCTCTAGTGCAGTTCCGCACCCTTTAGGGGTTTTTGGTTTTGGTATTCAACCTGTGCTTGATAATGATGCATCCTTTTGTTCCGGACTAGGGATGTATTCGGGGCCGGATTATCCCAAAATTTACTTTCGGTTTTCCAGGCGCTATCCATCGCGCAGTACTTTGTACGATGGTCACCAAGTCAGAAAAGTGTGTAATTTCATGACGACTTATGGCGTTTAGGATTCCCTTGTCCGTGCAATTATTGCAGAAGATTGGAATTACGTCCTCCTCTCGGCGATCCTTTATCCTATTCATAACCGGAGGAATCGCCCAAGAATGATGTCTTGCTTTGGCGGGCTCTTGCCGAATTCGAAAGAGATCACTAATTTTTGGGTGGGCAGGTGGCACTAAATCCGGAACCCCGTCCAATTAAGGACTCAAAGGCCGGGAAGTTTCCGAACTCGGAAGTTTGGATTTTTGAGTGCTATCCAATGAGTCCGACTACCGACTTTAAGTTCGTGGGCTTGATCGGCATCCGTCCCTCCGCAGGAATCCGGCATGGAGGGATCGGGAATCCGGACGTAGCTAGTCCTTAAGATAGGAGAAGAGTCGCCGCATTGCTCCTCTATAACAGCAATATGATGGGTAGCCTGGGGAGAGTTGATCTCTCTCAGATCGGTTTTAGGCCCGATCCGGTCATAATCTGTGGCGACTCGAGGCGGCGATGGCGCGATCCAAGAGCTTCGTTCTGAGGAAAGCTCGATCGGATCTAACTGTTCGGCAAGTTCCGAACTAACATGGAGATTGGTTTCGATGACTCGAGAGGTCATCATCGGCGCGGCGGCTAAACTAGCGGTCATGAGAAAACCAGCTAGACGAAGAGTCTGACCAGTGGCCAAGGCTCCTTTGGCGATGGAATCGTCTTTAAAGACGAGACGAGGCATCCTACCTGACGGCGACGGCACAGAGGAACTCTCAATGAAAGCACCAATGTCGGTGTCAAAACCGGCGGATCTCGGGTAGGGGGTCCCAACTGATGCGTCTAAGCGGATGGTAACGAGGAGACAAGGGACACGATGTTTTACCCAGGTTCGGGCCCTCTCGATGGAGGTAATACCCTACTCCTGCTTGATTAATATTGATGATATGGGTAGTACAAGAGTAGATCTACCATGAGATCAAGGAGGCTAAACCCTAGAAGCGAGCCTATGGTATGATTGTTGTTCGCCCCACGGACTAAAACCCTCCGGTTTATATAGACACCGGATAGGTTAGGGTTACACGTAGTCGGTTACAATGGTAGGAGATCTACATATACAGATCGCCAAGCTTGCCTTCCACGCCAAGGAAAGTCCCATCCGGACACGGGACGAAGTCTTCAATCTTGTATCTTCATAGTCTTGGAGTCCGGCCGTGACGATAGTCCGGCTATCCGGACACCCCCTAGTCCGGGACTCCCTCACTTAGCGTTTGCATGTGTGCCTATTTCCAAGCGGCACCAAAGGAATCGCATCACCTCGCTGTGAAGCGAATTCTTAGATATTTGGCTCACACCCCAACACTAGGATAATGGTATCCAAAAGGGCTTAGAGTTTGATCTAGTTGGATACTCAGATGCTGACTATGTTGGTGACAAGGTTGATTGCAAGTCCACATCAGGCACATGTCACTTTATCGGATGATCTCTTATCTGTTGGTCTTCAAAGAAGCAGAATTGTGTATCACTCTCCACTGCTGAATCTGAATACATTGCTGCTAGATCTTGCTGCGCTCAGCTTCTCTGGATGAAGCAAACTCTCAAGGATTATGGTATCAACATGAAGCATGTGCCACTCTACTGCGACAATGAAAGCGCCATCAAGATTGCTCACAATCCAGTTCGGCACTCAAAGACAAAGCACATTCAGATCCGTCATCATTTTCTCAGGGACCATGTGTTGAACGAAGACATTGATATCATTCACGTCAACACTGAAGAGCAATTGGCAGATATCTTCACGAAGCCCTTGGATGAGAAAAGGTTTTGCAAGCTGCGGTGTGAGCTAAATATCTTAGAATCCTCGAATGTCCTTGTCGGCTTTCTGGGAACGGGGGTCCCCAGACTTGCCTACCTGCAGCCCACGGCGTGGCTGTGCTAGCAGGCCTGTACGGCCCATCTTCATCAACAAGGCATCCAAGACCCTCGCGAGGGGCCAAGACTCGCGAGGCGGACGACACAAGACCTCCTCATGAGCGGCCTCACCGGGTTGGCTCGCGAGGGGCGGAGAGATCAAGGCAAGGCAAACCTCGCGAGGTTCTCGTGACGTGAGCCATGACGATCAAGATTAGACGGGCGCCAGCGCGCGCAGCGTCCTTGTTTCCCCTTTGGTGCTAAGGAGGCAAGCGCAGGCACGGAGTACCGAGGCATCAAGCAAAGGTTTCCATATCAGTGCAACAAGACCAAGACCAGCAGGACGGCAAGACGGAGGTCACCATGGAGCCCAAGGCGGCGTCACCACCAGAGCCTTTTGCAGGCGAAGAGCGCTTTTGTCAGAATAAGCTGTGCTAGCTGTCCCCTTTCAAATTGGCCATTGTTGGCTCCCTTCCCGCTCAATATTTGGGAAGAGGACCAGGGCCTATATAAGTAGAACTAGCCACCACCGCAACGGATCCGGAACCAACTCATTCAGAGGCATCACATCTGATCCTTAGCCACACACCAAGCACAAGAACACCTCAACCTCGGAGGTTGTTCTTCCCTTGTACCGTATTCATCATCAGCCCAAGAGGCAATCCACCACCACCACACTGGAGTAGGGTATTACACCACAACGGTGGCCCGAACCACTATAAATCTTGTGTCTCTTGTGTTGTGAGTTCGTTGAGTTCGTCCGCGAGATCTTAGCAAGCTAGGACGTGGATCGGTAGGAGGGAAAGAACTTCGCACGCACCCGAGAGTTCGAACCTTAAGGGTTTTGCCGGAACCCGTGATCCGACATTTTGGCGTGCCAGGTAGGGGTGCGCCGAAGCTTCCCTTCAGTCGCTCCACGTCGCGTCGGTTCGTTGTCTCCATGGCAGACGCACGTCGCGCCCGTGCCGAGCGCCGAGCTGCCCTCGCCACCCGCGTTGCTCAGACGGCCCCTGTCGGCGGGCCACCCCGTCTCTCTCTGTCGCCTGCTGCCAACGTCGCCGCCGGCCCGGTGGGGAATGAGCAGCAAGCGTCCTCGCTGCACCCCTCGGTGTGGCGGGACGGCCACACCGCCACTCTGTCGCCGACTCCCGCTGGTTCGTCGTCCCACGCTCGTCGCGCTCCCATGGACGCACGGGCCGCGCTCCTCATGGCGCACGAGCTCTTGCGCTACCGCCCAGTCGACAACCTCTACGAGGAATGGCTTGACCGCATCGCCGAGCTTGTCCGCGCCGCAGGGGGCTCCCCTGCACCATCCCTCTCACTGCCTCGCCCTCCGCCAGCTATGGGCGATGTAGCTCCCGGAGCGCCTCCACCACCTCTGCACCAAGACGGCGCCCTAGCGCCAAGGCGCGCTGCTTCACGGCGTGACCCACCACGTCCAGCGCCCGCGCGTGAAGAAAGAAGCTGTCAAGAAGTCCCTCAAGCGCAAGAAAACGCTCCGCCGCTCCTCCCACTGCCGCGCCAGGATCGTTTGCCGCGGCAAGGCCCCGCACCGCTCGCCGTAGTGGCGCGCGGGCGTCAAGACCAAGCTCCACCTCCAAGACGGGCCCCAGTGACCACGGTCGGCTACCGCTCCTTCACCCCCGAGCTGCTTAGCATCGCCTGGCCGGGCAAGTTCAAGCCGGATCTGCCTCCTTGCTACGACGGCACACCCGACCCCGCGGAGTTCCTGCAGCTCTACGAGCTGAGCATCGAGGCGTCCAACGGCGACGAGAAAGTCATGGCGAACTGGTTTCCCATGGCTCTCAAGGATGGCGCCCGCTCCTGGCTCCTGAACCTGCCTCCGGGCTCGATCTCCTCCTGGGACGAGATGCACAACCGTTTCGTTGCCAACTTCCAGGGCACTCGTGACTGCTCGCCGGCCGCGGGTGACCTGCGCCGCATCAAGCAACAACCAGGGAGACCCTCCAGAGTACATCCAGCGTTTCAACAATGTTCGTCTCAAGATCCCCAAGGTGACGGATGAGGCCATCATCTCCGCGTTCTCTGATGGCGTCCGTGACATCAAGATGAAAGAGGAGCTCGCTATCCACGAGGAGCTGTGCACATCGCTGGAGCTGTTCAACCTGGCGACCAAGTGCGCAAGAGCTGAGGAAGGGCGCCACTCCCTCCTTGAGCTCCCGGCTGCAGACCCGGAGGAGAAGAAAGCCAAGGCCAAGGACGTGAAGCGCAAGGGAGCAGCCGTGCTCGCGACGGAACCGGACACCAAGTGCGGCAGAGACTAGCCCGAGTCGTCCAAGAGCAGCCAACCGTTCTGCGCCTTCCATAACCTGCATACCCACAACACCAGCGACTGTCAAAAGCTCAGAGCCATTCGAGAAGGAAGCTTCGATCGACGCCCCGAGCGCAACGACCGGGGTTACGGACGAGGACGAGGACGCGGTGGCAGACGCTGGGACGACCGTGGCCCGCGCCAGGAGTGGCGCGACCGGCTTCGTGAGGACCGCTGGCAGGATCAGCCTCGCGAGGGCGCCTGGAGGGATCAGCCTCGTGAGGATCGTCCTCAAGGCAACGCCGGTCTTCCCCCACTACCGTCGCCGCCAAGAAGGAATGACGACCACCATCAAGATGAGGGGGCTGGGGGCTTCCAGGAGCCACGTGATATCGCCTGCATCTTGGGCGGAGCTCAGGCCCCAGCTTCGCAGCGTATCTTCAAACAGTTTGCTCATGAAGTGAATGCAGTCCTCCCCAAGCTTGAGGCCACACGCTCGCTCAGGTGGTCCAAGTGCACCATCACCTTCAGTTCGGTGGATCAGCTCAAGTGCGCGGCTACCGCAGGCGCCCTCCTGATGCTTTGCTCCCTAGTCATCAGCAACGTGCAAGTTACCAAGACCCTCATCGACGGCGGCGCAGGGCTCAACGTCCTGTCCGCCGACACGTTCGACAACCTCCAAGTGTCGTATGATCAGCTTCAGCCCACCAAGCCTTTCTCAGGAGTGACCGACGGCTCCACTACCCCGATCGGGCAGGTCCACCTTCCCGTCACCTTCGGAGAAAGCAAGAACTACTGCACCGAGCTCATCGACTTCGACGTAGCGCACATCCGTCTACCGTACAATGCCATCCTCGGGTATCCAGCCCTGGCCAAGTTCATGGCGGTGACCCATCACGGCTACAATTACCTCAAGATGCCGGGAAGCGGCGGCATCAGCACGGTCCCATGCGAAGAAAGAGATGCGGTATTCTCGCTCGAGCATGCCTTTCAAGCTGCAGCAATCGACGACCCTGACAGCAAGGGCGAGTGCCCTCCTGAGGCCACCCCCAAGAAGAAGAAGCAGCTGCACCGTGCAGGACCTCAGGATGGTGGCGTCGCAACTGGAACCTCGTCAGGATGAGCACCCGCGCCAGGGGCGCCTCCCTCCATCGCATAGGTAGGCGCGTCCGGCACCCTCCTCGGGCAGGGCTCGGGGGCTCTCTTCTAGAGGGCCTTAGACCTTGCCAACGTCACGAGGGAGGCGCTCAGGCACCACTTGGAGGCGTGCTTCGCGGCATGTCTCTCTTAGGAGAACACAGGGCGAGGAGCGCCCACTGCTCAGGAGTTCATCACCAGGACCACTCAGGAATTGCAAGATGCAAGGGCCATGCGCGGCGGCCGCCGCTCATCGGGCGCAGATCCCATCCAGGCAAGGATGTCGGGCTGCGCGTCTACATCGACGTCCCAGGGCTCAATAGGGCCGCATCTCAGGAGCCCTTCTGGCCTTTGCGCGTGGGCCGCTGCGAGGGTCCACCGCACAGCTACGTTCGCATGCCTTTCGGCCTGCCGAGCGTGTCGTTCGTCTATCAGCGCAAATTGCAGCATGCCCTGCAGCTCAGGAGGCCAGGCACCACGCTGTGCTGATGGAGATGGAGACGGTCCTCAAGGAACCACCTGGACCCCTAGAGCCTCCCGAGGCTCAAGGCCCCGGTGGCTCGTGAGGAGCAATTCATTCGCCGCGTACCTTCAGCTGCCCCAACTCTCCTTCGTCAACGGAACTAGGTGACATTTTCCAAGTTCATTTAGCTGGGAGCGCCCCTCGGGCTGCATCATTCCCAGGCTGCATGGGTCCGTCCCTGTGGCATGTATCCCCTTTTTTCTTATGTCTTGAGCTTACCTTGCTGGGGGCGCCCCTCGGGCTGCATCATCCCCAAGCCGCTCGGGCCGGACCCGGTGGCGTGTATCTTCCCTGCATTTACCTAAGCCATTATGCTTCCCATGCTTAATCTGCCTATGATTATCGTCTGTTTGATTCTCACTCCCCACGGGGGCAGCTCATGCTGGCACGGCGCTTGTGCACGGGTCCATCCCTGCAACATCGACAAATCTGAGCGATCGAGCTCTGGCTCGCGGCACGCCCCACGCACGTCACCTCACCAGGGCCTCAGTGCCTTCGTCTCCTCGCGAGGCAGCCGGCGGCGAACTGGCAACCATAATAGCAAACTATGTTTCTCCTTGTCTTTGGCTCACAGGAATCTCGTGAGAATGATGTAGTGGCACCGTGAGCTCCCTCTTCTCCCATGCAATCCGCTTGCGCGTTAAAAGGGGGGCTCCTGAGCATCGCGACTCAGGAGCTCCTACTGGCTCTCCAGCCCTCACCCCCTGGCCTTGACCACGGCACGCGACCTAGCATACCAGCGGCGACTGAGCTCGCATGAGGGCTGGGACCTGAGGATGTAGAGCATAAAGGAGAGCGTGGAGAAGAGGGGGAGGCTCGCACGGACCTGGCCTAGCTACGCATTAACGCGGCGCATCGCAAGGAATCGACCCCAAACAACCAAGATAAGTCTCGCGCTCAGATTGGCTAATCGTTGGAGCCTAAGGGTCACACACCCCACAGCCCTGTTGCGGCAACGTCGCCTCCCTTTCTTACCTTCCCATGTCTGCTTGAGTGCTAAAGGGGACCTCCTGAGCATCGCGCCTCAGGGGCTCTTACTGGACCTCGGGACGCTCACCTCCTGGCCTTGACCACGGCACGCTACCTGGCATACTAGCGACGGCTGCAGCTTGCCTGGGGACCGGGACCTATCAGCGTAGAGCAACAAGCCGTCGCGAGGTTGGAAAGGGAAGGCCGAGCCTAAACAGGACATGCATTTGCAAATTTCTATAACAAGGATAGTATCAACAAAAGGCATTACAGGCCCTTTACACACCCCCGCGGGGTACTTCTTGATTCCTCGCAGGGAACAAAAATGAGAACCTAGGAGAATCCTATCTACACCCTCCCGTGGTCGACACCATCATCAACAAGGTCATGGAGGCCGCGCCAACCCCATCCGGATCGGATGGCTGGCGGCCGGACGCCGCAGCCTGCTCGGGCGCGAGCTCAAGCACGTAGGCTTGCCGCCGTCCTCCGAGTCTCGTAGAGCTCGGGAGAACCGCTGGACGCCCAAGAGTCGCTGCTGCTAGTGGTGTCGTAGGCCGGGCGCGCGTCGTCTTGGCGCACCCCTCCAGGGCAGCACTCCAGGCGGCGGCCCTCCGCATCGAAGACCTTGAAGAACAGCGTGGAGGCGCCGTCATAGTTGAAGTGGATCGCGAGGGCGCCCTCAGCATGGCAAACCCGTGCAACCTCGCCCCAACCGCGGGTCATGAAGATCTTGCTGGAGGAGACCACTTCAACCTCTGCTTTGGTCACTGGGGCATCGCAGTCAGCATGCTGCAACCAGAGCTCGAGGGGTCCCCTCGTCGACATCACGTCGGAGAAGAACCGCGAGAAGCGGATCCAAGTGCTTGGGGGCATCGCCGCCCACAACACGAGCTCGCGAGAGGAGTCCGCAGCATGGGTTCCAGGGGCGACGGCGCGTATCGCCATCGTGCAGCAGCAACAGACGCGCCGCGGGCGGTGCCGCTCGTCGCTCCTTCCTCCTGAGCCCCCGGCTTGGGCGTACAGGGGTAGCGGATACCCAGGAGGAGGCCGCTCACACCAAGGCGTCGACACCACCTGCATCGCTGCTACGTCGCGGCGATGAACCAACCTCTTCTTCAGCGGAAGCGGCCCCGGCTCGTCGCGGGGAGCCTTTTCTTTCTCCTCGGCGGAGAACCTTCGGATCGGCGCCATTGTTGCTAGCAGAGGAGCAAGGAGGAAGAAGCAAGCGGACTGGGAAGAGATGGACGACGGGGGCTTTGCCCCCCTCCCCATTTATAGCAGGAGAAGGCCAACCGGCGCCTCCCACGATCACAAGTAATGATGGTTTTCCCTTGCATGTCGCAGGGACTTGTCAAGACGGGCAGTTGCCGAGGCAGCATGGGGAAGCGGAGACGCCCACGTCCAATCAACCGCCACGCGTTGACCAAGGCCGCAAGCTTTTGGGGCCCGCATGACCAAGACTTGACCTTTGGCCGCCGGCCAAGCCAGCAGCGCCTTTGGGCTCGGGGGCTACTGTCGGCGTTCTAGGAATGGGGGTCCCCAGACTTGCCTGCCTGCGGCCCACAGCATCGCTATGCTAGCAGGCATGTACAACCCATCTTCATCAACAAGGCATCCAACACCCTCGTGAGGGGCCAAGCCTCGCGAGGCGGATGACACAAGACCTCCTCAGGAGCGGCCTCACCGGGTTGGCTAGCGAGGGCCGGAGAGATCAAGGCAAGGCAAACCTCGCGAGGTTCTCGTGACGTGAGCCATGACGATCAAGATCAGCGGGCGCCAGGCGGGCGCCAGCGCGCATAGCGTCCTTGTTTCCCCTTTGGTGCTAAGGAGGCAAGCGCAGGCGCGGAGTACCGAGGCATCAAGCAAAGGTTTCCATATCAGTGCAACGAGACCAAGACCAGCAGGACGGGAAGACAGAGGTCACCATGGAGCCCAAGGCGGCGTCACCACCAGAGCCTTTTGCAGGTGAAGACCGCTTTTGCGCGGGAAGGGAGCAGGGCCTATATAAGTATAACTAGCCACCACCGCAACGGATCCGGAACCAACTCATTCAGAGGCATCGCATCTGATCCTTAGCCACACACCAAGCACAAGAACACCTCAACCTCAGGAGGTTGTTCTTCCCCTTGTACTGTTCATAAACAGCCCAAGAGGCAATCCACCACCACCACACTGGAGTAGGGTATTACACCACAACGGTGGCCCGAACCAGTATAAATCTTGTGTCTCTTGTGTTGTCACTTCTTTGAGTTCATCCGCGAGATCTTAGCAAGCTAGGGCGTGGATCGGTAGGAGGGAAAGAGCTCCGCGCGCACCCAGAGTTTGAGCCTTAAGGGTTTTGCCGGAACCCGTGATCTGACAGTCCTGCGAATGGACACACATCCTAACGCTTATGCATGTTGATGACTTAGATGTGCAACACACGAAGTAACGCATATCTTCAATTTATGAAGACTTACCCTCTAAGTGTGAATACATTAATGTGGAATTTTACTTCGGAGTACCACGATAATTGTGTGTTGTGTCTGGGTCTAATATTTCCTATACGGTAGGTAACACCACGACCACACTTTCTTGAAGAGTTTCATTTGGCGTCATGTGTGCATTATCTTCAGATTTCATTTGTCTTCAACATTGGTTTGACTTCAAAGTTTATCTTTGCAATGTTGATTTGGTATGTGTGTGTGTGTGTGTGTGTGTGTGTGTGTTCTGTCCACTACAACATTCACTTATAGTTGTGTTTTCAAATTTGCTATTTTCTGAACTAAGTGAATGTGATCGGACGCTAACCCCTTCTGTGCTTATCCCTCAAATTATCTCTGTCTCTTCATATGCATTCTGTTGACACGTGTTTAATGTCTTCATTGTGTCATTGTCAGCTGAAGATAAAGAGACACACATTTAAAAACATTTTTAATGCTCTTATCTCTTTTGCGTGAATACCGAAGACGCCGGAACGACCACCCGACAGACCAGGCGCATGTGGGATCGTGGCTCAACCCCCGATAAGTTGCATGTTTGCCACGTGTCCACCAGATGTGAACTGCCAGGGGCACCTGCGTAATTGTGTTGCGTTGCCCCTTCTCCTCATAAATACTTCACCCCACACGGTCATTATCTCTTCTCCCACCTCGCCGTCTTGCTCAAACCCTAGTACCACCGCTAATCTCAATCGACGCCGGAGACGAAGCACTTCGCTGTCGCGACCTCTTCGACGTCGTCTCCATGCTAGTCGCGGACATCTACCTCTCCGCCGCCGCCGTAGGTGTCTTCCGCCGCCAAGTTAGGGTGCGGGAGATTGGACTGCTTGGCCTCCTTCCTGCCTCGTCTAGCAGTTCTTCATGCGGTAAATAAAACTCACTTTTTACTGCTTATTTGATCCGTTGAAATTGTCAACTTCTTCCAAAAGGGGTTTCTACACTTCCAAATCAACTTCTTTCTGTTTCTGCATCTCATAACTTGCAAGTATATTCACTTATGCATCACAACTAGTTAAATTCCTCTCTTGTACTTATTCATGGATTCATACAAATCTGGAGCCAACTCACTTCAATAAGTGAATGTCTTCGCGCCATGAGGTCAATGTCTTAAAACTGATTTATCTTCAAAATCTTCTGAGAATGCATATGACCTCTTCCCCTTCCCTTGCATCACTAATGTTGTCATAGGTACATGTCCGTGGGAGAATCCATTGGTTCTCATAGTCTGCATTCATTTGCAGTGTTCTTATAGCATCATATTGAATCTCCAGAAGCCAGTTCTTGTCTGACCAGCAGATTGAAGCCAAACATTGCCTTGAAGCCTTTCTGTTTGAGTCCAATGGCATCAAGCAAATCTGCAAAGAAGGGTGGCAGACAGTGCCGTGACAACACTGCCTTGAACCTACCCCCTGGTCTTTATGAGAAATACAAGTCTGACCCAGATGAATCATATACTCAGCAAAAATCAAGAGTCCAATGGATTCGTAGACACTGGGCAGAGGAATGGTTCAAATACCACTATGTCACTAATGAGTATGCTAAGAAGAATGTTGTGAGGCCACCCTGGGCCGATATTGTATACAAGAAGCTTATGCCCAAGACGAAGGCTGAAGCCATTGCTGAGGGCTTTGATCCTTGCATGGTCAGAGGACCTCAGCCTGCAAATATCGACCCATCCAGTCTTCGATGGTGTCGCGATGATGAATTGTTTCAACTAAATCTTAAGTTTGCAAGAGCTTCTGCTATGCAGAACAAGAAGGAACTGGGGTTTGACTTCAATCCTGGCCCTGCAGCTCCAAGGCCGGATGGCAGTCGTGAAGCCAATTAGAATATCATTGGCCCCTTTGATAGCTTCGATGGGCTTCTCTCCCACATTGCTGCCCAAAGGGCTACTGTCGATGAGGCTGCTGGTGAAGAGGAACATGTTGAAGTTCATGAGCCTCCGAATCCCAAGAAGTCTAAAGCTTCAAAGCCCTCCACTGCTTCAAAAGCTTCAAGAGTGAAGCCACAACAATCTGCACCTCCTGAATCCAATGTGCAGTCTGAAGATCAATCCCGCGTCTCCAAGAAGACAAGGAAGCCCAAGAAGATTTCTGGGCATGACCTTACTCCTGCCAACATTTTGCGCAATGAAAAAAATGTTATAGATATGTCAAGCGATGAAGATACTGTTGATGATGCTCTGGAGATGCTCATCAAGAGCAAGCTTGAGGCTGAAATCTTCAAAGATTTGCCTATGTTTGATGCTGACATTCTCTACAACTTCATTGATGAATGGTTTGAGGATCCCACTCTCACCATTGATGATCTGCAGCTGCCCGTTGACATAAGTGTCACATTTCAAGGAGCCATAGCCAACGAGCTCGCTATTGCTCAGAAAATAGTTGAGCTGAAGAACAAAATTGACTATGAGAAGGCCCGGTTCAAGAAGCACATGGCCAAGCTCAGTGTTGCTGATGTTCAAAATTTCAAGCAGATGATGATTGACCTCAAGCCTCAATTCAAGAAGAAGCGCGAGGAAGCCAAAGGCTCTTGTGAGCACCTGAAGTACTATGCAGGGAAATGCGTTCAGGCTCACAATGAAGCCGTAAAGAGAAAGGCACTTGGGCGTCTAGGCATCGACCCCAAGTTGGCTGCCAAGAATAAGAAGAAGCCTGCTGAAGCCGAACCTAAAGCCTCAAGGCAGGAAAGGCCAAGCATTATCTTCCCTGCTAGTATGACTGGCTCGAAGCCAAAGGTCCCTTCAGCCGCTTCAGAGCAGAAAAAGACTAGGCAAGCTGAGGTTGAAGCTAGGAAGAGGAAGCGCCACGATACCTCTCATGCTGCTCCCTGATACGTCCATTTTGCATCATGCTTTTATATCGATATTTATTGCATTATGGGTTGTTATTACACGTTATGTCACAATACTTATGCATATTCTCTCTTATTTTACAAGGTTTACATAAGGAGGAGAATGCGGAAATTTGGAATTCTGGGCTGGAAAAGGAGCAAATATTAGAGACCTATTTTGTGCAACTCCAAAAGTCATGAAACTCCACGATAGTCATTTTTGGAAATAATAAAAAAATATTGAGCGGAAGAAGTACACCAGAGGGGGACCCACCTGGCCACGAGGGTGGGGGCGTGCCCTACCCCAGGCGCCCCGCCTCATGGGCCCCCTGTTGGCTCTCCCATGGCCATCTTACGCTATATGAGGTCTTCGTCGAGAAAAAATCATAAGCAACCTTTCGAACGAGACTCACGCCACGAGGCGGAACCTTGGCGGAACCAATCTAGGGCTCGTGAGAGCTGTTCTGTCGAGGACACTTCCCTCCGGGAGGGGGAAATCATCGCCATCGTCATCACCAATGCTCCTCTCATCGGGAGAGGGCAATCTCCATCAACATCTTCACCAGCACCATCTCCTCTCAAAACCCTAGTTCATCTCTTGTATCCAATTCTTGTCTCCAAGTCCGGATTGGTACTAGTAGGTTGCTAGTAGTGTTGATTACTCCTTGTAGTTGATGCTAGTTGGTTTATTTGGTGGAAGATCATATGTTCAGATCCTTTATGCATATTAATACCCTCTGATTATGAACATGAATATGCTTTGTGAGTAGTTACGTTTGTTCCCGAGGACATGGGAGAAGTCTTGCTATTAGTAGTCATGTGAATTTGGTATTCGTTCGATATTTTGATGAGATGTATGTTGTCTAGCCTCTAGTGGTGTTATGTGAACGTCGACTACATAACACTTCACCATTATTTGGGCCTAGAGGAAGACATTGGTAAGTAATAGATGATGGGTTGCTAGAGTGACAGAAGCTTAAACCCTAGTTTATGCGTTGCTTCGTAAGGGGCTGATTTGGATCCATATGTTTCATGCTATGCTTAGGTTTACCTTAATACTTTTGTTGCGATTATGGATGCTTGCAATAGAGGTTAATCATAAGTGGGATGCTTGTTCAAGTAAAAACAGCACCCAAGCACCGGTCCACCCACATATCAAATTATCAAAGTACCAAACACGAATCATATGAACATGATGAAAACTAGCTTGACGATATTCCCATGTGTCCTCGGGAGCGCTTTTCTCTATATAAGAGTTTGTCCGGGCTTGTCCTTTGCTACAAAAAGGATTGGGCCACCTTGCTGCACTTTATTTACTTTTGTTACTTGTTGCTCGTTACAATTTATCCTATCACAAAACTATCTGTTACCACTTATTTCAAAGACTTGCAGAGAATACCTTGCTGAAAACCGCTTATCATTTCCTTCTGCTCCTCGTTGGGTTCGTCACTCTTACTTATCGAAAGGACTATGATAGATCTCCTATACATGTGGGTCATCAAGACTCTTTTCTGGCGCGCGTTGCCGGGGTGTGAAGCGCCTTTGGTAGTGGAATTTGGTAAGGAAAATTTTATATAGTGTGCTGAAATTTATTGTCACTTGTTACTATGGAAAGTAATCCTCTGAGGGGCTTGTTCGGGGTATCTTCACCCCGACCAGTAGAGCAAAGAATTGCTCCTCAACCTACTGAACCTATTGCAAATGAAAATGTTCCTTGAAGTTCCTTCGGTATGTTAGAAAAACTGCTAGCTAATCCTTTTGTAGGAGATGGAACAAAGCATCCTGATGAGCACCTAATATTTGTGGATGAAGTTTGTGGATTATTTAAGCTTGCAGGTATACCCGATGATGTTGTTAAGAAGAAGGTCTTCCCTTTTTCTTTGAAGGGAGATGCATCGACATGGTATAGGCTATGTGATGATACGGGATCATGGAACTATAAACGAATGAAATTGGAATTTCATCAGAAGTGTTGTCCTATGCATCTTGTTCATCGTTATCGCAATTATATATATAATTTTTGGCCTCGCAAAGGAGAAAGCATCGCTCAAGCTTGGGGGAGGCTTAAATCAATGTTATATTCATGCCCCAATCATGAGCTCTCAAGAGAAATGATTCTTCAAAAAAATTATGCTCGGCTTTCTCATAATAATCAATCCATGCTCGATACTTCTTGTGCTGGCTCTTTTATGATGAAGACTATTGAATTCAAATGGAATTTATTGGATAGAATTAAACGCAAATCTAAAGATTGGGATCTCGATGAAGGTAAGGAGTCAGGTACGACACCTAAGTTTGATTGTGTTAAGTCTTTTATGGATACCGATGTTTTCCGTAAATTTAGCACTAAATATGGACTTGACTCTGAGATAGTAGCTTCTTTCTGTGAATCTTTTGCTACTTGTGTTGATCTCCCCAAGGAGAAGTGGTTTAAATATCATCCTCCCATAGAAGTAAAAGTAGCTGCACCAATTAAAGTTGAAGAAAAGACTATCACTTATAATGATCATGTTGTTCCTACTTCGTATGTTGAGAAACCACCTTTTCCTGTTAGGATAAAGGATCATGCTAAAGCTTCAACTGTGGTTCGTAAAAGCAATATTAGAACTTATACACCTCCTGAGCAAGTTAAAGTAGAACCTAATATTGCTATTGTTAAAGATCTCTTGGCTGATAATATTGATGGGCATGTCATTTATTTCTGTGATGAAACTGCTAGAATTGCCAAACCTTTTGCTAAAGATAAACATAGACCTGTGGTAGGCGTGCCTGTTATTTCTGTTAAAATAGGAGATCATTGTTATCATGGCTTGTGTGATATGGGTGCTAGTGTTAGTGCAATACCCTATGACTTATACAAAGAAATTATGCATGAAATTGCACCATTTGAGTTAGAAGATATTGATGTCACAATTAAACTTGCCAATAGAGATACTATTTCACCAATGGGAATTGTTAGAGATGTTGAAGTCTTGTGTGGGAAAACTAAATATCCTGCTGATTTTCGTGTTCTTGGTTCCCCTCAAGATAGCTTTTGTCCCATTATATTTGGTAGACCCTTCTTAAACACTGTTAATGCTAAAATAGACTGCGAAAAGAATGTTGTTACTATTGGTTTGGGTGATATGTCTCATGAGTTTAATTTCTCTAAATTTAGTAGACAACACCATGAAGAAGAATTGCCTAGTAAGGATGAAATTATCGGTCTCGCTTCTATTGTCGTACCTCCTAGTGATCCTTTAGAACAATATTTGCTAGACCATGAAAATGATATGTTTATGAATGAAAGAAGGGAAATAGATGAAGTATTCTTTAAACAGGAACCTATTCTGAAATACAATTTGCTTGTTGAAATCCTAGGGGATCCTCCTCCACCCAAGGGTGATCCCATGTTTGAGCTTAAACCGTTGCCTGATACTCTTAAATATGCTTATCTTGATGAAAAGAAGATATATCCTGTCATTATAAGTGCTAACCTTTCAGAGCATGAAGAAGAAAGATTACTGAAAACACTGAAGAAGCACCGTGCTGCTATTGGATATACTCTTGATGATCTTAAGGGCATTAGTCCCACTCTATGTCAACATAAAATAAATTTGGAGAAAGATGCCAAACTAGTTATTGATAATCAACGACGGCTGAATCCTAAAATGAAAGAAGTGGTAAGAAAGGAAATACTAAAGCTCCTTGAGGCAGGTACAATTTATCCCGTAGCTGATAGTCATTGGGTAAGTCCTGTCCATTGTGTCCCTAAGAAGGGAGGTATCACTTTTGTGCCTAATGATAAAGATGAATTGATTCCGCAAAGAATTATTACAGGTTATAGGATGGTAATTGATTTCCGCAAATTAAATAAGGCTACTAAGAAAGATCATTACCCCTTACCTTTTATCGATCAAATGCTAGAAAGATTATGCAAACATACACATTTTTGCTTTCTAGATGGTTATTCTGGTTTCTCTCAAATACATGTGTCAGCCAATGATCAATCAAAGACCACCTTTACATGCCCTTTTGGTACTTTTTCTTATAGACGTATGCCATTTGGTTTATGTAATGCACTTGCTACCTTTCAAAGATGCATGATGGCTATATTCTCTGACTTTTGTGAAAAGATTTGTGAGGTTTTCATGGACGACTTTTCCGTCTATGGATCCTCTTTTGATGATTGCTTGAGCAACCTTGATCGAGTTTTGCGAGATGTGAAGAAACTAATCTTGTCTTGAATTGGAAAAGTGCCACTTTATGGTTAATGAAGGTATTGTCTTGGGGCATAAAGTTTCTGAAAGAGGTATTGAAGTTGATAAAGCCAAGGTTGATGCTATTGAAAAGATGCCATGTCCCAAGGATATCAAAGGTACAAGAAGTTTCCCTGGTCACGCCGGATTTTATAGGAGGTTCATTAAGGACTTCTCAAAATTTCTCGGCCTCGACTAATTTATTACAAAAAGATATACCATTTGTCTTTGATGATGATTGTGTAGAAGCATTTGAAATACTTAAGAAAGCATTGATCTCTACACCTATTGTTCAGCCACCTGATTGGAATTTACCCTTTGAAATTTTGTGTGATGCTAGTGATTATGTTGTAGGTGTTGTTCTAGGGCAAAGAGTTGATAAGAAATTAAATGTTATTCAATATTCTAGTAAAACTCTAGACAATGCTCAGAGAAATTATGCTACTACTGAAAAGGAATTCTTAGCAGTTGTATTTGCTTGTGATAAGTTCAGACCTTTATATTGTTGATTCTAAAGTAACTATTCACAATCGATCATGCCGCTATTAAATATCTTATGGAAAGGAAAGATGCTAAACCTAGACTTATTAGATGGGTTCTCTTGCTACAAGAATTTGATTTGCATATTGTTGATAGAAAGGGAGTCGAGAACCCTGCTGCGCATAACTTGTCTAGGTTAGAAAATGTTCTTGATGACCCACTACCGATTGATGATAGCTTTCCCGATGAGCAATTAAATGTCATAAATGCTACTCGTAGTACTCCATGGTACGCTGATTATGCTAATTACATTGTTGCTAAATTCATACCACCTAGTTTCACATACCAACAAAAGAAAAAGTTCTTCTATGATTTGAGACATTACTTTTGGGATGGCCCACACCTTTATAAAGAAGGAGTAGATGGTGTTATTAGACGTTGTGTACCTAAGCATGAACAGGAACAGATCCTATGCAAGTGTCACTCCGAAGCTTATGGAGGACACCACGCTGGAGATAGAACTGCACATAAGGTATTGCAATCCGGTTTTTATTGGCCTACTCTCTTCAAGGATGCCCGTAAGTTTTTCTTGTCTTGTGATTAATGTCAAAGAATTGGTAATATTAGTAGACCTCAAGAAATGCCTATGAACTATTCACTTGTTATTGAACCATTTGATGTTTGGGGCTTTGATTATATGGGACCTTTTCCCACCTCTAATGGATATACACATATTTTAGTTGCTGTTGATTACGTTACTAAGTGGGTAGAAGCTATTCCAACTAGTAGTGCTGATCATTACACTTCTATTAAAATGCTTAAAGAAGTTATTTTTCCGAGGTTTGGAGTCCCTAGATATTTAATGACTGATGGTGGTTCACATTTTATTCATGGTGCTTTCCGTAAAATGCTTGCTAAGTATGATGTTAATCATAGAATTGCATCTCCTTATCACCCACAGTCTAGTGGTCAAGTAGAATTGAGTAATAGAGAGCTCAAAATAATTTTTCAAAAGACTGTCAATAGGTCTAGAAAGAATTGGTCCAAGAAACTTGATGATGCATTATGGGCCTATAGAACTGCATATAAAAATCCTATGGGTATGTCTCCAGTATAAAATGGTTTATGGAAAAGCATGTCACTTACCTCTCGAACTAGAACATAAGGCATATTGGGCTATTAAAGAGCTCAACTATGATTTCAAACTTGCCGGTGAGAAGAGGTTATTTGACATTAGCTCACTTGATGAATGGAGAACCCAAGCTTACGAAAATGCCAAGTTGTTTAAAGAAAAAGTTAAAAGATGGCATGACAAAAGGATACAAAAGCGTGAGTTTAATGTAGGTGATTATGTATTGCTATACAACTCACGTTTAAGACTTTTTGCAGGAAAACTTCTCTCTAAATGGGAAGGCCCCTACGTTACCGAAGAGGTCTATCGTTCCGGTGCCATAAAAATCAACAACTTTGAAGGCACAAATACGAAGGTGGTAAACGGTCAAAGAATCAAACATTATATCTCAGGTAATCCTATAAATGCTGAAACAAATGTTATTGAAACTGTAACCTCGGAGGAATACATAAGGGACACTTTCCGGAACGTTTCAGACTCCGAAAAGGAATAGGTATGTGGTACGGTAAGTAAACTGACTCCAAAACAGTTTTTAAGACAATATTTCTCCGTTTTGGAATATTTAGAAAAATAGAAAAATAAGAAGCAATCCGGGAAGGACACGAGGGCCCCACGAGGGTGGAGGGCGCCCTACCCCTGGGCGCGCCCCTACCTCGTGGGCACCTCGTGTGCCTTCCGGACTCCGTTTTCTTGCACGACACGATTTTGGTCGGTAAAAATTCATTATATATTCTCCAGAAGGTTTTGACCCCTGTATCACGCAAATATCCTCTCGCTCTTGTTTCGAGCTGTTTTCCGATGAGATCTAGATTATCATGACGTCCCCAAGTGCCTCTAAGGACAAGTTCTTCGAGAAGGTCATCAACCCTTACCTCACGGAGGTGCTGCGACACCCTCAAACCATTGAGATGCATGATGGGTTGCTGCACATCCGCGATGTTGAGGGACCGAAGGGGACCGGAAGCATGGAGATGAGGCTCGAAGCAATGGAGCAACAAGTTTTCAAGTTCCAGGGGATGGTGGAACGTGGACTCAACTCCAACCACATGATGATCGCGGAGTTTACCAACAAACACAAGCTGGATGCTGACAACATCGGGGAGGCCATCTTCAAGCTCCATGAGAAGATCAAGCACCTTCAAGCCCAAATCTATGACCTGCAAAACCAAAACTGTGAGTATGAATATAGATTCAAAAGGATGAGTTTGGCTGCAGATTTGAGGATCCCGGAGACTCGATCATCCTTCTATGATGGTGAGCCTATGCCTTGGAAGATGGACGACAAGCCCGCATCATCAACAACACCTCCACCTTCTTCATCAGCAAAGGAGACATAATCACATGGGTATGGGCACTCCCTTGGCAACTGCGAAGCTTGGGGGAGGTGCACCGGTATCGTATCACCATCACATCTCCTATCTTTACCGTTTTTCTTAGTTCGATCCTATTAGTAGTATCTTGTTCTAGTAGAATAAAGCTTATGGCATGATTTAGTTGAGTTTTGCTTTATGATCCCTCTATGTAATCGGGTCTGTGAGCTATATATAATAAAGATTAGTGTTGAGTCAAGGGCTTGATTATTTTGCCATGATCTTGAGTGAATAAAAGAAAAGATAAAAAGAATAAAAAGAAACAAAGAGATCATATTGATCTTATTGAGAGTAATGACTTCACATAGAAAGAGTATGATGATTAAAAGTTGTTGGGAGTTGGCAAACATAGCTTTGTTCATCGTTGCAATTAATAGGAAGTAATAAAGAAAGAGAGGTTTCACATATAAATATACTATTATTGACATCTTTTATGATTGGGAGCACTCATTAAAATATGACATGCTAAAGAGTTGATGTTGGACAAGGAAGACAACGTAATGAGTTATGTTTTCTTATATCTAAGATAAAGTATATTGTCATGGATCATCCAACATGTTGAGCTTGCCTTTCCCCCTCATGCTAGCCAAATTCTCAGCACCAAGTAGAGATACTACTTGTGCTTCCGAAACCCTTAAACCAGTTTTGCCATGAGAGTCCACCATACACCGCCTATGGATTGAGTAAAATCCTTCAAGTAAGTTGTCATCGGTGCAAGCAATAAAAATTGCTCTCTAAATATGTATGACTTATCAGTGTGAGAGAAAATAAGCTTTATACGATCTTGTGATGTGGAAGAAATAAAAGAAACGGACTGCATAATAAAGGTTCATATCACAAGGGGCAATATAAAGTGACGTTCTTTCGCATTAAGATTTTGTGCATCCAACCATAAAAGCGCATGGCAACCTCTGCTTCCCTCTGCGAAGGGCCTATCTGTTACTATTATCTTCTACCTTATGCAAGAGTCATGGTGATCTTCACCTTTCCTTCTTACATTTTATCCTTTGGCAAGCACAGGGTGTTGGAAAGATCCTGATAAATATATCTAATTGGATGTAGGGGAGCATGAGTTATTATTGTTGACATTACCCTTGAGGTAAAAGGTTGGGAGGCGAAACAATAAGCCCCTATCTTTCTCTGTGTCCGATTAAAACTCTGTAACCACAAGTATTGCGTGAGTGTTAGCAATTATGAAAGACTAAATGATAGTTGAGTATGTGGACTTGCTTAAAGCTCTGACATAGACTCTTTCTGATGTTATGATTTCAATGACTGAGATTATAGTTTTTGGTTCTCAATAAAGTTTATGATTCGTACTTTTGCATTGTGAATAGATTATTACTTGAGCATAAGAAATCATATGACAATATCCATATATGTTGCTGTTATGAAAGCAATCATGACGCCCTCTGTATTTTATTTTATCGACACCTCTACCTCTAAACATGTGGACATATTTATCGTTATCGGCTTCCGCTTGAGGACAAGCGAGGTCTAAGCTTGGGGGAGTTGATACGTCCATTTTGCATCATGCTTTTATATCTATATTTATTGCATTATGGGATGTTATTACACGTTATGTCACAATACTTATGCCTATTCTCTCTTATTTTACAAGGTTTACATAAGGAGGGAGAATGCCAAGAAATTTGGAATTCGGGTGGAAAAGGAGCAAATATTAGAGACCTATCCTGCGCAACTCCAAAAGTCCTGAAACTCCACAAAAGTCATTTTTGGAAATAAAAAAAATTATTGAGCGGAAGAAGTACACCAGAGGGGGACCCACCTGGCCACGAGGGTGGGGGCGCGCCCTACCCCCCAGGGCGCGCCCCCCTGCCTCGTGGGCCCCCTGTTGGCTCTCCCATGGCCATCTTCTGCTATATGAGGTCTTTCGTCGAGAAAAAAATCATAAGCAACCTTTCGGGACGAGACTCCGCCGCCACGAGGCGGAACCTTGGCGGAACCAATCTAGGGCTCCGGCAGAGTTGTTCTGCCGGGGACACTTCCCTCCGGGAGGGGGAAATCATCGCCATCATCATCACCAACGCTCCTCTCATCGGGAGAGGGCAATCTCCATCAACATCTTCACCAGCACCATCTCTTCTCAAAACCCTAGTTCATCTCTTGTATCCAATTCTTGTCTCCAAGTCAGGGATTGGTACTAGTAGGTTGCTAGTAGTGTTGATTACTCCTTGTAGTTGATGCTAGTTGGTTCATTCGGTGGAAGATCATATGTTCAGATCCTTTATGCATATTAATACCCCTCCGATTATGAACATGAATATGCTTTGTGAGTAGTTATGTTTGTTCCTGAGGTCATGGGAGAAGTCTTGCTATTAGTAGTCATGTGAATTTGGTATTCGTTTGATATTTTGATGAGATGTATGTTGTCTAGCCTCTAGTGGTGTTATGTGAACGTCGACTACATAACACTTCACCATTATTTGGGCCTAGAGGAAGACATTGGGAAGTAACAAGTAGATGTTGGGTTGCTAGAGTGACAGAAGCTTAAACCCTAGTTTATGCGTTGCTTCGTAAGGGGCTGATTTGGATCCATATGTTTCATGCTATGGTTAGGTTTACCTTAATACTTTTGTTGTAGTTGCGGATGCTTGCAATAGAGGTTAATCATAAGTGGGACACTTGTTCAAGTAAGAACAGCACCCAAGCACTCCCTCCCAGAAGAAGATGAAGACAAAGTCTTAAAAGTCTTCACGCAAGGAGCATGCTGCCCCCCAAGAGTCGTTGAATGTTGAACCCATTTCTGTTGCACTACCTGCCGCCTCCAATCGCGAGCGTCATCTCATTGTGCACGAGTCTCCTTCCACAGAGGCTCCTGAGTGTGAAGAGATCCCAGCTGCCGACTCCACCACAGCTGAAGACATTGGTCATGATGGCCACGTTGAAGATGATGTAGTCCTTCCTCAGATCAAGCAAATCTCGGTATCATCGCCTGCTCCCAAGAGCAGTGAACTTATAAGCATTGGCGGTCCCACGATGCCAATTGCTCAAGATGAATTCTGGGAAGAGCAACACCCAACTCCCCTTTGCATGAAGTGATTCCCCGCACTGGAGAAGACCACTCCTTCACCACAGGTGACGCCTCCTTTCTGAAGGCTTCACAGAGGCCCTAGGCCCCAGGTCTCCATGTCCAGCATTCCTGAGGAGGATGTGCAAAACACCAGCTCAGTAGCACGTCAAGCGTTCCCTGAAGCCATCCCCTCAATGACTTCTCAAGAAACTGAAGCCAAAGAGGTTGAAGACATTCCGGCTGCATCAGCCGATGAAGAAAGAGAATAAGAAGAACGTGAAGTTATTCCCCCTACAAGTGATCCTGTTGTACAACAAGAGGAAGTGATTGTGCCAGACCCTCCTGTTCATGATGCAAGTGAAGTTGAAGCCAATGCAGCTGCCACCATGATCACTACTGAAGCCAATGACGTTGTCATGGCTGAAGACAATGTGGAGCCTGAAGTCAATGCTGCCACCGAAGAAAATGCACAACCAACCACTTCTGATGTAGTTGTTCCTCCCCCCAGCGCCTCACACTATGGAACGTGCCTACAACCATGGTGAGCTTGTTACTGTTCGGTGGCCCATTCTGATTCCACCCACTGCTCCAGGTCCCCAATATGACTACCATGTGGAGCAAAGGCCTCAAACGCCGAAGCCCGAAGCCCAGGCCGCCAAGGCTTCCCAGTGCTGTAACTACACAAGGCTCTTTCAGTGTGCTCAGCTTCAGAGAGCACAACACCTTCTTCGACTCTGGAAATAATCCATACAAGAATCCCAAGATCTCCTCAGATAGGTTCTGGAGCTACTAGCAACACAACTACTACTCTTGCAACTATACAATCAAGACATGATTTTTCCTCATAAGCGTCTTGACCGCGACGCCATTGCTGGGCTACCATGCCTTGAAGAGGCTCTTGATTGCTTCCGAGAAGTTGGGCTTCTCCCGTTTGTCACTGACAAGGAGCATTGGAATGAATAGCTTCTCCTCCAGTTATATGCTACTCTTCACATCAGAGGCTACAACAGGGATCCGAAGACATGGATCCTTGAGTGGATGATAGGCGATGTCCATCATGAAGCCAAATCTCAGGATATCATCGAGCTAACTTCCCTGCCCACTCCTAGTGATCTGTTTGAACCAGGTTGTCAGCTATAGAATGAACTGGAGAGCATTTTCCAGAAGCCTGAGCCCAATATGAGTCAGATGCTTAGTATGATGAAGCCATTGCCTATTGATGCTGAATATCCAAAGGAGTTCTTTGTCAAAGACCTCGAGTACCTGCCCCACACCATATATCATATTCTGAGGCGTACTCTATGGCCTATGAAGGTGTCAGGACCCCGATTCCAAGTCACATCGATCTAGCCGGTAACACCTCATATCACTTTGCGGCCTCACGCACGGTATTCCCACGGGTGTCGCCTTACCATGGCTCGGGACCGTTTGCGCCTTTTGGCTCACGTATATGATAGTGTCACTAGCATCCATATGACAGAGAACCCGGGCCGACATGGCTAGTCATGAACCCAAAGCGGCACTAACCCATGGGGACAGGCATACATGAATCACATTGAACATGTCGGTCATCAATGTATGAATCCGGGCTGTAGCACTGGGCTAACAGGACTTGATAACCCGGTCAGAAAGGTGCTAGGCAGGACTCAGGATATCACCGCGTGACATTTCCTCGAAGGACAGACATAGGAACGAAGTGAAACACATGCCGGCCGATCAAGTGTCCAAAGCAGTAGTGCTTTGGGCTAGCAGGACTCGGTGAACCGGTCATGTAGCGGACTACTATCGCCAGGAAGCACTAGACTACATTTCCCCATATGAGAGGCTGCCAAGGATAAACAACTAGATTGCCGGATCCCACACATACCAAGCATTTCAAACATACACACAATATGCTCAATATGTGTAGATACAACATGGCATCACAACATAACTCTCACGACTCAAATATTTATTCATTAGGCCCGAGGAGCGAGATATTACAAACATGGGTCTCATGACCCAACATCTGAGCATACAAGCATCAAGCACAAGCGGAAGCTTAACACATCCGAGTACGTAAATCTACAAATGAAAAAGGTCGAGCAGCCCGACTATCTACCAGATCCGCCGAGGGCACAAGATCGTGGCCGAGGTATCAAGCTAAACGTCGAGGTCCACGCGGAACTACTAGCGAGACCGAGCGTCTCTGCCAAAAAACATAAAATAGGCAAACGTGAGTACAATTGTACCCAGAAGACTTACGTCGTAACTATCTACATATGCATCGGTATCAATAAAGGGGTGGTGGAGTTTGACTGCAGCAAGCCGACTTTGACTCGGTGGCTATCCCGAACTACGATCGCAAGTAACTCTTTTGAGGTGGCGCACGAGTCCACATATTCACCATATCAATACACCACTATGGATCCGCTCCCATCTACCTACGAGAACGCCATCCATAGCACTCACGCTTATCTTGCACATTTTAGAGTATCCACTTTCACTTGTCTATGAACTGTATGCAGCAACCCGTAAGTCCTTTTCGCGAACACGGCTATTGAATAGATGATGTTAACCCTGCAGGGTGTACTTCTTCACACACGCTCTCGCCACTTACCACCATGTACACGTCGTGGTATCTCGGCAACCTTCAAGCGGAAGCTTTGGCGAGGAGTCGGCCACGACCGACTAACCACACAAGTCTCTAGTCCAGGTTTATCGCCTATTCGGGTTCCATCCGCAAGGAGATCCGGCCGGGGTGTCGCTCACGGCCCCAAACGATGTGTGCAGGGTTCCCAAGCCCACCTCGGCGGGTGGATCTACGCTTGGTACACCGTGCCATGATGCCTAATCTGTCCCAAGCCCACCTGTACCGGGTGCCACTTGGTAGACTACTAACACTACCTACAAACACCAGAAACTAGTTGCAACTCCTGGACAGAGATCAAGTTGATTAATAAGTCGAGAGGGGCACTTAAGCATTCCAATGTGTGGTAGTAGCTATTCATGGATCACAAACACAGAACTCAGTTCCTGAGGACGGCTGAAATGAGACAACCCACCATGTACTCCTACATGGCCTCTCACCGCTACCTTTACCAAATCGTGTTCACACACATAGCTCTCAACAGTAGGACATGTTCACACACCTCCAATTCATCCCCGATGAATCGGGCCAGGACTCAACCCTAAGCAATAGCAGGCATGACAAACAAGCATGAATGAGTAGGCACATCAGGGATCAAACAACTCCTACTCATGCTAGTGGGTTTCATCTATTCTTTGTGGCAATGACAGGTCATGCAGAGGATAAAGGGGTTCAACTATCGCAACAAGTAACAGTTGTATCGTGGTTGTCCTAATGCAGTAAAAGAGAGCAGAAGCGAGAGAGTGGGTTTGTATCGGAATGAACAAGGGGGTTTTGCTTGCCTGGCACTTCTGAAGATATTATAGCTCTTCATCGGTGTCATCGAGCTCATCGTCGGAACCACGTCTATAAAGAGGGGCAAACACCGCAAGAATCGAGAAAGAACACAATCAATGCAATGCCACAATATGATGCATGATCATGACATGGCAATATACTGTGATTTGAGCTAATGCATCTAGCTATGATTTAAATGAAGTTGGTTTGAATACACGATTCAAATTCCAACTCCATATATGATTATTTAAATGGCCTTTATTTGTTTTGTCCAAAACAGAGGACAAACATTGTCCAAACATGCATGAAAATGGTACAGATGGATTCCTTGAATTTTTCTGATAATTTTTCATATATAATTTATCGTATTTGGAGTTACGGTTGAATTTCTATGATGTTTAGAAGTTTACGACATTTTCTAGAATTTCCTAATTATTTCTAAATCCAGAAAATGGTTAACTGTGTCAGCATGACGTCGGTGTGACGTCATCAAGTCAACAGGGGCGGTCCAGGTCAAACCTGGCCAGTGGGGTCCATTGGTCAGTGACCAAGTGGCATTTACTGTCACTTGTAGGTGGGGTCAGGTCAACGGTGACGTGGCCAGGTCAAACTGACCTGTGGGACCAGCGGGGTTAGTTTTATCTAAACAAAAACTAAACCATGTTTAGTTAGACGGTGGGGCCTTTGTCGATGGGGACCAGGCGGTGATTAGTGGTTAGTTAAGCCAGCCATGTCGGTAGCGGCTATGGACTAGCCGTGGCGACCTCAACAGACGGCGGAGGCACGCCGGAATTGCTACTCGGCTGACAGTTTGGTGCGCGGGAGGGCTCTACGGGTTCCTGGCATTGTGGTGCTTCTAGTGGTGGTGACGGGTGGTGCTGTGGTAGCCGGAAAGTTGCCGGCGACGAGCTTTAGCGGCGGCGAGGCTCGGTGAGGTGCGGCGGAGGTGCTCAGAATCGCCCACAGGGCTCGGTTCGAGGCGTGCTTGGGCTCGTTGGAGAGCCCTCGCTGGTGCGCGTCGAACTGTGGCGGTAGTCCGGCCTGTGGTGGCCGGAGGCGACGGCTGAGCTTCGGCAGCGTGGCTGGAGCTTCGGGTGTGAGCGCTAGCAGGCAGGTGCAAACGAGCACGAGGAAGGAGGGAAGCGGAGGGTAGCCAAAGGCGGTCGACGGGCGTGCTCAGTGGCTCATGGAAGCGATCTAACGGCGACGTTGACGGGCGATCTCGGGCCGAGGTCGAAGATGGCGGTGGCGGCAGCGATGCAGGCTGTCCGGGCTTGGTTCCTTCGGCTTGGAGAAGCTGCGCTTGAGGATGCAGAGCCTGGGGGCACGACCGTGGGGTGAGGGTACGGCTGGCTGTGGGCGGGCGAGCGGCGTGACGGCAGCGTGATCGGGCACGCGAGAGAGATCCAGGAAGGGGGTGAGAGCGCGGGAGAGTGAGAGAGAGAGGCAGGGAGGTGCGTGGCGACGCGGGAGAGATCCAGGCGACGGGGACACAGGCAGGCAGGGTGGAGGTGGCCGGGCGCGTCGGCGCCGCTGCCACGCCTCGCCCTCCCCGGCAAGGAGGAAGGCTGACAGGAGGCGCCGGTGGGCTGGGCTGGCTTTGCCCAAATTGGCTGCTGATGCTGTGCCGTAAGTTCCTTTCTTTTATTAATTCATGTTTTCTATTATTTCGTAACTTCAGGGCTTTATTAAAAATGTCAGGGAATTTCCAAAAATCATGAAACTAATCATGACTACTGTTTGGAATATATCCAACAGTAAACATTTTAGTTTATGATTATTTGAGCATTTAAAATATTTAATAGCATTTAAATGCCCAAATGCAAATACTATAAGATTTAATTCAGAGCCCAAATATGTCATGGAAAAAAGTGCAACACCTCTGGTTATTGCTTCTAGCATTTTCCAGAAATGATGAACATTTTTGAAAGCCATTTGGATTCACTGAAATTATTTTAGTTGAACCTAGTGAATTCCTTTAATGATAGGGTTTAGGCAATCCCCATTTCGGGTTCATTTCAAAAGTTAAACATGATGCACACATGAAGGGCTAGCCTACTGCATACCAAGACTAAGGATGTGACACAAGGGGTATTCTCCAGATGCTAAGCTTGAAGGCGCTATGTAGACATTGGTCTTCTACATCTTCAATGGCATCAGGTTCAATACTCAAGATTTCTTCATCAGACAGTTGGTAGCTTCTCTCATTGATCTTTTTGGATCAAATTTTATGCTCCATGGGTTATGCGGCTGATCAAGCTTCACTCTACAATCAACTATCAACCTTCAGCGCGCAATCAAGTTGTATTCTTGCCTGATGTTGATATGTCACATGAAGCCATATACCCTGAGCTTGCTAAGGAGCCAGTGCGTGAAGACAATGCAGCCTTTCAAAGCTTCACACAGCAAATTGATGGAGTACGTGTGACCAATCCTCCTGCTCCTGATGGTCCTTTGGCTGGCCAGCTACGCCTACCGCATCCTGCAAACACTGATGCGACTGCCAGCACTATAGCTCAAAGGCCTCAGAAGCGTCCTCGTGTCCTCAATGACAGAGAGCTTCTTGTATCACTTCATCAGAAGCAGGATAGGCATCACGACTGGCTGAAGCGTCAGATGTAGAGTCTTCTTATTGATGTCAATCACATTCACAATTTGGCCACTAAGAATTCCTTTGTTGCACACGAAGCCTGTCGGTGGTCCTGGAAGAGCCTCACATTGCTCTGTTCTGAAGATGATCTTCACGAAGTTGGCTTCACAGAATGATTCAAGTTTGATTCCAGGACACCACAATCTGCAAGTTGGCGTCCAACTCCCTCAATTGAAGATTCAGGCTATTCATCTTCAGCTGCCATAGTGGTTCCTCGAGTCATAGATGAAGAGGACGACGCCACTTCACCAGCGATGGCTTCACTGCATCACGATGTTGCACCAGGCCCATCTGCACCGCCCAACACCAACATCGACCCTGCTGCTCCAACATCTTCACCACCTGCGAGCGAGTAGACACTCTATGTCTTGAAACCTTTTTGGTCCTTACTGACAAAAGGGGGAGAAGCATATGAGTTGATAGTCTTCAAGCGGGTCCATATGGGTTGCTTATTTTTGCTAAGTTCTTACAACTCTTGTTCTTGAAACTATTTGGCTTTTGAGTTGTAACACTTAAACTTGATGGTCGTCTGCCACTTTTGCTGCTACCCTGTGATGCGATGATAAATTCCGCATGAAGTCATTCTGCAGATGCCCATTCCTCATTATGCATTTCATTATCTTCATTATTCTTATGTATGCATGATGAATTATCTTCATGTGTTGAAGAGGATCTCCACAAAGAAAAAGCTGCCATGTGCATTTGCATTCAAAAGCAAACTACTTATATGCACATCTTCAGGGGGAGCCCTTTCCAACCTATGAAGACAATGCCTATGAACTTTAACTTTCACATACTTTTATCCCCGTTGAAAACTTCAACCAGTTTGTCATCAATCACCAAAAAGGGGGAGATTGTAAGTGCATCTAGTGCCAACCCTAGTTGGTTTTGGAGTATTGACAACAAACTTGGTTGAGAGACTAATGTGTTTGAGAGAATTGCAGGATAACACAGGTAGAAGTCCCTCACTGATTCGTTTTACCTACCGGAGATGACCCCTAAAAATGTATGAAGACAATGAAGATAATGGTGGTTCGTGAAGACATTCATGATGAAGATAATGACTTGTGAAGACATTCAATTGAAGACTATGGAGTGCGAAGACATAGTTTCTTTCGTAGTTTCCTTTTCTTCTTTATTGAGTCATAGGAACCATCGTACTATTAAGTGGGGTCCAAGTGAACAAAGTCAGATGACTGAAGTGATGCTCAACCAAAATCCTATGTCTTCGAGCGAAGACAATGAGAGCAAATCTTATCCAGAGTTTGACGAGTCAGCTTTGCTTGTAGCCCAAGCTAAGCTGCCGCATGTGTTTGAAATCCGACCGTTGGACACGTGTCGGTTCCTTAACGACCCAGGGTCATTAAGGACATATCATGTCGGGTAGCCTCATGGATATAAATAGCCCACCCCTACACCATAATTTGGTGGCTGCTCAGAGTTAGTGCACGACTTTTGTCATTTGAGAGCAACCCACCTCCGGAGCCTTTGAGAGAGAGATCCTTGCGAGGACAAAGCCCAAGACACCCAGAGCCAAAGAGTGTTAGGCATCACTGAAGTCTTTTTGTCCTCTTGACCTGAACACTTATTACACTTTAGGACTATGCATCCTCCAGCCGGTTAGGCGTCACATTCTGAGCATCTAAGAGTCATTGTGGATCGCTGGTGAACAAAGTCTGTGAAGGTTTGGAAGTCTAGTTGAAGACTTACCAGAGTGATTGGGCGAGGACTGGGTGTCCTTAACTCAAGGGAATAAGGTGAAGACACAGTCTTACGAAGTTCAATATGAGCCTCCCTAACTGCATATACAGCTTGTCACAAAGAATCAAACTGGTCTACCAAATCCTTGTCTTCACCAAGCAACTGGTTCTATCCCCTACTTCCTTTATAATTCAGCTTGTCTTCGTGGAAGTCATTGCTTGCTTGCCTAATCTGTTTGACTTCACTGTGTGAAGACAATTACCTGTTTGGCTTCATACTGTCTTCCATTCTGATTCATACTACCTAGCTGCTATTAGTCTTCGTACTTTCACTATACTACTTACTTGACTATGGCTTGTCTAGTGTAGTTCATCTTCCGCTGCATATCATACAGGCTCAGTTCAACAGTTTGTCTTCAAAGACCTTGTGTTTTTAAGACTTCCATAAAATTCGCCTATTCACCCCCCTCTAGTCGATAACTAGCACTTTCAGGCTGGAATTATATTGGACGGCCCACATGACGTTGTTGGGCCGAATACACATAGGCCATAACGGGTCGTGAGTTACCGGGCCGTAAACGGGCTATATGCGAACATACCATTAACAGGCTTTCCATGGCCCGGCTCGCTAGCTTTTGACCAAGTCAAACGGGCCGCCTTTTAAAACTATATGGGCCTCTGTTGGGCTGTGCCACGTGCCGACGTATCGTAGGTGCGTCTCATCCATTGGATGGATGACATCTGTCCCAACACGGAGCTGGCACGTGATTCCTTCGACCAATGAGAATTTTACACGTGGAAAATCGCCATTGGTCGTGGCTGTTAATGGGTTATTGGATCCAAAACTCGATCCGATTTCTTAACGATGACCCATTATGGTGGATGCCACATGTCAGTTACACTTGACGAAAACACTTCCATGAAGCAACATTTATCGTCATGGAAGTGGACACTTCCATGATAATTTTAGTATTATCATGGGACACTTCTATGACAGCACAATTATGACTATCTTGATTCTGTCATAAAATCATTACAGGTGTACATGCATGATAGAAAACGTGACCTACTGTGACAAACACGTATTATCACGGAAGTGTATTTTTTCTGTAGTGATGGTTGTGGATGAATGACCTCCCATCCCGACATCTAGGGTTGAGGAGGTGTATATAAGGAGCCTCCCTAGCCTTCTCTCTTGATGGGCTTCATACAATCTCTTCTTTACGAGCTAAGAATCTCGTGGGAGGGGACGAAATTGGTGAAGAATCCCGTCTGGAAGGGCAACTTTTGGAGCTGTCTGCACGTCTTCATTATTCTTATGTATGCATGATGAATTGTCTTCATGTGTTGAAGAGGATCTCCACAAAGAAAAAGCTGCCATGTGCATTTGCATTCAAAAGCAAACTACTTATATGCACATATTCTGGGGGAGCCCTTTCCAACCTATGAAGACAATGCCTATGAACTAACTTTCACATACTTTTATCCCCGTTGAAAACTTCAACCAGTTTGTCATCAATCACCAAAAAGGGGGAGATTGTAAGTGCATCTAGTGCCAACCCTAGTTGGTTTTGGAGTATTGACAACAAACTTGGTTGAGAGACTAATGTGTTTGAGAGAATTGCAGGATAACACAGGTAGAAGTCCCTCACTGATTCGGTTTACCTACCGGAGATGACCCCTAAAAATGTATGAAGACAATGAAGACAATGGTGGTTCGTGAAGACATTCATGATGAAGATAATGACTTGTGAAGACGTTCAATTGAAGACTATGGAGTGCGAAGACATAGTTTCTTTCGTAGTTTCCTTTTCTTCTTTATTGAGTCATAGGAACCACCGTACTATTAAGTGGGGTCCAAGTGAAAAAAGTCAGATGACTGAAGTGATGCCCAACCAAAATCCTATGTCTTCGAGCGAAGACAATGAGAGCAAATCTTATCCAGAGTTGGACGAGTCAGCTTTGCTTGTAGCCCAAGCTAAGCTGCCGCATGTGTTTGAAATCCGACCGTTGGACACGTGTCGGTTCCTTAATGACCCAGGGTCATTTCGGACATATCATGTCGGGTAGCCTCATGGATATAAATAGCCCACCCCTACACCATAATTTGGTGGCTGCTCAGAGTTAGTGCACGGCTTTTGTCATTTGAGAGCAACCCACCTCCGGAGCCTTTGAGAGAGAGATCCTTGCGAGGACAAAGCCCAAGACATCCAGAGCCAAAGAGTGTTAGGCATCACTGAAGTCTTTTTGTCCTCTTGACCTGAAGACTTATTACACTTTAGGACTATGCATCCTCCAGCCGGTTAGGCGTCACATTCTGAGCATCTAAGAGTCATTGTGGATCGCTGGTGAACAAAGTCTGTGAAGGTTTGGAAGTCTAGTTGAAGACTTACCAGAGTGATTGGGCGAGGACTGGGTGTCCTTAACTCAAGGGGAATAAGGTGAAGACACAGTCTTCTGAGTTCAATATGAGCCTCCCTAACCGGACATACAGTTGTCACAGCAACCGAAACTGGTCTACCAAATCCTTGTCTTCACCAAGCAACTGGTTCTATCCCCTACTTCCTTTATAATTCAGCTTGTCTTCGTGGAAGTCATTGCTTGCTTGCCTAATCTGTTTGACTTCACTATGTGAAGACAATTACCTATTTGGCTTCATACTGTCTTCCATTCTGATCCATACTACCTAGTTGCTATTAGTCTTCGTACTTTCACTACACTACTTACTTGACTATGGCTTGTCTAGTGTAGTTCATCTTCCGTTGCATATCATACAGGCTCAGTTCAACAGTTTGTCTTCAAAGACCTCGTGTTTTCAAGACTTCCATAAAATTCGCCTATTCACCCCCCTCTAGTCGATAACTAGCACTTTCAGGCTGGAATTATATTGGACGGCCCACATGACGTTGTTGGGCCGAATACACATAGGCCATAACGGGTCGTGAGTTACCGGGCCGTAAACGAGCTATATGCGAACATATCGTTAACAGGCTTTCCATGGCCTGGCTCGCTAGCTTTTGACCAAGTCAAACGGGCCGCCTTTTAAAACTATATGGGCCTCTGTTGGGCTGTGCCACGTGCCGACGTATCATAGGTGCGTCTCATCCATTGGATGGATGACATCTGTCCCAACACGGAGCTGGCACGTGATTCCTTCGACCAATGAGAATTTTACACATGGAAAATCGCCATTGGTCGTGGCTGTTAATGGGTTATTGGATCCAAAACTGGATCCGATTTCTTAACGATGACCCATTATGGTGGATGCCACATGTCAGTTACCCTTGACGAAAACACTTCCATGAAGCAACATTTATCGTCATGGAAGTGGACACTTCCATGATAATTTTAGTATTATCATGGGACACTTCTATGACAGCACAAGCATGACTATCTTGATTCTGTCATAAAATCGTTACAGGTGTACATGCATGATAGAAAACGTGACCTACTGTGACAAACACGTATTATCACGAATGTGTATTTTTTCTGTAGTGATGGTTGTGGATGAATGACCTCCCATCCCGACATCTAGGGTTGAGGAGGTGTATATAAGGAGCCTCCCTAGCTTTCTCTCTTGATGGGCTTCATACAATCTCTTCTTTACGAGCTAAGAATCTCGTGGGAGGGGACGAAATTGGTGAAGAATCCCGTCTGGAAGGGCAACTTTTGGAGCTGTCTGCACGTCAAATGAACGCGCGCGGTCGTATGGAACATCATCTTTTGATCTGACCTCCTCCGGTAAAACGGTCGTCATTTCTTCACACGAACTCGGAATTTGACGTTCTTGGGTTCATTGGATTCGTATGAATGACACCGATCCATTTCTAGTCTTAGATCTTAATTTGGAGCATTTTGGAAAAATGACTTTTCCCGACCTTCGAAATGGCCAAGTCTAACCCATGGCCGACTCCGTATCGAACCCATCCTTGGTCCTCTCATCGTGCTTGGTCATAGGTTGCTCCAAAACACTTGTAGACACAAGAAAACAAAGAAAACTAATAAAAACCAAATAAATTACTAAATATGCAATACTCACAAGGGAAAATGTAAATACCGGTAAACATGCATAATAAACAACTATTTGGTTTAATGGGACGTGATATATAAAGAGAACATGCAACAAATGATCTCTAAAAGTGTGTAAAATATAGGGCCATCAAATGTTTGAGATCGAACAAATTCTATGCAGTTCTAAGATAGTTCCTAGAAGAGCACTCGTCCAGATGGTACCTGATTTTTTTGAAGGATGAAAAACACCAAGCCGACATGCATATCCAACATCTCTTAGGTAGAACTTACTGTGAGGGATATTTATGCCATCAGGTCGAGCCATGTTTTCAGCAAGAATGTTAGCACCATGAGCGGATCCTTCCCAGCCAACTAACACATATATAAACTTCAGATCAAAGTCAACAACAAGAAGCAACATCAACAACAGCCAGCTAACACATATGTGAACTTTTGTTCGTTCATAACCTAATGGCGACATCGATGGTGTGGTAAGCAATGGCGAAATCGACCCCACACCGTGTACCTAAAGACCTAATAGAGGAGGGGTTTGTATGCTGCTTACGCCCTTTGGAGCCGATGACCTGCCCATCACATAGGCGAGGAGGATAAGACGGAGGGGAGAAGCAGGTCTAGTTGCCGGAGATTAGAGTCGCCGCCTTTGATCTGAGTCACTGCCGCTGACCATTGCAAAGAACCGAGAATGGGTTTGTCCTAGCGCTAAGGTGAGCGTGTAAATTGGGGGAGGGATGCTAGATTTCGCGTCATCCCGCACTGATGGATTTTCGTCTCCTACCATCTCTGCCCCGATTTCACTTACACCATCGCGTACGTCGTTGCCCCCCTTTTATGCTCAACTCAGTCTGACTCGCCCGAAACGACCGATTCATGCGGTCCTAGCGAGCCAGGCTCTGAGCCACTTTTAAGGTTCATGCGTGTGTGGGCTAGACCTTCACACATGCTACTAAACATGTTTTTTGCGCACCTAACATGCGTGCGTAGGGATCATGGGAGCGAGACACTCACGCACAAGGCCGGGTTTTTTGATTTTTAGCCACCACTTACTTTACACTTTGATAATTTGCCGCTCTTTACATTGTAATTGATCTGGTGCCACTCTGTACTTTAGACTTTATCTTTTGCCACTTTTTCACACAAAAACAATACTTCTAAATGATTGTCATAATCTATACCTACTATTAAAGGAAATAGGTATTCTTGGTTTGGTTTGGTTTAGTCCTTTTCATTGATTTTCGTTTGGTATGAGCGCATGCTAAAGTTTCGTACGGTCCGCTCGTACACATGGTAAGCCGTCTGGGCCAGGTACTTGTACGTTCATGGGTCTTCTATGGGCTTTCATAGAGACCGCGTGAAATAATTGAGTCAACATAAATCAACATTGTGGGAATTAAACGCGGCTTAAACATAATATTTAAATAGATGTGGCTAATTAAAGAAAGAACTGTGGGTAAACTGGTGGAATAGTTAAAAGAATGATTGTGGGCTTAATAAATGGAATATTCAAATAGATGAGTCTAATTAAAGGAAGGATTTGAGGTAAAAAGATAGGATGATTAAAAGGAAGGATCCATAGGCTTCATTGTGGTGGGGCTACTAAATTAGAAAATGAAGGATTCGATTCCCGGCTAAATCGGGTGAGGACGTCATGGTAATTAAAGGAAGGATTATGCTGTAAGAAATATTAAAAGAAGGATTATACTTAAATGGTATTAGTGAGAGATTATGTCCGCAAAGAAAATATGGACGCGGATAAATTGCATCCTATTTTTTATGTTCATTTCGTAAAAGGATGATGCATTGCATGTTCTTCGTAGTGAATCCGGTGCTACGAGACATTACGCGTGCACAAAAACATCAATTTTTTCCATTACAACGCACGGGCATATGTGCTAGTGTATACATAAATCAGTGGACCAAAATAGCCTTTGTGCTAGTTTCACCAATGCCAGCCGATTCACAAAGAGGAGATGAACCAGTACGCCGCCGCTTCTTTCTTGATGGCCGCCTCGCTGCTCTCCTCTAGTCTTCGCCGTCATTCACGTGAGTACCAGATGCGGTTGGTGATGTGGGTCGTGCTGCTCCCCGCCCTGTACTGCTGCTCCTCGCCGTCGGCTGCTCACGGTCGTCGCCGCTGCCTCTCCATAGTGGAGTAGTAGCTTGAATCGATCTCTTTTCATGTGGGTACATGTCTCGGCGGGATCAATCTGTTTCCGCGTGTGTTGCCTGCGTGTTGCATTACTCGCCAGAACCAATTAAGCAACTTAGGCAGTTGCGTACGCGTAGTTTTTACGTGCTTGTCTTCCAAAGAATTGATCAATAGCTTACCTTGGCTAGCTTGTGTATGTGTAGCGTGTACATGCTCGCTGCCGTGTGCTGCCGCTGCTCGTGCTCAACAGAGTGGAGAGAGGAGCGGCGCCGTAGTCCATGGAGAAGAAGCAGAGAGCAGGAACGTGGTCGAGTATGGTGGCAGTAGCAGCTCTTTCCATCGTCGCCTTGTCAGGACGAGGCAATGGATGTGCGCGTGACAACGGCCGTGGGATCCACTCCGTATGCGCGAGCGCGGCTGGCGGGCGCGCTCTGGTCGCTGAAGCACCACGTGTCGGGCCAGCGTGCACTCCCTTCAGTGCCTGCCTAGTGCCTGTTTGGTCAGGACTCACGGTTGCCACCTTGCCGAGCCGCGGCCATGGCACAGATTGAAGGAGGGAGCAGGCAGAATGAGGTTTGGCCGGGGATGGCGAGCGCCGCCACATCTCTGCGGTCGCTATGGCGAGAGGTGGGCTGTAGCCTGTAGGGCAGGGATACTCTAGTCATTTTACAAGGGACCCACTTGACCGAGGGCAAAAAATCGAAGTGCAAAATATTGAGTGGCAGCTGATCAATTAGAATGTGAAGAGTGATAAATTATCATAGTGCAAAGCAAGTGCTGGCTAAAAATCAGAAACCCCCCACAAGGCCACCGGCGAAAGTTGCAATGAGTCCCGCGATCCTATGCCGAAATATAAAAGTGGATTGGAATACAGGTTTGGGGTCCGGCCGTCCGGCGCACAAACCACACTGCTCCGAGCCCGACTAGCCCAACCATTTACTAGTATACAAAGGAAAAATAAACTCAGAATATTTCTCCTCTCTCTCTCTCCCAGGAGTCGGAGGACAGAAACCAGGAGGCGACGGAGGGGACGCAACGCGACTCCACACTCTTCCGCACGAATCACCGCTCTCCTCTAGGTAACACCGACAGCACCACCGAAATTTTCCGCTGCTTGTTGGAGATTACTGCTGCTTCACGTCGGATTTCCCTGCCAGGTTCGATGCGTTGCTGCTGCGGGAGCAGCCGCTGAGCTTGGGGCTTGCTAGGGTTTGCTCCGACTCGATCTTCAGCGGGGGTCGGGGGAGCACTTCGTCTGCTTGGGCAGGTTGCAGCTTACGACTGTGTGATTCGTTGAGCTTGGGCGGGTTTGGGTTGCGCACAGCTACGAGCCCCACACCCAGATATTAGGCTCGATTTGGGTGGAGTTCTTAGCTTCGTGCCGCTGCGTACCTGCTGTTCATCGGTTTTACCGAGGGAATTTCGTGTTTCGATCTGCAGCGACCACTTTACCGTGTCATTATATGTGATTTTTTTGGGGGGTGGGGTCGTGGAACCTAATTGTCCAGTTACTGGTTAGGGTTTTATCTCTAGTCGCCAGAAGGTCATTTTTTCTCATAGCATTGTCTTTCTGTTGCCTTTTTTAGTGGTAGCACTCTTTGCAGTGGGATGGAGATAACCAAATCTTACATTATGTTTTTTTACGAGGGGAGACACTTCTGCTGTTCATTTTACATGTTTCCTGCTTTCTTTTGGATGAAAGCCACAAGCTTCACATCATTACATGTTTCACTCAGTTGTTTTCTTCTCTTTCAGCTTCTTACCTATTTAACTTAATGCACTTGTCCAAACTATTTTTCTGCAGCTGGAGCAATAAGGGTCACCCGGATGACCGGGGCAGACCTGGCACCAGTAATGGAGTTGAAGGCTGTGGCAAATGGAGGAACACCCACTGAAGTTGTTGCTTCTGATAAGAAGGATAATACCAAGATGGAAGAGGCTGGCGAGAGCAAGGATGTTGCAGTAGCGAATACAAATGCTGACCAACAGAATAAAGCCTCAGAAAACGGCGCTAAGGGCTCATCTGATGATGATGCCAAGATGGAGGAGGCTGAAGATGCAAAGGAAGATGATGTGGGTGCTGTGAAGCAGGCAGGTACAGAGGATGTCAAATCAGGTGACAGTGCGGATGCCAAGGAAGGTAATGGCGCCAATGCAGCAGAACATGAGGATTCCAAAACGGCTGCTATTGAGGATGTAGTTGCAAAGGAAGATGACAGCACCAAGTCAGCAGAACACAAGGACTCCAAAATGGTTATTGTAGAGGATGCAGATGCAAAGGAAGATGACAAAGCCTCCAAGGCAGCAGAACACGAGGATTCCAAAACGGCTGGTATCGAGGATGTAGTTGCAATGGAAGATGACAACACCAAGTCAGCAGAATACAAGGACTCCAAAATGGTTATCGTAGAGGACGCAAATGCAAACGAAGATGACAAAGCCAAGGCAGTAGAACACGAGGATTCCAAAGCGGCTGGTATTGAATATACAGTTGCAAAGGAAGATGCCAACACCAAGTCAGCAGAACACAAGGACTCTAAAATGGTTATTGTAGAGGATGCAGATGCAAAGGAAGATGACAAAGCCAAGGCAGCAGAACACGATGATCACAGAACAGGTGGTGTGGCAGCAGAACGCAAGGATCACAGAACAGGTGGTGTGGAGGATGCAGATGCAAATGAAGACATTGGCGCCAAGGCTGAAGAGTGCAAGGTTGGCAACATGAATACTGTAGATAATGCAGATGTAAAGGAAGATGAAGATGCCAATGAAGACATTGGCGCCAAGGCTGAAGAGTGCAAGGTTGGCAACATGAATACTGTAGAGAATGCAGATGTAAAGGAAGATGAAGATGCCAATGCAGCAGAACATGAAGATGCCAAAATGGTTGATGTGGATGATGCAGATGCAAAGGAAGATTATGGCACCAAGGTAGCAGAACATGAGGATGTCAAAATGGGTGCCGTGGAGGATATTGATGCAAAGGAAGATAACAACACCAAGGCAGCAGAACATCAGGATATCGTAATGGGTGTGGTAGAGCATGCAGATGTAAAAGAAGATAACAGTTCTAATGTAGCAGAATGCGTGGATGTCAAGATGGCGGAGGCTGAGACCAAGCCAGGAGATGCAGAGCTCAAGACAAAGGGCACAAGGAAGAAATGGATGTGAACACAGAGGTCAAGAAGGGACCGAAAGATGCAGATCAATGTGGTTCTGAGATGCATGATGAATTGAATGGGCAAGGAAAGAATGGAGCGGCTCGGCAGCAAGAAAATAAAGCTGAAGAAATGAGTGATGATGATAGTCAAGGGGAAGTGGAAGTGGAAGAAAAGGGCTCTTCAGATAAGAAAGAGGAAGGAGGGGATGGTAAGGCAAACGAGAATGAAGAAAAGCTAGAAAAAGAAAGTGCGAACAAGGAAGGAAAAGATGGCAAGGTAACAGAAGAGGAGGTCGGCGAGGCAGATAAGAATGTGGAAGAGAATAAGGAGGAAACACCTAAGAACAAGAGGGCAAGGAGTTCTAGGGATAGACGCCAAAGACAGGACAAGAAACAGCATGGGTCCAAATCCAGGGAAGCCAAAAGTTTACTAAACACTCCCAGCCCTTATGGTATTGATCGCCCTCAACGTGAGAGGAAAATAGTAGAGAGGTTGGTTGAAGTGATTGATAAGGAGCCAAACAGGAGCTTCGTAGTTGAGAAGGTTCATTGCTTGCAGTCATATTTCCTTTATCTCGTGTTTTTCCTTTTGTCTGTGCTATAATTTCTGGTAAATCTTTTCATTGCAGGGTCGTGGCACTCCTTTAAAGGATATACCAAGTGGTATGGCCCTATGGCACACTTTTTTTTAACTTTTTACCTACTTTATTTTTAGGGACTGCATAATAGACATCAGTTCTTGGTTAAGGCTATGTTCTTCTTGCATCAAGCACTTAAATCTGAGCACACTTGTCCTAATGATGCATGGTATTACTTAATCTGGGCAGAAGCCTGTTGTGAATTTTTAGGTACCAGTTAAGATCGTTTTCCCTGTGAGTCTATATCTCATGAATCATGATCAGTTTGCTCCTGATCTGCCAGTTGAATCAACACGTTACATTATGTATATGCCTTTGATATGTTTAGTACTTAGTAGCCATGTTTGTACTCTAACTTTATTTATATCTATATTTATTAGTCCAAATGTGTACAGATGCTCTGAGCTTAAGCCAACACCTTTTCACAACCTTGTATTCAGTTCTGAAGCTGCTAGTCTAAACTAGTCTGCGATCACTAGTGCGTGTACGATCCTTATTTTGAGGAACTTAGGTGGCGTTTGGTTCTAAGGGCATATATGCCCAACCACGTGGTTAGGGGTAGCCACCTTTTGTTGTTTGGTTGAATGGATGAGAGGTGGTTAGGGATAGCTATTTGTGTGTTTAGTTGAGAGGATAAGAGATGAATGATTGTTGAGGTGGTAATATTATCCTTGTTACAAGTAATATAGCAACATATGTATGTCAAGTTTGAACATTTGATAAAAACATTTTCTTTGAATGACTATTCTTTTGCTGTCCATCTACAATAGTTTTTGAATGTCAAAGTTTGAATGTTTGATAACAACATTAATTTTGAAAATAAAAAGTGAACTTTAACATCACAGCCCAACATAATATAAAGCTTACTTTTTTTTGTTCATCTGCAATAGAAAAAAATGAACTTGAAGATGGAATATACAACAAGCATTCACACAATATGGCCATGAATCATCCATATATATACACACACACAATAGTATGCATACGCAAGTTTACACAATTCTTTGTCTTGGTGTACATCCCCAATAGTATTTTTTTTTTGACGGAGTACATCCACAATTGTATACACATATACACATGTAGATTACTACTACGTCTGTACACTAATATAAGATGTTTTTGCGGTTCATTTTGAACTGCAAAAATGTCTTACATTAGTGTACAGAGGAATCGTTCAAGCATACATACACAGGTATACGCAGTCGTCCAAGAATTCAACAGATCGGATGTCTCCTTCAGGCTGCAAGTCAAAGGGGAATCATCCAGAAATCAGAGAGGAATTGCTGAGAAGGGAATCGGAGCATGGGAATAGAGAGGATGGGGCCAGCCGCAGACCTTGGTGGTGGCAGTGCTCGTGTACTGCTTGGCTGCCAGCATGGGGTGCGGTGGAGCGGGAACCCGATCTGGAGCACGGTGGCCATGTCAACTGAGCCCGTGTCCGCCTTTGCAAGATACTGTGTTGCGAAGCCTCATCTGTGCACTGTCGGCGTGGTTCATCTCTGCTCAGTTGTGCTCCCAGTTCTGGTTTATCTCCTTGCACGCACGGGGCATGGGAGAGGGCTGGGATAGAAAGAAAAGAGAGGGTGAGGCCCGCTGCTGTGCATTCTCCTCCCGCCCACGCCAGCCGTGACAGAGCATGGAGACTGAGCGAAAAATGTTTCGCGTGGGACATGAGGGAAGGGGAGTGTGGGCCGTGGGTGGTTGCTGTCATCTGGCATATTTTTCGGCTCTGCTCAACCAGTTTTTAGGGGAATATTCCCAGATTCTTTACTATTCCTATCCTTTCCTGCCACCATGCCAAACGAGTGTTTTCCCTGAGGGATAACGTGAACCAAACGCCACCTTAGTGGATGTGTCCATCCTTGATTTTCCACTGAGAAGTGAGAAGCTATGTGAATAAATTAGGTGTTGCATGGATTATTTACCTAAATTAGACTTGCAAATATAGCACAGTTTTGCTCCAGCGAATTCTAATCTATTGCAGAAGAGAGGATCGCTTCCATGGGAAATAGACTGCAAAATATGATCAAATTTATACTGTTATAGTCATTACTGAAGCGCAGTTATAAGTGAACTGTATTAGATGCAAACTTTCTTGTGTACTCTGGCCTGATTGAGTGTCCAACAGTAGTAAGAGGAGGCCAAAAGGCTCTAGTGACTAGCAAGTTTTTTTTATTAACTTTAGTCAAGTGCTAGATTTTTGTATCTGCATACCATTATATCTTATCTTCTGCTGTAATTTGAATGGGATCCAACAATAACAATTTGATTCAAACCTCTAGTTGTGACCTGACTGAAATTCATTGGCATCTGGGATAGTATCAATGTGTCTTGAACTCTTAATGATGGGTAGCTGCTCTTCTCGCCGGTGGTATTATCAACAATTAACCAATAATAAACTACATTGGTCTCAGTTATAACTTTGTTTGCTCCATTGATGTTTCATGTCCATGTCTTCGATAAAAAAAGGACAATTGTGACTGTCTTTAATTTTACTGTTTCAGCTCCTGCAGTCATGCTGTAATGTGTGTGGTTTTCTCTCTTTCCTATTGCACTTCAATTGTCCTCTCACTGATTTGATTTTTGAAACTTATTTGCAGTGGCACAGAGGTTAACGAGGAAGAAACCTGCTGATCTTAAATTTCTTCACAACGTTCTTTTTGGGAGGAAAGGCAAGGTAAACATCTTAAATATGATATTGCCTTTAAGATAACTGGCATTGAAAACTTTCTGTTGTCGTTTGGGTTTTAATTGCTTCCTGTTCAGCTGGACTAAAATTATTCAAGTAACTTTGCACACTGAACTTCCCAAGAGGCATTAGTCCCTCTAGGTAAGTTTTGAGCACATGCATTGTCCAATTTTAGACTGAAGGTGTATACTCCTATATTCCCCCAAAACAGGTGTATACCCAATACTATCAGTCTGTTGAGGTAGTCCTCTGACTCTGCTGTATATGTTATCTGGCAACAAAAGGTAGCAGGAGGAATAGTGTAGGAAAATTGTCAAATTTATACACTTGTGCAAGACCTTAAGCGATTAACACTGTTCTCGAGTCAAGCGATTTTCTTACTGTGTACTGCATGGCTTATCAAAATGCCATGTTGAAACAGCAATGGCTAAGTTGGGTGCATTGGGAATCTACTTTTACCGATCAGTTCAATTTCCATTTGCAAAATGGATTACCTCTGTTTCTACGATTTTTGGTGGTGGTTAAATCTTAGAAGGCATCTAGTTGGTTTGGTTCTTATTCAAGTAAAACACAACTGTTATTAGTTCTGTTCAGTAACTCTTAAGTTATAATTGATTGATGTAAATGCTGAAGTTCTTTTATGTTCTCAATGTTCCAGACTGTCGATTTTAAAGGCCATATACTTCAGTTCTCTGGATTTGTGTGGCATGAGAGCGATGTAAGCTGCTTTGCTCCTAATTTTAATTTCCCATTATATTTAGGTGATGGAAATAGTTTAATCTTTAAAGAGTTCTATTTATCTGCAGGAAAAGCAGAGAGCCAAGGCAAAGGAGAAGCTTGACAAGTGTATGAAAGACATGCTGGTGGATCTCTGTTGGCTTCTTGCTATTCCGGTTCCCAAAACAAACATCAGAAAGGTGGTTCAATGTTCTGTTTATAGAACAGTGTTTTTGTTAAGATAGACGCGGTGCAATAACGTGGTGAATATAGTGTGGCATCTAACATAGTTTGGGATAACTCATATAGGAAGATATCGTGGCAAAGCTGTTGGACTTCATTGCTGAACCTCATGCTATGCCTGATTCTGGCCTCTCTGATGACCAGGTGAGAACAATAATTGTTACCTTACAACCTATCTTGCAGTTGTACCTCAGTACCTTGCTGTTGTGATGTTTTTATGATTGGGATTAGAATGTGTGGTAATTGAACAATTTATTATATTTTTCTCTGTGTGCTTCATTCTCTCCTACTGTTTAGGGGTCAAATTCTAGGAAACGCAAGAGAGGAGGTGGTAGTTCAAGCAAGACTTGGATATCACTCCTAAGAGGTCTAAGAAGGTATGCCGCCAGATTTGTCAGATGGAACCTGTCGGCTCTATTATTTTCAGTTGCAGTTTTCGCATATAAAGGGCAGCCCGGTGCACGTGGCTCTGGCCATGCAGGGTCCGGGGAAGGGTCCGACCACTTTGGGTCTAGTACGCAGCCTTTCCCTACATTTCTGCAAGAGGCTGTTTCCAGGACTCGAACCCCGTGACCATAACCTCATGGTCACAAAGCAACAGCTTTACCACTGCGCCAAGGCTCCCCTTCTGCAATTTTCGCATATCCATATTAATATCTGCAACATTTTTTAGTGCCTTTTGCAATGCAACCAGCATGACATCTTCTTGATACTGTGTTGTTTATACATGTACATACAAGTGAAGTTTGTGTTTAACTGTTTATCCCGTGACAAGTTAATGTAGCCACATCCATGACCATCATTCTTCAGGGCCTGATTGGATTGTCGTTTTGCACACTTTTACACCTGTAAAAGATACAGACCTCAATCGGTCGTTTTCATTTCTGGTTGAAAATCATATGTGGTTGGTGAATACACTTGTAGAAGTAATACGGGTGTATAAATTTACCCCTATTCCAAGCGGGGCCTCAATGTTAAAAATCTTGTTCTCACTCTTCGTTGTTGCTTCAGAAATTTGCTGACGACATATCTCCAAGGCGAAAGCAAGCTCTGGAGTATGATACGGATGAAGATGTGAAGTCTGATAGCGAGGAAGATGCAGATGAATCTCATGATGAGCAGGAAGATGGCTATGACTCTGCCGAAGAAAAGGCAAGTAGGAAGTCCTCGGAAGTAAAATATTCTGCAGGTAGAAAGAAGGCTGCTGCTGGGAGCACCCATAGGACAAGTCCGCCAAGGACAGCAAGCAAGACTGCGGGCAAAACATCACCATCCAAAGGTTCCAAGGAAAAGGAGAGCCCTGATGAGAGTGCAAAGGTCTTCTCTAGGAAGAAGAAACCCATCATATCAAAGCATACTCCAAGCTCTGAAAAGGTGATAGAAGAAAATAAGTCATCAGGTAGTACAATCTATTCCATAGTACCTTGTGTATTATATATGTGCCCTTTTCTTTTATGTTTGGTACTAATAATTATGAGTGCAGTTCTTGTTATCCATGTGGAGTATGGATTAACTGGTTGTTTGATAACAATTCCGTATACTCCATTCATTTCTGATTTCTAAGGCCCTCATTCCAGTACTTGATGCAGTTATTGCTTATGGCATAATCTAACAAGTTTCTTCCATTTTATGATATCCGTTAGAGCATATGTGATGTTAGATTGTCCGGCAAACCTAATGATATTTTATCTAGGTAAAGAGGCAATGAAGAGCAAAGGCGAATCAGCAGAAGGGGGTCTGCCCAGTAAGGCTGAGTTGAAGAAGACCATTATCGGAATCCTTAAAAAAGTTGACTTCAACACGGTTGGTTACACATTGATCATTGATCCCATCATTTTATTGTTTGGTGACTGCCCCAATGATATGATAAGTATTGTTTCGTAAATATAGCTGGTGTTTGTACAGAAGTAGATTCTGAGGTTAATATCTACATTTGTATTGCTCTTACTCGGAAGGTTACTTGCCCTTTTGTTTTGACTGCACTTCTGTTTTCACTTGAAATTTCTCATGTGGGAACTGACGTATTTTGGAATCTGATTTTGCAGTCTACTTTTAGCGACATTCTTAAGAAGCTCGGTAAGCCTATCAGATATGTTTTTGTTGTCATTGCAGTTGTCGACCAGACACCCTAACAGATTGCGTCTTATAGATGACCATTACAAGATTGATCTGACCGCAAGAAAAGGAGCTATCAAAATTATGATTCAAGAAGAGCTGACAAAGTTATCGGAGCAGGAAGACGATGATCAAGACAAAAATGCAGATGCCAAGAAGAAACAGTCACGGCATCGAGCAAAGGTCACCGGCTGACGCATTGTGAAGCACCATAGCATTAGCGCCCAGTGTTGATTATTTTGTACTTAATGCCTACTTCACTTTTGCCTTGGTGGGTTCTTGGGCAGTCGTATGTTAATTATAGTTCCTATGTTTTCAAACACCAAAATCCTAGCCCTGTTTGTGTATGTGAAAACATAACCTGTAGGCAGCTCTGTACCGGGAGGCACTTCTAGCTAACATTTGTCTGTAGATTTGCATATGCTTTCCAAAACTCAAATGTTGGATGGTGTGGTCATAGGTTTGAATAGAATATGGACATATTCGGATTTCTGTGCTGCGGCATTGGATTACAATGATGGGAGCTCCAACGGTTTGAGCATCGCTGGGGCAGTCACGTAGGTTGCGAGGGGTATTATCAGATTGAATTCTGGACAATGAAGCAGATGGAAACGTGCTGCATTACGTGAAGAAGAAAATTCAGAAAGAAAATGCATTTCTCTGATGTGGGCCGACACAAATGGGGGTTTATGTTCCGACGATTGGGAGTAAAGACTGTTGCAGTCCCGTGAGTAATGTGTATGGCACCTATGATTGGCCGTTCAAGATGCTGATGCTACTAATGGCCTGGCCATCTGTCAAGGTTTCAGGCATGGACGTGATGAAGGGAGATCGTATTTTGGAAAGGTGTAACCGGCGTAGAGTAATTGAGTAAGAGTGGGCTGGTGTTGGGCTGTCAGTGAGTGTAGCCGTTGGAACCCTGCGAAGCTGTCTGAGTGTTATTACTCTTATAAAAGATACTACAGTACCCGTCTCCCTGGGCACTCTGAGGGCGAAGAGAGCCTTACAACCGTTCGTTGCTGGGTGGCTTGCGATGGGAGCCTCTTAGTGACTCTGCGCCCGACCGATCTGTCGAACAGCGTGTGCCCGGGCAACTTTGAGGGGCCTCTTGTCACTAAGCGGTGGCGGGCGCTCGTCTTGAGGTCGTCGCGCACTCTCCGTGACCCATTTGTCGGCGTCTATGCCCCGTGTCGACTTCGTCCGATCGTGCGGTGGTACCGGCTGAGTCTCTCGCGCTATCGACGCAACCACGTGACCCGACTCATCGATGCGAGCCCTCCTAGCTGCCCATTTCGCGGTGGCGTGCCACAAGGGCTTTGGGCTCGCCTCGTCAATCGGTCCGGATGGCGGGCGCTCGAACGACTGGCTGGGTGCTTGTTGTGCCAGGGCCACCGTCATTAGACGGCGTCGGGTGAGAGAGCCTCTGGCGGTCCATCGTCGGGTGGTGTCTGCGAGGGTCTCGGGGCATTTTTGAGTCGTCCGATCTGCTCCGATGGCTCGCCCCCAGACGACCCAACTGAGAGGTCCATGACGGGTGAGTTGCAGGGCGTGACCGGGGCCACCGTCATTCAGTCTTCGTCCCGCCTGCCCCCACGTGCGATGTAAGTGGCTCAATCTTTCACACTAGGGGGTGTAGAAGGATGAACACAAGAGAAACAACCGGAAACACTCAAAATACAAGAACACAAGTCACACAGCCACTACCCCCACAAATCCCATACAAGCATATATACCACTTGATAGAGGCGATGGTCGCAATCTTTTGACAATTATCGATTTGGTGGAGCCGACTTTCGACTACAAATGTGTATGACGTTGCGCCTTAGCAATCGCTAAACCAATCTCTGGGAGGCTACTGACAATGCCGGAAGCACGATCAGCCTGACCACGAATGTATTTTCCCGCAAGCAATCGACGAACAAGCAAGAATATGATAAAAACAATCTGAAAATTGTGAATATATATACTCATATATATTCACAATTTTCATATTGCTTTAATCATATTCTTGCTTGCGGGAAAATACATTTGTGGTCGGGCTGATCGTGCTTCCAGCGTTGTCAGTAACCTTCCGGAGATTGGTTTAGCGATTGCTAAGGCGCAACGTCATGCACATTTATAGTCGGAAGTCGGCTCCACCAAATCAATAGTTATCATCTCATCAAAAGGTCGGGACCCTCGCCTCTATCAAGCACATAGATCCAGAATCAACAAAAGAAAATGAGCAAATAGGTAGTTCTTCCCATTGAAAATATGCACTAGAGGCAATAATATTATATTATTATATTTCCATATTCATAGTTAAGTGTTTATATTTCATGCTATAAGCCTATAACTGTTATGATCCTGGACTATGCGATTCAGTGGAAAACTTATATGCACGTGTGGAATGATAAACGATAAAATCAAAGGTTCCTAATCTCGCCTCTAAGACTAGCTCAAGTGTTGTTGCTGATCATGTTTTCCGGATCTTACGATATTGTTAAGTGTAACGATAGTCCTAAAGCGACATTGAGATTATAATGTTAGAAGAACGATCATATTGAATCGACACAAACTTGTTTGTTATGAATTGAGATAACATCGTGTGTAATCAATTGTAATAACATGGAGTGTTGACATGTGATCTTGCTCCTTAGACCATAAGAGTATCGTGATCACTTCTTACCATACAATGGGCTTCGGGGTTGCTCAAACGTCACCTGTAACACAGTGATCATAACAACAACTTACAGGTTCATCGAAAAGTTTGACAAGTGGCCGGATAGCTTGAGAGTGGGATTTGCTCCTCCGACGATGGAGCGATATTCTGAGGGCCCTCTCGGTGTGACGACATCCATCATCATCTGGCCAGACACATGTGACTTTGTCACGGTGATGCCAGAACACGACAATGAGAAAGAAGAACCAAACCGGTAACGAGGATAACGGTATAGTGAGCATGGTGATGGCTGAGGAGCATACCGATACATCCCGGGTTTTGTGAAGTATCGCTAAGCAAAGGGAACATCACATGATAACCAAAGGTTCACTCGAATATCATTCGTGTGATCATAGGGACCGATATGGACGTCCACAGTTTCGTTGTCGGTAATTGAACGAAGGGGTTTCGTTCATGTCTATGAGTTATCGAACCTACGGGGTCACAAGCTTAAGGCAATCATGATCTGATGAGTGTTAGTAGGACGGGAGTGTTGAGAATATATTTGTGGAATTGTTTCATTAATATTCAAAATAGTTTCGAGAGGCTCCGGAAGCGTTTCGGGGTCACCGGAAGGGTTTCGGTGAATATCGCGTAATACCGAGTATTATCCATAAATATATATAGGTGGAAACTATTTTCAGGGATGTTAAATTATAGATAAAATGGTATGGAAGTATTTATATTTAATTAAATATCAATGGGCCTTAAAAGCCCAAGAGGTGGAAGGCAACTTGGGCCACAAAGGCCCAAGTGGGGAGGCGCCTCCCTTCCCTAAGGAAGGAGGCCGAATTGGAGTGGGGGGAGGAGTTCAACTCCTCCTTTCTTGGTTGGCAAAAGGGGAGGGACTTTCCCTTCCCTTGTGGCGCCCCTCCTCTCCCCTCCAACCTTTTGATATATATGTTTTTGGATCCTCCTATAGTTCTTTTAGTTCTAGTTCTAGTATGTCCTAGTTGACTAATTAGAGCTAGGCTAATCCTCTTGTCCTCATAATTAGAAGCTTTGTGGGGTTCTAATCTCCTTCCTCTAGTTCTTCGACGACGATCAGCTCTGGACAACAAAGCGCTGCCGGATCGTGAAGGTTGAACGCTTGCAACCAAGTAGAGATGTCGTGCTTTCGGTCTTTGGTTCGAGAGACTGTTCGTGGGCGGTTTGCGGGATCATTCATCGACGATTCGAGGGACTCCAAGTACAATCTACACTGACACGTTCTTCTTCCGCTGCAACTCGGTGACAGTAACGATCATGATCCCAACCCATTATGCATCTTCATATTGATCTTGGGTGTGTGTAGGCGTGATTTTTTGTTTTCTACTACGTTTCCCAACAGTAGTATCAGAGCAGTTATATGAGTAGGTGCAGGTTGTGATCTAGATCACATGTGATTGTGAGGGTTGATGTTCTTGCTGTGCTTCCCTTGAGTGTTGCCTTGGTTCAGTTCATCGACGACATGGTGTCGCTTTTCAAAAGGTTCTGACAATCAATCGACTCTGGCTGTCGACGATCTTCTAATAGTTCCTTGGGCTCCACCATAGTTGAGAATAGTGAACCATCACGTACACAAGAGGGCGTCAAAGATGGATGATCTTCTAATAGTTCCTTTTAATTAAGTCTCTTCTTTCACACACCCCAAAACTTAATCTAGCATCAAGAATCATCACCTAAATTATGGACGTAAGTAGCTAGTATTATTTGTTAAAATTGGTTAACCGCATAACTAAAATTTTGCTAAAACCTATTAGAGGACGTCTAACTTGGTTTTGCAGGGTATGCATATGATGTGGTATAGCCTTCGTCATGATAATGAGTTTATGTATGAGATGGTTATATGTTGTAATGTTAAGTGGCCTACGCGTCACAGCATAATGATTGGAGCCACGAGATTGCCACGTTAATGTAAATATCATATAGATAGCCTACATGTTACAAGTGACGATGGCAACTGCATAACGTAGGGACCCCGACGTGAAGAAGGTGTACTTGGCGCGGGACGAGGAGCTATAATTTCGTGCCACGACAGAATTTCTGAATTTGTGTCACAACAATGTTTTCTGAAACTGTCGCCATGACAACATCTTCTGAAATTGCCGCCACGCCAATGTTTTTGAAACGGTTGCCACGGCAACGAAATATTGGCCATCACGACGCTTCAACTGGAGATTGAAGATGATCACAGAGATTCCCAGCGCCCAGGGCTATACCATACCATGCTTTTAATTGCCTGAGATGTTTATCCCTTTGTTGTTTGTACCCTTTGATTGCGCACTAGTAAATTATTAGGGTGATCTCTAACAGAAAATATCAAGTTAAAAGGTGCTCTTCCCAGTGTTGCAACCGTCTATAACATGTGTCCTTTTCGGAGTACTACATGCTACCATGAGTGCAAACGAGAAGTGAAGTGTAGGGCGGGTGAGGTAGGACTTCATAGCAGAAACACTCGGTTGTCTTGAAGTTCTAGCAGAAAAGTTCTGAGCCCGGAGCACGAAGCATCGAAAGATGAACTAGAGTCATATGGAGATATGATTGGCAAAAGATTGCCTACCAGTTGAAATTCACATCATATGAGATGCTACCATCCATGGGTGTGAATGCGATCAGGATCTTGAATCACTCATTTTGAATTATGAGAGATACTAATTTGAGTGGGAGTGCACTTTATATTAAAAATTTGTTTAAACACTAGTGCAACATTAATTATGAACAATGTCTATGTGTAGTTTGCTTTATAGTTGTAGCATCATGGCTCTTGGTTCCACCTTTGTTGTTGAAATTGATTGACTGTTATTTATCTGGTTGAATCTTTACGACTGGTAAATGTAATGAGAGGATCGTCCTCTAAGAGTGCCAAGAAAGATTTTGTCCTACTGCATGCTTACAATACCCTCTACGGATGCTATGGATGACGAGACTTACGTCATTTGATCCAAAAGTCTAAGAATTACATTACGGTCTGCTTGCTTCCGAGATACCCGAACTTCAAAATATTTGTGATAATTATGTGATATCCTTGGAACTGATTTTTTTTCCATAAAAAGGTTAAAAGATATATGATATTTGAAGAAGATTTTTGTTTGCAAGTTCTAGTGAAGCGTTCAACTATGTTTGAGACTAATATGTGTAAGATCTGGAAGAACACCAATCATGAGTTGATGGTGAGAATTTAAAGAGAAAGAACAAAACCGATGTAATGAGACTTACATACCTAAGGAAGTTCGGGGCTCACGGCGCTCTTAAAAGTTAGACGATTCTTCTGTTGAGTGGGAGAAATATTGAAAGTAAAACTATAAGAATTTAGAGGCGGAAAGAAAAGAAGACTGGAATGTCCAGCTCAGGTATGAATGTCATACAAGTTATAAGATGTAGAGAAAGTCGGTCAAGTAAAGTGTGATTCTTGAGATTATGATTAAATTGTTAAACACTAAATTCTTTGGGAATTCTGGTCAAACTTTTATCAGAAGGATACCAACCCTTAGTTGAAACTTGCATGTGAACCCTTATGTCACATGTATTCCAATGACAACCACTATGTTGTCTTCCAAACTCTTACGAGTTAACCTTGACACATGATCTCACAACACAATGACACTGACACCATGGACAACACATGTTGTATGTTTGATTTGAATTGTATGGCTGTTTGATTACATTCTATGGTTGTTTGATTACATTGTATGGTTGTTTATGATTGCTCTTTACTTACGATAGATTGTACGGAGAGCAAAGAGTAATGTGATCAAGATTGTGAGATTGAAGAATCATCAATACAGACAAGTGGAACTTTTATCATACCGTATGTTTTCATGCATTGTAGTTGTTTTCAACTAGGAACCCCTATAGGATTTTTATTTTATGCTTGACAGAACCTAGTTGATATAGGTCCATTTATACCCTGACCTTGTAACCAACGAGTAGTTGCTTAGCTGCTATATTGTGGATTGGGAAACACCTATATTATTCCAACATACAACCACATGGTTGACTACTTAACTACTACTTGATTAATGAATCATCTGGGTGGTGCTTAAAATTTGCTTGGATGATTGAATGTTTTGTGGGCGACCGCCCAGGCTCAAAGGGATTGTATGAGTTCAATGTTGAGTAGCTTTCATGTGTAACCATGAGACAACATGGGCTCTGTGTGGACCAAGTAAGTTGTGGGAAATCTCCCGCGGTAGACCAACAGATGTAGTTCATGAAGTAGGACCCTCGGACTGGGTCTACATTTTCAGAGAGGCTACTACTTCCCAGAAGTCTTATCTTTGTCTACCTGGCTACTTCACAAGTGAAGTTTAGTGGCTTAAGGGTGTGATTGGGAATCACGGGTAAAGTAGACAAACCTCTGCAAAGTGTATAAAAGTAATCATGATTATCGTGTCCCTGGTTATGGACAAATTTGAGAAACTCACCTGAGAGCTGTCAGCTTGATCTTAAAATCAATGGCTTGAACCAACGGGGAGTGTGGACCAACCCAAGATCCCGGGGCTTACCGGCATATTCTTCTTGGAAGGTTGGGTAACCGATGTTTACCGGAGAGCCCACATGCTCAAATGCTTTGGGCTACGACCGGGGTTTACCGGGAGTGCCTATAGACTATGATCAAGGTTTACCGGAAGTGTCATATTGCTATTAGAGTAGACCACTACTATACAAGATAGGGAACCTACTTTTGCGCAAAAGAAAACTAGCCACACCACTTGCATGTTTAATTTTCCAACAAGCCAATCCTGGTGAAGCTTGCCCACATATTCGATGTAATTACCCTTGTGGCTGCAACGTATCATGTTGCGGGTTTACCGTATCGAGTGGAAGGTACGAAGTAGGGTTACGATGTCGTACTCAACTTCTGCCTGCGAGTGCATGGACGCCACAAGACTAGAATGATATCTCCGCTACACGATTATATTGTAAGCTAGCCCATGAGCTAGGCAGGTGTGTATTGTAAAACACTAGATCTGCGATGTAATACTTGACACATGATGTATTCTCGGTATTTCATCGATGACTATGGGTGTCAGCTATTGATCCAAGGATTGGCATAGTAAGCGCAGAGATTTGGGCCCCATTCAGGCACCGGGTTGTGACTGAATGGTATGAGAACACATGTTGTCTATAGGACATGACCCTAGGAATTTGAAAGATCATAGGACAAAACCTATTTTGTAGATAAATAGTCTTGTATATTCTTACCTCATTCAAGTCTAAATCTCTTCTTTTCAAAATATAGGTATCGACAATCATGGACCCAGTCAACGAGATTCCAATGCTGAGCATGCCCTTGAAGGAAGACACTAAGTTTCCAAGAGCACTGAAGGATATTATGTTAAGTATGGGACTGCATGGAGAAGTAGTGTAGAATAGATTTACAATCTGGCATGAAGGAAGGAACTATTGGATTGTGCAACTGCACATGTATGCTCATTAAGGAGATAACCATGAGGCCAGAGGACTTCATGTGATCACCGACCCGACACTTCAAGCTACATTATTCGATGCCGCAAGAGATGCTGCATGGGTATCAATCGAGAAGTTGGGAATGAGACACCGGATCAAACTGTATTACACTCATGAACACCTTAACAGAGTTGAGGATGAACTGAGATCACTCAAAGCGGAACTTGCAAAGGAGCATAACAAGAACAACCCAAGAGTTAAGCAACCCAAAGAAGAAGGATCTACTACATGGATCAAGGAGTGGGAGAACTAAAGCAGAAATGGAGCTTAGACTTGACCACCACTACTATGTTAACTTGAAGTAGAACGTTATGCATGAACCACTACTATGTCAATCTGACGTAGTGTTGTCCATTAGTTGGATGAGATCATGCTGGATGCAGTATGACCTTTCTTAGTTTTGCTTTGAACCTTGTTGCTTGTGTGAATTGATCATCATGATTGTCGAATGAAATTATTGCTTTGAATTGTGTGAAGTGTGAACCACTTACTACGTAATAGAGGCCTATCCAATTAATGAGGGAAGTTAGAAGAACACCACTCATGAGTTATGATGAGAACGGTGGAAACATAGGAAACTTCAGAAGAAGTGAGAATGTAGTATTAGACCGTGAACGGACCTTAGGTATGAACGCATCTATATGTTAGATTAACATGCATACGAAGCTATGACAACTGAGGCCATATGAGGCTATATATACTGCCATATGAGGCTATATATACTGCAACTGGGATTAGCATAAGGGTATCTATTCTCTCTCGAGCCTAACCCAGACTATCCAATACCCCAGAATTTGACAGCATGTGTCGGCGTCCTGGGAACGGGGGTCCCCAGACTTGCCTGCCCGCGGCCCACGACGTGGCTCCACCAGCGGCCTTGTACGACCCATCTTCACCAGCAAACACTCAAGACCCTCGCGAGGCGGACGACGCAAGACCTCCTCGGGAGCGACCTCACCAGGCTAGCTCGCGAGGGGCGGAGAGATCAAGGCAAGGGAACCTCGCGAGGTTCCTATGATGTAAGCCATGACGACCAAGACCAGGCGGGCGCTAGCGCGCACAGTGTCCTCGTTTCCTCTTTGGTGCTAAAGAGGCAAGCGCAAGCAAGGAGTCCCGAGGCATCAGGCAAAGGTTTCCATATTGGTGAAAGACCAAGACTAGCAGGACGGCAGGACGGAGGTCACCGTGGAGCCCAAGACGGCATCACCACCAGAGCCTTTGGCAGGTGAAGACCCCTTTAGTCAGGATAGCCTGTACTAGTTGTCTCCCATCGAATTTGGCCGTTGTTGGCTCCCTTCCCGCGCAATATTTGGGGAGAGGACCAGGGCCTCTATAAATAGGACTAGCCACCACAGTAGGAAGGGGGGACTCATCTCGGACTAGATCCATCCCATCCTCACACTCACCAAGCACAAGAACACCTCTCCTCAGGAGGCTGTTCTTTCCCCTGTATTGTTCATCATCAGCCCAAGAGGCAATCCACCACACCACACTGGAGTAGGGTATTACACCACAACGGTGGCCCAAACCAGTATAAATCCCGTGTCTCTTGTGTTGCTGGTTCGTCGAGCTAGGCTTTGAGATCACGGTGAGGCTGAGGGCATGATTAGGTAGGGGAGAGATCTTCGTGCGCACCCCAGTGTTCGAACCTCAAGGGTTTTGCCGGAACCCGAAATCCGACATTTGGCGCGCCAGGTAGGGGTGCGCCGGAGCTTTCCTTCCGCCGATCTGCGCTTCGCCACCACCGTGCTTTGCCCCCATGGCAGGCATTGCGCTTACGGCTCCAACTACTGATGCCAGTGGCGGGGCCGGGGGGCTCCGAGCCTTGGCCCCCACCTTTCGGCAGGTGCAGTGGCCGCCCAAGTTCATGCCAGAGATGCCACCGCGCTACACGGCGCGGCGGACCCGTCGGGTCATGGCTAACTGGCTTCCCATGGCCCTCACTGGTGCACCGCGCGCCTGGCTGCTCAACCTTCCAGGGTCCACGGTGGCATCTTGGGAGGAGATGCGCAGCCTTCTCGCTGCGCGCTTCGTAGCGCAGGCGCCCCCCGTTGTTGCGGCCCTCCTCAGCGGCTCGCAAGCGCCGCCCTCGGACCGTCATGCCAAGCCGTTCTTTCGCCAGATCGGCGCCGCCTCAACGCGGCAGGGGGCTCCCTCGGGTTGGGCGGCGCCCAAGGCCGACCTAACCTTTGACTCGGGGGATCACCCTGTCACCACTATCGGCTCGGGCGTGCTCCCGATGCTCTGCACGCCCACCATCTGCAGCGTAGCCGTAACCAAGACCCTCATCGACGGCGGCGCCGGCCTCAACGTGCTCTCGGTGGAAACTTTTAGCCTTCTCCACGTACCACTCGAGTGGCTTCGCTCTAGCAAGCCCTTCTCTGGAGTCGGCGGCGGCTCCGCCAGTCCTCTGGGGTAGATCCGTCTGCCCGTGACCTTCAACACACGCGACAACTACCGCACTGAGCTGATCGACTTCGACATCGCCCACATCGGCCTCCCGTACAACGCCATCCTCGGGTACCGGGCTCTAGCTCAGTTCATGGCGGCGACCCATCCGGCCTACAACCTCATGAAGATGCCTGGGAGCAAGGACGTCCTCACCGTAGTGGGAGATACCAAGGAGGCTCTGGTGGCGCTCAAGCTTGCCCTCAAGACCGCCGCGACGACGCAACTGGCCGACGCGGATACCTCCGGAGTTAAGGAAGCCGCACCAACCAAGAAGAAGCAGTTTTTCACTCAAGACCGGGCAGAAACCAAGCAGGTGCCGGTCGAGGAAGATGGGTCCTCGGGGGCCACCTTCACCATAGGTGCCAACCTTGACCGAGATCAAGAGGAGGCATTGGTGAAGTTCTTGCGTGCAAACAAGGAAGTATTCGCCTGGGAGCCCGATCAGCTGGTAGGGGTCCCAAGAGGAGTGATTGAGCACCACTTGAGGGTGTGACCCAATGAACGCCCTGTGAAGCAGAGGGCGCGGCGGCAGTCCACGGAGAAGCAGTCCTTCATCATCCAAGAAACTCACAAGCTGGAGGCAGCATGTGTCATTCGCGAGGTCTGGTACCCTGAATGGTTGGCGAACCCCGTCGTTGTGCCCAAGAAAAGCGGAAAGGAGCGTATGTGTGTCGACTTCACCAACCTCAACAAGGCCTACCCTCAAGATCCGTTCCCGCTTCCACGCATCGATCAGATCGTCGGCTCCACTTCCGAGTGCGACCTGCTGTGCTTCCTGGATGTGTTTTCAGGCTACCACCAGATCAAGATGGTGGTAGAATATGTCGAGAAGACGGCCTTCCTGACCCCGTGTGGGGTATACTGCTACACTTGCATGCCGTTCGGGCTGCACAACGCGGGCGCGACCTTCCAATGGCTGATGCACATCGCCCTGGGTCAACAGCTCGGGAGGAACGCTGAAGCCTACGTCGACGACATTGTGGTGAAGTCTCGGGAGGCGAGAACTCTGATTCAGGACCTGGAGGAGACCTTCAAAAGCCTGCGCCGGGTGGACTTGCGGCTCAACCCGGAGAAATGCGTGTTTGGTGTCCCTTCCGGCAAGCTGCTGGGTTTCCTCGTGTCCCGTAGAGGGATCGAGGCCAACCCAGAGAAGGTCAAGGCAATCAAAGACATGAGTCCACCACAAACCCTTAAGGAGATGCAGAAGCTTGCCGGTCGCGTGACTTTGTTGGGCCGCTTCATCTCCAAGCTGAGAGAGCGCGCCCTACCATTCCTCAAGCTGATGAAGAAGAAGGGCCCATTCGGGTGGACCCCGGAGGCCGACCAAGCGTTTCAAGACCTCAAGAGATACCTGACCAGCCCTCCGGTGATGGTGGCGCCCCGGCCTCTCGAGGCCCTGGTGCTTTACCTAGCCGCCACCCCTTACTCTACCAGCGCAACTCTGGTGGCGGTCCGGGAGGAGCGCCGGGCCAGGGATGCGTCGCGCCAATCCACTCCCTCAGCCGGGGCGACGCAAGACCCGGAGGGCACCACGAGGGCTGCCGCAACATCAGCGAAGGACCAGGCTCAGCCAGACGGCGCACTTGGGCCCGCAGAGGCCCCAATGAGCGACCAATCTTTGGGGGTTCCGTCGTCTCAGGAGGCGCCCCAACCTCCGGAAGCCGTGAGCCTCATCAATACACCCGTCCTCGTCGAGCACCCAATGTATTTTGTCAGCACGGTGTTGCGGGACGCGAGGGCACAGTACCCCATGCCTCAGAAGCTCTTGCTCGCGCTCTTGGTGGCCTCGCGTAAGCTGCGTGCTAAACCTCTTGAGCATGTGTTGGTTTTTCCCTTGAAGAGGAAAGGGTGATGCAACAAAGCAGCGTAAGTATTTCCCTCAGTTTTTGAGAACCAAGGTATCAATCCAGTAGGAGGCCACACGCAAGTCCCTTGTACCTACACAAACAAATAAGAACCTTGCAACCAACACAATAAAGGGGTTGTCAATCCCTTCACGGCCACTTGCAAAAGTGAGATCTGATAGAGATGATAAGATAATATTTTTGGTATTTTTATGATAAATTTTAGAAGTAAAGATTGCAAAATAAACGGCGACAGAAATAGCTAGTTGACAGGAGATTAATATGATGGAAGATAGACCTAGGGGCCATAGGTTTCACTAGTGGCTTGTCTCAAGATAGCATAAGTATTACGATGGGTGAACAAATTACTGTCCAACAATTGATAGAAAAGTGCATAATTATGGGAATATCTAGGCATGATCATGTATATAGGCATCACGTCCGCAACAAGTAGACCGAGTCCTGCCTGCATATACTACTATTACTCCACACATCGACCGCTATCCAGCATGCATCTAGAGTATTAAGTTCATAAGAACAGAGTAACGCATTAAGCAAGATGACATGATGTAGAGGGATAAACTCAAGCAATATGATATAAACCCCATCTTGTTATCCTCGATGGCAACAATACAATACACGTCGTTTCCCCTACTGTCACTGGGATCGAGCACCGCATGATTGAACTCAAAGCTAAGCACTTCTCCCATTGCAAGAAAGATCAATCTAGTAGGCCAAACCAAACTGATAATTCGAAGAGACTTGCAAAGATAACCAATCATACATAAAAGAATTCAGAGAAGATTCAAATATTGTTCATAGATAAACTTGATCATAAACCCACAATTCATCGGATCTCGACCAACACACCACAAAAAGAGTTACATCAAATAGAACTCCAAGAAGATCGAGGAGAACTTTGTATTGAGATCCAAAGAGAGAGAAGAAGCCATATAGCTAATAACTATGGACCCGAAGATCTGTGGTAAACTACTCACACATCATCGGAGAGGCTATGGTGTTGATGTAGAAGCCCTCCATGATCGATTCCCCCTGGCAGAGCGCCGGAAAAGGCCCCAAGATGGGATCTCACGGTTACAGAAGGTTGCGGTGGTGGAATTAGGTTTTCGTGGTGCTCCTCGATGGTTTCGGGGTACGTAGGTATATATAGGAGGAAGAAGTTGGTCGATGGAGCCACGAGGGGCCCACGAGGGTGGAGGGCGCGCCCAGGGGGGGGTAGGCGCGCCCCCTGCCTCGTGGCCTCCTCGTTGATTGCTTGACGTCCACTCCAAGTCCTCTGGATCACGTTTGTTCCAAAATCATGCTCCCGAAGGTTTCATTCCGTTTGGACTCCGTTTGATATTCCTTTTCTACGAAACACTGAAATAGGAAAAAAAACAGCAATTTGCACTGGGCCTTGGGTTAAGAGGTTAGTCCCAAAAATAATATAAAAGTGTATAAATAAGCCCATTAAACATCCAAAACTGAATATATAATAGCATGGAGCAATCAAAAGTTATAGATACGTTGGAGACGTATCAAGCATCCCCAAGCTTAATTCCTGCTCGTCCTCGAGTAGGTAAATGATAAAAACAGAATTTTTGATGTGGAATGCTACTTAGCACATTCTTCAATGTAATTTTCTTTATTGTGGCATGAATGTTCAGATCTGAAAGATTCAAGATAAAAGTTTAATGTTGACATAAAAATAATAATACTTCAAGCATACCAATCAAGCAATTATGTCTTCTCAAAATAACATAGTCAAAGAAAGCTCATCCCTACAAAATCATATAGTTTGGCCATGCCTCATTTTCGTCACACAAGATGCTCTCATCTTGCACAACCCCGATGACAAGCCAAGCAATTGTTTCATACTTTAGTAATCTCAAACTTTTTTCAACTTTCACGCAATACATGAGCGTGAGCCATGGATTCAACACTATGGGTGGAATAGAATAATATGACGGGGGTTGTGTGGAGAAGACAAAAAAGGAGAAAGTCTCACATTGACGCGGCAAATCAATGGGCTAGGGAGATGCCCATCAATTGATGTCAATGCAAGGAGTAGGTATTGCCATGCAACGGATGCACTAGAGCTATAAATGTATGAAAGCTCAACAAAATAAACTAAGTGGGTGTGCATCCAACTTGCTTGCTCACGAAGACCTATGGCATTTGAGGAAGCCCATTGTTGGAATATACAAGCCAAGTTCTATAATGAAAAATTCCCACCAGTATATGAAAGTGACAAAACAAGAGACTCTCTATCATAAAGATCATGGTGCTACTTTGAAGCACAAGTGTGGAAAAAGGATAGTAGCATTGTCCCCCCCCTTTTTTTGGGCCTTCCTTTTTTTATTTGGCCTTTCTCTCTCATTTTTTTATTTGGGACAATGCTCTATTAATAATGATCATCACACCTCTATTTATTTACAACTCAATGATTACAACTTGATACTAGAACAAAAGTATGACTCTATATGAATGCCTCCGGCGGTGTATCGGGATGGGCAATGAATCAAGAGTGACATGTATGAAATAATATGCATGGTGGCTTTGCCACAAATACGATGTCAACTACATGATCATGCAAGGCAATATGACAACGATGAAGCGTGTCATAATAAACGAAACGGTGGAAAGTTGCATGGCAATATATCTCGGAATGGCTATGGAAATGCCATAATAGGTAGGTATGGTGGCTGTTTTGAGGAAGATATAAGGAGGTTTATCTGTGATAGAGCGCATCGTATCATGAGGTTTGGATGCACCGGCGAACTTTGCACCAACCCTCAAGGTGAGAAAGGGCAATGCACGGTACCGAAGAGGCTAGCAATGGTGGAAGGTTGAGAGTGCGTATAATCCATGGACTCAACATTAGTCATAAAGAACTCACATACTTATTGCAAAAATCTACAAGTCATCAAAAACCAAGCACTACACGCATGCTCCTAGGGGGATAGATTGGTAGGAAAAGACCATCGCTCTTCCCCGACCGCCACTCATAAGGATGACAATCAAAGAACACCTCATGTTTCAAATTTGTTACACAACGCTCACCATAATGCATGCTACGGGACTTGCAAACTTCAAGACAAGTATTTCTCAAATTCACAACTACTCAACTAGCACAACTTTAATATCACTATCTCCATATCTCAAAACAATCATCAAGTATCAAACTTATCTTAGTATTCAACGCACTTTAAAGTTTTTATCTTGGATGCCTATCATATTAGGACTAATTTTATAACCAAAGCAAATTACCATGCTGTTCTAAAGGACTCTCAAAATAATATAATTGAAGCATGAGAGATCAATTATTTCTATAAAATAGAACCACCTCCGTGCTCTAAAAGATATAAGTGAAGTACTAGAGTAAAATTGTTTAACTCAAGAGATATAAGTGAGGCATAAAGAGTATTCTAACAAATCCCGATTAATGTGTGTCTCTCCCAAAAGGTGTGTACAGAAAGGATGATTGTGGTAAACTAAAAAGAAAAGACTCAAATCATACAAGACGCTCCAAGCAAAACACATATCATGTGGTGAATAAAAATATAGTTCCAAGTAAAGTTACCGATGGTCGAAGACAAAAGAGGGGATGCCTTCCGGGGCATCCCCAAGCTTAGGCTTTTTGGTGTCCTTGGATTTTACCTTGGGGTGCCTTGGGCATTCCAAAGCTTAGGCTCTTTCCACTCCTTGTTCCATAATCCATCAAATCCTTACTCAAAACTTGAGAAAACTTCACAACACAAAACTTAACAGAAAATCTCGTGAGCTCCGTTAGCGAAAGAAAACAAAACACCACTTCAAGGTACTGTAATGAACTCATTCTTTATTTATATTGGTGTTAAACCTACTGTATTCCAACTTCTCTATGGTTCATAAACTCCATTACTAGCCACAGATTCATCAAACTAAGAAAACAACACACGAAAAACAGAATCTGCCAAAAACAGAACAGTCTGTAGTAATCTGTACCTAACGCAAACTTATGGAACTCCAAAAATTCTAAAATAAATTTCTGGACGTGAGGAATTTATCTATTAGACATTTGCAAAAAGAATCAACTAAATAGCACTCTCCAGTAAAAAGTTGTAGCTAATCTCGTGAGCGCTAAAGTTTCTGTTTTTTACAGCAAGATCAAAAAGACTTCACCCAAGTCTTCCCAAAGGTTCTACTTGGCACAAACACTAAATAAAACACAAAAAAACATATAAACAGAATCTATATGGGTTATTTATGCCTAAAAAGAACCAAAAATCAATAAACAAAAATAAAATTGGGTTGCCTCCCAACAAGCGCTATCGTTTAACGCCCCTAGCTAGGCACAAAGGCAACAATAGATCTAGGTATTGCCATCTTTGGCATGCAATCCATAAGTGGCTCTCATGATAGATTCATAAGGTAATTTAATTTTATTTCTAGGAAAGTGTTCCATGCCTTTCCTTAACATAAATTGGAATCTAATATTTCCTTCCTTCATATCAATAATTGCACCAATCGTTCTATGGAAAGGTCTGCCAAGAATAATAGGACATGAAGGATTGCAATCTATATCAAGGGCAATGAAATCTACGGGCACATAATTCCTATTTGAAACAATAAGAACATCATTAATTCTTCCCATAGGTTTCTTAATGGTGGAATCCGCAAGGTGCAAGTTTAAAGAACAATCATCAAATTCACGAAAACCTAGCAAATCACACAAAGTTTTAGGAATCGTGGAAACACTAGCACCCAAATCACACAAAGCATAGCATTCATGATCCTTAATTTTAATTTTAATAGTAGGTTCCCACTCATAATAAAGTTTTCTAGGGATAGAAACTTCCAATTCAAGCTTTTCTTCATAACATTGCATTAAAGCATCAACGATATGTTTAGTAAAAGCCTTATTTTGACTATAAGAATGCGAAGAATTTAGCACGGATTGCAACAAGGAAATACAATCTATTAAATAACAATTATCATTATTAAATTCCTTGAAATCCAAAATAGTGGGTTCATTTCTATGTAAAGTTTTGACCTCTTCAATCCCACTTTTACCAAATTTTGCATCAAGATCTAAAAACTCCGAATCATTGGGACGCCTTTGAACTAAAGTTGACTCATCTCCAGTCCCATTATTATCAAGATTCATATTGCAAAACAAAGATTTAATAGGAGACACATCAATAAATTTTAGATGTTCATCCTTATTATCATGAAAATCTCCGGTTTAGCGGCCATCTTATTGACTAAGGTGGCCTGCTTATCCGAAATTTGGGCTATTAATTTTTCAAGATGAGCAAACTGAGATCTCAAGCCATAAAATTCCTTAGACATATCATCAAGCTCTTTATTCATGTACTCCATAAAGGTTTTTTGTTCTTTAAGCTCGTTTCTAAAGAAATTATTATGCTCAAATTGCAAAGTCATAAAGCTTCTGACGTTGTTTTCAATTTCTTCCAACCTTTTAAGGTAAGGATCAACGTTTTTAGGTAGGGCCATCAGGGCAAACAGGCAACAAGAAGCAAGCGAAAAAGAGGAGAACGGAAAAGGAGGGCGAATAAAACGGCAAGGGTGAAGTGGGGGAGAGGAAAACGAGAGGCAAATGGCAAATAATGTAATGCGAGGGATAAGAGTTTGTGATGGGTACTTGGTATGTCTTGACTTGTGCGTAGAATCCCCAGCAACGGCGCCAGAAATCCTTCTTGCTACCTCTTGAGCATGCATTGGTTTTTCCCTTGAAGAGGAAAGGGTGATGCAGCAAAGTAGCTTAAGTATTTCCCTCAGTTTTTGAGAACCAAGGTATCAATCAAGTAGGAGGCCACATGCAAGTCCCTTGTACCTACACAAACAAATAAGAACCTTGCAACCAACGCGATAAAGGGGTTGTCAATCCCTTCACGGCCACTTGCAAAAGTGAGATCTCATAGAGATGATAAGATAATATCTTTGGTATTTTTATGATAAATATTAAAAGTAAAGATTGCAAAATAAATGGCGACATAAATAGCTAGTTGACAGGAGATTAATATGATGGAAGATAGACCCGGGGGCCATAGGTTTCACTAGTGGCTTGTCTCAAGATAGCATAAGTATTACAGTGGGTGAACAAATTACTATCGAGCAATTGATAGAAAAGTGCATAATTATGAGAATATCTAGGCATGATCATGTATATAGGCATCACGTCCGCAACAAGTAGACCGATTCCTGCTTGCATCTACTACTATTACTCCACACATCGACCGCTATCCAGCATGCATCTAGAGTATTAAGTTCATAAGAACAAAGTAACGCATTAAGCAAGATGACATGATGTAGAGGGATAAACTCAAGCAATATGATATAAACCCCATCTTGTTATCCTCGATGGAAACAATACAATATGTGTTGTTTCCCCGACTGTCACTGGGATCGAGCACCACATGATTGAACCCAAAGCTAAGCACTTCTCCCATTGCAAGAAAGATCAATCTAGTAGGCCAAACCCAACTAATAATTCGAAGAGACTTGCAAAGATAACCAATCATACATAAAAGAATTCAGAGAAGATTCAAATATTGTTCATAGATAATCTTGATCATAAACCCACAATTCATCGGATCTTGACAAACACACCGCAAAAAGAGTTACATCAAATAGAACTCCAAGAAGATCGAGAAGAACTTTGTATTGAGATCCAAATAGAGAGAAGAAGCCATCTAGCTAATAACTATGGACCCGAAGGTCTATGGTAAACTACTCACACATCATCGGAGAGGCTATGGTGTTGATGTAGAAGACCTCCGTGATTGATGTCCCCTCCGGCAGAGTGCCGGAAAAGGCCCCAAGATGGGATCTCATGGGTACAGAAGGTTTCGGCGGTGGAATTAGTTTTTCGTGGTGCTCCTCGATGGTTTCGGGGGTACGTAGGTATATATAGGAGGAAGAAGTAGGTCGGTGGAGCCACGAGGGGCCCACGAGGGTGGAGTGCGCACCCAGGGGTGTAGGTGCGCCCCTGCCTCGTGGCCTCCTCGTTGATTGCTTGACTTCCACTCCAAGTCCTCTGGATCATGTTTGTTCCAAAAATCACGCTCCCGAAGGTTTCATTCCGTTTGGACTCAGTTTGATGTTCCTTTTCTGCCAAACACTGATATAGGCAAAAAAACAACAAATTGCACTGGGCCTTGGGTTAAAAGGTTAGTCCCAAAAATAGTATAAAAGTGTATAAATAAGCCCATTAAACATCCAAAACAGAATATATAATAGCATGGAGCAATCAAAAATTACAGATACGTTGGAGATGTATCACTGCGGCACTACTTTCAAGGTCACCCCATCAAGGTCATCTCGGCCTATCCGTTGGAGAGGGTGCTCATCAGCCCCAACTCCACCGGGAGAGTCGCTGAGTGGAACATTGAGCTACAGGCATTTCAGTTGGAGTTCAGCACAACCAGGGTCATCAAGGGAGCCGCACTCGCTGATTTCGTCGTAGAATGGACGGACGCCCAGGGGCTAGAAGCAGGCGAGGATCGGTCCCTCTCGCCGGGGAGTGAAGTGCCAGACGGCTGGGTTATGTATTTCGATGGCGCCTTTGCGTGCCAGGGCACGGGGGCTGGAGCAATGCTCATCTCACCCACTCAGGACAAGCTTTACTGTGTCGTGCAGCTCTGCTTCCAGCAGGGTGAGAAGGTCTCCAACAACATAGCAGAGTACGAAGGCCTCATAGCTAGCCTCAAGGGTGCGGTGGCCCTGGGGGTGAAGCGCCTCACCATCAAGGGCAACTCGCAGCTCCTCGTCAACTTCTCCAACAAGGTATACGAGCCGAAGGACGAGCACATGGAAGCATACCTCGCGGAGGTACGCAATATGGAGAAGCAGTTCTTGGGCCTGGAACTGCAGCACGTGCCCCGTGGCACCAACAAGGAAGCCGACGACATCACCAGGAGAGCATCCAAGCGGCTACCCCAAGAGCCTGGAGTCTTCGAGGAGCGGCTCTTCAAGCCATCGGCAACACCACCACTTTCAAGGACAGCGTTGCCTCGGGAGGAGCTCCTTCAACCACCTGCCTCGGGAGCCCCGGCCTGCGGTCCGACCTCGGGAGCGCACCTACTCTTGGCGCTCGAGCCTCAGGAGCGGTGCTGGACCAAGGAATTCAAGGAATACCTGACGCAAGGGACGCTGCCCGAGAAGGAGGAGAACACGGAGCGTGTGGCCTGACAGGCCACGACATACTGCATCCAGGACGACAAGTTATACAGGAAGCGGCCAAATGACGTTTCCCTACGTTGCATCTCCAGGGAGCAGGGGAAAGAGTTGCTAGCCGACATACACGGCGGGGACTGCAGTCACCACTCGTCGTCACGGACCCTCGTTGGCAAGGCGTTCCGCACCGGATTCTACTGGCCTACGACACTCAATGACGCGACTGAGCTGGTGAAGTCCTGCGAGGCCTATTAGTTCCACGCCAAGAAGATCCATCAGCCGGCTCAGGGCCTCCAGACCATCCCACTCTCATGGCCATTCGCGGTCTGGGGGCTGGATATCTTGGGCCCGTTCCCTCAAGCGCCTGGGGGCTACCGCTACCTCTACGTCGCCATCTACAAGTTCACCAAGTGGGCGAAGGTAGAAGCCGTACGCACCATCCTGGCTGGCTCCGCGGTCAAGTTCATCAAGGGTCTCGTGAGCCAGTTTGGGGTCCCCACCCGCATCATCACCGATAACGGCTCGTAGTTCACTAGCAATCTCTTCAAGACATATTGTGCTAACCTTGGAACGCAGATCTGCTACGCTTCGGTTGCGCACCCCCGGAGCAATGGTCAGGCTGAACGCGCCAACGCGGAGGTCCTGAGAGGCCTCAAGACCAGGACCTTCAAGAAGAAGCACGAGGACTGCAGCAGGGGCTGGCACGACAAGCTCCAGTCCGTGCTGTGGTCCATCCGCACCACCGCCACCAAGCCAACGGGCGAGACCCCATTCTTCCTCGTCTACGGAGCAGAAGCGGTTCTCCCTCACGAGGTCAAGCATCACTCCCCGCGGGTCCTGGCATTTGATGAGGCGCAGTAGGATGCCATGCAGGGGATGGACCTCGTGCTGGGGGAGGAACACCGTCGTGAAGCCATGCTACGGGCGGCAAGATATCAGCAGGCGTTGCGACAGTATCACTGTCGCAGCGTCCGCTCCAGGACGCTCGAGGTGGGTGACCTCGTCCTAAGGCGGGTGCTCTCCAGGGAGGGGCTGCATAAGCTTCCACCCATGTGGGAGGGCCCGTTTAGGGTCGCCCACGTCTCCAGGCCTGGCGCCGTGCGCCTGGAGACGTAGGACGGGGTACCCATCCAGAACGCCTGGAACATCCAGCACCTCCGGAATTTCTCCCCATGAAGAAAGGCTCAGCACCTGTGAAGAAGGCCCAGTGCCTGTGAAGGTCTCCGCTCGTGACACTCTCACGTAATAATGAGTGGGGCTGTACATGCCCCAGAGTCTCAGGAGTGTCGCCCTTGGGCCTCGGGGGCTCCCTCACACGTCCAAGTGGCAACACTGAGCTCCACGCTGGTGAGAAGACAAGAAGACTAGACTAGGTGCCAGATGCGGCTTTTCATTTGCTTTCCGTAGTTGGCTTGCCCCTCTTTAATCAAAATTTGCTTTCTGGTGTTTCTTGCCGGTCTTGGTCCATCGCCTTCTGCCTCTGTTTCTGCCTTCGGTTCTCTATTTGACCTGTACTTTCTCTCGCGTCCCTCGCGAGGGGGCTAGACAAGTGCCCTCATGCCCTCGTGAGCGTCTTGTGTGTTATTCGCGAGGCACCCTCGTTCGAGCTCATATGCTGGTGCGCTTTTCTCAATCTGTGCCCCTCGGGTACCGCGATGCGTAGCGCTGGATCGTGGCTGGCGGCGCTTGCAACCAGGGCTCGGAAGAACAAAAGTTTTCTAACAAATTTTCTCAGTTCCTAGATGCCTCCCAGGCCAAGGAGGCCTCGCCAGGTACTGAGAAATGCGCGCCTCGTGAGGCGGAAGCTACTTCAAGCGCGTCAAGCTAAGTTATTTCTACATGCCTATATAAAACATTGATACTGCGACACAACACAGGAACGATAAACATAGCATAACAACTCGGAAATCATAGTTTGTTGCATGCCCCTGCAGGGCCCCATACTTATCTCTCTCTTAATGCAGGAAGAAACGTAAGAACAAAACAAAAGCGTCGCATGCCCCTGCAGCAGCTCGCGAGGATGGACCCATCGCGCTCTCCTGAGCTCAACCGTACCATTCCTCGCACTTCAGGGGGGCGCGACGGCGAGACGACCCGCTGCCACCTTCGAAGCAGGCACGGTGGGTGGTGGCTGGTCGTAGCCGCCGCTGCTGGAGCTGTCACCAGAGGGAGAGACGATGTAGCTGGGCGAGCGGCGGCCAGCGCCGAAGGCAAGACTGTCCTGACCCTCATCTCGACCGTCACCAAGGCCAAGCGCCTCGTCGCCGTTGTTGTCCTCGGGGCAGCACCTGACGCGGCGGACGTCTTCCCCGAACGCCCTCACGTAGAGGGCCGCGTTGCCGTCATATTTGAAGTGGAGGGTGCACCTCCTGCCCAGGCCGCGCGCGCGGGCAAACGTCTGCCGCCCGTGGGCCAGGGCTGCATTGTCTGCGATGGAGACCTCGACTGCAACCCACGAAGCCTTGCTGCAGCAGCCGCCCTCCTGGACCTGTGGCTGGCAGCTCGCCGGCGAAGAAGCGCGGGAGCTGAAGCCAGGCGCCTGCCGGGTTCTCCGACCAAACGACGAACTCCGGCAGCACCTCCGCCGAGTGGAAGCATGGCCGGGGAGGCCGTGTGACCATGGCGTGCCTCCCTTCATCGACGGGGCTGCCACGATCTGGGCGAGCCCCACCACAAGAAGGGGCACCGCCGCGGCGGGGGTCGCGGCGTGCTTACGGGGACGGCTGCGCCCACGCTTGGGCGGCAAAGAGCCGGGCCCCTCTTGGCGGGCTTTCCCCTTCTCCGCGGCCGAGAACCTCTTCGTAGGCGCCATGGGGGTCACTACTAGCAATGAAGCGAGGAAGAAGAAGCGAGTGGAGCAGGAAGAGATGAGTAACGGGGGCTCCGCCCCCCTCCTCATTTATAGAAGGAGAAGGCCAACCGGCGATCCCCACGATCACAGGTAATGATGATATTTCTTTGCATGCAGCAGGGACTTGTCAAGTCGGGCAGTTGCCGAGGCAGCGTGGGGAAGCAGAGACGCCCACGTCCAATCAATCGCCACGCGTCGACCAAGGCCGCAGGCTGCTGGGCCCCGCGGCGCTCCCACTTGCCCTTTGGCTTCGCCTCGAAGCCAAGTCCGAGCGCACTTTGGGCCTGGGGGCTACATGGATAGGTGCCCTCGTGCCCCCGTGAGCGTCTTGTCTGTTTTTTCGCGAGGAACCCTCGTTCGAGCTCATAAGCTAGCACGCTTCTCTTAATCCGTGCCCCCCGGGTACCGCGATGCGTAGCGCTGGATCGTGGCTGGCGGCGCCTGCGACCAGGGCTCGGAAGAACAAAAGTTTTCTAATGAATTTTGGCAGTTCCTAGACGCCTCCCAGGCCAAGGAGGCCTCGCCAGGTACTGAGAAATGCGTGCCACGTGAGGGGGAAGCTACTTCAAGCGCGTCAAGCTAAGTTATTTCTACGTGCCTATATAAAACATTGATACTGTGACACAACACAGGAACGATAAACATAGCATAACAACTCGGAAATCATAGTTTGTTGCACGCCCCTGCGGGGCCCCATACTTGTCTCTCTCTTAATGCAGGGAGAAAAGGAAGAACAAAACAAAAGCGGCGCATGCCCCTGAAGCAGCTCGTGAGGATGGACCCATGGCGCTCTCCTGAGCTCAGCTGGACCCTTCCTCGCGCTTCACAGGGGCGTGGCGGCGAGACGACCCGCTGCCACCTTCAAAGCGGGTGCGGCGGTGTGGTGGCTGGTCGTAGCCGCCGCTGTTGGAGCTGTCGCCGGAGGGTGAGTCAATGTAGCTGGGCGAGCAGCGGCCAACACCGAAGGCAAGACCATCCTCACCCTCGTCTCGACCGGCGCCAAGGCCAAGCGCCTCGTCGCCGTTGTTTTCCTCGGGGCAGCACCAAACACGGCGGCCGTCTTCCCCGAACGCCCTCACGTAGAGGGTCGCGTTGCTGTCATATTTGAAGTGGAGGGTGCACCGCCTGCCCAGGCTGCGTGCGCGGGCAAACGTCTGCCACCCGCCGGCCAGGGCTGCGTTGCCTATGACGGAGACCTCGACTGCGACCCACGAAGCCTTGCTGCAGCAGCCGTCCGCCTACAGCCAGAGCCCGCCTGGACCTATGGCCGGCAGCTCACCGGCGAAGAAGCGCGTGAGTTGAAGCCAGGCGCCGGCCGGGTTCTCCGACCAAACGATAAACTCCGGCAGCACCTCCGCCGAGTGGAAGCACGGCCGGGGAGGCCGTGCGACCATGGCGCGCCTCCCTTCATCGACGGGGCTGCCACGATCTGGGAAAGCCCCACCACGAGAAGAGGCACCGCCGCGGCAGCGAGGAGCCGCTGCGGGGGTCGCGGCGTGCTTACGGGGACGGCCGCGCCCATGCTTGGGCGGCGGAGAGCCGGGCCCCTCTTGGCGGGCCTTCCCCTTCTCCGCGGCTGAGAACCTCTTCGTAGGCGCCATGGGGGTCGCTACTAGCAATGGAGCGAGGAAGAAGAAGCGAGCGGAGCAGGAAGAGATGAGTAATGGGGGCTCCGCCCCCCTGCTCATTTATAGAAGGAGAAGGCCAACCGGTGATCCCCACGATCACAGGTAATGATGATATTTCTCTGCATGCAGCAGGGACTCGTCAAGTCGGGCGGTTGCCGAGGCAGCGTGGGGAAGCGGAGACGCCCACGTCCAATCAATTGACATGCGTCGACCAAGGCCGCAGGCTGTTGGGGCCCGCGGTGCTCCGCACTTGCCCTTTGGCTTCGCCTTGAAGCCAAGTCTGAGCGCACCTTGGGCTCGGGGGCTACTGTCGGCATCCTGGGAACGGGGGTGCCCAGACTTGCCTGCTTGCGGCCCACGGCGTGGCTCCACCAGTAGCCCTGTACGACCCATCTTCACCGGCAAACACTCAAGACCCTTGCGAAGCAGACGACGCAAGACCTCCTCGGGAGCGACCTCACCAGGCTGGCTCGCGAGGGGCGGAGAGATCAAGGCAAGGGAACCTCACGAGGTTCCTATGACGTAAGCCGTGACGACCAAGACCAGGTGGGCGCCAGGAGGGTGCCAGCATGCACAGTGTCATCGTTTCCTCTTTGCTGCTAAAGAGGCAAGCGCAGGCGAGGAGTCCCGAGGCATCAGGCAAAGGTTTCCATATCGGTGCAATGAGACCAAGACTAGCAGGACGACAGGATAGAGGTCACCATGGAGCCCAAGACGGCGTCACCACCAGAGCCTTTGGCAGGTGAAGACCACGTTTAGTCAGGATAGCCTGTACTAGTTGTCTCCCTTCGAATTTGGCCGTTGTTGGCTCCCTTCCCGCTCAATATTTGGGGAGAGGACCAGGGCCTCTATAAATAGGACTAGCCACCACAGTAGGAAGGGGGGACTCATCTCGGACTAGATCCATCCCATCCTCACACTCACCAAGCACAAGAACACCTCTCCTCCGGAGGCTATTCTTCCCCATGTACTGTTCATCATCAGCCCAAGAGGCAATCCACCACACCGCACTGGAGTAGGGTATTACACCACAACGGTGGCCCTAACCAGTATAAATCCTATGTCTCTTGTGTTGCTGGTTCGTCAAGTTAGGCTTTTAGATCGCGGTGTGGCTGAGGGCGTGATTAGGTAGGGGAGAGATCTTCGTGCGCACCCCAGTGTTTGAACCTCAAGGGTTTTGCCGGAACCCGAAATCCGACATCATGGACCCCAAGGGATTGATTTTGTCCGGATCAGAAATCAAAGCAGGGATTGCCAGATGGATAGCCACCGATGAGAAGGATCACCCCATCGAGGAAGTCACTGTCCGTTGTGCAAAGGAGCTGATCATTACCCGCCCAACTGCGGAGCCTTCAAGAGGGAAACACTGATGGCAGAACCTTAGGAGAAGGGAAAGGATTTGGAAGGGGAAATATTCCCGCAAGAAATATCCATCACATGTGACACCCGAGTTGGTAGGGAAGGAGAAGGAGCAGACACAGAGGATTACACCTGTTATGAATGCGGGCAAGTTGGACACTCCGCAAGTTACTACCCTATGGTAGAGTACGTCAGGAGCCACATCAGCAAGCCAACCTTGACCAAGGAGGATTTGGGTCGCATCATCTACATGGAATGTGACGGACCCATGCACTGGAGGAGCGAATGCCTTCAACCCCAAAAAGGAGGAGCCCTGAGTTTGAGGAGTACTGCTAGAAAGGACATGAGCAAAGTGATGTGTTTCAATCAGAAGAAGCTTGGACACTACGCCAACGAATGCACAATGCCGAAGAATGAAAGACCCACAATACTGTGCGACCTATCAGAAATACTGTGCTACAAATGCAGAAATCTAGGACACTTCACCAAGAAATTCCAAGAAAGACAACAAGAGAGGAAACCTGAAGGAGATAAACCCGAGATAACTCAACCAGAACCCCAAAGACCTCGACATTGTGGAAATAGAAGTTCTCCAAGGATGTAACCACCAGAATGCCAACAGTGAGGAGACCAATGCTACTTGTGAGTTGCGTTGGGATTTCCCTGAAGAGGAGAGTACAGTAGAGATATGTATTTCCCCCAGTTACGAAACCAAGTTTATCAATCCAGTAGGAGGACCAAGCAACACTATGTAAACAACACTTGCACACAAACAACAAATACTTGCAACCCAATGCGTAGAGGGGTTGTCAATCCCTCAACGTTTATGAGCAATATTAAATTGTATAGGTTTTGATATATAGATCTGACAAAAATACAAAATAAAAGAAATAAGAGAAAACTGCAACAAGGTGTTTTTGGTTTTAATATATGATAGAAAATAGACCCCGGGGCCATAATTTTCACTAGAGGCTTCTCTCAAGAAAATAACATACGATGGGTAAACAAATTATTGTTGGACAATTGACAGAAAAGCAAATAATTATGATGATATCCAAGGCAATGATCATGTACATAGGCATCACGCCCAAGATTAGTAGACCAAAACAATTCTGCATCTACTACTATTACTCCATAGGTCAACCACTATCCAACATGCATCTAGTGTATTAAGTTCATGAAAAAACAGAGTAATGCTTTAAGCAAGATGACATGATGTCGACAAGATAAACTCACGTATGAATAAACTCCATCTTGTTACCCTTAATAGCAATGATACATGCGTGTCATGTCTCTTTTTGTCACTGAGATTGAGCACCGCAAGATCGAACCATCACAAAGCACCTCTTCCCATGGCAAGATAAATCAATCTAGTTGGCGAAACCAAACCAATAAATCGGAGAGAAAAATACGAGGCTGTAACAATCATGCATAAAAGAGTTCGGAGATAACTCAAATAATATTCATGGATAGATCTGATCATAAACTGACAATTCATCAGATCCCAACAAGCAAACCGCAAAAGTTCATTACATCAAATAGATCTCCAAGAACACCGGGGAAAACATTGTATGGAAGATCAAAAAGAGAGAAGAAGCCATTTAGCTACTAATTATGGACCCATAGGTCCATGGTAAACTACTCACGCATCATCGGAGGGGCAGCAAGGATGATGAAGAACCCCTCCGTGACCGTTTCCCCCTCTGACGGAGTGCCAAAAAAGGCCTCTAGATTGGACCTCGTGGTTCAGGAACTTGCGGCAGCGGAAAAGGTATTTTGTGGACTCCTTGGTAGGTTTTGGGATTTTAGATTATTAATGGAGGTGGAGGTACATCAAAAGGAGGCTCGTGGACCCCACTACCCACCGGGGCGCGGCAGAGGCCCTTGGCGCGCCCTGGTGCTTAGTGGGCCACTCCTTCATTTTATGGTTCCCTCCCGAAGCTTCTAGGGTCTCTTATTGTCAGAAAAAAGTCTCCAAAAAGTTTCGTGGCATTTGGACTTCGTTTGGTACTGATATTCTACAAAGTAAAAAACAAGCAAAAAAAAAAACAACTGGCATTGGGCACTCAATTAGTAGGTTATTCCCAAAAAATGATATAAAGTTTCTTGTAAATGTATATAAAAATCCAAGATTGATAATATAATAGCATGGAACAATAAAAAATTATAGATATGTTGGAGACGTATCAAGCATCCCCAAGCTTAATTCCTGCTCGTCCTTGAGTTAGAAACAGAATTGTTGATGTGGAATGCTACCTAACATATTCATCATATATTCTTTTCTTTATAGCATGGACATTTGGACTTTAATGATTCAAGGCAATAGTCTATAATTTGACATGAAAACAAAAATACTCAAGCATATCAACAAGCAACTATGTCTTTCAAAATATCAAAGCTAAAGAAAGTTGTCCCCAGCCCATTATGCTCAATCATTGATCCATTCATGAAACACACTCAAATATTAACTACATCCAATACACAAGTATGACAATAGTGTTCCCTAGTTGGTGCTTTATAAGAGAAGACGGAGACTCAACATAAAAATAAAAATTGCAGAAAAGTAAATAGATAGGCCCTTTTTAGAGGGAAGTAGAGATTTGTAGAGGTGCCAGAGCTCATAGCTTAAATTGAGAGATCAAATTGTTTTGAGAGGCATGCTTTCTTGTTAACAAAAACGACCGAGAATTTCCAATATCTTCCATGCTAGACAAATTATAGGCGGTTTGCAAACAAAAAGTAAAGTTTATTTCCTTTCCGTCATTCTTTCACAATACATGGCTAGTCATATCCATGGGTGCCTTTTATACCATCACTTTCCAAGGAATTTATTGTCATAGTTTTTTTCATTTCGGGACCGGGCATCCCTATTACCCGCCACACTCTCATGCAATGACAAGTGAATAAACACTCATCGTGAGAATAAAATACCTAGCATGGAAAATATTGGCTACCCCCTGCCGCTTCATGAGCGATACATGCACACAAAATGAAAATTCATTATGAGAATTAGTGTTGGCACATACAAATTTACTTGGAACGACATGGAAATATCGCATATAGGTAGGTATGGTGGACTCATTTCGCACAACTTTGGGTTTAAGGAGTTGGATGCACAAGCAATATTCCCGCTTAGTACAAGTGAAGGCTAGCGAATAGATTGAGAAGCAACCAACCAAAAATAAAAAAACGATCATAAACGCGCATTGAACATAATTAACATGAATAATGAACCACAAGTAGAATATAATTTTCATTGCATAACTATTGACTTTACATGCATGCATAGGGAATCACAAACCATAACACCAATATTCTTACTAAAGCATAATCACTCACCAACATGACTCACGTATCGTCATCTCTGTATCGCAAAACTATTGCAAAGAATCAAGTTTATAATATCCAATGATCTTCATGAAAGTTTTTATTATATCCCCCTTGGATATCTATCACTTTGGGATCAAATTCATATCTCGTGCAAATTACCATTACTATTCTTAGCTCTCAAAAAGATCTAAGTGAAGCACGAGAGCATAAATATTTGTTCAAAAAAATTTAATTCTCAAAATAATATAAGTGAAGCATGAGAGCATATTTCTTTAAAATATTCCAACTCTCAAAATAATATAAGTGAAGCAGGAGAGTTTATTTCTTTAAAATATAACAGCCGTCGTGTTCAGAAAGATATAATTGAAGTACTAGAGCAACTAGCTAGCTCAAAAGATTTAAGTGAAGCACATAGATTATTCTAGCAAATCATGATATGTGTGTGGCTCTCTCAAACAAGTGTGTTCAGAAAAGATGATTGTGATAAACTAAAAAAAATCAAAAAAAGCAAAGACTCATATAATACAAGACGCTCCAAGCAAAACTCATGATATGTGACGTATAAACATATAGCTCCAAGTAAAACTACCGATGGTCATTAGAAGAAAGAGGGGATGCCTTCCGGAGCATCCCCAAGCTTAGTTCCTTGGAAGTCCTTGAATATTACCTTTGGGTGCCTCGGGCATCCCCAAGCTTAGGCTCTTTCCACTCCTTATTCCTTCGTCCATCGTGATCTCACCCTAAACTTGAAAACTTCAATCACACAAAACTTAACAAAAACCTTCGTGAGATCCGTTAGTATAATAAAGCAAATCACCACTTTAAGTGGTATTGCAAACCCATTCATATTTTATTATTGCATTATATAATGTATTCTAACTTTACCATGGCTCATACCCCCCGATACAATCCATAGATTCATCAAAATAGGCACACAATGCAACGAAAACAGAATCTGTCAAAAACAGAATAATCTGTAGTAATCTAAACTTTGACCATACTTATGTTACTCCAACAATTATCATAAATTGGGACAATGTGGGAAATTTGTATATAAATCATGTGTTAAAAATTTAGAATTTTAACGCACTCCAGAATTTTTTTAACAATTCTTCTACTGGACGCAAAAGTTTTTGTTAGTTCACGGAATCAACTTAACTATCACCTAAATCATCACAAAGGCTTTAATTGGCATAAACACTAATTAAAACAGTACAACACAAGCATAACAGTAGCATAATTGTATAAACACATAAAAAACAAAAATAAAAATATCGGGTTGTCTCCCAACAAGCGCTTTCCTTTAAAGCCTCTTAGCTAGGCATTGATAATTTTAATGATGCTCACATGGAAGACAAGAACTGAAGCACAAAGAGAGCATCATATAGCATGTGAAAAGTACATTTAAGTCTAACATACTTACTGTGCATAGGCATTTTGTAAGCAAACAAATTATCAAAACAAGCAAGAACTAGCATATGCAAGGACGAATAATAAAACATTGACAATCTTAACATGAAGAGAGGTAATTTAATAACATGCAAATTTCTACAACCATATTTCCCTCTATCATAATAATTACATGTGGGATCATATTCAAATTAAATAATATAGCTATCACATAACATATTCTCTACATGGTCCACATGCATACAAAGTTGACACTCTTCCAAAATAGTGGGATTATCATCAAATAAAGTCATGGCCTCTCCAAGCCCACTTTTATCAAAAATTTCATAGAATTGATTATTCTCCAAACTAGTCGGATCATTATTATCTAAAGTTGGAACTCTTACAAACCCACTTTCAATATTATTTCAAACACTATTATCAATATCATATTCATGATGAGGCTTAAATAAATTTTCAAGGTCATAAGAAGAATCAACCCAATCATGATCATTGCAATAAGTACTAGACATAGCAAAATTAGCATCCCCAAGCTTGGGCTTCTGCATATTATTAACACAATTGACATTTATAGAATTTATAATAACATCATTGCAATCATGCTTTTCATTCAAGGAACAATCGTGAACCACTTTATAAATTTCTTATTTTAGCACTTCATCACAATTTTCAGATCCATGAATTTCAAGCAAAACTTCATGAAGATAATCTAGTGCACTCAACTCACTAGCAATTGGTTCATCATAATTGGTCATTTTAAAAAGACTAGCAAGTGGACGAGGATCCATAAGTTTTCGTTTTATGGATTCCAATAAACATACAATTATGGCATACAAACAAGCAAAGCAACAAAGTAAAACATTTTTGTCTTTTTTTTGATAAAATGATCCAGAAGTGCGGGAGATGAACACGAGAGGAAAATGGCAAATAATGTAAATGCAATGATATGAAAGTTTGTGCGTAGATACTTGATATATGTTGATGATGTCTCCCCGACAATGGCGCCAGAAATTCTTCCTGCTACTTGTGAGCTATGTTGGGATTTCCCTGAAGAGGAGAGGATGATGCAATATAGTAGAGGTGAGTATTTCCTTCATTTATGAAACCAAGGTTATCAATCTAGTAGGAGAACCAAGCAACACTATGTAAACAACACCTACACAAAAACAACAAATACTTGCAACCCAACGCGTAGAGGGGTTGTCGATCCCTCAACGATTATGAGCAAGATTAAATTGTATAGGTCTTGATAAATAGATCTGACAAAAATACAAAATAAAATAAAAAATTGCAGCAAGTTGTTTTTGGTTTTAATATATGATAGAAAATAGACCTCGGGGCCATAGTTTTCACTATAGGCTTCTCCGAGAAAATAGCATACAGTGGGAAACAAATTACTGTTGCGCAATTGACAGAAAAGAAAATAATTATGACGATATCCAAAGCAATGATCATGTATATAGGCATCACGTCCAAGATTACTAGACCGAAACGATTCTTCATCTACTACTATTACTCCACACATCGACCGCTATCCAGCATGCATCTAGTGTATTAATTTCATAAAAAATGGAGTAATGCTTTAAGCAAGATGACATGATGTCGACAAGATAAACTTGATAACCCACAAGTATAGGGGATCACAACACTTTTCAAGGGTAGAGTATTCAACCCAAATTTATTGATTCAACACAAGGGGAGCCAAAGAATATTCTCAAGTATTAGTAGCTGAGTTGTCAATTCAACCACACCTGAAAGACTTAATATCTGCAGCAAATTATTTAGTAGCAAAGTAGTATGGAAGTAGCGGTAACAGTGGCAAAAGTAACAGTGGCAGTTTTGTAGCAATTGTAACAGTGTCAATGGAAAAGTAACGAAGCAAAGATCAATATGAAACAAGCTCGTAGGCAATGGATCAATGATGGATAATTATGTTGGATGGCTTTCATCATGCAACAGTTATAACCTAGGGTGACACAGAACTAGCTCCAATTCATCAATATAATGTAGACATGTATTCCGAATATAGTCATATGTGCTTATGGAAAAGAACTTGCATGACATCTTTTGTCCTACCCTACCGTGGCAGCGGGGTCCTATTGGAAACTAAGGGATATTAAGGCCTCCTTTTAATAGAGAACCGGACCAAAGCATTAGCACTTAGTGAATACATGAACTCCTCAAACTACGGTCATCACCGGGAAGTTTCCCGACTATTGTCACTCCGGGGTTGCCGGATCATAACACAAAGTAGGTGACTATAACTTGCAAGATAGGATCAAGAACACAAATATATTCATGAAACATAATAGGTTCAGATCTGAAATCATGGTACTCGGGCCCTAGTGACAAGCATTTGTTGGGGAACATAGTAATTTCAAAAAATTTCCTACGCACATGCAAGATCATGGTGATGCATAGCAACGAGAGGGGAGAGTGTCATCCATGTACCCTCATAGACCGTAAGCGGAAGTGTTATGACAACACGGTTGATGTAGTCGTACGTCTTCACGATCGACGGATCCTAGTACCTAATGTACGACACCTCCGTGATCTACACACGTTCATCTCGGTGACGTCCCACGAACTCATGATCCAGTAGAGCTTCGAGGGAGAGTTTCTTCAGCATGATGGCGTGATGACGGTGATGATGAAGCTACCGACGCAGGGCTTTGCCTAAGCACTGCTACAATATGACCGAGGTGGAATATGGTGGAGGGGGGCACCACACACGGCATGGAACAATCAACTTGTGTGTCCTAGGGTGCCCCTGCCCCCGTATATAAAGGAGCAAGGGGGGAGGCCAGCCGACCCTTGTGGTGCGCCAGGAGAGGAGGAGTCCTCCTCCTAGTAGGAGTAGGACTCACCTTTCCTACTCCTACTAGGAGGGGGAAAGGAAGGAGGAGAGGGAGAAGGAAAGGGGGGCGCTGTCGTGGTTCTAAGTCTGTCAGTAGAATGTGGGGTAGGTATGGAGAGGCAAGTTCCTAGCTATGGAGTAGTTGTATACGCAAGGGATTTACGAGTTCAGGCCCTTCTCGGAGGAAGTAATAGCCCTACGTCTTGGAGCCCGGAGGCGGTCGATTGGATTATATGCGTATGTGTTATGAAGTGCGAACCCTTCTACCCGTGGAGGGGTGGCTTATATAGAGTGCGCCAGGACCCCAGCCATTACGTAGTGAGAGGATTTAAGGTGCGTTAAGGCTAGGCGTTCTTGGTAACGCCTTACATAAAGTGTCATTAAGATCATAAAGACTATTTAACTACTGAATCGTTTGGGTACCGAGTGGCTCTTGGACTCACGGTGGTCGAGTGGGTCTTCATGGTCGAGTGTCTTTGAATCTGTCGAGTGGAAACCTACCAGGTCGATTGGAAGGCCGCTTCTCTTGCGAGTGTCCTTGTGGAGGGTACCTTTGGGCAGGTCTATGACCCTACCCCAGGTACATGACTTCATCATTAGCCCCCGAATGGATCGAGGTTTGAGTGAGGAAGGAGTTGATAATCTTTCTCGACTGTTCTTCGTGTTGCGAGTGTGTCTTACTCTGGATCAACGACCTTTTAGTGATGGCATCAACTTCTCTATCATTCGCCTTGATCCATTCTTCACGTTTTGTCGAGTGAACTCTGTGAACTTGAGGATTTCCGAGCAATGGATCGGAGGAAATCTGCTATCTGACGGGTTGCTCCGCGGTTAGCGGATTTCGCGGGATCTGAATTTTGGGAAGCGCGCGAAGCGGAGAAAACTGCGGCACTCGGATGGGATAAGATGATGACACCTCGATCTTCGCGCCGCCTTTTTCGCCACGTATCGCGTCTTGGCGCTGTTCTTGGATTTGTGGGATTGCACTGGGCCTACCGGTCAGCCACTCGAGCGGCCCCATATAAAGCGTCGGACAGGTATTTTGAACAGTGCGACCCTAATCTTCTCCTCCTCCGCCTCCAAACCTTCTCGCTGCGCTCTTAGCCTGTCCAGCCGCAACTCAAGACTTGCTTGGCCGGCGACCATGGTGAAGGAGAAGACCGCAGCCTCGAACGGGTGAAGAAGGCGTGGCGAAGGCTAAGGGGAGAGCGCCCAGTCGGGGCGGATCCTCTTCGCGGTCCAAACTGCCGCAAGGCTGGGTCCAAGGAGATTGGATCCGCTCGACCATCACCGAGAAGGACCTCATCGATCTGGCCAATGAAGGACTGATCCCCCATGGGTCGGCGAGGCTTCCGGGAACGGAGTGGCAACCGCATCCTGAAGAGGGTGAGTGCGTTCTCCTGGCCACCCATGTAGATCGGGGATTTTCTCTGCCACCGAATCCTTTTTTCCGGGGGTTTCTGAACTTTTTTGGAGCGCAACTCCATCATTTCACTCCCAACTCCATTGTCTACCTTGCTTCTTTCATTTCGTTATGCGAGAACTTCTTGGGTTGTCGACCGCACTGGGGTCTCTTCAAGCACATATTCACCTGTCGCTCTCAGACGGTGAAGAAAATGAACCCGAATGACGAGAGAACCCAAGTAATCCAGATGTGTGGGGGACTCGGGGTCCAGATGAGGGGGAAGAGCGCCTTTCTGGCTATGACTCTCACGACTCGGTTAGAGCGTGGCGGTCGACCTGGTTCTCTTGCCAAGACCAGACGGCCAAGGCGGTCATTGGGCTCCCTCCTTTCTCCATGAGTCGAGTGAACAAGCCATCTTCCACGAAGGTGTTACGGAGGAGAAGGCCCAAGTAAAATTGCTGATGGAGCGCGTAGTCCAGCTCATTCGCGACGGGGTGACCGGCATGGATCTCTGGAGGTTTTCCTCCGATTGCGTATTCAGCCACTCCAATACCGAGGTCATCCGATGTGGATGTACTCCGGTACGGATGATACCACTCGGGTCCATCCAGAGGAGGTCGATGACGCCACGCTGGAGAAGTGGATGACTGCCATCACAGGAAACAAAGATAACCCTCGCGGAGCTAGGAGGATTCCACCACTCGACCAGATACGAAGTAGACAAGGTACAACCACTTATCTTCGACTGTCATTCGGCTGCATCATTCTGTTTAGATGCCAATTCGTCGACTGACTTTTGCCTTGTTTTGTTGTCTTCTAGGTCACCACTGAGATGTACTCGATGCCCAACGGGGCGCAGGAAACAGACGAAGAAGAAAAAGGAAGTGGAGGTGAAAGTCAGGAGGAATGGGAGTCCAACGACGAGGAGGATGAGGGGGATGACAGCTCTGATGAAGAGGAGGAGGAGGAGGAAGAGGAGGAAGACGTCGATCCTCCTCGCTCAGAGGGAAGGTCCAAGTTGACGCATGACCCGGCCGGGCGCAGTAAAGCTGTTGTGCCTTTGGGCGATCGGCGAAGCGACCTAGGGCAACTTCCCCTGCGCCGACTGAGAAACCGCCGAAGCAACCTCGAGCAACACGTCAAAGCCGGTGAAGGCTCTGCCCAAGATGTGGATGGTCATCCCCACCATCTCCGGGTAACCAACAGAACCTTGTATTTCCTTATTCAACATGAGTGAACTTTGGGTCGACTTGATGACTGATCAGCCGATTCTTGAAATCTATAGTGCCGCTACCTCCGAGACTTCAGCCAAGAACGAAGATCAGGAAATGGAGGATGCTGCCACCTCCAACCTTGGTATGATCTCTGAGGTTTCGCTTTCAGTCGATTGGACTTCCATGTTTACTTTTAAATCTTTCTTGTAGTTCCACCTCACGTCATTGATCTCCCCGATGATGACGAGGAAGCGCCATTGAGGAAGAGGAAGAACAAGAGAGTGCCTGCTGGCAAGGCTGCTCCATGGCGATTCACGAGACGCTGATTTCCGAGGAGGCAACCCACTCGGGCTTCCGTGTCTTCGCTGTGCATCACGACAAGTGTCCGACCCACGCCGATTGCTGATCCACCATCTCTCTTTGCTATACACCACGTCCGGAAGACCAAGTGAGAGATGCTAAGGAGTCCATACGCCCAGGCAGGGATCATGATGGAGCAAGTGAAAGCGGTCCGAGAGGCTAGCCAGTGACCTATGATGCTAGTTCATCTCTCGAGCAATGTCCAAGTAAGTCGATCGTTGCTTGCTTTGTTAGGATATGCTACACAAGCTGCTTCCTACGAAGATTTCCATATCTGTACACCTTTGGGTGGGTGTGTCGATTGAATTTTGTGGGGGCATGCTGAGTGCACCTTTGGATGTAGTCCCCGAGACTATGGCCGATTGCGTGCGATCGGCTATAGTCTTTATACTGTGAACTTCTTCACTCGACCTGGACGGACCAAGTCGAATGGAACCGTAAAACCGGTGGGGGCACGCTAAGTGCACCCACTGGGTGTAGTCCCCGAGACTATGGTCGACTGCGTGCAGTCGACTATAGTCTAAAGAACTGTGTGTTGTTGTCGTTTTTTGGTCGTTGGTCGAACCAAATTGGTAAAACTAGTGGGGCACGCTGAGTGCACCAGCTGTGTGAATCCCGAGACTCTTGTCGAATGTTTTGATTCGATCGTAGTCTTAGAAATGCTACTATTTTTCCTTAATCACTCGGAAGTGATCTGTCTTTGATGTCTTTTCGTTGGTTGACTCTTTGTAGAAATCTTGCGAGCTTGTGGCTCGCTATCGAGATTAGAGAACAAACAGATCCAGCTCAACCTCGATTTGAAGCTTGCTCGGAGAATTTGCGAGAAGGCAAAGGATGAAGCAAAAGGTATGGCTGGTGAGAACTTTTGACGATCGCCTTTGTTTTTCTGTTCATTCTCAACTCTGTTCTCATTGTTGCTTTGCAGATAAATTGGAAGAGACTTTGAAGAAGAAGGACCTTGACCTTACAGAGGAGGCAGAAGGCGGCTTTGGAGAAAACAAAGCTTCATTTGAAGAGAAGCTTGCCTCGGTCGACAAACTTGAAGATGAAAATGCCAAGCTGAAAGCCGCTCTTGACGCTGACTAACAAGGAAGTTAGTCATTGAAGAACGACAAGATTGCTCTGTCTGCAAGGCTGGCCAACTGGCGGGAAGCGAAATGACACGGAGATTTATCTTGGAGGGCTCGCCAAGAAGCTGTTTCTCATGCTTGAAGGTAATCTCTTTTACCCGACTGTCTTCCTATCACCGGCTCATCACATGATCGTTATTTTGAATCTGAGCTGTGTTTTCAGAATTCTGTCAAAACTTCGAAGAAGAAACCAGTCGAGTGAAACCAGTTTGGACCCCATCAACTCTCCTGTGAAGGACGAAGCTGCTATGAATGTGCTCCGACTGGAGTCTCGCGTTGCTAGCGTGGTGGATTATCTTGCTCGACTGAAAGTTGCAGTGTCGCGGATCGACTCGACTCTCTGGCCAGATCAGACGCTTCAGAATGACCTTGAATCCATGATGACTCGACTGAATGAGATTCCAAGTCGAGTGCAAGAATGGAAAAAGTCTTCTGCCAGGTGTGGTGCTGATGTTGCTCTATCTCTGGTTCGTGTCCACTGCAAAGAAGTGCAAGAGGACAAGCTGGTGTCTCTCAAGGTTTCCAACACCAGGAAGCACGACTTCAGATCTTTCATGGAGACTTTCATTGCTGCTGCTACCCGTATTGCCGACGGAATCGACCTCGACCAGTTTGTTGCACCTTCCAGTCCTCCGCCGGAGGAGTAAAAAACTTCTAAGTCCCACCTTAACGCCTGAGCACCTTTGGATCCGTAGGACGTTTATTTGAACTTGATTTATCCTTTAACATGCTTTGTTTGCCTTTGAGAGAACTTTGTTCCTCATTCGGAAGATATTCCGTTGAAACTCCAATCGACTTGTGCTTCATCTATCCTGCAGGTAGAGATGGAACCTGATCGCGATCGACTGACCTCGTCGTCCTTGCGGATTGGGATGAACCGCACATTGTACTTGTGGCGAAGCTCCGAAGGAGGAGGTAGCAGTCGACCTGCACCTCGTCGTCCTTGCGGATTGGGATGGACCGCACGTTGTACTTGTGGCGAAGCTCCGAAGGAGAAGGTAACAGTCGACCTGCACCTCGTCGTCCTTGCGGATTGGGATGAATTCCTTACTTAGGCGAGCACTGGATCAGCTAAGCTCCCGAGTGGGAGGTTTGCTCTCCACTCGGTAGGGTTTTTATTACTTAGGCGAGCACTGGGCTGCAGCTAAGCCTCCGAGTGGGAGGTTTGCTCTCCACTCGGTAGGATTTTTATTACTTAGGCGAGCACTGGGCTGCAGCTAAGCCTCCGAGTGGGAGGTTTGCTCTCCACTCGGTAGGATTTCTATTACTTAGGCGAGCACTGGGCTGCAGCTAAGCCTCCGAGTGGGAGGTTTGCTCTCCACTCGGTAGGAGTTCTATTACTTAGGCGTAGCTGGGCTGCAGCTAAGCCCCGAGTGGGAGGTTTGCTCTCCACTCGGTGGGATTTCTATTACTTAGGCGAGCACTGGGCTGCAGCTAAGCCTCGAGTGGGAGGTTTGCTCTCCACTCGGTAGGATTTCTATTACTTAGGCGAGCGCTGGGCTGCAGCTAAGCCCCCGAGTGGGAGGTTTTCTCACCACTCAGTAGGATTTCTATTACTTAGGCGAGCGCTGGGCTGCAGCTAAGCCCCCGAGTGGGAGGTTTGCTCACCACTCGGTAGGATTTCTATTACTTAGGCGAGCACTGGGCTGCAGCTAAGCCTCCGTGTGGGAGGCTGGCTCGCCACTCGGTAGGATTTGAATACTTAGGCGAGTACTTGGACTGCAGCTAAGCCTCCGAGTGGGAGGCTGGCTCGCCACTCGGTAGGATTTTGAATACTTAGGCGAGTATTTGGACTGCAGCTAAGCCTCCAAGTGGGAGGCTGGCTCGCCACTCGGTAGGATTTTGAATACTTAGGTGAGTACTTGGACTGCAGCTAAGCCCCCGAGTGGGAGACTGGCTCGCCACTCGGTAGGATTTTAAATACTTAGGCGAGTACTTGGACTGCAGCTAAGCCCCCGAGTGGGAGGCGGCTCGCCACTCGGTGGGATTTTGAATACTTAGGCGGCGGATTCAGCTAAGCCTCCAAGTGGGAGTCTGGCTCGTCACTCGGAAAGGATTTTTTTTTACAAACTTAGGCGAACCGGATTCGCAACTAAGCCACCCACTTGGGGAAATTTTAACAAAAAGTAATAACAATCACTGGGAAAATTATAACATTCTTGTCTTAGATAAACAAACTACAAAAGTACTTTTATTACATCTCAACCGAGTGAGTATTAAGTGTAAAAGGGGCGGAGCAGCTCCGTTCCAAGCTCGAGGCTCGTCGATCTGGCGATCAACGTTGTAGAGATGATACGCTCCGTTGTGGAGAACTCTTGTGACGATGAAGGACCTTCCCAAGTGGGAGCGAGCTTGTGTGGTTTCTGTTGATCCACTCGGAGGACCAAATCTCCCTCTTGGAAGGCTCGACTCTTCACATTTACGGCATGGAATCGGCGCAAGTCTTGGCGATAGATAGTCGAGCGGATCAGGGCCATTTCTCTCTCCTCTTCCAAGAGGTCGACTGCATCTTGCCGGGCTTGTTCCGCTTCATCTTCAGAGTATAGTTCGACTCGAGGCGCATTGTGAAGCAGGTCACTCGGCAGAACTACTTCAGCTCCATAGACCAGGAAGAATGGAGTTCTCCCAGTCAACCGATTAGGAGTGGTCCTCAATCCCCAGAGAACTGATGGAAGTTCGTCAACCCAAGCGGTTTCAGCCCTTTGAGAATGAGGCCGTTTGCATGCTCTTCTTGTCCATTCGACTGAGGATGAGCCACTGAAGCATAGTCGACCCGCGTGCCTTGAGAGGCGCAGAAGGCTTTGAACTTGTCATTATCGAAGTTTGACCCATTGTCGGTGATGATGCTATGCGGAACTCCATATCTGAATATCAACTCTCCGATGAAACCGATAGCGATTGCATGCATCGAGGTTCTTGATGGGCTTGGCTTCGATCCACTTGGTGAACTTGTCATTGCTACTAGCAAATGAGTGAAGCCGCTTACGCGATTCTCAACGGTCCAATCATGTCCAATCCCCAAACAGCGAAGGGCAGACGAGTGGAATGGTCTTCAAGGCTGAGGCGGGCTTGTGCGACATGTTGGAATAGAACCGACATCCTTCGCACTTGTCAACTATTTCTTTTGCCATTTCATTTGCTTTTCGGCCAGTAAAATCCCGCTCGGTATGCTTTAGCCACAATGGTCCGGAAGGGCGATGATGGCCACAGGTCCCCGAGTGGATATCCTCAAGAATTATCGACCTTCTTCTAGCGTGATACACTTACGGCCGACTCGATCCACGCTTTCTCTGAACAACTGTCCCCTGATCACTGTAAAGGCCTTGGATCGTCGAACGATCTGTCGAGCCTCTTCTTCATTCTCTGGGAGCTCTTTCCTTAGGATATATGCGATGTACGACACCGTCCAATCGGGAGTGGTGACCACAACTTCCATAATTAGGTCGACCACGGCTGGGACCTCAACTTCAGTCGGATCATCGGCACTCTTTTGCTGCGGGGCTTCTTCTGTGAAAGGATCCTCCTGCACTGATGGTGCATGAATGTGCTCCAAAAATACATTACTGGGAATGGCTTCCCTCTTGGATCCTACCTTCGCCAAATCATACGTAGCTTGATTTTTGATCGGGGTATCTGATGAAGCTCTAACCCTCGAATTTCTTCTCCAGCTTTCTCCTTTGCATTACAATAACCTGTCATAGCTGGGCTTACGACATCCCACTCCTTCATCACTTGATTAACAACCAGATCCGAGTCGCCGTAGACCATATGGCGACGGACGCCGAAAGTGAAATGGCCATGCTAACCCATACAGAGTGCTTCATATTACGCTTCATTGTTGGAAGAATCAAAGTGAATCTGGAGAACATATTTGAGCCTATCTCCTCGGGGAAACCAATACAACCCCTGCGAGAACCGTTCAGCATCTTGGAACCGTCAAAAACATAGTCCAGGTGCTCGAGTGAACTTGAGTCGGAGCTCATTCGATCCACTCAGCGAGGAAGTCTGCTATTGCTTGGGACTTGATGGCTTTCTTTGCCTCGAATTTGATATCAAGGGGAAGGAGTTCAATCGCCCATTTTGCTACTCGACCAGTTGCATCTCTGTTATGAAGAATTTCCAACAATGGGGCGTCGCTAACGACTGTAATGGAATGATCGGAGAAATAATGAGCAACCTTCTTTGTGGTCATATAGATCCCATAAACAAGCTTCTGATAGTGAGGGTATATTTGCTTTGATGGGGTCGATTACTTGAAAGATAATAAAGCTGGGCGTTGAACTTTGAAGGCTTTTCCTTCTTCTTCCCGCTCGACCGTAGTAAATGCATCGACGACTTGTCCGATGGCTGCAATGTAAAGCAGCAAAGGCTCTTTCTTGATTGGGGCAGCAAGCACCGGCTGGTGGAGAGCGAGCTTTTAGCTCTGCAAACGCTGCATCAGCTTCTAGAGTCCACTCGAACTTGTCTGACTTCTTCATTAGTCGGTAAAGAGGCAATGCCTTTTCACCGAGGCGAGAGATGAATCGACTTAAAGCGGCCAAGCATCCAGTAAGTTTCTGGACATCGTGCACACGCACAGGGCGCTTCATTCGGGTATGGTGCCAACCTTTTGAGTTAGCATCGATTCCTCGCTCGTAAGCGAAAACCGAGTAACTTTCCACGGGAACTCCAAATGTACACTTTGATGGGTTAATCTTGATATCATACCTCCACGAGATTGGCAAATGTTTCAGCAAGGTCGATCAACAGGTCGGAACCCTTTCGTGACTTGACCACTATATCATCCATATGCGCTTCTACATTCCGGTGATTTGAGTGAGCAAACACTTACGAATCATCCTCATGAATGTGGCTCCGGCATTCTTGAGACCAAATGGCATGGTGACATAACGAAGCACCGAATGGAGTGATGAGCGCTGTTTTAATATCATCGGGTCCATCTGACGGATCTGATGGTACCCGAATAGGCGTCTAAAAAGACAACCTCTCACATCCCTTGCTTGAGTTGACTATTTGGTCAATGCGAGGAAGAGGAAATGATCTTCGGGCAGGCCCGATTGATATGCTTGAAATCGATGCACATGCGCATAGCGACTTGTCCTTCTTGGGGACCATGACGACATTGGTGAGCCACTCGGAGTGGTAGATCTCTCGGATGAACTCTGCCGCTAAGAGCCGAGCCACCTGCTCGCCAATGGCCTTTCTCTTATGGACGGCGGACCGCCGAAGATATTCTTTAACCGGTTTGAATTTTGGGTCGACTCATAGGCGATGCTCAGCCGACTCCACAGGAACACGGCATGTCGTGAGCTTCCATGTAAAGATGTCCCAGTTCTCACAGAGGAACTGGATGAGTGCTTCTTCCTATTTTGAGTCGAGTGTTGTTGAGATGTTGGTCAGAGCAGCATTGGGATCGGTCGGGTGAATGTGAACCTGTTTCGTCTCACCAGTCGACTGAAATCTTGACTCAGAGCAGGCTTCTTAGCTCGCAACAAATCACTCGGATCTGCAGTTTTCTAATACTCTTGTAGCTCTACCACCTTGGCCCGAGCATCGGCGATCTTAGAGCCTTTCTGGAAGCACTCTTCCGCCTTCTTCCGATTGCCCGTTACAGTGATCACGCCCTTGGGACCAGGGATCTTCAGTTTAAGATACACGTAACATGGTCAGGCCATGAAACGTGCATAAGCTGGCCGTCCCAGAATAGCGTGATAAGCGCTCTAGAAATCCACGACCTCAAAGGTCAACTTTTCTTTCCGAAAATGCTTCGAATCACCAAAAACTACATCAAGAGCAATTTGGCCGAGTGACTCAGCCTTCTTTCCAGGAATGACTCCGTGGAAACTCATGTTACTTGTACTTAGTCTGGACATCGGAAAGCCCATTCCTTTCAACGTCTCTGCGTACAATATGTTCAGTCCACTACCACCATCCATAAGGACTTTGGTCAGTCGATTGCCCTCAACAAGCGGGTCGACCACCAATGCTTGCCTCCCGAGGGGTGGCAATGTGCGTCGGTGATCATCTTTGGTCAAATGTGATGGCGGTGCAGGACCATTTCAGATAATTGGGAGTCGCCGGAGCAACCAAGTTCACTTCGATTGATAACCTTCAATCGACTTTTGCTTTCGACGTCGTGAAAATCATCGAGGTGGAATTGACACAGGGATATCCATCATCACTTGTCATCTTTGTCCTCAACTTTGTACATTTCCTTATCCTTATCCTTGAGCTGTTTCCCTTGGAACTGCTGAATCAAGAACCGACACTGTCGAGTGGTATGTTTCGGGTAAATGAGCTTACCCTCTTCATCTTTCTTTGTATGAATATGACATGGCAAATCCAACACGTCGTTTCCATCCTGGTCTTTCACCTTCTTGGGGTTCCAAGGACCCTTGGGTTTCCCCTTGAACTTTCCCAGGGTCACGACCAAGGCCTCTCCGGAGCGGCTGGCTCGGCTTTGTGCTTACGCTTCCATTGGAATTTCCTCCGCCCGGCCTCATTGGCGGCCGATTTATATTTACCACTCCAGAGCCGATCCTCTTCTTCACCATTTGCATACTTGGTGGCAATCTTCATCATCCGACTCAGGGTCATATCTCCGGTTCGACCAAATTTCAAACTCAACTCTCTGTTCTTGACACCTTCTTTGAAGGCCTGAGACTGCGTGGTGATCAGATACATTCTCGACTGTGTGGTGCAAAGTGATCCACCTCTGGATATAATCTCTCAAAGTTTCACTCGACTTTTGCACACACGACTGCAACTCCGTCAATCCTGCTGGTCATTTGCAAGTTCCTTCAAATGTCTTGACAAACACTTGGGCAAGATCTTCCCAAGTGTAAATCTTTCTTCAGGGTGATGGCCCAGTTCAACCACGCCCTGGCTGAACCCTCCAACATAAGAGGCAAATGTTTCATGGCTACCTCATCGTTGCCTCCGTCGATCTAAACAACCACTCGGTAATCTTCAAGCCAAGTGTCAGGCTTGGATTCACCGATGAACTTCTTGACTCCGACCGCCAACTTTGAAGTTGGGAGGAATCACCTTGGCTCGATGGCTCTGCTTTGAAACACTCTGGTCCCGAGACATGAACTCTGTTCTTTGGAGGAACATCTCTATCATGGCCGTCTCGGTGAGCTCTGTTCTGTCGACCAAACCTTGAGCGATAATAGATCTCGCATCAAAGCACGGTTCCACAGGGTCGATTGGAACTCTTCGCCCAACTTTCTTGTGCGGCGTCGCCGTCCTGCTGCCGAGGAGCATATGATCCACCCCTTGGGGAGGAGTGGGCACTTTCGGCGTCGATCGTTGCGATCGAATTGGTGCTCATCTTGCTTTCGCGGCCCTTATCTTGATCATCATTTGGCCCCCACGTTCCTCACGCCTCGGGGGCGATCTCGGACTATGGGCTGACTGGACTGAATTCGCAGCAATGGATCGGCTGTGAATCCTGTTCTGCGACTGTGATACAACTGAGTTTTGATCTCCTGCCGCCCGGAGCAGATCTCTAATTTGCAGCAAACCTCTACCCGCCTCCGACTAGGAAGGCTGAATTGACTCTGCTATACGGGCGGCAGCTGCTAAATTCTGAATCGGAGTTCGATATACCTGAGTTGGCGGTTGAAAGAGCTGACGTCGATTGGATTACGGAACCCTTGGTCGCCGTCGTAAAGTACTCGCTGAAGGTTCTCGGTCGAGTGCGCTCAGCCAGTTAATGGCGCGCATCCTCCAAGGCACGAGCCTCGGGGTTTCTCCAACGATAGGAGTGTGAAGTGCATCCATGTTCCGACGGAGAAGCTCCTCCCTCTGGAGCGAAGTGAGGGGCTCGGGCAAGTACTCTTCATGGGCTTGCTCCGGATCGCCTCCACCGTCACCTCCGTTGGTGCGGGTGAATCCGGGGGGACTGCGTGGTCCATCAACCATCAGAACCTTTGCCGCGGGTCATCGCTATCGCATTCGGACGCTTGATCTCTGCGGAGCCAGTCGGCAGTCGAGCAGTAGTAGAGAGATTAAATCGGGCTCGATCGCCGCGACTTGGGGTGTGGCCGGTGGCGGGCCATCACATGCCTCACCCACCGCTGAAGCCTCGACCGACCGGAACGCTTGCGCTGGTGGGAGGCCCGGGAGCCGAAGGCGGCGAGGAGCCGACCCATCTTGGGTCGACGGTTGCCATGAGGAGGACGCTTGTGGACACAGCGAAAGTCGTCGCCCAGCAGACGGGGAGCGCGTCCCGTCGAGTGGAGCCTCCTGAAGCCAAGCGGAGTCATCGGCATTTAACGTGAGCGCACCGAGACGGATCTCGTGGCCGTCAGCAGAACTCCACTTGAAACCATGATGTAGGAGATCGAAAGAATCCCAACTTCTCCAACAAATCGCTAGAACACCAGCCCCAATTGGCGCCAATTGTCGTGGTTCTAAGTCTGACGATAGAATGGGGGTAGGTATGGAGAGGCAAGTTCCTAGCTGTGGAGTAGTTGTATACGCAAAGGGATTCTGAGTTCAGGCCCTTCTCGGAGGAAGTAATAGCCCTACGTCTCGGAGCCCGGAGGCGGTCATTGGATTATATGCGTATGTGTTACAGGGTGCGAACCCTTCTACCTGTGGAGGGTGGCTTATATAGAGTGTGCAGGACCCCAGCCAGCCCACGTGTGAGAGGGTTTAAGGTGTGTTAAGGCTAGGCGTTACTGGTAACGCCTTACATAAAGTGTCATTAAGATCATAAAGACTATTTAACTACAGACCGTTTGGGTACCGAGTGGCTCTTGGACTCCTGGTGGTCGAGTGGGTCTTCATGGTCGAGTGTCTTTGAATCTGTCAAGTGGAAACCTACCAGGTCGACTGGAAGGCCGCTTCTCTTGCGAGTGTCCTTGTGGAGGGTACCTTTGGGCAGGTCTATGACCCTACCCCAGGTACATGACTTCATGAGGCGCCGCCCCCCTTCCCTAGTCCAATTCAGACCAGAGGGGGAGGGGGCGCGTGGCCTGCCCTGGCCGGCCCTCTCTCTCTCCACAAAGGCCCATGTGGCCCATTAGTTCTTCCGGGGGGTTCCGGTAACCCTCCGGCACTACGGTTTTCTCCGAAATCACCCGGAACACTTCCGGTGTCCGAATATAGCTGTCCAATATATCAATCTTTATGTCTCGACCATTTTGCGACTCCTTGTCATGTTCGTGATCACATCAGGGACTCCGAACTATCTTCGGTACATCAAAACATATAAACTCATAATACCGATCATCACCGAACATTAAGCGTGCGGACCCTACGGGTTCGAGAACTATGTAGACATGACCGAGACTCATCTCTGGTCAACAACCAACATCGGAATATGGATGCTCATATTGGTTCCTACATATTCTACGAAGATCTTTATCGATCAAACCGCATAACATCATACGTTGTTCCCTTTGTCAACGGTATGTTACTTGCCCGAGATTCGATAGTCGGTATCTCAATACCTAGTTCTATCTCGCTACCGGCAATTCTCTTTACTCGTTCCGTAATGCATCATCCTGCAACTAACTCATTATTCACATTGCTTGCAAGGCTTATATTGATGTGCATTACCGAGAGGGCCCAGAGATACCTCTCCGACAATCGGAGTGACACATCCTAATCTTGATCTATGCCAACTCAACAAGTACCATCGGAGACACACAGAGAGCACCTTTATAATCACCCAGTTACGTTGTGACGTTTGGTAGCACACAAAGTGTTCCTCCGGTATTCGGGAGTTGCATAATTTCATAGTCATAGGAACATGTATAAGTCATGAAGAAAGCAATAACAATATACTAAAATGATCAAGTGCTAAGCTAACGGAATGGGTCAAGTCAACCACATCATTCTCTAATGATGTGATCCCGTTAATCAAATGAAAACTCATGTCTATGGTTAGGAAACTTAACCATCTTTGATTCAACGAGCTAGTCAAGTAGAGGCATACTAGTGACACTCTGTTTGTCTATGTATTCACACATGTACTAAGTTTCCGATGAATACAATTCTAGCATGAATAATAAACATTTATCATGATATAAGGAAATATAAATAACAACTTTATTATTGTCTCTAGGGCATATTTCCTTCAGTCTCCCACTTGCACTAGAGTCAATAATCTAGATTACACAGTAATGATTCTAACACCCATGGAGTCTTGGTGCTGATCATATTTTTCTTGTGAGAGAGGCTTAGTCAACGGGTCTGCAACAATCATGTCTGTATGTATCTTGCAAATCTCTATGTCTCCCTCCTTGACTTGATTGCGGATGGAATGTAAGCGTCTCTTGATGTGCTTGGTTCTCTTGTGAAATCTGGATTCCTTTGCCAAGGCAATTGCACCAGTATTGTCACAAAACATTTTCATTGGACCCGAAGCACTAGGTATGACACCTAGATCGGATATGAACTCCTTCATCCAGACTCCTTCATTTGCTGCTTCTGAAGCAGCTATGTACTCCGCTTCACACGTAGATCCCACCACGGCGCTTTGCTTAGAACTGCACCAACTGACAGCTCCACCATTTAATATAAGCAAGTATCCGGTTTGTGACTTAGAGTCATCCAGATCAATGTCAAAGCTTGCATCGACGTAACCATTTACGACGAGCTCTTTGTCACCTCATACACGAGAAACATATCCTTAGTCCTTTTCAGGTATTTCAGGGTGTTCTTTACCGATGTCCAGTTATCCACTCCTGGATTACTTTGATACCTCCCTGCTAAACTTATAGCAAGGTACACATCAGGTCTGGTACACAGCATTGCATACATTGTACAGCCTATGGCTGAAGCATAGGGAACACTTTTCATTTTCTCTCTATCTTCTGCAGTGGTCGGGCATTGAGTCTGACTCAACTTCACACCTTGTAACACATGCAAGAACCCTTTCTTTGCTTGATCCATTTTGAACTTCTTCAAAACTTTGTCAAGGTATGTGCTTTGTGGAAGTCCAATTAAGCATCTTGATCTATCTCTATAGATCTTGATGCCCAATATATAAGCAGCTTCACTGAGGTCTTTCATTGAAAAAAATCTTATTCAAGTATCCTTTTATGCTATCCAGAAATTCTATATCATTTCCAATCAACAATATGTCATCCACATATAATATTAGAAATGCTACAGATCTCCCACCCACTTTCTTATAAATACAGGCTTCTCCAAAAGTCTATATAAAACTATATGCTTTGATCACACTATCAAAACATTTATTCCAACTCCGAGATGCTTGCACCAGTCCATAAATGGATCGCTGGAGCTTGCACACTTTGTTAGCATCCTTTGGATTGATAAAACCTTAGGGTTTCATCTTATAAAACTTTTCTTCATGAAATCCATTCAGTAATGTAGTCTTTACATACATTTGCCAAATTTCATAATCATAAAATGCAGCAATTGCTAACATGATTTAGACAGACTTAAGCATCGCCACGGGTGAGAAGGTCTCATCGTAGTCAACTCCTTGAACTTGTCGAAAACCTTTCGCAACCATTCGAGCTTTGTAGACAGTAATATTACCGTCAGCGTCAGTCTTCTTCTTGAATATCCATTTATTCTCGATGGCTTGCCGATCATCGAGCAAGTCAACCAAAGTCCACACTTTGTTCTCATACATGGATCCCATCTTAGATTTCATGGCCTCAAGCCATTTTGCGGAATCTGGGCTCATCATCGCTTCCTCATAGTTCGTAGGTTCGTCATGGTCAAGTAACATGACCTCAAGAACAGGATTACCATACCACTCTGGTGCGGATCTGACTCTGGCTGACCTACGAGGTTCGGTAGTAACTTGATGTGAAGTTACATGATCATCATCATTAGCTTCCTCATTAATTGGTGTAGGAGTTACAGGAACATATTTCTGTGATGAACTACTTTCCAATAAGGGAGCAGTTACAGTTACCTCATCAAGTTCAGCTTTCCTCCCACTCACTTCTTTCGAGAGAAACTCCTTCTCTAGAAAGGATCCATTCTTAGCAATGAATGTCTTGCCTTCGGATCTGTGATAGAAGGTGTACCCAACAGTCTCCTTTGGGTATCCTATGAAGACACATTTCTCCGATTTGGGTTCGAGCTTATCAGGTTGAAGCTTTTTCACATAAGCATCGCAGCCCCAAGCTTTAAGAAATGACAACTTTGGTTTCTTGCCAAACCACAGTTCATAAGGTGTTGTCTCAATGGATTTAGATGGTGCCCTATTTAACGTGAATGCAGCTGTCTCTAAAGCATAACCCCAAAACGATTGCGGTTAATCAGTAAGAGACATCATAGATCGCACCATATCTAGTAAAGTACGATTACGATGTTCGGACACACCATTACACTATGATGTTCCGGGTGGCGTGAGTTGCGAAACTATTCCACATTGTTTCAAATGAAGTCCAAACTCGTAACTCAAATATTCTCATCTATGATCAGATCATAGAAACTTTATTTTCTTGTTACGATGATTTCCTACTTCACTATGAAATTCTTTGAAATTTTCAAATGTTTCAGACTTATGTTTCATTAAGTAGATATACCCATATCGGCTCAAATCATCTGTGAAGGTGAGAAAATAATGATACCCGCCGCGAGCCTCAACATTCATCGGACCACATACATCAGTATGTATGACTTCCAACAAATCTGTTGTTCGCTCCATTGTTAGGAGAAGCGGAGTTTTAGTCATCTTGCCCATGAGGCATGGTTACATAAGTACCATGTGATTCATAATCAAGTGATTCCAAAAGTCCATTAGAATGGAGTTTCTTCATGCGCTTTACACCAATATGACCCAAATGGCAGTGCCACAAATAAGTTACACTATCATTATCAACTCTACAGCTTTTGGCTTCAATATTATGAATATGTGTATCACTACTATCGAGATTCAATATAAATAGACCATTGTTCAAGGGTGCATGGCCATAAAAGATATTACTCATATAAATAGAACAACCATTATTCTCTGATTCAAATGAATAACCGTCTCGCATTAAACAAGATCCAGATATAATGTTCATGCTCAACGCTGGCACCAAATAACAATTATTTAGGTCTAAAACTAATCCCGAAGGTAGATGTAGAGGTAGTGTGCCGACCGCGATCACATCGACTGTGGAACCATTTCCCACGCGCATTGTCACCTCGTCCTTAGCCAATCTTCGCAATCCGTAGTCCACATTTGAGTTGCAAATATTGTAGCAGAACCGATTATCAAATACCAGTGCTCTGCGGGCATTAGTAAGGTACACATCAATAACATGTATATCACATATACCTTTGTTCACCTAGCCATCCTTCTTATCCGCCAAATACTTGGGGCAGTTCCGCTTCCAGTGACTAGTTCCTTTGCAGTAGAAGCACTCAGTCTCAGGCTTATGTCCAGACTTGGGTTTATTCACTTGAGCAGCAACTTGCTTGCCGTTCTTCTTAAAGTTCCCCTTCTTCCCTTTACCCTTTTTCTTGAAACTGGTGGTCTTGTTGACCATCAACACTTGATGGTCCTTCTTGATTTATACCTCTGCAGCCTTTAGCATCGCGAAGAGCTCGGGAATTGTCTTATCCATCCCTTGCATGTTATAGTTCATCATGAAGCTCTTGTAGCTTGGTGGCAGTGATAGAAGAATTCTGTCAATGACACTATCATCCGGAAGATTAACTCCCAGTTGAATCAAGTGATTGTTATACCCCAGACATTTTGAGTATATGCTCACTGACAGAACTATTCTCCTCCATCATGAAGCTGTAGAACTTATTGGAGACTTCATATCTCTCAATCCGGGCATTTGCTTGAAATATTAACTTCAACTCCTGGAACATCTCATATGCTCCATGACGTTCAAAACGTCGTTGAAGTCCTGGTTCTAAGCCGTAAAGCATGGCACACTTAACTATCGCGTAGTCATCGGCTTTGCTCTGCGGGCGTTCATAACATCTGGTGTCGCTCCTGCAGCGGGTTTGGCACCTAGCGGTGCTTTCAGGACGTAATTCTTCTGTGTAGCAATGAGGAAAATCCTTAAGTTACGGACCCAGTCCGTGTAGTTGCTACCATCATCTTTCAACTTAGCTTTCTCTAGGAACGCATTAAAATTCAACGGAACTACATCACGGGCCATCTATCTACAAAAACATAGACATGCAAAATACTATCAAGTACTAAGTTCATGATAAATGAAAGTTCAATTAATAAAATGACTTAAGAACTCCCAGTTAGATAGACATCCCTCTAATTATCTAAGTGATCACGTGATCCATATCAACTAAACCATGTCCGATCATCACGTGAGATGGAGTAGTTTTCAATGGTGAACGTCACTATGTTGATCATATCTACTATATGATCCACGCTCGAACTTTCGGTCTCAGTGTTCCGAGGCCATATCTGCATATGCTAGGCTCGTCAAGTTTAACCCGAGTATTCTGCGTGTGCAAAACTGGCTTGCACCCATTGTATGTGAACGTAGAGCTTATCACACCCGATCATCACGTCTTTGCCTCGGCACGGCAGACTTTCAGCGGTGCATACTCAGGGAGAACACTTGTACCTTGAAATTTAGTGAGAGATCATCTTATAATGCTACCGCCGAACTAAGCAAAATAAGATGCATAAAAGATAAATATCACATGCAATCAATATAAGTGATATGATATGGCCATCATCATCTTGTGCCTTTTATCTCCATCTCCAAAGCACCGTCATGATCACCATCGTCACCGGCGCGACACCTTGATCTCCATCGTAGCATCGTTGTCGTCTCACCAACTATTGCTTCTACGACAATAAGAATATCATATTTCTTTTTGACAGTAGGAAGGGGGAATTCAAAACCTCCAATAGTAATACTTTGGAATTTTTCCAATAGAATTGATACTGTGGACTTGAGGTTGTTTCTTCGGGAAGTTTACCGTATGCTCATTACCATTAACATGAAAAGTGACATTGCCTTTGTTGCAATCAATAACAGCCCCTGCAGTATTCAAAAAGGGTTTACCAAGGATAATCGACATACTGTAGTCCTCTGGAATATCAAGAATAACAAAGTCCGTTAATATAGTAACGTTTGCAACCTTAACAGGCACATCCTCACAAATAGCGATGGGTATAGTAGTTGATTTATCGGCCATTTGCAAAGAGATTTCAGTAGGTGTCAACTTATTCAATTCAAGTCTATGATACAAAGAGAAAGGCATAACACTAACACCGGCTCCAAGATCACATAAAGCAGTTTTAACATAGTTTCTTTTAGTGGAGCATGGTATAGTTGGTACTCCTGGATCTCTAAGTTTCTTTGGTATTCCACCCTTAAAAGTATAATTAGCAAGCATGGTGGAAATTTCAGCCTCCGTTATCTTTCTTTTATTAGTGACAATATCTTTCATATACTTAGCATAAGGAGACATTTTAAGCATATCAGTCAAATGGATACGCAAAAGATGGGTCTAATCATTCCAGCAAAGCGCTCAAAATCCTCATCATCCTTTTTCTTGGATGGCTTAGGAGGAAAGGGCATGGATTTCTGAACGCATGGTTCTCTTTCTACCATGTTTCCTAGCAATGAAGTCTCTCTTATCAGAACGTTGATTCTTTCATTGTGGTTTATCAAGATCAATAGTAGGTTCAATCTCTACATCATTATCATTACTAGGTTGAGAATCAACATGAACATCATCATTAATATTATCACTAGGTTCATGTTCATCACCATATTGTGTCTCAACATCAGAAATAGAAATATCATTTGGATTCTCAGGTGTGTCTATAGCAGGTTCACTAGCATGAAAAGTCCTATTGGTTTCCTTTTTCTTTTTATTACTAGGACTAGGTGCATCAGTATTAATTGTCTGAGAATCTTGCTCAACTCTCTTAGGATGGCCTTCAGGATACAAAGGTTCCTGGGTCATTTTACCACCTCCAGTCATAACCCTAACAACATTATCAGTATTCTTACTATTCAACTCATTAAGCAGATCATCTTGGGCCTTAACTACTTGTTCTACTTGAGTTGTAACCATGGATGCATGTTTACTAATAAGCTTAAGATCATTAACAGTTCTACTCATATAATCACCCAAGTGGTCAAGCATGTAAGCATTATGTTTCAATTGTCTACTAACATAAGCATTGAAGTTTTCTTGTTTAACAATAAAATTATCAAACTCATCCAAGCATTGACTAGCATACTTGTTATGAGGAATATCACCTTCATCAAACCAATGGAGAGAGATTACCTCTACTACCTGTGTCGGGTTACCAAGACCATGTATTTCTTCAATAGGTGGTAAATTCTTAACATCCTCAGCTTTAATACCTTTTTCTTTCATAGATTTCTTTGCCTCTTGCATATCTTCAGGACTGAGAAATAGAATACCCCATTTCTTCGGAGTTGGCTTAGGAGTTGGTTCAGGAAGTGTCCAATCATTATCATTATTCAATAGCAATTCAGCTTGCTCAACAGTTCTTTCCCTGGAAACACAACCAGCACAACTATCCAGGTGGTCTCTGGAAGCATCGGTTAGTTCATTATAAAAGATATCAAGTATTTCATTTTTCTTGAGAGGATGATCAGGCAAAGCATTAAGTAATTGGAGAAGCCCCCCAAGCTTGTGGGAGACTCTCTTCTTCAATTTGCACAAAGTTATTTCCCGTAAGGCAGCTTGTTTGTTATGAGCAGGGAAATATTTTTCAGTGAAGTAGTAAATCATATCCTGGGGACAACGCACACAATGAGGAGCAAGGGAATTAAACCATAACTTAGCAACACCCTTTAACGAGAAAGGAAACAACTTAAGAATATAGCGATTTTTTTCCTCATGAGCAAATAGGGTGGCTATATCATTCAATTTTGTAAGATGTGCCACAACAGTTTCAGATTCATAAACATATAAAGGATCAGATTCAACCAAAGTAATTAACTCAGGATCGACAGAGAATTCATAATCCTTATCAGTAACAAAGATAGGTGAAGTAGCAAACATTGGGCCATATTGCATTCTAGCATTCAAAAACTTTTCTTCCAGCTTAGCTAACAGTTTCTTAAGATTATCTCTATCATTACAAGCAAGAAAGTCTCTAGCAGTTTCCTCATCCATAATATAACCCTCAGGTACAACACACAATTCATATCGAGGGGGAGAATCGTAATCTTCAATTTCAATAATATCATCAGTTTCAGTAATTTAATTCTCTCTAACCCTAGCAAGTTGTTCATCAAGAAATTCACCTAGTGGCACAGTATTATCAAGCACAGAAGTAGTATCATCATAAGCATCATGCATAGTAGAAGTGGCATCATTAATAACGTGCGACATATCAAAATCAATAGCAGGTGTAGGTGTCTGCTACCTCTTGAGCACTGCATTGGTTTTCCCTTGAAGTGGAAAGGGTGATGCAGTAAAGTAGCATAAGTATTTCCCTCAGTTTTTGAGGACCAAGGTATCAATCTAGTAGGAGGCCACACACAAGTCCCTCGTACCTACACAAACAAATAAGAACCTTGCAACCAACGCGATAAAGGGGTTGTCAATCCCTTCACGGCCACTTGCAAAAGTGAGATCGAGATGATAAGATAATATATTTGGTATTTTTATGATACAGACTAAAAGTAAAGAAAGCAAAATAAACGGCAAAAGAAATAGAACGTTGACGGAAGATTAATATGATGGAGAATAGACCCGGGGGCCATAGGTTTCACTAGTGGCTTCTCTCAAGATAGCATAAGTATTACGGTGGGTGAACAAATTACTGTCGAGCAATTGATAGAAAAGTGCATAACTATGAGAATATCTAGGCATGATCATGTATATAGGCATCACGTCCGTGACAAGTAGACCGACTCTTGCCTGCATCTACTACTATTACTCCACACATCGACTGCTATCCAGCATGCATCTAGAGTATTAAGTTCATAAGAATAGAGTAACGCTTTAGGTAAGATGACATGATGTAGAGGGATAAACTCATGCAATATGATATAAACCCCATCTTTTTATCCTCGATGGCAACAATACAATATGTGTCGTTTCCCCTACTGTCACTGGGATCGAGCACCGCATGATTAAACCCAAAGCTAAGCACTTCTTCCATTGCAAGAAAGATCAAAAACCAAACTGATAATTCGATGAGACTTGCAAAGATAACCAATCATACATAAAAGAATTCAGAGAAGATTCAAATATTGTTCATAGATAATCTTGATCATAAACCCACAATTCATCGGATCTCAACAAACACACCGCAAAAAGAGTTACATCAAATAGATCTCCAAGAAGATCAAGGAGAACTTTGTATTGAGATACAAAGAGAGAAGAAGCCATCTAGCTAATAACTATGGACACGAAGGTGCATGGTAAACTACTCACACATCATCAGAGAGGCTATGGTGTTGATGCAGAAGCCCTCCATGATCGATGCCCCCTCCGGTAGAGCGCCGGAAAAGGCCTGAAGATGGGATCTCACGAGTACATAAGGTTGCGGCGGTGGAATTAGGTTTTCGTAGTGCTGCTTGATGGTTTCGGGGTACGTAGGTATATATAGGAGGAAGAAGTAGGTCGGTGGAGCCACGAGGGGCCCACGAGGGTGGAGGGCGCGCCCAGGGGGTAGGCGCGCCCGCTACCTCGTGGCCTCCTTGTATGTTTCTTGACGTCCACTCCAAGTCCTCTGGATCACGTTTGTTCAAAAAATAACTCACGCGAAGGTTTCATTCTGTTTGGACCCCATTTGATATTCCTTTTCTGCGAAACACTGAAATAGGCAAAAAAATAGCAATTTGCACTGGGCCTTGGGTTAATAGGTTAGTCCCAAAAATAATATAGAAGTGTATAAATAAGCCCATTAAACATCCAAAACAGAATATATAATAGCATGGAGCAATAAAAAATTATAGATACGTTGGAGACGTATCAGTGTCGCAAGTTTACTCAAACAGAAGGAGAATCAAGTGTAGAGCTAGATGGCAGTTCCTTACCTCCCTCGTAGTTGAGGGAAAAATCTTGGTTCTTTGATCTTTCAAATTCCTCATAGTGATCAACAGATATAAATCCCAAGTGACTCAGGAAACAGTGCTATGGTCCCCGACAGCGGCGCCCGGAAAAAGGTCTTGATAACCCACAAGTATAGGGGATCACAACAGTTTTCGAGGGTAGAGTATTCAACCCAAATTTATTGATTCGACACAAGGGGAGCCAAAGAATATTCTCAAGTATTAGCAGTTGAGTTGTCAATTCGACCACAGTTGAAAGACTTAATATCTGCAGCAAAGTATTTAGTAGCAAAGTAGTATGGAAGTAGCGATTCTGATGGCAAAAGTAATGATGAGCAGTTTTGTAGCAATTGTAACAGTGGCAACGAAAAAGTAACAAAGAAAAGATCAATATGAAACAAGCTCATAGGCAATGGATCAATGATGGATAATTATGTCGGATGGCATTCAATGCATCAGTTATAACCTAGGCTGACACAGAACTAGCTCCAATTCATCAATATAATGTAGGCATGTATTCTGAATATAGTCATACGTGCTTATGGAAAAGATCTTGCATGACATCTTTTGTCCTACCCTCCCGTGGCAGCGGGGTCCTATTGAAACTAAGGGATATTAAGGCCTCCTTTTAATAGAGAACCAGGTCAAAGCATTAGCACTTAGTGAATACATGAACTCCTCAAACTACGGTCATCACCGGGAAGTGTCCCGGCTATTGTCACTCCGGGGTTGTCAGATCATAACACGTAGTAGGTGACTATAACTTGGAAGATAGGATCAAGAACACAAATATATTCATGAAAACATAATAGGTTCAGATCTGAAATCATGGCACTCGGGCCCTGGTGACAAGCATTAAGCATACTAAGTCATAGCAACATCAATCTTAGAACATAGTGGATACTAGGGACCAAACCCTAACAAAACTAACTCGATTACATGTAAACACTATAAAAAAAAGACACATCCGTGACATTTAAGACCAAACGAATTTTTTTCCTATCATACTTATGACACTTCTATGACGATAATTGTGACAAAACCCGGTATCATCATAGATGTGGTGGGCTCCTACTTCTATGACAAAAAATCATGATAGAAAATGGGCTTTTCGTCCTGGGCGGGCTGGAGACGCAACTACATGACATTCTTTGGCCCGTCCATGACGGAAAAAATCGTGGTAGAAGCGAGGGCGAGGAAAATATTGGGGAGTTCCCAGTTACGGTGGGTGGTCGGGGGCCGAGCGATACGCGTTTCTCTCGTGCGTACGCGCGTGTGTGCGGGCGTTGGGCTCTAACTGAACCCGAGTGAGGCGTTGGGCTCTAATTGAACCCGAGTGAGGCGTTGGGCTCTAACTGAACCCGAGCGATTGCACTACAGGCTACGCGTTACTGAACCCGAGCGATCGATCGATCCCTTGCTGTTAACTGAACCCGAGTGATTCGCCGCTCTGCTGCTAACTGAAGCCGATCGATGCTGCCTCTGGATGAACAGTGAGCGTTGTTGGGGGGTTTGGATGAACAGTTTCCAGTGGGGGGTTGGATGAACAGGACCCCGTGGTAGTAGAGGCCGTTGCCGCTGGATGTATAGGACCCCGATTGATCGAGCCGGTGGAGGGGTGGATGAACAGGACCCCGTGGAGGGCTGGTTGAAAAGTAGCCGGTGGAGGGCTAGATGAACAGTAACCCATGGAGGGGTGGTTGAACAGGACCACGTGGAGAGGGCTGGCTGAATAGTAGCCGGTGGAGGAGCGCACGGTGGAGGCTGGATGAACAGGAGCCCGTGGATGAACAGTCACAGGTGGAGGCTGGAGGAGGTCGATGGTGGATGAACAGTAGCCCGTGGAGGCAGTCGACGGTGGAGATTAACAGTATCCCATGGAGTCCCGTTTTGCCGTACGCCACACCCCTCCCGATGAACAGGACCCCCGTTTCGACCGTAGCGCTCCAACACAAGTCCGTTTCCTCCGTTTTGCGGTACGCCACGCCCCTCCCGATCAACATGACCCCATTTCGACCGTAGGAGGTCCATTTCCTCTGTTTTGCAGTACGTAAGACCCATCCCGATGAACAGGATCCCATTTCGACCGTGGCCGGTTGAACACAAGGCTGCTTCCTCCGTTCTGTGGTACGCTAGGCCTCGTTTTCATCGGCTGTTCCGTCCAAGCCGGTTGGCTCCTGATGAACACGACGACGCATTCATTCCGACCCAGCCGGTTGCCTCCCCATGATCACGACGACGGCGCAACTTCTCCATTCCGACCCAGCCATGTACACGAGCCTTGGCCGTACGTATGCGCGAGTAGGCGTTAGAGACCCCGCCCGTATGTACGTACGTGGCCGCATTTACTTTCTTGCACCCTGGCCGCTGTACGTACGTGTACATGCTATGTGCGCGCCTCTACTACGACACGTGCCCTTCCTTACTTGGCCACGGTTCATCGCTGCAGCCTTTAAACAAACCGATCGACCAGTATGTACGTACACATTCGCCACCAGATTGACAACGCTACATACGCTTCCACCAGGTGGGTCCCAACTGTTAGGCACTTCCTCGCGTGCGAAGATGTAGCTAGTGGGTCCCAGCAGTCAGGGGGGAAACGTTTTTTCATGAAATACGGTGGCCTGTCCGATGGGTCCCTGCTGTCAGGTGGAGGAATCATTATTTTCCGCATAATAAGGAGGCACTTCCTTGCTACGGCCGTGGACCCAGCTGTCAGCCTCTTCACGCACAGTACTCTTCCGATGGAAGTCGGTCGTTGACCATATTGACCACGCCGCGCCGAGAGCACCAAGGCGGTGGACGATGGCGAGGCCTAGGAAGGGGATGCCGCGGAGTCGGGGAAGACACGACAGTGGATGCCCATGCGGAGAGGAGTACGAGGGTTCACTGGTTTGGTTGTGGTGTGAGGCTGCCGTCGCCGCGAGAACTGTGTGGCCCGGGGAGTAGTAGGGGTGGTGAGGCCTCGGCGGCAAGACAACCGCCACGGAGGCAGGAGTAGGCGGCACGACCGGCGCTGCTTTGGGCGGCTGGAGCAAGAAGACCAGAGGTTGAAGAGGCACCACGGCCGTTGGATGGACATCGTACGGTCACTGGATCTAGAATCGTTCATATTGACTAAGTTGACAAAGCCCTTCGTCCCTGTCAACTTAGTAGGCCCACATGTCAGCCTGCCACTATGCTGGGTCCCAGCTAGCAGGGGGAGTATTCATTTTTTTGTGCGTAATAAGGAGGCACCTCCTTGCGTGTGAAGATATAGCTGGTGGGTCCGACCTGTCAGCGGGGGAACTTTTTTTCGCAAAATACAGAGGCCCTTCTGGTGGGTCCCAGATGTCAGGTGGAGGAATCATTATTTTGCGCGTAGTAAGGAGGCATTTCCTGTGTGCGGCCGTGGACCTAGCTGTCAGCCTCTCCACGTAAAGTCCATGTCCGATGGATGTCGTTCATTGACCATGTTGACGACGGCGCGCCGAGAGCACTAGGGCGGTGGACGATGACGAGGCCTAGGAAGGGGACGACGCGGAGCGAGGGAATACGCGGCAGTGGATGCCCACGCAGAGAGGAGTATGAGGGTTCACTGGTTCGGTTGCGATGTGAGCCTGTCGTTGCCGCAGGGCCTGGCTAACGGTTGGAGTAGTAGGGGGCGGTGAGGCCTCAACGGCAGCTCAGCCGGCCACAAGAGGCAGGAGCAGGCGGTCTCGCCGGCACTGGTTTGGGCGGCTGGTGCAAGAAGAGCAGTGATTGAAGAAACAACAGGACCGTTCGATTCAAATCCAACGGTCACTGCTGCTAGAATTGTTTGTTGACTAAGTTGACCAAGCCCTACGTACGCGTCAACTTAGTAGGCCCACAGGTCAGCCTCCGAACTGGTGTGCCCCAGATGTTAGTGGGAGGAATCATTTTTTTCGCGTAATAAGGAGGCAGTTTTTTTTGAGGGGTAATAAGGAGGCAGTTGATGGCTGCTACCTCTTGAGCACTGCGTTGGATTTCCCCGAAGAGGAGAGGATGATGCAGCAAAGTAGCGTAAGTATTTCCCTCAGTTTTTGAGAACAAAGGTATCAATCCAGTAGGAGGCTACGCACAAGTCCCTCGTACCTGCACAAAACAATAGCTCCTCGCAACCAATGCGATTAGGGTTGTCAATCCCTTCACGGTCACTTACGAGAGTGAGATCTGATAGAGATGATAAATAATATTTTTGGTATTTTTGATATAGAGATGCAAAGTGAAAAGTAAAAGGCAAAGTAAAAACAAAGCAAGTATTAAAGTAATGGAGATTGATATGATGAGAGTAGACCCGGGGGCCATAGATTTCACTAGTGGCTTCTCTCAAGAGCATAAGTATTCTACGGTGGATGAACAAATTACTGTTGAGCAATTGACAGAGTTGAGCATAGTTATGAGTATATCTAGGTATGATCATGTATATAGGCATCACGTGCGAGACAAGTAGACCGACTCACCTTTGCATCTACTACTATTACTCCACTCATCGACCGCTATCCAAAGATGCATCTAGAGTATTAAGTTAAAACAGAGTAACGCCTTAAGCAATATGACATGATGTAGAGGGATAAATTCATGCAATATGATAAAAACCCCATCTTGTTATCCTCGATGGCAACAATACAATCGTGCCTTGCTACCCCTTACATCCTTTGGGAAAGTACACGCAAGATTGAACCCAAAGCTAAGCACTTCTCCCATTGCAAGAACTACCAATCTAGTTGGCCAAACCAAATGGATAATTCGAAGAGACTTGCAAAGATAACCAATCATACATAAAAGAATTCAGAGAAGATTCAAATATTGTTCATAGATAATCTGGATCATAAACCCACAATTCATCGGTCTCAACAAACACACCGCAAAAAATAAGATTACATCGAATAGATCTCCACGAGAGGGGGAGAACATTGTATTGAGATCCAAAAAGAGAGAAGAAGCCATCTAGCTACTAGCTATGGACCCGAAGGTCTGAAGTAAATTACTCACACTTCATCGGAGGGGCTATGGTGATGATGTAGAAGCCCTCCGTGGTGGATAGGCCCCAAGATGGGATCTCGTGGATACAGGAAGTTGCGGCGGTGGAATTAGGTTTTTGGCTCTTCCCCTGATCGTTTGGGGGTACGTAGGTATATATAGGAGGAAGGAGTACGTCGGTGGAGCAACAGGGGGCCCACGAGGCAGGGTGCGCCCTAGGGGAGCCCCCACCTCGTGACCGCCTCTTTTGTTCCTTGGAGTAGGGTCCAAGTCTCTGGATCACGTTCGGTGAGAAAATCACGTTGAAGGTTTCATTCCGTTTGGACTCCGTTTGATATTCCGTTTCTTGAAACCTTTGAAATAGGCAAAAACAACAATTACGGGCTGGGCCTCCGGTTAATAGGTTAGTCCCAAAAATAATATAAAAGTGGAAAATAAAGCCCAATATAGTCCAAAACAGTAGATAAAGTAGCATGGAGCAATCAAAAATTATAGATACATTGGAGACGTATCAGGCATCCCCAAGCTTAATTCCTGCTCGTCCTCGAGTAGGTAAATGATAAAAAGAGAATTTTTGATGCGGAGTGATACTTTGGCATAATTTCAATGTAAATCTTCTTAATTGTGGTATGAATATTCAGATTCGAAAGATTCAAGACAAGAGTTCATATTGACATAAAAATAATAATACTTCAAGCATACTAACTAAGCAATTATGTCTTCTCAAAATAACATGGCCAAAGAAAGTTATCCCTACAAAATCATATAGTCTGGCTATGCTCCATCTTCCCCACACAAAATATTTAAATCATGCACAACCCCGATGACAAGACAAGCAATTGTTTCATACTTTAACATTTTCAAAACTTTTTCAATCTTCACGTAATACATGAGCTTGAGCCATGGATATAGGACTATATGTAGAATAGAATGGTGGTTGTGAAGAAGACAAAAAGGGAGAAGATATTCTCACATCAACTAGGCGTATCAATGGGCTATGGAGATGCCCATCAATAGATATCAATGTGAGTGAGTAGGGATTGCTATGCAACGGATGCACTAGAGCTATAAGTATATGAAAGCTCAACAAAAGAAACTAAGTGGGTGTGCATCCAACTCGCTTGCTCACGAAGACTTAGGGCATTTGAGGAAGCCCATCATTGGAATATACAAGCCAAGTTCTATAATGAAAAATTCTCACTAGTATATGAAAGTGACAAAATGAGAGACTCTCCATCATGAAGATCTTGGTGCTACTTTGAAGCACAAGTGTGGTAAAAGGATAGTAGCATTGTCCCTTCTCTCTTTTTCTCTCATTTTTTTATTTGGGCCTTTTCTCCTTTTTATTTTGGCCTCTTTTTTTCATTTTTCTTTTTTTTTCGTCCGGAGTCTCATCCCGACTTGTGGGGGAATCATGGTCTCCATCATCCTTTCCTCACTTGGGACAATGCTCTAAAGAATGATGATCATCACACTTTTATTTTTCTTACAACTCAACAATTACTCGATTCTTCGAACAAAGTATGACTCTATATGAATGCCTCCGGCGGTGTACCAGGATATGCAATGAATCAAGAGTGACATGTATGAAAGAATTATGAACGGTGGCTTTGCCACAAATACGATGTCAACTACATGATCATGCTAGCAATATGACAATGATGGAGCGTGTCATAATAAACAGAACGGTGGAAAGTTGCATGGCAATATATCTCGGAATGGCTATGGAAATGCCATGATAGGTAGGTATGGTGGCTGTTTTGAGGAAGATATATGGTGGGTGTATGATACCGGTGAAAAGTGCGCGGTATTAGAGAGGCTAGAAATGGTGGAAGGATGGGAAAAAGTGCGTATAATCCATGGACTCAACATTAGTCATAAAGAACTCATATACTTATTGCAAAAATCTAGAAGTTATCAAAGCAAAGTATTACGTGCATGCTCCTAGGGGGATAGATTGGTAGGAAAAGACCATCGCTCATCCCCGACCGCCACTCATAAGGAAGACAATCAATAAATAAATCATGCTCCGAGTTCATCAGATAACGGTTCACCATACGTGCATGCTACGGGAATCACAAACTTCAACACAAGTATTCTTTAAGTTCACAACTACTCAACTAGCATGACTCTAATATCACCATCTTCATATCTCAAAACAATTATCAAGCATCAAACTTTTCTTAGTATTCAACGCACTCAAAAGAAAGTTTCACATATCTTGAATACCAAGTATATTAATATTAAGAAAATTACCATGCTATTAACGACTCTCAAAATAATCTAAATGAAGCATGAGAGATCAATAGTTTCTTTAAAACAAACCCACCACCATGCTCTAAAAGATCTAAGTGAAGTACTAGAGGAAAAATTATCACGCTCAAAAGATATAAATGAAGCACTATGAGCAAAATTATCAAGCTCAAAAGATATAAGTGAAGCACATAGAGTATTCTATCAAATTCCAATTTATGTATGGCTCTCTCAAAAGGTGTGTACAGCAAGGATAATTGTGGTAAACTAACAAGCAAAGACACAAATAATACAAGACGCTCCAAGCAAAACACATATCATGTGGTGAATAAAAATATAGCTCCAAGTAAATTACCGATGGAAGTAGACGAAAGAGGGGATGCCTTCCGGGGCATCCCCAAGCTTAGACTTTTTGGTGTACTTGTATTATCTTGGGGGTGCCATGGGCATCCCCAAGCTTAGGCTCTTGCCACTCCTTGTTCCATAATCCATCAAAAGAATTTACCCAAAACTTGAAAACTTCACAACACAAAACTCAATAGAAATCTCATGAGCTCCGTTAGAGAAAGAAAACAAAATACTACTTTAAGGTACTGTAATGAACTCATTCTTTATTTATATTGGTGTTAAACCTACTGTATTCCAACTTCTCTATGGATTATAAACTATTTTACTAGCCATAGATTCATCAAAATAAGCAAACAACACACGATAAACAGAATCTGTCAAAAACAGAACAGTCTGTAGTAATATGTAACTAACGCAAACTTCTGGAACTCCAAAAAATCTACCAAAATTAGAAGACCTAGAAAATTTGTTTATTGATCAGAAGCAATTGGAATCAGTATTTTATCACGTTCTGGTGATTTTTAATAATTCGGGCACTGAGCGCAATGTTTCTGGAAATTACAGCAAGATCAAATAACTATCATCCAAGAAGATCCAATAGGTCTAGTTTGGCACAAACACTAATTGAAACATTAAACCACATCTAAACAGAGGCTAGATGGATTATTTATTCCTAAACAGAAGCAAAAGAAAAAAAAACTAAAAATAAAATTGGGTTGACTCCCAACAAGCGCTATCGTTTAATGCCCCTAGCTAGGCATAAAAGCAAGGATAGATTTAAGTAGTGCCGTAGTAATAAGATAGATCGGTGAAACTCATTTCATATTCTCTACGTTCGGCAGCAAGTTTTCTTTTAGGCAAGAAAAAGTAATCAAAAGGGCTAAATTTAATAGGACAAAAGTCCCCAAGATCAATTTTAGGAGGTATAGGTTCCTCTTTCGGCCTTTCGTATTGCACAACCAATTCATCATTATAAGCATTCTTTTGACAGAACTTGGTGAGCCTATACTCAAGAGAGCATCCTAGCTCATTATTTTGAATAGCCAAATCATCATTAAGTTCAGAGATTCTATCAATTAAAATATTGGTAGGCACCTTTTTTCTAAGATTTTCATTGAAAGCAACATAGTCGATAGATTGAAAACGCATTATTTCTTCTTGATCAAAGAGGATAGATTCTATGGGAGGACGGCCAGCGTCCACCCTACAATGCGCAAAGATTTCTTTGGCTTCTTTTATTATAAATCTAAATTCATGAGCCAAAAAGATAGTAGCAGCACGCTTAACAGTGGAGTGTTCAATATTAGAAAATTCTAGGAAGATTCTTTGTATAGAAGGGTGCATATGCATAAATTGCCTTTCAAGTTCAACGATAAGCATGGAAATAGCGTCCGCAAGGCTACTAGTTCTATGGAGAATAGAACCACCCATAGAGGGTAAAGCACCTGCACAAGTAAAGAAATCTCAAATAACTCCTTTTCCAATAATATTACCACTACCGATTCGAAATCTTTTTGTATGATAGGTAGGGGATTCTTCAGCAGGAGCTTCAGAATTTTCTGTGATATTGTTATCGCCCATATCGGCAATAATTTCCCCAATTTCAGACATAATGACAAGCAAGCAAACTAACATACGAGCAAACAAGCGGACGAGGAAAAATCAAACGGGAAAAAGAGGAGGAGATTGGGAAAAAGAGGGCGAATAAAATGGCAAGGGTGAAGTGGGGGAGAGGAAAACAAGAGGCAAATGGAAAATAATGTAATGCGGGAGATAGGGATTGTGATGGGTACTTGGTATGTCTTGACTTGCTCTTGCGTAAGCCTCCCCGGCAACGGCGCCAGAAATTCTTCTTGCTACCTCTCGAGCACTGCATTGGATTTCCCCGAAGAGGAGAGGATGATGCAACAAAGTAGCGTAAGTATTTCCCTCAGTTTTTGAGAACCATGGTATCAATCCAGTAGGAGGCTACGCACAAGTCCCTCGTACCTGCACAAAACAATAGCTCCTCGCAACAAACGCGATTAGGGGTTGTCAATCCCTTCACGGTCACTTACGAGAGTGAGATCTGATAAAGATGATAAATACTAATATTTTTGGTATTTTTGATATAGAGATGCAAAGTGAAAAGTAAAAGGCAAAGTAAAAACAAAGCAAGTATTAAAGTAATGGAGATTGATATGATGAGAATAGACCCGGGGGCCATAGGTTTCACTAGTGGCTTCTCTCAAGAGCATAAGTATTCTACGGTGGATGAACAAATTACTGTTGAGCAATTGACAGAATTGAGCATAGTTATGAGTATATCTAGGTATGATCATGTATATAGGCATCACGTCTGAGACAAGTAGACCGACTCCTGCCTGCATCTACTACTATTACTCCACTCATCGACCGCTATCCAGCATGCATCTAGAGTATTAAGTTAAAAACAGAGTAACGCCTTAAGCAAGATGACATGATGTAGAGGGATAAATTCATGCAATATGATAAAAACCCCATATTGTTATCCTCGATGGCAACAATACAATACGTGCCTTGCTACCCCTTATGTCATTGGGAAAGGACACCGCAAGATTGAAGCCAAAGCTAAGCACTTCTCCCATTGCAAGAACTACCAATCTAGTTGGCCAAACCAAACGGATAATTCGAAGAGACTTGCAAAGATAACCAATCATACATAAAAGAATTCAGAGAAGATTCAAATATTGTTCATAGATAATCTGGATCATAAACCCACAATTCATCGGTCTCAACAAACACACCGCAAAAAGAAGATTACATCGAATAGATCTCCAAGAGAGAGGGGGAGAACATTGTATTGAGATCCAAAAAGAGAGAACAAGTATTCTAGCTACTAGCTATGGACCCGAAGGTCTGAAGTAAACTACTCACACTTCATCGGAGGGGCTATGGTGATGATGTAGAAGCCCTCCGTGGTGGATGCCCCTCCGTGAGCTCTAACAGGCCCCAAGATGGGATCTCGTGGACACAGGAAGTTGCGGCGGTGGAACTAGGTTTTGGCTCCTCCACGATCGTTTGAAGTGCGTGAGGTATATATCGGAGGAAGGAGTACGTCGGTGGAGCAACATGGGGCCCATGAGGCAGGGGGCGCGCCCTAGGGGGGGGGCGCCCCCACCCTCGTGACCGCCTCTTTTGTTCCTTGGAGTAGGGTCCAAGTCTCCTGGATCACGTTCGGTGAGAAAATCACGTTCCCGAAGGTTTCATTCCGTTTGGACTCCGTTTGATATTCTGTTTCTTCAAAACACTAAAATAGGCAAAAAACAGCAATTCTGGGCTGGGCCTCCGGTTAATAGGTTAGTCTCAAAAATAATATAAAAGTGGAAAATAAACCCAATATAGTCCAAAATAGTAGATAAAGTAGCATGGAGAAATCAAAAATTATAGATATGTTGGAGACGTATCAATGGCGTGCGTGCAGGCCAGCAGAGGGAGTAGGGTGGGCAGGTGAAGCTTGTGCGGCATGATAGCAGGCCACAAGAGGAGGGAGCAGGCAATCCCGCCGGCGCTGGTTTAGGCGGCTGGAGCAGGAAGATCAGAGATTGAAGAAGCACGTTGGCTGTTGGATGGACATCCAACAGTCACTGCTCCTAGAATAGTGTGTTGACTGACAAAGCCTTCCGTAAACAAGTCAGCCTTGAAATTTGTGGCGTGTACAGCCCATTTGCTATTATTTTTATAATTTTTACTCATTTTCTAATTCATATGGAATTTATTGCAGCCCATTTCCCATTTTTAGAATTGCTGCCCATTTTCTGGTCAGTACCAGGGTTAAAAATTTGAACTAAAAATGTGCGAAATTTTGAAAATTCGCATTTTTTGCTGGGGAACAAAATATTCTTAATCCAAAAATTATTAACCATACTAAAAAAATTTAAAAATAAATTAGTACTATGTCATGTTAAAATCCAATGAAATATAAAATATCAGGGAAGAACAAAAACAAAAAAGAAACTAATTTTCCCATTTAGTTTTAACAGATACTGACCAAACTCTTTGGCCAGGCCGGAATGCATCCCTTCTCGTCTTGAAAGATTTGCAACCTAGTAAGTCGGAGAAAACAAATAGGCCTAGCTTGGTTATTCTTCAAAAAGAAATAGTGGCCTACCTATTTTCCCGAAGAAAAAACTGTTGGGCTGGTCATGTTATTAGACGGGCCATAGAGACCACACAACCCAGTTTATAGCCTGCTCCTCCGAACAAATCCTCAAAAAAAAATTTGTGCAATTATGTCGTTAATTGACTATACGTTGAAAATGATGTGGGTCCCAGATATCAACAGGGTGGATTAGAGTAAAAAATGAGGGGTCCATCTGAGTAGTAAAAGAGGCGCTTTGCTTGTGTTCGGGAGTGGACCTGATGGGTCTGTACTGTCATACTCACATCTACAGTCCTCTCCCGATTCACTGTGTTGACAGGGCCAGACGGCGGCGCCGCGAGCTCACCAAGGCGGAGGATAAAGTGCTGTCGCCAATGTGCTGGGCTGGGTTGGACATTCTTATTGAAAAATAAAAATGGACCAGAACTATTTACGATGTTGACTAGGATTTGCATGGGTCCGCTGGTTGCAGGAAGAAAATGGTGGGAGAAAGAAGACTGGTCGCTATCTTTGCCTAAGAATTATATTGACTGAACGTAACGACACTATCATAGGAAATAATATCCTCCTGTTAAATCATGAATTTAAAGAACTGGTGCATGAGCATTTAGCTTTATTTATTTACTTATTTATGTTTAGGGGACCATGAGCATGTACCTGGGCCGGATTCATGTGAGAGCCTCCCTTCCAGTTAATTATGGGCTCCTCTATTGGGCCTTTATCGATTGGGCTGCATGTTATTAACAAGTGGAAAGTGTGTTACAGAAAAAAAATAGTATGCGCTACGTATGGTAGTGCAGGGCACTAAAGAATAGGACCGCAAGCGACTTCCAAAACATTGTGTTTGTCATTCTAACGACACATTTATTCAATCAATGCATTTAAATATACTACTGATTGTACATTCAAAACAGCAGAAGAAGAACAACCAGGGTTGGGGTGCAATGTATAGTAAGCGAGGCGGAAGAGTAAAGACGTAGCTCTCTCTTCCAAACCAAACATCAACCATCATTACAAAAGGGCTACCAAAAAAGAACAAGTGTATGCATCAAACTAAATAAAGATCCTACTACACCAAGTGTACACATCTTACTAACTGCCTCAGTTAGACGTTACTATTTATTAAGCTGTGGAGATTGGCTAATGGCTTGAACCAGATGGGTGCCTGACGGGGGAAACTCCAGCCAGCAGGTCGAAGTCTGATACTTGTGACCCTCTCTCCTACTTTGTGCTGCAGAGCATGGCGGCGCATATCAGGGTATGGTGCATGCAAATACGCATGATACGCTGTGTACACACAGTTTTGCCTGATGAACGAAACCACGCTACCATCATGATCCTTGCCGCCGGTTATCTCCTAGTTAATTGGATAATTCAGTCCAAGAAACAGAGAGCGTGTACCAAGGCTACTTACCAGCCTCTAGTCAAAAATTCCTGAAGGCCCAGAGAAGCTGGGATCCTGCTCAAAGACCTTGCAGTGACTGTGATTGTATTCCACAAAGCAACACGTCCAGTATGTGCGAACGATCATCAATCGTTCGCCATCATCTGATCGAGCCAGGAACCACCTACAACTGCCATGCCGCTTTTCTTTGAAAGGTTCTGGGATTAGGAAGGGTAGGGACACCAGGCGGCCTACAACATCATATCAAGTTGGAGTCAAATAAAAAGGGCTCTTAATGTAGTCAATCTTAAGAACAACATGTTATGAGCATGAATATTTTTTCAAGTAAATGTTGACGTATAATATAAGCAAGCCATCATGATATCATAGGAAAGTAACATACTTCTGTAATAGCCATTTGTAGCGATGATTGGAGTAGGCCAGCAATACATCCAACCATAGAAGGAGTCGACAGCGTAAATGAAGCCCTTGTGTTTAATGGCATCACATAACCATGGAGGATGTATGATCCTGCGATGGACGTGCAGTTTTATCCACTTACCGCAGTGACCTGTCAGATAGGAGAGACCGCAGTTGAAGAACACAATTAGCCTGAAGTCTTTATAATTTGCAGATCTTGTGGGCACTTGGCAGATTACAACCTTGAGCAAATCAAACTTGGTATCATGTTGGCTACTGTAAGATTCCAAGTATTCTGGGTTACGGTGCCAAAGCAGTGCAGTGTTAATCGAAGGAAGGGGGATCAATTGCCGGGTGTAGACCTCCACGAGCATCCAGCTGCCGCCACCGTCAACGAGCACCATCCAAGACGTGTTCATGCCGACCCAATACATACCATGAATGTAGTTGAGGGTGACCGGGGTTGGATCACAGTCAAGAGGGTTGATGCTCGTCACCCTATGTTCGTTATGCTGCGTGACATGCCGTTTCTGAAGATCGGGCGACATCAGCAAGCAAGGAGCTGGCTTAAAAAGCTCCGGCCTGAGGGCTTTGAGTAAATGGTATAGCCCTGACGAGCACACGGTGAGCAGCATGTTACTATGATTGTCCACACGCGAAACAATGAGCTTGATTACCTCTGTGGGGAGCGAATTCTAGCCACTCTTTCGACGGATGCTGCTCGGTTCTGCCATTGTTAGTGCTTGGGTTCCGGAAGAGGGGGGAGGCGCCTTAGCGGGGATGGAAGATTGGACGATTATGTGCGGACAAGGATGGAGAAGCGAATATGTGCTGCGGGAAGTGGACAGGTGATGATGACTACAACACGCCGCTTGACTTACGAGACACGTATCGACAACGTAGGGTCATATCGATGCCAGACAACTTGCTTGAGTGATCACAGTACTGGTAATCCCTACAGTACCTACTACTATGCCCTAACTTGCTTGACTAGAGTAGTAGTGGAGCAGGACTCTGCTCTACAACTAGCACCGGAGGATTAGTATATTCTAATCTAAAATAGTTACAAACTTCAATGCCCGAGCGTGGAACGACTATGAACCGCCATCGGTGCTAACTCCAATCCCCAGCAAACGTTCGCTGGCGGACATGGCAGTTGCAAACGCCCGCGACACAGTTACAGTACATGTGTAAGGGGCGACGCCGCTGACGCTGACACTGACACGACGCCGATGTACGGGTGCGTGCTCACTGTTACTACCCCTCGGAGGTACGTGGGCGGCGACACTGGCTACATCAAGCTGACTAGGGTTGTGCCGAGCTGGGACCTTCCCGCTGATGTGGACATGGAAGAGGCATGGTATGATTTGGCCCCCAACTGGTGCACGGGGACTCCAAGGAGGTTCACCTGGACATATGCATTACCAAGTTAAATGTTGATTATTAGTCTTCGCTCAATGTAATCCGCTGTCTAAGCATGTGGAGACTTCCATGCATGATCTTGCTCTATTGGAGTATCGCGCATGAATAGAAGTGTATCCATTTATGGTTTAGTCTAGAATCTTCCATGTATGAAATTTTTACTACTGATCTTGGTGAAAGACTTATGATGAACCATTTCTTACATCTCCTCTGCCCCCTTCCAAGTCATCCTGATTTAATCCCTCCGTCTAGGTGTATAAGGGCATGGTTAATACTTAATAGTATAGCCAACTGTTGACTATTAGAAAGTGCCATGTCATCTGTAGCCAACATGTATAACAATCGATACTTAAAAACTAATTCTTAAAGATCATTTCTTGCAAAGCACAATAAGTGTTATTTCTTCACAAGTTTTGGATGCAGGTTGAACAATTGAACGCTTATGTTTGCAAAAGATACTTTTTAATCTATTTCATCATGATGTTTATGAGCTCTAGAGATTAAATAATATCCGAAGAAACCTATCGATACCCGTTACACATGAGATGACCCCCACATCCTTTGTCAAAATAAACAACTCCCCGATCAATGCATTTCACTATTCCGTTACAACGCACGAAACACCTTACTATAGATTAGTACGACCAAAAATTGAACTAACATTATATAGAATATGATAAATGCTGATGCATGTCACCTAAAATTATATCATTGAAAACTATGTTCAAATACGAATCCAACGATATAGTTTTTGATGACATGCACTAACATTTTGTCAGTTAAATATTCAGTCAAATTCAATGGGGGACTAATAAACCACGATCGATGTAGTACTAGTGTAGAGGGCGGCATTGCACGGGAGTCTCACCCCGCTCGTGGCGCGGCAGTAAAGTCGTCATATCAAAAAACACAACCACTCGAGTAATAAGTGGCCTGGTAAAATAAACGGACAAGAAACCATCACATCCCTCCGTCTTTTTTGCATTTTATCTCTCTGCATTTACTTTCTCAGGTTCATCTCGCACACTCGATCCCTAGCTAGTACTCCTTTTACATACTTAATTAAGGACGCTAATAATTCCTGAACGTTTGGGATTTATCATCTGCGTCCCAAAACTAATAGATCGCCTTACAAAACTAAATTATATTCCTAATAAAAGCCACAACGCTCGCAGGAGCGCTTGCGTCGCGCCACGAGTGCCCTGGTGCGCGGCCGTTTCCCAGCGTGCCGAGACAACGCCTCTTCCTCAGCCTTGCAACTCACGAGGTGCTGATTGGCGGCTAGCCGGCGGGCGAGCGTGATCTCGCTGGTGTGGTGATCCGGCGCCAACAGGTACTCCTCCTCACTGGAAGCGTGCACCCGGTCCACGTACCACCAAGCGTAGATGAGGCGCTTGGGCCCGATTACACTCAGGGCTTTGGCACGGGCGTCCTCCGCCACCCTCACGGCCCTCACACAAGCCTTCTGCCAAAGAGCCAATTGCCTGACTCTCTCAGACGCGGCATAGGCCTGCCAGACAGCTTTCCCCGCGGCGCGCTTCTCTTCCTCGGCCTTCTTCTCTGCCTCTAATTTGGTGCGCTCTGCCGGAGGCAAAGCCTCCCTCAAGGCGACATCCATTTCTTTCCAAAGCTCCTCAAGGCTGGGGGGCTCGGCGGACGGCGCGGCGTTCTCCTCATAGCGAGGAGCCGATGCATCCTCGACGTGCGTGCTGGCGAGATTGGGAATGCCGACGCGTCCACCTCGACGCGTCGCGACAAGGAGCGGAACGCCGGCGCGTCCTCCTCGACTAGTGGCGGCAAGGAACGAAACAGCGACGCGTCCTCCTCGACTAGTGGCGGCGAGGAATGGAACGGCGACGCGTGACCATCCGTGCGGTGCAGCGAGGGGCTCCTAGGGCTTGGGAGGTGGGATGCCATGGTGGTTGACGTGAGAGGGAGGGGGAGGAGATAGCGATGAATGTGAGCGTTCTTCCGAATGCTGTGGGAGGCGCAGTATTTATAGCGAGCAATGGCACACCTACGTAATATATGGACTGAGCTTCACTGACTTAACTGCAGGTCCAGTTGCGTCACTGACATGTGGGCCAGATGCCTGTTGGGCCCACATGTCAGTGACCCAATGCACCTACAGTTAAGTAACTGAAGCAGCTACGTGGGCATATTTGTTGGAGTAAATTACAGGTGAGGAAGGGGTGGAAATATTGCTGGTCACAACGGATTGGACGAGCACGGGGGAGGAGAGTCATGCATGCAGATTGTTTCCACACGGGGTGGAGTGGTGGGATTGCTGGAGGGAGAAGGAGAGTCAAGCATGCGTTCAGATTTCAAGGTGCACTAAATTATCGCATGCGATGATTAAGGCTGGCCATAGTGGTGGTAATGTGGTACTCCCTCCTTTCCGGTTTATAGGGCTTAATTTGAAAATCTCTTCAACCAAGGTAGATGATGAATGGTGGAATTATTTCCTTAATTTGCAAAAGTACTTAATTAGTATTCTTGTTTTTCTCAAAAATTTATGCAAACCGATGCATTAATTACACCACATGCATGCATGACCACTCCTATAAAAATCTCAGTTGGTGGTGATGGTATGTCTGCCTCTGGACATCGTAAGCCGTTCGATCTACTTGGAACCAACGGCTGAGATGTGTGTGCATAGAGACATGGCCTTGCCACTGGAGGTACTGTATAGCAGATATTTACCCACCTTTGCCACTATATAAAATACGAAACTACTCATTCCAGCCTCATTTCCTTTCTGGTTCATATCCTTGCATTCTTGCCGGCGGCGACGAAGGTTCCTGAAGATGGAGTCCAGACTCTAGAAACCACTACAAAAACTATTACACCACCTCTATCTTGGTAAGAGTAGGTGAAATTTTTGAATCGAGCCCTTTAAACTAAAAGGGAGGTAGTGGTACTCTAATAGCTAACCTTGTTCTGATGTCTAGATAGGACATGGCATGCACCTGGACGGAGGAACTAGTCTTCATTGTGCATTTAAGTTTTGTCTAAAGTCAATGTAACTCTGCTTTGACCAAAAATATAGAAAAATGTACATCAACATTCACAATATCAAATCAACATTTTTATACTCATTATACAACGTAGTTTTTATACTCATTATAATCAGTATTGTAGACATTGATATTTTTAGTATAAATTTGGTCAAAAACTATGCAAAAGGTTGACGGAAGTATAACGGGCCAGAGGGAGTATCATGCATGCGGAGTAGGCAAAAAAATTGCTCATTTATAGCCGGTTGAAGTCTCAAAGGGTGCAACCGCATGCTGTCTACTACACAACCTTCTTCTTGTAGATGTTGTTGGGCCTCCAAGTGCAGAGGTTCGTAGGACAGTAGCAAATTTCCCTCAAGTGGATGACCTAAGGTTTATCAATCCGTGGGAGGCGTAGGATGAAGATGGTCTCTCTCAAACAACCCTGCAACCAAAAAGCAAAAAGTCTCTTGTGTCCCCAACACACCCAATACAATGGAAAATTGTATAGGTGCACTAGTTCGGTGAAGAGATGGTGATACACGTGCAATATGCATGGTAGATATAGGTTTTTGTAATCTGAAAATATAAAAACAGCAAGGTAACTAATGATAAAAGTGAGCACAAACAGTATTCCAATGCTTCGAAATAAGGCCTAGGGTTCATACTTTCACTAGTGCAAGTTCTCCCAACAATAATAACATAATTGGATCATATAACTATCCCTCAACATGCAACAAAGAGTCCCTCCAAATTAACTAATAGCGGAGAACAAACGAATATATTATTGTAGGGTACAAAACCACCTCAAAGTTATCCTTTCTGATCGATCTATTCAAGAGTCCGTAGTAAAATAACATGAAGCTATTCTTTCCGTTCGATCTATCCTAGAGTTCGTACTAGAATAACACCTTAAGACACAAATCAACCAAAACCCTAATGTCACCTAGATACTCCAATGTCACCTCAAGTATCCGCGGGTATGATGATACGATATGCATCACACAATCTCAGATTCATCTATTCAACCAACACAAAGAACTTCAAAGAGTGCCCCCTATGCATAAGTTCACAAGGTCACTGAACCCGCAAGTTGATCACCAAAACATATGTGAAGTAGATCACGTGAATATCCCATTGTCAGCAGGATAAGCGCATGCAAGACATACATCAAGTGTTCTCAAATCCTTAAAGACTCAATCCGATAAGATAACTTCAAAGGGAAAACTCAATCCATTACAAGAGATAGAGGGGGAGAAACATCATAAGATCCAACTATAATAGAAAAGCTCATGATACATCAAGATCGTGCCGAATCAAGAACACGAGAGAGAGAGAGAGAGAGAGAGAGAGATCAAACACATAGCTACTGGTACATACCCTCAGCCCCGAGGGTGAACTACTCCCTCCTCGTCATGGAGAGCGCCGAGATGATGAAGATGGCCACCAGTGAGGGATCCCCCCTCGAGCAGGGTGCCGAAACAGGGTCCTGATTTGTTTTTGGTGGCTACAGAGGCTTGCAGTGGCGGAACTCCCAATCCAGGTTCCTTTTGGGGGGTTTCTGTATTTATAGGAATTTTTGGCGTCGGTCTCATGTCAGGGGGGTCTCCGAGTCGTCCACGAGGCAGGGGACGTGCCCTCCACCCTCGTGGACGGCTCGGGACTCTTGTGGCCCAACTATTTTACTCTAGGGGCTCCTTTTGGTCCATAAAATATCATCAAAAATTGGCACGTCAATTGGACTCCGTTTGGTATTCCTTTTCTGTAAAACTCAAAAACAAGGAAAAAACAGAAACTGGCATTGGGCTCTAGGTTATAGGTTAGTCCCAAAAATCATATTAAATAGCATATAAATGCATATAAAACATCCTACATGGATAATATAATAGCATGGAACAATAAAAAATTATAGATACATTGGAGACGTATCAAGCATCCCCAAGCTTAATTCCTACTCATCCTCGAGTAGGTAAATGATAAAAACAATTTTTTTGATGTGGAATGCTACCTAACATATTTATCAATGTAATCTTCTTTATTGTGGCAACAATATTCAGATCCATAAGATTCAAATAAAAGTTTAATATTGACATAAAAATAATAATACTTCAAGCATACTAACAAGGTAATTATGTCTTCTCAAAATAACATGGCCAAAGAAAGTTTATCCCTACAAAATCATATAGTCTGGCTATGCTCCATCTTCATCACACAAAATATTCAATCATGCACAACCCCGATGACAAGCCAAGCAATTGTTTCATACTTTTGACATTCTCAAACCTTTTCAACTTTCACGCAATACATGAGCGTGAGCCATGGACATAGCACTATAGGTGGAATAGAGTGGTGGTTGTGGAGAAGACAAAAAGGAGGAAGATGGTCTCACATCAACTAGGCGTATTAATGGGCTATGGAGATGCCCATCAATAGATATCAATGTGAGTGAGTAGGGATTGCCATGCAACGGATGCACTAGAGCTATAAATGTATGAAAGCTCAACAAAAGAAACAAAGTGGGTGTGCATCCAACTTGCTTGCTCACGAAGACCTAGGGCATTTTGAGGATGCCCATTATTGGAATATACAAGCCAAGTTCTATAACAAAAATTCCCACTAGTATATGAAAGTGACAAAATAAGAGACTCTCTACCATGAAGATCATGGTTCTACTTTGAAGCACAAGTGTGGTAAAAGGATAGTAGCCTTGCCCCTTCTCTCTTTTTCTCTCATTTATTTTTATATTTTTTATTTGGGCCTTTCTTTTTTCGGCCCCTTTTTGTTATTTTTCGTCCGGAGTCTCAACCCGACTTGTGTGGGAATCATAGTCTCCATCATCCTTTCCTCACTAGGACAATGCTCTAATAATGATGATCATCACACTTTTATTTACTTACAACTCAAGAATTACAACTAGATACTTAGAACAAAATACGACTCTATATGAAGGCCTCTGGTGGTGTACCGGGATGTGCAATGAATCAAGAGTGACATTATGAAGGAATTATTAAGGTGGCTTTGCCACAAATACGATGTCAACTACATGATCATGCAAAGAAATATGACAATGATGAAGCATGTCATAATAAACGGAACGGTGGAAAGTTGCATGGCAATATATTTCGGAATGGCTATGGAAATACCATAATAGGTAGGTATGGTGGCTGTTTTGATGAAGGTATATGGTACCGGCGAAAGTTGCACGACACAAGAGAGGCTAGCAAATGGTGGAAGGGTGAGAGTGCGTATAATCCATGGACTCAACATTAGTCATAAAGAACTCACATACTTATTGCAAAAATCTATTAGTTATCGAAACGAAGTACTACGCGCATGCTCCCAGGGGGATAGATAGGTAGGAAAAGACCATCGCTCGTCCCCGACCGCCACTCATAAGGAATACAATCAAAAAATAAATCATGCTCCGACTTCATCACATAACGGTTCACCATACGTCAATGCTACGGGAATCACAAACTTTAACACAAGTATCTCTCAAATTCACAACTACTCAACTAGCATGACTCTAATATCACCATCTTCATATCTCAAAATAATCATAAGGAATCAAACTTCTCATAGTATTCAATGCACTTTATATGAAAGTTTTTTATTATATCCCTCTTGGATACCCATCATATTAGGACTAGTTTTATAACCCAAGAAAATTACCATGCTGTTTAAGAATCTCAAAGTAATATAATTGAAGCATGAAAGTTCATCTATTTCTTCAAAATAAAACCACCATCGTGCTCTAAAAAGATATAAGTGAAGCACTAGAGCAAATGACAAACTTCTCCAAAAGATATAAGTGAAGATCAATGAGTAGTTGAATAATTATGTAACCATGTGAAGACTCTCTAACATTTAAGAATTTCAGATCTTGGGATATTATTCAAATAGCAAGCAAAACAAAATAAAACAAAATGACGCTCCAAGCAAAACACATATCATGTGGTGAATAAAAATATAGCTCCAAGTAAAGTCACTGATGAACGAAGACGAAAGAAGGGATGCCATCCGGGGCATCCCCAAGCTTAGGCTCTTGGTTGTCCTTAAATATTACCTTGGGGTGCCTTCGGCATCCCCTAGATTAGGCTCTTGCCACTCCTTATTCCATAGTCCATCGAATCTTTACCCAAAACTTGAAAACTTCACAACACAAAACTAAACAGAAAACTCGTAAGCTCCGTTAGTGTAAGGAAATAAAATCACCACTTTTGGTACTGTTGTGAACTCATTCTTGATTTATATTGGTTTAATATCAACTGTATTCCAACTTCTCTATGGTTCATACCCTCTGTCGGTGTCAAAACCGGCGGATCTCGGGTAGGGGGTCCCGAACTGTGCGTCTAAGGCGGATGGTAACATGAGGCAGGGGACACGATGTTTACCCAGGTTCGGGCCCTATCGATGGAGGTAATACCCTACTTCCTGTTTGATTGATCTTGATGATATGAGTATTACAAGAGTTGATCTACCACGAGATCGTAGAGGCTAAACCCTAGAAGCTAGCCTATGGTATGATTGTTGTTGTCCTACGGACTAAACCCTCCGGTTTATAGAGACACCGGGGGGGGGGGGCTAGGGTTACACAGAGTCGGTTACAAGGGAGGAGATCTACATATCCGTATTGCCAAGCTTGCCTTCCACGCCAAGGAGAGTCCCATCTGGACACGTGACGAAGTCTTCAATCTTGTATCTTCATAGTCCAACAGTCTGGCTAAAGGATATAATCTGGCTGTCCGGAGACCCCCTAATCCAGGACTCCCTCAGTAGCCCCTGAACCAGGCTTCAATGACGATGAGTCTGGTGCACAGATTGTCTTCGGCATTGCAAGGCGGGTTCCTCCTCTAGATACTCCATAGAAGATTTTGAACACAAGGATAGTGTCCGGCTCTGCAAAACAAATTCCACGTACCACCATAGAGAGAATAATACTTCTACAAATCTAATCTGCCGACCGTTTTTCATAATGAGACGTATTGCCACGGTCTGGTTATGACGAACCGTCTTCCTCGACCAGCCTGCCGCTACACGTTTCGCGAGGCGATTTATTTGGCACGTCTTGTCGAAGCAGAGATCGTGTCCCCCTTATTACGGGCTGGATTTCCATGACCTGGCCCCGGATTCCATCCTTCACATCTCGTCGTTCATCGTCGTGTGTGAAGCTTTCCTCCGCATTACCCCACACTTCGGCCCGTGGCTCAAAACTTTCAATGTGGAGCCGAAGATGATTGAGGGGCGACACGCAGAGTGCGGAGGTGCCATAATAAGTAAGGGCGTCGAAGTTCCATGGCCAAAAGGTTCCTTCCCAGAGGTGTCCAGTTTATGGCAATGGGAGTGGTTCTATATCACAGCTCCCCGGGGCACCAAGTGGGTAGCTGCCCCTGCCTTTCGCTCGGCCCCCACCACAGCTGACGTCGTGGATCACCAAGGGGCTAGACTGGGGGCCAGTAAATGATGTGCCGATATTGCAAAGCCGCATCCGAGACCTCCTCGAGAGAGATGTCGACTTGGTCACGGTAATGCAAGTCATGCTAGTCCGCCGGGTCCTGCCTTGCAAACGTCGACCCTCCGAATGTGGGAGTTCAACCCGGAAGGACCCGAAGCTATTCAGCACTTCTTCGGCATGACGCTTGAAGAGATGTACAAATTGTTCTTCGGACCACAAATAAGGAGTCCGGACCTCACCGAGGATGCGGGTCTGAGCTGCAATCGCCCAGACACCCAAGTAAGTAATCCCATGGCCGAATACACTGTTTTCTTTTATTTATCTCAACATCATTCTTAAAAATTGCTCTTTGACCAGGACTAGGTAAAAAAGGCGAAGACGATCAGGTGTCTGGCTCCCCTTCCTGAAGGCACAGCAGATCCGGTACTAGCCAGAATGCTCGAGCTGGCGCCTCATCAGGCGCCCTCAGGGGAAGATAAAGGGGGGAATAAAGAGGCTGAAAGCGGGCCTCACTTGTTATCTATCCAAACGGGGGGAATTAGCACCTCCGCGAAGGAAGACGACCGTTGAGAAGTATTCGAACCCCCTCTCCCTAGGGAAGGAAGAGGACCACCTCTGAAGACCCGGAAACCAAGGTTTCCAAACGGGGGAAGAAATCTTCACCAGAGGGTCCTGTCTCGGAGGGCATCCTTGCCGCATAGTGTACGCAAGGGGATCAGCCTCCCACCGAGCTGTAAGTAAACGAAAAGTGCTTAATAGTAAAAAAATATCCTGCTTTACCTCTGAGGACAATAACCGAAACATAAATCTTGCAGTTTGGATCGTAGCCCTTCTCGACAGGGTTCGTCTTCGGGGGATCTTCTTCCGGAGATGATGGAGAGTGAAACACCTCCCCATGCCACCCCGCCTCACGAGGCGGGCGACGATGAAGTGTCGTCGCGAAGGGCTTCTCCTGATCCGCCAAGGCCAGAGGGTAATCCCTTGGCCACCCGAAGTCCTCAGTATTCGGCTCCTAAGGAGAGCAACAGAAAGAGTCCAGAACCGCCTGGTGTGCGCTCGGATGCACTGAAGGATCTTCTGGCTAGCGGCTATCTCGGAGGCGCATCGTACGCTAATGGGTACAGTGATTCAGAGGATTTATCCGCCGAAAGCTGGTTGCATGAAGCATTCATGAGTCTGCTGAAAGGCTTTGAGGTACGTGAAATAGTGTGTATTTTTAGCAGTACCGCACATGTTAGGTGTGCCCTATGCAGATAGTAGCCCCAGAGACTCTGGTTGCTGTCGAGAACGACGGCAAACGGAGGATCATAGTCCCAGGTAATAATCAGTCTGCCTTCATGTGTAGGTGGCTGAAGGTCCGACGGCTAGCCGGACTGGTGAGTTTGCCGAGCTAAAGCAGCAACTTGATGCGGCGGATGCCGACATCGTGCTTGTCAACAAGCGGCTTGACGAGGCACAGGGTATGTGATTTCTCTGGTGATCAACACGTAGTAAGAGGAGCATAGTGCTAGTATCTTTAATATGTTGTGACTGCAGATGGAGCTGCGTTAGTGGAGACCCTTCGGGCGGAACTTGCCCAAGCCAAAGAACAAGCCAGGAATAGTGATGCGGCCGCTCTAAAGGCGGCCGAAGAGCTGAGGGCCGAACAGGCTGCCCATTGCCAAAGCAAGGAAAAAATGGCCAAGATGGCCGTTGAGTTGAAAGATGCCGCCGACCGTTACCAGCTTCTTGAAAAAGAAAACCGAGCGAAGGCGACAGAGCTGGAGAAGGCCGTGGTAGCAGCCATGGAAGCCCGCTCTAAGATCAGAGCGTCGAAGGAGGAGCTACGTCAAGCTGGAGATATCGCGGCTGGGAAGCCCTTCTTGTTGCGGACGAAGTTCAGAGATCCAAAGTATGCCCCTCTTGATCAACTATGGAGTTCTGCGGATGCATATGCGGATCTGGCAGCCAGTGCAGCTGATGCGGCCGAGTACTTCAAGGATATAAAAGATCGTGAAGTGGAGAAGCTATTCTGGTCACAGTTTGATGGTCCAGTGCGTCCGCTGTTGTTAAATGAGCGAATGATCGAGTGGGCCGAGCTCCATAGGTTGTCCGGGCTTGCCATGGTGTCTGTTGTCAATCACCTTTGGCCGAGAGGGCCATGGCCGGATAGTTATTTTGGTTTGGTGCAACGAGTCCTTGGTGCTGTGCTGCATATCGACGCTATGAAGAGGTCGGCATGCATAGAGGTTGCACGGATGGGACTTGCCCATGTCAAGACATACTGGGCAGACATGGAGGCCACTGCTATTCCAACCCAGGGTTCGGCCGTGGGCCGAGTAGCTGCCGAGCACTACTTTGAAGAAGTCCTTGAAGGCGCTCGTTCAATAGAAGCTCAGTGCTCGAAGAATATTATGTTCTAGTGACATGTATTCCCATTGTAAAAACAATGTTTTATTGAATTATAAAGGCTGTATTAATACTTTTGCCTGAAAGTATTATGATGCCTCATGTGCGGTCGTTTATGTATATATGTATATAACCTGAAAGTTTGCAGTCGTCGGCTTCAGCCCCCATGCATATAATGCGGGGGTGTTCGCAAAAAGCGCGTATTCACACTTGATCCAACGTCTCAGTCCATTAAGGAGGTGGTAGCGCAGCGAACAAGGCAATCCGACTATATTGCTTTAACACTTTCACTTAGCCATAGGAGTTTGACGGTGGGACTACTAGATAGCCCCTAGTACCTCAGTGCTCGTCTGAATACGGGGCGCGTACGTACATGACCGGGAAATGGCCCTTCGTTAATGCGGAGGAATCCCGAAGATTCCGGTAAGTCATCGAGTGGTTGTAGTCTCGCGCTTTATCATGACAGTCAGTTTTTTCGGCTTTCTCTACTGAGGTGCTCATCCGGATGAACCAGGACACAATCGCAGTAGTTCTCCCGGTGCCACCTTAGCCAATAGAGCGGAAGTAAGGTAGCAAAACACGGGAGCCGGGCAAACCCAACATTTGACCAAAGACAATGATTCGGAGCTGATGCATATAGGGCCAAACTCGCGACGCCGAACACTCCCTAGGGTATTCGGTCTTTATAACATATATATACCAGGCTGAACAGTGCCCTTGATAATGAACCCCTAGTGTCCAGGTACGTGCAATGCTCTGACGTGGCGAAATGCCAATAACGTCAGCATCCTTCTCGGTTATATGAAGTATCCTGAGGGTGTGAAAAACAAGAGACAGTAAAAAAGGTTTACGCAGGGTCTTAATCTAAAAAGAAACCTTTGAGCGGGTCCCTGCTGCACGTCTGTGCCCTTGTCTCCATTGTGCCATATCCTGGACGGGTGTGGCGCGATTGTCATCTGTAAAAAGAGAAGAACTTAGGTGAAAAGTTGTCGTGCCAGAAAAGATTGGTTATTCTCAATAAACCATTAAAATTCAAGATAAGTTAACTTGAGCCAAACTAGCCCCGATTACACGCGGGAAGCCCCTGGTGCCGTCTATGGGGGTATAACCATCAAACCGACCTCGGGTTTGCCCAAGCTGTTATCGCTAGTAATGTGCCGGACTCGTCTAACTGTGTCCGCGGTCTTGACAACCGATCCTTTATTCTGGCGGGGGGGGGGGCATTTAGTGTTCGGCCGGTAAAGCCGTCGCACATTCTTCCGCTTGTAAGGAACGTTCAACGTTTCCACTAATGGTGATGATGCCACGTGGACCGGGCATCTTAAGCTTGAGAGAAGCGTAATGCGGTATTGCATTAAAACAAGCGAAAGTCGCTCTTCCGAGTAATGCTTGATAGCCACTTCAGAATGGAGCGATGTCGAAGGTTAACCTTTCGCTTCGGAAGTTGTTGGGAAAGCCGAATACAACTTCTAGTAATAGAAAGCCCGTACAACGGGCCTCTGAGCCTGGTATTACTCCCTTGAAGGTAGTATTACTATGGCTGATTTTTGTTGGGTCTATCCCCATTTTGCAGACTGTGTCCTGATATATCAGGTTTAGACTACTGCCGCCGTCCATGAGGACTCTTGTGAGATGGTATCCATTTACTATTGGGTCTAACACCAAGGCCGCCAATCCTTCGAGCCGGATACTTGTCGGGTGATCCCTGCGATCAAAAGTGATTGGGCAGGCCAACCAGGGGTTGAACTTAGGGGTGACGGGCTCTAGGACGTGTGTATCTCGGAGTGCAGGTTTGCTTCTCCTCTTCGTCACATGGATCACGTTTACGGTTTTAACCTCTTGTGGGAATTTTTCTGTCCCCGGTGCTTTGCTGTCTTGGTTCGTCCTCATCTTCACTTGGTGTCTCCCTTCCCTTGTGTTCGGAGTTTAGCTTACCGGCCTGCTTGAAGACCCAACATTCTCTGTGGGCGTGATTTGCAGGTTTATCGGGGGTGCCATGAATCTGACATAGTTTATCTAGAATCTTGTTTAGGCTGGACGGTCCATCTCCGCTGCCTTTGATAGGCTTTTTCTGCTGACCTGGTTGAGAGCCCCTGAATCCGGCGTTTACTGCCATAGGCTGTCTTCTGTATTTCGACGCTTGGTTTTACTGCGTCTTGGTTTTCCATTGCCATCCCTGACTTCGGATGTGCTTGGGTCGCTGGTACTACTGCGGGCTAACCAGCTATCCTCGCCCGCGCAAAAGCGGGTCATGAGGCTTGTTAGGGCTGCCATTGTTCTTGGTTTTTCTTGGCCGAGGTGTCTGGCGAGCCATTCATCTCGGATGCTATTCTTCAAAGCTGCTAAGGCTTCGGCCTCCGGGCAGTCGACGATTTGGTTCTTCTTAGTAAGAAACCTGTTCCAAAGCTTTCAGGCTGACTCTCTGGGCTGTTGAATTATGTGACTCAAATCGTCTTCATCCGTAGGTCGGACATAGGTCCCTTGAAAATTAGTCCAAAAAGCATCCTCAAGCTCCTCCCAACTTCCAATGGAGTTTTCAGGGAGGCTTTTTAGCCAGTGCCGAGCTGGTCCTTTAAGCGTGAGGGGCAAGTACTTGATGGCGTGGAGATCATCTCCGCGAGCCATATGTATATGGAGGATAAAGTCCTCAATCCAGACCCCAGGGTCTGTGCTTCCATTGTATGCCTCGATGTTCACTGGTTTGAATCCTTCTGGAAATTCGTGGTCCAGCACCTCATCGGTGAAACATAGGGGGTGTGCGGCACCCCTGTATTTAGATGTATCAAGGCGTTTGGACGGTTGTGGTATTCGGTTTTGATATTGTGCCGTAGCGCACTTTCTAGATCCATAGATGGATCTGGTCATACTGGATTTTTGGCACAAGTCCTCACGTAGATCGTGTGTTGACTTATGTGCGGCCTTGTTAGCCGCTCTATCGCGGCCACAAGGTGGTTGATCCGACTGGTTGGCCGTTTTGTTTTTCGGCTGTGTGGGCTCTAAGGCCTCGTCGTCGAATTCGGGCAATAGCTTGCACTTTGGATAGCTCGTTGTGTGGTAACTTCTACCATACTTTTCTTCGTTGTCGAGCACTTCGTTCCATCTGCTGTTGAGTGTATTTTGTGCAGCCTTAAGCCTTTGCTTCTGCTTCTTTAGACTCCTCGCTGTGGCAATAAGCCTTCTGCGAAGGTTCTCTTGTTCCAAGTGCCTTTCCGGGATGATGTGCACATCTTCGTACGGACTATTTTCCTCCTTGGAGGGAGTTTTATGAGCTTTATCCTCGGCGTCACCGTGTTCGGACATCGGATCCGTACTATGTTCACCGGTCGCGACTTCATTTTGCTCTACCGCTGGGTCAGTGTGGTCATCGTTTCCTCTGGAGTCGACCAGGGTGTTATTTTCTCTTTTGCTATTATCGCTGCTTTTGCCGAGGCGGGATTTAGAGCGGCGCCTACGTCGACGCTTTGTTTGCTTCTCGATGGTGTTGTTCTTCACTGCTTCTTTCCGTTCCTCGTCATTGTTTTCTTTGGGTGTATCCACCATGTATATGTCATGTGATGGAGTGGCGGTCCAGGTATACGTGGCGGTGGTTCCTGTTAAATCTCTGCATAAATCGTCCATACCGTCAATGTCTTCGGAGTCAAAGTCGAGCATGTCGGTTAGATTGTCGACAGTGGCTACTAAGTGGGTGGTGGGTAGGAAGCGAATTTCTTCGTCGTCCGCATCCCATTCTAGCTGGACATAGTTCGGCCAAGGTTCTCCTGACAAGGAGAGAGACCTTAACGAATTTTGCACGTCGCCGAAGGGCGAGTGCTGAAAGATATCCGCGGAGGTAAACTCCATGATCGGCGCCCAATCGGATTCGATAGGCACGGGCGCAGGCGGCTCGGAGTCCGTGGCCAGAGATCAATCCAGTGGTTCGGCATCACGGCTCTTGTGAGGGGTAAGGTCTGTATCCGGCTCTATCGCCGCTGAGAATACGGCCTCCATGGCGGGGTCTATCCACCCATCCTTGGATGGCGCAATTTGTTCCGGATTGAAGGCCGGAGTAGTTGCCTGTGTGATCTCCCAAACACTGTCCGACGGTAGAGCTATATCATGCTCGTCGTGATCGTGTGGCGCACCTTGCAAGGGCTCAAATCCGTCGAAGGTCAAGTCTCCGCGGATATCGGCAGTGTGATTCAAGTTCCCAAACCTGACCTCGTGGCCAGGGGCGTAGCTCTCGATCTTCTCCAGATGGCCAAGCGAGTTAGCACGCAGAGCGAAGCCGCCGAATACGAAGATCTGCCTGGGGAGAAAAACCTCACCCTGGACCGCATCGTTACCGATGATCGAAGGAGCCATCAGGCCTTACGGTGATGACAAAGTGGAACTCTCAATGAAAGCACCAATGTTGGTGTCAAAACCGGCGGATCTCGGGTAGGGGGTCCCGAACTGTGCGTCTAAGGCGGATGGTAACAGGAGGCGGGGGACACGATGTTTACAGGTTCGGGCCCTCTCGATGGAGGTAATACCCTACTTCTGCTTGATTGATCTTGATGATTTGAGTATTACAAGAGTTGATCTACCACGAGATCATAGAGGCTAAACCCTAGAAGCTAGCCTATGGTATGATTGTTGTTGTCCCACGGACTAAACCCTCCGGTTTATATAGACACGGAGGGGCTAGGGTTACACAGAGTCGGTTACAAGGGAGGAGATCTACATATTCGTATTGCCAAGCTTGCCTTCCACGCCAAGGAGAGTCCCATCCGGACACGGGACGAAGTCTTCAATCTTGTATCTTCATAGTGCAACAGTCCGGCTAAAGGATATAATCCGGCTGTCCGGAGACCCCCTAATCCAGGACTCCCTCACCCTCCGATAGTACTCATAGATTCATCAAAATAAGCAAATAACACATGAAAAACAGAATCTGTCAAAAACAGAACAGTCTGTAGCAATCTGATTTGTCCGAATACTTCTGGAACTCCAAAAATTCTGAAATGAATTTGTGGACGTGAGGAATTTGTAATTAATCATCTGCAAAAAGAATCAACCTAAAATCACTCTCAAGTAAAAAATGGCAGCTAATCTCGTGAGCGCAAAGGTTTCTGTTTTTTACAGCAAGATTGCAAAGACTTCACCCAAGTCTTCCCAAAGGTTCTACTTTGCACAAACACTAATTAAAACATAAAACCACATCTAAACAGAAGCTAGATGGATTATTTATTACTAAACATGAGAAAAAATCAAATAACAAAAATAAAATTGGGTTGCCTCCCAACAAGCGCTAACGTTTAACGCCCCTAGCTAGGCATGACGATTTCAATGATGCTCACATAAAAGATAAGAATTGAAACCTAAAGAGAGCATTATGAAGAATATGACTAGCACATTTAAGTCTAACCCACTTACTATGCATAGGGATTTTGTAAGCAAACAACTTATGGGAACAATAATCAACTAGCATAGGAAAGCAAAACAAGCATAGCTTCAAGATTTTCAACACATAGAGAGGAAACTTGATATTATTGCAATTCCTACAAGCATATATTCCTCCCTCATAATAATTTTCATTAGCATCATGAATGAATTCAACAATATAACCATCACATAAAGCATTATTCTCATGATGCACAAGCACAAAATTTTTATTACTCTCCACATAAGAAAATTTATTCTCATGAATAGTGGTGGGAGCAAACTCAACAAAATAACTATCGTGTGATTGAAAATTAAAATCAAGATGACAAGTTTCATGGTTATCATTATTCTTCATAGCATACATGTCATCACAATAATCATCATAGATAGGAGGCATGCTTTCATCATAGTAAAATTTCTCATCAAAACATGGGGGACAAAAAATATCATCTTCATCAAACATAGCATCCCCAAGCTTGTGGCTTTGCATATTATTAGCATCACGGATATTCATAGAATTCATACTAACAACATTTGAATCATGCCCATCATTCAAATATTTAGTGCCAATCATTTTAATGCATTCTTCTTCTAACACTTGAGCACAATTTTCCTTTCCATCGTTTTCATGAAACATATTAAAAAGATGAAGCATATGAGGCACCCTCAATTCCATTTTTTTTTGTAGTTTTATTTTATAAACTAAACTAGTGATAAAACAAGAAACTAAAAGGTCAGTTGCAAGATCTAAAGATATACCTTCAAGCACTCACCTCCCCAGCAACAGCGCTAGAAAAGTGCTTAGTTGACGGGGTGTTAGTGTCGCTTACCTAGCCTCCCCGGCAACGGCGTCAGAAAAGAGCTTAGTTGACAGGGTGTTTGTCGGTGTCAAAACCGGCGGATCTCGGGTAGGGGGTCCCGAACTATGCGTCTAGGCGGATGGTAACAGGAGACAAGGGACACGATGTTTTTACCCAGGTTCGGGCCCTCTCGATGGAGGTAAAACCCTACTCCTGCTTGATTAATATTGATGATATGGGTAGTACAAGAGTAGATCTACCACGAGATCAGAGAGGCTAAACCCTAGAAGCTAGCCTATTGTATGATTGTTGTTCGTCCTACAGACTAAAACCCTCCGGTTTATATAGACACCGGAGAGGGCTAGGGTTACACAGAGTCGGTTACAATGGGAGGAGATCTACATATCCGTATCGCCAAGCTTGCCTTCCACGCCAAGGAAAGTCCCATCCGGACACGGACCAAGTCTTCAATCTTGTATCTTCATAGTCCAGAGTCCGGCCAAAGGTTATAGTCCGGCTATCCGGACACCCCCTAATCCAGGACTCCCTCAGTAGCCCATGAACCAGGCTTCAATGACGACGAGTCCGGCGTGCAGATTGTCTTCGTCATTGCAAGGCGGGTTCCCCCATCCGAATACTTCATAGAAGATTTTGAACACAAGGATAGTGTCCGGCTCTACAAAACAAGCTCCATATACCACCGTAGAGAGAATAATATTTGCACAAATCTAATCTGCTGACGTATTCCGTAGCATGACATCACACCACGGCCAAGTCTTTATTCGAATCGTTTTAGTGTCCCACCTCAGCGCGTTTAGCGAGGCGGTTTCCTTGGCACGTCTTGTCGAAGCAGAGATCGTGCCCCCTTATTCCGGGATTCTCATCAATACGGGCGTGGGTAACCCAATCGTGCCCGTTGGTATGCCTCCTCCATTGAAGGCGAGTCCCAAACGGTCATGGGGAGGGCTCTTGGTATTCAACCTCTTTATAAAGAGACCAAGGATCGACTCCTTTCTTTCAATCTCAATCAAATCCGCCTCTCACCTTGAGTTCCAACACCTAAAGCTCCAGATTCAGGCGCTTCGGACCTTCGATGATGTCCGGTTCCGACCTTCAAGGCCGGTGGATGCCTTCCTCCGTTACGGAAGAAGACGTGCTAAAGCTAAGAGATGCCAGGTATCTGACCGGCGAAATCTCGCATAGGCTGCCTGCTCAAGGGCAGGTTATTCCCACTCCCAAGCCTGGTGAGAGCGTGGTGTTCGCGTCTCACTTCCTTCGGGGGCTAGGCTTCCCGACGGAACCCTTCGTGAGGGGGCTCATGTTTTATTATGGGCTGGAATTTCACGACTTGGCTCCAGAGTCCATCCTCCACATCTCATCCTTCATTGTCGTGTGCGAAGCCTTCCTCTCAGATACCCCTCACTTGGATTGTGGCTTAAGACCTTCAAAGTAGAGCCGAAGATGATCGAGGGGCAGCACGCGGAGTGCGGAGGTGCTGTTATAAGCAAGAATGTTGACGCTCCATGGCCCGAGGGCTCTTTTCAAGAGGAGTTCAGCTTATGGCAACGAGTGGTTTTATATCACAGCTCCCAGGGGCACCAAGTGGGTGGCGCCACCTGCCTTTCGCTCGGGTCCCCCACCACAGCTAGTGTCATGGGTCAATAAAGGGTTTGACTGCGGGCCGTCCAAGGACGTGCCCTTGTTGCAGGACCGCATTCGAGATCTCCTAGAAAGAGACATCGATCTGGTTGTAGTGACGCAGGTCATGTTGATTCGCCGCACCCTGCCCTGCAAACGCCGCCCCCTCCGCTTGTGGGAGTTTAATCCGGAGGGACCACGAGCCCTCCAACATTTTACGGGCGCGACGCCCATGGAGATGTAAAAATTGTTCTTTGGATCACAAGCAATGTGTCCGGACTCGACCGAGGACGCAGGTCTGAGCTGCAATCGCCCGGATACTCAAGTAAGTAGCCCTGTACCCGGACAAGCTACCCGTATATTTATCATAAAATTGCCCTTAAAAGAGCTGTCCCTTAAACAGGAGTGGATAGAAAAAGCAAAGCTAATCAGGTGTCCGGCCCCCCTCCCTGAGACCACGCCGGATCCCGTGTTAACCAGGATGCTGGAGGTTGCGCCTTTGGAAGAAGGCGAAGGGGGAAACAAGGAAGCTACCGCCTCCCCGAAGGAGGCCGTCAGGAAAGGAGGAATCGAGAATTCCTCTATCCAGGAGAAGAAGAGGACCACCTCTGAAAACCCGGAGACCATGGTCTCAAAGCGGGGGAAGAAATCTTCATCAGAGGGTCCTACGACGGGGGGTGCCTCGGCCGCAGTGTGCCCCCAAGGGGATCAGCCCTCCACCGAGCCGTAAGTAGAGAGGGGAGTTTTAAAATGAGAGACCTCCCTGTTCTATTTCTGAGGAAAATAACCGAAATTTTACCTTGTAGTTCGGATCTCAGCCCTTCTCAGCAGAGCTCATCTTCAGGGGATCTTCGTCCGGAGATGATGGAGAGCGGAACGCCTCCCCCTGCCGTACCGCCTTGCGAGGCGGGCGACCTTGAGGTGTCGACACGGAGGGTTTCTCCGAATCCGACAGGGCCGGAGGGCAGTCGTATGCCCCCCAAAGCCCTCCGTGTCCGGCCTTCGAAAAAGGCCATCAGACGAGTCCGGCACCGTCTGGTGCACAGTCGGAGGAGCTAAAGGATCTGCTCGGGCGAGCGTCTATCTCAGAAGAACAGCACGCGTTGATGGGTACGGTGATTGAAAGGATTTCATCCGCAGAGAGCGGGTTGTACGAGGCCGTCAGGAGTTTACTAACAGGTTTTGAGGTACGCGAAATGATGTACCTTTTGACAGTTCCGCATATATAAGATGCGCCCTGTGTAGATAGTAGGCCCTGAGACTCGGTGCGTTGTCAAAAATGACGGCGCGCCGAGGATCATAATCCCAGGTATAATATGTCGCCCTTCGTATGTAGGTGGAGAAGTGTCCGGTGTCTAGCCGGACTGATGAATTTGCCGAGCTAAAGCGGCAACTTGACGTGGGAGATGCCGACATCGCGCTTGTCAACAAGCGGCTTGACGAGGCACAAGGTATGTAATTTCTCTGAAGACACCTGGTAAGAGGAGCTTGATGCCCGTATCTTACAACATGTGTGCTTGATGCAGATGGTGCCGCTGCCATGGAGAACCTTCGGGCAGAACTTGCCCGAGCCAATGAGCAGGCCAGGAAAAGCGATGCGGCTGCCTTAAAGGCGGCTGAAGAGCTGAAAGCCGAACAGGCTGCTCACTGCCGGAGCAAGAAGGAAATGGCCGAGATGGCTGTGAAGTTGAAAAATGCTGCTGACCGCTGCAAGCTTCTTGAAAAAGAAGATCGGGCGGAACAGAAGGACCTGGAGTAGGCCACTATCGAGGCCAAGGATACTCGCTCTGCGATGAGAGCTATGAAGGAGGAGCTACGTCAGGCCGGAGATATCGCGGCTGGAAAGCCCTTTATGCTGCGGATGAAGTTCGGGGATCCTAAATATGCTCCGTTGGACCGGCTGTGGAGTGCGGCGGACACTTATCTGGACTTGGAGGCGAGTGCATGACGCGCCGAACACTTCTGATATCAAAAGGATCACGAAGTGGAAAAGCCTTTTTGGTCGCAGTTCCACAATCCAGAGCGCCCACTTCCATTAACCGATCGTTTGGCCGCATGGGCGGAGCTGAATAGGTTATCCGAACTCGCCATGAAGTATGCCGTGAGTCATCTGTGTCCGGAAAGGCCGGAGCCGAAGAGTTATTTTAGCTTGGTGCAGCAGTTCCTTGGTGCGGTGCCGCATATCAATGCAATGAAGAGGTCAGCGTGAATAGAGGGTGCACGGATGGATCTTGCCCGTGTCAAAACATACTGGGCAGAGATGAATGCCATCGCTGTTGCATCCCAAGATTCGTACGGGAGCCGAGTACCTGCCGAGCACTATTTTCAGGAAGTTCTGCAGGGCGCTCGTTTAATAGAGACGCAGTGCTCGAAGGATATTATGTTTGAATAACATGTATTATTGTAAAACAATGTTTCGAGGGAATATAAAAGCTTTTTATACTTGTGCCTTCAAGAATTAAAATACCTCTGTATGCGGCCGTTAATGTATATGTGTATATAACCCGAAAGATGGCAGTCTTGACATTTCCACGCATATAATGCGGGGGTGTTCGCAGAAGGCGCATTTTCACACTTGATCCAACATCTTGGTCCTATTAAGGAGGTGATAGCGCAGCGAACTAGGCAACTGGACTATAATGCTTTATAACTTTCACTTAGCCATAGGAGTTTGACAGTGGAGCTACAATATAGCCCCTAGGGGCACCGCGCTCACCCGAATTCGGGGCGCGTGTGTGCCTGGCAGGGAAATGGCCCTTCGTTAATGCGGAGGAATCCTAAAGATTCTGGCAGGTCATCGAGTGGTTGACCAGTCTCACGCTATATCATGACAGTCAATTTTCGGCTTTCTCTACTGAGGTGCTCGCCTGGCCGAACCGGGGCACAATCGCAGTAGTTCTCCTGGTGCTGCCTTAGCCGATAGAGCGGAACGTAAGGCAGCAAAACACAGGAGCCGGGAAAACCCAACATTTGACCAAAGACATGATTCGGAGCTGATGCATATAAGGCCAAACTCGCGACGCCGAACACTCCCTAAGGTATTCGGTCTTTATGAAAACGGGCTGAACAACGCCCTTGGTAATAAGCCCCTGGTGTCCAGGTACGCGCAAAATTCTGACGTGGCCACATGCCAAGACTCCAGCCTCCTCCTCGGTTATGCCAAAAACCGGGGATGTGTATCAACAAGAGACGGTGAAAAGGTTTACGCAGGTCTTAATCTAAAAAGATTCCTTGAACGGGTCCCTACCGCACGCGTACTCGTGTCTCCGCAGCCGTATCCTGGACGGGTGTAGCGCGGTGTTCATCTGTAAAAAGCGAGGAACTTAGTTGAAAAAGATCGTGCGAAAATGCATGTTATATTAAATAAACAAAGTATAATTCAAAAAATGGGTAAAATTGAGCTTTATTGTCTCTTGTTGTACATGCGCGGAGCCCCTTGTACTGGGGTAGGCGGCTAGTAAGCCCTTGTATGTTTACGCCGAACTCGTCTAGCCATGTCCGGGGTCTGAACGACCTGCTTAGGTGCTTTGATTAGTGAAGCCGGTTTAGTGTGTGGCTGTCAAGGCAGCCGCACAGTCTTCCGCGCTCGAGGAACACTCGATATTTCCCTTTAATGAGATGAAGCCTCGTGGACCGGGCATTTTAAGCGTAAGAGATGCATAATGCCGTATTGCGTTAAAGCGGGCGAAAGCTTCGCGTCCTAGTAGTGCTTGATAGCTACTTGTAAATGGGGCGATGTGGAAGGTTAGCTTTTCGCGGCGGAAGTTGTCGGGGAGCCGAACATAACTTCTAGCATGAGAGAACCCGTACAATGGGCATCTGGGCCTGGCGTTACCCCTTGAAAGGAAGTGTCGCTATGGCGAATTTTTGTTGGGTCTATCCCCATTTTGTGGATTGTGTCCTGATATAGCAGGTTTAGATCATTGCCGCCGTCCATTAGGACTTGTGTAAAGTGGAGCCCGTCAATTATTGGATCTAATATCAAGGCAGTCCAGCCTGCGTTCCGGATACTTCTAGAGTAATCCTGATGGTCAAAGGTAATTGGTTTTAACAACCAGTGGCGGGACTCCTCTGGGATAGGCCGTATGGCGCGTATCTCTATAGGCGCCACTCTGTTTTTCCCTTTTGTCACGTGAAGTGAGTTTACTGCTTTGACTTCTTGTGGGAAATTCTTTTGTTTTCCAAAGTGCTTTCGCTTGTGGGGTTCGTCATCGTCCTCGCTTGGTGTGTCGAGCCCCTTGTGTTCGGCGTTGAGTTTGCCGGATTGCTTGAAGACCCAACAATCTCTGTGGGTATGGTTTGCAGGCTTCCTGGGAGTACTGTGGATTTGGCATATCTTGTCCAAGATTTTGTTTAGGTTAGATAGATCGTCCCTGTTATCCTTGAGGGGCAGATTTTTCTGGTTTTACCGAGAGCTTTTGAATCCGGCGTTGACTGCCGTGCTCTTCGGGCTGTTTCCCTTGGTCCGGCGCTGGTCCTTGCTGCGTCGTGGTTTCCTGTTTCCATCCCTAACTTCGGATGTACTTGGGTCGCTGGTACTGCATCTTGCCAACCGGCTATCCTCTCCTGCGCAAAAGCGGGTCATGAGGCTTGTTAATGGGGCCATTGTTCTTGGCTTTTCTTGGCCGAGGTGTCTGGCGAGCCATTCGTCTCGAACACTGTGTTTGAAAGCTGCTAAGGCTTCGGCGTCCGGACAATCGACTATCTGGTTCTTTTTAGTAAGAAATTTGTTCCAGAGTTTATGGGCTGACTCTCCGGGTTGTTGAGTTATATGACTTCAATCGTCTCAGATCCGGAGGTCGGACATAGGTCCCTTGAAAATTCTGCCCTAAAAGCGCCCCTCGAGCTCTTCCCAACTTCCAATGGTGTTTTCGGAAGGCTTTTAAGCCAATGCCGGGCTGGCCCTTTGAGCTTGAGGGTAAGTATTTTATGGCGTGGAGGTCATCTCCTCTAGCCATGTGTATGTGGAGGATATAATCCTCAATCCAGACTCGAGTCTCATTGTTCCGTCGTACGCCTCTATGTTTACAGGCTTGAATCCCGTTGGAAATTCATGGTCCAGCACCTCATCGGTGAAACATAGGGGGTGTGCGGCACCCCTATATTTGGGTGTGCTGCGATGTTAGGATACTTGTTGCGTTGCATTGCTTACTAGAGCTTGCTTTCTTGGCCCGTAGATAGATCTGTCCGGGCCATCTTTTTGATGCGAATCCTTGTGCGGATCGCGTGCCGGCTTGTGTGCGGCGCCGTTTGCCGCTCTATGTTGGCCATGGGGTTGTTTATCCGACCAGGTGGCTTCCTTATTTTTTGATTGCGGGGGCTCTAAGGCCTCCTCATCAAATTCCGGCAGTAATTTTCGCTTCGGATAGCTCTTTGTGTGGCGATGCATCGCCGTGTTGTCTGCGGTGTTGAGTACTTTGCTCCATCTAATTACGAGTGCATCTTCCGCTGTTTTGAGCTTCCGCTTGCTTTTTCGTGCTACGCGATGGCGACGAGCCTTTAGTGGAGGTTCTTCTGCTCCAGCAACTTGTCCGGCGTGAGGTCGTCCGGACTGTTATCTTCGCTGGGGACGGGTTGTTCGGTTTGTTAATCAAGTTGCCCTGTTCGGACGGTTGCTCGATGGCATGTTCGACGTCCGCCGGTTCGCCCTGCTCTATGGCTGGGCCTGTATGGCTGCTGTCTCTGTCGAGGTGGGGTTTGGAGCGGCGCTTACGCCGCCGCTTTTAATCGCTTTTAGAGGAACAATCCTCGTTGCGTCCCTTTGTTCCTCGTCGTCGTTACTTTTAGGTGTGTCCACCATGTATACAACCTGAGATGCGGTGGTTGTCCGGTGCCCTATAGGCGCTGGTTCCTCGTTAAATCTCGCATATCGCCGTCCATACCGCCGATGTCTTCGGAGTTGAAGTCGAGCATGTCGGTTAAATCATCGGCGGTGGCTACGAGAAGTGGGTGGTGGGTGGGCTTTGAATTTCTTCGTCCTCCGCATCCCAACCTTGCTCACCATAGTCCGGCCAGGGCTCTCCTGATAAAGAGAGAGACTTTAGTGAATTCAGAATGTCGCCGAAGGGCGAGTGCTGAAAGATGTCCGTGGCGGCGAACTCCATGATCGGCGCCCAATCGGATTCGATCGGCAGGGGTGCGGAAGGTCCGGAGTCCGGAGAGGAGTCCGACACCTTGGAGTCACGAGCTTCGCAGAGGATAAGGCTGGTGCTCGGCTTGATCGCCATAAAGATTGCAGCCCCCGAGGCAGTGTCCAGCCACCCGTCCTTGATTGGCGCGGTCCGCTCCGAGCTAAGCGTCAGAGCGGGCACGGGTGCGGCCTCCAGGGCACTGGTCGGCGGCAGAGCTAGATCATGCCCATCATGACAGTGCGGCGCGCTCGGCTGTGGCTCGAACCCGTTGAAGATCAAGTCTCCGCGGACGTCAGCCGTGTAGTTCAAACTTCCAAATCTGACCTGATGGCCAGGGGCGTAGCTTTCTATCTGCTCCAGATGGCCAAGCGAATTGGCCCGCAGTGCAAAGCCTCCGAATACGAAGATCTGTCCGGGGAGAAAAGTCTCACCCTGGACCGCATCGTTGTTGATGATTGGAGGATCCATCGGGCCTAAAGATGACGACACAGAGGAACTCTCAATGAAAGCACCAATGTCGGTGTCAAAACCGGCGGATCTCGGGTAGGGGGTCCTGAACTGCGGCCTAGGCGGATGGTAACAGGAGACAAGGGACATGATGTTTTTATCCAGGTTCGGGCCCTCTCGATGGAGGTAAAACCCTACTCCGCTTGATTAATATTGATGATATGGGTAGTACAAGAGTAGATCTACCACGAGATCGGAGAGGCTAAACCCTAGAAGCTAGCCTATGGTATGATTGTTGTTCGCCCCACGGACTAAAACCCTCCGGTTTATATAGACACCGGAGAGGGCTAGGGTTACTCAGAGTCGGTTACAATGGGAGGAGATCTACATATCCGTATCGCCAAGCTTGCCTTCCACGCCAAGGAAAGTCCCATCCGGACACGGGACGAAGTCTTCAATCTTGTATCTTCATAGTCCAGGAGTCCGGCTATCCGGACACCCCCTAATCCAGGACTCCCTCAGTGTTAGTGCTGCTTACCTAGCCTCCCCGGCAACAGCGCCAGAAAAGAGCTTGATGTCTACTACACAACCTTGTTCTTGTAGACGTTGTTGGGCCTCCAGGTGCAGAGGTTTGTAGGACAGTAGCAAATTTCCCTCAAGTGGATGACCTAAGGTTTATCAATCCGTGGGAGGCGTAGGATGAAGATGGTCTCTCTCAAACAACCTTGCAACCAAATAGAAAAGAGTCTCTTGTGTCCCCAACACACCCAATACAATGGTAAATTGTATAGGTGCACTAGTTCGGTGAAGAGATGGTGATACAAGTGCAATATGGATGGTAGATGTAGGTTTTTGTAATCTGAAAATATAAAAACAGCACGGTAACTAATGATAAAAGTGAGCACAAACGGTATTGCAATGCTTCGAAACAAGGCCTAGAGTTCGTACTTTCACTAGTGCAAGTTCTCTCAACAATAATAACATAATTGGATCATATAACTATCCCTCAACATGCAACAAAGAGTCACTCCAAAGTAACTAATAGCAAAGAACAAACAAAGAGATTATTGTAGGGTACGAAACCACCTCAAAGTTATCCTTTCTGATCGAGCTATTCAAGAGTCTGTACTAAAATAACACGAAGCTATTTTTTCCGTTCAATCTATCCTAGAGTTTGTACTAGAATAACACCTTAAGACACAAATCAACCAAAACCCAAATGTCACCTAGATACTCCAATGTCACCTCAAGTATGCACGGGTATGATCATACAATATGTATCACACAATCTCAGATTCATCTATTCAACAAGCACAAAGAACTTCAAAGAGTGCCCCAAAGTTTCTACCGGAGAGTCAAGACGAAAACGTGTGCCAACCCCTATGCATAAGTTCACAAGGTCACTGAACCCGCAAGTTGATCACCAAAATATACATCAAGTAGATCACGTGAATATCCCATTGTCACCACAGATAAGCACATGCAAGACATACATCAAGTGTTCGCAAATCCTTAAAGACTCAATCCGATAAGATAACTTCAAAGGGAAAACTCAATCCATTACAAGAGATAGAGGGGGAGAAACATCATAAGATCCAATATAATAGCAAAGCTCGTGATACATCAAGATCGTGCCGAATCAAGAACACGAGAGAGAGAGAGAGAGAGAGAGAGAGAGAGAGAGAGAGAGAGAGATCAAACACATAGCTACTGGTACATACCCTTAACCCCGAGGGTGAACTACTCCCTCCTCATGGAGAGCGCCGGGATGATGAAGATGGGCAACGGTGAGGGATCCCCCCTCTGGCAGGGTGCCGGACCCGGGTCCTGATTGGTTATTGGTGGCTACAGAGGCTTGCGGCGACGGAACTCCCGATCTAGGTTTCTTTTTGGGGGTTTCTGTATTTATAGGAATTTTTGGCGTCCGTCTCATGTCAGGGGGGGTCTCAGAGTCATCCACGAGACAGGGGGGCGCGCCCAGGGGGTAGGGCGCGCCCTCCACCCTCATGGACGGCTCAGGACTCTTCTGGCCCAACTATTTTACTCCGGGGGCTCCTTTTGGTCCATAAAAAATCATCAAAAATTGGCACGCCAATTGGACTCTGTTTGGTATCCTTTTCTGTAAACCTCAAAAACAAGGAAAAAATAGAAACTGGCACTGGGCTCTAGGTTAATAGGTTAGTCCCAAAAATCAAACAAAATAGCATATAAATGCATATAAAACATTCTAGATGGATAATATAATAGCATGGAACAATCAAAAATTATAGATACGTTGGATACGTATCACCGCGCGAGGGAGGCGAAGGTCGTGGGATGTGCACGGTTGAGGGAATTAAGTGAAGTTACATCCATGCGTCGGCATGGCGTGCGAACAGGAAGAAGCTATACCGTCAGGCCTACGATATGGGTCTAGTAGACGTGACATCTAGTGGGTCCCGCATAGTACCCGAGAACTCTTTGGGGGCTTGTAGCCGATTATCCACTGGGCAAGACAATAACCCCACGCCGTTCGCACGCCCTACTCGTCCCTCTCTTCTACCTTACAATAGTTCGCTCCAGTCGTCCCGTCCTTTCACATTACACCAGTTCAACTTCTCCTAACCCTCCTCCAAAATCCATGGCCTCCCAAATCTCCATGGTCACCGCTGAGTACCAAGTTAGAGCCATCACCGGCGATGAGTTCATGGTCATCTACACCCGTGGATCCGCGACGGTGAAAGGATACGTTGCTCGCTTTAGAAGCATGTTCAAAAACTCAAAGGATGAGTGGGTCGCTGGGCTAGATGTTGAGTACACCATAGTCCTGGAAAGCGAGAAGATTCTAAAGGAGGCAGAGAAGAAGAAGCCCACCATGATCCAAGTTTACGTACATAAGGTGTGCTTGGTCTACCAGATATGCTGCCGACGTCGAGTGCCAGGATTTCAAGAACTTCCTCAAGGACGAAAGAGTGAAATTTGTTACTGTAGACTTTAGGAACGACATGGATGTCCTGGGTCGGATAGGCCTCGTTGTAGGCTAGCCCTTCGATCTCCAGAAGGCAAGCCTGGTGTCCTCCTCCTAGCCTTCAATGCTGACCCTGGCAGTAGCAATTATTGATCCTTCGTACGCTAAACTAAAGAAACCTCACCACGAGTTTCATCATGCATGGGAGTCAAAGACAATAGATGAAGATCACATCCTATAAACAACAATGGATGCCTACCTTTGTTTAAATATCTACAAGGGTTGGATGAAGAAGCAGAGCCCAGTGTCCGGTTCAAGCAAAGAAGCGGCGGCGAAGAGGAAGAGGAAGAGGGACAAGGACGAAGTCGAGGACGTGGACTCGGACTCCGAGTAAGGTGGCAATGTCGTTGCTCATGTTGGTTCTACTACAGTATCAAACAGACTAGTTTCTTAGTTTTATTTCAGGGGTATGTTGTGCTGAGCCCCCAGCAGAACTATGTTTATGTTCTTTCTCGTTATTTGAACTTTATGTTCTTTCTTGTTATTTGAACTCTTTAGTACGTACAGTAGTATTAGTGCTATGTCTTACTACTGTTCTTCTTGCAGTTGGTACTACTGCTCGTATCTTCGTGTTCCTACTGTACTTAATACGTTCGCACTAGTAGTATAATTTGGGTCAGTCAATTTGTGAAATAAGTTCGATGGAGCGAAGGAAGAAGACGGCACAGAAGCTAACCCAGTATCTATATTAGGGTGGCAGGGTGCCCATGATCTATCTTATGAGTGTTGGGTGTGGAATGCAGTTCGCCAGAAAAATGGATCGTGCCCGGGGTTAAACCGATGGCAGGCGGTTCAGGGGAGGGCGAGGCGGCGGCGGCAGGCGGTTAGGCGTGTGGCAGGCTGGGAAGATGAACAGTGCATCAATTTCATAGGTTGAAGAAGCCCTTCTAGCCATCCATGTTGCATCCAACGGCTCACAAGAGTCGACTGACCCAAATTGCTCCTTCAGATTGCAGGATCCACTTGGCATTCAAGGTCTTGAAGGTAGATTCCGCATCCGCACCCGGTTTGCGGGCTTGGCGTGGGCGTGACCGGCTTCCGCCACAACAGCCACCATGTGCGCCTCCTCCGTGTGGGCGGAGACGACAATGACACGCTAGTTCCTCCTCGCCGGCATGCTGGAGCACGCGCTCGTCCTCCTCTTCGTACGCTGCGTGCATAGATGCGGCTCCTCCAGCTGCTCGCGTGCTTGGCAGCGCGGCCGCATCGGGAGGAGGGACTGCAGACAAAGTGAGCGGGCGAGCCTTCGGCTTCATGGTACAGGGATGGCGGTGACACGGTGGTGATGGGCGAGAAATGGTTGCCCGGAGCAGTCGGGCGCCGGCATGCGCAATGGTGGCGGCGACATATTGATGAGTGTGCATATGGGAGCTTAGTTTAGTTTTATATAGAGTTGGTCAAACTTAAAAGAAAATTGTACTAGTACACGTAAACATTAGACTGAGGCAGCGCTTATATTAGTTACCACAACCACGATACGAAATCCTGTGCAAGCGCGTGAACCATGGCCGCGCGGTCGACCGAACGGTGCGTCACCGTGTCGCGCTCGAAGGACACCCACCGAACCTTTTTGTGTGTGTGAAAACAATCCCCGAATATTACTCACTTTTTTTTTCTGGAAAAGTTCTTGACGCTACAATATTTCCATATATTTGAATTTAGCTCCAGTTTGTGTTTATTTGGATTTGGACGTTTTAGGTGCGCCCTAGTTTTTTAATACTGATTTTGTGTGTGTGACTAAGAGAGAACGTGTGTATGTGTCCATATGTGTGTTGTGGCGGAAGGGCAATGTGGAGACGCTGTGCGTGTGATAGACATAGAGAGGTGTGAATGTGCAAAAGATCATGCATGAGTGAGACATAGACAGATGCCGATACGTTGTGTATACATGAGAGAACGGTCTTCTATTTGTACGTGTGTGTGTGAGAGAGAGAGAGGAGCATCCGTAACACAACAACAATCACTCTTGATTCGTCCTTCCCTCGCACGATCGCATGTAACACATGCATCAACGCACAAATTTTGACACCCTCATCCGTCCCCTGCCCACCTCAAGGCCCGCACATCGCCCTCTATCTCGCACGCACAATCTCTTCGTGAAAATCCTATTTAGCATGTAGATTTCCGTCACATACACACACATTTCTCTCCATAGGTTTGATTTCTCTCAATACCTTACACACACACACACACACACACACACACACACACACACACACACACACACACACACACACACACACCGCACACACACACCCCCACCCCCGAGCACACAATTCATCCCCATCCAAGGCTATATGGCGACCACTCTCGCTTGTGCTTCTCTGCACCCCAGCATGCACAACACCTCAACCTTCAAAGAGGGCATCGAGGAGATCGAAGACGGCGACCACACTGCACTAGAGAATGCGGGGCCATTTGGAAGCAGGATGGTGTTGGTGGAAAACGACACCTATGGGATCACAAGAATCCCTACTACGGTTGCTGGGGTGCGGGGTTGTGAGAAGAGCAGGATTAACAGTCAACACATGGATTGTGTACCCAGGTTCGGGCCGCGAGGATGCGTAATACCCAAGTCCTGCTTTGGTGTGTATTTGAGAGAGTTCTTGAGCTCTCGAACTAGCTATGGTGGTTGCGTAGTCCAAAAGAGACGAACCCCTCTCTAGTACGCCATGGGCTCCTTTTATATTCGGAAGGTGCTGCCACAGTGGCACAGAGGAGGTGGAAAGGTATACAGTGCTACGAGCTTATCGCCCGTGTTATAGGACAAGACGCATTTAATGCGTAGCTTAGCTGTTGTCGGTGTCAAAACCGGCGGATCTCGGGTAGGGGGTCCCTGTCGGCGTTCTGGGAACGGGGGTCCCCAGACTTGCCTGCCTGCGGCCTGCGGCGTGGCTCAAGGGGTGGCCCATCAAGGCCCATCTTCATCAGCACAAGCTCAAGACCCTCGCGAGGGGCCAAGCCTCGCGGGGCGGACGACAGGAAGCCTCCTCAGGCACGACCTCGCCAGGCTGGCTCACGAGGAGGCGGAGAGATCAAGGCGGGGTACCTCACGAGGTGCCCATGACGTAAGCCATGACGACCAAGGGCGCCAGGCGGGTGCCAACCCGCACAGTGTCCTCCTTTCCTCTTCGGTGCAAAGGGAGCAAGCGCAGGCGAGAGTATCAAGCAAAGGCATCCGTTTCGGTGCAACAAGACCAATACCATCGCAACGGCAGGAAGGAAGTCATCGTGGAGCCCAAGCCGGCGTCACCACCAGAGCCTTTGACGGGCGAGGACCAACTTTAGTCAGGATAAGTGTACTAGATGTTCCCCTTCAAAATGGCCAATTGTTGGCGCCCTTCCCGCTCGATATTTGGGAAGAGGCCCAGGGCCCTTGCCTATAAATAGGACTAGCCACCCACAGGGTAGAGGCATCAAGAAATCTTGGAGATCGCCTAGAGAAAGAGAGAGAGAGAGAGAGCGACTGAACTCCCCTAGCAGTTCATCGCACCAGCCAAGAACAGACCCTCGCGAGGCTGTTCTTCCTTGTGTTGTTCATCACCAGCCCAAGAGGCAATCCACCACACCACAAACTAGAGTAGGGTATTACACCAGAATGGTGGCCCAAACTAGTATAAACCCTGTGTCTCTTGTGTTGTTCCTTTCATAGCTCTAGATCCTAGCGAGGCGGCGAGGTGCAGGTAGGTAGAGGGCGAGATCTCCACACGCACCCCAGTGTTCGAACCTAGAGGGTCTGCCGAAACCCGAAACCCGACATTTGGCGTGCCAGGTAGGGGTGCGCCGGAATTTGTCTTCTGCCGCCCTGTTCTTCGCCGACCACCGCATCCATGTCAGACGCTCGTCGGGCCCGCGCCGAGCGCCGAGCCGCTCTCGCTTCCCGCGTCGCCCAGACGGCCCCCGTTGGCTGCCGCCCCCACCGTTCCCCATCGCCCGCCGTCAACGCCCGCCCCCACCGTTCCCCGTCGCCCGCCATCAACGCCGCCACCGGCCCGGCGGTGATCGGCAAAGCATCGTCCCAGCATCCGTCCGTGTGAGGCGAGACGGCCGCACTTCTCCCTCACTCGCCCCGTTGGTTCTTCTCGCAAGGCGCTCCAGCGCGCCATGGAGGTTCGAGCTGCGCTCATCGCGGCAAACAAGCTCCTGCACTACCGCCTCTGCCGACGACGTCACGAAGAGTGGCTCGACTGCGTCGCCGAGCTTCGTCCGCGCCCGCGAAGGCTCCCTCGCGCCGTCCCTTCTTGTCACGCCCGCCTACCGCACGGGCGATGAAGCTCCGGGGGCGCCTCAACCGCCTCCCCCTCAAGAAGGCGCCCTGCCCCAAGGCGCGTGGCCCCTGGGCGGAACCCACTCGGTCCGGCGCCAGCGCAGCAAGAGCAGAGCTGTCAAGAGGTCCCTCGCCCCCAAGAAGCTTCCCGAGTGCTCCCTGCACTGGCTCGTCACGACCACGCTCCTGCTCCAGCACGCCAAGACCCCGTGCTGCTCCCAGCTGCAGCGCATGGGGACCCACAAGACCAGGCTCTTCGTCACCGAAGGCCTCCCGTGGCCACAGCAGGCTGCCGCGGCTTCACCACCGAGCTGCGCAGCGTCGCCTGGCCCGGCAAGTTCAAGCCAGACCTGCCTCCTCGCTACGACGGCACGGCCGACCCTGCGGAGTTCCTCCAGCTCTACGAGCTGGGCATTGAAGTTGCCAACGAGGACGAGAAGGTCATGGCGAATTGGTTTCCCATGGCACTCAAGGACAGAGCCCGAACCTGGCTCCTGAACCTGGCTCCTGGCACGATCTCCTCCTGGGACGAGATGTGCACCCGCTTCATCGCCAACTTCCAAGGTACTCGCGACCGGCCTCCTGCCGTGAGCGACATGCGCCGCATCAAGCAGCAACCTGGGGAGACCTTGCAGAAGTACATCCAGCGCTTCAACAACGCATGCCTCAAGATTCCCAAGGTGACCGAGGAGGCCATCATTTCTGCCTTCTCCGATGGTGTGCATGACGTCAAGATGAAGGAGGAGTTGGCGATGCATGAAGATCTGTGCACTACCTTGGAGCTGTTCAACTTGGCGACCAAGTGTGCCAGGGCTGAGGAAGGGCGCCTTTCCCTCCTCGAGCTGCCAGCCGCAGACCCAGAAGAGAAGAAATCCAAGGCCAAGGACGTGAAGCGCAATGGGGCTGCCGTGCTCGCGGCAGAACCAAACACCAAGCGGGGCAGAGATCAGCCCGAGCCTCCCAAGGGCAGCCGGTACTAATTGTACCACGACCTCCACACCCACAACACCAACGAATGTCAAGAGCTCCGAGCCGTGCGAGAAGGGAGGATCGGCCGACGCCCCGACCGCAATGATCGAGGCTATGGCCGAGGAGGAGGAAGGAACACAGGACGCTGGGAAGACCGTGGCCCTCGCCAAGGGTGGCGCGATCGACCTCGCGAGGATCGCTGGCAGGATCAGCCTCGCGAGGGAGACTGGAGGGATCAGCCTCGCGAGGATCGCCCGCAAGGAAACGCAGGCCTCCCTCCTCTGCCGCTGCAGCCAAGGAGAAACGAGGACCATCATCACGACGAGGGGGCTGGGGGCTTTCAGGAGCCGCACGCGATCGCTTGCATCCTGGGCGGAGCTCAAGCCCCAGCCTCCCAGTGCATCTTCAAGCAGTTCGCCCACGAAGTGAATGCAGTCCTCCCCAAGCTCGAAGCCACGCGCCCTCTCAGGTGGTTAGCGTGCGCCATCACGTTCAGCTCAGCGGATCAGCTCAAGTGCGCGGCCACAGCCGGAGTCCTCCCGATGCTTTGTTCCCCAATCATCAGCAACGTGCAAGTCACCAGGACCCTCATTGACGGCGGAGCAGGGCTCAACGTCCTGTCCATAGAGACATTCAACAATCTCCAAGTGCCTTACAATCAGCTTCAGCCAACCAAGCCTTTCTCCGGAGTCACCGATGGCTCCACGGTTTCGATTGGGCAGGTCCGCCTCCTGTCACCTTCGGGGCGCGCGACAACTACCGCACCGAGATCATCGACTTCGATGTCGCCCACATTCGCCTACCATACAATGCCATCCTCGGGTACCCATCTCTGGCCAAGTTCATGGCCGTGACTCATCCCGGTTACAACGTCCTCAAGATGCCAGGAAGCGGCAGAGTCAGCACGATGCCTTGTGAAGAGAGAGATGAAGTGTGCTCCCTGGAGCGAGCCTTTCAAGCCGCATCACTTGAAGACCCAGATCGCAGGAGCGTCAGGCTCCCTGAGACCACTCCCAAGAAAAATAAGACATCGCCAGGCCCGACCCCTCGGGAGGCAGACCCCTCATGGTCCGCGCCTGCTCAGGGGGCACCGCCTTATGTCGCGTAGGAAGGCGCACCCGGCGCCCTCCTCAAGCAAGGCTCGGGGGCTCTCTCCTGGAGGGCCACCGACCTTGCTAAGGTCACGAGGGAGGCGCTTGGGCACCACTCGGAGGCGTGCTTCAAAGCACATTTCCCTCAGGAAGGAGCAAGGCAAGGAGGGCCAAACCCTCAGGAGTTCGTCGGTCGAGATCACGCAGGAGTTGCAGGAGTCAAGAGTCATGAGTGGCAGCCGCCGCTACTCCGTAGCTCCCCATCCAGGCGAGGATGGTGGGTTGCGCGTCTGCATCGACATACCGAGGCTCAAGCGAGCCGCGTCTCAGAGCGCTTCGGCCCTCACGCTGGGCGCCTGAAGGTCCACCCCACAGCTACGTTCGCATGCCCTACGGCTTGCCGAACGCGGCCGCCACGTACCAGCGCCTCATGGGGAGCATCCCCAGGGCTGCATCATTCCCAGGCCGCGTGGGTCCGTCCTTGCGGCGTGTATCCCTTTTACTTCATGTTCTTAGCTTACTTTGTTGGGAGCGCCCCTCGGGCTGCATCATCCCAGTCGCTTGGGCGGACTCAAAGAACGCCCCGCCTTCCCTGCATCTATCTAAATGAACTTGCTTCTTCATGATTAACGTGCTTGACCTAGTTGCCTGCTCAACTGACACCAACTGATGGAGCTGCTCCCCAACGGCACGACGCTTGCGCATGGGTCCATCCCTGCAACGCTGACAAACCTGAATGGCTGAGCTCTGGCCGCGGCAGCCCCGCACAGCACCACCTCGTCAGGCCTTCAGTGCCTCGTCACCTCTCCAAAGCAACCAACGGCTGACCATCGCTTGTCATAGCGGACTCTTGTTCTTTTTATGGTGAGCCTGCAGGATCCCTTTAAGGCGCAGCGCCAGGCGAGGCCCTCGTGGCATCTTCTTCACTCTCGCCCTCGCGAACCGCTTGCGCATTAAAGGGGGGGGGTACCTGAGCATCGCGACTCATGGGCTCCTACTGGCTCTCCAGCCCTCACCCTCTGGCCTTGTCCACGGCATCGCGACCTGGCATACCAGCGACGGCTGAGACCCGCTCGAGGGCCGGGACCCGAGGACGTAGAGCAGAAAGGGGAGCAAAGGCGAGAGGGAATAGGCACGCGGGGACCTCTCCAGGCAACCCCTCGCCTGCCGATGCGCGGACCTAGTGCCGCACCAGGAAGCGGTTCCTGACTCTCGAGATAAGTCACCCTCCGGAAACACTAGCTACCGCAACACCATCCCTGCACCCAATGCAATCCCGTGTTAGCAACGTCGCGCTCCTTTCTCACCGAACGATGGCTGCTTGAGCGCTAAAGGGGACCTCTTGAGCATCGCGACTCAGGGGCTCTTACTGGACCCCGGGCCGCTCACCTCCTGGCCTTGACCACGGCATCGCGACCTGGCATACCAGCGACGGCTGAAGCCTGCCTTGGGACCGGGACCTATCGGCGTAGACCACCAAGCACTCGTGAGGTTCGAAAGGAAGAACTGAGCTAAGACGGAATGAGCATCTCACACTACTTCATGGCAAGGACTATATTAACAAACAGAACCACAGGAACCTTACAAGCCCCCACGGGGCGCGCTTTTCGATTCCTCGCAGGGAACATATCCTAGAGAGCGCTAACTACGCGTGCCTCCTCAAGAGATGCCATCATCAACAGTGGGCCGACAAGCACCGGCGCCAACCTCATCCAGATCAGAGGCGGCGGCGGCCTGACGAGCCCGCCCTGCTCCGAGAGTGACGCAGGCTCGGGGGCTCATAGCTGTCGTCGCTTGTCTCCAGAGTCGCGAAGAGCTCAGCGGAGTCGCTGGATCCTCCGATGCCCCCGCCGCCTGAGGAGCTGCTGAGGGAGCGGTCGGCGAGCATGGTCCTCGCTGCGGCAGGGCCCCGACCACCTCTCTCAGGGCAGCACTCGAGCCGGCGTCCATCCGCATCGAAGACCTTGAAGAGCATCATGGAAGCGCCGTCGTACTCCAGGTGGATCGCGAGGGCGCCCCTCGTCCTGCAGACCCGGGCGATCTCGCCCCAGCCTCAAGTCATGAAGACCTTGCCTGGGGCGACGACCGCGACCTCCGCTTCGGTCGCAAGGGTGTTGCAGCCGGCGTGCTGCAACCAGAGTTCCAAGTATCCCCCCTGCGGCATCACGAAGGCGAAGGAGGGAGGAAGGCGGATCCAAGACTGAGGAGGCATGGCGGCGTGGAGCACAAACTCCCGGGAGGAGCCCTCGGCATGGACTCCAGGAGGGACAAAGCGCACCACCGTGTCACGCCGACGCCGACGGCGGCGTCGTCCATGGCGCTCGACATCAACTCCAGCAGGACCCTCAAGGTGGGCGTACAAGGGCAGCGGGAACCCTGGCGGTGGCCGCTCGCACCAAGGCCTCGACACCTCCTGTCGGGCGCCCTCATCTCGACAGCATAGGGCTAGCCGTTTCTTCGGCGGAAGCGGGTCGGGACCCTCTCTGGGAGCCTTTCCCTTCTCTTCCGCGGAGAACCGGCGGATCGGAGCCATTGCGGCAAGGTGGAGCAAGGACATAGAAGAAGGAGCAAGAAGAGATGAACTGGAAGGGCACGCGCCGTTCCGTACTTATATCCAGAGGAGGCCAATCGCCGGCCTCCATGATTGCAGGTAATCATGACCCGCTTTGCATGCAGGGACTTGTCAATTCGTGCAGTCGCCAAGGCGTCATGGGGAAGCAGGGGCGCCCACGTCCAATCAACCGCCACGCGGCGCCCTAGGCCGTAGTCTGTTAGGGCCCGCGGCACTTCGCACTTGCCCCTTCGCTTCTCTGCTCAGCCAAGTCCGGGCGCGCCTTGGGCCCGGGGGCTACTGTCGGCGTTCTGGGAACGGGGGTCCCCAGACTTGCCTGCCTGCGGCCTGCAGCGTGGCTCAAGGGGTGGCCCATCAAGGCCCATCTTCATCAACACAAGCTCAAGACCCTCGCGAGGGGCCAAGCCTCGCGGGGCGGATGACAGGAAGCCTCCTCAGGCACGGCCTCGCCAGGATGGCTCACGAGGAGGCAGAGAGATCAAGGCGGGGTACCTCACGAGGTGCCCATGACGTATGCCATGACGACCAAGGGCGCCAGGCGGGCGCCAGCCCGTGCAGTGTCCTCCTTTCCTGTTTGGTGCAAAGGGAGCAAGCGCAGGCAAGAGTATCAAGCAAAGGCATCCGTTTCGGTGCAACAAGACCAAGACCGTCATAGCGGCAGGAAGGAAGTCATCGTGGAGCCCAAGCCGGCATCACCACGAGCCTTTGACAGCGAGGACCAACTTTAGTCAGGATAAGTGTACTAGATGTTCCCCTTCAAAATGGCCAATTGTTGGTGCCCTTCAAGGCCGATATTTGGGAAGAGGCCCAGGGCCCTTGCCTATAAATAGGACTAGCCACCCACAGGGTAGAGGCATCTAGAAATCTTGGAGATCGCCTAGAGAAAGAGAGAGAGAGAGAGAGAGAGAGAGAGAGAGAGAGCGACTCAACTCCCCTAGTAGTTCATCGCACCAGCCAAGAATAGACCCTCGCGAGGCTGTTCTCCCTTGTGTTGTTCATCACCAGCCCAAGATGCAATCCACCACACCACAAACTAGAGTAGGGTATTACACCACAATGGTGGCCCGAACTAGTATAAACCCTGTGTCTCTTGTGTTGTTCCTTTCATAGCTCTAGATCCTAGCGAGGTAGCGAGGTGCAGGTAGGTAGATGGTGAGATCTTCGCGCGCACCCCAGTGTTCGAACCTAGAGGGTCTGCCGGAACCCGAAATCCGACAGTCCCGATCTGTGCATCAAGGCTGATGGTAACAGGAAGCAAGGGACACAGATGTTTACCCAGGTTCGGGCCCTCTCGATGTAGGTAAAACCCTACTTCCTGCTTGATTAATGTTGATGATATGGGTAGTACAAGAGTAGATCTACCACGAGATCATAAAGGCTAAACCCTAAGAGCTAGCCTATGATGGTATGATTGTAATTGTGATCGGCCTTCTAAGGACCAACCTATCCGACTTATATAGACACCAGAGAGGGCTAGGGTTTACATGGAGTCGGTTACAAGGAAGGAAATATAATATCCGGATCGCCAAGCTTTCCTTCCATGCCAAGGAAAGTCCCATCCGGACACGGGCCAAAGTCTTGAGTCTTGTATCTTCACACTTCAATAGTCCGGACGTTGTACACAGTCCGACTGTCCGGATACCCCCTAATCCAGGACTCCTCAAGAGCCTGAACCAGGCTTCAATGACGATGAGTCCGGCGCGCAGTCTTGTCTTCGGCATTGCATGGCGGGTTCCTCCTCCGAATACTCCAAGGTATCGAACACGTAGACCGTGTCCGGATCTGAAAAATGATCTTCGTATGGTATAGATCCGATTTGCTGGCAATCTTCGTGCGTCGTGCCCTTGCATCGGGGCTTGGTCCAATGCGAACTGACGTTTCCTGCCCCACAACGACTCGTGTTGCGAGGCGGTTTTATTGGCACGTCCCGTGGAGGCAGAGATCGTGTTCCTCTTATTACGGGATTTTCCATCAATATGAGCACGCATGACCCCACGAAGTCTGTTGGTATAACCCGTGTGTTTTTTAGATAAGCCTCAAACGGTCACACCGGGGACTCTTGATATTCACCCTCTTTATAAAGGGGTCGAGACCTACGCCTCCTTTTTCACCTTCATCGCGCCTTCTCGCACCTCGAGTTCTAACACCCAAAACCTAAGCTCCACCCCTCCGGAATCCTCCAATATGTCTGGATCTGACCCTCAAGGCTGGTGGGTGGACTCCTCGATTGAAGAGAAGGACATTGCCAAGCTTAGGGAGGTTGGATACTTGACCACAGATATCCGGCATAGGCTCCCTGCTCCAGGGCAGGTCATCCCTACGCCGGAGCCCAACGAGTGTGTCGTTTTTGTCCCACACTTCCTCCGCGTCTGGGTTTCACCCTCGATCCCTTCGTGAGGGGGCTCATGTTCTATTATGGGTTGGATTTTCACGATCTGGCTCCCGACGCTATCCTCCATATCTCTTCGTTTATTATCATGTGCGAGGCTTTCCTTCATGTCACCCTACACTTCGGCTTATGGCTCAAGACCTTCAATGTGACGCCGAAGATGATTGAGGGGCGACATGTGGAGTGCGGAGGTGCCATAATAAGCAGGAACGACGATGCCCCGTGGCCAGAAGGTTCTTTCCCAGAAGTATCCGATGTATGGAAGCGGAGGTGGTTCTATGTCACGGCTCCCAGAGGCACAAAGTGGGCGGCTGCCCCCAAATTTCGCTCGGGCCCTCCTTCACAGTTGGCGTCTTGGACAGATGTAGGGCGGAATTGGGGACCCGCTGGTGATATACCAGTACTGCAGAATCGCATCCGGGAGCTTCTTGAAAGGGACATTAATCTTGTCAGCATAATGCAAGCGATGTTGATCCGGCGGATGTTGCCATGCCAACGCCGGCCTCTCCAGATGTGGGAGTTCAATCCGGAGGGTCCGTGGACCGTCAAGCACTTCTTCGGCCTGAAGCTCGAAGAGATGTGCAAATTATTCTTCGGACGGAAAGTAAAGTGTCCGGACACCACCGAGGATGCGGGCCTAATATGCAATCGCCTAGATACCCAAGTAAGTAAACTTGATACCGGACACCGTGTTTTGTATCTGTTATGATTGTTTATTCTGAAAATCATCCGCGTCCAGGAATGGCTCAGCAAGGTGGAGAGAATTAGGTGTCCAGCGCCACTTCCCGAAGGCTCACCCGCCCCCACCATGGCCAAGATGCTTGACCGAGTACTCAGCAGGATGCCCTCGGGGAAAGACAAGGGGAAGGACGAAGAATTCGAACCCCACACGCTACGCATTCGAACCGCGGGAATTGTCACCTCCCCTAAGGAGGATAGTCGGGAAGGGGAAGCTAAGGCCTCCTCCCCGCGCAAGAAGAAGAGGGCCGCCTCCGAAGACTTAGAGACGGAGATGCCCAAACCCGGGAAAAAGATAACACCAGGGGGCTCTGCCCCAACGGGCACCCTGACTATATCGTGCCCAGCAACGGGCCAGCCCTCCACCGAGCTGTAAGTTAATTTTTAATTCGAAGGTACTGCGTTCCTCCTAGATCAATAACCAGGATTCTTCTTTTGCAGTTCGGCTAGCATCCCCTCTCAACAGAGTTCGTCTTCGGGGGACCTTCCTCCGGAGATGATGGAGAGTGAGACCCCACCTACCTCTCCGGTTCGCGAAGCGGGCGACACCGAAGTGTCGTCACGGAGGAGTCCGGATCTGCTGAAGCCGGAGGCCAACGTGTCAGCCGCCCTGAGCTCGGAGCGTTTGGCTCCCGCGAGGGGCGATGGGAAGGGTCCGACACAGTTTGATGTCCGGCCGGACATACTGACGGGCCTACTAGAGTGGGCTGCGCTCTCGGAGGAGCACCGCTCATTAATGAGCGTGGTGCTCCAGAAGATTTCGTCCGCTACAAGCGGTTTGAATGAAGCATTTGCAAGTCTGCTTTCGAGGCTTTGAGGTATGTAGTGAAGAATACACAGTTTTTGGCTGTGAGGCACGCGTTAGGTGTGCTCCATATAGATAGTAGCCCACGAGACCTTTGGTTGCCCGCCCTAGGGGGCAAACGGGGAATCATAAATCAATGATTGCGCTATAAATACGTGCAGGTACCCGTGAGTCCGGCAGCTGACCAGTCCGTTGAAGTTTCCGAACTGACCAGGCAGATTCGATCGATTGATGCCGATATCACGCTGGTGAGCAATGGTGGACAAGTCACAAGGTATGTGCTCTGCCTTCCTTATAGGAAAATATGGAGGCGACATGATATTAATGTAATATGTTCGGACTGCAGATGGTGCTGCTGCCGTGGAGGCCCTGAGGGCAGAACTTGTCTAAGCCAAGGAACAAGCTCGGGTTAGCAATGCGGCTGCCCTAAAGGCGACCGAGGAACTGAGAGCCGAACAAGCTGCTCATCGCCGAAGCAACGAAAAGATGGCCGAAATGGCTATTGAGTTAAAAATGCTCTTGACGGTATGAGCTCCTTAAAAGGAGCATAAGGATAGCTTGGCCGAGCTGGACAAGGCACGCAATGCCACCAAGGAAATACGGACCAAGCTCAGGGGTGCGCGGGAGGAACTTCAACAGGCCGGTAAAATCGTGGCTGGAGGTTCCTATTTGCTGCGGACGAAGTTTTTCGATCCGAAGTACGCTCCCCTGGATGGGCGTTGGAGTCCTGCGGACGCGTATGCGGATTTGGCGAAGAGTACGACTGACGCTGCCAAGTTCTTCGAGGGTCAGGGGGATAAGGAGGTGGAGAAGCTTTTCTGGTCGCAATTCAGTGCTCCCACTCGCCCGCTGCCGTTAAATGACAAGATGGCTGCTGTAGCGGAGCCTCACAGGCTGTCCGGTCTTGCAATGTGGTCTGTGATAGACCATCTTTGGCCGGAAGGGCCTAAGCCGGACAATTACTTTGGCTTGGTGCAGCAGTTCCTTGGGGCCGTGCCTCGGATCGACGCCATGAGGAGGTCGGCGTGCATAGAGGGTGCACGGATGGCTCTTGCCCGCGTTAAAGCCTATTGGACGGATATGGAGGCCAATATTATAGCGACCCAAGATCCGGCGGGGGCGATAACCGGCCGAGCACTACTTGGCGCAGGTCACGAAGGTGCCCGCCTAATGAGGCGCGATGCTTTCGAAGAATGTCTTATTCGAGTGATGAATCTAATCATTGTAAAAAACAATGTTAGTTTTGTTGTAAGGCTATATTTATACTTTTTGCCCGAAAGTATTATTGTGTCCCCTGTGTGGCCGTTTACATACATACATATACATGTGTATATATATATATATATATATATATATATATATATATATATATATATATATATATATATATATATATGAATGTTTAATCCAAAAGATAGCGATCGTTGGCTTCATCCCCCACGCAGGCAATCGGGGGTGTTCGCAAAAAATATGCTTAATCACACTTGATCCTACGTCTTGGTCCATGAAGGAGGTGATCGCACGTCGAACTAGGGAACCGGACTATATAGCTGTAACACTTTCGCTTAGCCATGGGAGTCTATTTTTGGGCTACTATGTAGCCCCTGGTACCTTGGCGTACATCCGAATACGGGCGCGCGTGTACATGGCTGGGAAACGGTCCTTCGTTAATGCGGAGGGATCCTAAAGATTCCGATAAGTCTTCGAGTGGTTAAACAGTCTCTCTGTATCATGATAGTCAGTTTTGGCTTTCTCTCTTGAGGTGCTCGTCCGAATAACCAGGGCACAATCGCAGTAGTTCTCCTTTGGCCACCTTAGCCGATAGTAACGGAATGTAAGGCGGCATACCCAGGAGCCGGGCAAACCCAACATTTGACCAAAGACATGATTCGGAGCTGCTGCATATAAGGACAAACTCGTGACGCCAAACACTCCCGAGGGTATTCGGACTTTATAATAGTCGATGGGCTCAAGAATGCCCATTCGTTATAAACCCTATTTTTCCAGGTACTTGCGTTAATCTGTCGTGGCGAGATGCCAAAAACGGCAGTATCCTCTGTGGGTATGGAACCCATGGGATGGTTAAACAACAAGAGGCAATAAAAAAGGTTTACACAGGGGCTTAATCTAAAAAGAAACCTGTTGAACGGGGCCCTGCTGCACGTCTGCGCCTTTGTCTTCGTTGTGCTGTATCCTGGAAGGGTATCGCGCGAATCATTGTCTGTGGAAAAAGGAAAACTCGTAAAAGAGTGCAACATAAGCATGCGATGGATAATAAAAGTGTGAGATGTTGGCCTGCCCATAAGGTTGAGCCAACTGTGGGACTGTGTTAAGTATTTATAGCCCCTGGTGTCCACTATGGGATTACATATACGGTGCCCTGGTTCAATTTTATCCGGGCGACCGGACTCGTCTAGCCGAGTCTGTGGTCTTGAAGGACCAGTCATGTTTTCTGATGTTGGAGGCCGCTTATAGTCCGGCCGCGAGGGCCGTCGCTTGTTCCTCTGCGTGTAGCGAGCGCTCTGTTAGTCCGCTAACGGTGATGACGCCACGTGGACCGGGCATCTTAAGTGTAAGGTAGCCATAGTGTGGCAATGCGTCGAAGCGGGCGAAGGCCGTTCTTCCGAGCACTGCGTGATAGTCGCTTTGGAAGGGTCGATGATGAAGAGTAGTTCTTCGCTTCTGGAGTTGCCTGGAGAGCCGAATGTTACCTCCAGTGCGACGGTGCCTCTGCTATGGGCTTCAACGCCTGGTATTACCCCTTCAAAGGTGGTGTTGCTTTGGTTAATTCCGGATGGGTCTATCCCCATCCCGCGGACAGTGTCTTCATATATTAAATTGAGACTGCTCCCGCCGTCCATAAGGACGCGGGTGAGACGGTATCCGTCGATTATCGGGTCAAGCACCAAGGCCTTTGATCCTCCATGCCGAATACTAGTTCGGTCATCCAACTTATTGAAAGTGATCGGATAAGGCATCCAGTGGTTAGGCGTGAGTACGATGGGCTCTATATTGAGCGCGTCTCTTTGCATGCGTTCGTGCCTCCTCATGGATGTGTGAGTCGCGTGGATCATGTTCACTGTTTTAACCTCTGGCGGGAATTTTTTCTGTCCTTCAGTGTTCGGCCGGTGAGATTCATCCTCGTCTTCACTTGGTGTTTCCCTTTCCCTGTGTTCGGCATTTAATTTGCCGGCCTGCTTGAAGACCCAGCACTCTATGTGCGTGTGGTTTGCAGGTTTGTCAGGGGTGCCATGAATTTGGCATAGTCTGTCTAGAACTCTATTCAGACCGGACGGTCCCTCTTTGCTGCCTTTAGATGGCTTGTTTTCTTTGATTGGGTGAGAGCCCTGAATCCGGCGTTAACTGTCGTGTTATCTGGGCTCTCTTCCTTGTTTGGGTGTTTGTTTTTATGACGCCGTGGCTTCCGTTGCCATCCCTTATTTCGGATGTCTTTGGGGTCATTTGGTGCCTTTATGGGCTAGCCAGCTATCTTCTCCAGCGCAAAAGTGGGTCATAAGGCTTATTAGGGCTGCCATTGTCCTTGGCTTTTCTTGGCCGAGGTGTGCAGCGAGCCACTCGTCACGGATGCTGTGTTTGAATGCTGCTAAGGCTTCGGCATCCGGACAGTCAACAATTTGATTCTTCTTAGTGAGGAATCTGTTCCAAAACTTGCGGGCGGATTCTCCGGGCTGTTGGACTATGTGACTTAAGTCGTCAGCATCCGGAGGCCGGACATAGGTCCCTTGAAAGTTGGCCCTAAAAGCGTCCTCGAGTTCCTCCCAGCTCCCAATTGAATTTTTGGGGAGGCCTTTCAACCAGTGTCGAGCTGGTCCCTTCAGCTTGAGGGGGAGGTATTTGATGGTGTGAAGGTCATCCCCACGAGCCATATGTATGTGTAGGATAAATTCCTCGATCCATACCCCTGGGTCTCTCGTTCCGTCGTATGCCTCTATGTTCACAGGTTTAAAGCCCTGCGGGAATTCGTGGTCTAGTACTTCATCGGTAAAGCACAGGGGGTGAGTAGCCCCTCTGTATCTGGACGTGCTGTGGCATGACGTCGGCTGTTGTTGTGTCCGGTCTTTATTCCAGACTGGTATTCAATTGGCGAAATCGTTTTGGTGACCATAGTCCTTCGTCGGGGTGCGTCCTTTGGATCCATAAATGGACCTGGCCGCGCCAGCTTTCTTATTCAGGTGTTCATGTGGATCGGTAGCCGCTTTGTTGCGGTTATGAAGTGGTACAGCTTCGTCGTTGAATTCTGGCAGTAGCTTGCGTTTTGGATAGCTCTTTGTATGGCGATCATCGCCGTATCTTTCTTCAGTGTCTAGCACTTTATTCCATCTACGGTTGAGCGTTTCCTGTGCGGCCTTGAGCCATTGCTTCTGCTTCTTTAGGCTTCTTGCAGTGGCCATAAGCTTTCTATGGAGGTTATCTCGTTCCACATGTTTTTCTGGGGTTGCATCGTTATCCGGACCGTTTTCCTATGCTGGTTCGTTTTGATGACCTCGTCCGTCAGGATCATTGTCCTCGGGCGTCTGCTCTGAACTGTGTTCAGGGTGACCTGGTTCGTCCTGCTCCATCGCTGGGTCCGTATGGTCGTTGTTGCCTTCGGAGTTGATTGTATTATCGATCCTTCTGGCGCTCTTGTCACTATTTTTACTGTTGCTGGAGTTAGAACGGCGTCTGTGCCGTCGCTTTGGCTTTTGTCCGGGGGTTTTATCATCCGGACTATCACCTTTGTCCTCTTTGGGCGTATCCACCATGTATATGTCGTGTGACGAAGGGGAAGTCCGGCGCCCCATAGATTCCGCATCATCTCCTGCATCGTCGTCCATACCGTCGATGTCTTTGGAGTCGAAGTCAGGCACGTCGGATAAGTCATAGACCATGGCTATGAAGTGGGTGGTGGGTGGGCAACGAATTTCTTCATCGTCTGCTTCCCACTCAAACCGGACGTAGTTTGGCCCAGAATTTTCTGTCAAAGAGAGAGTTTTCAACGAGTTCAGCATGTCGCCGAAGGGCGAGTGCCGAAAAATGTCCGCGGCGGTGAATTCCATTACCGGAGCCCAACCTGGCTCGATCGGTTCGGGAGTGCGTGGACCGGACTCAACATCCGGATACGAATCCGGGGGTCCGGATTCATAGGCCACCACAGAGGCAAGGCCCGTGTTTGGCTCCAACGCTGATGAGTGCGCGACCTGCGGGGCGGGGTCCAGCCCTCCGTCCTCAGGCAATGCAGTCTGCTCCGGATTTAGGTCCGAGGCTAATGCGGGGGTGATACCCCGAGCTTTGTCCGGCAGCAGGTCTAAGCCATTCTCGTCGTGACTGTCCGGTATCGTGTTATTGACGATGGTTGAAGGAGCCATCGAGCCCAGTAGCGACGACACAGAGGAACTCTCAACAAAAACACCAATGTCGGTGTCAAAACCGGCGGATCTCGGGTAGGGGGTCCCGATCTATGCGTTAAGGCTGATGGTAACAGGAAGCAAGGGACACAGATGTTTACACAGGTTCGGGCCCTCTCGATGGAGGTAAAACCCTACTTCCTGCTTGATTAATATTGATGATATGGGTAGTACAAGAGTAGATCTACCACGAGATCGTAGAGGCTAAACCCTAAGAGCTAGCCTATGATGGTATGATTGTAATTGTGATCGGCCTTCTAAGGACCAACCTCTCCGGTTTATATAGACACTTGAGAGGGCTAGGGTTTACATGGAGTCGGTTACAAGGAAGGAAATATAATATCCGGATCGCCAAGCTTGCCTTCCACGCCATGGAAAGTCCCATCCGGACACGGGCCGAAGTCTCGAGTCTTGTATCTTCACGCTTCAATAGTCCGGACGTTGTACACAGTCCGGCTGTCCGGATACCCCCTAATCCAGGACTCCCTCAGGTGTCCCTTAGCTTTATCGGGGGCGGGAACAAGGCCCGTCCCGTCTGTCGTCGCCTCGCCTTGCTTTGACACGAGCCCAGGCCAGCGATGCATGCGACACCATGTAGGCAGGCAGGCAGCTGAGGTGGCGCGGTGGTAGGGTCTTCACGAAGATCTGCATGCCACCACGCAGGTGCTTGCTGAGTTGGCGTAGAGGCCGCCCGTCGCCACGCAGGTGCCTGCCCAGCTGGTTGAGCTAGCAGCTGCTTGGGGACGGCGGTGGAGTCTTGGTCGACGCGAGCCTGGCTGTGGCCTCGCTGATGCCCTCAGCGAGGGCCTTGCCGGGGTCCCGACAAGAGTCTTGCGGTGGCGTTGCAGTCGTCCCTGGCAAGGCGCTTGCCGGGGGTCTTGTGGATATCCTCGGCAAGGACCCCACCGAGGGTCGCCGTGTTCTGGTTCTCATCTGATCTCACATCTCTATGGTCTTGACAAAGATCTGCATGCCACCACGGAGGTGCCGCCCGAGCCCTAGTTCCAATGTAGTTGGTTGGGTTGGAACCCGTGGGCTCAAAGGTGGCTCACTCTGTTGGCGTCGGGCGTGCTGCCCCGGCAAGGCCCTTGCCGGGGCTGCCGAGGTTGCCCCCACAAGGGTGTTGCCGGGGGAACCTGCTTCGCCCTTCTGTCCTTTGTGTTCTTGGTCTTGGCGTTGCCTTGGCCGTCTTGTGCTTCGGCTTCTCTCCGGCTTCCCTCCTTTGCCCTGCTACGTGCAGCCATGGTGCGCGGCTCTAACTGCCCGTGCATAAGTAAAGGGGTCAAACGGAGATCCCCTAATTTTGTACACCGACAGGAGCCCCCGGGCCTGGGCCACACACAAGCACGACACGTTGTTGGGCCAGGCCCAGAACAGTGCGCGGGCAGGCAGGGCGGATTTTTACCGCAGTAACTCTTTGTCTGCTGTGCTTCCCCAGGACCCGCTTGAACGCGCGACGTGGGGGGTCGTGTGTGACGTGTGCGGCATGCGTGGGGCGGTTCTCGCACGCATGCGTCACATCACAGTTAATGGGAAAGGAGGCGGCCCGCGCCTTCCCCGTAAAAAGGAATAACCGCGGGCGCGCTGCTCACTTTACCCCCTTTGATGCGTCTTCTCCAATCTCAGAGCCGCCCCCCCTTTCTTCCTCCTTCTCGAACTCTCGCCTTTGCTCGCCGCCGCTGCGTCTCCGTCGTCTTCTGTCTCTTGCTCCCCCCAGCCGCCATGGTGCCCAAATCCACCAAGGGCAAGAGACTGGCCAAGGATGCCGGAGCGATGGAGCCGCTGGAGAGTGCATTGGCGGCGCAGCGGACGCTGCTTGCCTACTTCCCCTCGATGGTCGACGTGTTCGAGCTCCGGGAGGCCTTCAAACCCCTGTGGGGTGTGAAGACGGGGGGAGGGACGACGGGGCATCCAGCCACGCGTGTCATCCCCGCCAATTGCGCTGAGGCCACCTCAAATCGGTACCCTTTCTTTGTCGACTACTTCTCGAGCGGGCTCTGTCCCCCCTTCTCCGATTTCTTCAGTGACATCATGCACACCTACGGCTTCCACCTTTCGGATTTTACTCTGAATGCCGTGGTGTGCATGGCTCTTTTCGCGCACCTCTGCAAGGGCTTCGCCGGGGTGCATCCCAACACGGCGCTCTTCCGCCACTACTTCTTCCCTCGGATCCAACCAGGGGGCGCCATTTCCGGTTGTGTCGCCTGGATCCCATGGGCCAAGGGGACATACCGGGAGGGTGCCATGAAGGAGAGGTGGGAAGAATGGCGGGGCCGATGGTGCTGGATTGAAGAGAGGGACCCGCCGAACTTTTGCCGGGTCCGTGATGTGCCGCCGGTTCGCCGGGGCGACTGGAGCGACGTCGACGCCGACGATGCGAAGTTCACGATCGCCACCACCAGGATCCTTCGCCTTACCGAGGCCGGGCTCACCCTTGAGATGATCGGGGCGGATTTCATCCGCCGCCGAATCACTCCGTTGCATAACAAGGGGAGGCTGGCCTGGCTCTTCACGAACGCCGCCGACATCATGAGGCTTCGCCCTGGCCTCGACCACAACTTCACGGTGATGGGGCACACTCACTTCTGCCAGCGGCTCTTCCAGCTCAACGTGAACCGCGACGGCGAGGTCGTGCGGACCGGCAAGGCCGCGAGGGCCGCCGCGAAGGCCGGCAAGGTCGCCAAGGGGCCCTTGTTCAAGTTGCTGGCAGGAGTGGTCCCGCTGAGCAACAACTCGCGCCGGACCGACATCATCGCCATGATGCCGAACTTTAACGCGCATGGCCTTGACCCGAGCTGGGTCGACAGGAGGAAATTCAAGTGCAGGAGTTTTTCGACACCTTGCATGAGGGGTACGTCACCGCCCAGCCGCGGCTCGTCCAGGACACCACCCAGGCGGAGCTGGACTACATCGCCACCAGGGTGATGGAGGCAAAGCTTGCCGAGGAGGCCGGCAGCGCCGGTGGCATGGAGGACAAGGCCGTGGCGGAAGCGGATGAGGAGGAGCTCTCCCAGTGGGCGGAAGCCGCTGGGGAGGTCAGCAGCGCCGGTGATGACCCACAAGTATAGGGGATCTATCGTAGTCCTTTTGATAAGTAAGAGTGTCGAACCCAACGAGGAGCAGAAGGAAATGATAAGCGGTTTTCAGTAAGGTTCTCTCTGCAAGCACTGAAATAGTAGGTGATAGATAGTTTTGTGATAAGATAAATAGTAACAAGCAAAAAGTAAATAAAGTAAATAACGTGCAGCAAGGTGGCCCAATCCTTTATGTAGCAAAGGATAAGCCTGGACAAATTCTAATAATGAATAAAGAGCTCCCGAGGACACATTGGGAATTATCGTCAAGCTAGTTTTCATCACGTTCATATGATTCGTGTTCGGTACTTTGATAATTTGATATGTGGGTGGACCGACACTTGGGTACTGTCCTAACTTGGACAAGCATACCACTTATGATTAACCCCTATTGCAAGCATCCGCAACTACAAAAAGGAGTATTAAGGTAAACCTAACTGTCGGTGTCAAAACAGGCGGATCTCGGGTAGGGGGTCCCGAACTGTGCATCTAGGCGGATGCTAACAGGAGACAAGGGACACGATGTTTTTACCCAGGTTCGGGCCCTCTCGATGGAGGTAAAACCCTACTCCTGCTTGATTAATATTGATGATATGGGTAGTACAAGAGTAGATCTACCACGAGATCAGAGAGGCTAAACCCTAAGAGCTAGCCTATGATGGTATGATTGTAATTGTGATCCATCCGTACACGGGACGAAGTCTTCAATCTTGTATCTTCATAGTCCAGGAGTCCGGCCAAAGGCTGTAGTCTGGCTATCCGGACACCCCCTAATCCAGGACTCCCTCACTAACCACAACATTAAACATATGGGTCCATATCAACCCCTAACGAAGCAATGCATAAACTAGGGTTTAAGCTTCTGTCACTCTAGCAACCCATCATCTACTTATTACTTCCCTATGCCTTCCTCTAGGCCCAAATAATGGTGAAGTGTCATGTAGTCGACGTTCACATAACACCACTAGAGGAAAGACAACATACATCTCATCAAAATATCAAACGAATACGAAATTCACATGACTACTAATAGCAAGACTTCACCCATGTCCTCAGGAACAAACGTAACTACTCACAAAGCATATTCATGTTCATAATCAGAGGAGTAATAATATGCATAAAGGATCTGAACATATGATCTCCCACCAAGTAAACCAACTAGCATCAACTACAAGGAGTAATCAACACTACTAGCAACCCACAGGTACCAATTTGTGGTTTTGATACAAGATTGGATACAAGAGATGAACTAGGGTTTTGAGAGGGATGGTGCCGGTGAAGATGTTGATGGAGATTGACCCCTCTCAATGAGAGGATCGTTGGTGATAGCGTTGGTGATGATTTCCCCCCTCCGAGGGAAGTGTCCCGCAGAACAGCTCCGCCAGATCCCTAGATTGATTCCGCCAAGGTTCCGCCTCGTGGCGGCGGAGTTTAAATCCCGTAAGCTTGCCTACGATTTTTCCGGGGTAAAAGTGATGATATAGCGAGAAGATGGACGCGGAGGCCACCAGGGGCCCAGGAGATAGGGGCGCATACAGCAGGGGGGGCACCTCCCTGTCTCCTGGACAGGGTGTGGGCCCCCTGGCCTATTTGTTTTGCTCATAATTTCTTATAAATTCCAAAAAGTTGTTTCGAGGAGTTTCAGGACTTTTGGAGATGTGCAGAATAGGTTTACAACGTTTGCTACTTTTCCAGCCAGAATTCCAGCTGCCGGCATCCCCCTCTTCATGATAAACCTTGTAAAATAAGGGAGAATAGCCATAAGTATTGAAATATAATGTGTAATAACAGCCCATAATGCAATAAATATTGATATAAAAGCATGATGCAAAATGGACGTATCAACTCCCCCAAGCTTAGACCTCGCTTGTCCTCAAGCGGAAGCCGAAATCGAAAAATATGTCCACATGTTTAGAGACAGAGGTGTCGATAAAAATAAAATACGGACATGAGGGCATCATGATCATTCTAATAACAACAACATATATGGATTTTGTCATATGATTTCCTATGCTTAAGTAATAAGTAATTCACAATATCAAGTATGGTTCGAAAACTTTGTTGGGAACTAACAAACTATAATCTCAGTCATTGAAGCAATTGCAATTTATCGTAATATAGGAAAGAGTCAATTAATAGAGCTTTTCAGCAAGCTCACATACTCAACTATCTCGTAGTCCCCTATATTATTAACACTCACGCAATACTTGTGGTTATAGAGTTTCAGGCGGACACTGAGAAAGATAGGGGCTTATTGTATTGCCTCCCAACATATTCACCTTTAGGTGATGTCAACAATAATAGCCTATGCCAACTTACATCCAATTGGATATATGTATCATGATCTTTCAAACACGAGGAGCTTGCCAAAGGATAAAAATAAAAGGGAAAGGTGAGCATCACCTTGACTCAAGCATAAAGTAAAACATAAAGTAAAGATAGGCCCTTCATAGAGGGAAGCGAGAGGTTGTCATCGCGTTTTAGGTTTGATGCATAAAATCTTAGTGCAAAAGAACGTCACTTTATATTGCCCCTTGTATGTGGACCTTTATTATGCAGTCCGTCGCTTTTATTACTTCCACAACAAGTTCGTTACAAAGCTTATTTTCTCTGCACTAATAAGTTATACATATTTAGAGAGCAGTTTTATTGCTTGCACCGATGACAACTTACTTGAAGGATCTTATTCAATCCATAGGTAGGTATGGTGGACTCTCATGGCAAAACTGGGTTTAAGGATATTTGGAAGCACAAGTAGTATCTCTACTTGGTGCAAGGAATTTAGCTAGCATGAGGAGGAAAGGCAAGCTCAACATGTTTGGAAGGTCAGCGACAATATACTTTAAGCGAGATGTCGGAAGACATAAACCATTACGTTGTCTTCCTTGTCCAACGTCAACTCTTTTAGCATGTCATACTTAATGAGTGCTTCACAATCATAAAAGATGTCCAAGATAATATATTTATATGTGAACCCCTCTTTCCTTATCACTTCCTATTAATTGCAACGATGACCAAGGCTACATTCATCAACTCTCAACAATTTGTATGCCTCATACTTTCTATATGTGAAGTTATCACTATCCATAAGGTCAATATGAACTCTTTTATTCTTTCTACTCTCTCAAGATCATAGCATCATAGCAAAGCCCTTGACTCAACACTAATATTTATTATAGAGAGCACACAGACTCGCTTACATAAAGAGATCACAAAGCAAAGCTCAAAACTACTTGATATCAAAACTTCAATCTACTAGATCAAGATACTACTAAAAGGATCGAACTAAATAAAGCGGTAAATATAGGAGTGTGATGGTGATACAATACCGGGGCACCTCCCCCAAGCTTGGCAGTTGCCAAGGGGAGTGCCCATACCCATGTGATTATGTCTTCGGAGGTGATGGAGGTGGTGATGATGACGGTGGATAATCGCACATGGAGCGTAATAGCTCCTCCAACTTGCGAATAATGCCCTTGAGCCCAGCAATATGATCCTTCAACAAAATATTCTCCTGTGTGAGATACTTATTCTGTATGCGGGCTAACTCAACCATCTTGAAAGCTTCAATCTCTGTTGGAGTAAAAAGGTTAGGTAAAGGTTGAGGGATGTCTTCTTCTTTCACCATTGGAGCTTGAACCTCCATGGCCTTCTTGATCCCTTCATCCTTGTTAATCTCCTCTGGTTCCTCTCTTTTCAACTCTATCTTCAATAGCCAAGCATCCTTGTCTTAGTTGTTGAAGGAGGGAGAAGTCATGGTGCTCTAAATCTGAAACAGAAACAGCTCGAAACAAAAACAGAGGATATTTGCGTGATACGGTGGTAATAACCGTCGGGAGAATATATAATGAATTTTTACCGACCAAAATACGTAACATACAAGAAAACGGAGTCCGGGAGGCACACGAGGTGCCCACGAGACAGGGAGGCGCACCCTACAGGGGGGGGGGGCGCCCTCCTCTCTCGTAGGAGCCTCATGTCCCTTTCGGACTACTTCTTTCTTCCTAAAATTCTTAAATAATCTAAAACTGATAAAATTGCCATTAGAGTTGTTTTGGAGTCGGTTTACTTACGTACCACGTACCTATGCCTATTCGGAGTCTGGAATGTTCTAGAAAGTGTCTCTTATGTATTCCTCAGGGGTTATGGTCTCAATAATATTAGTTTCCACATTAATGGGATTACTTGAAATATAATGTTTAATTCTTTGACCGTTTACCACCCTCGGATTTGTGCCTACGAAGTTGTTGATTTTTATAGCACCAGAACGATAGACCTCTTCGATAACGTAGGGACCTTCCCATTTTGAGAGAAGTTTTCCTGCAAAAAATCTTAAATGAGAGTTGAATAATAACACATAATCTCCTACGTTAAACTCACGCTTTTGTATCCTCTTATCATGCAGTTTGACTTTTCTTTGAAAAGCTTGGCATTCTCATATGCTTGGGGTTCTCCATTCATCAAGTGAGCTAATATCAAACAACCTCTTCTCACCGGCAAGTTTAAAGTCATAATTGAGCTCTTTAATAGCCCAATATGCTTTATGTTCAAGTTCAAGAGGTAAATGACATGCTTTTCCATAAACCATCTTATATGGAGACATACCCATAGGATTTTTGTATGCAGTTCTATAGGCCCATAACGCATCATCAAGTTTTTTGACCAATTCTTTCTAGATCTATTCACAGTCTTTTGCAAAATTAATTTGAGCTCTCTATTGCTCAACTCTACTTGACCACTAGACTGCGGGTGATAAGGAGATGCGATTCTACGATTGACATCATACTTAACAAGCATCTTACGGAAAGCACCATGAATAAAGTGTGAACCATCATCAGTCATAAGATATCTAGGGACTCCAAACCTCGGAAAAATAACATCCTTAAGCATTTTAATAGAAGTGTTATGATCAGCACTACTAGTTGGAATAGCTTCTACCCACTTAGTAACGTAATCAATAGCAACTAAAATATGTGTATAACCATTGGAGGCAGGAAAAGGTCCCATATAATCAAAGCCCCAAACATCAAACGGTACAATAACAAGGGAATAATTCATAGGCATTTCTTGACGTCTACTAATGTTACCTATTCTTTGACATTCATCACAAGATAAAACAAACTTACGAGCATCTTTGAAAAGAGTAGGCCAATAAAAACCAGATTGAAGTACCTTGTGTGCAGTTCTATCTCGGCGTGGTGTCCTCCATAAGATTCAGAGTGACACTTGCGTAGGATACATTCTGTTCATGCTCGGGCACACAACATCTAATAATACCATCTACTCCTTCTTTATAAAGGTGTGGATCATCCCGAAGTAATGTCTTAAATCATAAAGAACTTTTTCTTTTCTTTGGTATGTGAAACTAGGCGGTATATATTTAGAAACAATGTAATTAGCATAATCAGCATACCAAGGAGCAGTACGAGAAGCATTGACAACCGCTAATTGTTCATCAGGAAAACTATCATTAATAGGCATTGGGTCATCAAGAACATTCTCTAACCTAGACAAGTTGTCTACAACAGGGTTCTCAACTCCCTTTCTATCAATAATATGCAAGTCAAATTCTTGGAGCAAGAGAACCCATCTAATGAGTTTAGGCTTAGCGTCTTTCTTTTCCATTAGATATTTAATAGCAGCATGATCAGTGTGAATAGTAACTTTGGAATCAACAATATAAGGTCTAAACTTATCACATGCAAACACAACTGCTAAGAACTCTTTTTCAGTAGTAGCATAATTTCTCTGGGCAGTATCAAGAGTCTTACTAGCATACTGGATAACATTCAATTTCTTATCGACTCTTTGCCCTAAAATAGCACCTACAACATAATTTCAAAAGGTAAATTCCAATCAGGTGGCTGAACAATAGGTGCAGTGATCAAGGCTTTCAGAAGTGTTTCAAATGCTTCTACACAATCATCATCAAAGACGAAAGGAATATCTTTTTGCAATAAATTAGTCAGAGGCCTAGAGATTTTAGAAAAGTCCTTAATGAGCCTCCTATAAAAGCCGACATGACCAAGGAAACTTCTTATACCTTTTATGTCCTTCGGACATGGCATCTTTTCAATAGCATCAACTTTGGCTTTATCAACTTCAATACCTCTCTCGGAGATCTTGTGCCCAAGACAATGCCTTCATTAACCATAAAGTGACACTTTTCCCAATTCAGGACGAGACTAGTGTCTTCGCATCTACGCAAAACTTCGATCAAGGTTGCTCAAACAATCATCAAAAGAGGATCCATAGACGGAGAAGTCATCCATGAATACCTCCCAAATCTTTTCACAAAAATCAGAGAATATAGCCATCATGCATCTTTGAAAGGTAGCAGGTGCATTACATAAACCAAAAGGCATACGTCTATAAGCAAAATTACCAAAAGGGCATGTAAAAGTAGTTTTAGATTGATCCTTTGCTGACACATGTATTTGAGAGAAGCCAGAATAACCATCTAGAAAGCAAAAATGTGTGTGTTTGGATAGCCTTTCTAGCATTTGATCAATAAAGGTAAAGGGTAATGATCTTTCTTAGTAGCTTTATTTAACTTACGAAAATCAATTACCATCCTATAACCTGTAATAATTCTTTGCGGGATCAATTCATCTTTATCATTAGGAACAACAGTAATACCTCCCTTTTTGGGGACACAATGGACAGGGCTTACCCATTAACTGTCAGCAACGGGATAAATAATACCTGCCTCAAGGAGTTTTAGAATCTCCTTTCTTACCAATTCCTTCATTTTGGGATTTAATCGTCTCTGAGGATCTCTGACTGGTTTGGCATCTTTCTCCATCGAAATTTTGTGTTGACATAATGTGGGACTGATGCCCTTAAGATCATCCAGAGTATACCCAATAGTAGCCCGGTGCTTCTTCGGAGTTTTCAATAATCTTTCTTCTTCTTTCTCTGAAAGGTTAGCACTAATAATAACAGGATATATTTCTTTTTCATCAAGATAAGCATACTTAAGACTATCAGGTAAAGGTTTGATTTCAAACACGGGGTCACCCTTGGGTGGAGGGGGATCCCCAAGAATTTCAACGAGAAGATTATGTTTCAGCACAGGTTCTTGTTTAAGGAACACTTCATCTATTTCTTCCCTTTCCTTCATAAACATATCGTTTTCATGGTCTAACAAATAATGTTCTAACGGATCAGTTGGAGGAACAGCAATGGAAGCAAGACCAATAATTTCATCCTTACTAGGTAATTCCTCTTCACGGTGTTGTCTACGAAATTTAGAAAAGTTGAACTCATGAGACATATCACCTAGACCAATAGTAACAACATCCTTTTCGCAATCTATCTTGGCATTAACGGTGTTCAAGAAGGGTCTACCAAATATAATGGGACAAAAGCTATCTTGTGGGGAGCCAAGAACAAGAAAATCAGCAGGATATTTAGTTTTCCCACACAAGACTTCAACATCTCTAACAATTCCCATTGGTGAAATAGTATCTCTATTGGCAAGTTTAATTGTAACATCAATATCTTCTAACTCAAAGAGGTGCAATATCGTGCTTAATTTCTTTGTATAAGTCAATAGGTATTGCACTAGCACTAGCACCCATATCACATAAGCCATGATAACAATGATCTCCTATTTTAACAGAAATAACATGCATGCCTACCATAGGTCTATGTTTATCTTTAGCACAAGGTTTGGCAATTCTAGCAGTTTCATCACAGAAATAAATAACATGCCCATCAATATTATCAGACAAGAGATCTTTAACAATAGCAACATTAGGTTCAACTTTGATTTGCTCAGGAGGTGTATAAGTTCTAATATTGCTCTTATGAACAACAGTCGAAGCTTTAGCATGATCTTTTATCCTAACAGGAAAATGAGATTTTTCAACATAAGGAGTACGGACAATAGGATCACTATAGGTAATCGTCTTTTCTTCGACTGTAATAGGTGCAACTACTTTCACTTCAGGCGGATTATATTTAAACCACTTCTCTTTAGGGAGATCAACATGAGTAGCAAAGGATTCACAAAAAGTAGCTACCATCTCAGAGTCAAGTCCATACTTAGCGCTAAATCCACGAAAGGCATCAGTATCCATAAAAGATTTAACACAATCAAACTTAGGTGTCATACCTGACTCTTTACCATCGTCGGAACCCCAATCTTCAGAGTTGTGTTTAATTCTTTCCAATAAGTCCCATTTGAAACCAATAGTCTTCAGCATATAAGAACCAGCACAGGAAGTATTGAGCAGGTTGCGATTATTAAGAGAAAGCCGAGCATAAAAATTCTGAATAATCATTTCCCGAGAGAGCTCATGATTGGGGCATGAATATAACATTGACTTAAGCCTCCCCCAAGCTTGAGCGATGCTTTCTCCTTCGCGAGGCTAGAAATTATATATGTAATTACGATCACGATGAACAAGATGCATATGATAGAACTTCTGGTGAAATTCCAACTTCAATCGCTTATAATTCCAAGATCCCATATCATCACATAGCCTATACCATGTCAATGCATATCCCTTCAAAGATAAAGGGAAGACCTTCCTTTTAACAACATCATCTGGAATACCTGCAAGCTTAAATAATCCACAAACTTCATCCACAAAGATAAGGTGTAAATCGGGATGCAATGTTCCGTCTCTGCAAAAAGGATTAGCTAGCAGTTTTTCTATCATACCCGAAGGAATCTCAAAGTGAATATTTTCATAAAGTTCAGTAGGTTGAGTAGCATCTCTTTGCTCTTCTGGTTGGGGTGAAGATACCCCAAACAAGCCCCTCAAAGGTTAAGTTCCATAGTGACAAGTGATAGAAAATTTCAGCACACTATATAAATGTTTCCTTACCAAGTTCCACTCACCAAAAGCGCTACGCTCCCCGGCAACGGCGCCAGAAAAGAGTCTTGATGACCCACAAGTATAGGGGATCTATCGTAGTCCTTTCGATAAGTAAGAGTGTCGAACCCAACGAGGAGCAGAAGGAAATGATAAGCGGTTTTCGATAAGGTTTTCTCTACAAGCACTTTGAAATAGTAGGTGATAGATAGTTTTGTGATAAGATAAATAGTAACGAGCAAAAAGTAAATAAAGTAAATAACGTGCAGCAAGGTGGCCCAATCCTTTATGTAGCAAAGGATAAGCCTTGACAAATTCTAATAATGAATAAAGAGCTCCCGAGGACACATTGGGAATTATCGTCAAGCTAGTTTTCATCACGTTCATATGATTCACGTTCGGTACTTTGATAATTTGATATGTGGGTGGACCGACACTTGGGTACTGTCCTAACTTGGACAAGCATCCCACTTATGATTAACCCCTATAGCAAGCATCCGCATCTACCAAAAGGAGTATTAAGGTAAACCTAACCACAACATTAAACATATGGGTCCATATCAACCCCTAACGAAGCAACGCATAAACTAGGGTTTAAGCTTCTATCACTCTAGCAACCCATCATCTATTTATTACTTCCCTATGCCTTCCTCTAGGCCCAAATAATGGTGAAGTGTCATGTAGTCGACGTTCACATAACACCACTAGAGGAAAGAGAACATACATCTCGTCAAAATATCGAACGAATACCAAATTCACATGACTACTAACAACAAGACTTCACCCATGTCCTTAGTAACAAACGTAACTACTCACAAAGCATATTCATGTTCATAATCAGAGGAGTAATAATATGCATAAAGGATCTGAACATATGATCTCCCACCAAGTAAACCAACTAGCATCAACTACAAGGAGTAATCAACACTACTAGCGACCCACAGGTAGCAATTTGTGGTTTTGATACAAGATTGGATACAAGATATGAACTAGGGTTTTGAGAGGGGATGGTGCTGGTGAAGATGTTGATGGAGATTGACCCCCTCTCGATGAGAGGATCGTTGGTGATTATTTCCCCCCTGGAGGGAAGTGTCCCCGGCAGAACAGCTCCGCTAGAGCCCTAGATTGATTCCGCCAAGGTTCTGCCTCGTGGTGGCGGAGTTTCGTCCCGTAAGCTTGCCCACGATTTTTCCAGGGTAAAAGTGATGATATAGCAGAAGATGGACGCCGGGAGGCCACCAGGGGTCCCAGGAGATAGGCGCGCCTGCATGGGGGCACGCCTCCTGTCTCTGGACAGTGTGGGCCCCTGGCCTATTTCTTTTGCTCATAATTTCTTATAAATTCCAAAATTTTGTTTCGTGGAGTTTCGGGACTTTTGGAGATGTGCGAGAATAGGTTTCCAACGTTTGCTCCTTTTCAGCCCGAGAATTCCATTCTTGGCATCCCCCCTCTTCATGATAAACCTTGTAAAATAAGGGAGAATAGCCATAAGTATTGAGACATAATGTGTAATAATAGCCCATAATGCAATAAATATTGATATAAAAGCATGATGCAAAATGGACGTATCAGCCGGCACCGGGGCTCCTCTCGTCGAGGAGGTGGTCGACGTCGTCGTCGGACGAGGCCGAGGCTGTCGACCCTCCGGCCACGGGGAGGGGGCGAGTCTTGCGGCGGGCCACCTCTAGCGAGCCGGTCTGGCCCATCAAGGCCGCGCAGCGGCCAAAGTCTCCGGAGAAGTCCGCGTGCCAGACAAGGGCCGCGGCGGCGAAGAAGGTGGTGAGGGCCGCGGTGGCGAAGAAGAAAGCAGCTGCCTCCTCTTCATCCAAGCGCATCCAGACACCGCCCTCCTCCCATCCTCCGACAGACATTGATGCGGAGGTCACCTTTGACTTCGGGTCCCTCAGCCCAAGGAGGAAGAGGAAGGCAACAGAGAAGGAGGCCGATGACGAGTAAGTATCTTGTTCCTTTTTATCATCTCCATCTCCTTAATCTGTGCCGCTTGTCTTGACTTGTTTTCAACTTGGCAGGGATGCGGAGACGCCGGCCCAGAGGGTGAAGAGGGCCAAGGCCTTGGCGGGTGGCCAGCCCCCAGTGGGTACTTCGAGGGCACCACTGGTGGTGTTGAGCAGCCCGGACAGCAGCCCCCGGCCCAGCCCCCAGCGTAAGTTCATCACTCACCCCTCGTCAACATGTGTTGGGGGCATGATCTCTTGGTGCTGACCTTACCGTGGTCGCAGGAGGAGGACAATAGCAGGAGGATCCACAGAGGGCTACCCCCAACACGCCGCCCCCATCGACCACGTCGCCCCGCCGGCAAGGGCACCAAGCACCGGGCCCACACACATGGAGGAGGAGGAGGAGAACTCGGGTGCCGGTGGCTTCGCCTCGGCGCCAAATGTTGGCGAGGAGGGGACCTTTGCTTCCCACCTGGCACTGGTAAGCCGCTCGCCTTTCGTCCCTGTTCTTTTTCTTTTCTTGCTGACTCTTGGTCTTGGCTTTGTCTCATCCCCTTCTTGGTATCCAGATCGTCCGTCGGCAGACCAGGAGGACATAGACGCTGTCATCGAGGATGTCGCCAAGGACGCCATGGCAGAGCACGAGAAGATCGCTGTCGAGGAGACCGCCAAGGGCGCTGCCGAAGACGCCGGCAAGGGGCCTGCCGGGGAGGCCGGCAAGGCCGCGACCGAGGAGGAATTGGTCGATGACCAGCCTTCCTCCTCCGTTGCCTCCGGCTCCGGAAGGTATCTGAGGGTGACCGATGACCTCTTCATCCACCTCCTAGGGTCGTCAAGCTCCAGGGCGCCCATCGAGGGAGAGGTGTTCGATGAGGAGGTGCTTGCTGCCGCCGGGCTCGAGGTTGTTGACGAACCGAGCACCGGCGGCGACGACTCTCAGGAGGAGCGGCTTCTCCAGGCCATGGGCTCCAACTTCCGGAAGCTCCAAGCGCTCCACCACGCCCTCCTGGACAAGGCCAAGTCCAAGATGGCAACGGTGGACAAGGCGGAGGCGGACCTCAAGGTGCGCGACGCCGAGGCGCAAAATTGGTTCCGCCAAGCTAGTGAAGAGCTGAAGGCCATGCAGGGCGAGCTGGCCAAGCGCGACGTGGAGCTCACCATGAAGCTGGCCGACATCGAGAAGGCCCAGGAGACGGCGGAGAGCTTGGCCGCCGCAGCCGAGGCCACTCGGACCTAGCACCAGGATGCGCTGAACTCCCAGGAGGAAGACCTTGCTGCGTGTAAGGAGAAGCTTGCCGCAATGATCCGCGGCAAGGATGAAGAGGTGGAGAAGCTCGTCGTGCAGTGGACCTAGGAGCTGGAGAAGAGGCACAGAGAGGCGCTCGATGCCCAGGCTCTGGTTCACGCCGGCAAGGTGAAGGAGCTAGAGGTGGCGCAGGACGAGCTGAAGAAGCAGACCCTGGAGCTGACGGGGGAGAGGGACGTGGCCAAGGGCGCCTTGGCTGACGCGTAGGCCGCAGTCCTCGACAAGGCCGAGCTGCTCTCCATGGCCAACAACTCCATCCGGGACCTGAAGCTGAAGCTGGAAGGCCTTGACGGGATGCTCTCGGAGGCCAAGGCCCAGGAGGGGACCCTGGCCAAGGAGCTCGAGACCGAGAAGCAACTGCGGAAGAACGAGGCCGCCAACCACAAGGAGTCCATGGAGGGTGTGAACTGCTGGATCGACCGTCTCGTGGACGTCGCTGGCAGGATCACCTCGCAGCTGGCTACCATGTGGATGCCAAATGTGAGGTACGCCCCAGAGCGCGGCGGGACTACCAATGCCAAGCTGACCTTGTTCTTCGAGGGCGTCCTCAGGGCCCTGGAGCAGTCCCACTCCAACAGGGCGGCTTTACTGGCCGATGAGAATCGAAGGCTCTGCCGGGGTGCCATGACCAAGGTCCTCACCAAGGTGGCGTACTGGAACCCCACCTTGACTTCGACGCCGCGCTGCAGAGCTTGCCGGAGGGTACCGACCTTGCGCCGCTCAAGGAGCGTATCGAGCCCATCATCAGCCTCATCGACAGAATTCAAAGGGTGGAGGGCCAGCGCCGGGATTAGGCACCCCGTTTCTTATCGCCGCTAAAGGTTCATGACCAAGACAATTTATATCTTTAGTTAGAACCGGAGCAACAATTTGATGTAATATAACTCTGCAGTACTTTTGATACAACGCATGTTATTTTCCTGTTAGATTTTCCTTTGTATGTCCACCCTACGTTAACCGGGTAGGCTTGCCAGCGCGTAAACCCAGGGCGGCATCTTGGGGACGGATCCCCATTGGCCTGCCGGGTGTGCTTGCTGCCGGGCGAACCACCTTACCGCCCTTAGCACGGCCACCCGAACTGTCGAGCTTGACTCGAGTCAGAATCGAGAGCGTTGCCGGTTGCAGAAGGCTACCCTGCCACTCTCGACGCGGCCGCTTGAGCTGTTGAGCGGACTTGAAACAGAACAAAGGCATTGCCAACCACGGGAGGGCCCCTTTGCGTGCAGGTTTTCCATACAAAGAACAAGATCTCTGAGGGAATAAACTTATATAAAAAGGAATATCTAAAGTTTTGCATGACTTAGCTTTCTTGTCGCCGAACTGGCGCCCTTCGCGTATGTGGGCGGCGCCATCCTCTTGGTTGTCTTCTTCTCCGGAAGCCGTGGCCATGAGAGACTACTAGGCCGGCTGCTAAACCAGATTCTCACAACTGTGACCCCTACCTGGCACGCAAAAGATGTCAGTGGAAAATGACATCTATGGGATCACAAGAATCCCTACTACGGTTGCCGGGGCGCGGGGTTGTGAGAAGAGCAGGATTAACAGTCAACACAGGGATCGTTTACCCAGGTTTGGGCCACGAGGATGCGGAATACCCTAGTCCTGCTTGGGTGTGTATTTGAGAGAGTTCTTGAGCTCTCGAACTAGCTATGGTGGCTGCGTAGTCCAAAAGAGCCGAATCCCTCTTTAGTATGCCATGGGCCTCCTTTTATAGTCGGAAGGGGCTGCCACAGTGGCACACAAGAGGTGGAAAGGTATACAGTGCTGCGAGTTTATCGCCTGTGTTACAGGACAAGACACATTTAATGTGTAGCTTAGGTGTCCCTTAGCTTTATAGGGGACGGGAACGAGGCCCGTCCTGTCCGTCGCCACCTCGCCTTGCTTTGACACGCGCCCAGGCCAGCGATGCATGCGGCGCCATGTAGGCAGATAGGCAGTTGAGGTGGCGCGGTGGTAGGGTCTTCACGAGATCTTCATGCCACCACGCAGGTGCTTGCTGAGTTGGCGTAGAGGCCGCCCGTCGCCACGCAGTTGCCTGCCCAGCTGGCTGAGCTAGCAACTGCTTGGGGACGGCGGTGGAGTCTTAGTCGACGCGGGCCTGGCTGTGTCCCCGGCAAGGCACTTGCCGGGGGTCTTGTGGATCTCCTCGGCAAGGATCCCGCCGAGGGTCGCCATCTTCTAGTTCTCATCTGATCTCACATCTCTATGGTCTTGACAAAGATCTGCATGCCACCATGGAGGTGCCTCCCGAGCCCTAGTTCCAATGTAGTTGGTTGGGTTGGTACCCATGGGCTCAAGGGTGGCTCACTCTATTGGCGTCGGGCATGTCGCCCCGGCAAGGCCCTTGCTGGGGCTGCCGAGGTTGCCCCGGCAAGGGTCTTGCCGGGGGAACATGCTTCGCCCTTCTGTCCTTTGTGTTCTTTGTCTTGGCGTTGCCTTGGCCGTCTTGTGCTTCGGCTTCTCTCCGGCTTCCCTCCTTTGCCCTGCTACGTGCAGCCGTGGCGCACGGCTCTGACTGCCAGTGCACAAGTAAAGGGGTCAAAAGGAGAGCCCCTAGTTTTGTACACCGACAGATGATGTGACGACGGCTGAATGACTCCTCCCCCTCTCTCTCCTGCACAAAATTACCAATCCCTCTCTCTCCCGCACAAAATTATCAATCCCTCAACCAACAAGATCCTTCCCCTCTCGTCCTTGTTTTTCCAGTTCTCTCATCAAACCTGTTGTCTCTTCTCCTTCCACATCTATAGAATCCGGATGCACACACATCTCACATATATTACATGTCTCCATCTATCTCACATACCTAACTTCTTCCTCTCTCTCTCTCTCTCTCTCTCTCTCTCTCGTTAGGTTTGTCTCCTACTGTCTTGTCCACATACACACAATCTTTACCGCCCTATCCGCTCCATCTTCGCAAGCTCTCTCTACACGTTTTATTCATACACTGGGATGTGTTCAAAATGTTGCTTTTATAATGGATGATGTAGACTTATGGTTGGTTTTGTTGCATCCTACAAAGTAATAACTATGAAATGCATTTAGATTCTCATTTGACTGGGATTATGTGAGTTTGAGCATATTGTGAAGTACTATAGACCTCGTATACATCTTGGAAGTCAACAGTGATTGTAACTATTGAATTGTATAGACCATTACATTCGAAGTCAGTAGACTAATATATTTATTTCATAATTACAACAAATTACTAATTCACTACAAACTAAGAAAAAAATGTGTACTCCCTCCGTTTTATTTAAGTCCGCATATTAGCATTGGTCAAAGTCAAGTTTTGTAGACTCTCAGAAAGTTTATAACAAAAAATATTAACATATACAATAACAAATAAATACCATTAGATTCATTATTGAATGTACTTTCACATTATACATATTTGTTATGGTAAATGTTTATATTTTTCTATAAAAACTTTAGGAAGTTTGACTTCGGCCAAACCTAATATGCAGAGTTAATAAAATCAGAGGGAGTACTAGTAGTTACTAGTACTACTTGCTAGTTGCTTCGCCCAATCACCCAACACACAACACAGGGAGTTCAGTGTCACAAAATTTTGAGGTCAGCAGGAAAATCTCTCGCGACCCTGATTCGAGCAGTGCGAAGTTACCATCGTAACCTTCGGAACAGGTCTACGGATTACGCTTGGTAGGGGCCTGTTTTTGTAACTCCAGGTTCACCCTACCCAGCCAACTCCACCCCTACACCTAGAGTAGTACACCTGAATACTCCCCATTTTCTATCCCCACACCAAAATAGACTTCTCCACGGCACCGCAGCCTTGGTGCTCCTACCCTTATCCATCGGCGCACTCGTCCACCGCAGCGCATCTGCCTCATCGACGACCTCGTATGCCGCACTGGAGCCGGTCTTCCCCGGCGCCGTCTTCCACTCTCTCGGATCTGCTTCCCGGAAGCCGACGCCAAGCGCAGAAGCACCACTGTCGTGGACAATGAACTGACTCCCGTTGTCGACCATGATGCATAGAGGCCGCCGTGACCATCATTCTCCTCCTCGATTGGTAATGTGTGTATTGAATCACTTAGAAGTACATGTGCAGTTCAAATTTTGTTCATACCTACCCTTCAAATTTCCTGGTTGCTATTGTTCGCGTAAAAGTAATTGGTTATAGCCTCCATTGTCCAACAGAATATCATCTTGTAATTGTGTGTCGCTCCTGTATCGCGCTGTGCTTGGGTAGGCTCTTCATCTGCAACCAGTAGTGTGGCAAATGATGGAAAGTTTTTTAGAACTAGCAAGATGCCCATGCGTTGCACGGAAGATCAAGAGGTATTTGTATGAGCAGTTTATCTTCTAAGAGAAAAGGATGAACGAGGGAAGGCCTTATTTGCAAATCTGGAGAGGGGTGTGGGTATCTTTCTGCAAAATTGCCATAGTTTCCTTCCTATCCGTCAGATATAAATCGGACGGCCTATATTGCAGGATGACAGGCTCACCATCATTACCAACTCTGTTTTTTAAAAGAAAAAAAAGAAAGTAGAAAAAAAAGTAGAGAGTAGAGAAGTAGAGATAAATATTAAGTATAAAATAATATAACAATAGAGAAGAGAGTAGAGATAAATATTAAATATAAAATAAATATAAAAGTAGAGAAGAGAGTAGAGATAGCAGGGACGTTGAGAAAGGATCGCGCGTGCACGGGAAAAAGCGGCCGGGCGCGCGCTAGTTTTGACGCGCGGCGCCGGCGCACTTTATAAAATCCAACGCCCTCCCACCACTCTGTGCCTTGCCACCACTCTCTCCCTACTCCATGCCTCGCCACTGCTCTCTCACCGCTCTGCGCCTAGCCACCGCTCTCTCCCCGCTCTTTCTCGCCTCGCCGCCGCCGCGCCACCATGCCGTCGCGTCACCGGGAAACTTGGGGATACCGCGGCGTTTGCGCGCGCCCCTCCAGCGGCTTCTCCGCCGAGATCTGGTTCCGCGGGATGCGCCTCGGCCTCGGCAGTTTCAACACCGCCAACGAGGCCGCCCGCACGTACGACGCGGCGGCATGGCGCCTCCGGTGGCCTCATAGAACATTGAACTTCCCCAACGTGCCGACGCGGGAGCGGGCACAGGAGCTCGCGCCTCTGCCGCGGCTTATCACCGACGAGGATCGTCGCGACAACCGGAGGCGGGAGCACCGTCTCGGCATCGCCGAGATGGACGAGGAAGCCATGGCGCTGTGGCGCCAACGCTTCCCACAGGACATCATCAACGAGTGTGAGTTCTACGCGCAAAGGAGGGCAGAGAGGGAGAATAGGAGGGCGGAGCGAGCCACCTATCGCGAGGACAAGCGTACGTGACAGATGGACGCTCAATTCAACATGAGGCTAGGAGCAGTGTCGCCCTGGGAATCCGACGACGATCGGTATCTTCACGCCTACATTGAGATGTCGGAGGAGGACATCACCGAGGAGGAGTCTGACAACGAGGAGTAGTTGAACTATCTATTTTTTATCTATCTATGCTATATCTATGCTGAGAACTATCTATGTCTCTACTCTATATCTCTACTTATTGATCACAGCACTGTAAACGCTTTTTTAAAGCGCCACGCGTTGCGCTTCTGTTGGAGATGCTCTAACATGGCAGACGAGTGCTGTAATGTTGCCCACAAGATGCGTGAGTATTACTAGTATATTTTTCTTGCCATGTTGAGATTTTAAAACCACGAGTGTGAACATGCAGAGGAGCAATGAAGACCAAACATGGGATATTGGGGACATCTTCACGGAGCATGGCAAGTTAAAGAGGAGCTGCACCGAACCTATAAAACGAGATTTGGTAAGTAACACCCTTTCAATTACTTTCGTTTAGCCTTGTGTTCCTCGATGTGTATATGTTGTAGTTTCTGTTTCTCTTAGCCTCGTGTTCTTCATGTGTAATAAGAAGAGTCTTAATCGTCCTAGTGCTTTTGCTTTTAGCTTGATGTAGGAAGTAGGTGTTCTCACCTTGTAGTCTGTTTTTATATTTTTCCTTTGAATTCACTTCTCCGAGTCCTGTTTATCTAGCTTCTACTAAATGGATATGGGTTGCTCTGAGTATTGATCTAAAAAAGAAGTAACTTCCTGTCAGGATGCAGTTCCTGCAAGAGGGAAGTATGGTCAACCTCGAGATCATGTTTCCAAAATGAGGCTGGTTTACACACAAGGTGCCAGTAACCTAATGATGCTGGATTAGACACAAGGTGCAAATTCCCAGATGATGCTGGATTACACACAAGCCAGGTGGAGTCGTCAAATGTTCGTCTCCTCGTGGCTCTAGTAAAGTTGAAATAAAATGTGCAGCAGCCCTTGAGAATGTAGCTGAGTTCCTGAAGAAGCGAAAAGAGCAATCCGATGCTCTCTTCACCCAAGCCAAAGAAGAGATGGAGGAAGCTAGAAAGAAGCTAGCAGAGGCAGAGCAGGCTAGGCGTCTCCTGCTATCTAAAACTGTTGTCAATACAAATTTTCCTTCATAATAGCTAGGTCAAAATGTTTATCCAGTCAGCATTCTTGTTGTGATGTCCGTGCATCTACTGATGTATCACAAAATAATTTTTTGGGGTCATGTAATAACAACAATTACTTTCCAAACAATAACAGACGAAGCATTGGACATGGTATAGTTCACGCGCAAGCCCAACTTTCCAAGTTCAACTTCCACATCAAACTCATGTTCACAGATATCTGGACATTCATAGATAATGTCCACAACCATGATTCACTTCAAAGCCAAAAAAATGTGAGGAGAGTTATAAATAAAGAAAAACCTCTAGTTCCTGCTACTAGTGCGAGCACAACAAGTCAACGCCATGCGTAATTAATTATATTTTGATCATTTTTTGTGTTATAAAATGCCGGCCGGCTCGCGGAAGGACGTGTTGCCAGCACACGCGCGGATTCAATGGAGGCAGACGGGGCAGTCTGAAGCTGGTTGCATGCGGCGAGGAGGCGTGTTCAGCCGGGCCTACAGCGAGTGGGGCCCTCTTGGCCGGTGCGCCGGTTCAATGCCTGCGCTATGAGAGGTCGCGTCCGTGTCAGAGCAATCACTCCCTCCAGTCCTTTTTTGGGTATAACAAAATCTCGTTTTCCATTCACATTTTACAAGTAAAATTCGTGGACAAACTTTGACTCAAAATACGATGGGGACTAGTAAACTAGGACAGAGGTAGTAGTTTTTTTTTATCAAAGAAGGGTTTCCCCCTTCCGATTTTCATTACCGAAAACCAACATCTAAACCATAGTATTTGCCCTTGAACTACTAGGTTCAACATCTCGCAACATAAACCCATACAACCATACGCCAAGGAGGTAGTAGTAGTTATGTATTCCATTTTCGCTCCATATCAATCGTTCTAAAAACTACTTAAGTACTTATAACGCGCCCTTGAAAATCAGAACTCTTACCCCGCTAAAAAATGATATTTTAAACATGGCTACACGATCTGTGGCAACTGGCAAGCCCCCGCCTCCAGGTCGTTCACCTGTGGTCCCGACCATCAACTCATACGGATGAAATTATCACGCGAGCTGACTATTCCTACAAAGGTGTGCTCCACCACGTACCCGATACACGCGCATGCAGCAATCGTGCACCTAGGGTTTTAGGGTTTATTTGTTAACAGTGCCTTTACGTATCTCTCATGTGTGCGAGACAACGAGAGACCAACTGCGTGCGTGCGCCTCTTCTCTTTGTATATGTACTCCACCGTTTGTCTGGTGTCCAAAATATTATACAGTAGTAATAACTACTAGCAATGTGCCAATGCGTTGCCACACGATCAAAGTAGATTAATAAATATTTGCCGATTTGATAGAAAAAAGAGTCTAGTTTTGAAATACGTGTATCACTAAGAATATCTTATGTTTCACTCAAAATATATTCCTTTGGCGGTTTTGATGAGATAAGGGAGGAATGTTGCTGGTTTCAAGATTCGAAAAGTGGTATATCTCTAATTCTATTCTTACTAGCAAGATGCCCATGCGTTGCACGGGACATCGAGATATTGTGGGAGAAAAGGATGAACGAGGGAAGGCCTTATCTGCAAATGTGGAGAGGAGTGCGGGTAAATTGCCATAGTTTCCTTCCTATCCGTTAGATATAGATCGGACGACCTATATTGCAGGATGGCAGGCACACCATCATCACCGACTATGCTTTTTATAAGAGTAGAGATAAAAAATAGAGTTGGTGATGATGGTGTGCCTGCCATCCTGTAATATAGGTCGTCTGATTTAGATCTGACGGATAGGAAGGAAACTATGATAATTTTGCAAAAAGATACCCACACCCCTCTCCACATTTGCAAATAAGGACTTCCCTCGTTCATCTTTTTCTCCCACAAGATAAACTAATAATGCAAATGCATCTTGATGTTCCGTGCAATGCATGGGCACTCTTGCTAGTTGTTGCAAAAATCCCATGTGTGTGTGTGTGTTGTATGTGTGAGAGAGAGGGAGAGAGGAGGAGGACGGAGTGCATGTGTGACAAAGACACAGAGAGTGTGTGTGCGAGAGGTATCAACTTAAAATGAGGCGATAGTGTGTGTGTGCACGATCGAGAGGGCATGTCTCAAGAAGGGACGAAAAATCTACATAGATACAAGGAGCGCGAGAGAGACATGTACGCGATAGTGGAAGCACGAGTGTGCGGGTGTATAAACCTATCTGGAGGCTAGTCGATCAATGATGTGAGAGAAATACGAGTCGGGGGTGCGAAAGCGAGAATTTTGTGGGTGTGTGAGAGAGAGACGATAGTCGGGAAGGGGAGTGGTAGCAGGAGCTGTGTGTGTGTGTGTGTGTGTGTGTGAAAGAGAGACATAGAGAGAGCGGGGGGGGGGGGGAGTTTTTCTGATCTGTAAACAAATGAATAATGTCAGTTTTATAACTGGGATGGAGACGGAAAGGATACCGCAACAAATGTTGTGTCTGCAGGAGAGAGTAATTTTAGTGGTATGAGTCATATCTAGAGACATATAGGGTGTGTGAGAGAACCCCATAGAGAGAAAGACAAAATGAAAGACGAGTGAGACTGTGTGTGTGGCGGTGAAAAAAAAATCTTAGGTACCTAGTGATACCAGAGAATGGTAGAGACGTGAGAGATAATGAAAACTGTGTAATGTATAATGATAGGGAGAGTGTGATAGTTCTCAAGGGAGACGTCGAGAGACCATGTTTGCGAAGATAGGAGAAACATGAAGTGAGCGTGCGAGTGAGCTGGAGAAAACAGAATGATAGCTACATGAAGGAGCATGCGAGAGAGATGGGCGTGAAAGGAGTCAACATAAAAGGGATTCAAATATTTGAATTCGAGATGATGATACGTGTAATTCATATTCGAACCAAAATTGATCTATCAAACATGCATACTCATATGAATTCACGCGCATCTATGTTATTTAATATGTAGATATTACAGATCCATACATTTTGGTATAACATAATTTGGTTTAAATTTTTTTGAATTCAACCTTATGATTTTGAGATCATTGTATTTGTAAATCATATTATATACATATAAAGGAGCTAAATTCTTTGTTGTGCTTTTGAAAGTATATATAAAAAATGATGTATATAGAATTTTATTCCAATCGAAAATGGATCCTGCCCGAACCAAAATAGAATACAAACTGGATTCGAATTGAGTTGGCACGGTAAATGTGCACTCTTTCTCTGCAAAAATTTGAGCGAAGCGGGAAAAGTCGCAGTAACCGCCCGAAACAAAAATCTGCGAGATGGAAATTACTGCCTATCCCTGACACGCAAAGCCCATCGGCTCGATTTCTATAGGTTTCGATAGGGGTAGGTTTGTAATTTCACTCAAACGTGACATAACTGCCTCTCACCCGGATTCATACACGGTGGGTGCCAAAACACAGTGTCTCCTCGGCCGAAATCGACTCCCTGCCCAATTCATACACGGTGGACGCCAAAAACAAACTCTCGTCGGCAAATATTCGGTGTATGCGAGATAGCCGTCCTATCCCCAACCGACTAATATTGCTGTGATCTAGGAAATTTTAAGCGGGGGCTAAGTTTGTAAACTTCCTCGCATTTGAGACAAGCGCGCCCTGAAGACATGGTTCCCCCTTCCTCTCTCCCTCCATTTCCCCATTCGTACTCCGTGGGCACCAAAACACCCTCTCCACCCCAGCCTCCTCCGTCTGCCACCCCATCCACTGCCGTCCTCCTCCACCATGTCGGAGCTGATACCCCGACGTTGTCGGCCATTACAAGAGATCGACCTCTCTCATCCATAGTTTCAGACCAGGATCCTTGCATCCCGTCGTCTCGCTTCATCCCTGCCGTCGTCCACCTTGCCGGCGTCGCTCCTACGACCGTCTCGTCCACCGCGCCCTGCCGCCACTGTCTACCCTCCTAGATCCGCTTCCACGCCGATGACAGCCATCGCTACCGCATCACCGTCAAATTCTCAGCAGATGCATACACGACACCGCACCAGAGGCGGTACTCCTTCTTATCTGCTCAACTTATTTATCGCAGCAAGAAAATAGATCGCCACTACTTTACTCTCATTTCTTGCCCATCACTTACTTGCTAGTTGAAAGCAAACATTGGTTGCGAAGTTGTCCGGTTTGCACCTTCAGATCCACCATGGCACGCTCAACACTATACTCGCAATGCTTATGGTTTTCCCCTTTTATATTCCACACTAGTTAAATGACAGTAGACTAAATTTCAAAATTGGGCCAGTCGATATTTCATAGCTCGCCGGAGTTCGCCGTGCTAAGGAAGTGGCTCGGGTGGGGACGGTGGTTGTGGGGTGCGGTGGTGGGGCCTCGCAGAACGAAGAAAACTCGACGCGGGTGGAGGCGGGGGTGGGGGTGGGGGGTGGGGGTGGCAGAGGAACACATGCGGTGGGTGTCGGTGGTTCGGCCGGCGGCCCGTGCGGTGTTCTGTATTGGAAGAATCAGAGCCGAGGAAGAAGAAGGGTTAGGAGACGTAGGATCTTCATCCAACCGCCTGAAATGGTTGACTGACCCAAATGACAAAAGTCGCGACTTGCATGCAGACATGCCTTTATATTCAGTACCATCATTGTACCTGCTTAGGACTGCTCCTGAATCCATCAAGCTAAACAACGTGCCACTCATAATTCCAAACTTGTTGCTCAAATACGAATTTGATATGATGCTGATATTACTAAAATAGACAACGTTTAATTGGTCAGCTAATGTTCCTACTTTACTTTCGAAAAGCACATGCACCACATATAGAGAGACAGCAGGGAGTTGCATTCTTAATGCGCTCTGGTTCATCATGTGTGGGCACTGCGCAACGAACATTTTATTATCCAAAATCTGCTTGCTCTTCCTTAGCATGTTCCTCTTCCGTTCTTCTTTAATAAGTACTCTCTCCGTTCCTAAATACAAGTCTTTGTATAGATTCTACCATGGACTACATATGGAGAAAAATGAGTGAATCTACACTCTAAAATGTATCTGTATACATGTGTATGTGATCCATAGTGGAAATCTCTACAAATACTTATATTTTGGAACGGAGGGAGTATGATAGTAGTACAATATGCTCCTTGTAGTGAAGATGAGTAGGGACATTTGCAGTGTAGAGGTCTATACGGTCGATTGTGATGGACACTTTGAACTCTTTGGGCCTCTTTGATTTGTAGGATTTTGTAAACATAGGAATAGGATTTGTAGTGGCCTGCCCACTTGAACCCTATAAGATTAGCAAGGAAATGCGGGGAGCTGTGTCGCCTTTGAGAGTTACACTGATATTAACAGTACCACACCTTCAGTGAAGAGAGCTGATATTAACAGCTAGCACATATATTCCAGCAAGTTTCACTTTGCTGATTTTACTCCTGATGCTTACGTTTTTCCCGCTATATCTACACTATGACCTGTGTAGCTGCTATGTGTCAGCACTAGCAGCAGTCCACTCTTGAAGCTAAACAACACACCAATAATAAGTCTAAAGCTTACTTCTTCAAATACGAATTGTGATATGATACTGATATTAGTTAACAGACACACATTTAATTGGTCAGGTAATGCTCCCACTTGATTTTCCAAATGCATGTGGCCACATGTAGAGAGACACCATGGAATTGCATTTCTTTGGGCGCTGTGATTCATCATGAGTGGGAAACCAACATTGTATGCAATGAAGCGGAACCTCAAGAATATGCTTCCTCTTCTGTTCTTAAACATGTTCCTCTTTTGTTATTCTGTATTTAGTACGTACAATATGTTCCTTGTATGGAAGGGGCATAGGGACTACGTCGTATCTACTTTTCCAAACACTTTTGCCCTTGTTTTGGACTCTAACTTGCATGATTTGAATGGAACTAACCCGGACTGACGCTGTTTTCAGCAGAATTGCCGTGGTTTTATTTATGTGCAGAAACAAAAGTTCTCGGAATGACCTGAAACTTCACAGAGATTATTTTTGGAAATAATAAAAAATACTAGCGAAAGAATCAAGGCCAGGGGCCCCACACCCTTTCCACGAGGGTGGGGGGTGCGCCTGCCCACAGGCGTGCCCAAGCGCCTCGTGGGCCCCACAGGCTCCACCGACCTCAACTCCAACTCCATATATTCGTGTTCGGGGAGAAAAATCAGAGAGAAAGATTCATCGCGTTTTACGGTACGGAGCCGCCACCAAGCACTAAACTCTCTCGGGAGGGCTGATCTGGAGTCCGTTCGGGGCTCCAGAGAGGGGAATCCGTCGTTGTCGTCATCATCAACCATCCTCCATCACCAATTTCATGATGCTCACTGTCGTGCGTGAGTAGTTCCATCGTAGGCTTGCTGGACGGTGATGGGTTGGATGAGATTTATCATGTAATCGAGTTAGTTTTGTTAGGGTTTGATCCCTAGTATCCACTATGTTCTGAGATTGATGCTGCTATGACTTTGCTATGCTTAATGCTTGCCACTAGTGCCCGAGTGCCATTATTTCGGATCTAAACCTATTATGTTTTCATGAATATATGTGAGTTCTTGATCCTATCTTGCGAGTCTATAGTCACCTACTATGTGTTATGATCCGGCACCCCCGAAGTGACAATAATCGGGACCACTCCCGGTGATGACCGAAGTTTGAGGAGTTCATGCCTTAATATCCCTTAGTTTTTGTTAGGACCCCGCTGCCACGGGAGGGTAGGACAAAAGATGTCATGCAAGTTCTTTTCCATAAGCATGTATGACAATATTCGGAATACATGCCTACATTACATTGATGAATTGGAGCTAGTTCTATGTCACCCTATGTTATGATTGTTACATGATGAACCGCATCCGGCATAATTCTTCATCACCGATCCAATGCCTACGAGCTTTTCACATATTGTTCTTCGCTTATTTACTTTTCCGTTGCTACTATTACAATCACTACAAAACCCAAAAATATTACTTTTGCTACTGTTACTGTTACTTCCATACTACTTTGCTACTAAATACTTTGCTGCAAATACTAAGTTATCCAGGTGTGGTTCAATTGACAACTCAATTGCGAATACTTGAGAGTATTCTTTGGCTCCCCTTGTGTCGAATCAATAAATTTGGGTAGAATACTCTACCCTCGAAAACTATTGCGATCCCCTATACTTGTGGGTTATCAAGACTATTTTATGGCGTCGTTGCCGGGGAGCATATCTCTATTCTTTGAGTCACTTGGGATTTATATCTTCTAGTCACTATGAAGAACTTGAAAGAAGCATAACAAAAATTTATCCCTCAACTACGAGGGGAGGCAAGGAACTGCCATCTAGCTCTGCACTTGACTCACCTTCTGTTTTTAGTAAACTTGCGACCTAAACCTGCTTCTACTATTAATTCTGATATGTCGCATGTTATTGATGATGCCACTTCTCCTATGCATGATACTTATGATGAAACTACTTCTACTTCTATGCATGTGAATTTCTTGATGAACAAATTGCTAGGGCTAGAGAGAATGAAATTATTGAAACTGATAATATTGATGAAAGGGATGATGAAGATTCTCCCCCTAGATATGAATTGCCTGTTGTGCCTGAGGGCTATTTTATGGATGAAGAAACTGCTAGAGACTTTCTTGCTTGCAATGATAGAAGTGATCTTAAGAAATTATTAGCTAAGCTGAAACAAAAAACTCTGAATGCTAGAATGAAATATGACCCTGCTTATGCTACTTCACCTATCTTTGTTACTTATAAGGATTATGAATTCTCTGTCGACCCTGATATAATTACTTTGGTTGAATCTGATCCCTTCTATGGCTATGAATCTGAAACTGTTGTGGCACATCTTACTAAATTAAATGATATAGCCACCCTGTTCACTAATGATGAGAAAAATCACTACTATTACATCCTTAAAATATTTCCGTTCTCATTAAAGGGTGATGCTAAGACATGGTTTAATTCTCTTGATCATGGTTGTGTGCGTAGTCCCCAGGATATGATTTATTACTTCTCTGCTAAATATTTCCCCGCTCATAAGAAACAAGCTGTTTTAAGGGAAATATATAATTTTGTGCAACTTGAAGAAGAGAGTCTCCCACAAGCTTGGGGGAGGCTTCTCCAATTACTTAACACTTTGCCTGATCATCCTCTCAAGAAAAATGAAATACTTGATATCTTTTATAACGTACTAACCGATGCTTCCAGAGACCACCTGGATAGTTGTGCTGGTTGTGTTTTCAGGGAAAGAACACCAGATGACGCTGAAATTCTATTGAATAATATGTTGACAAATGAAAATAATTGGACACTTCCTGATCGAACTCCTGAGCCTATTCCTAAACCAACTCCGAAGAAAAGGGGTGTTCTATTTCACAGTCCTGAAGATATGCAAGAGGCAAAGAAATCTATGAAAGAAAAAGGTATAAAAGCTGAAGATGTTAAGAATTTACCTCCTGTTGAAAAAATACATGGTCTTAATTTACAGCCTGTTGAAGAAATACATGATAATCCATTACCTATTGAAGAGATACATGGTCTTGATAACCCGACACAAGTAGTAAAGGTAAATTCTCTTTATAGATTTGATGAAGGTGATATTCCTTGTTATAAGTCTGCTAACCAATGCTTAGACAAGTTTGATAATTTTATTGTCAAACAAGAAAACTTCAATGCTTATGTTGGCAGAGAATTAAAACGCAATTCTTATATGCTTGAACACTTGGGTGATTATATGTCTAGAGTTAAAGGTGAACTTAAAGTAATTAGTAAACATGCTTCTATGGTTACCACTCAAGTAGAACAAGTACTTAAATCTCAGAATGATTTACTCAATGAATTGAATAGTAAGAATAATGATTTTGTTGTTAGAGTGGCTACTAGAACTGGTAAAATGACTCAGGAACCTTTGTATCCTGAAGGCCATCCTAAGAGAATTGAGCAGGACTCTCAGAGATATAATATTGATGCATCTAGTCCTTCTCAAAAGAAGAAAAGGAAGACTGATAGGACTTTGCATGCTTCTAATGAACCTGTTGTAGACACACATGAGAATCCCAATGATATTTCTATCTCTGATGCTGAGACACAATCTGGTAATGAACATGAACCTAGTGATAATGTTAATGATGATGTTCATATTGATGCTCAACCTAGCAATAATAATGATGTAGAAATTGAACTTGCTGCTGATCATGATAACCCAAAATCAGAGAATCAACGTTATGATAAGAGAGACTTTGTTGCTAAGAAGCACGGTAAGGAAAGAGAGCCATGGGTTCAGAAACCCATGCCTTTTCCTCCCAAACCATCCAAGAAAAAGGATGATGAGGAATTTGAGCGCTTTGTTGAAATGATTAGACGTATCTTCTTGCGTATGCGTTTGACTGATATGCTCAAAATGAATCCTTATGCTAAGTACATGAAAGAAATTGTCACTAATAAAAGAAACATACCGGATGCTGAAATTTCCACCATGCTTGCTAATTATACTTTTAAGGGTGGAATACCAAAGAAACATGGAGATCCAGGGGTACGAACTATACCATACTCCATTAAAAGAAATTATGTCAGAAATGCTTTATGTGATCTTGGAGCCGGTGTTAGTGTTATGCCTCTCTCTTTATATCGCATACTTGATTTGAATAAGTTGACACCTACTGAAATATCTTTGCAAATGGCCGATAAATCAACTGCTATACCTGCCGGTATTTGTGAGGATGTGCCTGTTGTAGCTGCAAACGTTACTATTTTAATGGACTTTGTTATTCTTGATATTCCCGAGGACGATAGTATGTCTATTATTCTTGGAAGACCTTTTTTGAATACTGCAGGGGCTGTTATTGATTGCAACAAAGGCAATGTCACTTGTCATGTTAATGGTAATGTGCATACGGTACACTTTCCGAGGAAACAACCTCAAGTTCATAGTATCAACTCTATTGGAAAAATTCCATCAATTATTTTTGGAGGTTTTGAATTTCCTCTACCTACTGTTAAGAAGAAATATGATATTCTTATATTGGGGACGTGCATATCCCCGTTGAGGTAACATAGTGTTATTCGAAATTTCTCCAGTTTCATGTTACTCGAAATGAGTTTGTTAACAAGACCTGATCAACCTTGTTAGTGTATTCCTTTTGATGAACATGAGATGGATGAAGTTAGAAAGCACAACCTTCTGTACCCTCTTTTTACTTTCTGTTATTTAGTTGAAATAAAGTAAAAATAGTATTTTTCTGTCTGTTTTCTGAATTACCCGTGCAATATAAAAATACCTCAAAAATAAAAGTTCTCCAAATGCCCTGAAATTGAAATATGATTTTTCTGGAAAATTTGAGAATATCTGGCACTGAGAACACAACAGGGGAGCAAGCACCTGGACACGAGGGTCCAGGGCGCGCCCCCTGCCTCGTGGGCGCATGGTGGCTCCCCTCCACTTATTCCTGCACCCACACACTTCTTCTTCCTCCCAAAAAAATCACCAACCAGCTCAAGCACGAGTTCTAGCTCATTTTGCTGCGATTTTCGATCTCCTTGCTCAAAGCACCTCTCACAAAACTGCTTTGGGGGATTGTTCCTTGGTATGTGACTCCTCCAATGGTCCAATAAGTTTTTGTCCGAGCGCTTTATTCATTGCAAATTTGTGCTACCTAGGTGACCATGTTCTTGAGCTTGCATGTCAAATTTATATGATTCCAAGTAGTTATAATGCATGATATAGGCTCTAGGCACTTGAGGGAGTAGTTGCTATCAATTTTGTTGAGTTTTGTTCACTTTTATTTGAAGTTACTAAAAATTTCAGAAATTTTCAGAAAATGATGAAGAGATTTTTGAGGGGCTCTTGAGTCAAGCTTCGAAGGATAAGCAAAGTGAAGAAGAAGAGAGGCCCAAATATAATCTGCTTCGCACCACGGAGGTTAATTTGTGTGAATGGCCTTGTGATGATTTCTTGAGAGCAGCCGGGATTTATGATGATTTTTATGAGTTGGCTGAGAATGCAGGCCTCACGGACTTTCTCCGCGACCAACGCGAAAAGTATCTCTTACTCACTAGTACCTTTGTGCAAAATTTTCATTTCCATTCTAGGAGGTCACCACCTATGGTGGATATTTATTTATATGACGAGTATAAGGAGATGACCCTTCGTGAATTCTGTGAGGTGTGCAAGTTACCTTTTCCGGGTTTCATAGAGGAACCACATCGTAACGATGTGGAGGGGTTTATTGATACAATTGCTGTAGGGGAAACGAGGAAGGTTTCCGACGCACGAATCACTAGCATACATTTTCCTGTTCTACGTTACTTTGCTATATTTGCTAGTAGGTGCTTAATTGGTCGCGGAAACTATGGAAACCTGAGTGTCCCTGATATTATTATTATGTGCCATGCCTTGTTTCGTGATGACACATTTAGTAAGTGCGCTATTGTTGCAAAGCGATTAAATCTTAACCGTACTAAGGGCCCCATCTTGGGAGGCATCTTCGCCTCGTGCCTCGCTACATACTATAACATACCTATTTGGCACTATGAGAAAGAAGAAAAACTGTTGCTTTTTGTTTATCTAGATTATAAGAGTATGGTAGCGCATGATTTTATTGTTAAGAATAGGGAAAGGGCGCTTAAATACAAACTGTTGTTTGACAAAAATCACCCTGAGACTATTACCTTGCCTGCTCCTTCCTTGTTTGATTTATCTGCAGGACAGTATCTCGTTCCGCTGGCGGCCATCCACGCCTACCGGAATCCTACAGAGCCAGAGCTAGAGCCGGAACCACAATTTGAAATTCCACGACAGTCTAATTACCAGTGGGATCCGGAGGCGATTGCCAACCAGTGGCAATCCGAGGCTTCTTCACAGTACGACCCCAATTATAACTACGGATATCCGCCAGGCCAGCCGTGGCCATAGACTAACTTAGGCCAAAAGCCTAAGCTTGGGGGAGTACGTATCTCTCACCGACCTTACATTTCTGTTGACACACTCATTGCTAGTTGTCGGTGCTCATACTCTTTATTTTTCTTTTTATGCTTTCTTCTTGTGTGTTTGAAAAACTTTAAGAAAAACAAAAACAATAGTAGTAGCTTGTAGCTAGTTTACTTTCATGCTGTAGTAATAAGTAAAAGAAACCCCGAAAAGATTTCTTGTTCTTCTTTTGCTTGTTGGGAGCTTTCTCGTGTAAATAGTTTTATTTCTTTTCTTTTCTTTGGGGGCCGATAGGAGAAGACCATGATGAAATTGTTGAAGTGGCTCATATATGCATTATTGTTGATTTAACCAAGAGCCCATATTGCCTTGTCTTCTCCTATTTATTGAATGCTCGCAGATTCCAGCTTAGTCCAATGCACGTGCTTTATTATTATTCACATTGTTCGGTCGTGCAAGTGAAAGGCAATTATGACGATATATGATGGACTGATTGAGATGGGAGAAGATGGTATGAACTCGACCTCTTTTGTTTTTGTAAATATGATTAGTTCATCGTTCTGATTCAGCCTATTATGAATAAACATGTTTGCAATGACAATTAGAGATTATAGTTACTTATGCCATGCTTAATTAGCTAGGAGTTTATAATGGTTTACCTTGCGTGCCAACATGCTATTAAAATGGTTGTGATGTGGTATGATGGGGCGGTATCCTCCTTTGAATGATTCAAGCGACTTGACTTGGCACATGTTCACACATGTAGTTGAAACAAATCAACATAGCCTTCACGATATTTATGTTCATGGTCGATTATATCCTACTCATGCTTGCACTCAATGTTCATTAATTTTAATGCATCTTCATGACTGTTGTCGCTCTCTAGTTGGCCGCTTCAGGTCTTTTGCTAGCCTTCACTTGTACTAAGCGGGAATACTGCTTGTGCATCCAATCCCTTAAACCCCAAAGTTATGCCATATGAGTCCACTATACCTTCCTATATGCGGTATCTACCTGCCGTTCCAAGTAAATTTGTATGTGCCAAACTCTAAACCTTCAAATGAAATTCTGTTTTGTATGCTCTAATAGCTCATGTATCAACTAGGGATGTTCGTATCTTCCATGTTAGGCGGGTTATTCTCAAGAGGAGTGGACTTCGCTCCTCACTCACGAGAAAATGGCTGGTCACCGGGATGCCCAGTCCCATGCTTTATGCAAATAAAATCAAAATAATTGGAAACAAAACTCCCCCGGGACTGTTGTTAGTTGGAGGCACTCATTGTTTCAAGCAAGCCATGGATTGATGCTTGTTGGTGGAGGGGGAGCATAAACATTACCATTCTGTTTGGGAACCGCCTATAATGTGTGTAGCATGGAAGATATCGCCATCTCTCGGTTGTTATGTTGACAATGAAAGTATGCCGCTCAAAATATTATTTATCTCTATTTCAAAATCGAGCTCTGGCACCTCTACAAATCCCTGCTTCCCTCTGCGAAGGGACTATCTATTTACTTTTATGTTGAGTCATCACCCTCTTATTAAAAAGCACTAGCTGGGGAGAGCACCGCTGTCAATTGCATCCATTACTGTTAATTTATATTGGGTATGACTATGACTGGATCTCTTTTACCATGATTTACAATGTTTAGTCAGTCCTTGGTCTTTAAAGGTGCTCTGCATTTATGTTTTGCGGTCTAAGAACGGGCTAGCAAGATACCATCTTGTTATATCATATCATGATTGTTTTGAGAAAGTGTTGTCATCCTAGATTTATTATTATTGCTCGCTAGTTGATTATGCCATTGATATGAGTAAACATGAGACCTAAATGTTATTGTGAATATGGTTAGTCATAATCTTTGCTGAAAACTTGAATGCTGGCTTTACATATTTGCAACAACAAGAGCAAACAGAGTTTGTAAAAGTTTTTCTTTATCACTTTCAGTTTGTCAACTGAATTGCTTGAGGACAAGCAAAGGTTTAAGCTTGGGGAGTTGATACGTCTCCGTCAGATCTCCTTTTCCAAACAATTTTGCCCTTGTTTTGGACTCTAACTTGCATGATTTGAATGGAACTAACCCGGACTGACGCTGTTTTCAGCAGAATTGCCATGGTGTTATTTATGTGCAGAAACAAAAGTTCTCGGAATGACCTGAAACTTCACGGCAATTATTGTTGGAAATAAAAAAATACTGGCGAAATAATCAAGGCCAGGGGGCCCACACCCTTTCCACGAGGGTGGGGGGCGCGCCCCTGCCTCGTGGGCCCCCTGGAGCTCCACCGACCTCAACTCCAACTCCATATATTCGTGTCCGGGGAGAAAAAAATTAGAGAGAAAGATTCATCGCGTTTTACGATATGGAGCCGCCGCCAAGCCCTAAACTCTCTCGTGAGGGCTGATCTGGAGTCCGTTCGGGGCTCTGGAGAGGGGAATCCGTCGCCGTCGGCATCATCAACCATCCTCCATCACCAATTTCATGATGCTCACCGCCGTGCGTGAGTAATTTCATCGTAGGCTTGCTGGACGGTGATGGGTTGGATAAGATTTATCATGTAATTGAGTTAGTTTTGTTAGGGTTTGATACCTAGTATCCACTATGTTCTGAGATTGATGTTGCTATGACTTTGCTATGCTTAATGCTTGTCACTAGGGCCCGAGTGCCATGATTTCAGATCTAAACGTATTATGTTTTCATGAATATATGTGAGTTCTTGATCCTATCTTACGACTCTATAGTCACCTACTATGTGTTATGATCCGGCAACCCCGAAGTGACAATAATAGGGACCACTCCCGGTGATGACCGTAGTTTGAGGAGTTCATGTATTCACTATGTGTTAATGCTTTGGTATGGTACTCTATTAAAAGGAGGCCTTAATATCCCTTAGTTTCCGTTAGGACCCCGCTGCCATGGGAGGGTAGGACAAAAGATGTCATGCAAGTTCTTTTCCATAAGCACGTTTGACAATATTCGGAATACATGCCTACATTACATTGATGAATTGGAGCTAGTTATGTGTCACCCTATGTTATGATTGTTACATGATGAACCGCATCAGCATAATTCTCCATCGCCGATCCAATGCCTACGAGCTTTTCACATATTGTTCTTCGCTTATTTACTTTTCCGTTGCTATCATATAATCACTACAAAACCCAAAAATATTACTTTTGCTACTATTACCGTTACTTCCATACTACTTTGCTACTAAATACTTTGCTGCAGATACTAAGTTATCCAGGTGTGGTTGAATTGACAACTCAACTGCGAGTACTTGAGAGTATTCTTTGGATCCCTTTGTGTCGAATCAATAAATTTGGGTTGAATACTCTACCCTCGAAAACTGTTGCGATCCCCTATACTTGTGGGTTATCACATCTGCAGTCAACAACTGATAGAGCTGGCCTGTACGTGATCGATCGGATTTCAATTAGTAGCGGCAATTCAACATCGTATTTTCCAGCCAGTTCCACTTTCCCGATTTATATATCGTGGTTATGGTGTACCCCTTTTATGTACACCATGATCTGCCTAGTTGCTATGTGCTCTTGTTGTCATGGTTTGGAAATAAAATCTCTATACAGTATATTATGAACCTATCATCTGCCAACTATCCTTACTTCTGGAACCTATTTTTTTGCGTACTTGTGCCAGATTATATTAATGCACGCACCATATTACAACACACATGAGCTCTCTCATCAGAATCCAGTGATAGCACACAAGGGTTTACAGGGGTGCCCCTATATTAGAATATCCTCTGCATTACAAAGATAATCTCACTACTATTTATGTTTTCATGGTTATCATATATTATACGTAATTACAGTGAATATCAGAATCCGTGCATCAGAAGAATATTGTGGAACACTGCAACGACTTACAAAATTGGCACCAAGGCATTGAGTGCCATTCTGGATGCAATGGGAGTCATACGCTCCCCACCTGTAGATTCTTGTTCAGAATATGATCCTAATGACTATTCTAACCTCGAGGAGTCAAAGGCAGATGGCCTGTCCTGTTCACCCATCAAGGTGTCTGTTCTAATTTGGCAAGGTTTTATTGATTGCGCGTATCTTGCATATGTTGTCTTGCATTTCTTCTACTTCGTTGCACCGCCATATGCTTAGTTTACTCATCATATATGTCAAGATGCCATGCCCATCCATTATCAATACATATTCCATCTTTCATCATACCATGTTTTTCCACTCAAATGCTGTTCTTGTGCATCAGACATCAAAAAGGAAGAGGGTGATTGCCGAACCTAAAGGAGCACGAGCGAAGTCCTTGAAAAACGTGGTGGTGCCGGAGAAATCAGACATCACCCCACTTATATTGGTTGTACAACCAGTGACACAAAACATACGACCGACTCCAGCAGACTCTACCCATACTTCACTGGCCACACCACTAGCCCCACCACACAAGATCTGCACTCCAGCAAAAGGTATGCCGATTTCAGTTGCCATAGCACCGCATTCACGTATGAAAAATTCCACTCCAGCAAAAAGTACAACAAGTCCACCGGCCGAAGACCTATCCCAACTATAGAGACAGCCAATTCATACAGATTAGAACCCCATTCCAGTTATTCCTAGTTTTAAAGACAATGCTTTCAATGTTGTTAGGGACTACGTGCATATATTCCCATCATGGGAAGATTATAGTGAAGACAAACACCATTTTCACATCTTCCTGTCCCACTTACGTGTAAGTGCTATTATTCATGGTGATTATTTTCCTGTTTTCTGCTGATTGAACACATCAATGATTTACATTACATTGTTGTAAGTAGGCGATGGTCAATCTGGATAGTCATGACAAGAAAAGCTTGCTCGCGCTTTTCAAGGAAACATTGCAGCAGTATCAGTGTTACCTGAGGAAATCACACTTTGATGGCAATTCTATAAACGAATTTCCGGTGAAGTCTCCTGTGCTAAATTTAGAAGACATTGAACGGAAAAACCTTGTTATGCACTGGTCTCATTCCCAGGATGAGGTACTGTCTATGATATCACATGACAATTTGAACTTCTACTTTTTCTCATGTGCCTTACGGATCTTTTTTGCAGGAAGTCCGCTCGAAGAAGAATTCCGGTTTGAAAAGAACGACAAGATATCGCAAATATGCTGCCCGCTTCTTTGCTCTTGTCAGTACCCGTTGTCATGTATCACTGTACTTGCATTCATACCTGGTTCATTATGTGACATCAGTATGCATGATAGCTTGCTTATCAATTGTTCACTCCAAATTATCTGATCTGTATGAATGGTTACATTAGTGTAGAATATATCCAATGCCAATGAATTTTTTTAGCTCTGCATTGTTCTTGTAAGTACCTGCTGTCCTTTATCGGTGAAGGTTGGAAAAAGCGGTAGGCGTAAGCGGGGCGGTTGGCCTTCGCTTAGTGCCTAGGCGGTGCCTAAGCACCCTAGGCGCGACCTAGGCGATAATATAGTTTTTACTCGTAGTGTATTTGTGATTATTATATGGGTGTTGATATTAGATTAGGGCATATAAATAAGTTAATTACCATCTACTGCTATTGGAATATAACCCGTTTGGCATATTGGTGTAGTATGTGGCATGATTTCTTGCTTGGGTAGGCAATTCATTGCTTGCCCTGCCTAGACCTCCATTTATGCCCTAGGCGAGGCGTTTGGCCATTGCCTAGTGCCTAGGCATGCCTAAGCGCCTTCTAGGCACTGCCTTTTCCAACAGATCTTATATTGACAGGTAGTTGTTCATGTACCATCACTCTGCAGCTTATTTACCTATGGTCCTGAAGAAGTTTAGCTCTGCATTGCTCTTGGCTGTACCTTTTTCCTGTATCACTGTACTTACATTTATAGCTACTTGGTTATGTAGCATCACTCATCATCTTATCTTAAATATTCTCCATTTTTTCTTATATTATCACATCTATATTTACTCTTAACAAAATGTAGAATAAAGGCAATGCTTATGAAGAAGATTCTCAAGCCTTGAAACTTTGTTGTGTATATTTGGTTAGGCATGACTGCAACAACTGTTTATTTTTGGTGTTTGCATCAAATTGCATGTTTAAAGTTTATTATGTAGTTCATAAACAAAAGGTTGTCCTTCTCAATTTAAGTTTTCAGTTGTACAACCAAGTTCCTTCTTCATACCATGTAAATTAGACTATACAGAGCAAGTGATCTTCTTTTGCACTGCATGTATGCTTATTTTCTTGATCCGTAATCCAGTGGTGTGGTGAACCTACCCACTACAGCACAGTGTGATATTCTGCAATGTCTTAATGAACAATGTCATATCATTCTGCAATTATTTAAACCGTCTCTTTATTTGCCAATCTGAAATGGGATAAATTGATAGCACACTAACCATTGATACTTATGAGTTCTTGATCTGTAACCCAGTGGTTTCGTGAAGCTGCCAACTCCTCCACAATGTCATTTCCTGCCATGTCTTAATCTGAACAATACCATATTGTGTTAATGCCATTTTAAACTGTGTCACTTTATTTGTTAGTAAGAAATGTGATATTGTCAGCACTGATACTTATATGTGCAAAACCTGTCATCTGTCTACTTGTTTATCTTTCAGAGTAAGGAGGATATAAGTGTCAAACAAGCCTTGATCTCATCGACTTGTTTCACCGCTGCTTGCAGCTCGCAGCGAGGGCTAACCTTTCTTAAACTCTATTGAAGTGCTGCCGGTTTTGTATATTATTTTGTCGACGTGTTTATTTGCACTGGTGGCGATCTTTGATGCCCAATGTATGTAATCTGCTGTCTGCTTGCTTTATTATCATAGTGGCGAACTTTGATGCCCAGTGGATGTAATATGCTATAATTTCTTTATTGTATAGTCTAGGTTTTTTCTTATTCACGATGCTGCAGTTATTTTACTGTATATATATCCTGTCTTCGCAGTAAACCGGCAAAACCGTAAAATTATGGTACATAATCGGGCCGTCATGGAAATCACTACATAATCGGTCCGTTACATGCCTAAATGTAAACTGGCCCACTAGTAGATTTGGGCCTCTAATAGGCCGAGTAAACCGTCGGCCCTATTTTCGCAAGAAAACTCAATGGGCTTTTAGGAGGCTGAGAAGTAGGTTAGGCCTGAAACGTGCCGAACAGCTCATGGGCCGGCAGCAGGCCAAAATAGACCCCGGCCTATGATGGTGCCAATCACATCATGGGCCGTTAACAGGCCAAAATTGTATCGGTCCTTGTTTGGCCCAATCAGATTATCGGCTGTGAGCAGGCCAGATGCAAACCGAGCCGTAGTTAGGCAGAACTATATGACATGCTTTTAACAGGCCGAAATAAATATAGGACCGATATGTTAAACATGCCTTTAACAGGCCGAAACTAATATCAGGCCGAATTACTAAATGGGCCTTTAACAAGTGGGCACAAAAGCATAGCAACCAGTTGACGGGCCGAATCTGATATGGGCCATAATTTAGCCCAAAGCCTCTTAAAGGGCCGGATCTGATCTGGGCCGTAATTTGGCCCAGAACATGGTAGGATTTTAATGGGCCGGATCTCATATGGGCCTTTATTGTGCCCGGAACATGGCATGCTGTTAATGGGCCGAATCAAATATGGGCTGGCATTTGGCCCAAAACATGGCATCCTGTTAACGGGTAGACCCATTAGTGTCCTCAAAATCTTGTGGGCCTTTAGCTGGGCCTGCCCATTATGGTCAGCGAAATCTCGTGGGCCTTTAGTTGGGCCGGCCCATTTAATCTTTGTGGGCCACTTTTGGGCCAGTCCATGTGTCAACATATCATAGGCGCATCTCGCCCATTGGATGAGTGACACCTGTGCCGACGCGGAGCTGACATGTAGTTCTGTCGGCCAATGATAATTTTACACATGGAAAATCGTCATTGGTCGTGGTTGTTAGCGGGTTATCAGATCCAAAACCGGACCCGATAGCTTAACGGCGACCCGTTACGATGGATGCCACGTGTCGGTCACCCTTGATGAAAGCACTTCCATGACACGACATTTAACGTCATGGAAGTGAACACTTCCGTGATGATAATTTCGGTAATGTCATGGAACACTTCTATGACAACACAGGTATGACTATCTTGATTCTGTCATAAAATCGTTATGGATGTACATGCATGATAGAAAACGTGACCTACTGTGACAAATACGTATAATCACGGAAGTGTCTTTTCTTGTAGTGAAATCTCATCCAACCCATCACCGTCCAGCAGGCCTACGATGGGATTACTCACGCAGGGTGGTGAGAATCATGAAATTGGTGATGGAGGATGGTTGATGATGACGATGGCGACAATTTTCCCTCTTCGGAGCCCAAAACGGACTCCAGATCTGCCCTCTCGAGGAAGAACAGGAGGTGGTGGCGGCTCCGTATCGTAAAATATGATGAATCCTTCTCTCTGTTTTTTTTCTCCCTGAACATGAATATATGGAGTTGGAGTTTAGGTTGGTGGAGGTCCAGGGGACTCACAAGGTTAGAGGGCGCGCCCTCCACCCTTGTGGACAGGGTGTGGGTCCTCTTGAGTTGATTCTTTCGCCAATATTTTTTATTTATTCCAAAACCGATCTCCGTGAAGTTTCATGTCATTCCGAGAACTTTTATTTCTGCACAAAAATAACACCATGGCAATTCTGCTGAAAACAACGTCAGTCCGGGTTAGTTCCATTCAAATCATGCAAATTAGAGTCTAAAACAAGGGCAAAAGAGTCTGGAAAAGTAGATATGATGGAGATGTATCAAAACTCACGTATGAATAAACCCCATCTTCTTACACCTAATAGCAATGATACATGCGTGCCATGTCTCTTTCTGTCACTGAGATTGAGCACTGCAAGATCGAACCCATCACAAAGCACCTCTTCCCATGGCAAGATAAATCAATCTAGTTGGCTAAACCAAACCAATAAATGGGAGAAGAAATACGAGGCTATAACAATCATGCATAAAAGGGTTCAGAGAAAACTCAAATAATATTCATGAATAGACCTGATCATGAACTAACAATTCATCGGATCCCAACAAACACACCTCAAAAAGTCATTACATCAAATAGATCTCCAAGAACACCGAGGAGAACATTGTATTGAAGATCAAAAAGTGAGAATAAGTTGTCTAGCTACTAACTATGAACCCATAGGTCCATGGTAAACTACTCACGCATCATTGGAGGGGCGGCAAGGATGATGAAGAACCCCTCCGTGGTAGTTTCCCCCTCCGGTAGAGTGTTGGAAAAGGCCTCTAGATTGTATCTCGTGGTTTTGGAACTTGCAGCGGTGGAAAAGTATTCCGTGGACTCCCTGATAGGTTTTGCGACTTTATAGTATTTATAGAGGCGGAGGTAGGTCAAAAAGAGGCTCGTGGGACCCACTACCGACCAGGACACGCTAGAGGCACCTGGCGCGCCCTGGTGCTTAATGGGCCACTCCTTCATCTTCCGGTTCCCTCCCGAAGCTTCCTGTGTCACTTATTGCCTGAAGAGATCTCCAAAACGTTTTGTGGCATTTGGACTTCGCTTGGCATTGATATTCTGCAAAGTAAAAAACAAGCAAAAAAGAACAAATAGCACTGGGCACTAAGTTAGTAGGTTAGTTCCAAAAAATGATATAAAGTTGCTTGTAAATGTATATAAAACATCCAAGATTGGGATTGGTAATATAATAGCATGGAACAATAAGAAATTATAGATATGTTAGAGATCTATCAAACCACAATGCCTCAGCCCAGCCCTCAGTAACCATGAAGAAGGATTTAAGTGAGCTGCTTTGTTATAGATGAAGAAACCCAGGACACTACGGAAGCAAGTGCCCCACCCTGAAAGACAGACCAAGGAATGGGGTAGGGACCGTAAGGACCAAAATTAGGAAAATGCCAACACCGCTATGTGGGAAGCCCCAAGGATGGAACCGAATAGTGTCAACAATAGTGAGAAACACGGAGACAATATGGATTAAAGGGGCGTGACAAGAGAAGTAGTAGTGGAGATTTCGGGAAGGAATGAGGAACCACAGAAGGAACCAAGTGCCAAGAGATGAAGTGTGATGAGAAGGAGTATGAAGGTAGCTTATGGACCGGCAAACACTCCAGAGAAGGAAAGACCTGAAGTCATCAACAACAACCATTACCATTGAAGAACTTTAGCCACATGATCTATAGTAGTAGATACATCCGTAGAGTTTAGATAGTAGAAGTGCCAGTCATGCAAGTATGATCAGTTATGTACCAACACTATTATCAAGGAATGAAAGTCTTGTTGACCCCATTTTCACATTGTCATATATACCGTAACCGAGACAAGAAAGACTAAATCAGACACCTGGGTTAGTATAAACGGAAAAAAGACACCGACTAGGAAGTATTAGACCCGTCATATGAACAGTAACCACTACCCAATGGTGGAGTAAACCAAAGGGCAAACCAATTGGAACCTTGACCAGAGAAGTGTCACTATTGTTTCCAGAAGGAAGAACAGAGTCTGTAAGGGAGATTGTGTTGTTAGGAAACTTCGTTACGGATATTAAGGATTGTTTAAGGGGATACCTTGAGCTTGGATATCGTTAAACCTCGAGAAGCCAAGCATGTCAGGAGTACAAATCCCCAATTGCCAATGAGCATGACTGAATGGAACATATGTTAGCAGTAACGACTAGATCACCATGTAATAAGCACCAGAACCAGGATGGGTACGACAACTTTGTAAGGAAGGATGGTATAAGTGTGACTGAATTGGAGTAAATGTGATCCTATGGACAACAACACGAGTTTGACACATAGAAGGCAGAACCGCTAAGGAAACAACAATTGATAGCTAACGTTAGAGGAAATTTTGCCATTGACGTAGTCATCACAAGACCGAAGGAGTTCAGGAGACTCGAAACATGGAGCAGGAGCAACTTCGAGAACACGTGTGTGGAAGACCGGGTGTTAGGTTTACGAAGATTTCCAAACCCCATGGTTGTTAATGATTTGGGTACACCGTGAGTTGATTGCCATACGTCTACTCTTATTATTCACCTTACTATGAGGAGCGGATAGTCTTGAGCGAGACACCTATAGATGAGAGACGACGTTAGCCAAGAACCTAAATGGAGTGGTACGTAACCCCACATAGGAAATCGTTGCCAAACGTAGGTCTAACGGTGAGTTAGAGCTCGGCTAAACGACTGAGAAGGATCCATATATCGGAAGACCACTAGCTGCTAAGGAATTTTTAGACTCAAGATTGGAAATAAGGATAGTAAGGATCTCCCAGAACCACAGACGGTAATGGGAATTGATTGTTGGATTTTACCCACGAATCAGATGAGTGCCTGATGACCCACAAGTATAGGGGGTCAATGGTAGTTCTTTAGATAAGTAAGAATGTCGAACCCAACGAGGAGAAGAAGGAAATGACAAGTGGTTTTCAACAAGGTAAATTCTGCAAGCACTGAAATTGTCGGTAACAGATAGTTTGATAACAAGATAATTGGTAAAGAGCAAGCAACTGTAATGGTAAATAAAGTACAGCAACGTAGCCCAATCCTTTTGCGGTAAAGGACATGCCAAAATGGTTTCTTATAATAGGCAAAGCGTTCTTGAGGGTACACCGGAATTTCATCTTGTCACTTTCACGATGTTGGTTCGATTCGTGTTCGCTACTTTGATAAATTGATATGTGGGTGGACTGTTTCTTAGGTGTTGTTCTTACTTGAACAAACCTCCTACTTATGATTAACCCCCTCGCAAGCATCCGCAACTACGAGATAAGTGTTAAGATAAAATCTAACCATAGCATTAAACTTTTGGATCCAAATCGGTACCTTACGAAGTAGCGCATAAACTAGGGTTTAAGCTTCTATCACTCTAGCAACCCATCATCTAATAACTACTCCACAATGCATTCCTTAGGCCCAAATATGGTGAAGTGCCATGTAGTCGGCGTTCACATGACACCACTAAGGGAATCACAACATACATATCATCAAAATATCGAACACATATCAAGTTCACATGATTACTTGCAACAAGATTTCTCCCGTGACCTCAAGAACAGAAGTAACTACTCACAAATGATAATCATGCTCAAGATCAGAGGGGTATTAAATAGCATAATGGATCTGAACATATAATCTTCCACCAAATAAACCATATAGTAATCAACTAGAAGATGTAATCAACACTACTAGTCACCCACATGTACCCATATGAGGTTCTGGTACAAAGATTGAACACAAGAGATGAACTAGGGTTTGAGAGGAGATGGTGTTGTCGAAGATATTGATGGAGACTGGCCTCCCAAAGATGAGAGGGTTGTTGGTGATGACGATGACGATTATTTCCCCCTTCGGGAGGGAAGTTCCCTCGGCAAAATCGCTCCGCTGGAGGGCAAAAGTGCTCCTTCCCAAGATCTACCTCGAGAGGTGGCGCTCCATCCCGAAAGTACTATCCTCATTGTTTCTAGGTCAAAATGACTTATATACCAGAAGAGGGGCACCGTAGGTGGGCCAAGGAGGGCACAACCGACTGTGGCGCGTGCCTAGGGGCTCATGCGTGCCTGTGTGGGTTGTGCCCACTGGTAGGCCTCCTCCGGTAGTTATTTGCTCCAGTATTTTTATTTTATTCCAAAACAATTCTCCGTAAAGTTCCAGCTCAGTTGGAGATGTGCAAAATAGGTAACTCCGACGTAGCTTTTTCAGGTCCAAAATTCTAGCTGCCGGCATTCTCCCTCTTTGTGTAAACCTTGTATATATTGAAGGAAATATGCCCTAGAGGCAATAATAAAGTTATTATTTATTTCCTTATATCATGATAAATGTTTATTATTCATGCTAGAATTGTATTAACCGCAAACTTAGTACATGTGTGAATACATAGACAAACATAGTGTCACTAGTATGCCTCTACTTGACTAGCTCGTTAATCCAAGATGGTTGAGTTTCCTAGCCATGGACATAAGTTGTCATTTGATTAACAGGAGCACATCATTAGGAGAATGATGTGATTGACTTGACCCATTCCGTTAGCTTAGCACTTGATCATTTAGTATTCTGCTATTGCTTTCTTCATGACTTATACATGTTCCTATGACTATGAGATTATGCAACTCCCGTTTACCGAAGGAACACTTTGTGTCCTACCAAATGTCACAACGTAACTGTGTCGGGGAGGCTGATCGGACCCACGAACACCTATGGGGCCGGCGGACCAGGCCCCTTGTGGTTCGGAGGGGGGTGGAGATCGCACGAAGAGCGGATCGAGGCGAAGCACACGAGCAGTTTACCCAGCTTCGAGCTCTCCGAGAGATAATACTCCTACTGCTGCTTGTCTGATTGTATTGTGTTCTTGCTAGGGAGCGATGAGAGCTACAAAACCTAGCGTGAGTGTCTCTGGTCTCGAATGAGTCGAACGTGCCGAACCCCCCCTACGTTGCGCATGGGCCTCCTTTTATATGCTCAAGGGGTCTCCGACAGGTGGCAATGTAGATGAGGGTACAAATGTAAAAACAGTAGTTGGTACACCTACTTGAACAGTGTACAGTGCAATATACCTAACTCTGATGGCAAGGGACAAAAGCATTAAATGCCCGCCCCTCGCCGCCTAAACAAAGGCAACAGGGACCGTCAGAGCGCCCACCGTTTGCCACGATGGTAGGCTTGTCGGCGCCGCTTATCGCCGCTGCTCCCGCTGGCTGCACAGCCTCTTGACACGCTGGCGCATGGAATGGTCTCATGGCGACACGTTGATGGATGAGCTGGAGCGGAGATGGAGAGGTTGCTGCGCGGCAAGTGCCTTGCCGCTGCTGAATCTCTGTCACGCCGGAGGCTTGTCGCGCTCGAGCCTTTCCCGGCAAGCTCCTCTTGCCGGGTCTTGTCTTCTGCGTGCCTTGAGTGGCCTTCCCGCAAGCTCTTCTTGCCGGGGCCTTGTCTTCTTGGTTAAATACTTTGTTCTTGAATGGTTCCAAAGGAACGCGGAGGATCTTGGCGGTGACCAGTAAGCCTCGCCGCTGGTGCTGCAATCGTCTGCACGAAGTTCGGGATACTAGGGTACCCTACTCTAGTACACCGACAGAGCCCCGGCCTGGGCCACACATGGTGCCGAGCGTTGTTGGGCCAGGCCCAAAATAAAGGTGCACGGACACACGCGCCTCGATCACGCCGCATTACTTGCCCCGGACCCACCACGCCCCCACTAACGGCACGCACTTAACGTGGCGCCGTGTGAGAGATCGTGGGCGTGGTCGTGGGGGTTCTTTATTAGGAAAAGCGAACGTCCGCCTCTCCCTCCTTATAAACGGGGAAACAGGGCAGGTCGCCCACCTCGCCATTGCTGTCTTGTCACGAAAACCACCGCCGCTCCCTCTTCTTCTCCAAAGGCGAAGAGAGCAGCGCCCGCCCCTCTTTCGCCACAAGCACACTCAACGCCGCCGACCTCCTCCTCCGCTTCGCCATGGCTCAAAGCCGACAAGGGAAAAGGCGTGAAGTCGGCCGAGGCGCAGCTGCTCAGCTGGCCGCGCAAGGAGCGGGCCATCTTCTCCCCTCAGCTCGACGCAAGGAGCTGAGGGAGCTCTTCTACCTCTTCTCGGTCGACGGAGACGCCAGGCGCATCCGCCAAGACGAAGGTACTCCCCGCCACCGCCGGATTTAGCCCCAACTGGGTATCCTTTCTTTGCCCTTTTTCTATTATGGGCTCGCCCGCCTTTTCAATTCTTTTGCGACATTATGAACACATACGGGTTCCGCCTCCTTGATTTCACCCCCAACGCCATTCTGACCATGGCAGTTTTCGCACACCTTTGCAAAAACTTTGTCGGGATCCACCCCAACGTAGCTCTCTTCCGCCACTTCTTCATGCCCCGCGGTGAGAGAGGGGAGCCGCTTGCCGGAGGGATTGCTTGGGTCTCCAGGGTCGGCAAGAAGGAGGCCTATCTGGAAGGAGAGTTCCGCAGCAAGTGGGAGGAGTGGAGAGCCAACTGGTGTTGGATCGTAGAGGAGCAACTTGGCGCCGGAGGATGCTAGGTTGAAGATAGCTGTGACCCGGATTTTGCGCCTCAGGCTTGCCGGACTAACCGTAGGCGCAGTTGGCGCAGACTTCCTTCGCCGCAGACGCTTCCCCTGCAGGAGAGGAGGAGGCCTGCTTGGGAGTTCCAAAATGCGGCAGACATCATGAGGCTGCGCCTGTGTCTCAATTGGAATTTCACTGCCTTGGAGCTGGATGCGATGCTTTGCTAGAGCTGTTCAAGAACGACCCCGATCACCCCGAGTGGTTTAGGTTGCCGAGGGGGTCGCCCCATTGTGCAACAACTCTGCGCTCGACCGCATCCGCGCCATGATGCCGTTGCAGCGATTCCCATGGGATCGCTCCAACCCGGCAAGAGCCTTCCGACGACATCGTGCAGCAGTTCTTCGACAGCCGAAGAAGTGCCTATCCGCTCCGATGAGCGTAAGAGGCTCACCCGCGACACCACCGACGAAGAGATGGCGCGGCCGCCACAAGGTTGGAGGAGGCGGCAGCTGCCGCTACCGGGCGCCTTCGAGTACACCGTGGAGGAGGCAGACGCAGCAAAGGCGGCAAGCCTTGCCGAGCGAAGGGAGCTCGCCGGTGAGGAAGAGCTTGCCGAGCCCGAGGCCGAGTCGAGCGGACCAGCCGAGGGCACTTCTTCCCCGCCACCCAGCAGCTTGCCGCAAACGGAGCCCCCGGCTCCGCCAAAGAGGCGTCTCCGCAAGGCCGGAGACGAGACAGGGCGACAGAAGGGACCACAGCCAAGAAGGCGCTGCATGACGCGCTTCATCATGCAAGCGATGTTGCCGCTGGAGCACCCCACGCCGCGACAATCGGGCTGAGTCCTCCCAGCCACCGCCGACGCCCGCCAAGCGGCCAAGAGAGCCCACTCCTCCGCCTCGTCGCACCGGAGGCGAGCCGGAGTTTGACTTCTCCGCGCTCAGCTCCGAGGAGGAAGATGAAGAATAAGCTTCAATGTTGTGTTTGTATTTCTTCAATTTTGTTGCTTCATCTTGAATCTGATTTGCTTTGTTCTGAACTCTTTCCTTTTCAGGACGCTGGCCCAGAGAGCGTCAAAGAGAGCCAAGACCCCGGCGGTCGTCGTTGAGGAGGATCCACCATGCAACAGGAGGCGCGTCTGAGACCCCTTGCCGGATCCAAGAACCCTTCCTCGAGCAGCCCCCAAAGACAGCCCCTGTGGTAAGTATGCGGTTTTACGCTTCATTGTTAGGCGTGCATGGGTGCTCCTTCTTCATTGATATCTGACTGTTGGTTTGTGTAGGAGCAGAGCAGCTTCATCAGGAGGGCCCGGAGACCGCCCCTGAAATTCTGTCTGCTGCGGCTACGCCGCCAAGGGAGGATTCTCCGGCAATGAGCGTCCTCCGGCAAGGGAGGCTACTCCGGCAAGGGACAGCACCGGTGACCCTCCGGTGGTCGAGACCATGGCTGCAGATCCCATTGCAGGTAATCCCCTTCTTGAAAAATTTCCCTTGGGCTTGTTTTCTTCTGTTTTTCTTTTTGAACATTTGCTTGACTGTTCTTTCTTTGTCTGACGCAGAGCCGATGGAGATCGAAGTCGTCGGCGAGGAGGACGCGCGCGACAACACTGACGAAGCCGCCGTCATGGAAGAAGAGGCCGGCGCTGATGAGCCTATCGGCGAGGAGGCCACCGAGGCTGCCGCCGCAGAAGCTGACGAGAGTTCCGGCGATCGTGACCGACGCCCTGCCGCAGGAGCGCCAGCGCTACACCGATCACGACTTCGCCGCTGCTGCAGCTGTCCAGTTCGAGGAGCCCCAGCCCGGCGCTTACTTGAAGGCCGGGCGACGGGCGTCTTCATCAAACTCCCCGAGTCGAGCTCAGGGCGCCGGGTCGAAGGAGAGACTTCGACGGAGAGCTGCTCGCCTCTGCTGGGACGCTGGTGGACGCGGCAGCAAAGCAGCGGCGCGAAGTTCGAGGAGGAGCAGCCGACGGTTGCCTTTGTCGCTCTACCGCCGCAAGCCAAGTTGGAGTCCCGGAAGCAATTGTCGCGAGGGCGGGAGCAGATATGGAGAAGCGCTGAAGAGCTCCGGAGCGCCAACCAAGAAGCTCTCCGGAACGTAGCGGAAGAGCGGGCGCTACTCGCTGAAGAGCGCACGGCCTTCATCCTCGAGAAGGCCGCAGCTGAGGAGGAGCAGCGGTTTGCCAGCGAGAAGCTGTCCGCGCAGGAAAGCAAGCTGGCGCAGCGGAAGGTCAACCTGGACAGCCACGAGGAAGAGCTTGTCATGCGCGAGGAGTCACTTGGCGGGGCGCTTAAGGAAGCGAAGGATGCTGCCGCAGCCGCCGAGGCCGCCAAGGAGGAGTTGAAGACGAAGGTGGCACAGCTGGAGGCCAGTCTCCAGAAGAGCGGCGAGGAGCTTGCCACGCTCAAGCACGAGCGCGAGAAGGACGCCTACACTCTTGGCGAGCTGCATGGACGTCTTGCTGATAGGAGCAAGGAGCTCGACGCAGCCAAGGATTCCAAGGCAGATCTTCAACAAGCCGACCACTGACGCAGACACCGGACGGCGCCAAGGAGCGGGAGGTGGGCCTGTTGGAGACGATCAAGGCCAAAGAGGAGCTCTTGGCGGATGTTGCCACCAGGCGCCTTGAGGGAGAGTGGAGCATTGGACCGAAGGTCTTGTGGATACTGCCGACATCCACAACGAAATGATGGAGCTGGGGATGGCGGATCTCGCATACTCCTCCGACGAGCACCTCCAACCCAGCGCCAAGCTCAGCTTATTCTTCAAGGGCGTGGTGACGGGCCTCCAGCGACTCCGGGAAGAGGTCCCAAAGCAGCTGGCCGAGGAATCACGCCAGATCTGTGCAGGAGCCCTCGAGAAGGTGTTGATGAAAGTGGCCTTCCGCAATCCAGGCCTCAACCTCAACGGCGTCCTCAGATCCTTGCCGCCAGATGCCAACGTGGAGGAGTTTCAAAGCCCTTGTCGCACCCATTGTGGACAAGGTGAACAAGATCAAGCGGATTGATGGCGACCGCGTAGACTAGGCCGCCAATTTTATCTTTCCCTTGTCGCTGCTGATCATGTTTAGGACAATTTATTAGATCTGCGACAAGTCATTTTGTAATATACTCTATCTTAGGCGATGAATGCAATGCTATTTCCTTTACTTGATTCCTTCCTTTGTACGTTTCTGCCCTCGCATTTAGGGAACTTGTCGGTGCAGGCACCTTTTGTCATTGGCGCTGAGTGCGAACGTCAAGACTACCGGGCGGTGCCGCCTCGCAAGCAACCTTGTCGCGACTAGCTGCAGCTCACTTAAGTTGTTGAGCGGACTCGAAACAAAGTAAGGGCGCGACTAGCCGCGAGTTGGTTCCTCTGCGCACAGGTTTTCCATACAAAGTACTATCGTTCGAGGAAGATAACTTAAAAAAATTTAAGAACTGATTGCTCAAGCTTTGGCAACTTAGCTTTTCTGTCGTTTGCTTCCCGATAAGGCGAAACTTCCTCGAGCAACGCTTGGTCCATAGTATTATCTTCTCCTTCCCCCTGGTTAACTTGTGCGCGAGGGAGCCTTCCTTTCTTTGAGAAAAGAGAAAGGAGAGAAAATAAAGTTATGGAGCCCAGCGGCTCGATGTTGCTTACCGGGTGTGGTTGCTGCACAAAGTGTTAGCAAAAACATAAAATAAAATGATGAAAGCATGAATTTGACAAGTTGTGCGCAACACATGAGCTTTACTGATGCACGGGGTCTGCGCCCGACTTTGTACAAAGGATTACATGCAGCAGCGGCAAGACTTGTACAAAAGGTGGTTGCCAGAACAGGTTCCGGCAACCGCGCCCTACGGGTAAAACTTACAAAGATGCTCAATGTTCCAGGAGTTGCTCACCGGAATGCCATCTTCGGTCTCCAGGCGGACAGCGCCAGGCCTAGTGACTCGTTTCACCGGATAAGGGCCTTCCCACTTCAAGGCCAACTTGTTTGAATTCTTGGCGGACTGAACGCGCCAAGAACAAGGTCGCCTTCCTCGAGGCTTCCGGCACTAACTTTGCGGCTATGGTAGCGACGCAAAGCTTGTCGGTAACGAGCGGCTCGTGACAAATGCCTGAAGACGATCCTCCTCAAGGAGCAGCGCATCATCTTGTCGCAGCTGCTCTTGCTCAAGCTCATCATAAGCGAGCACTCGAGGCGATCCGTATACGAAGTTCCATGGGGAGAACTGCCTGCTCCATAGACTAGAGCGAAAGGTGTTCCGCCGGTGGCTCGATTTGGCGTCGCCCGATCGACCAAAGAACCACCGCAGCTCCTCAATCCAGTTTCTTCCGCACTTGTGCAGCCTGTCGAAAGTTCGGTCTTGAGCCCGCGCAGCACTTCAAAGATTTGCCCTCTTCGCTTGACCGCTGCTTCTCGATGAGCAATGTATAAAGCAGACCTTGGCGCCAAGATCTTGGACGATCGCATGAAGGTGCGACTCAGAAATTGTGTGTCGTTGTCGGTGATGATACAGTTAGGGATTCCCAAACCGCAAACAAACGACCAAGAACTTGATCACGACCGTGCCGTCACCTTCCTCATCGCTTCCACTTCCGCCACTTTGTGAACTTGTCGATTGCAACGCATAAGTACTCAAAGCCCCGACAGCTTCGGGGAAGGGGCCGAGGATGTCGAGCCCCTGTAATCAAAATGGCCGTGGATAAAGGGATCGCCCGGAGAGCTTGAGCTGGCTGGTGTATCTATTTGGAATGGAACCGCACGCTTCACACTTGGTTACTTGTGCATTGCATCCTCGGAGGGCTGTCGGCCGAAGAAACCTTGCCGGAAAGCTTTTGCTTAAAGCGCTCTTGGCGCCAATGTGATGACCACATATGCCTCCATGTATCTTCGCCAACAGTTTTTGTCCATCTTCCCGCAAATACACTTCAATTTCACACCGTTGAGTCTTCTTACATGCGATATCTGTCGACAAACTGGTACATACTTGACCGCCGGGCTACTCTTTCCGCTTCTTCTTGCTCTTCGGAAGTTCTCATGTCCGAAGGAAATGGACAATCTGCTGCGCCCATCTTTGGAGCTTGCGGCTCGACAACAAGGACTAAAGGCACATCTGCTGTGGGGAACATCAGCTTCCACGGCAAGAACTTGCGGCTCAGCCGGAGCTTGACGTTCTCCGGCAAGCTTGCCGAGCAAAACTTGTCGGGGCGCCCGCTTCAACGAAACAAAGCTCGGGCTTGTCGGAGCAGATCGCCTCAAAGACTTGGTGTCGATCCTGGGGACCTTCGCGATGGTGGCTTCGGGAAGCTCTGCCGGAAAGTAGTCACCAGAGATCAACTTCCTCTTCTTGCTCTGTCCAGTTGATGGTGTTACGGTTGGTTGAGTTAGCTTGAGCACAAAATCCCTGGTTCCACAGGCAACTTAAGTGCAGCGCACTTTGACAGGCCATCAGCAATATCATTCTGAGCTCTTGGGACATGTTCCATTTGTAGGCCGTCAAAGTGTTCTTCTAGCTTCCTCACTTCATCAACTGCGATCCTGAGACCGGCAAGCAAACCTTCATACTCTGCAGTATTGTTTGTTGCTTGCTCCTTGGGAAAGTGCATCTGGACTACGTACTTGAGGTGCTCTCCGGTGGGTGCGACAAGCAAGACGCCGCACCGGGCGCTTTGCAGCGAGAAGGCACCATCAAAGTACATCAGCCACTCTTTGCTTGCTTCCTTGACGGGAATGCTCGTCTCTGGAATTTCTTCATCCGGTGTTGGCGCCCATTCTGCTATGAATTCTGCCAATGCTCGCTTTGAATAGTTGAAGTGCTTTCAAACTTGAGGCCAAAGCTTGACAGTTCCAAAGTGCCCACTCGACAATCCCGCCTGCCGCTTCGGATTCGTAGTATCCTCTTCAACGGAAAGCGAGTGACGACTGTTATCTCATGTGCTTGGAAGTAATGGCGCAGCTTTCTCGAGGCCATGAGGAGGCCGAAAAGCAATTTCTGCACACCAGAGTACCTTGACCTAGCCCCCTGCAGGAGGGAACTGACAAAGCAATTTCTGCACCATCCTTTTCGCAGATCTCTGCTCATGCGCTCGCAGATCCGGCCTTGTCGGGACCAGAGCTTGTCGGGCGAAGCCCCCGCTTGTCGCTGGATGTGTCTCGCCGTGGTTGCTAGCTCGTCATCCGCCTCCCTCTCTGCTACTAACGCAGCACTAACCACTTTGATTGGTTGCCGCTATATATAGCAGCAACTTCTCTTGTGGCTTAGGTGTGACAAGTGTTGGAGTGCGTGACAGGTATCTCTTTAAGTCCTGCAGCGCAGCCTCCGCTTCGAGTCCATTTCATTGGACCTGCTTTTTCAAAATCTTGAAAATGGCGGTGGCGCCAAGAGACCTAGAGATAAACTCGCCGAGAGCAGCCACTGAATCGGCAAGTCTTCAGACATCCGTGACGCGCTTCGGTGCTTCAATCTGCTCAATGGCCTTGATCTTGTCGGGATTGGCTTCAATTCCTCGCCGAGACACGAAGAACCCGAGAAGCTTGCGGAAGGGACTCCAAACACGCACCTCTCGGGGTTGAGCTTGAGGTTGATCTTGCGCAGATTTGCAAAGGTCTCATCCAAATCTTGAACCAGAGTTGCTTTGTCCTTGCTCTTGACCACTATGTCATCCATGTAGGCTTCTACATTTACGTGCATTTATGGCTCAAAAGCGCCATGGACTACTCTTGCAAACGTTGAACCGCATTCTTCAAACCGAAAGGCATCCGTATGAAACAGTATGTGCCACATGGAGTAATGAATGCGGTCTTCTCCTCATCCTCTTCTGCCATGAAGATATGATGATATCCTGAGTATGCATCAAGAAATGAAAGCAAATCACATCCAGCCGTGGAGTCAACAATCTGGTCGATGCGCGGCAAGGGAAACCGGTCTTTGGGACAAGCTTTATTAACATCCGTGAAGTCAATACAAAGTCTCCATTTCCCATTTGCCTTGCGCACAACTACAGGATTGGCCAACCACGTAGGATGGAGCACTCCTCTGACAAGGCCTGCTGCTTCCAATTTCTTGATCTCTTCTGCTATTAACTCTTGGCGCTCCACTGCCTGCTTCCTGACTTTTTGCTTGACGGGCCGCGCATGAGGACAAACGGCCAGGCGGTGCTCAATTACTTTCCTGGGAACACCGGGATGTCAGACGGTTGCCATGCAAACACGTCGACGTTCGCCCGCAGGAAAGCAACGAGCGCGCCTTCCTATTTAGGGTCAAGAGAGGCACTGATGGTGAAGGTACCACCAGTGCCGTCCTCCTTGGCGGACACCTTCTTGGTCCTTGGCGGAGCTGCCATCTTCTTCTTGCACTTGCCGGTGGAGCTCGATGGTGCGTCCTCGACGGTAGCGCAGCACCAAGAGGTGCGCTTGCCGGAGTGGGCATCGAGCTCTTGCCTAACTTGGACTTGGTCTTCTTCCCCGGAGCTTCAGCGGCAAGTGTCCGGCAACTGTCATGCTGCTGCATCCCGGTAGATCTTGTCGGCACAGATAAGAGCATCCTTCTTGTCGCCATGGACAGAGATGATTCTTATCGGGCCCGGCATCTTGAGTAAGTTGTAGGCGTAGTGAGAGGCTGCCATGAACTTGGCGAAGGCCGATTTGCCAAGTATCCCATTGTAAGGCAATGGGAAATCAGCAACGTCGAATGTGACCCTCTCAGTCCTAAAGTTCAGCTCGCTGCCAAATGTTACCGGTAACGTGATCTTCCCTTTCGGTTTGCTCCTTCCCGGATTAATTCCTTGGAATGTGCTAGTCTCTTCGAGCTCGCTGTCAGGGATTTGAAGCTTCTGGAGGACCGCAGAGGAGATCAGATTCAAGCCGGCCCCGCCGTCAACTAGCATCTTGGCGACCTTGAGGTTGCGGATAGTTGGTGAGACCAACATCGGCAAGCACCCGACCGCAGTTATGCGATCAGGGTGGTCCTCAATATCAAAGATGATAGGCGTGCTGGACCACTTCAGAGGCTTGCGTGACTCTACGGATGGTTCCGCTGCATTGACCTCCCGCATCCATTGCTTGAGTTGGCGGTGGGAAGTATGCAGGGAAGCACCTCCGTCAACGCAGAGGACCTCCGTAGCTTTCTGAAACTCCTGCTCATCGGCGTCGTTGTCTTCCATATCTTCGTCGTCGTCGTCATCTTCATCCTTGTCGCGGCCGCGGGGAGGCCTGTCTCCTTGCCGCTGCTTGGCCTTGCCGCGGCGTCCTCCCCGGCCGGGTCTCTTCTTGCTGGCTCCTCCAGCACCTTCTTGGGCCTTCTCTTTGTCGCGCCGCTCGTACTCAGCCTTCTGCTGTTCAACAAGCTGCTCGACCTTCTTGCAGCTCTCGAGGTCGTGGCCCTTGGTGCGGTGGATCTTGCAAGATCGCTGTCGGAGCTGCCCGCTTGTCGGGCGGCCGCCATCGGTGTGCTTGGCGTCAGCGGCAACCTCCTTGCCGGAGCCACCAGCCTTGGCGTTCTTCTCGCCACCTCCATTGCCGGACTGCTCAACAGTTAGCACTTCTCTGCCTTTCTTCTTCCTGTTGCCTCACCGTCGGCTCTTCTTTGTCGGGGCGGTCTCCTCACTGTCAGATCCTGCTTCTGCATTCTCTCCTGGGAGTCTCCTCCCTTCTTCAGCACGTGCACACTTGTCGGCCAAGGCATACAGCTCACTAACGTCCTTGACTTTGCACATCACCATCTCCTCCTCATCCTGCGGTTCCGCACGCTCGTGGAACGACCGATCACCGCATGGCGGGGTGGCCATCCGGGATGTTGTAGTGCACACGGCTGAATCTCTGAATGAACTTGCGCAGGACTCTCCTTCCTTCGGCGGCAGATGAAGGTCACTCTCTTGGCCATGAGGCTTGTGGTCGCTGTGAAGGCGCCAACAAACCGATGGCACAGATCTGCCAAGAGGATATGGAGCTGTCCGCAAGTGCATGAGCCAGGACTCGACGTTGGACTTGAGTACCGCCGGGAAGTAGTTTGCGAGGATCTTGTCGTCGCCCCCGCAGCCTGCACCGCGATGGTGTAGATGCCGAGGAACTCCGACGGATGCGCCCTACCATCGCATTTCTCCGCACGCCCGCTTGAAGTTCTTGTTCTGGGCCCGGACTTGCCGCAGCTCACGCAAAGTGAACGCAGGGCAACCTACCGCGTCGACAAAGTCGCCTGGTTCCTCCGGGCGCGTGCATGTCAACAGAGGGCCTCGCGCGCTTGTCGGATCGACGCCGCGCTTCTCTTCGACGCCGATGCGAGTTCGAGCGCCTTCTTGTTGTCGCCATGAAGAATCTTGGCGCTGATCGCGGCGAAGCTCGTGGATCCGGCGACGCGGTGGAGTCGCTGCCGAGGTGGATCCGGCGAGTCGGCGATCTTGGCCTTCGGGTTGAGAATGCATGGTGGTTGCACCTCCACAAGTCTCTGCCGCCACCGGCTCGTGGCTTGTCGCCTTGCCGCTGCGATGATGTAGTTGGTTGCCGCGGAGCGTCACCGTTGGCAAAGCCGATGAGACTCTGTATGGTGGCCCTCCATTCGTCGACCTTGTCGGCCGTTGGAGGGTAGTCGAGGAGCAGCTAAGCTCTCGCCAGAGCTTCTGCTGGAGTGGTGGGTGGTAGTGGTGAACGGTGCGAGGAGCGGGATATGCTCGGACTTCTAACTATGTTAGAAGGAGCAGCATCCCGTCCAGCGCATCAGATCTCACTCGTGCCAGCATGTTGGCGTGCACGCTGGTCTTGAGGGTCTCGATCCAACGAGCGTATGGCATTGTGAACGCCATGACGCTGTTGGTCCCGCGTCTCCTGAGATGGGCGCGGGGGGTGTGCGGACGCCGAGGTTTGCTCGGCCTTGTCCTTGGACTTGGCAGCGTCACGAGCTCCTTCGCCGGTGCTCATTCTTCCGCCAGCGTCTACTCCACCACCCGTTTGCTCCAGTGATGGTGGGTACGACGCGGACGGCTCCGCTGCCGCCGAAGCCTTCTTCTTCGGTGGCATGTTGATGAAGGTGTTGAAGATGATGAAGACGCTGCTCGTGTGAACGCCGGATCAGTTTCACACAACCTCGACGCCCCCTACCTGGTGCGCCAAAGATGTCGGGGAGGCTGATCGGACCCACGAACACCTATGGGGCCGGCGGACCAGGCCCCTTGTGGTTCGGAGGGGGGCGGAGATCACACGAAGAGCGGATCGAGGCGGCTTAACACGAAGCAGTTTACCCAGCTTCGAGCTCTCCGAGAGATAATACTCCTACCGCTGCTTGTCCGATTGTATTGTGTTCTTGCTAGGGAGCCGATGAGAGCTACAAAATCTAGCGTGAGTGTCTCCGGTCTCGAATGAGTCGAACGTGCGAACCCCCCCACGTTGCGCATGGGCCTCCTTTTATATGCTCAAGGGTCTCCGGTGTGGCAACGTAGATGAGGGTACAAATGTAAAACAGTAGTTGGTACACCTACTTGAACAAAGGTACGATTGCAATATACCTAACTCTGACGGCAAGGGACAAAGCATTAAATGCCCGCCCTCGCCGCCTAAACAAAGGCAACAGGACCGTCAGAGCGCCACCGCTTGCCACGATGGTAGGCTTGTCGGCGCCGCTTATCGCTGCTCCTCACCGGGCTGCACAGCCTCTTGACACGCGTGCATGGAATGGTCTCATGGCGACACGTTGATGGATGAGCTGGAGCGGAGATGGAGAGGTTGCCTGCCGCGGCAAGTGCCTTGCCGCGGCTGAATCCTTGTCGCGCCCGGAGGCTTGTCGCGCTCCGAGCCTTCCCGGCAAGCTCCTCTTGCCGAGGTCTTGTCTTCTGCGTGGCTTGAGTGGCCTTCCCGGCAAGCTCTTCTTGCCGGGGCCTTGTCTTCTTGGTTAAATACTTTGTTCTTGAATGGTTCCAAAGGAACCGGAGGATCTTGGCGGTGACCAGCAAGCCCTGCCGCTGGTGTCAGAATCGTCTGCACGAGTTCAGGATACTAGGGTACCCCTACTCTAGTACACCGACAAACTGGGTGATTATAAAGGTGCTCTACAGGTGTCTGCAAAGGTACTTGTTGGGTTGGCGTATTTCGAGATTAGGATTTGTCACTCCGATTGTCGGAGAGGTATCTTTGGGCCCTCCCGGTAATGCACATCACAATAAGCCTTGCAAGCATTGTAACTAATGAGTTAGTTGCGAGATGTTGTATTACAGAACGAGTAAAGAGACTTGCTGGTAACGAGATTGAACTAGGTATTGAGATACCGACGATCGAATCTCGGACAAGTAACATACCGATGACAAAGGGAACAACGTATGTTGTTATGCAGTTTGACCGATAAAGATCTTCGTAGAATATGTGGGAGACAATATGAGCATCCAGTCTCCGCTATTGGTTATTGGCCAGAGACGTGTCTCGATCATGTATACATAGTTCTCGAACCCGTAGGGTCTGCACGCTTAAAGTTTCGATGACGATTGTATTATGAGTTTATGTGATTTGACGTACCGAAGGTAGTTCGGAGTCCGGATAAGATCGGGGACATGACGAGGAGTCTCGAAATGGTCGATACGTAAAGATCGATATATTGGACGACTATATTCGGACATCGAAAAGGTTCCGAGTGATTCGGGTATTTTCGGAGTACCGGGGAGTTACGGAATTCACCGGGAGAAGTATTGGGCCTTATTGGGCCATACGGGAATAGAGGAGAGAGGCCAAAAGGAAGGAGGCGCGCGCCCCCCCTCTGGTCCGAATTGGACAAGGGGTGCAGCCCCCTTTTCCTTCTCCCTCTCCCCCTCTTTCCTTCTCTCCTACTCCGGAAAGGAAAGGGGACCCCTACTAGGACTTGGGAGTCCTAGTAGGACTCCCCACACTTGGCGCGCCCCCTCTAGGGCCGGCCTCTCCCTCCCTCCTTTATATACGGGGGAAGGGGGCACCTCTAGACACAACAATTGATCTCTTTGCCGTGTGCGGTGCCCCCCTCCACCATATTCCACCTCGAACATATCGTAGCGGTGCTTAGGTGAAGCTCTGGGTCGGTAGCAACATCATCACCGTCATCACGCCGTCGTGCTGACGGAACTCTCCCTTGAAGCTATGCTGGATCGGAGTTCGTGGGACGTCATTGAGCTGAACGTGTGCTGAACTCGGAGGTGCCGTGCGTTCGGTACTTGGATCGGTCGGACCGTGAAGACTTACGACTACATCAACCGCGTTGTTCTAACGCTTCCTCTTCCAGTCTACGAGGGTACGTGGACACACTCTCCCCTCTCGTTGATATGCATCACCATGATCCTGTGTGTGCGTAGGAATTTTTTTTAAATTACTACGTTCCCCAACAGTGGCATCCGAGCCGGGTTTTATGCGTAGATGTTATATGCACGAGTAGAACACAAGTGAGTTGTGGGCGATACAAGTCATAATGCTTACCAGCATGTCATACTTTGGTTCAGCGGTATTGTTGGATGAAGCGGCCCGGACCGACATTACGCGTACGCTTATGCGAGACTGGTTCTACCGACGTGCTTTGCTCACAGGTGGCCGGCGGGTGCCAGTTTCTCCAACTTTAGTTGAACCGAGTGTGGCTACGCCCGGTCGTTGAGAAGGTTAAAACAACACTAACTTGATGAACTATCGTTGTGGTTTTGATGAGTAGGTAAGAATGGCTCTTGATCAGCCCGTAGCAGCCACGTAAAACTTGCAACAACAAAGTACATGACTTCTAACTTGTTTTTGCAGGGCATGTTGTGATGTGATATGGTCAAGGCATGATGCTATATTTTATTATATGAGATGATCATGTTTTGTAACCGAGTTATCGGCAACTGGCAGGAGCCATATGGTTGTCGCTTTATTCTATGCAATGCAATCGCCCTGTAATGCTTTACTTTATCACTAAGCGGTAGCGATAATCGTAGAAGCAATAGTTGGCGAGATGACAAAGATGCTACGACTGAGATCAAGGTGTCGCGCCGGTGACGATGGTGATCATGATGGTGCTTCGGAGATGGTGATCACAAGCACAAGATGATGATGGCCATATCATATCACTTATATTGATTGCATGTGATGTTTATCTTTTATGCATCTTATTTTGCTTAGATCGATAGTAGCATTATAAGATGATCTCTCACTAAATTTCAAGGTATAAGTGTTCTCCTGAGTATGCACCGCTATGGAAGTTCTTCGTCTTTGAGACACCACGTGATGATCGGGTGTGATAGGCTCTACGTTCAAATACAACGGGTGCAAAACAGTTGCACACGCGGAATACTCAGGTTAAACTTGACGAGCCTAGCATATGCAGATATGGCCTCGGAACACTGAGACCGAAAGTTCGAGCGTGAATCATATAGTAGATGTGATTAACATAGTGATGTTCACCATTGAAACTACTCCATCTCACGTGATGATCGGACATGGTTTAGTTGATATGGATCAGAGGGATGTCTATCTAAGTGGGAGTTCTTAAGTAATATGATTAATTGAACTTTAATTTATCATGAACTTAGTCCTGGTAGTATTAGCATTTCTATGTTGTAGATCAATAGCTCGCGTTTATCTCCCTTGTTTTATTTTGATATGTTCCTAGAGAAAACTGAGTTGAAAGATGTTAGTAGCAATGATGCGGATTGGATCCGTGATCTGAGGATTATCCTCATTGCTGCATAGAATAATTATGTCCTTGATGCACCGCTAGGTGACAGACCTATTGTAGGAGCAGATGCAGTCGTTATGAACGTTTGGCTAGCTCAATATGATGACTACTTGATAGTTTAGTGCACCATGCTTAACAACTTAGAATCGGGACTTCAAAGACGTTTTGAACGTCATGGACCATATGAGATGTTCCAGGAGTTGAAGTTAATATTTCAAGCAAATACCCGAGTTGAGAGATATGAAGTCTCCAACAAGTTCTATAGCTAAAAGATGGAGGAGAATAGCTCAAGCAGTGAGCATGTGCTCAGATTGTATGGGTACTACAATTGCTTGAATCAAGTGGGAGTTAATCTTTGAGATAAAATAGTGATTGACAGAATTCTCTAGTCACCATCACCAAGTTAGTAGAACTTCGTGATGAACTATAATATGCAAGGGATGACGAAAACAATTCCCAAGCTCTTCGCGATGCTAAAATCAGCAAAGGTAGAAATCAAGAAAAACATCAAGTGTTGATGGTTGACAAGACCACTAGTTTCAAGAGAAAGGGCAAAGGGAAGAAGGGGAACTTCAAGAAGAACGGCAAGCAAGTTGCTGCTCAAGTGAAGAAGCCCAAGTCTGGACCTAAGCCTGAGACTAAGTGCTTCTACTGCAAAGGGACTGGTCACTAGAAGCGGAACCACCCCAAGTATTTGGCGGATAAGAAGGATGGCAAAGTGAACAAGCTATGATTGATATACATGTTATTGATGTGTACCTTACTAGTGTCTATAGTAGCCCCTGGGTATTTGATACTTGTTCGGTTGCTAAATATTAGTAACTCGAAACAGGAGTTACAGAATGAACAGAGACTAGTTAAGGGTGAAGTGACGATGTGTGTTGCAAGTGGTTCCAATATTGATATGATCATCATCGCAGACTCGCTATACTTTCGGGATTAGTGTTGAACCTAAATAAGTGTTATTTGGTGTTTGCGTTGAGCATAAATATGATTTTATCATGTTTATTGCAATATGGTTATTCATTTAAGTTAGAGAACAATTGTTGTTCTGTTTACATGAATAGAACCTTCTATGGTCATACACACCAACGAAAATGGTTTTTTGGATATCGATCGTAGTGATACACATATTCATAATATTGAAGCCAAAAATATGCAAAGTTAATAATGATACTGCAACTTATTTGTGGCACTGCCGTTTAGGTCATATTGGTGTAAAGCTCATGAAGAAACTCCATGCTGATGGGCTTTTGGAATCACTTGATTATGAATCACTTGATGCTTGCGAACCATGCCTCTTGGGAAAGATTACTAAAACACCGTTCTCCGGAACAATGGAGCAAACAACAGATTTGTTGGAAATCATACATACTGATGTATGTGGTCCGATGAATACTGAGGCTCGCAGCGGGTATCATTATTTTCTGACCTTCACAGATGATTTGAGCAGATATGTGTATATCTACTTAATGAAATGTAAGTCTCAAAACATTTGAAAAGTTCATATAATTTCAGAGTGAAGTGGAAAATCATCGTAACAAGAAAATAAAGTTTCTACGATCTGATCGTCAAGAAGAATATTTGAGTTACGAGTTTGGTCTTCATTTGAAACAATGCGGAATAGTTTCGCAACTCATGCCACCTGGAACACCACAGCGTAATGGTGTGTCCAAACATTGTAACTATACCTTATTAAACATGGTGCAATCTATGATGTCTCTTACCGATTTACCACTATCGTTTTGGGGTTATGCATCAAAGACAGCTGCATTCATGTTAAATAGGGCACCATCTAAATCCGTTGAGACGACGCCTTATGAACTATGGTTTGGCAAGAAACCAAATTTGTCGTTTCTTAAAGTTTGGGATTGCGATACTTATGTGAAAAAGTTTCATCCTGATAAGCTCAAACCCAAATCGGAGAAATGTATCTTCATAGGATACCCAAATGAGAAAGTTGGGTACACCTTCTATCACAGATCCGAAGGAAAGACATTCGTTGCTAAGAATGGATCCTTTCTAGAGAAGGAGTTTCTCTCGAAAGAAGTGAGTGGGAGGAAAGTAAAACTTGATGAGGTAACTGTACCTGCTCCCTTATTGGAAAGTAGTTTATCACAGAAATCTGTTCCTGTGACTCCTACACCAATTAGTGAGGAAGCTAATGATTATGATCATGTAACTTCAGATCAAGTTACTAGCAAACCTCGTAGGTAAACTAGAGTGAGAACTACACCAGAGTGGTGCTGTAATCCTGTTCTGGAGGTCATGTTACTTGACCATGACGAACCTACGAACTATGAGGAAGCGATGATGAGCCCAGATTCCGCAAAATGGCTTGAGGCCATGAAATCTGAGATGTATCCATGTATGAGAACAAAGTATGGACTTTGATTGACTTGCCCAATGATCGGCGAGCCATTGAGATTAAATGGATCTTCAAGAGGAAGACGGACGCTGATAGTAGTGTTACTATCTACAAAGTTAGAATTGTCGCAAAAGGTTTTCGACAAGTTCAAGGTGTTGACTACGATGAGAGTTTCTCACTCGTATCTATGCTTAAGTCTGTCTGAATCATGTTAGCAATTGCCGCATTTTCTGAAATCTGGCAAATGGATAAACAAAACTGCATTCCTTAATGTATTTATTAAAGAAGAGTTGTATATGATGCAACCAGAAGGTTTTGTCAATCCTAAAGGAGCTAACAAAATATGCAAGCTCCAGCGATCCATCTATGGATTGGTGCAAGCATCTCGGAGTTGGAATATACGCTTTGATAAGTTGATCAAGGCATATAGTTTTATACAGACTTGCGGTGAAGCTTGTATTTACAAGAAAGTGAGTGGGAGCACTACAGCATTTCTGATAAGTATACGTGAATGACATATTGTTGATCGGAAATAATGTAGAATTATTATGCAAAGCATAAATGAGTGTTTGAAAGGAGTTTTTCAAAGAAAGACCTCGGTGAAGCTGCTTACATATTGAGCATCAAGATCTATAGAGATAGATCAAGACGCTTGATAAGTTTTTTCAATGAGTACATACCTTGACAAGATTTTGAAGTAGTTCAAAATGGAACAGTCAAAGAAAGAGTTCTTGCCTGTGTTACAAGGTGAGAAATTGAGTAAGACTCAAAGCCCGAACACGGCAGAAGATAGAAAGATAATGAAAGTCATTCCCTATGCCTCAGCCATAGGTTCTATAAAGTATGCCATGTTGTGTACCAGATCTATTGTATACCCTACACTGATTTTGGCAAGGAGTACAATAGTGATCTAGGAGTAGATCATCGGATGCGGTCAAAATTATCCTTAGTGGAATAAGGATATGTTTCTCGATTATGGAGGTGACAAAAGGTTCGCCGTAAATGGTTACGTCGTTGGAAGTTTTGACTCTTGTCCAGATGACTCTATGTCTCAATCTGGATACATATTGAATGTTGGAGCAATTAGCTAGAGTAGCTCCGTGCAGAGCATTGTTGACATAGAAATTTGCAAAATACATACGGATCTGAATGTGGCAGACCCGTTGACTAAACTTCTCTTACAAACAAAACATGATCACACATGAGTACTCTTTGGGTGTTAATCACATAGCGATGTGAACTAGATTATTGACACTAGTAAACCCTTTGGTTGTTGGTCACATGATGATGTGAACTATGGGTGTTAATCACATGGTGATGTGAACATTGGTGTTAAATCACATGGTGATGTGAACTAGATTATTGACTCTAGTGCAAGTGGGAGATTGAAGGAAATATGCCCTAGAGGCAATAATAAAGTTATTATTTATTTCCTTATATCATGATAAATGTTTATTATTCATGCTAGAATTGTATTAACCGGAAACTTAGTACATGTGTGAATACATAGACAAACATAGTGTCACTAGTATGCCTATACTTGACTATCTCGTTAATCGAAGATGGTTGAGTTTCCTAGCCATGGACATGAGTTGTCATTTGATTAACGGGATCACATCATTAGGAGAATGATGTGATTGACTTGCCCCATTCCTTTAGCTTAGCACTTGATCGTTTAGTATTCTGCTATTGCTTTCTTCATGACTTATACATGTTCCTATGACTATGACATTATGCAACCTCCGTTTACCGGAGGAACACTTTATGTGCTACCAAACATCACAACATAACTGGGTGATTATAAAGGTGCTCTACAGGTGTCTCCAAAGGTACTTTTTGGGTTGGCGTATTTCGAGATTAGGATTTGTCACTCCGATTGTCGGAGAGGTATCTTTGGGCCCTCTCGGTAATGCACATCACTATAAGACTTGCAAGCATTGTAACTAATGAGTTAGTTGCGAGATGATGTACTATGGAACGAGTAAAGAGACTTGCCGGTAACGAGATTGAACTAGGTATTGAGATACCGATGATCGAATCTCGGGCAAGTAACATACCGATGACAAAGGGAACAACGTATGTTGTTATGCGGTTTGACCGATAAAGATCTTCGTAGAATATGTGGGAGCCAATATGAGCATCCAGGTTCCGCTATTGGTTATTGTCCGGAGACGTGTCTCGGTCATGTCTACATAGTTCTCGAACCCGTAGGTCCGCACGCTTAAAGTTTCAGTGAAGATTGTATTATGAGTTTATGTGATTTGATGTACCGAACGTAGTTAGGAGTCCCGGATGAGTTCGGGGACATGACGAGGAGTATCGAAATGGTCGAGACGTAAAGATCGATATATTGGACGACTATATTCGGACATCGGAAAGGTTCCGAGTGATTCGGTTATTTTCGGAGTACCGGGGAGTTACGGAAATTCACCGGGAGAAGTATTGGGCCTTATTGGGCCATACGGGAATAGAGGAGAGAGGCCAAAAGGAAGGAGGCGTGCGCCCTCCACTGGTCCGAACTATACACGAGGTGCAGCCCACTTTTCCTTCTCCCTCTCCCCCTCTTTCCTTCTCTCCTACTCCGGAAAGGAAAGGGGAATCCTACTAGGACTTGGGAGTCCTAGTAGGACTCCCCACAATTGGCGCACCCCTTCTAGGGCCGGCCTCTCCCCCCTCCTTTATATACGGGGGCAGGGGGGCACCTCTAGACACAACAATTGATCTCTTGGTCTCTTAGCCGTGTGGGGTGCCCCCATCCACCATATTCCACCTCGATCATATCGTAGCGGTGTTTAGGCGAAGCCCTGCGTCGGTAGCAACATCATCACCATCATCACGCCATCGTGCTGACGGAACTCTCCCTCGAAGCTCTGCTGGATCAGAGTTCGTGGGACGTCATCAAGCTGAATGTGTGCTGAACTCGGAGGTGCCGTGCGTTCGGTACTTGGATCGGTCGGATCGTGAAGACGTACGACTACATCAACCGCGTTGTTCTAACGCTTCCGCTTCCGGTCTACGAGGGTACGTGGACACACTCTCCCCTCTCGTTGCTATGCATCACCATGATCCTGTGTGTGCGTAGGATTTTTTTTGAAATTACTATGTTCCCCAACATATATTAAGAGAAAAGGCATTAGAATTACTCCAAAAAGCATTATTATGCAAAAAAAACATAGTAAATAACAGTAGGTAAACATGATGCAAAATGGACGTATCAACTCCCCCAAGATTAGACGTCACTTGTCCTCAAGCAGAAAACTGAAATCGAAAAACATGTCCACATGCTTAGAGAGAGAGGTGTCGATAAAAACAAAATACGAACATAGAAGCATCATCCATATTATTATAACAACAACAAACTCTATCATAGAACTTTTACGACATAACTTTCATCATAAACTTCTGAAGTACAAGTAACAATTCATCACAACATCAAAGTATAAAGCATAAACTCTATTGAAAACCAATAAACTATGTTCTCAGTCAACTTTGCAACTACAATTCATCATCTTTTCAGGAAGGGTCACATATCGGAGCCTTTTGGCAAGTCCACATACTCAACCATCATATAGTCTTCTATGATTGCTAACACTCGCCGCATACCCATGAGCAAAAAGTTTCAACTAGACACATAGGAAGATAGGGGCTTATAGTTTCGCCTCACAACATATTCACCTCAAGGGCAATGTCAACAATAATAATTCATGCTCACTCATATCCAACTGTATATATGTGGCTATATCTTTCCTCACCACATGATGCTTGCAAAGGAGAAAATAAAAGGGAATAGGGAAGAATACTTTAACTCTTGCATAAAAGTAAATACATAAAAGTAAAAGATAGGCCCTTCACAGACAGAAGCTGAGGTTGTCATGCACTTTTTGGTTTGTATGCTCGATCTCTTAGTGCAAAAGAATGTCAGGTTGTATCTCCCCTTATGATAGCAACCTTTATTATGCAATCTGTCACCTTTATTATTTTGCCATCACAAGTTCTTACAATGCTCAATTTTCTCTTACACTAAATGATCCAACACATTTAGAAGCAATTTTTATTGCCTTATTGCACCGATGACAACTTACTTGAAGGATCTTACTCAATCAATAGGTAGGTATGGCGGACTCTCAAAATAAGATTTGGGTTTAAGGGTTTTTGGATGCACAAGTAGTATCTCTATTTAGTGCGGAATTTTTTGGCTAGGAAAGATAGGGGGCAAGCACCACATGTTAAAGGATCTATGACAATATAACTTCTATGTGAATATGAACAAACATAAATCATTACGTCGCCTGCCTTGTCCAACATCAACAAATTTGACATAAAATATTTTGATGGGGGCTCACAATCATAAAAGATGTCCAAGATAGTATATTTGCATGTGAATCTTCTCTCCCCTTATTAATTATTTCATGAATTGTATAATTGACCAGTGCTATGTTTGTCAATCTCCAATAAATTTTACCACTTATACTTTTCCTTATGTGATGTCATTACTTACCATAAGATTAGCATATGATCTTTTCATTATTATTTTTCTTTATTTTGATTGAAACATAAAAGTAAAGAAAGCAAAACTCGAACTAAATTTATTATATATCTCGCACACAATTACAAAGATAGATAGATCTAAGAAAAACACTCGAAAAGGATCGAACTAAGCTTTTATTCAACTAATTCAAAGATAACTAAAGACCGAACTAAGATAAATAAGGGAAAAAGAGGTGGTGTGATACGATACAGGGGCACCTCCCCCAAGCTTGGCACAAGCCAAGGGGAGTGCCCATACCCGATACTCAAGTCTCCTTTGGTGGTGAAGAAGGTGATGGTGGTGGTGATGAGGTAGTAGCGAGCTTATCCTCCGACTTCCATGGCAGCGGCTCACCATCATAAGAGGAAGCATGGGTCTCAGGAGTCCTGCAACTGGCAGCTAAACTCATACCTTTAAATTTTGCCTCATATTCAAAGACTTGATTTTGGAGATCATATATTTGGCTTTGAAGGAAGTTGATTTGATCGTTGAAGGTGAAGACAATGTCCTTCATGGACCGACCATCCACCTTGAGATCACGGGTAAAATCTGCAATCATGAGGTGGTTAGCATTGAGTCCATGTTCCACCATCCCCTTGCACTTGAAGACGTCTTGCTCCATAGCTTCAAGCCTAGCCTCCACGGTTCCCGTCCTCTTGGGCCCCTGGACGTCTCGGATGTGGAGCACCCCCTCACGCATCTCATTGGCTTGAGGGTGCTACATCACCTCTCACAGGTACGGGTTGATGACGTTGTCGAAGAACTTGTCCTTGGAGGAGCTTGGAGAGGCCATGGCGATCTAGATCTGTTAGAAAAACAGCGAGAAAGCAGAACATAAGATTTCTCTGATACGGTGGTCAATAGGTTCTGGGGGTATATAAAGAGTTTTTTATCTTGGGAAACAAGCAAACGGGAGAAAAACGGAGTCCAAAAGGTACCCGAGGTGGGCACAACCCACCCGCGCAAGGCAAGCCAGGCGCACCATGGTGTCTTGTGCCCTTCTCGGTTTCCTTATGGGTTGTTTATTATTTTCCTCATTTTTTTAATATTCCAAAACTGACAATTTTTTTTGCGGATTTTTCGGAGTCCGTTTACTTATCGTATCACGTACCTCCTATTTTTCACGATTCTGGAGTGTTCCCGAAGGTTTCCTTTATGTGTTCCTCAGGTGTCATAGTTTGGATAATATTGCTTTAAACATTAATAGGCATACCTGAGATATAGTCTTTGATTCTTTGTCGATTGACAAGCTTTGGGTTAGTACCTTTGGGATTATTTATTTTTATAGCTCCAGAGCGGTAAACTTCTTCGATAATATATGGTCCTTCCCACATGGAGAGAATTTGCAAAGAATCTGAAACAAGAGTTGTACAAAAGAACATATTCTCCAACTATAAACTCCCGCTTTTGTATCCTTTAACCATGACATCTTTTAACTTTTTATTTAAATAGTTTGGCATTTTGGTAAGCTTGGGTTCTCCATTCATCTAGTGAGTTAATATCAAATAACCTCTTTTCACCAGCAAGTTTGAAATTTTAGTTGAGTTCTTTAATTTCCCAATATGGTTTATGTTCTAACTCAAGAGGTAAATGACAAGCTTTTCCATAAACCATTTTATAAGGAGACACACCCATAGGATTTTTATATGTTGTTCTGTAAGCCCAAAGTGCATCATCTAATTTCTTAGACCAATTCTTTCGGGACCTGTTGATAGTCTTTTGCAATATTAGTTTTATTTCTCTATTGTTAAGTTCAACTTGACCACTAGATTGGGGATGATAGGTTGATGCAATTCTATGGTTAACATCATATTTAGCAAGCATTTTATGGAAATCACCATGAATAAAGTGTGAACCACCATCCGCCATTAAGTATCTAGGGACTCCAAACCTTGGGAAAATAACTTCTTTAAGAATTTTAATAGAGGTGTTGTGATCAGCACTACGAGTTGGAATAGCTTCTACCCACTTAGTAACATAATCAACATCAACCAAAATATGAGTATACCCATTAGAGGAAGGAAAAGGTCCCATGTAATCAAAACCCCAAACATCAAATGGTTCAACAACAAGTGAATAATTCATAGGCATTTCTTGATGCTTACCGATATTACCAATTCTTTGGCATTCATCACAAGATAAAGCATACTTATAGGAATCCTTGAAGAGAGTAGGCCAGTAAAAACCAGATTGCAATACCTTGTGAGAAGTTCTATCTCCCTCATGATGTCCTCCATAAGCTTCGGACTGACATTTCTGTAGGATTCGTTCCTGTTCATGCTCAGGTACACAACGTCTAATAATACCATCTACCCCTTGTTTATAGAGGTGTGGGTCATCCCAAAAGTAATGTCTTAAATCATAGAAGAATTTTTTCCTTTTGTTGGTATGTGAAACTAGGTGGTATGTATTTAGCAACAATGTAATTAGCATAGTCAGCATACCAAGGAGTGTTATGAGAGATATTTATTGCAGCTAGTTGTTCATCAAGAAAGCTATCATCAATAGGTAGTGGGTCATCAAGAACATTTTCTAACCTAGACAAGTTATCATCTATCGGGTTCTCAGCTCCTTTTCTATCCGTAATATGTAAACCAGATTCTTGTAGCAAGAGAACCCACCTAATGAGTATAGGTTTAGCATCTTTCTTTTCCATAAGATATTTTATAGCAACATGATCGGTGTGAACAGTTACTTTAGAATCAACAATATAAGATCTGAATTTATCGTAGGCAAACACAACTGCTAAAATTTCTTTTTCGGTAGTAGCATAATTTCGTTGAGCATTGTCTAGAGTTTTACTAGCATAATGGATAACATTTAATTTTTTATCAACTCTTTGTCCTAGAACAGCACCAACAGCATAATCACTAGCATCACACATAATTTCAAAAGGCAAGTTCCAATCAGGTGGTTGTACTATAGGTGCAGAAGTTAAGGCTTTCTTAAGTGTTTCAAAGGCTTCTACACAATCATCATAAAAAACAAATGGAACATCCTTTTGTAAAAGATTTGTAAGAGGCCTAGAAATTTTAGAGAAGTCTTTAATAAACCTCCTGTAGAAACCAACATGACCAAGGAAACTACGAATACCTTTAATATCTTTAGGAAATGGCATTTTCTCAATTGCATCCACTTTAGCTTTATCCACCTCAATACCGCGTTCAGAAATTTTATGCCCCAAGACAATACCTTCATTAACCATAAAGTGGCACTTCTCCCAATTCAAGACAAGATTAGTTTGCTCACATCTCTGCAAAACTTGATCATGGTTCCTTAAGAAATCATCAAAATAAGTTCCATAAACAGAAAAATCATCCATGAAAACCTCAACAATCTATTCGCAAAAATCAGAAAATATAGCAGTCATACATATTTGAAAGGTTGCAGGTGCATTGCATAAACCAACAGGATGATCTGCCAATAACTCTGGTCATAGTATTCTTGACTCTCTCCTTCCTTTTATTTCCTCCAGCAGCCTCTTCCTCTCTTGGTTCAAGAGTGAACGCCATGGTTTCTTGAGTGGAGGCTCTGGATTTTGACATAGGGACTCTCTTGGCAGGAGCTTTATTATGCATACCAGGCTTGATGGCAGCAGCAACAACTTGCTCTTTCATGAGCACCTTCTTCTTTGAGGTCACTTCCTCATCAACAAAAAAATCCTCATCATCAGATTCTGAGGTTCTCTTCTTCCTTTTCCTAGTAGAAGCCTTAGGCAAATTGCTTGGTGTGCTTCTGCTTCCACCATCATAGTTGCTTGAGGGACTAGTGCCCTCACTAAGATTCACCTGTTCCTCTGACCTGTTCCGACTGTCACTGCCCTCTGACATCTCCGAAACTGACCCTGTGAATAGATAGGTATAGGTAGAGTGGATGGGCATCACAAAGCATAGCTATTTTTGCAAAAAGTTGAGACAAAAACTTAATTTTAGTTTTCTACAGAAAGCATTTTGGAGCTACCGGTATGACAAACTCGGTGACACCGAAGCAACTTTAGAGTCTAAACATACAATTTTGGTCAGATCGAAATGCAGTTAACTGACTCCGAGATGCTAGGGATTCACAAAGAAAGTGAACTCGGTCACACCGATTAGTACACTTTGGTTAGACCGAGTATTACATGTGCAATGGCCTGAGCCAAATCGGTGAGACCAAAATCTTCAGATCGGTCGGTCTGAGATGAGTTTTGCGGATACCTAACCCTAAGTTTTTGCATCAAATCTATTCTAATGGAGTTTTTCGGTGGATAGATTGATCTCGATCGTGGCAAGAAACTAGGCATTTAACTTTGTGCAAGAATCAAAGTCAAAGGACACACAAAGAGATCGAGTTCGTACCCTAGCTTGGCGACGAACTCTCTACGGCGACAACAGCAGTGAGATTACGCTGAGGGCGACGGAGACCAGCGGCGGGAGGCACTGGCAATGATGGGGACGATCCAGAGACCAGGAGGGCGGCAGAGCTAGGTAGGCGCGGTTGGGGGTGTGAAGAATTTTTCAAATTTCAACCCACGGCGTATATATACCCAATCACTGTCGGTGTGACCGAGTGGAACGACTCGGTGGCACCAAGATGCAGAATCACAAGCAGTTACTGCAACTCAGTGAGAACAAACTGTTCTAATTGGTTACACCAAGGTGAAAACCTAGATCATCTCAACGATTTTGGTGGGACTGAGGGGAAAGAATCGGTCAGACCGAAAGCCATTAAGAGGTTTTGGAAGTTTAAGCCCTTGATGGATCGGTGGATCCGAGTGCTCCTCACCCGGAGGGTCCGAATTCGACTTGTTCAAACTTTGTGATGTAGCATGAATAGAGTTTGAGACGAGAAAAACATAGATAGCTAGAGGGAGTTCTTAGGTATTCTTGTCCATCCATTTGGCAAAAAGAAAGACCGAACAATCAAAGCAACAAATGGGTGTCCTTGAATGGAGAAAATTATGCAACCAACATGCTCACTCAATAAGATAGCAAATGAAATATGTGTCAAAGCATGCACACACACTCTAGCATCTATCAAGCAATCGGCGATGACTAGGTCATCTATATATGAGTATATCGACTGAGGAGTCAAATGAGAACATTTGATCGTAGGTCATACTCATCGTTAAGCACAAGTGGGGTTACCACTTTTACATAAAGCATTGTTGTGTTCACAACATTAGAGTTGCTTTGGCTCAATTCTGAGAACAAAGCTCCCCCTAGATGTGATATCCCCCCTAAGAGGGATGAAATAACCTTGGGTTTTGTCGATGATGACTTCATATAGGTGTTGAAGATGTAGATGCTCAATGTTGATGTAGATCATTTGGAGCAATCCATTTGAGTGAGTTGCACTTTGAATACCTACATGGGTTAGTCCCATAAGGAACACACAAGGATATCCATAGACATAGAGTGAAATACACATATGATGATGTCCACGAAAGCATTAGGTTACTGATACGTCTCCAACGTATCTATAATTTTTTATTGTTCCATGATATTATATTATCTATTTTGGATGTTTCATATGCATTAATATGCTATTTTATATGATTTTTGGGACTAACCTATTAACCTAGAGCCCAGTGCCAGTTTCTGTTTTTTTCCTTGTTTTAGAGTTTCGCAGAAAAGGAATACCAAACGGAGTCCAAACGGAATAAAACTTTCGCCATGTTTTTTGTTGGACTAGAAGACACCCAGGAGATTTGGAGTACAAGTCAGGGAAGCTTCGAGGCGGCCACAAGGGTGGAGGGCTGCTACCTCTTGAGCATGCGTTTGTTTTCCCTTGAAGAGGAAAGGGTGATGCAGCAAAGTAGTGTAAGTATTACCCTCAGTTTTGAGAACCAAGGTATCAATCTAGTAGGAGACCACACACAAGTCACCTAGTACCTGCACAACCAATCAAGAACCTTGCAACCAACGCGATAAAGGGGTTGTCAATCCCTTCATGGTCACTCACAAAAGTGAGATCTAATAAAGATAGTAAAGTAAATATTTTTTGTATTTTTGTTGTATAGATTGGAAAGTAAAGATTGCAAAATAGTAAACGAGATGCGATGTAAATAAAAGAGATGCAATATAATAAGAAAGAGACCCGGGGGCCATAGGTTTCACTAGTGGCTTCTCTCAAGATAGCATGTATTATGGTGGGTGAAAAAAATACTACCGAGCAATTGATAGAAAAGCGCATAGTTATGAAGATATCTAAGGCAATGATCATGAATATAGGCATCACGTTCGTGTCAAGTAGACCAAAACGATTCTGCATCTACTACTATTACTCCACACATCGACCGCTATCCAAAATGCATCTAGAGTATTAAGTTCATAAGAACAGAGTAACGCATTAAGCAAGATGACATGATGTAGAGGGATAAACTCAAGCAATATGATATAAACCCCATCTTTTTATCCTCGATGGCAACAATACAATATGTGCCTTGCTGCCCCTACTGTCACTGGGAAAGGACACCGCAAGATTGAACCCAAAGCTAAGCACTTCTCCCATTGCAAGAAAGATCAATCTAGTAGGCCAAACTAAACCGATAATTTGAAGAGACTTGCAAAGATATCAAATCATGCATATAAGAATTTAGAGAAGAACCAAATAATATTCATAGATAATCTTGTTCATAAGTCCACAATTCATCGGATCTCGACAAACACACCGCAAAAGAGTATTACATCGAATAGATCACCAAGAACATCGAGGAGAAGTTTATATTGAGAATCAAAGAGACAGAAGAAGCCATCTAGCTAATAAATATGGACCCGAAGGTTTGTGGTAAACTACTCACGCTTCATTGGAGAGGCAATGGTGTTGATGTAGAAGCCCTTCGTGATCGATTCCCCCTCCGGCAGATCGCCGAAAAAGGCCCCAAGATTGGATCTCACGGGTAGAGAAGGTTGCAGCAGTGGAAAAGTGGCTTGGTGGCTCTCTGGGATCGATCTAGGGTATAAGAGTGTATATAGGCGAAAGAAGTACGTCGGTGGAGCTACGAGGGGCCCACGAGGGTGGGGGGCGCGCCCTCCTTCCTCGTGTCCAGACTTTGACTCCAAGTCTTCTGGATTGCTTTCGGTCCAAGAAAGATCATCGCGAAGGTTTCATTCCGTTTGGACTCCGTTTGAAATTCCTTTTCTGCGAAACTCTTAAATAGGCAAAAAATAGAAACTGGCACTGGGCCTCCGGTTAATAGGTTAGTCCCAAAAATAATATAAAAGAGCATATTAAAGCCCATTAAACATCCAAAACAGATAATATAATAGCATGGAACAATAAAAAATTATAGATACATTGGAGACGTATCAAGCATCCCCAAGCTTAATTCCTGCTCGTCCTCGAGTAGGTAAATGATTAAAACAGAATTTTTGATGTGGAATGCTACCTATCATAATTATCAATGTAATTTTATTTATTGTGGCATGAATGTTCAGATCTGAAAGATTCAAAACAAAAGTTTAATATTGACATAAAAATAATAATACTTCAAGCATACTAATAAACAAATCATGTCTTCTCAAAATAAAATGGCCAAAGAAAGCTATCCCTACAAAATCATATAGTCTGGCTATGCTCTATCTTCATCACACAAAATATTTAAATCATGCACAACCCCAATGACAAGCCAAGCAATTGTTTCATACTTTTGATGTTCTCAAACTTTTTCAATCTTCACGCAATACATGAGCGTGAGCCATGGACATAGCACTATAGGTGGAATATAATGGTGGTTGAGGAGAAGAAAAAAAGGAGAAGATAGTCTCACATCAACTAGGCGTATCGATGGCTATGGAGATGCCCATCAATAGATATCAATGTGAGTGAGTAGGGATTGCCATGCAACGGATGCACTAGAGCTATAAGTGTATGAAAGCTCAAAAAGAAACTAAGTGGATGTGCCTCCAACTCGCTTGCTCACGAAGACCTAGGGAATTTTTAGGAAGCCCATCACTGTAATATACAAGCCAAGTTCTATAATTGAAGTTCCCCACTAGTATATGAAAGTGACAACATAGGCGACTTTCTATCATGAAGATCATGGTGCTACTTTGAAGCACAAGTGTGAAAAAAAGGATAGTAGCATTGCCCCTTCTCTCTTTTTCTCTCTTTTTTTATTTGGGCCTTTCTATTTTTTATGGCCTCTTCTTTCTCTTTTTTTTATTTTTTGTCCCGAGTCTCATCCCGAGTTGTGGGGGAATCATAGGCTCCACCATCCTTTCCTCACATTGGACAATGCTCTAATAACGATGACCATCACACTTTTATTTACGTACAACTCAAGAATTACAATTCGATACTTAGAACAAAATAAGACTCTATGTGAATGCCTCCGGCGGTGTACCGGGATGTGCAATGAATCAAGAGTGACATGTATGAAAGAATTATGAAGGTGGATTTGCCACAAATACGATGTCAACTACATGATCATGCAAAGCAATATGACAATGATGAAGCGTGTCATAATAAAAAGAACGGTGGAAAGTTGCATGGCAATATATCTCGGAATGGCTGTGGGAATGCCATAATAGGTAGGTATGGTGGCGATTTTGAGGAAGGTAAATGGTGGGTTTATGGTACCGGCGAAAGTTGCACGGTACTAGAGAGGCTAGCAATGGTGGAACGGTGAGAGTGCGTATATTCCATGGACTCAACATTAGTTATAAAGAACTCACATACTTATTGCAAAAATCTATTAGTAATCGAAACGAAGTACTAAGCGCATGCTCCTAGGGGGATAGATTGGTATAAAAAGACCATCGCTCATCCCCGACGGCCACTCATAAGGAAGACAATCAAAAAATAAATCATGCCCCGACTTCATCACATAACGGTTAACCATACGTGCATGCTACGGGAATCACAAACTTTAACACAAGTATCTCTCAAATTCACAACTACTCAACTAGCATGACTCTAATATCACCATCTTCATATCTCAAAACAATCATAAGGAATCAAACTTCTCATAGTATTCAATGCACTTTATATGAAAGTTTTTATTATACCCATCTTGGATGCCCATCATATTAGGACTAGTTTTATAGCAAAAGCAAATTACCATGATGTTCTAAAAGACTCTCAAAATAATATAAATGAAGCATGAGAGATCAATAATTTCTATAAAATAAAGCCACCACCGTGCTCTAAAAAGATATAAGTGAAGCACTAGAGCAAAATTATGTAGCTCAAAAGATATAAGTGAAGCAGATAGAGTATTCAAATAAATTCTGATTCATGCGTGTCTCTCCCAAAATGTGTGTATAGCAAGGATGACTGTGGTAAAATAAAAAGCAAAGACTCAAATCACACAAGACGCTCCAAGCAAAACACATATCATGTGGTGAATAAAAATATAGCCTCGAGTAAAGTTACCGATAGACGAAGACGAAAGAGGGGATGCCTTCCGGGGCATCCCCAAGCTTAGGCTTTTGGTTGTCCTTGAATTTTACCTTGGGGTTCCTTGGGCATCCCAAAGCTTAGGCTCTTGCCACTCCTTATTCCAAAATCCATCAAATCTTTACCCAAAAACTTGAAAACTTCACAACAGAAAACTTCAATAGAAAATCTCATGAGCTCTGTTAGTATAAGAAAACAAACCACCACTTTAAGGTACTGCAATGAACTCATTATTTATTTATATTGGTGTTAAACCTACTGTATTCCAACTTCTCTATGGTTCATACCCCCCGATACTACTCATAGATTCATCAAAATAAGCAAACAACACACGAAAAACAGAATATGTCGAAAACAGAACAGTCTGTAGTAATCTGATTTGTTCGAATACTTATGGAACTCCAAAAATTCTGAAATAAATTGGTGGACGTGAGGAGTTTGTCTATTAATCATATTCAAAAAGAATCAACCTAACATCACTCTCCAGTAAAAAATGGCAGCTAATCTCGTGATCGAAAAAGTTTCTGTTTTTTACAGCAAGATCTAAAAGACTTCACCCAAGTCTTCCCAAAGGTTTTACTTGGCACAAACACTAATTAAAACTTAAACCACATCTAAACAGAAGGTGATGAATTATTTATTACTAAACATGAGCAAAAATCAAAGAACAAATATAAAATTGGGTTGCCTCCCAACAAGCGATATCGTTTAAAGCCCTTAGCTAGGCATTGATAATTTCGATGATGCTCACATGAAAGACAAGAATTGAAGCACAAAGAGAGCATCATATAGAATATGAAAAACACATCCAAGTCTAACATATTTCCTATGCATAGGCATCTTATAGGCAAATAAATTATCAAGACAAGCAAAAACTAGCATATGCAAGAAAGAAGTGAGAAAGAATAACAATCTCAACATAACGAGAGGTAATTTAGTAACATGAAAATTTATACACCATATTTTCGTCTCTCATAATAATTACATGTGGGAATATATTAAAATTCAAAAATATAGCTCTCACATAAAATTTTCTCCACGTGATCAACATGCATGCAAAGTTGACACTCTTCCAAAATAGTGGGAATATCATTAATAAAGTCATGACCTCTCCAAACCCACTTTTATCAAAAACTTCATAAGATTGAACATTATCAAAATATGTGGGATTTAAAGTTGACACATTTCCAAACCCACTTTTATTATTATTGCAAACATTATTATCAATCTCATAATCATCATGGGGCTTAAATAAATTTTCAAGATTGTAAGAAGAATCACCCCAATCATGATCATTGCAACAAGTAGAGGGCAAAGCAAAACTAGCATATCCAAGCTTGGGTTTTGCATATCATTAGCACAATTGAAATTAATAGAATTTATAATAACATCATTGCAATCATGCTTTTCATTCAGAGATTTACCATGAATCACTTCATAAAGTACTTCATCACAATTTTCAGATTCACGGATTTCAAGCAAAGCCTCATAAAGATAATCTAGTGCACACAACTCACTAGCTATTGGTTCATCATAATTGGATATTTTAAAAAGATTAGAAAGAGGATGAGGATCCATAACAATATATTTTTAGCAAGCGAAGATGCAAGCAAATAGAAGGCACATGGTAACACGAGCAAACAGAAGGACGAATGGAAGAGGGGCAAAGAAAAGGCAAAGGTTTTCGAAAATCGTTTTAGAAGTGGGGGAGAGGAAAACGAGAGGCGAATGGAAAATAATGTAATGCGAGGGAGAAGAGTTTATGATGGGTACTTGGTATGTCTTGACTTGGCGTAGATCTCCCTGGCAACGGAGCAAGAAATCCTTCTTGATACCTCTTTAGCATGCGTTGGTTTTCCCTAGAAGAGGAAAGGGTGATGCAGCAAAGTAGCATAAGTATTTCCCTCAGTTTTGAGAACCAAGGTATCAATCCATTAGGAGGCAACGCACAAGTCACCTACTACCTGCACAAAAAATCAAGAACCTTGCAACCAACGCGATAAAGGGGTTGTCAAACCCTTCACGGTCACTCGCAAAAGTGAGATCTAATAAATATATTAAAGTAAATATTTTTGGTATTTTTGTTGTATAGATTGGAAAGTAAAGATTGCAAAATAGTAAACGAGATACGATGTAAATAAAAGAGATGCACTATAATAAGAAAGAGACCCAGGGGCCATAGGTTTCACTAGTGGCTTCTCTCAAGATAGCATGTATTACGGAGGGTGAACAAATTACTGCCGAGCAATTGATAGAAAAGCGCATAGTTATGAAGATATCTAAGGCAATGATCATGAATATAGGCATCACATCCATGTCAAGTAGACCGAAACGATTCTATATCTACTACTATTACTCCACACATCGACCGCTAACCAGCATGCATCTAGAGTATTAAGTTCATAAGAACAGAGTAACGCATTAAGCAAGATGACATGATGTAGAGAGATAAACTCAAGAAATATGATATAAACCCCATATTTTTATCCTCGATGGCAACAATACAATACGTGCCTTGCTGCCCCTACTGTCATCGGAAAGGACAATGCAAGATTGAACCCAAAGCTAAGCACTTCTCCCATTGCAAGAAAGATCAATCTATTAGGCCAAACTAAACCAATAATTCTAAGAGACTTGCAAATATATCAAAACATGCATAGAAGAATTTAGAGAAGAACCAAATAATATTCGTAGATTATCTTGTTCATAAATCCACAATTCATCAGATCTCGGCAAACACACCGCAAAAGAGTATTCATCGAATAGATCTCCAAGAACATCGAGGAGAACTTTGTATTGAGAATAAAAGAGAGAGATGAAGCCATCTAGCTAATAACTATGGACTTGAAGGTTTGTGGTAAACTACTCAAGCTTCATCGGAGAGGCAATGGTGTTGATGTAGAAGCCCTCCGTGATCGATTCCCCCTCCGACAGATCGCCGGAAAAGGCCCCAAGATGGGATATCACAGGTACAGAAGGTTACGGCGGTGGAAAAGTGGTTTCGTGGCTCTCTTGGATTGATCTAGGGTATAAGAGTATATATAGGTGAAAGAAGTACGTCGATGGAGCTATGAGGGGCCCACGAGGGTGGGGGAGCGCCTAGCCCCCTGGGCGCGCAATCCTGCCTCGTGGCCGCCTCGTGGAATTCCAGACTTCGACTCAAAGTCTTCTAGATTGCTATCGGTCCAAGAAAGATCATCGCGAAGGTTTCATTTTGTTTGGACCTCGTTTGGTATTCCTTTCCGCGAAACTCTAAAATAGGCAAAAAAAACAAAAACTGACACTAGGCCTCCAGTTAATAGGTTAGTCCCAAAAATAATATAAAAGAGCATATTAAAGCCCATTAAACATCCAAAACAAATAATATAATATCATGGAACAATAAAAATTATAGATATGTTGTTGACGTATCAAGGGCGCGCCCCAACCTTGTGGGCCCCTCGTAGCTCTCCTGAACTAATTCGTCCTCCTATATATACTCTTATACCCCAAAAACATCCAGGGGAGCCATGAAACCACTTTTCCACTGCCGCAACCTTCTCTACCAGTGAGATCCTGTAACGCCCCGGATCCAATGCGCCAGGTGTCACCCAGTTATTCGCCGTCCTTGCCATGTCATTTGCTTGCGTGTTGCACTTTGCCATGTCATCATCTGCATTTTATATCATGTCATGTGCATCGCATTTTCATACGTGTTCGTTTCTTGCATCCGAGCATTTTCCCCGTTGTCCGTTTTGCAATCCGGCACTCCTATGTTCCCCAGCGTCCCCCTTTTGTCTCTCGTTGTGAGTGTGTGTTAAACTTTCTCGGAATGGCCCGAGGTTTGCCAAGCGGCCTTGGTATAGCACCGATAGACCGCCTATCAAGTTCCGTGCCATTTGGAGGTCGTTTGATACTCCAACGGTTAACCGGGTAACCGCAAAAGCCCCTTTCTCTTTGCAGCCCAACACCCCTTTCAAACTAGCCCAAAACCCATCCAAACCCCCTCCATGCTCTCGGAAGTTCGATCACGATCGCGTGGCCGAAAACCGCTCCTCATTTGGACACTCCTAGCTCCCTCTACCTATAAATATGTGTGTCTCCCGGATTTTTCGCGCAGATGAAACCCTACCCTTCGTCCTCCTCGCGCCGCTGGACGTTTCTTCCTCCTGCGCCGGACATGTCCGCCGCCCCAGCCACCTCACTCCGACCAATCGGAGGAGGCCACGTCACCCCATCGCCGCTTCAGGCCACTGGCATCGCGCCACCTCAGCCCGCGCCTCCCTCTCTCTCCTCCGCGCGCCCCGCCGGCCCTAGGCGCGCCCCGCCCGGCCCGGTTCTCCGCCCCGCCGCCTCCGCGGCTCCAGCTACGCTTCGCTTGGCGCCCTTTGCCGATCGCCCGCCCATGGCGCCGCGCCTCCTCCCGCCGCCTCGGTGTCACCGCCTCGCCGCCGTCGCGCCTCGCCTTCCGGCCACCCTCCTCCGCCGCTTCGCCGCCTCCTCCCGACCACGAGCGCGCCCGTCCGTTCCTCGGTGCCCGTCCGCCCGCTGGCGCCGGGAGACCTTGCCGGCTGCCGCCTCCGCCACAGTTCCGGCCAAGTGCCCGCCGCCTCCTCGGCAGCGTGGCCCCGCCACGCCCGCCGCCGCGTTCCCTCGCCTCGCGCGGATTCGGCTCGATCCGCCGGAGGAGACCTTCCCGCCTAACTCCGTCCACCTCCACGTCCAACTCCGCGACCCTGTTCGACGTGTTCGGGAACCGTGCCCAGATCCAGATCCGGCCAAACCGAGGTGGAATTTTCGTCCAAGTCCTTTTCCTGTCATATTTTTCATGCCATGTTCATCACATCATATCTCTTCATCCGTAGCTCCATTTCATGCGCATAATATATCATAATGTTCTATGTGAGATGATCTTCATTTCATTCCATTGCACCATGTTTATTTGAGCTCATCTTGATTCCTGAATTATCGTTGCAAGAGTGCTATATGATGTTGTCTGCTGTCTGTTAACAGAACATGCTCATTTGTCATTTTTGCCATGTTTGATGTGCGCATCCTATGAGCATGAGCTCTACATGTGTTTTGAAGTATGCCATGCCATCTTCACAGAGATGCCATCCATGTATTTTTGTGGGACCTGTACTGAGTGCATCAAGCTTGTTAAGTAGGGTACTTGCTGTTACTGTTTTGCTTGTCTGAATCTGTTATTTCGTGATGCTATGTAAACCTGCTGCTACAAGTCATTCTATGCATAATCTGGAGATGTTCACTAAGGATGTTTTGTTACACATGTCATGCTCTATCCATTCATGCCCTGGGTTGCATTTATATCTTGCTGTAGATTGTTGTAATCTTGCTCTCAAATTGCTATATAATGTTGCTGTCAGCCTGTTAACTTTAAGTTCAATGTTGACATGATTGTTGCTAGTGATCCATGCACCCTATGAACTTGATCTTGCCATTCTTAGCTTCATAAAAATGTATTCTTACTGTTGGTTGCCTTTCCATGCCATGTATTGCTCTGTGGTGAGTGGTTCAAGCTCACCACCATGCCTACTTATTGTTGTTCCTGCCATGTATGAACCTGTCATATAACTTGCCATGTTTACATGGGTTCCATCATATCTTATGATCCATTTTGGCTCATGGTAAGTAAAGGAATTTTGTTCTATGCAATTAGTAGATTCATGCCATCCCTTTGTTTGCCATGATAAGTTCCTGTAGCATGTTGTTTGATAGCTCTAAACATTGCAACCTGATGTTATTTCTGCAAAGTCTGAAACTGTTAGTATTTGCAATCTTGCCATGTCCTTTTGAGCATGTTCCAGTGATTTCTGGAGATAGATCAGTGTTCATTTTTTGTCATGATTTACCTGTATATCAGGCTCATGCCTTTTGTTTTCACGTTGAGATGCTGTAGCATATTGTTTTGATGCTTGCATTATGCCTAGTTGCTGTTTTGGACAGCTTGTCCTTTATACTTGTATGGTGTGTATGTGTTGAACCGTTGCTCTGTTTTGCATGTAGTTTCATATTATCATGTTGCATCCTTGGTTTGAGAGGGTTTGCTTGATGTTTTTATGCATTTTGCATCAATGCCATGTTTAACTTGTTTTGCTCATATCTTCTAGGCCGTAGCTCCGAATCTAATGAACTTTATATGTAACTTGACTAGAATTTCGTGTAGATCATCGTGGTGCATCTTAACTTGCTGTTTAACAACTTGAACATAAGGTTTATTCAGATCTGGACCAATTTCGAAATTTGCATATAAGGACTTACTGGAATTATTCTATGTTGTTTCCGGCCTCATTTAAACTTGCCTTGATGTGTTGCACTTGTATGCAATTTCTCTTGCCATGAGTAGTTGCATGTAGCATTGCCATGCATCATACTTGTTTGAGTATCATGCCTTGTTCATGTGTGGTGTGTTTACCTTGTGTGATTCTCTCGATAGTTCCGTTCCGCTATGCGGCGTGAGGATCTGTCACACGCTTGGTTCGTCTTCGTGGCTTCATCTTCTTCATGGACTCGTTCTTCTTCCTAGCGGGATTTCAGGCAAGATGACCGTCACCTTGGATCTCATTACTATCATTGCTATGCTAGTTGCTTCGTTCTTTCGCTATGCTGCGCTACCTATCACTTGATGCTCAAGCCTCCCAAATTGCCATGAACCTATAACCTTTGTCACCCTTCCTAGCAAACCATTGCTTGGCTATGTTACCGCTTTGCTCAGCCCTCTTATAAGCGTTGTTAGGTGCGGTGAAGATGAAGATTGCTCCATGTTGGATTATGTTTATGTTGGGATATCACAATATCTCTTATATTATTAATGCATCTATATATTTGGTAAAGGGTGGAAGGCTCGGCCTTATGCCTGGTGTTTTGTTCCACTCTTGCCGCCCTAGTTTCCGTCATATCGGTGTTATGTTCCCGGATTTTGCGTCCCTAACGCGGTTGGGTGATTTATGGGACCCCTTGACAGTTCGCTTTGAATAAGACTCCTCCAGCAAGGCCCAACCTTGGTTTTACCATTTGCCTGACCACCACCTACTTTCCCTTGGGAGTAATTAACCCAAGGGTCATCTTTATTTAGCCCCCCCCCAGGCCAATGCTTGTCTAAGTGTTGGCCCGAACCGAGCAACTCATGGGCCCCTCGGGAAACTTCGAGGTCTGGTTTTACTCGTAGCTTGACTTATCCGGTGTTGCCCTGAGAACGAGATATGTGCAGCTCCTATCGGGATTGTCGGCGCATCGGGCGACTTTGCTGGTCTTGTTTTATTACTCTCGATATGTCTTGTAGCCGGGATTCCGAGACTGATCGGGTCTTCCCGGGGAGAAGGAATATCCTTCGTTGATTGCGAGAGCTTATCATGGGCTAAGTTGGGACAACCCTGCAGGGTTTAAACTTTCGAGAGCCGTGCCCGCGGTTATGTGGCAGATGGGAATTTGTTAATATCCGGTTTTAGTAAACTTGAAGTAAACTCTTCTAAAATACACCAACCGTGTGCGTAACCGTGAGTGTCTCTTTTCGGGGTTGAACGAGAGGAGAACACGGTTTCCGGGTTATGTTTGACGTAAGTAGGAGTTCAGGATCACTTCTTGATCATTACTAGTTGACGACCTCTTGCTTTGCTTCTCTCCTCGCTCTTATTTGCGTATGTTAGCCACCATATATGCTTAGCCGCCATCGCAACCTCACCACTTTACCCTTCCTTTCCCATAAAGCTTTGCTAGTCTTGATACCCATGGTAATGGGATTGCTGAGTCCTCGTGGCTCACAAATTACTACACCAAAAGTTGCAGGTACAGGTTTCGCGATGATCATGATGCGAGAGCGATGTTTGCTTGTTTGGAGTTCTTCTTCTGCTTCTTCTTCGATCAGGGGATAGGTTCCAGGTCGGCAGCCTGGGCTAAAGGTGGTGGATGTCGTTTGAGTTTACATTTGTGTTTCATCCGTAGTCGGATGTTCATCTTATGGATGATGTATTGTTGTATTCGTGTGACATTGTATGCCTTATGTATGTATCCCCATCTATTATGTAATGTTGATGTAATGATATCCACCTTGCACAAGCGTTTCAATATGCGGGTCTATCCTTGGTGGGACCTACGAGTTCCTTTTGGACAGGGTCGCATATTGGGCGTGACAAGTTGGTATCAGAGCCTCGACCGACCCTAGGATCCCCCTTGATTTATCGTGTAGTTTGGCCGTTGTGGAGTCTAGAAGAAAACTATTTTGAGTCTTAGGATTATATATATTGGAGAGTAGGATTCTTTTTACTCCTCAGCCCCTTCGTCGCTCTGGTCAGAAATCGTGATGTAGGTGTTTTGAACTACTCCTCTTCCTCTTCAAATTTTTCTTTAGGATCACGTGGTTAGTTTTTTGTTCGTTGGGTCTCAGCTCTTTTGATCCGGTGCATTTCTCGTCAGGCCGACTCGAGCCTCTTCATCTTCGCCAAGTTCAATCCTAAGTTGTTTTTCTTTTCCCACCCGCCCACCCTTTTTTTCTTCTTGGAGCCGGAGCCCGTAATCGAGTATCCATCCTAATCATGCAAAGTCTTTGCTTTCTTTCCTTAATGATTTCAACCGGTGTTTTCTCTTCAAGATATTCGTCGGTTCCCCTTCCAAGTTGTCTTTGTTTTCCCGCCCTCCCACCCTTTTTCTTCCCGGAGTTTGAGTCTGTTTCGACCATCAATTTCAGTCGTACAGAGTCTCTTCAGTCTTCCCTCAATCATTTCAACCGGTGAATTCTCATCTCGTTCGTCATTCTTCATCCCTTTCTTCTCCGGTGGATTCAATTATAATTTTCGGTAGTGATTATATTTTTTCCTTGGATCAAGTGTTCTCCTTGCTCATTTTCCTCTCGCCATTCAATCATTCCGGAGTTCTGAAGACATCTCAGGATATTCGTCTGTGTTCCAATTAATTCGAGGTTGTCACCTCAGTCAAATATTTCAATCGTTCCGGTGCATCATTTCTCATTCGACAATCTTTTCCAACGGTGTTTCTTTTCAGTGGGCCCTAACCCACAGGTCTTTTCCCAGGATCTTACCTGACTCTTCTAATTTCCCCGGAGTTATTCTCAATTCTTTTCGGAGTTTGATGTAAGAATGAATTTCATCAGTCAGATGCCTTTTCAAGATCGATTTCAAACCATTTCATTGTTGACTCAACCTCTTTGCTTTTGATTCTACCAGAGTACCTCAGTTATTTTGGTGGTGTTTCTCGTCATCATTTGAAGACCAAAGAAGATTTTTTCCTCTAAATCTTGTCTGTTCTCTCGAAGATTCGTGGTTCTAGCTTCATGTTATCCTCTCGATTTATTCCATTTGTCAGAAATTCCTTTTCTTACCATCCGGAGTATGTCAGTAGTTATTTCTCCGTTTCTTTTACCGGAGGCCATCATTCCTGTTATCGTTCTCTATTTATCCCGGTGCTTCGTTCGAGTGTTCATTAATCAGCTCATTGTCTCTTCGTTCTTTTGCATCTAAATCCCCTCTATCTTATTGGTTCTTCTAATTCTTCCCGGTGATTCATTCTCTTTCATCAGTCATTACCAAATTCTTACGGTGTTCGTTCAAGATTCTTTTCTTTGATGATCATATTAATCCATTCGTTTTTTTCAATCCTACCGGTGGTTCATGAAGACCTTCTCAAGTTTGCGACATGTCACTTCTCAATTCTTTTTCAAGAAGAATAAGTAGTATGCAAAATCCATTGCTTGTCATCAATTTAATTTGATGAAGGTTAAGCATACAATAAATCTTATTCTTATTTCATCAAAGTGATTAATCTTTTTCTTCGGAGTTTGTTCTTGAGGAATTAATTCTACTTCCAAGTGTTTTTATCTTTTCTTTTCCGGAGTTCCAAGTTTTCCGCATTATCGTCGCGAAGCTCCATCTAAATCACCGCAAGACTTAATCCTTATTCTTTCCATCCTTCAATTGTATCTCATCATCCTTTTGTTACCGGAGTTCTTCACGGTGGCTCGTCATGATTTAATTCATTCTTCAAGTGTTCATCAAGATTCTTTTGGAGGAATTCAAGTACCTTTTCTTCTTGCATCTCAAAGTGCAATTAAATCTCCGTATTCTTTTGAAGTGGAGTTTTGCATTTCTTCGTTCTTCTCAGCTATTTAATCTTTTCTGATTGTGGTTGGTTATAACCTCATAATTTTGAGAGGTTATCCATAAGTCCACAACAATCTTATTCTTTTCGTTGGTGATTTTTTCAACAACTCCGTTCAATCCTTCCTTCTAAGTTCTTTTCTTTCAATTCTTTCAATTCTTCCGGAGGCATTGTGTTGTTCCTCTCGTCAACTATCGTTCCATTTTGTCAAACTCAGTTCCAACTCCTTCCATGTTCAGCCGGAGTGCTGCCTAAATCCTTTCAGTCTTATTCGTTTCTTATCTCGTTCTAACCGGAGTGGTTTCAGAGTCTATCTTGTCCTTGAGCTTTTGATTCTCGTCATATTCATCGTTCCTCTTATCTACTCGAGTGTTCTCGACTTTCTTTATCTTCTCTCTTGCACTCTTGGTTACTTCATCCTTTTTTCTTCAGTCTCGTTCCTAAGATCTCGGGACGAGATCTCTTGTTAGTGGAGGAGTGTTGTAACGCCTCGGATCCGATGCGCCAGGTGTCACCCAGTTATTCGCCGTCCTTGCCATGTCATTTGCTTAGGTGTTGCACTTTGCCATGTCATCATCTGCATTTTATATCATGTCGTCATGTGCATCGCATTTGCATACGTGTTCGTTTCTTGCATCCGAGCATTTTCCCCGTTGTCCGTTTTGCAATCCGGCACTCCTATGTTCCCCGGCGTCCCCCTTTTGTCTCTCGTTGTGAGTGGGTGTTAAACTTTCTCGGAATGGCCCGAGGTTTGCCAAGCGGCCTAGCACCTGTAGACCGCCTGTCAAGTTTCGTGCCATTTGGAGGTCGTTTGATACTCCAACGGTTAACCGGGTAACCGCAAAAGCCCCTTTCTCTTTGCAGCCCAACACCCCTTTCAAACTGGCCAAAAACCCATCCAAACCCCCTCCATGCTCTCGGTCGTTCGATCACGATCGCGTGGCCAAAAACCGCTCCTCATTTGGACACTCCTAGCTCCCTCTACCTATAAATATGTGTGTCTCCAGGATTTTTCGCGCAGATGAAACCCTAACCTTCGTCCTCCTCGCGCCGCCGGACGTTTCTTCCTCCGGCGTCGGACATGTCCGCCGCCCCAGCCACCTCACTCCGAACAATCGGAGGAGGCCACGTCACCCCCGTCGCCGCTTCAGGCCAGTGGCATCGCGCACCCTCAGCCCGTTCCTCCCTCTCTCTCCTCCAGCGCGCGCGCGCCCGGCTTCGCGAGCCAGCCCGGCCAGTTCGATTCGCCGCCCGCCGCCTCCGCTGGCTCCAGCGCCTCGCGGAAACCCGCGCGCCCTTCACACAGGTGCCCTCCGGGCCGCCGCCGCGCCGCCCGCGCCTCCGCCCGCCCGCCTCGGTGTCACCGCCTACGCCGCCGCCGCGCCGCCTTCCGGCCACCTCCTCCGCCGTTCGCCGCCTCCTCGGCCCCGACGCGCCGCCCCGTCCGTTCCTCGGCGCCGCCCGTCATGCCCGCCTGCGGCGCCGGGACTCGCCGGCCGCCGCCTCCGCCCATGTTCCGGCCCCAGTGCCCGCCGCCTCCTCGGCAGCGTGGCCCCGCCGCCGCCCGCCGCCGCGTTCCCTCGCCTCCCCGCGCCGGATTCGGCCTGATCCGGCCGGAGGAGACCTTCCCCGCCCAACTCCGTCCACCTCCACGTCCAACTCCGGCGACCCTGCTCCGACGTGCCTCGGGAACCGTGCCCAGATCTAGATCCGGCCAAACCGAGGTGGAATTTTCGTCCAAGTCCTTTTCCTGTCATATTATTCATGCCATGTTCATCACATCATATATCTGCATCCGTATCTCCGTTTCATGCACGTAATATATGAAAGTGTTCGCTGTGAGATGCTCTTCATTTCATTCCATTGCACCATGTTCATTTGAGCTCAGATTGATGCCTGAATCATCGTTGCAAAAGTGCTATATGATGTTGTCCGCTGTCTGTTAACAGAACATGCTCATTTGTCATTTTTGCCATGTTTGATGTGTGCATCCTATGAGCATCATCTCTACATGTGTTTTGAATTATGCCATGCCATCTTCACAGAGGTGCCGTCCATGTATTTTTGTGGGTCCTGTACTGAGTGCATCAAGCTTGTTAAGTAGGGTACTTGCATTACTGCTTTTGCTTATGCGAATCATTATTCCGTGATGCTATGTAAACATGCTTCTACAAGTCATTCTATTAATAATCTGGAGATGTTCACTAAGGATGTTTTGTTATAAATGTCATGCTATGTCCATTCATGCCCTTGGTTGCATTTATAGCTTAATGTAGCTTGTTGTAATCTTGCTCCCAAATTGATAAATAATGTTGCTGTCAGCCTGTTAACTTCAAGTTCAATGTTGCCATGATTGTTGCTAGTGATACATGCACCCTATGAACTTTATATTTCCATGCTTAGCTTCATAAACATGTATTCTTACTGTTGATTGCCTTTCCATGCCATGTATTGCTCTGTGGTGAGTGGTTCAAGCTCACCAACATGCCTACTTATTGTTGTTCCTGCCATGTATGAACCTGTCATATAACTTGCCATGTTTACATGGGTGCCATCATATCTTATGATCCATTCTGGCTCATGGTCAGTAAAGTACTTTTGTTCTATGCATTTAGTAGATTCATGCCGTACCTTTGTTTGCCATGATAAGTTCCTGTAGCATGTTGTTTGATAGCTCTAAACATTGCAACCTGATGTTATTTCTGCAAAGTCTGAAACTGTTAGTATTTGCAATCTTGCCATGTCATTTTGAGCATGTTCTACTAATTTCTGGAGATAGCTCACTGTTCATGTTTTGTCATGGTTTACCTGTAATTCATGCCCATTCCTCTTTTTTTCACGTTGAGATGTTGTAGCATATTGTTTTGATGCTTGCATTATGCCTAGTTGCTGTTTTGGACAGCTTGTCCTTTATACTTGTATGGTGTGTATGTGTTGAACCGTTGCTCCGTTTTGAGTGTGCTCTATATGAAACTTGCTTAGATTTGCATGTAGTTTCATATTATCACGTTGCATCCTTGGTTTGAGAGGGTTTGCTTGATGTTTGTATGCATTTTGCATCAATGCCATGTTTAACTTGTTTTGCTCATATCTTCTAGGCCGTAGCTCCGAATCTAATGAACTTTATATGTAACTTGACTAGAATTTCGTGTAGATCATCGTGGTGCATATTAACTTGCTGTTTAACAACTTGAACATAAGGTTTATTCAGATCTGGACCAATTTCAAAATTTGCATATGAGGACATAATGTATGCATCATCTCTTGCCATGAGTAGTTTCATGTAGCATTGCCATGCATCATACTTGTTTGAGTATCATGCCTTGTTCATGTGTGGTGTGTTTACCTTGTTGTGTGCTTCTCTCGATAGTTCCCGTTTTATTGCGAGCGTGAGGATTCGTTAAGCTACGCTTGGATTCGTCTTCGTGGCTTCATCTTCTTCATGGACTCATTTTTCTCCCTAAGCGGGATTTGAGGCAAGATGATCGTCACCTTGGATCTCATTACTATCATTGCTATGCTAGTTGCTTCGTTCTTTCGCTATGCTGCGCTACCTATCACTTGATGCTCAAGCCTCCCAAATTGCCATGAACCTATAACCTTTGTCACCCTTCCTAGCAAACCATTGCTTGGCTATGTTACCTCTTTGCTCAGCCCCTCTTGTAGCGTTGTTAGGTGCAGGTGAAGATGAAGATTGCTCCATGTTGGATTATGTTTATGTTGGGATATCACAATATCTCTTATATTATTAATGCATCTATATATTTGGTAAAGGGTGGAAGGCTCGGCCTTATGCCTGGTGTTTTGTTCCACTCTTGCGGCCCTAGTTTCCGTCATATCGGTATTATGTTCCCGGATTTTGCGTCCCTAACGCGGTTGGGTGATTTATGGGACCCCCTTGACAGTTCGCTTTGAATAAGACTCCTCCAGCAAGGCCCAACCTTGGTTTTACCATTTGCCTCACCACCACCTACTTTCCCTTGGGAGTAATTAACCCAAGGGTCATCTTTATTTAGCCCCCCCGGGCCAATGCTTGTCTAAGTGTTGGCCCGAACCGAGCAGCCTGCGGGGTCCCCTCGGGGAAACTCGAGGTCTGGTTTTACTCGTAGCTTGACTTATCCGGTGTTGCCCTGAGAACGAGATATGTGCAGCTCCTATCGGGATTGTCGGCGCATCGGGCGGCTTTGCTGGTCTTGTTTTATTACTGCCGAAATTTCTTGTAGCCGGGATTCCGAGACTGATCGGGTCTTCCCGGGGAGAAGGAATATCCTTCGTTGATCGCAAGAGCTTATCATGGGCTAAGTTGGGACACCCCTGCAGGGTTTAAACTTTCGAGAGCCGTTCCCGCGGTTATGTGGCAGATGGGAATTTGTTAATATCCGGTTGTAGTAAACTTGAAGTAAACTCTTCTAAAATACACCAACCGTGTGCGTAACCGTGAGTGTCTCTTTTCGGGGTTGAACGAGAGGATAACACGGTTTCCGGGTTATGTTTGACGTAAGTAGAAGTTCAGGATCACTTCTTGATCATTACTAGTTGACGACCTCTTGCTTTGCTTCTCTCCTCGCTCTTATTTGCGTATGTTAGCCACCATATATGCTTAGCCGCTGCTGCAACCTCACCACTTTACCCCTTCCTTTCCCATTAAGCTTTGCTAGTCTTGATAACCATGGTAATGGGATTCTTTGAGTCCTCGTGGCTCACAGATTACTACACCAACGATTGCAGGTACAGGTTTCGCAATGATCATGACGCGAGAGCGATGTTTGCTTGTTTGGAGTTCTTCTTCCGCTTCTTCTTCGATCGGGGATAGGTTCGGTCGGCAGCCTGGGCTAGCAGTGGTGGATGTCGTTTGAGTTTCTGTTTTGTTTCATCCGTAGTCGGATGTTGATCTTATGGATGATGTATTGTTGTATTCGTGTGACATTGTATGCCTTATGTATGTATCCCCATCTATTATGTAATGTTGATGTAATGATATCCACCTTGCAAAAGCGTTTCAATATGCGGGTCTATCCTTGGTGGGACCTATGAGTTCCTTTTGGATAGGGTCGCATATTGGGCGTGACAGATCCCATCTTGTGGCCTTTTCCAGCATCCTGCCGGAGGGGGAATCAATTATGGGAGTAACCTATTAACCTAGAGCCCAGTGCCAGTTTCTGTTTTTTCCTTGTTTTAGAGTTCCGCAGAAAAGAAATACCAAACGGAGTCCAAACGGAATAAAACTTTCACCATGATTTTTCTTGGACCAGAAGACACCCAGGAGACTTGGAGTACAAGTCAAGGAAGTTTCAGCGGCCACAAGGGTGGAGGGCGCACGCCCTAACCTTGTGGGCCCCTCGTAGCTCTCCTGACCTAATTCTTCATCCTATATATACTCTTATACCCTAAAAACATCCAGGGAGCCACAGAAACACTTTTCCACCGCCGCAACCTTTTGTACCCGTGAGATCCCATCTTGGGGACTTTTCCGGCATCCTGCCAGAGGGGTAATCGATCACGGAGTGCTTCTACATCAACACCATTGCCTCTCTGATGAAGCGTGAGTAGTTTACTTCAGACCTACGGGTCCATAGCTAGAAGCTAGATGGCTTCTTCTCTCTCTTTGATTTTCAATACAAAGTTCTCCTCGATGTTCTTGGAGATCTATTCGATGTAATACTCTTTTGCAGTGTGTTTGCCGAGATCCTATGAATTGTGGATTTATGATAAGTTTATCTATGAATATTATTTGAATCTCCTCTGAATTATTATATGCATGATTTGATATCTTTCCAAGTCTCTTTGAACTACCGATTTGGTTTGGCCAACTAGATTGGTTTTTCTTGCAATGGGAGAAGTGCTTAGCTTTAGGTTCAATCTTGTGGTGTCCTTTCCCAGTGACAGTTGGGGCAGCAAGGCACATATTGTATTGTTGCCATCGAGGATAAAAAGATAGGGTTTTCATCATATTGCTTGAGTTAATCCCGCTACATCATGTCATTTTGCTTAATGCATTACTCTGTTCTTATGAACTTAATACTCTAGATGCAGGCAGGAGTTGGTCGGTGTGGAGTAATAGTAGTAGATGCAGCATCTTTTGGGTCTACTTGACACGGACGTGATGCCTATATTCATGATAATTGCCTTAGATATCGTCATAACTTTGCGCTTTCCTATCAATTGCTCGGCAGTAATTTTTTCTCCCACCATAATAATTCCTATCTTAAGAGAATCCTCTAGTGAAACCTATGGGCCCCGGGTCTATTTTACATCATATTAGTTTCCCGTTAAACTTGCCAATTTCTGTCGTCGTTCCTTTATTTTGCATTCTTTACTATCCGTTCCATAAACCAAAATACCAAAAAAATTACTTTATCGTTTATCCATCTCTATCAGATCTACCTTTGCGAATAACCGTGAAGGGATTGACAACCCCTTTGTCGCGTTGGTTGCAAGCTGGTGTTTGTTTGTGCAGGTATACGGTGGCTTGTTGCGTAGTCTCCTACTAGATTGATACCTTGGTTCTCAAAACTGGGAGAAATACTTACACTCCTTTGCTGCATCACCCTTTCCTCTTCAAGGGAAAAACCAACGCAAGCTCAAGAGGTAGCAAGAAGGATTTCTGGCGCCGTTGCCGGGGAGATCTACACCTAGCCGAGACATACCAAGTACCCATCATAAACTCTCATCTCTCGCATTACATTATTCGCCATTCGCCTCTCGCTTCCCTCGCCACCACTTCTAAAACGATTTTCGAAAAGATTCGCCTTTTCTTCACCCCTCTTCCTTTCGTCTTCTTCACTTGCTTTTTGTGTGCTTGTGTGTTGGATTGCTTGCTTTGTCACGATGGCTCAATATAATACTAAATTATGTGACTTTTCCAACACCAACAACAATGATTTTATTAGTACTTCGATTGCTCCCCATGCTAATGCGGAATCTTGTGAGATTAATACTACTTTGTTGAATCTTGTTATGAAAGATCAATTTTCCGGCCTTCGCAATGAAGATGCCGCATCCCATCTTAATAATTTCATTGATTTGTGTGGTATGATAAACAAAAAAGATGTGGATAATGATATTGTTAAGTTAAAGCTATTTCCATTCTCGCTTGGAGATCGCGCTAAAACTTGGTTTTCATGTTTGCTAAAAATAGTATCGATTCATGGAATAAGTGTAAGATGCTTTTATTTCCAAGTATTTTCCTCCCACTAAGATCATCTCCCTTAGGAACGATATTATGAATTTTAAGCAACTTGATTATGAACATGTGCACAATCTCGGGAGAGGATGAAATTGATGCTTAGAAATTGCCATACTCATGGTTTGAATTTGTGGATGATTATACAAATTTTTTATGCCGGATTAAATTTTGCTTCTAGAAATCTTTTAGATTCGGCCGCGGGAGGCAATTTTATGGAAATTACATTAGGAGAAGCTACTAAACTCCTAGATAATATTATGGTTAATTATTCTCAATGGCATACCGAAAGATCTTCCACTAGTAAAAAAGTGCATGCAATTGAAGAAATCTATGTTTTGAGTGGAAAGATGGATGAGCTTATGAAATTGTTTGCTAGTAAGCGTGCTTCTATTGATCCTAATGATATGCCTTTCTTTACTTTGATTGAAAACAATAATGAATCTATGGATGTTAATTTTGTTGGAAGGAACAATTTTGGTAACAACGCGTATAGAGGTAATTTTAATCCTAGGCCGTTTCCTAGTAATTCCTCTAATAAATATGGTAATTCCTACAACAATTCTTATGGAAATTATAATAAGATGCCCTCTTAATTTGAGAATAGTGTTAAAGAATTTATTAATTTGCAAAAGAATTTCAATGCTTTGATTGAAGAAAAATTGCTTAGAAGATTGATGATTTGGCTAGGAACATGGATAGAATTTCTCTTGATGTTGATTATTTGAAACTTAGATCTATTCCAATCAAGCATGATATCAATGAGTCTCTCAATGCCATGAGAATTTCCATTGATGAGTGCAAAGAAAGAATCGCTAAGTGCGCGCTAAAAAAGATTGGTTTATAAAAACATGTTCTTCTAGTTTCGTGAAAATAACGATGAAGATCTAAAAGTGATTGATGTGACTCCTGTTGAATCTTTGTTTTCCAATATAAATATTGATAAAGATGGGACTGGAGATGAGTCAACTTTAGTTAGAAGGTGTTCCAATGATTCAGAGTTCTTAGATCTTGATGAAAAAGTTGATAAAAGTGGGATTGAAGAGGTCAAAACTTTAGATAGGAATGAACCCACTATTTTGGATTTCAAGGACTTTAATTCTGATAATTTTTATTTGATAGATTTTATTTCCTTGTTTCAATCCATGTTGAATTCTCGTCATTCTTATAAGCAAAACAAAGCTTTCACTAAACATATCGTTGGTGCTATGATGCAATCTTATGAAAAAAAGCTAAATTTGGAAGTTTCTATTCAAAGAAAACTTTATGATGAGTGGGAATCTACTATTAAGATCATGATTAAATATTATGAATGCTATGCTTTGTGTGATTTGGGTGCTAGTGTTTCCATGATTCCTTTCTTTATGTGATGTGTTAGGTTTCCGTGAATTTGATGATTGTTCTTTAAATTTGCATCTTGCGGATTCCACTATTAAGAAACCAATGGGAAGAATTAATGATGTTATTATTGTGGAAAATAGAAATTATGTGCCCGTAGATTTCATTGTTCTTGATATAGATTGCAATCCTACATGTCCTATTACTCTTGGTAGACCTTTCCTTAGAACGACTGGTGCAATTATTGATATGAAAGAAGGAAACATTAGATTTCAATTTACACTAAGGAAAGGCATGGAACACTTCCCAAGAAAGAGAATTAAATTTCCTTATGAATCTATTATGAGAGCCACTTATGGATTGCATGCCAAAGATGACAACACTTAGATATATTCATGTTTTTATGCCTAGGTAGGGGCGTTAAACAATAGCGCTTGTTGGGAGGCAACCGAATTTTATTTTTGTTCTTGCTTTTTAGGTCCTATTTTTATTTGTTGGTTTTGTGTTTTAAATTAGTGTTTGTGCCAAGTAAGACCTATGGCATAGCCTACGATGATAGTTAATTTGATCTTGCTGAAAAAAAGAAACTTTTGCGCTCGCAAAAACAATTCTTATTTTTAGATGGAGAGTGATTTTTAGTTGATTATTTTTGCAGAATATTAATAGACAAATTATCTAGGACGTCCTATTTTCTCAGAATTTGTAGAGTTACAGAAGTATTTGGACTATCCAGATTGCTACAGACTGTTCTATTTTTGACAGATTCTGTTTTTCGCGTGCTGTTTGCTTATTTTGATGAATCTATGGCTAGTATCGGGGGGTATGAACCACGGAAAAGTTGGAATACAGTAAATATTACACCAATATAAATAAATAATGAGTTCACAACAGTACCTAAAGTGGTGATTTGTTTTCTTATACTAACGAAGCTTACGAGATTTTCTGTTGGAGTTTTGTGTTGTGAAGTTTTCAAGTTTTGGGTAAGGATTTGATGGACTATGGAATAAGGAGTGAAAAGAGCCTAAGCTTGGGGATTCCCAAGGCACACCAAGGTAATATTCAAGGATGTCAAAAATCCTAAGCTTGGAGATGCCCTGGGAAGGCACCCCTTCTTTCGTCTTCGTCTATCGGTAACTTTACTTGAGACTATATTTTTATTCACCACATGATATGTGTTTTGCTTGGAGTGTCTTGTATGACTTGAGTATTTTCTTTCTTGTTTGCCACAATCATCCTTGTTGTACACACCTTCTGAGAGAGACATGCATTAATCATGATTTATTAGAATGCTCTATGTGCTTCACTTATATCTTTTGAGCTAGGCAAATTTTCGGCGGTGGCTTTGTTTTATAGAAATTGATGAACTCTCGTACTTCAGTTATATTATTTTTGAGAGTCTCTAAACAACATGGTAATTTTCTTTGGTTATAAAATTAGTCCTAATATGATAAGCATCGAAGAGGGATATAATAAAAACTTTCATATAGAGTTCATTGAATACTATGAGAAGTTTGATTCTTTATGATTGTTTTGAGATATGAGGATGGTGATATTAGAGTCATGCTAGTAAGTAGTTGTGAATTTGAGAAATACTTGTGTTAAAGTCTGCGAGTCCCGTAGCATGCACGTATGGTGAACCGTTATGTGATGAAGTCGGATCATGATTTATTTATTGATTGTCTTCATTATGAGTGGCGGTCGAGGACGAGCGATGGTCTTTTCCTACCAATCTATCCCCCTAGGATCATGCATGTAGTGCTTTGTTTCGATGACTAATAGATTTTTGCAATAAGTATGTGAGTTCTTTATGACTAGTGTTGAGTCCATGGATTATACGCACTCTCACCTCTTCGCCATTGCTAGCCTCTCTAGTACCGCGCAACTTTCGCCAGTACCATAAACCCACCACATATCCTTCCTCAAAACAACCACCATACCTTCCTATTATGGCATTTCCAAAGCCATTCCGAGATATATTGCCATGAAACTTTCCACCTTTCCGTTTATTATGACACGCTCGATCATTGTCATATTGCTTTGCATGATCATGTAGTTGACATTGTATTTGTGGCAAAGCCAGTGTTCATCATTTTTTATACATGTCACTCTTGACTCATTGCACATCCTGGTACACCGCCGGAGGCATGCAGATAGAGTCATATTTTGTTCTAAGTATCGACTTGTAATTCTTGAGTTGTAAGAAATTGAAAGTGTGATGATCTTCATTATTAGAGCATTGTCCCATGTGAGGAAAGAATTATGCAAATTATGATTCCCCCACAAGTCGGGATGAGACTCCGGACGAAAAAAAGAGGCCAAAAAAATGAGAGAAAAGAGAAAAGGGACAATGTTACTATCCTTTTTGCCACACTTGTGCTTCAAAGTAGCACCATGATCTTCATGATAGAGAGTCTCCTATGATATCACTTTCATATACTAGTGGGAATTTTTCATTATAGAACTTGGCTTGTATATTACAATGATGGGCTTCCTCAAAACGCCCTAGGTCTTCGTGAGCAAGCGAGTTGGATGCACACTCATTTACTTTCTTTTTGAGCTTTCGTAAACTTATAGCTCTAGTGCATCCGTTGCATGGCAATCCGTACACACTCATGTTGATATCTATTAATGGGCATCTTGATAGCCCGTTGATGTGCCTAGTTGATGTGAGACTATCTCCTTCTTTTTGTCTTCTCCACAACCGTCTATTCCGCCTATAGTGCTGTCCATGGCTCACGCTCATGTATTGCGTGAAAGTTGAAAAACTTTGAGAACCTCAAAAGTAAGAAACAATTCCTTGGCTTGTCATTGGGGTTGTGCATGATTTAAATATTTTGTTTGATGAAGATGGAGCATAGCCAGACTATATAATTTTGTAGGGATAAGCTTTCTTTGGCCATGTTATTTTGGGAAGACACAATTAATTTGTTATTATGCTTGAAGTATTATTGTTTTTATTTCAATATTAAACTTTCGTTTTGAATTTTATGGGTCTGAACGTTCATGCCACAATAAATGGAATTACATGGATAAATATGTCAGGTAGCATTCCACATCAAAAATTCTGTTTTTATCATTACCTACACAAGGACGAGCAGGAATTAAGCTTGGGGATGCTTGATACGTCTCCAACGTATTTAATTTTTTATTGTTCCATGCTATTATATTATATGTTTTGGATGTTTTATATGGATTAATATGCTATTTTATATGATTTATGGGAGTAACCTATTAACCTAGAGCCCAGTGCTTGTTTCTGTTTTTTTCCTTGTTTTAGAGTTTCGCATAAAAGAAATACCAAACGGAGTCCAAACGGAATAAAACTTTCGCCATGATTTTTCTTGGACCAGAAGACACCCAGGAGACTTGGAGTACAAGTCAAGGAAGTTTCCAGGCGGCCACAAGGGTGGAGGGCGCACGCCCTAACCTTGTGGGCCCCTCGTAGCTCTCCTGACCTAATTCTTCATCCTATATATACTCTTATACCCAAAAAACATCCAGGGAGCCACGGAAACACTTTTCCACCGCCGCAACCTTTTGTACCCGTGAGATCCCATCTTGGGGACTTCTCCGGCATCCTGCCAGAGGGGTAATCGATCACGGAGTGCTTCTACATCAACACCATTGCCTCTTCGATGAAGCGTGAGTAGTTTACTTCAGACCTACGGGTCCATAGCTAGTAGCTAGATGGCTTCTTCTCTCTCTCTCTCTCTCTCTCTCTCTTTGATTTTCAATACAAACTTCTCCTCGATGTTCTTGGAGATCTATTCGATGTAATACTCTTTTGCGGTGTGTTTGCCGAGATCCAATGAATTGTGGATTTATGATAAGTTTATCTATGAATATTATTCAAATCTCCTTTGAATTCTTAAATGCATGATTTGATATCTTTGCTTTGAACTATCGATTTGGTTTGGCCAACTAGATTGTTTTTTCTTGCAATGGGAGAAGTGCTTAGCTTTAGGTTCAATCTTGCAGTGTCCTTTCCCAGTGACAGTAGGGGCAGCAAGGCACATATTGTATTGTTGCCATCAAGGATAAAAATATGGGGTTTTCATCATATTTCTTGAGTTAATCCGGCTAAATCATGTCATTTTGCTTAATGCGTTACTCTGTTCTTATAAACTTAGTACTCTAGATGTAGGCAAGAGTCGGTCGATGTGCGGAGTAATAGTAGTAGATACAGAATCATTTCGGTCTACTTGACACAGACGTGATGCCTATATTCATGATCATTGGCTTAGATGTCTTCATATCTTTACGCTTTTCTATCAATTGCTCGGTAGTAATTTGTTCACCCAGCATAATAATTCCTATGTTGAGAGAAGCCTCTAGTGAAATCTATGGCCCTCGGGTCTATTTTACATTATATTAGTTTACCGTTAAACTTGCCAATTTTTGTCGCCGTGCCTTTATTTTGCAATCTTTACTTTTCGTTCCATAAACAGAAAATTCAAAAATATTACTTTACCGTTTATCCATCTCTATCAGATCTCACTTTGTGAATAATCGTGAAGGGATTGGCAACCCCTTTGTTGCGTTGGTTGCAAGTTGGTGTTCTTGTGTGCGGGTATTCGGTGGCTTATTGCATAATCTCCTACTGGATTGACACCTTGGTTCTCAAAACCGAGGGAAATACTTACGCTCCTTTGCTGCATCACCCTGTCCTCTTCAAGGGAAAACCAATGCAAGCTCAAGAGGTATCAGTTACCTTGTCCCTTGTCTTACCAACAAGAGGGTTTGTGACTCCTTGAACTAGTGAAAGATATGAAAGTTGATTGCAGTTGTCCTTGCCAAAGTGAATATGAGTGAAGTATGTTGGCGGAGTCACCCTCAAGAACTCTCTAGTCTTTCTTCTTTGGGACCCATATCAACTTGATGGGAATCCTTGGAGTTGTAGCCGTACTTGATGAACTAGAACTTGATGTAGTCTTTGGAACCAACTTGACTAAGGCCTTTGGAACTTATTCAAATGAATCAATCTCTTCTTGAAGCTTGTTCTTGCCTTTTAGGTTGTGGTCTTGTGGTGAAAGATCATCTTGAGCTTGTGTTCCCTTGAAAGAAGTGGGATCATACTTCTCTTGTTGAGGAACTAACTTCTTCTTGGGGTATTTATCTTCTTCCCACTCAAATCCATTGGCATTGAACTTGCGTTCAAAACCAACACCTTGATTCTTCCGGTACTTTTCTTGCTTGCGTACAATTTAGTCAAATTGCTTACTTCCGGCAAGGCTCTTGTAAACACCTTTCTCTATAATTCCCTTGGGGCCTTTTGCCATGAAGCATCTTCCAATCCCTTCATTTGGTGAGTCGAATATGTCGTACGAGTTGGATGACACAAGTGCAAGACCGGCAACACCTTCATCTTGAGTATATTTGGAGTCGGAGTGATAACTTCTCTCAGAGTAGTTGTAGGAGTCAGAACCGGATACCCATTCACCAACATGAGCTTGATGTCTTTGTCTTGTGTAGCTCTTTGATGACTTGTCCTTCCTTTCTGAATCCTTGCTTCTACGAGAGGGTCTTTGTTTATAACGATCATATCTACTCCTTCTCTCTCTTGGTGGTGATTCCTCTCTTTTACTTCTCCTTTTAGGTGAGTCTTCTCTTCTTTTCTAAGGAGCCGTACACTCATTGGAGTAGTGTCCGAGTCTTCCACAATTGTAGCAATTGCGATCACGACTAGAAGATCTTTTGTCATTGTAGGACCTTGACTTGGAACTTCTCTCGTTGCTTATACGCTTGTAGAACTTGTTGAAGTTCTTCACCATTAAGCTCAATTCTTCATTGAAGACTTGTTTCTCACTTGATGTTGTAAGAGCATCACATGAAGCTTTGTAACCACCACTAGACTTGTTGTGAAGCTCTTCGGTATCCTTGAGTGACATCTCATGAGCAACAATTCTTCCAATGACTTCCGTTGGCATGAGATCTTTGTAATTGGGCATCATTTGGATCAAGATGCACACGGTGTCATATTTTCCATCCAAGGCTCTTAGGATCTTCTTCATGATGAATCTGTCAGACATGTCTTCGCTTCCTAAGTCGGCAATCCCATTTGTGATGAGAGCAAGCCTAGAGTACATCTCAGCGACTCCTTCACCATCCTTCAATTTGAACTTGTCAAGTTGACTTTGAAGCACATCCAATTTGGATTCCTTGATGGACTCGGTACCTTCGTGCATATCAACCAAAGTATCCCAAATTTCCTTTGCATTCTCAAGGCAGCTGATTTTGTTGAATTCTCTGGGACACGATCCGTTGAAGAGGATATCACAAGCTTGTGCATTGTATTGCAACATCTTCAATTCTTCCGCGGATGCTTCACGACCCGGTTCTCTTCCATCCTGAAAGTATTCACCTTGCAAGCCAATACGCACAATAGCCCAAAAAGTGGTGTTATGACCAATAATATGCATTTTCATCTTATGCTTCCAACTAGCACAATTTGTACCATCAAAGTAAGGACCTCTACGGTGGTAATTTCCCTTGCTAGACGCCATACTCTCCTAGGTTGTGAAAACATGGCTATGATCACCAGAACTATGGAAATCAAGGCAAATGGAGACCAAAGCTCTGATACCACTTGTAGGATCAAAAGTGGGTCTAGAGGGGGGGTGATTAGACTACTTAACCAAATAAAAATGTATCCTTTTTCCAATTTTAAGTCTTGGTAGATTTTAGCAACTTAGCAGAAGTCAAGCAATCAACCTACACATGCAATTCTAAGAGTGTAGCAGCGGAAAGTAAAACATTGCATATGAAGGTAAAGGGAAGGTTTGGAGAAGGCAAACACAATGTAGACATGGAGATTTTTGGCGTGGTTCTGATAGGTGGTGCTACCATACGTCCGCGTTGATGGAGACTTCAACCCATGAAGGTTAATAGTTGCGCGAGTCCACGGAGGGCTCCATCCACGAAGGGTCCACGAAGAGGCAACCTTGTTTATCCCACCATGGCCATTCCCATGAAGGACTTGCCTCACTCGGGTAGATCTTCACGAAGTAGGCAATCTCCTTGCCCTTACAAACTCCTTGGTTCAACTCCACAATCTTGTCGGAGGCTCCCAAGTGACACCTAACCAATCTAGAAGACACCACTCCCCAAAAGGTAATAGATGGTGTGTTGATGATGAACTCGCTCTTGTGCTTCAAATGATAGTATCCCCAACACTCAACTCTCTCTCACAGATTTGGCTATGGTGGAAATATGATTTGAGTGGAAAGCAACTTGGGGAAGGCTAGAGATCAAGATTCTTGTGGTTGGATTGGAATGTCTTGGTCTGAACACATGAGTAGGTGGTTCTCTCTCAAAAAATGAGGAGTGGAAGTGTAGGCACGTTTTGATGGCTCTCTCTTGAATAGAGAAGGGGGTGGAGGAGTATATATAGCCTCCACACAAAATCCAACCGTTACACACAATTGACCCAACTTGGTCAGGCCGAATAGAAGAACTCGGTGAGACTGATTCAGTTCAAAATGTGAACATTAGGAATCTCGGTGGGACCGACATGATCAACTCGATGGGACCGATGTGTTAGGGCTAGCACAAAATCTCATCTCGGTGTGACCGATTGCATGAACTCGGTGAGACCGATTTCAGCAATGAGTCAACAGAGAGTTTCTCAGGCAAACTCGATGGGACCGATCGCTCATTTCGGTGAAACCAAAACATTACGAAGGGAATTAGAGAGTTTGCATTCCAAACTCGGTGGGACCGATCGCTCATTTTGGTAAGACCGAAACATTACGAAGTGAAACAGAGAGTTTGCATTGCCATCTCGGTGAGACCGAGATACCTATCGGTGAGACCGAATTGTCTAGGGTTACTGGCAGTGGCTATGTCAAAGGAACTCAATGGCGCCTAATAGATCAAATTAGTGGGGCCGAGTTTGACTTTAGGTTTTGTACATATGTGGAAATGGGAAAGTGGCTGAGGGTTTTGGAGCAATATCACTAAGGACTTGAGCAAGTAGACCACTAAGCAACACCTCATCCCCTTTTAATAGTATTGGCTTTTCCTATTTACTCAATGTGATATTGGATCACTAAAATAGAAATGAAGAGTCTTGAGCTTTTGCCAATCTTTGTCCTTAGCATTTTTTAGGGGTCCACATCTCTAGTCCATGCAATGCCAATCATTGAACTTTCTGAAATATTTAACTTGAATGGATATTAGTTCAATGAGCTATATGCTATTATGAATTACCAAAGCCACCTTGGGATTAGTTGCACTTTCACAATTCAACCACAACTCAAAGACTTAATATCCGCATCAAAGTATTTAGTAGCAAAGTAGTATGGAAGTAACAGTAACGGTGGCAAAATTAACAGTAGCCGTTTTTAGCAACCGTAACAGTAGTAATGGAAAAGTAACTTAGCAAAGAACAATATGAAACAAACTCGTAGGCAATGGAGCAATGATGGATAATTATGTCGGATGGCATTCATCATGCAACAGTTATAACATAGGGTGACACATAACTAGCTCCAATTCATCAATGTAATGTAGGCATGTATTTCGAATATAGTCGTATGTGCTTATGGAAAAGGACTTGCATGGCATCTTTTGTCCTACCCTCCCGTGGAAGCGGGGTCCTAATGGAAACTAAGGGATATTAAGGCCTCCTTTTAATAGAGAACCAGACCAAAGCATTAGCACTTAGTGAATACATGAACTCCTCAAACTACGGTCATCACCAGGAAGTGTCCCAACTATTGTCATCCCGGGTTGCCGGATTATAACATGTAGTAGGCGACTATAACTTGCGAGATAGGATCAAGAACACAAATATATTCATGAAAACGTAACAGGTTCAGATCTGAAATCATGGCCCTCGGGCCCTAGTGACAAGCATTAATCATAGCAAAGTCATAGCAACATCAATCTCAGAACCTAGTGGATACTAGGGATCAAACCCTAACAAAACTAACTCGATTACATGATAAATCTCATCCAACCCATCACCGTCCAGCAAGCCTATTATGGAATTACTCACACACGGCGGTGATCATCATGAAATTGGTGATGGAGGAAGGTTGATCATGATGAAGGCGACGATTTCCCCTCTCCGGATCCCAAAACGGACTCCAGATCTGCCGTCTCGAGGAAGAACAGGTGGTGGTGGCGGCTTCGTATCATAAAACGCGATGAATCCTTTTTTCTGATTTTTTTCTCCCTGAACGTGAATATATGGAGTTGGAGTTGAGGTCGGTGGAGCTTTGTGGGACCCACAAGGCAGGGGGCCGCGCCCTAGGGGGCGTCGCGCCCTCCACCCATGTGGACAGCCGGTGGGTCCCCCTCTGTTGATTCTTTCGCCAATATTTTTTATTTATTCCACAAATATTCTTCGTGAAGTTTCAGGTCATTCCGAGAACTTTTATTTATGCACAAAAATAACACAATGGCAATTATGCTGAAAACAACATCAGTCCAGGTTAGTTACATTCAAATCATGCAAATTTGTGTCCAAAACAATGGCAAAAGAGTTTGGAAAAGTAGATACGATGGAGACGTATCACACCTTCTTATACATTGCACCCCGATACACAGTTCTTGCTGCTATTTTCAGTGTACAATCAGTAATATATTTCGTCTATTGGTTGAATAAATGTGTTGTTTGAACGACAAACACAATGTTTTGGAAGTCATTGCACGGTCTGATCCTTTAGTGCCCCATACGTAGCGCATACTATTTTTGGTATGGAACACATTTTCCACTTGTCAATCACATGAACCCTAGTGATGAAAGCGGAACAGAGGAGCCCATAATTAACTGGAAGGAAGGCTCTCACATGAATCCGGCCTAGGTACATGCTCATGGTCCCCTAAACAAAAATAAATAAATAAAGGTAAATGCTCGTGCACCGGTTCTTTAAATTTATGATTTGAAAAGTCAAATTTTAACAGGAGGATATTATTTCCTATGAGAGTGTCGTTACATTCAGTCGATATTATTCTTAGGCAAAGATAGCGACCTGCCTTTTTTCTCCCGCTATTTTCTTCCTGCAACCAGTGGACTATTATCGTGTCCCCACCAGGTTGAAGCCCATGCAAATCGTAGTCGACGAGGTAAATAGTTCCGACCCATTATTATTTTTTGATAAGAACGCCCAACCCAGCCCAACACATTGGCGACACCAGTTTATCCTAGGGCTTCTAAATGTGCTTAGTTTCACACCTCAAGAAGAAAATTGTCTAGAAAAACCTCAAGAAGAAAAAGGTGATACGCAACATTTTACAATAAGTTGTAGCCATATAAAATTAATTCTTATCATCCAGCATAATGAGTTTCTGGGTCTGACCGGTCCAGCCGCTAAAACCAAACATGCACCGGCGGGAGGGCCTGTTCCCACCTTCTACAACTGGTTGCGCTGCCGTGCATGCATCGCCGCCCTGTTGTACCCTGAAATGCTAGCCAGGCCATCCATCTACTCCAACATCCTATTCTTCTCCAGTGACGGCCGCCCACCCCACACCAGAACCAGTGAAGCCTCGTACTCCCCTCCACCTACGGCCACACTACCGCATCTTCCCTGGCTCCTGTTCATTCCCGTCCGTGCCTCACCGTCGTCCTTCACCTTGGTGCGCTGGCGGGCGTGGCCAAATCGGCCGGAGAGGATTGTAGTTGTGAGTATGATGAGACGGACCCACAGTGTCCACTCCCGAATGCAAGCAAGTGCCTCTTTACTACTCAGATGCACCCCTCAATTTTTTTACTCTACTCTACCCTGCTGATATTTAGGACCCACATCATTGTCAACGTATAGTCAATTAACGACAGAATTGCACAATGAATAGTCAATTAATGACAGAATTGCACAACACATTTTTAGGATTTGCTTAGATGGAGCAGGGTATAAACTGGGTTGTGTGGTCTCTATGGCCCGTCTAACAACATGACCAGCCTAGCAGTTTTTTCTATGGGAAAATAGGTAGCCCACCATTTCTTTTTGACGAATACCCAACCTAGGCCTATTTGTTTTCTCCGACTTATGGGGCTGCAAATCTTTCAAGATGAGGAGGGATGCATTCCGCCCTGGCCAGAATATGGGCAGTAAATCTGAAAAGTAATATGAAATGGGCTGCAAATTCCAAAATAGCAAATGAGCAATTAGTTTCTTTTTTGTTTTTGTTCTTCACTGATATTTTATATTTCATTAGTTTTTAACATATGATGGTATTACTTCATTTTTAAATTAGTTTTAGTATGGCTCCTAATTTTGGGATTAAAAATATTTCGTATCCCAACAAAAATATGCGAATTTTTAAAATTTTGCATATTTTTAGTTCAATTTTTTAACCCTGGTACTGACCAGAAAATGGGCAGCAATTCTAAAAATGGAAAATGGGTTGCAATAAATTCCATATGAATTAGCAAATGGGCTATTAATTATAAAAATAATAGTAAATGGGTTGTACATGCCACATATTTCGAGGCTAACTTGTTTACTCAAGGCTTTGTGAACTTATAGTCAGCACACGATTCTAGCAGCATTGACTATAGGATGTCCATCCAATGGCCGATGTTCTTCTTCAATCTTTGATCTTCCTGCTCCAGCGGCCTAAAACAGCGCCGGTGGGACTGCCTCCTCCCACCTATTGTGGCCACCTGTGATGTCGTGTAGGCTTCACTGACCCACCCTACTACCTCCGCTGGCCTGGCCATCCCTCTACCCACCCGCACCTCCTATTATTCTCCGGTGACGGAAGTCTGACGCCGCAACCGAACCAATCAACCGTCATACTCCCCTTAGCGTGGGCATCCACTGTTGTGTCTTTGCTGGCTCCGAGTCGTTCCATTCCTAGGCCTCATCGTCGTCCACCGTGTTGGTGCTCTAGACGCGGCGTGCTCAAAGTGGTCAACATTCAACAAACGGCAGCCATCGTAATAGGGACGTATGTGGAGAGGCTTACAGTAGGGACCCCCATGGTCCATGGCCGCACGCAAGCCACTGCCTCCTTATTTTGCGAAAAAATGATTCATCCCCCTGGCATGTGGGGCCCAGATTGGAGGTCGACGGTGGGCCTACTAAGTTGACGCGTGCATAGTGCTTTGTCAACTTAGTCAACAATCAATTCTAGCAGCAGTGACCGTTGGATGTCAATCGAATGGCCCTGCGGCTTCTTCAATCTCTGTTCTTCTTGCACCAGCCGCCCAAACTAGCGCCGGCGGGACCGCCCGCTCCTGCCTCCAGTGGCCAGCTGCGCTACCGCGCTGGCCTCACCGCCCCACCCTACTCCCACTGCTGGCCAGGCATTCCCTCTACTCACCCATACCCCATGTTATTCTCGGTGATGGCAGGCTCAAACCGCACCCGAACCAGTCAACCCTCATACTCCCCTCCGCATGGGCATCCTCTGCCGTCTTTCCCCTGGCTTCGTGTCATTCCCTTCCTAGGTCATGCCGTCATCCACCAACTTGGTGCTCTCGGACGGTATGGCCTCATCAATGCAGTCAACGAATGACAGCCATCAGAAGAGGATTGTACATGGAGAAGCTAACAGCTGGGTCCATGGCCGCACGCAAGGAAGTGCCTCCTTATTATGCAAAATAATGATTCCTCTACCTGACAGATCAGACCCACCAAAAGGGCCTCTTTATTTTGCAAAAAAAGTTCCCTTGACAGCTGGGACCCACCGGCTTCATCTTCGCACGCAAGGAAGTGCCTCCTTATTACATGCAAAAAAAGTTGATGACCCCTGAGAGCTGAGACCCACCAGGTCGCATACGTAGCGTTATCTGTGTGGTTGCGAACATGTACATACATAGCGGTTGATCGGTCTTTCTGCAGCAATGAACCATGGCCGAGTAAGGAGCAACATGTTTCCTAGTAGAGCCGCCGATGTAGCATGTCATGCAGTCCCGTGTATATCGTGTACACGTACGTACGGACATGCTGCAAGAACGTAAATACGGTTACATACGTACATACTGGTGGGGTCTCGAACGCATACAACAGCGACGACCTTTTCATCGGTAGTCAACTTGCTGGGTCGGAACGGAGGAAACAGTGTTGTGTTCATCGGGAGACAACCGACTGGGTCAGAATACGTCATGTACATCGGGAGCCAACCGACTTGGACAGAACAGCCGAAAGGATATCTCGCGTACTATAGAACGGAGAAAACGGCTTTCTGTTGGACCGCGTACGGTCGAAGCGGGATCCTGTTTATTGGGAAGGATCCTGTGTACCGCAGAACGAAGGAAACAAACTTTTGTTCGAGTGCCTACGGTCGAAACGGGGTCCTGTTGATCGGGAGGGGTGTGGCATATCGCAAAACAGGGGGAGTAGACTTTTATTCGAGGCATACGGTCGAAACGGGTCATGTTCATCCACCATCTACTGCCTCGCTACAGCCTCCACGGGGCTACTGTTCCTCCACTGTCGTCTTCCTCCAGCCTCCACCAACTACTGTTCATCCACGGGCTACTATTTATCCAGCCTCCACCAGCTACTGTTCATCCATCCTCCACGGGGTCCTGTTCATCCACCCCCAACCGACTCGGGTGTAGCGGCCTCCTCGGGTCCTGTTCATCCAACGACAACCACCTACTACAACGGGGTCCTGTTCATCCAACCCCCACTGGGAACTGTTCATTCACAGCCAAACCAACAACCAACTCGACTCACCACGTCTCGACTCGTTCTATGTATCGCACACACGGTAGCAATGACACTGTTCATCGAGAGGCAACCCAACACACCGTCTGGCTGCATCTCGCACGGGGGTTCGATCGGCTTCAGTAAGCAGCAAAAGTGATCGATCGCCTGGGTTCAATTAGTAGCAGTAGCGAAGGTATCGCTTGGGTTTAGTCAACATCGAAGGAATTTCTCGGGTTCAGTTAACAGCCAAGGGATCAATCACTACAGTTCAGTAACGTAGCTAGTGCAATCGCTCGGGTTCAGTAAGAGAACGCCACTCCCTCGGGTGTAGTTAGAGCCAACGCCCTGCATACACACACACACACACACACACACACACACACACACACACACCTACTACGAGAGAAACGCGCAAACCACAATACATCGCTCGGCCCCGACCACCCACCGTAACCGAGAACTCCGCGAAAATTTCCTAGCCCTCCATTCTACCATGATTTTTTATGTCATGGACAGCCCAAAGAATGTCATGCAGGTGCGTCCCTTGCCCACCAAGGACGAAAAGCCCATTTTCTGTCATGATGTTTTTTCCATACAAGTAGGAGCCCACCACGTCTATGATGATACATGGTTTTGTCACAATCATCGTCATAGAAGTGTCATAACCATGGCATATTTTTTTCCGTTCGGGCCATAATGTCACGGATGTGTCTTTTTTTGTAGTGCGTATCAAGAATCCTAAAGCTTAATTACTGCTCTCCTCGAGGAGGTAAATGAAAAAAATAGAATTTTTGATGTGGAATGCTACCTATCACATTCATCATATAATCTTTTCTTTTACAACATGGATATTTAGACTTGAGTGATTCAAAGCAATAGTCTATAATTTTACATGGAAACATACATACTCAAGTGTGCCAATAAGGAACCATATCTCTCAAAATATCAACACTAAAGAAAATTATCCCTTGCCCATTATGCTCAGTCATTGATCCATTCATGAAAAACACAAGTATGCCAATACTGTTCTCTAGTTGGTGCTTTATAAGAGAAGATGGAGACCCAAATAAAAATAAAAATTGCATAAAAGTAAGTAGGTAGGCCCTTCGCAGAGGGAAACAGAGATTTGCAGAGGTGCCAGAGCTCAAAGTTTAAAATAGAGATAATTTTTTTGAGGTAGGCATGCTTTTCCTGTCAACGAAAATGACCGAAAATTCCCAATATCTTCCATGCTAGACAAATTATAGGCGGTTCCCAAACATAAAGTAAAGTTTAGGCTGCTGCCACCATCCATGAGGACCCGTGTGAGATGTAATCCATCAATGATTGGGTCGAGGACCAGTGCGGCTGAACCGCCATGACGGATACTGGTCGGATGGTCGCTGCGATCGAAAGTGATCAGACAGGAAGACCATGGCTTGAACTTTGGGGCGACTGGCTTCATCGCGTAGACGTCCCTGAGTGTGCATTTGCGCTCCCTCTTGGGGATATGTGTAGCATATATCATGTTCACTGTTTTAACTTGGGGGGGGGACTTCTTCTGTCCCGCAGTGTTCGGTGGTCGGGGCTCCTCATCATCGTCCTCGCTTTGCGGCCCCTTCTCCTTGTTCTTGGCATTTAGCTTGCCGGCCTGTTTAAAAACCCAACAGTCTCTGTTGGTATGATTGGCTGGTTTGTCTAGGGTGCCATGAATCTAGCATGGGCGATCGAGTATGCGGTCCAAGCTGGATGGGCCTGGATTGTTTCTCTTATATGGCTTCTTCCGCTGACCAGACTTGGAGCCACTGAATCCGGCGTTGACTGCCGCGTCATTGGTATTGTCACCGTTGCTTCAACACTTGTGCATGTTGCGTCGGGGCTTGCCGTTGCTGTTTTTGGTCTCAGAGGTGCCAGATTCGCTTGTAGTGTTATTGCTACGGGCTAGCCAACTATCCTCGCCCGCACAAAAACGGGTCATGAGTCCCGTGAGGGCTGCCATGGCGTTCGGCTTTTCATGGCCGAGGAGACGGGCGAGCCATTCGTCGCGGATTCTATGCTGAAAGGCCGCTATGGCTTCGTCGTCCGGACAGTCGACGATCTTGTTCTTTTTAGTTAGGAACCTGGTCCAGAATTTCCTGGCTGACTCTCCGGGCTGGTGGATTATGTGACTTAAGTCATCGACATCTGGAGGTCGTACGTATGTACCTTGGAAGTTGTCGCGGAAGGCGTCTTCCAAGTCCTCCCAGCTGCCAATAGAGTTTTCAGGCAGACTGTTTAACCAGTGCCGAGCTAGCCCTTTGAGTTTTAGCGGCAGGTATTTGATGGCATGAAGGTCATCACTGCAGGCCATATGAATATGGAGAAGAAAATCCTCAATCCATACCGCGGGATCTGTTGTTCCATCATATATTTCGATATTCATGGGTTTAAACCCTTCTAGGAAATCATGCCCCATTACTTCGTCAGTGAAGCAAAGGGGGTGTGCGGCGCCTCTGTATCGGGCCAAGTCGCGACGTAGTTTGGATGTAGTCTGTCTGCGATTTTCGGCCCGGGCATGGTTATGTTTGTCGTGTCTGGCAAAATGGCCGTCGTCGTGCATCAGGACACGCCCCCGCGATTTGTAGATCGATCTAGTCTGACCTGTTTTGTTTTTTAGGTCCTTCCACAGGTCATATGTATAACCCCGAGCTGTTTATCTCTGCCTCTACTGTGAGGTAGGACGGGTTGGTGTTCGGCTTGAGGTGCCGCTTTATCCCGACCACATGGTGGTCGGTTAGCCGCATTACGCGCTGATGGTACGGGCTCCAACGCCTCGTTATCGAATTGAGGTAACAATTTGCGCTTCGAGTAACTTTTAGTTGGGAGATCGAGGTTGTATTCCTCGGCTACTAGGACATTAGTCCATTTGTTGTGGAGCAGGTCTTGATCAGCTTGAAGTTGCTGCGACTTCTTTTTCAGGCTCCTCGAAGTGGCTATTAGCCGGCGCTTAAAGCGCTCCTGCTCGAGAGGTTCCTCAGGCATGATGAAATCCTCGTTGCCAAGGCTCACCTTGTCCTCGGGGAGTGGAAGATAATTACTGTCCTCCGAGTCTTCGTTTACGGCCTGTTCATCAGGGCTGACTCGCCCGTCCTCCCGTTCATCCTGCTCGGAGGTTGGCTCAGCAGGGTATTCCTTGTCTTCGGCATCATCCAGAGTATTGTTTTCTCTTGTGCCGGTGTCACTGTCTTTTCCATGGCGTGACTTAGAGCGACGCCGCTGATGTCAGTGTTTTGGCTATATCTCAGGAGGTTTATCCTCGACTGGATCCTTCTCGTTATCGCCATTGTTCTCTTTGGGTGTATCCACCATGTACACGTCATACGAAGAAGTGGTCGTCCAGCGCCCGGTAAATGGCTTTGGCATCGTCGTCCATACCGTCGATGTTTTCGGAGCCATAATCGAGCATGTCGGTTAAGTCTTCGACAGTGGCTATGAAGTGGGTGGTGGGTGGGAAGCAAAATTCTCGTCATCAGCCTCCAGTTCGAACTGGATACAATTCGGCTGTGAGTCCCCCGCTAAGGACAGTGATTTTAATGAGTTTAGCACATCGCCTAAAGGCGAGTGCCGGAAGATGTCCGCGGAGCTGAATTTGACGGTCGATGCTTGATCAAGCTTGACGTATGCGGACGCACATGGTTCGGAACCAGTAGCTAGAAACGAGTCCGAGGTTCCAGTGACACATATTCCACTCGAGGTTGGGTCTGTGTGCGGGTCCGATGCCGCTGAGTCTGCAGCTTCCGTGGCGGGGTTGAGCTTCCCGTCCTCGGATGGCGCGATCTGCTCCGGATCTAGGGCCAGAGCAGTTGCAGGCGCTATCTCCTGGGTATGGTCCGATAACAGATTTAAGTCATATTCATCGCGGTGACAGGGAGCGACTGCCGTGGTCTCGAGTCCGTTGAAGATCAAGTCTCTGCGGATATCAGCGACATAGTTCAAGCTTCGAAATCTGACCTGATGGCCAGGGGCGTAGCTTTCGATCTGCTCTAGATGGCCAAGCGAGTTGGCCCGTAGTGCGAAGCCGCCGAATACGAAGATCTGTCCGGGGAGGAAGACTTCTCCCTGGACAACATTGTTGTAGATGATTTATGAGGCCATCAAACCTCTTGAAAATGACGCAGTGGAACTCTCAATGAAAGCACCAATGTCGGTGTCAAAACCGGTGGATCTCGGGTAGGGGGTCCCGAACTGTGCGTCTAAGGTTGATGGTAACAGGAGACAGGGGACACGGTGTTTACCCAGGTTCGGGCCCTCGCTATGGAGGTAATACTCTACTTCCTGCTTGATTTATCTTGATAAATATGAGTATTACAAGAGTTGATCTACCACGAGATCGTAATGGCTAAAACCCTGGAAGTCTAGCCTATATGATTATGATTGCCTCTACGGACTAGGCCCTCTGGTTTATATAGACACCGGAGGGGACTAGGGTTGTACAAAGTCGGTTACAGAGGAAGGAATCTTCATATGGGGATGCCAAGCTTGCCTTCCATGCCAAGGAGAGTCCCATCCCGATAAGGGAGAGAGCCTTCGGTCTTGTATCTTCACAGCCCATTAGTCCGGCGTATGTATTATAGTCCGGACGCCCGAGGACCCCTTAATCCAGGACTCCCTCACGCACGCCTACTACGAGAGAAACGCACAAACCACAATGCATCGCTCGGCCCCGACCACCCACCATAACCGAGAACTCCGCGAAAATTTCCTAGCCCTCCCTTCTACCATGATTTTTTATTTCATGGACGGCCCAAAGAATGTCATGCAGGTGCGTCCTCGGTCTGCCCAGGATGAAAAGCCCATTTTCTGTCATTATGTTTTTTCATAGAAGTAGGAGCCCACCACGTCTATGATGATACATGGTTTTGTCACAATCATCGTCATAGAAGTGTCATAACCATGGCATAATTTTTTTCCGTTCGGGCCATAATGTCACGGATGTGTCTTTTTTTGTAGTGCGTATCAAGCCTCCTCAAACTTAATTACTGCTCATCCTCGAGGAGGTAAATGAAAAAAATAGAATTTTTGATGTGGAATGCTACCTATCACATTCATCATATAATCTTTTCTTTTACAGCATGGATATTTGGACTTGAGTGATTCACAGCAATAGTCTATAATTTTACATGGAAACATCAATACTCAAGTGTGCTAATAAGGAACCATATCTTTCAAAATATCAACACTAAAGAAAATTATCCCTAGCCCATTATGCTCAGTCATTGATCCATTCATGAAACACACAAGTATGACAATATTGTTTTCTAGTTGGTGCTTTATAAGAGAAGATGGACACCCAAATAAAAATAAATATTGCATAAAAGTAAGTAGGTAGGCCCTTCGCAGAGGGAAGCAGAGATTTGCAGAGGTGCGAGAGCTCAAAGTTTAAAATAGAGATAATTTTTTTGAGATAGGCATGCTTTTCCTGTCAATGAAAACGACCGAAAATTCCCAATATCTTACATGCTAGACAAATTATAGGCGGTTCCCAAACATAAAGTAAAGTTTGTTTCCTTTCCACCATTCTTTCACACCCATGGCTAGCCGTATGCACGGGTGCCTTCCATACCAACACTTTCCAAGGAATTTATTATTAATTAATTTTTTCATTTTGCGATTGGACATCCCTATTACGTGCCACAATCTCGTGCAATGACAAGTGAATAAACACTCATCGTGAGAATAAAATACCTAGCATGGAAAATATTGGCCACCCCCTGCCACTTCATGAGCGGTACGGGTACACAAAACAAATATTTTTTGAATGATTAGAGTTGGCACATGCAAATTTACTTGGAACGACATGTAAATACCACATATAGGTAGGTATGGTGGACTCATTTGGTACAACTTTAGGTTTAAGGAATTGGATGCACAAGGAGTATTTCCGCTTATTACAAGTGGAAGCTAGCAAATGGATTGAGAAGCGACCAACCAAAAAATGAAGACGGTCATAAACATGCATTGAACATAACTAACACTGAATAATGCACCATAAGTATGATGTAACTTCATTGCGTAACTATTGACTTTATGTACATGCATAGGGAATCACAAACCTTAACACCGATATTATTACTAAAACACAATTACTCACTAGCATAACTCACATATTGTCATCTTCATATCGCAAAACTATTGGAAGGAATCAAGCTTATCACATCCAATGATCTATACGATAGTTTTAATTATATCCCTCTTGGATATTCACCACATTGGGACCAAATTCATATCTTGTGCAAATTACCATCACTATTATCAACTCTCAAAATAATATAAGTGAAGCATGAGAGTATGTGTTTCTTTAAAATATAACCACCACTGATCTCAAAATGATATAACTGAAGCGCTAGAGCAACTGCCTAGCTCAAAATATTTAAGTGAATCCCATGGAGTATTCTAGCAAATCATGATAGCGTGTGGATCTCTCAAATAAGTGTGTTCAGCAAGGATGATTGTGACAAACTAAAAAGGAAATAAAGCAAAGACTCATATAATACAGTAGGAGAACCAAGTAAAATTACCAATAGTTGGTAGAAGAAAGAGGGGATGCCTTCTGGGGCATCCCCAAGCTTAGGATCTTTCCACTCCTTATTCCTTCATCCATCGTGATCTCACCCAAAACATGAAAACTTCAATCACAGAAAACTCAACAAAACCTCATGAGCTCCATTAGTATAATAAAGCAAATCACTACTTTAAGTACTATTGCAAACCCATTTAAATTTTACTTTTACATTATAGCTATTGTATTCTAACTTCTCCATGGCTTATACCCCCGATACAATCCATAGTTTCATCAAAACAAGCAAAACAATGCATCAAAAACAGAATCTGTCAAAAGCAAAATAGTCTGTAGCAATCTGAACATTGACCATACTTCTGTAACTCCAAAAATTCTGAAAAAATTAGGATAAGGCCGACAATTTTTATATTAATCTTTTGTCAAAAAAATCATCATTTTATCATGTCCAGCAAATTTTGTATTTTTTGCTACTGTACGCAAAAGTTTCTATTTATGCACATAATCAAAGCAACTATCACCCAAATCATCCCAAAGGCTTTGCTTGGCACGAACACTACTTTAAAGACTAAAACATAATCATAACAGTAGCATAATTATGTGCTTATTGAAAAATAGAAAGTAAACAAAAAGTAAAGGATAACTATTTGGTTGCCTCCCAACTAGCGCTATTGTTTTACACCCCTGGCTAGGCTTAATGCATAGTTTGGAGTATTGTCGTCTTTCTTCTCCTTTTCTAAGGGTGCGTTCTCATCAGGAGGCTTTTCAAAGGTAATATAAAACACATCATCCGTCGAAATTTATTATTAGCAAATTTGTCCATCCGCAGATCCCCCTTGATTACTGGCTACAATCCAAGAGTATTGACTATTAACACTATTGAAAACTTGTTGGATCATATTCAAAGGACAGATTTCCTTTTTAGTATTCTCATCAAAGTTGTGGTCATTGCGGAACAAAGCTGGACAGTAGAAAATATCAAACAATGTGATATATTTATATTAACTGAGACATTATCTTAACAATACCTTGTTTCAACATGTATAAAGAACGGGAAAGCAGAAAAGTACCATTCCTAAAACAATGCAACTGATTCATATTAACAGAGACATTATCTTAACAATACCTTGGTTAAACATGTAGAAAGAACTACAAAGAAGGATAGTACCATTTGTAAAACACTGTAATTGATATATAATAACAGAGACATTATCTCAACAACTTAAACATGTACTCCTGCCGATCCCTAATAGAAATGGTACTCCCGCCGATCCCGAACAAGTGTTGTAGTTTTGAACTAAGATTCAGTAGTTAATTCTGAGAGTGGTATTGCTTAATGTTACCAGTGGAATTAGATTAACAAAAGGATAAACAGTTCGAGGGAGAGTGGGTGCAACAGCACCATGTGCTTCCATCTACTTATAAAGGAGGTGATGCAGAGTTTGTTGTAACAAAGCAACAAGCATCATGTCTGGGTCGGTCCCATTTTTGTTCACTTAATGGGAAAAGACAGCAATACAATAGCTTCAATTCAACATTTATTTAAAAAAGTACCACTACAAGTAGCATAACATCTCAAAGCACACCGGACAATCATGTGGATGAAGGCCGACACTGACCTTTCATGAGGCAGACAAGATCAAATATGAATATGCCAACACGAATAGGAAATCCAATCTAGTTTTGTGTAGTTCAAATAAATCAACCAAAGTTGCCGGTGTGACATTTAAGTTGAACTACACAAAACACTCTTAAAACAGTAGTGTTTTGCGTAGTGAAGCAAAAGGTCGCAATAGCAACGAGTTGAATAGATATCCCTGTTTTCAGAGGTAAAAAAAGAAACAATTACTGGCCAATAAAGGAGGATGAATAGTATGGCCATAAAAAGAAGCATATACCTTATCTTGATGAAAAACAAAGTAGTACAGTAGCATTTGTAAAACGTCATATTAATAGAGACATTCTCTTAAAATAGCATTCATTAAAAATGTAATTTACTTTTAATAGTGGCATTACTTCAATTTTCCAACGGCATTCTTAGATTAACAACATCAAAATAGTTGTATGGGACATGGGACATGGGACATGCCAGCACCATGTGCGTCCAGACGTACAAATGGGTGATGCAGAGTATGTTGCCAAGTAGCATATCTACGTTGGTCCCATATTTGTTCTCTTTGAACCTTTTTCCTATGTGAGGGTAGCAAATCTAGTCCTGCACAAACTACTCGACCCCCCCAGTTTTATTCCTTTTTTCAACAAAGAGATCGGTTCCTTACAGATGTGTGTACTGGGTTATCCCTTTTTCCCCTTTTCGACCAACAAAGTGGCTGGATAGCCAGTCTATACTACTTTCCCTCCCTCCTTTCCTCATTGAACCACGTCCTAGATTCATGCTCCACCCCACCCCCCTTCTTTCCTCTTTGAACCAAGACCTATATTCTACTACATAATCAAAAAAGATCCGCATGCAGCTAGAGCAATGACGGTTTCAAAGAAAGTTATACCCTAGGGTCGTCGGGATGTGGCTAGGCGTGGGGCAGGAGGCTGGATCTTCGCACACTATGTACGACAGCGAGGGAGAAGCGGTCGGAGGCCCTCCCGCATAAGCGCTGGGTGAAAGAGAACAACGTAGCCGGCAGTGGATTGCCTCCCTCGCCGAAGGCGACAGAGTGAACGCTGCACCTCCTCCCCTTCCCAGTGCGACGGGTTCCGGACGACTCTTTCACCAACTATGAGGGGAGAGAGAGACAGAGGCCAAGGCAGTCTTGTTTAGATCTGGTGAAGAGGGTGAGAGACTGTGAATAGAGCAAACCCTAGCAAAGGAACGCTGAGCCTCCAGCGTGTATATATATGTAGTGCAGCGAGAGTGTGAAGAGTGCAAACCCTAGCGAACAAGCGCTCAGGCTCCAGCATATATAGTACTCGTATATAGTACTAATATAGTGGAGTGGTTTTCTTTTTCTCTCCATAACAACGTTTTAAATTGTGTACGATATGAGACTCTTTATTTAACGTACTAGTGAAGAAAACTACTTCCTCCGTCTCGGTTTACAGGGCATGCACGTCATTGTAGGTTGGGAATTTAACTAGCTATATATGTATTATATGTGATGGAAAATATATGTTTAGAAACTATACCCGCTTAAGAATCCAATGATATACTTTTTGTGACATATAACTCAAGTGCACGCCCTATAAACTACGTGCACGCCCTATAAACAGAGGCGGAGGGAGTACGATCAACTGACGATCCACGCGTCCTTGTCGCACTTCCTGTCCTTCACGTGCGGTACAGCGGTACACTACCCTCCGTTAAGTGAACAACCACACATGCGCCAAATTATCGAAAAGTGTGAGAGTGTGTACAAATAAAGAATTTTTAATTTCAATTATCGGAAAGGTGTGAGAGTATGTACAGTTTTCCCTCTCTCAATAATTATGGTTTGTTGTGTTCGGCCTAAACTTGGTCAAACTTTACAAAGTTTGACTTCAGTCAAATCTACTCCCTGCAAGCTAAAACAGCTAGAAAAACATTCTTATATTATGGGACGAAGGGAGTAATATGCAGAGTAAATAGAAATGGAGGGGTACTACCTCCATCTGGGTTTTTAGTCCACACCATGTTTTTAATCAAAGTTTGACCAATTTTTTTAAAGCTAGACAAATAAAATTACAGGGCAGTTGAAGAAAAAGTTGTGAGAAGGCTTAGAAATCAATACAAAACATTTGCTCTTAGTAGCAACGTCGATGCTTCTTCGAGGAAACGACTGCTCCAAGATGAACTTATCGTCTTTGTGGTAACAAGCAAAGTGCGTTGATGGAAGACAACCTATTCTTCATTGACCATCGACCAGCTTCACCAACCAATGCAACCATGAGACGCAACCATGAGCATCGGTAGCTCATCATGGTGTGATGCATCATCAATTTTGGCATCATGTTTGGCTCAGGCACCAATGACTCACTATGGTTTGTTTCTTCTCAGTAATCAAGCTCAAGAAAGGAAGAACTGACCAACAGTGGCCATCCAATTTTGTGCAGTTCCACTGAAATTGAGGAAGACATGCCCGGGTACGGAGACACGCATCCCTATTTGCAAAAATATAAAACATGATATTTAAGTAGTGTCGTAACTTTGTTTTAGCAGTGGAACAAGATTAACAGTGATATCTTAATTGTCAATGAGAATTAATGAAATGTACACCAAAAAATAGAAGCATCATGATTATCTTGATGGGAACTAAAGCAGGATACCGGAAAAAAACCTAAAGCAGGACATAAGCATTTATCAATGCCTCTAGATTGACAACAGCATTACTTAAAAGGGACGTCACTTCAACATGGGCATTGCTTCATTTTACCAGTGATAGTTTTAGATTAGCAGCAGCAATAGGAGCATATGGACAATGACCGCACAACCATCTTGTACTTTTTGTCGAAAAAAACATGTATGCCTCCACTGATGCATAAATGATAAACCAGGAGAACTTTTGGAGTGGCCTTTCCTCTATAACTAGAAAGATGCCCATGTGTTCCACGGAACATCAAGATGCATTTGTATGAGTAGTTTATCTTGTGAGTGAAAAGGATGAAGAAGGGAAGTCCTTATCTGCAGGTGTGGAGAGAGGTGCGGGTATATTTTTGCAAAATTGCCATAGTTTGCTTTCTATCTGTCATATATAGATCGAATGGTCTATATTACATGCTGGCAGGCACACCATCATCACCAACTCGGTCTTTTATAAGGGTAGAGATAACTAGCAAGATGACCGTGCGTTGCACGGAACATCAAGATGCATTTGTATGAGTAGTTTATCTTGTGAGAGAAAAGGATGGACGAGGGAAGGCCTTATTTGCAAATGTGGATAGGGGTGTGGGTATATTTTTGCAAAATTGCCATAGTTTCCTTCCTATCCGTCAGATATAAATCTGATGGCCTATATTGCAGGATGGCAGGCACACCATCATCACCAACTCTGTTTTTATAAGAGTAATATAAATAATAAGATAAGAGGTAAGAGATAGTAAAAAATAGGTGATGTTGGACCAGCCGACGAACCCTAGCTACTGTACATGGGGAGTTGGGGAGTAGTGGTATAGAAGAAAACACGAATGGATAGTACAATGAAGCATGAAATCCAAAAGAAGTTATACCTTAGGTGGGCGAGATGTGGCTTAGGCGGGCGGGCGGGTTCTGCCCACACAACGGCAGCGAACAAGGGCGTGGACGACCTTCGTCCACGTCGGCGCCGGTTAGTGAAGAGGTGCGCATCGGCTTCCTCCATCGCCGACGGCGAAAACGTCAACGATGTACCTCCTCACCTCCCGTAGAGGACGGGATCCCGACGGATCTATGACCACCAGTGAGGAGAGAGGTAGAGTGGACACTGTCATCTTGTTTAGATATGGAGAGGGTGAGAGAGGGAGACGCGAGAAACCCTATCAAACAAGAGGCTATATATACAATGGAGTAAAAAAATATCTCCCTGGAAGTGGTTTTAAATAGAATACGCGCATTCCCAGAAAAAAGAAATGAAAAGTGGCGGAAAAATCTTTTTCTAACGTACCAAGAAAGAAAACTCGATCAATCTCCTCCAATGCAAAGGGGCTTAGATGAGGTGCTAAGTATATTAAATGCCTTAGCAACTCAAGTCCACAATGCAAAGGTGCTAAGCTTCATACATTTAATTAGTTGTAGACTCAGAATTGTGCTTCCACCTAGGTACATGTGCTTAGCTCCGTTTCTTTCTGGGGTCACCATACTACTCTCTCTGTCTCTCTCTCTCTCTCTCTCTTCTTAACTAGGAGGCCATATCAGATTTTTTTGCTTAGTTGGCAACCTTAGCACCTGCACAAGGTGGAGCATTGGGAGGGGCCGCCCCCGCTTCCAGGTTGCAGTTTGTATCACTCACGTGTGGTCCCCGACCCCCCATTATTAAGTGAACAAATTAAAGGGTCAAATTATTACATACGTAAGCTGCCTCTTCATGTACAAATGCACTCCATCATGTACTCGTGGGTATGTCGGAGGCAGAGTGAGTGTGTGTACATTTTTCCTTGTACGTAGTAATCCATTTATCTCACTTCATATTGTTTCTGCTGGAATTTAGTCTACTTTGGGCCAGCCCAATAGTAATTTCAGAAATTCCTAATAAATCCTAGAGGCCCACTCAGCTCCTTCGTGCATGGCAAGAGGTGGAACAAACATTGCTAGTTTGGTCGGAGTTGGACCTCCTTATAAGGGAGGATGTTTTCCATACATGTATGAGCATGAGAACAAGAGGGACATTCACGCGCGCTCCTCCTCCGCCGCCTGCCTGCCTTGCCACGCCACACCACGCCTCGTCACGACGCACCGCGGTTTGCTGGAATGAGCCGAGCCAGTGTCTAAATTTTTGCCACACATGATTGGTATACAAAAGATCACTCGAAAGCTGAAATTTTTTTGTTGTAGTGGATATCGAATACGAACGCTGCACCCTTCGGCTACTGCCTATTCATTTCATCTCTCGCTCTCCCTTCAGCTCCCGATGCAGCCTATTCGCCTCCTTCTCCTGTGCCTATAAAAGAGAGGTCGCTCTTCTCCAGAGAGACACATCAGAAGACCATCTACCTCTCGCCACCAAGTTCCTGAGCACTGCGCTGCTGCTACGATCTTCCCCATCCTGTCTTGCGTCGTGGATAGCAGGTCAGGATAGTGGGCCTCCGAAACCACACCTCTTTGAGTCCTGTACATGAGAAGGGTGATATGGTTTTTGGGGAACGCTCCACGCGACTACTGGCTTCTTCGTCAAGGACGCCCCGGACGTTCCCCGACGACGACTTATTCCCCTACGTCGACAACCTCTTCGATGACATGGCTGGCAAGGACACCGACCCCAAGACCAGTGCTTCTGCCGCTGTTCCATATGTCCTCACACTCTTTCTGTTTGAGGTTCTGCCGCAGTTTCTTGCTTTAGTGTCTACTCTAGATATGTTCCGTTCTAGTTCATATATGCATATGCCATTTACCTTCTCTCTGTAAGATTGCATGACTTGTTTTTATCTCTTCTATAATAGTCATGTTTTATCTAGAATTTTTGTTAATAAAATCATTCGGTAAATTGCTCATTCTTCCAACAATCCAAAAACCTTATTATAGGCAATATAACCCGAGTGGTTTTGTTTCTTCCATGAGACCTCCTATGTTTGAGGGTATCCACTATAAGAGGTGGCACGTGAGAGCCTTTCTATGGTTTCAAACCATGAGCAGCTATGACGCTACTCTTGGAAATCCTGAAGGAGATTATGATGCTCAACCGGAACAAGCTTTTCAGAAAATGGATACTCTGTTTAAGGATGCTCTCTTGAGTGTTCTGGGTGAGAACGTAGTTGATGCTTATGCGTCAATTGACAATGGAAAAGATATGTGGGACACACTCGAGGCCAAGTTTGGGATCTTGGATGCCGGCACTGAGGTGTACATCATGGAGCAATTCTATGAGTACAGGATGGCTGATGATCACTCTGTGGTTGAGCAAGCTCACGAAATACAGTCATTTGCTAGAGAACTTGAGCACTTCAATTGTATGTTATCGGACAAGTTTGTTGCTGGAGGCATCATCACTAAGTTTCCTCCCTCGTGGAGGAACTTTGCTACGTTACTGAAGAATAAGAGGCAGGAGTTTTTCGTTCCGGATCTCATAGGTACTCTTGATGTGGTAGAAAAGTTGAGAGCAAAAGACACATGTGCTCGAGGTATTGAGGGAGGATCTAGTGCCAATCTGGTACACAAGAAAAACTTCCAGCCCCACAAGTTCAAGAACAAGGTCAAGTTTGATGGTAAAGCAAAGTTTGATGGGAAGAACAAGGCTGTACAGCACACCAACTTCAAGAAGAAGAATGACAAGAAGAAAGGTGTTTATCATGTGTGTGGAGATCCTAACCATTGGGCTCCTAGTTGTCCTAATCGTTATGACAAGCGTCATCTTGGGAAAGGCGGCAAGATCTCTAATGTTGTCATTGGTGACACTGACATTAAGGATGTTGGGTTTGGCATATTTCCCACTATTCTTTCAGTATGTCATTCTCCTGATTGGTTGATTAACGCGGGTGCTAATGTGCAAGTGTGTTTGCACACGAACATGTCACCGTGTACCCTCGACGCTAGGGGTGATGCACCGTAGCTCACGTCGAAGGAGACCCGCCGGAAGCGCGGTACGCAAGACAATCCGGCGGGCGCTTTTGGAGACCCAAAACCCCACGTGCCCGGGAGGGACCCCGTCAGGGCGCGCGGCAGCTATGGGCTGCCCTAGGTTGACCTGATCGCCCTAGGGCCTCGTGGACCGCCGCCCTGCAACAAGAAGAACAGACGAGTGTCGGTGTACAAAAGTAGGGGGATCTCTTTGTACCCCCTTTACTTGTGCACGGGCAGTCAGAGCCGCGCTTGCGACAACACTTAGCAGGGCAGAAGAGGGAAGCGGAGGCACAAGAATATCAGAGCAGCACTCCAACCAGGGGCACAGAAGATAGATCGACAATACGGGATTTTCCCCGGCAGGACCCTTGCCGGGGTGGCCTAGTCACCCCCGGCAAGAGCCTTGCTGGGGCAGCTCACCCAATGCCAACATCGCGGCCACCCTTGATCCTGGGAGTTCCGACACCATCGACCGCATTGGAAGCAAGGCTCAGGAAGTGCCTGCATGGTGGCATGGAGATCTTTGTGAAGACCAGAAGCATGCAAGATCAGGTGAGAATCAGAAGACGATGATCCTCAGCAAGATCCTTGCCGAGGATACCCATTAGACCCCCGGCAAGATCCTTGCCGGGAACGACCACGATGCCACGGCAAGACCCTTGTCGGGGCCCCGGCAAGACTCCTGCTGAAGACATCCGCAGGGCCGCAGCCAGGCCCACATCTGCCAAAGCTCCACCGCCATTCCCAGGCAGCTACCAGCCCACCAACTAGGCGAACACCTGCATGGCGATGTGCGGCCTCTAGGCCAACTCAGCAAGCACCTGCGTGGTGGCATGCAGGTCTTCATGAAGACCCTACCACCACGCCAACTCAGCAGCCTGCCAGCCTACGTAGTGTTGCATGCCTCGTTGGCCTGGACGCGTGTCGGAGCAAGGCAGAGCGGCGACGGACGGGACGGGCCTCGTTACCGCCGCCGATAAAGCGATGGGACACCTAAGTAGCGCATTTAATGCGCCTTGTCCCGTAATGACATGCGATAAGCTTGTACACTGTATACCTTTCCACCTCCTGTGTGCCACTGTGGCAGCCTTTGTCTATAAAAGGAGGCCCGCGGTGTACTCGGAAAGGATTCAGATCTTTTGGACGACGCATGCACCGTAGCTAGTTCAAACGCCCAAGAACACTCAAATATACGCAAAAGTAGGACTAGGGTATTACACATGCTCGCAGCCCGAACCTGGGTAAACTATCTTTGTGCTGGTTTCTGGACCCGCTCTTTGCACAACCCCGCGCCCGCCAACCGTAGAAGGGATTCGAGTGATCTCATAGGTGTGGTTTCCCACCGACATCTTTGGCGCTCCAGGTAGGGGCCGCAGTTGTGAAAATCCGGTCTAGTGGGCGCAGCGGCTTCATCGTGGTCGTCACTCCAAGGAAGAAGACGACCGAACGAGCGACATCATCTCTGAACACAACAACCACCCATGTGGCGACAGAAAAGCTAAGTCATGCAAAACTTTGAGCAATTCCTTTTTTACATAAGATTATTTTCCTCAGAGATCTTGCTCTCTGTATGATAAACCTGCACGCAAGGGGACCCTTCCACTATTGGCAACACCTTCGTTCTGTTTCGATTCCGCTCAACAGTTCGAGCGGCCGCATCGAGAATGGCAAGGTGGCCTTTCCACTACTGGCAACGCTCTTGCCCTGTTTCGAGTCCGCTTAACAGTTTAGGCGGCCGCGTTGAGAGCGGTTAGGTTGTTTGCCTGGCAGCAGGCTATTGAGGATCTGTCCTCAAGGCGCCGCGGCTTGGGTTTACGCGTCGGCAAGCCTATCCAATTAAACGAAGGGTGTACATACAAAGAGAAATCAAACAGGGAAATAACATGCATCATTTCAAAGTACTACAGAGTTATGTTAAACCAATTGTTGCTGCGGTTTTAACTAAAGATAAAAATTGTCTTGGTCATGAACCTGCAGCGGCGATGATAAACGGGGTGCCTAGTCCCGGCACTAGCCCTCTATCCTTCGAAATCCGTCGACATGGCTGATTATGGGCTTGATACGCTCCTCAAGCATCGCGAGGTCCACATCCTCCAGCAAGCTCTCCAGCACGGCGTCGAAGTCGAGGTTGGGTTCCAGTATGCCACCTTGGTGAGGACCTTGGTCAGGGCACCCCGGCAAAGCTTCCGGGCCTCATCGGCCAGAAAGGTCGCCCTGTTGGAGCGGAACTACTCCAGGGCTCCGAGAACGCCCTCGAAGAACAGGGTCAGTTTGGCGTTGGGACTCACGTTTGGCTCCGGGGCATACCTCACATTTGGCATCCCCATGACCGCCAGCTTCATGGTGATCCTGTCGGCGACGTCGGCGAGGCGGCTGATCCAGAAGTTTTTGCCCTTCACGTAATCCTCGTGGTTGGCAGCGTCATTCCTCCGCAGCTGCCTTTCCTCCTCCAGATCCTTGGTCAGGGTCTCCTCCAGGGCCCTGACCTCCAAAAGCGTCCCTTCAAGACCCTCCCGCTTCATCTTCAGGTCTTTGATGGAGTCGTTGGCCTTGGGGAGCTGCTCAGCCTTGCCGGGGACCGCGGCCTGCGCCTCCACCAAGGCGCCGTTGAGTGTGTCCTTCTCCTTCGCCACGTCTAGGGCCTATCTCTTCAAGCCATCCCGCTCCACCTCTAACTCTTTGACCTTGCTAGCATGGACCAGGGCTTGGGCATCGAGCGCCTCCCTGTGCCTCTGCTCCAGCTCCTGAGTCCGCTGCGCGACAAGCTTCTTGACCTCCTCATCCTTGTCGCGGAGTGTGGCGGCGAGCGCCTCCTCGCGAGTGGCAAGGTCCTCCTCCTGGGAGTTCAACTTGGCCTGGTGCTGGTGCCGGGCGGCCTCATCCTTGGCAGCCTGTTCCCTCGCCACCTCCCGGGCCTTCTCAAAATCGGCATGCTTCAAGACAAGCTCCTGCTTGCGCTCGGCCAGCAGATCCTGAGCAACCTTCAGTTCATCATGGGCCTGGCGGAACCAGGCTTGCGTCTCGGCGATGCGCTCTCTGAGGTCCACCTCCGCCTTCTCCACCGACGCCATCCTGGATTTTGCCTTGTCCAGGCGGGCACGGTGAAGCGCCCAGAGCTTCTGAAAGTTGGCGCCCATGGCCCGAAGGAGCCGCTCCTCTTGGGAACTTCCACCACCGGCGCTCGGTTCGTCAACAACCTCGAGCCCGGCGGCGGCGAGCGCCTCATCATCGAACACCTCCCCCTCAGTTGGTGCCCTGGTGCTCGCCATTCCTAGGAGGTGCACTAACAGGTCGTCGGCCACCTTTAAATATTTGTTCGAGCCAGAGGCTGCGGAGGAGGAAGGTTGGTCGTCGACCACCCCCTCCCCGGCAGGCCCCTTTCCGGCCTCCTCGGTAGCAGCCTTGCCGGCCTCCCCGACAGGCTCCTTGGCAGGTTCTTCGGTGGCGGTCTTGGCGGCCTCCTCGGCGGTGATCTTTTTGGCCTCAGCCTTAGCATCCCTGGCGACCTCCTCGATAACGGTGTCGATATCCTCCCGGTCCGCCGAGGAAGGATCTGGATACCAAGAAGAGAGGAGGAGCCGGGGGCAAGGTCAAGGTTCAATAAGAAAAAGGAAGAACAAGGACAGAAAACAAACAACTTACCCGCACCAGGCTGGGAAGGAGTGGCGCCCTCCCCGCCAACATTCGTTGCCCGGGTAGAATCACCGGCACCCAAGTTCGTCTCCTCCTCCTCCTCCATAGGCATGGGCTCGGTGGTGGATGCCCTTGCTGGGGACGCCCCTTGGGATGGCGTAGTCGAGGGGGCGACGTATTGGGGGTGGCCCTCAGCGGCTCCTCCTACCGCCGTTCCTCTCCTACAAACCCGGCAAGGTCAGCAGGATTCACACCCCAATGTTCATTGGTGGAGGAGTGAGTGATGGGCTTACGCTGGGGGTTGGGGTGGGGGCTGTGCCGGGGGCTACTGTCCGGGCTACTCTCCACCAGCAACGGCATATGCGAAGTACCCGCCAGGGGCTTGTCGCCCGTCGAGGCCTTGGCCCTCTTCGCTACCCTCTGGGTCAGCGTCACCACATCCCTGCAAGGATGAAAACAGGTCAAGAAAACCAGCGCGGTCTGTAGGGACGGGGATGATGAAGGGCAAGATGCTAACTTATCCTCCACCTCCTCTTCCGCTGCCTTCCTCTTCCTCCTTGGGCTGAGAGACCCAAGATCGAAGATGACCTCCGTGTCGACGTCTGCGGGAGGAGGGGAAGGGGATGGAGTCCGACGACGCTTGGATGAATAAGAGGCGGTCGCTTTCCTCTTCGCCACCGCGGCCTTCACCACCTTCTTCGCTGCTGCGGCCCTCATCAGGCGCACGGACTCCCCCTAGACCTCTTGCCGCTGCTCGGTCCTACCGGGCCGGACCGGCTTGCCAGAGTTGGCCCGCCGCAGGACACGCCTTTTCCCTGTGGCCGGAGGGTCGTCAGCCTCAGCCTCCTCCTCGGTCGACTCCTCGACCACATCTTCGATGACAGGGGCCCCGGTGCTGGCGCTGCTGGCCTCCCCAGCAGACTCCGCCCCACATGCCAGTGCATCGTTCTGGGCCCAGCCCAACAACGCATTGCGCTTAGGTGTGGCCCAGGCCCGGGGGCTCCTGTCGGTGTACAAAAGTAGGGGGCTCTCTTTGTACCCCCTTTACTTGTGCATGGGCAGTCAGAGCCGCGCTTGCAACAACACTTAGCAGGGCAGAAGAGGGAAGCGGAGGCACAAGAATATCAGAGCAGCACTCCAACATGGGGCACAGAAGATAAATCAACAATACGGGCTTTTCCCCGGTAGGACCCTTGCCGGGGCGGCCTAGTCACCCCCGGCAAGAGCCTTGCCGGGGCAGCTCACCCAATGCCAACATCGCGGTCACCCTTGAGCCTGGGAGTTCCGACACCATCGACCGCATTGGAACCAAGGCTTGGGAAGTGCCTGCATGGTGGGATGCAGATCTTTGTGAAGACCAGAAGGATGCAAGATCAGGTGAGAATCAGAAGACGACGATCCTCGGCAAGATCCTTGCTGAGGATACCGACGAGACCCCGGGCAAGATCCTTGCTGGGGACGACCATGATGCGAAGGCAAGACCCTTGCCGTGGCCCCGGCAAGACTCCTGCCGAAGACATCCACGGGGCCGCGGCCAGGCCCACATCTACCAAAGCTCCACCGCCGTTCCCATGCAGCTACCAGCCCACCAACTAGGCGAACACCTGCGTGGCGACATGCGGCCTCTAGACCTGCGTGGTGGCGTGCATGTCTTCATGAAGACCCTACCACCATGCCAACTCAACAGACTGCCAGCCTACGTGGCGCTGCATGCCTCGTTGGCCTGGACGCGTGTCGGAGCAAGGCAGAGCGGCGACGGACGGGACGGGCCTCGTTACTGCCCCCGATAAAGCGAGAGGACACATAAGTAGCGCATTTAATGCGCCTTGTCCTGTAATGACAGGCGATAAGCTTGTACACTATATACCTTTCCACCTGCTGTGTGCCACTGTGGCAGCCCCTTTGTTTATAAAAGGAGGCCCGCGGCGTACTGGGAAAGGATTCAGAACTTTTGGACGATGCACGCATCATAGCTAGTTCAAAAGCTCAAGAACACTCAAATATATACCAAAGAAGGACTAGGGTATTACGCATCCTCGCGGCCCGAACCTGGGTAAACGATCTTTGTGCTGGCTTCTGTACCCGCTCTTTGCATAACCCTGCGCCCGCCAACCGTTGAAGGGATTCCAGTGATCCCATAGGTGTCATTTCCCACCGACAACGAAGAACGAGAAAGAAGAAGTACTAGGGTTAAGGAGAAAAGACAAAACATAAAAAGTGGTAGATAATTTGTTCGATTGTGTGTTGTTCAATCGGCCGTCATCCCATAGGTATATAAGAGGCAGCTGGACTTCCCGTGCAAGGAAAAGGCTTGGATTCACGTCCAAAACCCTAGTCAAATTTGGATTGGTTTTATCCGAACTTTTCAAAACTGTTCGGTTTAAACTAGCTGGACCTTGCGAGTCTTTTTTGTGGTGGCAAACGACCTCGGATGGAAACGAGTCCAAAATCAATCTTAACCGTTTCGACGAGATGAACAACTTTCATGTTGAAGGTTCTTTATCAGAGGTACACTTGAAGGTCAAATCGCTCGCGCAAAACAGGCTATTATTCGCGCAACCCATCAGACAGGATGTCTGGTGGGGCGCGCCATTTTTTGCCTCCTGACAGAGCTACATTCCAATGGCTCTAACTTTTGCATATGAACTCGGATGGGAATTATTTTTATATAAAAATTGATCGCTCCGACGAGACCTAGACAATCCGTGTAGATCATTTTTCGATACGACACAGTCTTGAGGGCGTAATCAGCCAAATAGTGTTCTGGATACAAAATCTCAGTATTTCGAACATAACTTCGGCTTTAGAGATGAGACCGGATGGTTATGGCCCAAATATCAAATTTTCTGCTTTTGACAATATGAAACTTTCTGACATTGAGCACTTTTTCATTTGAGGTCTTCTTAATTATGCTTTTGACCATGCCAAAATCTGGTGTCAACACGTGCCCCCCTGTTTTTCGGCAAAGCTTGTGTGCCGAAAAATAACTTGCGGATAGCTTGTTCTAAGGACGATTTCAACACTCCATCATCCATTTTGCATGTTTTTAGGATGATAAGTATATATCGGCCATTGCTTGTTTGAACCTCTTGATGCAAACTTGGGTGAAAACTTCTCAGCTTCTATAACAATCAAGTGATAAGGTTCCATAGATCAAAACAAACCTCTGAACCATATTGTTCTCCCTTTTTTACAGATAATCAAGAATGAACTTCATCCAATCCTTACTTCGTCTACATAAAAGTTTCATTAGTGGCGAAGCTGTGGACTTCGGTTCGGCCTTACCTATGTTGACGAGATGAAACATCGGCTATTGAGAGAAATGCAATACACCATGATTAGCATAGTAGCCGGATGCTTGCTGTGCCATCTCTTTCGAATTGTCATGTCTAAATATATGAACAATTTTAAAGCAACCCAAGGTAAATTTTGCATCTATACATACCCCAAGATAAACTATAAGTCATTCGTCAAAACATTGATAAGCCCTGGATATTTGTTGAACTACTCATAACGAATCACCGAAAGCCTCAGTATGTATAGCACCTATAGCAAGTAAAAGATTCAATCTGAATAACAATGCATATTCGGCTTTGATTAATCATGCATAAAAATATTCTAATCGGCACGAGGCTTCAAAAATAGTACCTTAAAGAGATATATAAACAATATCAACACTTTGGCCATTGCTAAAACATAATCTCCATAGTTCTCGAGAGACAAGGCTAATATCAATATTATGCATGTCATTAATGCGATGTTCAGTAATAAAATCAGCTATGATTTGGCCTCTTATAGATCTCAAAGGTGCATAAGCCAAATCATATCCAAACAAAGTATAAGCCCACTAGCCAATTCTGCAACTACGAATTCATCTATGCATCATATATTCAATGACACCGGTCATGATGTCTCAACTCCATTCAATCATAATATAGGTATAAATATAAATTTCCATGAGCACGTACCTTATCTTGCTCTCCAATCGAACTAAGGACAATGTTAGAGTACTACACCGGCCATGCCTTGACATAATCTTAGGACGATAGATAAATATCGGCCATTACCATATAAACTTCATTCAAAGCACATATAGTCGAAATAAACAAATGACATGACAAATCAAGTATTTCGGCCCTTTGGATCAGTAATAAAATTGTAGCTAATCAAATTTATAGTGATTTGGTAATACCCTTTCATGATGTAAGAAATTATATTACAACCATGGATCATTATAAGCCCATTGAGGGTAACCAATCATAAATGATGACGAATTCCATGGAATAGGCATTAATGGCATAGTTGAAGAATATGGATAATGTATGGACCAAAGATGTTGAAACCTTCGGCTTGGTCCTTCATAGTTTTCACTCTTTTCCCTCTTCACTTTTGTCGCACTTCTTGTAATGGAAGCTTGCACATAATTCTTATTTTGAGTACTTCCTTTGGGAACCCATGCCATGTTCCTTCCTTAAAGATCTTGTGCACTAAGTTTTTGTAATTTCTTCCTTTGCCAATATGATAAGCCGAGTGGGCATTCGGTTGTGATTCTGTTTTGACCACTGGGAATTCCTTTTTGGCCTTGTGGACTCTCAACTTCTTTTCTTCAGATTTGGCACTTTGACTCTCAATCATTGGTTGCTTTGTCTCATTGCCTTTAGTAGCCAATGTCAGCACTTTACTTGGCTCTTTTTTATTTGAGATCAAATCTGAAGTTGCACTCTTACGACCATCTCTTTTAACACGGTAAACTTGCTTGACCAGCTCTTTCTTGTTCCTTGAGCTCTGGACTGATTGCTTATGATTGAAATGGTCTTTAACATGTGATTGTTCAAATGTGGATCTTCTCGGAGCTACATAATATTGGTGAGATGGTCTAAAATAAGATGGAGAATGTGAGATGGACATGGATCTATATGAGCATATGGAGGCATCCACGACATTGGCATTGGTGGCCCAAAATAAGGATATAAATATGTTGCATTAAAATTCTCATTTTGCCAATACTGATCCTCATATTTGCGCCTTGGGGGTGATCTTGGTTTCTTTGCATGATTTGGCCGATAAGCATTCTTCTCTTCACTCTTCTTTTGATATTTATCCAATAGTTCAGCGAAGGTGATTTGCTATCTTCTTATTTCGAGCTTTGTCTTCTTTTGGTTTGCTTCCATCAATCATTGGATTTGCTTGCTGCCGCCTAGTCCTTGGCACCTCCATTGTAGCTTCGATGGAATTCTCACCCTCAAGATTATGTTCATTATGCTCTTCAACAACTTGTTTACTTGAAAGCTTGATCCCATCACCTGCAGTTTTTACCTTCTCTTTAAATGGACCGGCTTGAAGCAGCGGATGGAAAAACTTTTATCCATTAGGACCAATCCGGGAATAGACTGGTCATCTCTTGGTGTTTCAACAAACTTCAATCGTCCTTTCTCAATGGCCGGTTTAACTATTTGATGAAACATGTTGCAATCCTCAAAATTATGCTTGAACGAATAATGCAACTTACAATACATTCTTCCTTGGATAGATGGCTCAACATGGTGATCAAGAATTCTAATATAATTATTTCTCAACAACATATCAAAGATTTGATCACACATGTTTGAATTGAAGGTAAATTTTCTATTTTCTAGCCGATCTTCCTGTGAGAACGTCTTTGGAGTTAAGCAAACGAATGGTTCAAATTTTTATCACCCCATTCGGCTATGAGCTTTATTTTACATTCTCTTACCGATGTCATTGGATAAGATATTATACTAGCATCGGTTTTCTGAAAAGAATCTAACCTTGGCTTTAAGTTTATGAAACAAAAATAGTTAGAACATGCATGCCTCAATTGAGACCAAGAGTAAGCCAAGTATGAAACAAGTAAAGCTACCCATGTAGATACGAACTTTAAATAAAGCAATGGGGAAAGCTTTGGCTGCAACAATAAGTCATTATCGGTCCTTATAAATGGCGCAATGGGTTGACCAATATGTTCTATAACAATTTTATTGCTAACAATTAAATTACCCTTCTTCATTGGTCTTTCAAAATTACTTAAGAGGATTTTTCTAATAGATGCATCAATAATAAAGTTTTGACCAAATCTAAAAATAGGTAAATTACTTGCTAAACATACCTCTTCAAATATATTGGGAGAACATGATGGTGGTGTGACTTGAACAATATCTTGCTCCACCTTTGGATGGCTCCCCAACGCCTCTTCATCATCTTTTTCTTGATTTCATGCATCATTACACTGAAGATCTTCGTCGGCCGAACTTTGTTTGGTTACTTGTTCTTGTCCTTGAATCTTGTCAATTTCTACGACACGGAACTCATAGGGCAGGAGGTAGGTTCCATTAACTTCAGAAAAATCAAGCACCGCTGTTTTCCTATGCTTACCATGCCCTTTCTCAGTAATGCTTGCGTCGTTAGATTTGATGGATTCAGAATATATACTAATTGATTTGGCTTTTCCAACTGAAGCACTTTCATGTTCCGAATCATCCTTCTTTTCATTGATACTACCAATTGGCAATGCTTCTGTACTCTGAGCCAATTCTTTTTCAATTTGTTTCTGGCGGCGAGGAGCAAAATTGGCTTTAAGTTTTTTCTCAACTTCAGCCCACTTCGGAAATGATTGCCCCTCCAATGCTTTTAGATTCTTTCGGCAATGACACATGGGTGTTGCCGAAATTTTGCAACAGTGTAGGGGTTGTATAATATGATGTAGTACTAGGTGAAGGCATATGCATTGTTGTAAAACCATATTTTTGCTCGCCGATTTTATCAATTGACAAAGATTCATCTTCTTGCAAAACTCTAGCTTTTATTGCGGCATAATCAGGAAATAGCCCCTTTTCATGTTGTTCAAGAAAAAGAGCACTAATCCTCTTATTTTGGGCTAAACTCTTCAATGTAGAGACCACTACCTCAACTTCTATAATATTGGGCACAACCGCTCCTGTAAAATTTACACTTATTCGGCTATGACCAGGAAGGTGTGAAGCCGAATTATGAACATCTATACTTGTGTATGGTGCTGAAAAATTATTGTCATGAGGTGTAGCATATGACGGTTGAGAATAAGTGGCCGAATAGCTAGTAGTAGCATGGCCAATTCTCTCGTTCATCGGCATGGTTGGATTAGTATATTGCATGTTACTTGCCAATGAATAGAAGGGTGAAACACTTTCTTGCATGGCATTGGAAATTCTAACATGAGGTGTTTCAAATTTATTAACCAAACTCACCATGTTGTTCATCGGCATAACAATTTGTGGAGTTGCCGATGCATGAGAGTTGGGATACATATGGTGCATGTTACTTGTATCATAAGAAGTTGAAGCATGTAAATTACTTTGAATCGGCCTATACACGTAGTTAGATGCATGATTGAACAAACTAGGGCTGGCTGATAGAGTATACTCATTGAACGATCTAGTAACACCATATGAATTATTTGCATCTGATGAGGGAATTGGGTATTCATATTATCTTTGTAGATTGCAAACCCTAGATGACGATCTCTTCGTAGCAAGAACGGGCTGGAGACCGTTCAAAGCTTCATCCCCAGCGGAGTCACCAAAAAGTGTGTTCACACACGAACACGTCACCGTGTACCCTCGACGCCGGGGGTGATGCACCGCAGCCCACGACGAAGGAGACCCGCCAGAAGCGCGGTACACAAGACAATTCGGCGGGCGCTTTTGGAGACCCGAAACCCCATGAGCCCAGGAGGGACCCCATCAGGGCGCATGTCGGCTATGGGATGCCTTAGGTCGACTTGATCACCCCTAGGGCCTAGTGGATCGCCGCCCTGCAACAAGAAGAACAGACGAAGAACGAGAAAGAAGAAGAACTAGGGTTAAGGAGAAAACACAAAAGATAAAAAGTGGTAGATGATTTGTTTGATTGTGTGTTGTTCAATTGGCTGTCACCCCTTAGGTATATAAGAGGTGGCTGCAAGGAAAAACGTTGGATTCACATCCAAAACCCTAGTCAAATTCGGATTGGTTTTATCCGAACTTTCCAAAATTGTTCGGTTTAAACTGGCTGCACCTTGCGGGTCTTTTTTGTGGTGGAGAAACCACCTCGGATGGAAATGAGTCCAAAATAAATCACGAGACGTACAACTTTCATGTTGAACGCTTTTCGATCAGAGGTCATCTTGAAGGTTAAATCGCTCGCGCAAAACATGCTATTATTCGGGCTACCCATCAGACAGGGTGTGTGGTGGGGCGCGCCATTTTTTGCCTCCTCATAGAGCTGCATTTTGATGGCTCTAACTTTTGCATACGAACTCGGATTGGAACATTTTTATATTAGAATCGATTTCTTCGACGAGACGAAGACAATCCGTGTAGATCATTTTTCCATACAAGGCAGTCTTGAGGGCGTAATCAGCCGAATAGTGTTCTGGATACAAAATCTCAGTACTTCGAACATAACTTTGGCCTTAGAGATGAGACCGGATGGCTATGGCTCAAATATCAAAGTTTCTCCTTTTGTCGATACGGAACTTTCTCATATTGAGCACTTTTCCATCTGAGGTCTTCTTAATTATGCTTTTGACCATGCCAAAATCTGGTGTCAACACATGTATGCGATGATATTTCCATGTTTTCGTCTTATCAGACCGCAGGGACTTCTGACATGCTGATGGGAAACAGTTCAAGTGCTCCTGTTCATGGTGTTGGCACGGTCGATCTGAAGTTTACTTTGGGGAAGATCGGGCGGTTGAAGAACGTGCATTATGTCCCCTCTGTCAATAAAATTTTTGTTAGCGGATCTCTTTTGTGTAGGGATGGCTATGTCGGTGTCAAAACCGGCGGATCTCGGGTAGGGGGTCCCGAACTGTGCGTCTAGGGTCGATGGTAATAGGAAACGGGGGACACGATGTTTACCCAGGTTCGGGCCCTCTCTATGGAGGTAATACCCTACTTCCTGCTTGATTGATCTTGATGAATATGAGTGTTACAAGAGTTGATCTACCGCAAGATCATAATGGCTAAAACCTAGAAGCCTAGCCTGTATGACTATGGTAATGTGTATCTGTCCATTCGGACTATGCTCTCCGGTTTATATAGGCACCAGAGAGATCTAGGGTTACATGGAGCCGGTTACATCAGAGGGAATCTACATAGTCGGTTGCCAAGCTTGCCTTCCACGCCAAGTAGAGTCTAATCCGGACATGGGTACAGTCTTCGGCCTTCATGTCTTCACAGCCCATCAGTCCGGCCCTATGGATAACAAACCGGACGCCCGAGGACCCCTTAGTCCAGGACTCCCTCAGTAGCCCCCGAACCTGGCTTCAATGACGAGGAGTCCGGCGCGCAGATTGTCTTCGACATTGCAAGGCGGGTTCCCCTTTCTCCGAACCCCAAGATAGTCTTCGGATGATTATCCGGACCTTTGCATACAATTGTAGAGAATACAATATTCCATGAGTCCAATTCGTTGACAACTGTTTATGACATTGCATCACGCCTGCCCGTTTATTATTTCCAACCGTTGGCTAGCCCATCGCTCCATGTCTCGGGACGCGGTTTTATTGGCACGTCTTGTCAAAGCAAAGATCATGTCCCTTATTCACGGGATTTTCATTAATGCAGGCGTGGATAACCCAACCGTCCCCTAGGTACAACTCTTTGGGGATAGGTAAGTTTCGGGACCCAGGGGGAGACGCCCAGTATTCGGGGTCTTTATATAGGGACCCAGTCTCTTCTTTTTCTTTTGCGCTTGCTTCTTCCTCAACCCCCTCCACCTCGAGTTCTAACCCTCGGGTTCCAATCTCCACCAGCCCCAATCATGTCCGGATCCAGCCATCCAGGGCGGTGGGTGTCTTCTTCTGTCACGGAGGAGGATATTGCAAAGCTCCGCGCGGCGAGGCATCTGACCCCAGAAATTCTTCATCGGCTTCCCGCAAAGGGGCAGGTTATTCCTACCAGTAAATCCAGCGAGAGGGTAGTATTTGTGTCCACTTCCTCCACGGGTTAGGGTTCGCGCTTAACCCCTTCGTCCGGGGGCTCATGTTCTACTATGGGCTAGATTTTCACGACCTGGCCTCGGACTCTATTCTCCTCATCTCGACAATTATCGTTACGTGTGAGGCCTTCCTCCGGACTCCTCCGCACTTTGGTTTGTGGCTCAAGACCTTTGACATGAGGCTGCAGGTGACAGAGGAGGAGTAGGCAGAGTATGGCAGGGTCATAATAGGCAAGCTTGCCAGCACGGTTTGGTTTGAAGGATCTTTCGCCAAGTCTTCTGACTTATGGCAGTAGGGGTGGTTTTATATCAACGAGCCGTGTGGCTCTAGGTGGGCGGCTATGCCTGTGTTCTGACCCGGCCCTCCATTTCAGCTTGCTTCATGGATGAATAAGGGATTGGACTGGGGATCCGTCAATGAAGTGCAGACTCCGCAGAGTCGCATCCGAAGCCTTACCGAGAAGGGCATGAATCTTGTGAACATCGTTCAAGTAATGCTAGTCTGCCGGACCTTGCCATGTCAGCGGCGACCTCTCCGTATGTGGGAGTTCAATCCAGAAGGGCGGCAGACTCTTCAACACTTCTTCGGCACCACACACGAAGGAATGTGGAAATTACATTTCGGGGAGCGAGAGCAATGGCCGGACACCATCGAAGATGTTGGCCTTGACTGCAATCATCCGGACACTTCGGTAAGTATTCGATCTTCGAACACCTTTTATTCAAGCATCTCTTGACAAGATATTGAACAGTCCGTCCCTCTACAGGACTGGATAAACAAAGAGGTGTTGATCTGGTGTCCGGCACCCCTCCCTGAAGATTCTGCGACCGCCCTGCTGACGAGAATGCTCACTCCGACACCGTACTAGGTGTCTCCAGAGGGGGCGAGATCAAGGGGACCAGAGGTGATCCCCGTCCTGAGGGTAAATTAGATGTTGTGTTCGAGGAAACTGAAACCCTTTTGCTTGAGGGCAAAGGTGCAGAGGAAACCCTCCATGCCAAGAAGAGGGCCGCTTCTGAAGATCAGGAGGGGAAACCGTCCAAAAAGAGGAAAATACCATTGTCGGGCAGCTTGGGCCGGGCAAGCGATGTTGTCGTAGAGCTTTATGACGAGGACAGACCTCTGGCCAAACCGTAAGTGAAGCTGGGGCACTTTAAACATACCTCATCCTTTTCCTACTAGTGAAGTAATCATCCGACATATGTACATCCTCACAGCTTAAGCCTGGCGTTTCTTAGTCGTCGTCCTCCTCGGGAGACCTTCCTCCGGAGATGATGGAGAGTGACACGCCTTCTCCGGACTCCTCGCCCAACAGCGCGGATGATCTTGAGGTATCATCCCGGAGGGCTCCTTCCGATCGACAAGCGGTGCAGGAAATGAAGAAGGCGTTACCCAAAGGTGGTGCCTCTGTCACTCAGGGTTCAGGAATCAAGAATGACGGCCCCAAACTGTCCGGTTTACAGCCGGAGACGATTCTGGAGGCGAGTAAGTGGATTCCTTCAAAGGAATGCCATACTCCGGCGGCGGTTTCCGAAGACCCCGGAGCGCCGGAAATGCTGACGGACATGCTGCGACAAGCGTCCAGTTCAGAGGAGCACCTTACCTTGATGGTTACGGTGGTTGAAAAGGTTCTATCCGCGAAGAGAGGATTGAACGAGGCCTTCTCGAGCCTTCTTAGAGGTTTTGAGGTTTGTGATGTAGTTTTGCCAATTGAATAATATTGACAGAATGCACCTGTTGTATATGCAGTAGCCCCTGAGACTCGGATTGCCTTCCAAAGGAAACGATCGGAGGATCAAAAAGATATGCTCAGGTACTAACCTTGATTTAACTTGGCATACAGGCAGCCTCCCCTCCTGCGGCTACCCGAAATACGGAAGTGGCCGAACTGCAGCGAAAGATGGATATTGCGGAAGATGACATTGCATTGATCAACAGGCGTCTTGACGACTCGCAAGGTATATATTTCGAGCATTCCTTACACCTATGTTCTTGTAATGTAGGCCTGACGCCGAAAAGAGTTTTATATGAAATGTGCATAAGTGCAGATGGTGCTGCCGCCGTTGAAGCTCTTCGTGCGGAGCTAGCCTAGGCCAAGGAGCAGGCCCGGTGTAGTGATGCTGCTACCGAGAAGGCATCGGCTGATCTAAGAGACGAGCAAGCAGCTCAGCGCCAAAATGAGGAAAAATATCCGCACTGGCGCTTGAATTGAAGAATGCTGCCAGCCACTTTGAATACCTTGAGAAGGTGAATAAAGCCAAAATGGCTGAACTTGGTAAGGCCGTATGAGAGGCGAGTGAAGCTCGGTCTGAATCTAGGGCAGGTCGTAAAGAGATTCGGCAGGCTAAGAAGATAGTGGCCGGTAAGCCCTTTTTGCTTCAGACTAAGTTTGGCGATTGGACTATGCTCAGTTGAACCAGGTCTGGAGTTCTCCGGCTGAATTGTTGGACTTGCCGAAGAGTTCTTCCGATGCGGCGCAATTTTACCAAGCAGAAGAGGGGCATGCAACGGAGAAGCTTTTCTGGTCACAATTTGGTGCATCAAAGCGCCCTCTGTTGCTGAATAAACAGATGTCTCAATGGGCCGAGCTTCATAGGATATCCAGCGACGCCATGAAGAACATTATAATCTGGTTGTGGCTGAATGAGCCTGTTCCAAAGAGCTACTTTGGCCTGGTGCGGCATCTTGTTGATGCGGTGCCGCGTATCGATGCTGCGAAGCGGTCGGCGTGCATTGAAGGTGCACGGATGGCCTTCTTTCGAGTCAAGGCGTTACGGGGAAGATGAAGGCCGTCGATGTTGCGGCGAAGAGTCCGCCCAAGGGCAAGGACCATAGTGAGCCGGAGCATTATTTTGAAGACGTCCTGGAAGCCACCCGCCTGATAGAGGGTCAATGCTCGAAGAACATAATGTTCGAGTGAGGTGTATTAGAATTGTAAAAGACAATTTTATAATTGATCTATTTTTATATTTTTGCTCAAAAGCTTGAATTCCTCCTTTGCCACCGTTTTAATATAATCTGAAAGTTTTCCAGTCGTCGGCTTCAGCCCCCTCGTAGGAAGTACGGGGGTGTTTGGAAAAACATTTAATCACTCTTCCAACGTCTTGGTCCGTGAAGGAGGTGATAATGCAGCGAACCAGGCAATCAGACTATAAGGCGTTAACACTTTCACTTAGCCATAGGACTATGGCATAGCCCCTAGTATGTATCCGGCGTATAATGCCTTACATATTTGATCTGAAAAAGATCCCTCGTGTGACACGGAGAATCGCTAAGGGTTCCAAGAAGTCGTCAAGTGGTTGACCAGATCTCGCCCCATCATGACAGTCAGTTTTCGGCTTTCTCTACTGAGGTGCTCCTTTTCCGTACTCCTGGCTGTACATACTCCCATATAGCTCCCATCTCTCTTAGCGGGTTTCTGGTTATTGGATGTCCTTTTGTTAGTTATCCATACTTGCATGCATTAACAACCTCTCAAAAATTAGTGACCCGGGGCACGTCTCCCTTGCTTGCCGAACATGTACACGTATTTTTTATTTGCATGTGTGCATTCACTATTCTTATTATGAGTGGACATACCTGTACGCTTCTTTTTTTTTGCACGGGGACATACCCGTACTCCTGTCATATATATACTGTTGTGTAGATCTATGTTGTGAGAGTATATGCTTTTTTCCACAAAGAAGCATATACTACATTTTACTGAGAGAATTTTTCCATTTTGCTGATATACTATTTTTTATGCTAGAAAGGTATATACTACTTGTTTTGATTGAGAATATACTTCATTGGAGAGACGTATATACTACTTTGTGAGTACATTCCAACAAAACATTAAAGTATATCCGGTTATACCTACTGAAAAAATAGGTTACGTAAATATGAGGTTGAAGCATATTTATACATCAATAAATTTTTATGGAGTATACACTGTTTTGTGAAGGAGCATGTATTGAACTTTTTCGAATGTGTATATACTGATCGGCATGGTAATGAGTATATACTAAAATAGTTCAAGGAGTGCACACTGATTTTTTACGACGGAGTATACATTCAATATTTCTAGTGGAGCATATACAATATTTTGATAAAAGAAAAAGAGTACAATCTTTCATTTGAATGAGTGTATATGCATCAGAAGACTAGTATATTCATCCGCAGAGACGTGTATTCATCCGTGGAGCTAACAAACAAGACTGCAATTGATATGTATATCAAAGTTTGTTAGATCAGAACACACATAAGTAGATATCTCGAGTATGCATGCCGCAGAGAAGAGATGCGTCAGAGTCTTCATCGTGCAGCAACCGCGTCGCGAGCATCATACCATCCCAACACGCAAGCCGCCACCGTCGAGCACCCCCGGAGCTGCACATCGTACCACTATATGAAGTGAGCCATCATGCTGATCGATGCTCTAGCGTCATTTCATAGGAGTTCAATCACAGTGTACGGAGAAAAAGCAAGTGGCTGTTGGAGACCGGCCTTCAAAATCTGGTCGATTTACAGCATGGGCCGAAGATGCTTTGATGATTCACCGTGGTCTTAGTATCATTAGTAGAATGCCCGTGCGTTGCCACGGGCTCTTGAAATATTTCACACATACAAACAATATAACACAAACACAATTATTTAATAACTGAAGTCCATTATTGTAATGTAATTGGATAACATAAAAGAAAAAATAACGACATGTCCATGTAACAAACTGGGTGATGTTCCATCTGAACATCTATTATAAAACTATTGATATCTAGATGATGCGCTTAAGAAATTCTTTCACAATATCAGAAAAAAGTTTCCTCTAGCTTCATTCCCACGATGTTTTAGCAAGTATAATAAAAACTGCTTCCTCAATTCATATCCATCCTGTAGAAACAAGACATGTAGTTAGTATGACAATTTCACGCCGATGTCTTAAAACATGTAACGCACAATACTCACCGCGCAAATCGGCTTCACCAATTCTTTACCGTTCCACCAACATAAAATGAAAAATAAAATAGCCAGACACATTTCTGCAAAAATTTAAATTAATAATATAAAAAATATAGTGATAACAAAAGTAAATATTATTGTTATGAATTCATTACCCGTCTACACTCGTTGGAACACAAGATGGAAATAAACGTTGCCATTTAGATATATCATAATTCCAACCAGGCATCTTTATTTCGAGTGCTTCTTTGAAATCCCTTGCAAAACTTTTTAATTTCAGTGAATGCCTCAAGTTTTTATCCTCTGACGATTGTGATGTTTGAATAGGATCCATAATATATAAACGACATGCCTCTTTATCGACGGCGTACAAGATGTATCGGCCGATGGATGCATAGGGAAGATAAATCTACAAGTGGAGTTATTAGAAACAACAACCAACCATTATAACGATGGAAAAAATATTGTATTTACCTTATTGCAAGATGAGATGTCGTTCTCCATCCTGTGCCAGCTATCAAATAATGTTGCCAACATCTGGATAGTTTCCTTCTCACAAAACTTCCGACCTCGTGTTGACTCAGCATCATGGCCTAAGTAAAAGAAGAAATATTGTTTAAACATGTTGATACTAATGACACATAGAATGAAGAGTTACGATAACTTACAAAAATCGTAGATCCATGTAGTGTATAGGCGGGTCTGTGAACAATACTCCCTCATCACATGCCGGCATACGCAGCGGTGTTGAAGCAATCATTGTCCATAGGCTGCTCCATCTTAAGTATGCACTTTGAAGTTTCTTAAGACTTAAGCTCATTGGATCGGGTGTGCAGCTCCGGACCCATACCTTCCTGCAATTTGGTTGGTAAGAAGAACAATAATATACATCCGCACATTAAATATTGATACATGATACTTACTCCAAACACCCGGCATCATCGATCGACATGATGTACTTGCAGAGGTCGGCAAGTATTTGGCGTTGGTCCGTGGGAATGATAGTGACTGGACAGGGGCGTTTTTCTTCGACTACGTCGGAAAGGATTATCCAGGATCTCGATATCGAATTAGCTAAAGTTTCTTGTGACAGCTTGATGGTATATGGGACATCCTTTTAGCTTATTAAGCTCTGAATCAAGCAAAATGACTGCTAATTTTGGCGAAAATGTTTCATATCCTCCTACAAAAATGTTATACAAAAAATTTATATAATATTTTCAGATAAAATAACGAGATAATGTATAAAAATGAAATACTGGTGAACTGGTGCGACAGTCCATGTGATGTCCAATATTCCATATAATTTAGCATAAACAATCCACATGATACACTATAATATTATAAAATAATGCTTTAGAATATCACGAGATGAATCAAATAAACAAACCATTTTAACAATTGCTTACCCATCGGTTTGTATTGCCTCCTGAACTTGCTCTTCAACCGTCCATTTTGTAACATTGAGATCGGGCCACTTATCACCTCGATAAACTCGGACTCTGCTCTGCAAGTTTCAGCCATTTCTCGAGCCCCGTAACTATCATATGAGAAATGTTAGGGATGAAGTCAAACAAAACAAATGTTAAGATGAGTAAAAATAGATAGTTACCGTAGTAGCAAGGTCATTGCGTTTGACATTCTCACCAAGTGAGTCCAATACTTGGATCTCTCGTTTTTTGGCATTGGCATCGCTAGATACCAATGGTAGCCCGGCATGTTAATCGGCATGAATAACTGGTGTAAATATCTTACAAACCACAATCACAATTAGATATAATTATTAACAAATCATTAGACATATGAACTAAATAAAAACAATCCATAATTATATGCATGGATAACAAGACAACAACTTACCATATCTTGCTGTAGATAAGTATTAACATGACGCACGATGCGACGATATTTTGACGGGCCGATGTCTCTTTCACCGTCTTATTTTATCTGACCAGATACAAACGTGCTAATAATGTGTACCTTTTCACCCGCCCTGTCCTGTAGATGGTCGTGAGCAAGCATGCAATATAAGTAAGCATTTATCACCTGTAAACAACATTAAGAATATATTAATATTTTATGATATTATGTATTGTTCATATTATTGATTACAAAGTTTGTGCAATTGGTCTTACACCGTCATGTAAGAACATATCATTTTTTAGAAGGCGTTTAAAATCGTCGGTTGCTAACAAGGCATCTCCAATGTCCACGAACTGGGTATTCTTGGGGGCAGACTTTATTGATTCGATAACTGTAATATCTCTAGGGGTACAAACATAGTCTCTCAAATTCATAAAAAGTGACACAACTTAGTAACAAAAAAAAGGAGCCAACTTAGTTGAATACAAAAGGCAAGTTCTTTTTAAGATCGATAATAATATAAACATATAACTTGTGGGATAACATGAAAATTAGCATCCTTTTTTGGTTTGTTATGAGATATAACCTCTTCGACGTTATTATGTTGTGAATATCCGGCCCCTTCCAGCGACATTGCATCTGAAACCTCCATGTATTCTTTCTGTGCATCTCCAAAGTCCATATCCATGTCTCCTATATTCTGATTAAACAAGAATATAAATATACCATTCATATTATCATCTATAATATACATACAAAGTAAGGTTAGCTATATGCACCTCTTCTCGTGGTGTTTGATGCGGAATGTCATCGTTACATCAGTGAGTATGTCGGAACCCATCACTTTATATCTATGCTGAAATATAAATAGGAATTTTTTTTGCATCATATAATGTGAAACTAACACAACTATTTTATATGTGATAAAAAATGCTTTTGATTATATTATAAAAACATACAGTTCAAAACATTTTACTAATACATCAATTGAAGGAAACAACAAACTATAATGTTTTTATATAAGTAAGTGGTCATCTGAAATTGCTTAAATGATTTTAAATTAATTACATATGCTATTGAAATTCGAGAAACAAAAAAGAACATGCTAACTAACCAACATTAACGAAGGATATGTGTTTTTATATGTTCTTTATCCTCTTAGTATATGTAATAAGAATAATCATACTCCGGCTAGGTTAACATGCGGTAGGCAAAACACGGAGCTTTATTTGAAAGCGAGGCGGCCCAGGCGACCTCATTTGGATGTAACGAGCTCCAGCCGTGTAGAAAACTGGCTAAAAACTAACAACATGTAATATATCTTAAAAAAATATAAGGAGCAAATTTGTAATGGGTTATGAACTATTGTAAAAAACCACGGGCATTTTTTTGAAATAAGTTCAACACAGTTGTGACATGCAATGAAATCTCTATATTATAAAAAATGAAACAATATAAATAAAGAATAAAAAAGTATAGAAAAAGTATAAACAGAAAAAAACAAAGAAAAAGGAAAAGAAAATAAAAATAAAACACAACAATTATATATTTATGTAATATAAGTTGAACAATTTTGTAATATATATTTAAATTTTTTGTAATATACAATTAACAAATTTTAACAAAACTGTGATTATATATTCACTTAACATTTTATAATAAATGTTGAACAATTTTGTAATGGACGATGAACTTTTCAAAAAAAACATGAACATTTCCTTAATACCGTTGAACACTTTTGTGACATGCATTGAACTCCGTATATTATAATAAAAACCAAACATTATAAATAAAGAATAAAAGAGTATAGGAAAAAAATATAAAATAAATAAATAAATAAGAGATAAAGGAAAATTAAATAAACAAAAAAAACGATGATCATATATTTTTGTAATATAAGTTGAACCATGTTTTAATACATATTTGAAATTTTTGTAATATATAGTTAACGAATTTAAAAAACACAGCGATTATATATTCATTGAACATTTTATAAAAATGTTGAACAATTTTGTAATGGATGATGAACTGTTGAAAAAACCATGAACATTTCATTAATACTATTGAACACTTTTGTGACATGCAACGAACGCTGTATATTATAATAAAAACAAAGCAATGTAACTAAAGAATAAAAAAGTAAGGGAAATAAAATATAAACAGAAACCCAAACAAATGAAGAGAAAAATGAAAATAAAGAAAAGCCAGGCCTGCCACCACGGCCCACCTGGCACGCAGGCCTCTAGGGCGGAACCAGAACTAAAGCGACGCGGCGTCGCCCGTTCCCCTCCCCCCGCCGCATTCTACCTTATCCTCTCGTCTCGCTCACTCTCTCATCTCCTCTCGTCACACTCACAGAAACACTCTCTCCCTTTCCCCTCCCCCCGCCGCATCGCCGCCCGCGTCGACGAGCAGGAATCCCCACTCTCCCGCCCGCCGGCCACCCATCGGATTACAGCATCCACTGACCTTGGGGCTGCCTGGTGTGGGCTGCTTGCGGCGACAGCGGAGACGGACGGGCGGCGCTTCTGGAGCACTGCGGGTGATGCATGCGGTGCCGTTCGGTCGGATCATGGCGGCGCTACTCTGCGGCGATGTCGCAGCTGGATCCGCATCGACGCGTCAATATCTGCAACGACGCAACTCCGGTAAGCCACTACCTATGCCTGAAAAATCCATTCAACGCGGGCTGCTCAGATCCGCCCCCTCCTCGTCTTCTTAGCCACTGAACTCCTTTTTTGTTCTCTCTGTGCCGCGGCGCCATGAGCAAACCTCATATGCACGGGCGAGGACGGCGGCTTGCTTAACGCCGCCGCCCTCGGCAAGGAGGGATGACATGCACAAATCACGGATCCACGGCGGCGCTCCTCTCCGGCTATGTCGCGAGTGGATCCGAGGCGACGCGTCCCGATCTGCAACGCCCACAGCTCGATGCGCCACTCGCCATGGCAGATCTGCCCCCTTCTTACCTTTCTGAGTGAAAAATCCTTTCTTGGTCGGGTTCTTATCATCGGTAATGCTTTCGGATTAAAGCTCTTTCGGTAAAGCTATTGAACATTCTCTAAAAACTCTGTTATCAAATACCCTCAGATGTTCAGAAAACAAGTCACGAACCAATAGAGGTTAAACTATCCTAGAATGTGGTGTGGCATATAATTAGCTTTCTATTGGTCAAAAATGGCAAGTAGCATTCTAAATCTATGTTGGTCAAAGCCTACATAGAGGGCATGCTAACTTCAGATGTTTAAGAGCATGATTAGTACAATCTTGTTATTATTAGGAGAAAGTGATGTATACATGACTTAGCCTGAAGGGGTCCTTGCTGTAGAAAAGTCTGTTTCCTTGAGTTCCACGTGTTCGAGCGTCGAGCAATTAGGATGGGAATTCCTATTTGATTTCTCTTTCCCTAGGGTGATGTGATCCATGCAAAGATTGTTACTCCCTTCTTATTAACTAATGTTTGTATGTGTGAAATGTAAGGCTTTTGTTATTCCACATCAGTGACAAACTGACAGCAATGACCACTGTGGATGACAAGCCCTTACATATGAAATCAATACGTGAAATGCAACTGCAGTAATGTGCTAGCATACCAAAAACCAACACAAGTAGAGAAAAAATATTGAGAAGTATTTCTGTTTTCAGATTGACGCATTCTGAATGGTCGATTATGTTCTGTGTATATATTCTGCTTGACAGGAGAAGGTTCTAACTCTTGCTGTGTGAGTGTTTTTTCTTCTCGTCAAAGCTAGGCATTAACTTTCAGTTTGCAACTTACGACAACTGGCATCTCATGGAATGTTTGATGTATATGTGAAGGCGATGGGTGACACACACATTGATGATCATCACTCAAATGAGGATATTGCTTTAGCAATTGGAACGGTAATTTTTTTTCTACCATTATTTTCTAACTTGGCATTAGTACTTCTAGAAACAGTTATACAGATTATTGTTTACCAGAAGTTGGGGTATCCATCGTTATCTCACTGCTAAATTTTACATGCTATATTTCTGTTTTTTACCTGATTCTGAACTATTCTAAGTTTAATGTCCTGCTATCTTTGGAACTTAATGTGGTGACTTGTTTTTGAATTTTCTTTTAGGCATTACTTCAAGCACTTGGTGACCGAAAAGGGATTAACCGGTTTGGGCATTTTACAGCACCACGTGATGAGGCAGGAGTTGAGGTTATCTTGGTATGCGTGACCATCTTACGCATTTAGATACTATGCCTACAACCTCCATTCAGGAGGGTGCATGTCTATGTTGTGCATTTATGAGCTTATGAAGCTCTCAACCTTTGCAAACACATAACTGAATTACAACTTCCATACATGCGGTTCTTAACTTGGATAATGACCAGGCATTAAATAATTTTGTTCTCTTATTTCATGAGCATCTCATGTTATGATAGATTGGTATGTATGAAGCTTTTGACTGTTGAGGACTATTATCAATAATGCTAGTCCTTTGGCTTTATTTTTGTCATAGTTATTCTGGCTCATCCATCTAACATAGGCTGAAGACTTGAAAGATAGCAATCAAGTTGTAATTATTTTACTCTATCTTAATTTTGGGTTACCTATTTTTTGCTCAACAATTACGACATTTTGTGAATATACAAATATCTCTTGAATAATTAAACTGTGCCTTGTTGAGCTTAGATGTTTGCTAGTCATTCTTCTTCCTCTGGATCCATGATATATCTGGTCTACCTCATTTGAGCTGCGGATTAAGTATTCCTACCGAGAGACTTGGCACATATGATACACAGGTATTTGGTAAAATTTTGACAGCCATTTCCAATTGTCTGTTATTTATGTCAGGCTTAAGATGATTTTCATTGCCAAAACATGACTTATTAAGTTCAAGTTTACTTTAGATAATCATTTCAGTATCAAGTGTTGGGATTGAATTAAACTAAACCCAAATGTAATAGCCCCAACGCTGATATTCTGATGGTGGAGAACGGATTCACTCTTTACATTTGAATCCCCTTACTGCAAGTTTACATTGACTTCTTTTTTCACATGCTTGTCAAAATTTAGATTGCTAAGACTTAATAAATCTATAAAGTACAACCTGGTAATACTATGATCGTCAATATTTGTTGTTCCCTATGTCCCATGTGCATCACCATGAAGAATCTCTTGGGAATATGATTTTGTGATAGATAAAACAGTCTTTGATTCTAAATATTCACCATATTTTTTTATTCTAGAACATCTTGTGTATATTTTAAAGATTTCAAAATGAAGACTTTTTAGGTGTTATCATCTATTACCTGTAGTTATGCACATACCTTAACTGTTTTACGTTTCTCATGACATATCTTTCCCAAGCCTAGATATTATCGCTGAGAGCTCCTTGATGGAATCACTAAGATGGACTTACAAGACATACATGGATAAAACCATGAGGTCCTCAAATGGACAGATTGCTCTGGTAAATTGTTCTGCTTGCTTAACTTTATGTTAAACTTTTGACTATTCATTTGATTTTAGCACGACATACATAAAATGCAAGATATAACATACTTTTGATACTATACATCAACCAAACATGATCCTAATATAACAACTATTACACTTTTATAGAGAAGATAAAGATCCAGAATTGTTCGTACCTAGAGGAACTGGCCTTCTTGATGCTCCTTGCTTACACAAGGCACTACTAGGAAAAGGGCTATAGATGGAATTGACACTAATGGCGCACCAGACATGTGGTGCGCCATTAGTATATACTAATGGCGCACCACCATATGATGCGCCATTAGTGTTGAAACTACTAATGGCGCACCCTGCCCACGGTGCGCCATTAGTACCAATTTTTGAACTAGTGCGCTGTCCAAACATACTAATGGTGCATCCATTGGTGGTGCGCCATTACTAGTTGTAACTAGTAATGGCGCACCAGCGAAAAAGGTGCGCCACTAATACTTTTTTTATTATTGTTTTTATTCCTTTTTTTTGCAAAAGTACTAATGGCGCACCACCGAGAAGTGCGCCATTAGTAACCTGGATTACTAATGGCGCATTTGTTCTTTGGTGCGCCATTAGTAAGTGGGCAACAACAAGATATTTTGGACAGCCTCTCCTCCCACACTCACTTTCTCCCCACTTCATTCTCTCCACCGCCTCCTCCTTGTCTCGGGTGCCTCCTCTTTTCACCTCATTTCCACCATAGATTCATTCAAATTAAGTGGTTAAGTTACCTTGTTTTGCTAGGTAAGTAAGGGGAAGCTATATTTATGTTGTTCTCCCTACAACAATGTGCACATGCACTTTTTATGGCCTAGCTAGATCTATGTATGTTCGTGGTGTTGCATATGTTTGTGGTGTTGCATATGTGTTTGTGTTTGGAGGTGTACGGTATTTGAAATGCGATAGTTGCCAATATTTTGCGGAATGTTGATTCATTTCCTTTTAAGTGAGAATTTTGGCATTAAGCATTCTTTTGGTCCTATTTTTAGGGAAAGTCATGCCAAATTTTTCTTGGTTCTAAAATATCGTTTTGCTCTACCCATGACGACCATGGTCCGCACGATGACCGAAGGCATCGTGAATAGGTTTTTGAGGTCCGCGAAGGCCGAGATGCTTCAAAAGAACGAGACGGAGATAAGATGTCCGTGTCGAAGATGCAAGCTGAATAGCCTTATTGCGGAACCGGATTCTGGGCAGGTGCGGGACCACCTGCTCTTGCGTGGTTTCATGGATGGCTATCGGTGGCAAGGTGATGAAGATGACTACGAAGTCGTCCATGGGGGCCGGCAAGAAATGAGGAAGGGCAGCAAGACAACCATCGCGGCTCGGGGCGAGAAGGCGAAGAATCCCGAGGAGATGATCACGACGGTGATGTACCACGATCATCATGTAGAAGATGCAGGACATGATGATGATGCGGCCCGGAGCGCGACGACTGGACCATCGATGGGCTGGGTGCAGGACCCTCATATTCAAGAGCTGCTTCTCAAGCGACGGATAACGCAAGAGCTGCCGCCCGAGAGAAAGCCAAGATGGATCAACTTGAGTTAGACGCGGTTACTCCATTGTATGAAGGATGCAGGCCCGAGGATACCGCTTTGAAAGTAACGCTCATGGCTCGGAGATGAAGGTAAAACACAAAATGACCGACGATGCTCGGCGAGAACATGTCATTACAGCACGAACGTCTTCCCAAGGGGAACAAGTGCCCGACCAGTTTGGAGGAGGCGAAGAAAATCGTGTGTCCTCTGGATTTACCGCACGTGAAATACCATGTGTGCATGAATAATTGCATCATTTATCGGGACGAGCACGCGGAGTCTACCATATGTCTGGTGTGCGGTGTCACTCGATACAAGAAGAGGAAGAAAGCTCCTCGAAAAGTGGTGTGGTAGTTTCCTATCACTCCTCGTCTGCAATGTATTTCGCGGATCCTAAGGTAGCAAAGCTCCTGCGTTGGCACGCGGATAGGGAGGAGAAGAAGCGAGAAGATGACGCAAATGATCCGGAGATAGATAAAAAGACAAGATGCTTGAGTCACCCTAAGGATGCGAGCCGGTGGCAAGCGTTGAACTGAATACCCAGAATTTGGGAGCGATCCAAGGAACATCGTCTTTGGCGCGAGCACCGATGGAGTCAATCCGTTTGGCAGCGTGAGAAGCACACATAGCACCTGGCCTGTGTTTGTGTGGATGTACAACCTTCCCGTTGTGCATGAAGAGGAAGTACATTCACATGAGTATGCTAAGCGAAGGGCGAAACAACCAGGGAGCGACATCAATCATGTATCTGGGGCTGCTGAAAGAGGAGCTTGACACGCTGTGGAAAACGCCAGCCAATACGTGGACGCCGCAGAGAAAGAATATTTCCCTATGAGAGCCGTGACTGCTCATGACGGTGCACGACTATCTCGATTCACGGATATCTTGCGGGGCAGGTAGTCCACGGATTTTACGGATGCGTAAGGTGCATGGATGACACAACATATCGCCATGACTAGATAGAGATCCGGGTCTTGAAAACCGTGTTCATGGGACATCGAAGGTGGCTTCGACGATGACCCGTGGAGGAAACGCAAGGATCTGTTCGATGGTGAAACCGAACCCAAAACGCCCGTGTCACGAGGAGCGGCGAGGAAATAGACAAGCTGTTGAAAAATTGGAAAGACTGCCCACCGCCGGAAAGAAGCAAAAGGCGCCAAAGCCGGGAAATAAGCGAAAAGGCGCCAGAGCCATTGCTTTGAAGGTATGGAAAACGAGGTCTGTTTTACGGGACTTGCCGTCTTGGAAGATCCTTTGTGTGCCTCACAGCCTTGATGTCATGCATATCACGAAGAACGTGTGCGAGAGTCTGCTTGGTACCCTGCTCAACATGCCGAGAGGACCAAAGATGGGCGAAAGCAAGGCGGACTTGAAATCAATGGGCATCGTGCGGGAGCTTCACGCTATATATGATGATGATGATGATGATGATGATGATGAGGCGAAGCAGGACACGAAGAAAGTCGTCAAAAGGCAAAAAGGCCAAGAAGACCGGAAATGACTACCCTCCCGCGTGCTTCACTCTAAGTCGAGGAGGAGATCGAGCAGTTTTCACCTGCCTCCTAGGAGTAAAACTTCCTTACGATTACGCTGGGAAGATAAGCAGATACCTAGACCCGTGAAGCGAAGTTCAGCGGGATGAAGTCTCACGACCGCACGTCGATGACGCAGATACTTCCAGTTGCAATCCGTGGGATCATGGACGCAGCGTCCGTGAAACGCTATTTGGCCTATGCAACTTCTTCGACGTCATCTCTCGGAAGTCGATTGGCGTGAGGCAACTCGGAAGGCTACAGGGAAGAGATCGTGGTGATACTATGCGAGCTTGAGATGTACGTACCGCCCGCATTCTTCGACGTTATGGTGCATCTGCTGGTCCATATAGTGGAGGATATCATCCAACTCGGGCCGACGTTCCTGCACAGCATGATGCCGTTCGAAAGGATGAATGGTGTCATCAAAGGATACGTTCGCAACATGTCACGCCCGAAGGAAGCATAGCCGGGGCTTTCAATCAAACGTGCATCTCCTACCGCACGAATTATCTAGGCATCGAGAACCCCGTTGGTCTGTCCGTCAACAGGCACCTCGGCAGGGCTCATTGGATGGGGTCACCGTGAGGGTCGCCGCGAAATGCATGTCGACTTCGAGGGTCGACTCGCCGACTTTGAAAGAGCAAACCTAGTCGGCGCTACAACACATAGGCGTGGTCGATCCTTGGGTGGTAGAGCACAAAACCTTTATTAAGAAGATGTACAATGACCGAGGCCAACAGAGGGTAGCGGAGATACACTCAAAGAGCACAACTCATGTTTCACGCGTTGGTTCAAGCAGAAGCTTACATGCCGTACCCTTTACATGAGGATTCGTCCGCGGAAGAACAACTCATATTCGCCTTGTCACGCGCCGAGCACAACCTGATGACCTATGAGGCGTCACGATATCAACGGCTACACATTCTACACCGAGGCCAAGGACATGAAGAGCGATTGTTATCAGTAACTCCGGTAACGATGGAATCCTACACCGTAACGACAAGGACATATACTACGGAAGGATCGAGGAGATCTGGGAGCTAAGCTTACGCTGGAGAGAAGGTCCCGATGTTCCGTGTCGGATGGGCCAAGAACGTCATAAAAGAAGACCGGTATTTCACCACCATGGTTATACGAAGCCAAATCCAAGATCATGGGCGCAAGCGTCACCGTGAAAAATGAGCCATGGGTACTGGCTTCCCAAGTGGACCAATGCTTCTTCATTACCGACCCGCCAAAGCCCGGTCGTGTTGTCGTGAGGAGAGGCAAAAGGAAGATCATCGGAATGGATGGAGTAGCCAATGAGCAAGACTTCGACAAGCATCTGGCGACCGAGGATCGAACATGACGACGATGATGAAGTAGCAGCATACACCACAAGAAGAAGCAGGACCACCCTACCTAAAGGACGTCCGTTCCACGTAAGAACTCCATTTGCGAAAAAGAAGGGCAAGAAGATTGTGAGCAGATAGCTAGCTAAGATCGATTGTATTTAAATCGTAGCCTTCATTTCTCGATTGTATTTCATGGGTACTTTTTGAACTATCATGAATATTTTTAAATTTCATGGACACTCGATCTCGATCCCCCTCCATCTCGATCGCTATCCCACCTCGCACCCTCGATTCCCCTACTCAACCGCCGCCGCCGACTCCCCGCATCCCGCGCACCGTCTTATAAAAAAAATAAGTATCAAACAGCTTTTTAAATGCTACTGTCTTATAAAAAAATATTACTGTTATTATTTAAACAAGTTTGAACATATTTAACACAAATAAGTATCAAACAGCTTTTTAAATGCTAAAAAATTTGTGGAGCCCACCTCGATCCCTCCATCTCGATCGCTATCCCACCTCGCCAGATCCGGCCCCCCCTCGCCGAGCACCCCCAGTCCACCGGCCGCGCCGAAACCCCCCGCACCCTCGATTCCCCTACTCAACCGCCTTGCCGACCCCCCCACACCCGCGCACCGTCTTATAAAAAATAAGTATCAAACAACTTTTAAATGCTACTTGTCTTATAAAAATATTACTGTTATTATTTAAACAAGTTTGAACATATTTAAACACAAATAAGTATCAAACAGCTTTTTAAATGCTAAAAAATTTGTGGAGCACAGGGAGTCGAACCCAGGACCTCCTGGTGTGAGACCTGGCCGCTGACCAGTCGAGCTAGTAGAGTGGGCTTGATGTGGATCAGTTCTGGTGGTACATAACCTGTTGGCTCGAGTTGAAATAAAAAAATACTAATGGCGCACCACGGTGAGGTGCGCCATTAGTATGGACATGCTAATGGCGCACCACGGTGAGGTGCGCCATTAGTATTGTGCCCGATCCCCCCTTCCCTCTCCCCCTTCGCCCGATCCCCCCTTCCCTCTCCCCCTCGCCAGTTCCCTCTCCCTCTCGATCCACATTGCCGCCGCGCTGCCTGACTGCTCGCCCTCGCCTCGCCCTCTCCTCCCTCGCCCTCTCCTCGCCTTCCCTCTCCCTCGCCCTCTCCCTCGCCCTAGATCCCTTCCCCTCTCCTCTCCAGACGCTGCTGCCCAGCGCCGCCTCGGCCTTGACGCCCGCCCAGCCTTGACGCCCGACTGACGCTGCCCCGCCACCTCGACGCTGCCCGCCGCCTCAGCGACCCGCCGCCCGGACGCCGCCCCGTCCACACCACCATCGCCGGAGCACCTTATCCTCTCCGACCGTCTCCTCCACCCCGGCCCGCTCCTCCAAGGTAAGCTACCGCCCCGACCCCTATCCCCTTCCCTCCTCCCATGGATAAGAGGCTCTGGTAGCTCTCTACTATGCATCGACATCCGGTACCGCAGCTCGGCATGGGCGGAATTACAGAGAAAAATAGTTAAGCAATTATTGTCCTCAAAACAAGAAGAAAGCTGATGTACAAATTTTGTCCACAAATTATTTATTCAAACAATTACAAGAGGGTAAGAAATGTAAAACAGTGTATTCTCTGTTAAGCTGAACTGATTTGGCTTTTGAGGTTCGAATTTTACCACTAGCGGCATATAGCATTAAATTGAAGAACTGGATTTGTCTTTGTGATTGTTAGTTTCTTTCTTTCTTTGTGATTGAAACAATTATGCTTGAACTATTTTGGTGTGATTGTTAGTTTCTTTCTTTCTACTGCATACGGTTTCATATGCTCTTGCATTATACATTCCTAGCATTTTGAAATACATTGCATATTAGTTTTGTTCAAAACCAAGCATTATTAATTCTGGACCAGGTTTTTTTATAGGGAAATTATAATTGATGTTTTCTCTATGAACCTGGTCATGTTTGCAAAGTTTTGGCTTTGGTTGAAACTACTCCCTACGTATGATAATATAGGAACGTTTTTCAAGCTATGTCAACTTGAAAAGCGTTATTATATTACGGGATGGAGGGAGTACTTTGCACTATTATGAAGAAATGCTATTTGAGGTTCTCAAATAGTCTTGGCAACTTCCCCGGCTTTTTTTTTTGAGAAGTGGATATTATCTTGGCCTAGAGTTGTTGACACAAATGACAAATGGCAAACCCTTCAAAATAAAATTGACAAATGGCAAATGAATGAATCAATTCAAAGTCTATCACTCCCTGCATTGAGAGTTTGAGACTCATCAATGTTGATTTTTTTTAGTAGGCTTGTTGATCTCAGCAAATTCCTGGGGCTCAACATTGACGGTCACATGTTAGCAGCCGTCGACCACTCAATCTTGAACTTCGTTGCAGTCAATAGTCTGGGGACTTTTTCTATTGTGTGCGGAACTCGCAAGACTTTTTTTTATGCGGGTGTGGAACTCTGCAAGACTTGACAGATGCTAGTTAATTTGTCCAGACTACATATATAGAGAGGGACCAGTAGCTCCCTCATCTCTAGCTATTATTGAGATAGAAAACAGCGAGAGACCTTCCTGCTATATTATTGAGATAGAAATATACAAATATCTTACACAATGAATTGCCTTCTATTATCATCTCTAGCTATTAGTTGTCACATTAATGTAAAAGTATGTGCTGATCAAAGATACCTAGAAAAACACATGAACTGTAAGCCCAATGGTGAATAGGATTTATTAAAGGGATGCACTACCAAGAGAAGATAATATTTATCTCTCCTTTTCTATGTATGCTCGCATCATGGAAGCTGCATATTGATATGGCAAATTTTAGCATGGCCCTCTTACCTCCCCTTTTCACGTGTGAGGTAAGAGTACATAATAGGTCTGAGTTAATCATTTGATTAAGTAGTGGTCTGATTAATTCTTACCTTCTTACCTCCCATGTGAAAAGAGGGGATAAGAGGGAGCATGCAAAATTACTCGATTGATATATGTGATAAAAATGACATCTCTGAAATTGTTCTTTTGGATAACGAATATTAATCATGATTATTTACCAACCATCTTTAGTGGAAAAACTGTTTGTTTAGTGTGAAGTTTTCATTTCAGCTTGATATATTAATAATAATATTACCATGTTTGTTGTAAATGTCTATTTACAAACTTACATTTAAAATGAACCTATTCTGTTTTTAGTAACTTATCTTTTAGTTTGATAGTCGAGGTTGTCCATGGCATCTTGAAGTGCATTTTTGCATCTTCGTGCGGTTGTCCATGGCATTCTTTATAAAGGGGTTGTGACGAATGATCCTGTGTGAGCTGGTGGAGTGATTTGTTTTCTACATAAAGCTCTTTAGTCGGGCTGGTTTTCGTGAAATACACATGAAGCTTCACCGACTCACGTGGGTGTGGGATCCATGTGACATGTGACATTGCATCCATGTCCACACAGGATAATGATTTTACAGGTACCCCGAGAGGCCCTTGAGTTTGCCGGAATGTCGATTAACTTCCGTTCCGGCAAATTCGGGTACTCCATATGTCCTATTTTCAGCAGAGGTCATGCTGAAATTTTCCGTGAATTTTAGCATGACTTTGCTAAAAATAGGACATATGGGGTACTTGTGACTAATGCATGGGCTGGGGTATCTTAGTAGTTAATTAAGTAGGATCAAGTGCCCGGCGCATTTGTGACCAATGCATGGCTTTTAGGGTGCCTCGGTGTCGATAAAACCGAAATGATGAAAGGTTAGGCTTTTAGGGTGCCTTGGCGTCGAAAAACCCTCAATGATAAAAGCTTAGATTTTAGGATGCCTCGGTGTCGACAAACCCTAAATGATGAGACCATGATCTTGTTCCTTGACAATAACCAACTTTTTGACCAAACTTTGTTTCTATTTAGAGAGAAACATGGCCCACAACGATGAGGCCGGGGTTGAGGCGGCAAGGCATTAGGGAGCTGTCCCAGAGATGGAGGAACAACCTCACTTGTATGAGGCCGCCGCCTTTCCCCACCGATCCCGAGACCACGGATGGTGCCGTCGAGGATGACCACACCGATGCCACCACCGATGGTGCGCCGAGGATGCCACCATCGATGATGGCGGGCGCACGCACAGATGGCAGCCAACCGAAGAGGCAACGGAAGGACCGGCGCCCGATCGTGCTCCGCACCCTCAAGGAGGAAGTTACTGAAGTGGACTCCAACGGGAATCCAACGGCGCCCGAACGAATAGTCAAGGGGTACTCTCTTTAGCTCGGGTGCATTGTCCGGAGCACCGTCTCGATCAACACCGAGAACCTGAGGCATCCTGACCGAGGGAATTTGCGCAACCTCCTCTTCACGAAGCTGCACGAACGATACAAGTTCCCCGCTGAATTTGAAAACACAAGCCTCAAAGGGAATAAAGTGAACAATGCTGCCCTCACGAAGATGAGCAAGGCCCTGTCTACTTGGAAAAGCAATGTGAAGAGAATGATCGAGAAAGGTGAGAGTTATTGGAAGATCAAGGAGAAAAATCCTTCGATCACCGAAGATGACTACAACGACTTCAAGATCAATTGCTCGAGCACCGCAAGCTCCCAATCAAGTGAGTGGGGGAACAAATGCGGAGCTGAACATAGGGAACACACACTCGGTCCCGGCGGTTACTGAGTGGCGGAGCCTATATGGGACAAGGAGGAGGCGGACCGTGCCGAGCAAGGCCCGCCCCTCTTCGATACATACGGTGACAAGCAGACCAGGAACTTTGTCGGGGCCGGTACAAGAAGGACCCGAAAACAAAGGAGCTTACCACGGATCCGAAGACCAGGGCAGCTTGACCTTGTTACGGTAAGGAATACACCCCGCGTAATTAGCTCCATATGGTTGCATTCTAATTAATGAAGCCGAATTTCTAAATGGTTCACATTCCTTCCGCAGCGCATCGAAAGCAGATGGCGAGGGTCGACTAAGAGCAACCCTTGGGACACCACTCTAAATAGGGGGTTGAATGTAATGAAGAACAAGGATAAGCTCGAGAAGCCGACGTCGGCTGGTCGTGTGGCGGCAAAGGCTTGTCGACAAAATGGGGTCATACTATACCGCTGGTGTGCGGAAGGAGAAAAAGACCAGCTCGGAAAGCCAGCGCGAGAGGTTCAAGAACTCAAGGCACAGGTGGCGCTGGATTCGGAGATTGTCCAAGAGCAAGTGGAACAACGACTCGGAGCGACGATCACCGCCCTTGTGCCTACCTTGATCTCGGGGTTGAGGCGTGGATTGCGGGCGGCCAACAGGGCCGCCCGATTCCTAGCTTCACGGCCAGCAACTTCGCATAATGCGATGGCGGGGCCATTGGTGCCTCCGGCGGAGGCGGCATTGGTGTCTCCGACGCCGCACGGGAGCTTAATGCACCGGTGTACGCCGCCGGCACCTCTTCAAAGCGGCCCCTCCGTCAATCGCACGCTGCCGTTGGCGGCGCGTCGACATTAGCCGAGCTCGACGCCATCATCACGGTAACTAATTAAGCCTCTCTCGGCCGAGGACTTCATCTCCGTGCCTTTGACTGGGCATCCCTGACGCCCTACATGTTTTCGCAGGGCGCCGCCGACGTTCCGTGCACTCTCCTCCACTTCGTGAACAACGAGTTGGTCGATGTCGCCAAGGGAAAAATAGTTCAACCGGGCAACCCCTTGTTCCACGGTACCCAGATGCCACCCAACTTGTTTAGGGTTCAACTGGTTCGGTGCTGCCAGGCTGCAACGAGTTGTTACCTCGAATCGACCCGTCGGGGCTGACGATGAAGACGTGATGACCCTCGGCGCCTACCTGAGCTGGCCCTGCTTTGGCGAAGAGCCAGATTCGTTTGGGGCGGGGACACCACCCCAAAGACAACACCGCCCGATCGTGTCGGCGCCAAGTCGGCCCCATGGCAAGACCGCCCGTAACGGTGCCGGACATCCCTATGCCATGGATCCAAACATGCATATGGCACGGGATCGTAACAACGACGACGATTTACTATGATACATTTGGCAGCGTCGATCAAGATTTTGCCGAGCATGGAGTGCGATGGCGACTTCATGGGGCCTCCTTCTCAAGAACCAAACCCAACAAAAGGCGTGTGCGATCTAGCTGGTAGCGGGGAGAAGCCAAGTTGCAACAGGCGCCGTCTGGCGTTCAGCTCTCAGGAGACGCCTCCAGCTGCCGACTTCACCGAGCCTCTGATAGGCGAGGTGCAAAATATTATCAGCCCCAACACACTCAAGAAGGCGGTCTGTGAGCAAAACTCGGTCCCATTATAGGAGAAGAAGAAGGCACGCAAAAGAAAGACTAAGAAGGGTGCGAGCCACCCGGCACCGAAATGCGATCCGTGCTCAGGACGGGCCACCTTCACCGCAGGATATCTCGAGGAGGGTGCATGTGGCGGGTAGGGCGATGCTACCGACAAATATGCTCAATGCTGCAACCGGTGCTATGCAGAGTCTGCATGATGATGTTCTTTCTTTGGAGAAGCGGCGTCTCGTGGAGAAGGATGTGGCATACCGGTTTTCGCGGCCAAGGTGCCAGAGGGCAAGGGCTTTGTGGATAACTCCATCGGGCGTCACGATCGTCCTGCGTTTTGATGACATCCACGCTTATGTTGAACCTTCATCCGCTGCACTACACCTTCGTTCGGCTATTTTCGCTGAGTATGGAAATGCGGATCATTCGCGACAAGACCCGGACATCGTGATAGTCGACCCCTTCTACATGCGTGCCAAGATCTTGGGCAGCGCTGGGACCAACAAGTCGCGAAGTTCTTACCTCGAAGGCGTCATTCGGCAAACCAAGATAAGGATAACTTCCTCGTGCCTTACTTTCCCGAGTAATTCCTCCCTCAACCGCCCGTAACATATGAATTCTTACATTTCGATCGCTTTTCTTTTAACATTCCGTGTTTTCTGCGGTGACACACGTTGCACGCTCATCCTCCTAAGCCCCAAATATTCCATGGCCACGTATTTCGACCCGGACCGTCGATCGAACGTAGACTACACAAATGTCAAGAAGGTTCTTGATGATGTTCTCCCGGCCACGCCAAATCTGGAGGCACCTTCACCAGGCCTATTCGTAAGCACGGCAAGCACGTGTTCTCCCACAATACGACGTTCTGCTGCGTCAAGCAGTCATGGCGGTCGAAGGGTGCCTACTACGCCATCCATCACATGCGGGCGATCGACGGGACCATCATCAACTTCGCTACCGAGTAAACTCAAAGATTGGGCGCGGCGTGTCGGCAATCCAGACGCGGACCTCCGACAAGAATTCTTTCGCATCCAAATGGAATTTGCGGAAATCATCCATCAAGATGTCCATCGTACCTCGCGGCAGTTCTACCACAGAAATCAACCGTCCAATCGTGACATCGACACAATGCTACAAATGCAGGATGACAACGCCCGTACTTTCATGACTCCCACGATAGACGGCGGCTACATCCACGCCCGTCCCTTGAGTCGAGTTGTCTAGTTCTGAAACATCGATTGGCTCATGTTGTAATTAAACTTTAATGAACTTGTAGTATGTCTCTTTGGTTTCGAGAATCGTTCAACTTAGATGTAATCGATGCTATTAATGTCTTGCTTTTCTCTTCCGATCGTTCTGTTGCATACTTATATATTGCTTATGTATTGTCTGTGAATTGGTACTAACATTTCGTTTGGCTAGTGCATAGCGATGCCGACGTATGTCGTGTACAAGGGTAAGGTTCCCAGAGTCTATTATGACTGGGAGGAGTGTCGGAGACAGGTTCACCGATTCAGCGGTAACAGTTACAAAGGGTACACCACTAGGGCCGAGGCCGAATCTAGATACGCCCGCTATCTAGCGGGAGAGGGGAGGGAGCGTTGGAGGAACCCGATGAAGACAAGTTTCATCGTGATGATGCTCATCGTGATGACCGCAGCTCTCTTCTATGTAATGGTAGTTTAGATGATCGATATCGACTTGTAATGTGAAGACAAACTCGCTACTCGCGGTCTCGAGACTTGTAATATAATGTTCTATCTTTGTTCGGTCTTTTCAATTTGGAGACTAATATGATGAATTGTATTCGGAGACTAATATGATGAATTGTATTCAAAGACTAATCTTCTATTGTATTTGATGAATCTGTTGTTGATGTGTCTGTCTATATTTTGTCAAATTATACATTTTGTAACCTGTGCAAAAACAGAAAATAATAAAAAAACCTAATACTCATACTAATGGCGCATCACATGACGATGCGCCATTAGTATGACAAAGGTATACTAATGGCGCATCATCGGTAGTGCGCCATTAGTATGCTGTGATTACTAATGGCGATTCAGGTGGTGCGCCATTAGTATGCCAAAGCACTGGTATACATGGCCTCGGGAGGCATACTAATGGCGCACCACGGCCTATACTAATGGCGCACCCGGTCGCCATTAATACTCAGATACTAATGGCGCACTAGGTGGTGCGCCATTAGTAAAAATTACTAATGGCGTGCTATTAATGGCGCACCACAGATGCGCCATTAATAGCCATACTAGGTGCGCCATTAGTAGGGGTTTTTCTAGTAGTGAGGTACTCCTTGGGAAATTTTCCTCCAGGTCTGCTGTTGTGATGGCCGAAGGAAGAGCAAGGAGAGGGAGGACGGATGATAGAGGAGAATAACATATATAGGTAGGCCACACGGAGAATAACTGGGTAGCAAAAAAATGGCTGAATCTAGTTCTACCATATATACCATTGTTTTCTACCATATATACCATTGCGGATGGTGCAGATATATTTCCTTTTTCCATCTAATGCATACCTGTTAATAAATTAGAAAATATGTAAATAAATCATAACTTACTAAAAATAATTAAATTACTGTATTAATTAATTCACGACATGCACACTAATCATTCTCCTAATTAGCTACTTTTGTATGATTTAACAGATTGTACTAATACTTATAATTCCATAATTTGGTAGTAATGTACAGTCTAAATATACTATTTGCAGTTGTAATATCTCAGAGACCACACAAGTTCGATGAATGCGTTCAATTCCAGTTTCTCCAAGGTTTCCAAATGCCAAAGGTAACCAATACTAATTCGGATGCATGAAATCAACTTTCTCTTTAGCTACCGATGTGATCAAGAGGCATTGACATGATATTTATATGTAGTTCTTTTGCCAAATATAAGTCATGACTTTATGGTTCGTGCATTAATATGGGAGTTGTATGATTTATAGAAGTATAGTAAAGCTATAAATCTTCTCATTACTATGGTAGGAATATAACTTACATTCATCGCTATAATTCAGCCTTTGGTGTGAGCCTAAGACAACATACAACAACTGAATATTGCAACAAAAGGCACCAAAAATCTATCTTACGCCACCTAGAGAGCCCCAAGACCACCTGAACTTTCAATCAAATGGATGATTAATCACTACACATCAACATTAGCTCCCCCAAAAAAGAAAAAACCAAACTGTGAATTGAGAGGGAGATAAACAGATCGAGTTTAATAATGGTCCCACATATTCCAAGTTTTCCTTGCTATTGTGATTCCGACTGTGCACAAAAATAGTCGAAACTAACAGACATAGACAGAGGAATTATCAGGGAGGAAGACATAGAGGAATAGTACATGCTACTGAGTAATCGCTTGATGAACCACATGAGAGAGCACAACCAGCTTCCTCTTCCCAAATATAAGCCGCCAACCCCTCTGCATCCTCCGAGAGCAGAGCAGTTTACAGCCGGTAGCACGACAACACGCCTGCTTCACGCACTTACAGGAAACCCCTCTCCATGCTCGTGCGCAGTCGTGCCCCTGCCCACCAAGGCACCAACCGCGTACAGCAGGCCGGCCGCACGCTCATGCCATCTGCTCTCTGACCGCACCGCCGACGAAACGAAACCTGTCCGAGGCAATGGTTGAATTAATCTTCAGCTGAACCATGAAGCGTGGCTGCGACTCCATCGTCGACCGGATGCCGTACCCACTACCTCGGCTTCTTGCTCGTGCTCTTCTTCCTTACAGATTCCTGCTCATCCCAAATTCCTAGCGTGGCAGGTCGAGGCGGAGGGCGAGGTAGAGGCGCATGGTGCCGGCAAGCGAGTGGAATAGGATCATGGAGGAAGAAGGAGAACTCCTTATGCGCCACCCCCTTTGCCATCAACGACCGCTCGTCGACCTCCAAGACACTCATGATCCATAGCTAACCCACGTCCGCAATGGGAGTGATCCTCGGCATAATTTTTCGTGATTGAGCGGGCACGGCGGCGAATATTCGTCCGGCCGACAGAGTATAGACCGTCAATTAATTGCTACGTGCAATCCTAACCTCATGTGGTGCGAGCTGAACATCCACTGGCTCGTGCACAGCCTCAATTGATGAGAGAGTGAGTGATCGAAAATTGGTGAAACCTGGGGTGGGTGTTGAAACAGGAGCTCATCATCGGTTATATGCCACGATCGAGATCTTGTTTGGCGGCTGCATCATATAGTCTTAAGTGCCTTCCAAATATCACGGTAAATTCCATTGTTGAAAGCCAAATAATAAGCAAACTTTTCATTACGCCTGATTTTCAGCATCGGATGCATTAAGTCTCACAACACATGATACCTAAGGCATATCATTCCATCCATGCATATCATTCCATCCGTGCATGTCTATATTGTTCATTTCCTAGTAGAAATTATTTTCAGCTGCCTCTGGATCATATCTTTATACGATAAGTGGAAGGTGTCCCATATATTTCCGAATCAAAACATATACAGAAAAAAGGCCCCCTGTACCAAACAAAATATGGAAGGTGTCCCATATATTTCCGAATCAAAACATATACACAAAAAATTTATGTGTATTCGTTGAAGCGAATAGGAAGCTAGAGGGATCCATAAAATCCTTTATTCCCTGCATATATATGGCATCCAATACATTATTGATATTGCCAAAAGGATAAATCTCTATTTGATACCTAACAAAGTTCTATTAGCTTATTATAATTGCGACATTTGACTATGCATCCATACATAGTCATTCCTCCAAAAACCTCAAGGACGCGGTGATTTCAGCTGGGATGTTTCCAGCTGCTTCATTGCCTTTGATCATCACCATCTGGACCAACAATTGCTTTCTGAGCTATATTGAATCCAATAAAACATAAACAAAAAATTAAGAACTTGTTGAAAAGTTAATTGCACAACAGACATACATGATAGGAAGAACATAAATTTATATTTAACAAAGCTATGGAAGACATGAACTTGTTATATATGCACGTATCGAAGTCCTGCACATGTTATGCCCGCGAGTATCATCTTGGTGAGCCATCTCCTGTAGGACTATCAATCCAGAGTCTAGGCTGTGAACAAAAGTCTACATATATTAGAACCTATAGATGTGTGGATATAATATGCACGACCAATTTAAACAATTACCGCGGGGCTGTAATAAATGTATGATCTTGTGGCCAATCCACGAGATGGGGATTCAAACCAGGCCTCCCCTATTGCAACACACTGCCAAATTCTTGCAAAACTATACGTGCTTCCTTCTTAAGTTCCTTGTCATGAAAGTCCTCTGAGCCTAAGAATGACTCATTCGAATGATCAATCAGGAGAGTCCTCCTACTTTCAATATTAATCGCAATGAGGCCGTAGGAGGAATCCACCAAATACAACGGCAATAGGTACTGCGATAGGTATACAAAGTTAATGGTGAACAGATAGTATACAAACCAATTGTTAAGAATGAAAATCCTTACAATGGACGGGGTCATGAGCACGTCGTATTTCGGCAAAGGTTGTACAATGATATTGTTAATCAACAAATTGGTGCATTCAGCTTGGCCTAAGCCAGTCTGAATCAGCACTCGTGCTAGGCGATGTAATCGCAAATCAAACATATGCGCGGAGCCAACAAAGTCTGTTCCTGCATTCCTCTATATTGCGTCGCTAGTAAGCTTACGCACTGCAAGATCGAAGCAGTTCGGATTGACCCATGTATCAACTCGCATGGTGTCTTGGATAGTCCGTAGGCTTAATTCGATCACGAATGGATGAGGGCTCCTTATCCATATTATGCTGCAAACAAAACAGCATGATAGCAAAGCTGTTAGAAAAATAAGGGTAACAAAATAATGTAATACTTCAATTAGTGGGCAAACAATAGTACATTTTTTCCAAACTTTAGACTGGTGTGGAATGTATGTATCTTCTAATTGGAATTGTATTGTCAAAAACAGGAGAGAAGTACTATTCATTGAGATAACTTAATCTATTATGACATAAAAACATGGTAGTTTAAAATAACGTGGTGTGGATGGTACTATCATGGGGTAATGTAAAAGGATAATATTAGCACATGGTCATTTGTTTGCAACCACTACGTTAGATCATAAAACCTTGTGTATTTAGAAAGGATAGCATGATCCTAACCAGTAAATGCATGCAACAAATTATGAACGTGGCCAACTAATCGCCCTTGATTATGTGAAAGAACGGGTTTTTACTCGGGTTTAAAATAAAAGACAATAATACAAACTGTAATGGCAAGTGATCTGCAGCTAACAATTGCAATTAAAGTATAGATGAAGTTTAGGGCTGCCAGAACAAACTCTATTCCTCCTCGTGCGAGGACACCATGACGTAGTTGTAGATGTACTCATTGCATCGTCCACTCCATAAAAAATCGGCATAGCAGCCATTACCGGGAAGAAAGTAGTCTTAGCACCGGGATGACCGAAGCGGGGCATTAGACAATGGTGGACTTACGGAAGGGCCATATATAACATATTCGGAGGGAATTGGCCATCCGCCTTTCGGTGAGGCATTGGCATGTTGTGTGGATTGGAAGGTGCCCATATCATTCCATCCGTGCATGTATCAATTACAAAACCTTCCTAATAAACGGACAAGCATTTATTTTTATTCCATTCTACAATAGGCAAATAAATAAACGCCGATTATAATTCTAGTATATACGCCTCCCTTTCCATATCGAAACAAGGAGGATTTAACTTTCCTTATAAGCAAAACCGTCTAAGGGAAAAATTAATGGCCAAACTATTAATATTGATTATTCAGATATATAATATTCGGCAACCTATTAAATATTGATTATTAATCAAGGATACGTACATAGCAAAATCGTTTAATGATCCTCATTTTGATATTCATTATGATCACTTGCCTATGAAAATGCATCTGATTATCACTTGCTTTTGAAAACCATACTTTCTTCTTTAGGGATATTTATTAACCTTTCTGATATTCAGATTAATATATTGATTAATTGTATTATATTTTAATTTTCCATTACCTTGATGATATATAAAATTTTGATATAGGTAAATGCCGATGCGTAACTATGAGACAATAGACAATTTTGTGTTTTCACATATATCATGCCTAACACATGATTTTACGATAATCATCTATATAAAATAATATAATTGCACTACGGGAGAATATTGTTTATTCTTTTCATCACAACTGTCTTAATGACACACATACGCATTACAACACTTTCGAAACAATAGTAGAGCACGTCTATTTATGCGTATGCATTAGCGACAACGTTATTAGGCAAATGCTCTCTGTTTAGCATGGACTTGGAGCTCTATATATAATGAGCTCTATATATAAGAGAATCCTAGTATTACATGGCACCTATAAAAGGATACCCATTTTGATTCACATTTAATTATTTGATGCCAAGACAAAGCAAAATAGTCTAGGCTGGGTGCAACTATAAGTCGACCACCCTCAGACCAACCAGCCATCTTAGTGGATTCCTTGCTGTCCCACTAAGGCACCATAACACCGATGCTCGATATCACCCTAACACAAGTTCTCATGGACCAGAAATCCATGAAACGATGCTTCCTCCCTGGACCAAAAAAAAACATGTCCTAGATTAATGCAGCCTTGTACAAATTTCTAGTTTAGAACTATTTCAGATCAGCAGTAAACTCATAAAGTTAAATGAACCAATCAGCAGTAATTTGAATTGTACAGTTAAATAACCAGTATAGCTGCGTGAATTTACAAGTAATATAACTTTTGCCAAATATTTCACAATTAAGCTTAACAGACATGTGTATTTTCACAATCTACATAGTCGAAAGGACATTTAAACTTATTCGCAAGTACGAATTACACGCATTTTATTATTTATTAAAAGTACATATGCAAAATATAATTTCAAAAGTTGCACAAACTGATCTGATGCACAAAATCTGAATCTTCTAGTTGTGACATATCAGAATTATAGGTATATAATAAGGACGCACAAAATAAATAAATTAGAACGGGTATGATAACTTGCCTAAATTCAAAAAGTTCATTGCATATCCAAGGTATTTAGCAGGCCAATCATTAGATCTGGGTCATAGATTACACACAAAAAACTACGCTGCTATCAGCATGCGCATTTTGCAATAAAAACTACGATAGTAGAAAAACCATAACAACGATGATGGTGCCAATACGACGGCTGATTATTGAACTGCAGTGCGTATCTCAAGTTGATCGAGTAGACATCCAGCTAACAAAATAACGGATAAACAGATAGTGGTAAAAAACGAATTACAACGTGTCTTGACAATCAGAAGAGTAATAAACCTGTTATTACAAAACCTCCCTTGCTATTAAAACCGGTCTTCAACCTGTAAGGACTTCCTTGTAGACGATGTTCTTCATCGAGGTCAGTAAGGACACGGTCGTTCTTTTACGCTTCTTTGGATTGTCCTTTTGCTTGTTCGTCTTCTCCTTCGCTTCTCCATCCGAATCAAGATCTTTATGTTTCTCTTCGTGGTGGCTCGAGACAAAGCAACATAGAGCTGACCATGTGAGAACACGGGATTGGGTAGGTAGACACCAACAATCGGGATGGTACGCCTTGAGCCTTGTTAATGGTCATAGCAAAGCTAAGCCTTATAGGAAATTGCTTCCTCTTAAACTTGAGCGGAAACATGTCATTTTCAGATGGGCATAGAGGTATTCGAGGAAGGAAGACCCTCCTGCCGCCGTGTTGTCCAATCACGATTTCTGCATCAATGGTGTTCTTCTCAAAACCTCTAACAACAAGCCTAGTGCCATTACACAGTCCCATTAGCTGGATCTATGTTCCTTAGAAGTATGACAGGCAGTTCAGCTTTAGTTTGAGAGCATGCGGAGGAAGACCATTAGGAGTCAATCCATTCAAAAACTCCTGAGCATAGTAGCCATATGGGTCATCCTCCGCACTGTCAAAACTATGGTAGATTACTTCATCTCCATGAAAACGCTCTATCATCCGGATGTTATCATGTCTACATTGTCATTGGTTGTGGAAAGGATTGCTCGAGATGTCATTTATTTCGAATCAGCCATGTTGTCGTCTAGACTCGGAAATACATGGTCAATAAGCTTCTCCAGGTCGTCAACCTCGCCAGTAGACGGCAGACAAATATCTTCAGGGAGTACTATGTTGCCTTGATCGTCGACATCCTCAGTGCCATTGCCGACCCTTAGCAAGTAATCGGCAAACCACATGTCATTATGAGCCCTCATGTTGGTGATGAGCCGAAGCTGCCGCATACCCTTCCATAGATGAGAACTTCGCAGGGTTGCATCAATTATCTGGCCCCGCGACCCCCTTCTGACGACCGGAAGAACCTGCCTAAAGTCCCCACCAAAAACAACAGTCTTTCCTCCAAAGGGTCGGTCACGTATTCCCATGATGTCGCGCATGCTATTGTCCAATGCCTCGACCGCTTGTCCCTTCGTCATGCTGGCCTCGTCCCATATTATCAATGAGGCCATCCGTAGCAGCTTGGCGGTCCCACTTTTCTTGGTGAAGCTGCACGAGGCTCCATCATCGCAACTCAATGGGCTCTTGAACCTCGAGTGGGCAGTCCTGCCGCCAAGCATGATAGAAGCGGCGACGTCGGACGTCGCGGTAGCGATACCAATCTTGCCCTGGCTCCTCATCGTGGCAAGCATCGCCCTATATAGGAAGGTCTTCCCTGTACCTCCAGGGCCATCAACAAAGAATACACCCCCGTCACCGCGTTCAACAGCCCCTAGTATCTCATCGTATGCGGCCCTCTGCTCCATGTTCAGTGAAGATGCAAATTTTGTGTCATCCACGTCAAACTCAACGGTTGATTCCTCGATAACCTCTCTTGCCTCGCCTTCTGTTGGGTCAAACGCATCATCTATGATTGGAAGAGCGAAATCAACAATGTCTTTACCCATGGACTGCAACATACCCTAATGTCAAGCAACACCATCTGCTCAACCTCGCTGCTGGATGTGCGTGATCGGCGATAGTCATTTGACATAGCCTCGAAGTGCCGATCCCATAGACCACGCACGTCGCCTGGCTCACAGTGCACCAAGATGGTTGCGAAAAGCCTCCTAAGTGAACATGGCATCGCCCACTGCTCAGCCTCATTAAGACAGTTGTCCAGCGTGTTGTCTGCCTCGATGAGTCCCAACCTTTCAGCAGCCACTCTAAAGCTCCCACATAGCACGCCGGCCCACGGTGAGCAAGTCGTTGAAGGATGTTTTGCCCGTAACATGGTTAAGCAACACACGCAGGTAGTATCGCTCCCCTTCGGCAAGATTGGCAGACACAATGCGGCCAATTTGAAAACGCTCGACACGCGGCTTCCAATACTTCTTTTTCTTACGCCACGTAAAGCTTCCAGGAAAATCCTTGTACAATATATGCCTAGCACGAGGGTGTTCTGGTTAGCTTTGAAATACTCGATTAACATGGATTTGGAAGAATTTTCGGAGGCGACAACATTCTTCAAATCAGCATGCGCATTGAATGCAACCTGTGCATATTTGGGAGATGAAGAGGCAAGCGCAAGACAGGCGGGTAATTGGCGCAAAGTGGGAATCCAAATATCCTCCACATAGCCTCCGGAGGGGTGACCCACCTTGCATCAACGTATCTCTTGATCTCATCAATGTTGCCATCGGCGTCGGGCTGGTCTGTGCTGAAAGAAGCCTTATCATGGCCCTTGTAAATGTACTTGTAAATATATTTGACGGAATTTATGCTAGAGCAGACCTCAACGTTGATGTGGCAATTGAACATCCGCAGAAGGTATGGGTTATAAGGCACAACCCAACGGTTGTCCAACATCTTCCGTCTGACCTTAGCATGTCTTCCATCGTCTCTCCGTCGATAAACTGGGTATGAGTCCTTCCTCAGGCTGTGTTCTCATTGAACGGCCGTGGATATCTGCACTTGCAACCGCTTTTCTTGCATGCAAACATTCTTGGGATTAAGAGCACCGCATGGTCCGTGCATCATATGTTTTACCACCATTGCATACAATTCCGGATACTTGCACTTGTCCGGGAGCTCATGGAAATGAGTCGGTCATACTGCTCGGGACGATAAGCTTATATGTTGAGTCCATGATCAACAAAAATGTGCGTGGGGAGGCCCCTTTTTGGAACTTCGACTACATATCGTGGCGACAACAACACCTGGATATGCTTCTTGAACAACACGTATTTCATGTGTTCTAGTTTGCCATAGAACACGCGAGCCACAATATCAGGTCGGTCTTGCGCCGTCGACTGTGCAGCAACTCATTCGTTATCTCTTCCCATTTAGGATTGCAAGTCATGGTGAGGAAGATGTCGGGCTTCCCGTGACGTATGGACAATTGCCATGGCATCCATATGCCTCTTCTTCATGTCGCGGTCGCCACTGTGGTACGTCCCTGTGGAGCACTATTCTAACCCCAACATTGCTTGCTCGTCTCCCGGATGTGATCGCATCAACGACTCCTTTATACAAGTCGGCACGAATCTGCGTCTGGTTCTTCTGTACCACCTCAACCGACAGCCTCTCAATCTTGACGTACATGTCAACCGCCCATTGCTGCAGAAAGCGTGCACCACGTGAGCATGGGATTAAAGATTGCAGGCCGTGGTTCGCAGCATATAATAGTAGTAGTCCCCGACAGAGACGCACAACCTGCTATTTCCTACGCACATGATGGAACAGCAACAAAATGATGATATAATTGAGAAATAATTTATTATTTGAACCAAAAAGGGAAACAGACGTCATACCTGCATCCTCATCATCATCATGGACCAGCTGAGGATGTTGTAGAGCCTCCCAAGGAACACCCCGTTTAGGTAGTTTCGGATGCCAACCTAGTTCCCCCTTGGATAGAATAGGGGATAAGACAACGGGCCATATGCTCCGGATGACACGCGTATACTATGCCTTTCATTGTTGTTACCAAAAAGTGTTATCCTCCGGTCAAACCTTTTTGCCAGGTCGCTGCCCTCAACCCACATTGCAGCAACCTCAGATGACAATGGTCTATTATATTTTCTTTGGTCAAGCCTCTTATCGGTGTTTAGGTCTATCCTATAATCATCAAGGTTGTCCTTGTGTGCACCCAAACTTCTAAATTGCTGGGAGTACGGGTTTTCTTTTAGTATGTCTACTAACATCTTCACGACATCCTGGTCTAATTGCTTGGTGGCCGCCTTACGATGAGTTATGCTCGAGTCGTCATCATAGAAGTACAAATCGAAGATGTTACGGACGTGAGCTAGGCCCGAACGAGTGCACATTATGGTAGATGGTTCCGTGTGCGGAAAGTGTACACCCAGACTTCATGTTGGTGTAGTTCTCATCAAGGCTGACGCCAAGGGTTGTGAAGGCGAAATGCCCGTTGAAGAATCGTATGTTCTCACGAAAATGTCTACAATCTGCATCCATGCTGGACCATAGCCTCATAAGCTCTGGGATTGGTTCCGGTTGTTTAAGCTCGATTTGTCCATTGCGACAGCAGAACCCGTCTGTCTCAGACACAAACTTTCTGGCACTGAAGTGTTTGCAGTTTGCGTCGAGCTTGAGGATGTGAGTGATGTCTGGTATGTTTATGTACACATAGTCTAATGGATCAACCTCGCTAGGCCTAGCAGACGACATGCTCGCTTCCTCGTCATCCTCGAATGTGTCATTATCGGATCCTACAGGGTTTTGTTGAAACATGATTTTCAAACTAATATTCACATAGTACTCCAATTAGAATAAACCTCCACGCCTTCCAAGTTCCGAGTTGACCATACCTTGGTTGCGATACATGTAGTACTCCTCATCCTTCAATTCGGCTGGTGTTGGCTCATCGCCCATGATGGGTTACGGGAACACATCGAAGTCGTCTGCATTGAAGTTGCGGAGAATGTGGGAATAGACCGCATCATGTGAGAACAAGGTGGATGAGAATGAGCAATGTAACCAAACACAAGCATGTACATACCATTGGTGCAAACACTATAATTCGGCATGACCGGGGGAGGGTCGCCATCTGATGAATCATCTTCGGCAGGCAGAGAGAGGGGTATTGCGAGACTATCAGATGTTGAGTTTGTTATTTCTGGACGTGGGAGTGCGATGGATTCTTTGCACGGGGTGTTTTTCCGTCGAGCATAACTGGCCTTCCTTTGAGCACTTGACTGCCCTTTCTCAATCACGGACATGCTTTTGCGGTGTTCTCTGGCGCTTCCCTCGGATCTTTTCATTCAGATCTTCTCTATCATCAACCGTTAATTCCTCATTTTTCTTTTGATAACATGCTCGGCTACGAGAGTTTCTCTCTATCCTCCTATGTAGGTCGTTGACATGGGTAACACCGGAGGCGTCTAATGATGAGTTTGGTAATGTTGCATCATCATGCAACAAGTCTGGATAGTTAGCGCTATCAGCGGTGCCTTTATGAAAGTAGATGTGAAATGATCATTAGAAAAAGTCTGTTTTAGTGACTAATGAAAAGAAGAACATTCCTTAGGTAAGATTCAGCATATGACGGTAGGCTTTGTGAGCTAATGATTTGTCAGTCAGCGTGAACATAAAGAAACTGTAGGTATGATAAGGTATGCACCGTGCATATCTAAAAAGCTGGTACTTACCTGTTTTAGGTCGTGGGCCGTACGTTTTCATCTGCTTGTATCTTATCTTTTTTCCTCCGATAAGAAGCTCTCCTAAGAGCATTTCTATGATCTCTCTTGCGCTCTTCCTCGGTTATATGATTTAATTCTTTAGGTATATTCTCGTCGACATCTTGTGTCATTCATGACATAATTTTAATTTTTTGAGTAAAACACAATATGACCAAATTGATGACATATTATTCACAAGTCGATTACCATGTAGATCATTGTCATTAACCAGACCAAATGTCCCCGTAGTTGCAGCAGTAAAGGCTGAATCAGTATGCGATAATGTTGTATAGGCGGAGCTAGTTGGGTTGTTTGGTTAAATATGGTTAATAAAAAATAAGGAAAATGCAATGGTTAAGAAATTACTTGAAGGTACTAAATAAAATGGTTAGAACATTTAATTATTACCTGATAAATTAAGGGTAACACCGGAGGCGTCTAATGATGAGTTTGGTAATGTTACATCATCATGCAACAAGTCTGGATAGTTAGCGCTATCAGAGGTGCCTTTATGAAAGTAGATGTGAAATGATCATTAGAAAAAGTCTGTTTTAGTGACTAATGAAAAGAAGAACATTCCTTTACTAAGATCAAGCATATGACGGTAGGCTTTGTGAGCAAATGATTTGTCAGTCAACGTGAACATAAAGAAACTGTTGGTATGATAAGGAATGCACCGTGCATATCTAAAAATGCTGGTACTTACCTGTCTTAGGTCGTGGCCGTACATTTTCATCTGCTTCTATCTTATCCTTTTTCCTCCGATAAGATGCTCTCCTAAGAGCATTTCTGTGATCTCTCTTGCGCTCTTCCTCGGTTATATGATTTGTTTCTTCAAGATTATTCTCGTCGTCATCTGGTGTCATTCATGACATAATTTTAATTTTTTTAGTAGAACACAATATGACCAAATTGATGACATCTTATTCACAAGTCGATTACCATGTAGATCATTGTCATTAACAAGACAAAATGTCCCCGTAGTTGCAGCAGTAAATGCTGAATCTGTATGCGATAATGTTGTATGGGCGGAGCTAGTTGGGTTGTCTGATTAAATATGGTTAATAAAAAAATTAGGAAAATGTAATGGTTAAGAAATGACTTGAAGGTACTAAATAAAATGGTTAGAACATTTATTATTACCTGATAAATTAAGGGCGCGGAGTTTATCTTCTTGGAGAACTCCGCTTTTTTCCTTCCGATAAGACGCCTCCGAAAAGTGCGTTTCTATGATCTCTTTTGCGTTCTTCATCCGTTTTTGCCGGATTCTCTTTGGTGACAATCAAGTCATCTAATTCAACATGATAGATAAGTAATCTTTTATGACATACCAAGGGGACGCTGACCATACTATTTGATAAATAAAGAGTTTTTGATGTACCAGAGATCACATGTCTAGGTTCACGAACATTGGTGATATCACCTAGGATACTACGTTGAACAAGTTGGCCATCGCCAGTTGTTCATTCAAACCTCCGACTTGCTAATGCGATAAGATGACCGCCTCAGCGTTGTTAAGTTCCATTTGGTCTACAAGATGAAATAAAAATATGGTAGTTAGTGAAGAAAACAGCAATCGCTTGTAGCAAGTTTATCCTAAAACTCATGTAGATATCAATGTCACAAAATATAAGAAAACAGTTCAAAAACTTTCATGTGACAAATATTAGTCAAGATACCGCGATGAAATCAAGTTACCAGATTTCGACAGAGGGTTGTGGAGTCTCTTGCAACAACACATTGTCTAGGACTTTTTCTTCCGATAAGCTGCACGCCTTTGTGTGGTGAACTGTTCCCTTGTAATATGACTTACACCTATGGATCCGATGTCGTTTGCATCATGTCAAAAGTATAAAACACAATGACCATAATGCTCGCCGCATCATCCGTAGATCATGTCAATATGGATGTTAGCTAAGCATGTTTGATCATACCGCCGATTTGTCACACCATCGATATCATCGTTAGAAGGTTCCTCGCATATAGGTTCACCGCCTAGCCGCTATGTAACTTGTTCCATCTCAGAGAGTTGTAAGCAGTAGGAAAAGGAAATGAATGATATATAGGCGACAATATATGCAGCTAATAATCGTGGCATATCGGTGGGCAAACGTAGTCAGTACCATTTTCATTTGTGCAATAATACAAAGTCAGTATACTCGGCGCCGTAAACAAAGCCTCATTATGCTCTACATCCGGAAACGGCATTGTTCCAACTGTAGGGTTGTAAAGAGGATGAGTACAAGGAATTGATTCAAACGTCGTACCTACCTGCCAACATTATCAACATAATTCAGAACAGCATTATACCTGGAACCGTAGCTGAGTTTTCCCCAACATTTTGAGCTACGGGCATGATGCTTGTAAAGGGTTTATCTTCATCTATTATAGAGCTCATAAGGCCTGCAAAATATCATGCATTAAGCATGTGAACATCAGAAAAGCACGGAACACATCTGTACAACATTATGATATGTATAAGCATCCCCGTAGTATTATCTTCAGTAGTTATCACGCTTTTAAGGCATGCAAAACATTCTCATAAAATATTTAAGGCCACATTAACTTTCTCGATAGAAATGTAGCATACCCTCAAGAACGCCCTCTTCAAAGTTGCTTCGATCAACTGCCTTGCTTCTTGAATTACCCATATATACGCACCTCTTGATCGTAAATCGCTGCAACAGTTTGAGTATCACCTTAACCGCTTTTCTTGTTAGAATACAATCTGATGGAAACAATTAAATTAAAGTGTATTGACTACCTTCTGTTTGTGTCACTCTTTGCATGTGATCCTGTTGTGAGCTGCAAAATGGAGATCGTCTGCAGTTGTGAGACTCAAACTCGATATCCTTTAATTACCCTTACACACCTATGTAAGTACACATAATCGACATTAAATGACATTTGTTTGAAGTGAAGTAAGGAAATGGCACAAGCTTTTGTAAATGTTTTTTTTTCAATCATTTTTCTGTGGTCCATATTCATTCATCATTTGGTCATACACTTGCATTTTCAAGAAGTGAACACTTTTCATGGTATTTTATTATACAGTTAAAAATACAAGCTTGTCGCATGCAGTGCTTATGCATGAACCAGCTCAACCTAATGGATGAGTTTGTGTTGCATCAACCTGGACTATTGCAACAATCTTATGCTCACCTTAGTCCTTTTTTGTTGGAAACTATTAGTTTCAGGTGTACTGTATACCTTCTCTTGGTGTCACTTGTTGAATGTGATCCTCTTGTGAGATGCAAACTGGAGATCTTTTGCAGCTGTAATATTTCTGTTAGTTATATGCACATGGAATTATACGCAACTCTTGATCATAAACTGTTGCAACAATCTGGTGCTAAACTTACTCAAGTGTCTTGACTACCTTCTGTTGGTGTCACTTTTTGCATGAGATTCTGTTGTGAGCTGCAACCTGGAGATCTTCTGCAGTTGTGAGACTCAAACTCGATATCTTTGGCAGATGTCGGTAGTGATGTCACCGTATCCAATGGTCATTACCACAGGCAAACTGCTAGAGCATTAAACACCCTTACAAATTCAGTACATATTTCATACATGCAAGTAAACATTATGTCAGTTATATGCAGATGGAATTAAATGCACCTATTGATCATAAACTGTTGACACTTGATGAATCTACTGACACCGGCAAAGACATGGCTCACCACCTGCAAGCATTCAAATACAAAGAATAATGAACCTAGCAGGTACGGAATCAGCCTATGAGACATGTTCTCTATTCCAGTTTAATTGGTGATTGAAACTGTATATTTTAATTCCAGGTTATCAATCTAGCTAGCGAGGAGTGGACATGAGTCCACAATGTCTGATTTTCCACAGTATTACCACGCTAACATAGCTGATCCAGATTTGTAAGCGTTAGCAATACCATAGCTGATCCAGATTTGTAAGGGTTAGCAATTAGCAATAACAATTGTAAGGAATATAATACAGAATAGGCAAACTTGTGTCGGTCAATTAGAGGGATCATAGGGGATCTTCACGACTTCTCAATCGCCGTACCAGATAGCATCCAGTCGAGTGGATCAGCGGCAGATCTGGAGGTGGATCTGACGGGCTCTTCGAGTCGTTGCTAACAGATGGCGGCGACGTAGGGTTTGACGGGCGGTGAAGGCGGCCAAGGATATGCGCGGCCAAGGGTATGCGCGGCGGTGACGGTGGTCAAGGATGTGAACGGCAGTGACGGCAGATGGGGGATGCAGGGAGCAAAGGGGATGAGCGGCCTGTAGAGAGGGACGATAGGGACGAATGACGGTGACGGGCTAGTGCATCGAGGCCAGGACGAATCGGGTGCGAGGGGTTTAATTTCGTCATCATTTCGTCGGTTAACCATAGTAAATTTTTTTAGGTCGTTTTTCTAGTGTTGAACCGTCGCGGTTTGCAGTGTTCGTAGTTGTAACTTGACGTTTTTTTTAACGAACGGGTGGGATGAAGCGGGGGCTCGGTGGGAAAAGGGAGGTGGGACGAAGTACCAAAATTAACCAGCGTAGGTGGGACGAAAATTGACCGGCGGAGACTACCAACTGCTCCATTAGGAGTAGAGATGTAGGATGGGCAAGCTGCATGCATGCATATAAATTAATAGGACCTAAAGAGCACAATTAATTCAGGCATGTTTAAGTGTACGTACCAGGAGATCTTGGGCGGAGCTTGTCGCCCATGGAGTTGGTCGTCATTGTAGCCAGACATGAGAAGCATCTGCTCCTTCCCGGCTGATGCACAGGGTATGCTGACCTTGACCGTCAGGCGAAAGCATGGGATCGATGCTGGCTGCCGCATGTCATCGTCGTCGTCGTCGCCGTCGCCGCCGCCGCATGCTGGTTGATGAGATGAGTATCTACCAGATAAAGTCGGAACAGAATATGAGCCCACGTAGCACACAACAAAACAAAAAGCATTAGTATGAGTTATCCCTATTAACACGGTAACAACTTTTCAATCTGCACACGTAGTTTTTTGGACTATTTAAATATTGACAGCTGCATAACCAGAATCCAGATGCATGCGTGGGGAAAGAAGAGATTAACGCGTGACTAGTGGCTAGGAGTATGTACTCCTAGTAGTACCAACCCATTTTCCTATATATATACAGACGGTCTATTTTACTAATATTAGCAGAATAACTATTCTGCACACCACTTCGGCACTGCACGCTCAACAGAAGCGCACTGCATCATTTTGACGACGAGCAGTGCAATAGAGACTAGTGAACTTCGTGTCGAAAAAAATTGCACGCGGTGTTTTTTCGGTACTGTTTTCGCTCTAATTTTTTAACCGTTTATCGGAATGAGTCGTGTAATATACCGTTGAAAAGCTATGGATTAGGCGCAACTTCGACATGTTGAACACTTTTCGAGATTCCACACGATTTAAGAGCAGTTTTGAAAATAGTGCGGCGGATGACGAGTGACAGCGAGCGTTTTTTTCGCTATTTCTTCTAAACCGCTCCTCGGAATGAAGCAAATGATATGCCGTTGGATAGATATCGTCGAGGCGCATCTTTTTCATATATAAATATTTCTCTAATTCATTACGGTTTAAGAGCAGTTTCAAATTTACTAAATCACGGAATTCTGTTTTCTAAATTTTTTCAAATTTTCGGTACTGTTTTCGCTCTAGTTTTTGAACCGTTTATCGAAACGAGGCGTGTAATACGTCCTTGAAAAGATATGGACAAGGCGCAACTTTCATATGTTGAAATATTTTGAGATTCCTTACGGTTTTTAGTTAATTTTAAAAATCGTGTGGCTGACCACGGGAGGCAGCAGCCGTTTTTCGTTAAATTTTTGCAAACCGTTGGTCGAAATGATTCGAATTATATGCCGTTAGAAAGATATCGACGAGACGCAACTTTTTCATGTAGAATACACTCTACAATTCCTTACGATTTAAGAACAGTTTCAATTTTACCAAAATGCGGAAACTCTGTTTTTCGTGACACCCAAATCGACTTGTGTACTGCATCGTATGTAAAGAACGCCGCTTCAGACAGAAGCCGCACCCCATCGGATGGGAAATCGAACTGCTTAATTTTTTATTTACACGTAAATTTTCTCATCCGAGGAAGTGGACGGGACTTCACATCGGGCGTAAGTGAACCCCAAATGCATGGAGAAGTAAACCGCATTACTTTATTTGTCATTTCAAGAATATTTTTCTTTGCATTTACAAGATGAACAACATCAGACTTCGAACCGCACTGCTTCAGTTAGAAAACCGCACTGCATCAAATGGTCAATTACAAGATGAACAACATGAGACAGCCGACCGCACTGCTTTAATTTAGAAAACCACACTGCTTCAGTTAGAAAATCGCACTGCATCAAATGGTCAAGTGAACGACATTACTTTTTTTTGTCGTTTCTCTACCATTTCTCATTTAACACATTTTTGCACTACATCAAATGGCCAAGTGAACGACATTACTTTTTTGTTGTTTCTCAACCATTTTTTCATTTCTCGACCATTTCTCATTTATTTTTATGAATGTGCACTAACTGCTTAGACGAGGCAAGTGTGCTAGAGTGAACTGCAAACATTTTTGCTATAAATGGGCTGCACCTTTTCTTTTAGCAAATACGGGATGATGACAGAATGCCCTGGAAAAAACAGAGTACACTGCACAGATCCGCGCGTCCGACCAATGAACCACGGGTGGATTGTGGTCATCGCCAGAGCGGATAACAATGACTAAAATCTAAGTGCAAAATTACAACCACACAATCATACAGAAAATTTTAAAAAAAAATGAACTGCACCGAAGAAGCCGTGAATTGAAAACGATCCAAAACACTTCTGAACAGAATTGGAGGAGATGTGGGCCTCGATCGAACTGCAACGAAGGGACAAGAAGCTGCACTGTAGCGACAGGTGACCCTCATTGTCGTCAAAGGGAGCTGCAACCCACACATCGCCCCAACTGCATGCCAACGCCATGGACGAACCTCCTCGCGCCCCTCCCTCCTGCAGAATTAAAAGCTCCGCACTGCATGAAGCGCACCAACGCGAACTAAACGAGTATCTTGCTGCCGATGCAAGACGAAGGAGACAGGGAGGAGAGCATAAACTCCGGCTAGGAGATGGCAGAGTGGTGACGGCGCTGCTGCGCGGAGAGGAAGCCAGAGGGGTGGGGCGGCTGGAGGCATCGGTGTCGAGCAGCTGTCTGGATCCAGTGGTGGGAAGATGCGGGATCCATGGGGGCGAGGAGAGGTGATGCAGTGTGGCTCGTGCGGTGATGCAGTTCGGCTCCATGGTGATGCAGTGCGGGAGGGGACGAGCATGCCTCATGGAAGAAGCCACGACGATGGAGGGGGAGTAGAAGAAGGTTGAGCAGGGGTGAAGGTGTGTGCGCCAGAGTTGGAGGTCGTTCAGAGATGGAGGAGGCCGGAGGCCGGTGGCAGCGACCCCATAGCTCGGGATCCATTGGATACAGCGACAGGTGTGATCTGACCTTTGCATTGGGCGGGCGGCTCAGTGAATCGTGAGCGGCCGGATCTAGAGCGGCAATGACGAGCAAGCTTGAGATGGCCATGGCGGCTCCTGCGGCACAAGCCTGCATTAGCGGCGGCTCACCTCTGGTGTTGCTCTGGCCGTTCCAAAGACGGCGGGCGTGGGGAGCAGAGCCCAGCCGGAAGGAAGAAGGAGAGGGCGTGGCGCCGGATCAGTGCCGCCGGCAGAAGAGGGGCGCGGTGGCCGCATCAGTGCCGGCCGTCAGAGAGAGAAGCGGTGGCCGGATCCGGATATGGTCCGATCCGCGAGGCTGCAAGAGAGGGTGCCCGAGTGGTGGTGGTGGCGCGCCGGGCGGCAATAGGTGGCGGGGGAGGAGGCGGGGCCGGCCGTTGGGAGGAGGAGGCGGGGCGGCGCCGGCCGATGGGAGGAGGAGGCGGGGGAGGAGGGAGGGAGTCCGGCAGTGGTGGGGGAGGGAGGCAGTGCGGGGGAGTTGCCCCGGAGTGGGTGGGACGGGCACTGTGGAGTGGTGGGGGAAGTTGCCCCGGGGTGGGGACTGAGCGCCACGGGCAGTCCGGACGCTTGATGTTAGCGAGAATAAGAGATTTGGTGTGCAGAATAAGACTCTTAAGGGTGTTATTATATATATATATATATATATATATATATATATATATATATATACATCTGGGCTATTCCGTTACGCTGTAATGTAATATTATTACATTACATAACGTAATATTATTCTGTTACCCTACTTGAACTGATGAATTCAAACGGTTGAACTGATGAAATTCGAGCGGTTGAACTGATGCTTTCTGTTGCTGTTAAAAATCGTCTTCTTTAGTTCAATTTTTTTTGTCGAAATGGGGCGTGTAATATATTGTTGGAAAGCTCTTCACATCCACATTACAATATTATAATTTGTTTTTTGAAAAAAATTATGATTTAAAATCAGTTTTGAAAAAATCGTTTTTTTCAAAACCGAAAACGTGAATCGTATTTTGGACTTAATTTTCAAACGGTTTGTCGGAATTGAGAAAATGAGATGGCGTTGGAAAGATTGCGACAATCCTCATCTTCCATATATATTATTTTTTCAAATTCTAAATAATTTAAAAGTAATTTGAAAAACGGTGAAATGGGCGAAATAGTTTTTCACTGTTTTTTGCAAACGGTATGTTGGATTGACGCAAATGATATGGCGTTGGAAAGCTATGGAAAATGCGCAACTTTTGCGTATAGAAAGTTTTTCCTAATTCCCTACGATTTAAGTACGAATTCAAATACGGTTAAAATTGGTTTTGAACGAGGTTTTTTTAAAAAGTTTGTCGAAATGGGGCAAATAATATACCGTTGGATAGCTATCGAAAATGCGGAACTTAGTCATGTTGGACGTTTTCTCTACTTCGCAACCGTTTAAAAGTAATCTTGAATAAGGCATGACGGATCCTGCTGTTTTCTCGTCTGAAAAATAGAGTAGTCGTACTGATATATGTGTATGTGTGTACTGAGCTATTTTTTGTAGAGTAATTTTAAATTGTTCCAAAAAAGGTACTTGTACTGATGCTTGCATGGGTTTGTACTAAGCATGTTTTCACTAACTAAACTTTGCTCTATTTTTTGGGTAATTTTTTTCTCGTAAATTTTCAACGGTTTACTGTATCCTAGCCCTGAACTTGCATGGCCTATATTGTTGAACTGAATGTTATTGTATCGTCGGCCCTGTACTTGCATGGTTTATATCATCGAAGTGAATGATATTTTTTTTGAAAAATAAAATGTTTTTTTATTCTTTTTTTGAACTAAACAGTTTTTTACAACGATGTTCTGGACTTCTCTTATTTTATGACTTGTACTTTTACCATTTGAATTACATGGGGTTTCCTTTTGCTTGAACTTTTAAATTTTGAATTTCTGTCATTTCTTTTATTCCGAACGGAGCATCATTTTTAACTTGTACTGATTAATATTTTTAATTCAACCATTTTTCCTTTGTAGAACGGACGAATATATGTTCGGGAAAAAGAGTACTTGAACGGATGTATGTATGGTTTTGTACTGAGCGTGTTTTCATATACTAGACTTTACTGTGTATTTTCGGTAAAATTTTCCTATTTTATTTTTGAACTCAACATTGTTTTGTGACGTTATTCTAGACTTCTCTCATTTTACCACTTGAACTTTTACCATTTTGCAACGGGATGTGGGGGTAGCGCATGGCGGTGGCGGCCGCGGGGGAATGTGGGGGCGGTGCATGGCGACATGAAGTTGGTTCCTTAGTTTCTCAAATTCTCAAGTGCTTAGAAGTTATTTTTAATAATTAGCAAGATGAACCACTAGTTTTTTGAACTAGACCTTCAAGAATTAGCCAGCAATTAAGAAAGGGTCATTGAGAAATAAGAGTTCTAGTAATTATAAATTCCAAACACTAGTAGCAACCACTGTTTTGGTTCAGTTTCCTTTGAATAAAATCAACAACACTGTCTCTATTTGAATAAAGCAACATGGATTATCTCAAGGCCGTGTCCACACTGCCTTACACAACGATTCTTAATCCTCTCATCTAAGCTCGAACAAGTTGCTATTCTCAAGCAATTTGGCATTCACACGAACAAGTGTGAGTAGATAAACTTACACATTAAAAAGTGTATCAATTTCACAATTGCTGGAAAAAATAACACAAGAGCGGTGCCAGCTTCCCCATATCCGTCCATGCTCCTGAAAACCCACACCTACACCCACCTAGATCTAGCAGTGATTGAGCCAGCCGGGAAGGAGCCACCATTGAAGTATTTGGGGGATGAAGAAACGGAATCATCTAGATTCCATGTGTAAATCATGGGTGCTCCTAGGCATTTGATCAAACACAACCAACGCCTAGTACAGTCAGCACCACATCTGCAGCTGTAGGAACACCACCAACTGAACGGGCTCTGGTGGTGTTGTTGAACTGCCTAGGTGGCCAAGTTTGAACGAAACCTGCAAGATGAACCCAAGAGGAGCTCCTTCACCTGCAAGATGAACAGAGAATGCACACTAAGGTGACCTGAAGAACCATCAGATGTTGAACTGAATATACACAAGATAAGGAGATGAACATCCGAGGGGGGAGGTGGGGAAAAGCTAGCACCTCCCGAGCTGCGGCGTAGAACGGCTTAGCGCATGTGCACAGTACCATCAACGTTGAACTTGTTGAGTTCTGATTTTTGAACCTTCGCAGTAGTAATACATGTACTGGCGGTACATGCTTCTGTTGTCGAGAAGCTGACCAACAGAAACAAAAACACTCCTGGGTGGACACACAAAATCATGATAAAAATAGCGACAGCAAGAAGCAATCAGAAGTGAATATGCAGTAGTACTATAATGGAATATTAGTCAGGATTGAAATTTAGATAACTATGGCACACACATCATACAATAATTTTGAACTTACATAATCCTGAAACAAGAACTTCATTTTTTTTAATTAGCAATTCTGAATGCACTAGCAATGTAATTGAATTTTTTAGACCATAGTAATTGAACTTCAAGAACATTTCTTTATAAAACATTTGTTTTTTTCATTTGCACAATAATTATGTCCTTGTCAGTACGAATCATCATAATTGTAAATGGTATCCTTGTCAGTACGACTCATCAGTACTAGTGCTCTTTTTTCCAAAAGAATGTGTTAGAATAGAAGCATTTTTCCTATATGATGTTACTTTTAATGTAAACCTTTCTTACCACGGAAATTAACGCAACAACAAGCAATGAGAGATATAGGTGAACATACAGTTGCGAGATCACGAGTAACATGAAGTAAAATTTTCACTAAAATTTTGTGAACAAAATACATTAAGAAACTTAGTGCAGAAACAAATATTTAAGATAATGGTGCTGGCCACGCGACCAGAGATGTCGTGTGCGCCTGGAAATTAAGCTAATGGCCCATCATTGTGCTAATTTGTATGTAAAGCACTCGTTCGACATGAGCTCCTTTGAGGAAGCTTGCATGGTCTAGAGAAAGCAAGTTTTTTGTATGTAAAGTACCATACAGACATTTTGTGCATAGTATATACTGCATGAGCTGATCACATACTCCATAATACTACAATAATAATAAATATACAATAAATGAATGTTTTTACTTCTTCCTAATACTGAAACACACATGAGAATCTAATACTACAAGCCTGCAATATGAACCGAAAAAGCCAACAAGATGAGCTGAAAAAACCTACAAACCTGTTGATTTGTTTTTGTAAGTACATGTGATAAACTGATATAGTTTTAGTCAATGACCTGTTGTAAAATAAGTAATAGTACTGCTACTGGCTTTTATATATTTCACGAAAAAAAATCAAACAAAGTTAAGAAAAGGCAGACGACTACATAAGTACTAGAACTGCTACTGTTTTTGTACATGGTTGAGAAAAATCAAACCTTTTGTAATATCTACTTCAAACATGTTGTAACAACCGCTTCCACTCTATGGGAGCTTGTAGTACCCAAACAATCACTTTGGAAGAAATAAGCTTCCCAAAATGAATTTTTGCTGAAAGAGAAAGGCACCACAACCTCAGTGGTAAGATATTTCACAAGCCTTACAACAACGAAGAAACCTGAAACCAGAGGTGGCATTTAATTGTACAAGTTCTGGTCAACTAACTGTGGATGCATAACACATATGGCGACTAAACTCACAGGTTGAAGCTAACTCGGCCACGCTGACAAGACAATTTAGAAGTATGCGCACATCGTTCATTGATTATAGAGTATGCAAATGGGATAGCAGAGAGTTATAGTAATGATAATTAACCTAACCAGTATGTGTTCAAACAAGTTGAAGTTTCTTTTAGTGGGTAACAAAGTCAGTTCAGGTGTGTCGCACAGAAAATTTCATAATATTTACAGAACATCTAACAAAGATCATTCAATAATGCCGCCTCTTGCTACTTTTTTCTCGGAGAAATATCTGAACCAAGACAAGTTCAACTAGCACAAGAAAACAAACTAGTTGTTGCATGTACAAAAATCTGAAATGACCATCTAACAACTAAGTGACTTACAATTAGCACATTCAAAACTGTTGCCTCCTGCTGCTTTTTTCTTAGAGAAAAATCTGTACTGAACATCTAACAAATATGACAGTTTGCCTCTTGCATCCGTCTGTCACATCTAGTTGCAAAGAAATAACAAATTACGAGTACAAAGAAGTAGCAATCGCAGCCTATGACTTGAGAGAGTACTAGCTACATCCTACGGTTGAGAGAGAGGGCACCCAATAAAGGATTTGTTTCCAGCAAACTCCCCAGTTGGTCGGGTTTTTTTAATTTCTCAAGTTCTATTTTCTGAACTTGCCCAACATCGAAACATGCACTTCAGCGTACACAAATTTTCCATCATGAACATTGTATCCTGAACATAAATGAAATGTAAGAGGGGAAAGAGAATTTACAACGAACACACACTTACTTTTCTGCCTTCTCCCCATGCCTGAATCAAGAGCAGCATCAGCTCAGTTCGAAATAAATTGGAAGTGCGGACATGAGGCTGCAGATTTTCACCGTGAGGAGCCGGGTAGGAGAGATTCAAGCAGGATGTACGGCCACATGTTCCCGGCATGTACTTCCCATCGGTTAGTACATCTAGCAATCTAGGCCAAATAAAATCCATAGACTACAGATTGACTAAAATAAGAATTGAAATAAACTAAAACTAAAATAAGAATTGAACTGAAATAAACTTGGATATTGTACTGAACTAAAATAAGAAACTTTGACTAAACTAAAATGAGAATTTTGAAATTGGACTAAACTAATTTTTTTTGGTGAACTCATGAAAGAAACAAGAATCAATTCGCTCTGGAAGAATTTTAAGGATCAAGTCCATGAGGTTTGAGAAGTTACAGATTCATTTTCAGTTTCAAGCACAATCGCAATTCAGAATTGCTAACATAATTTCAAGGTGCTATGCAAAAAAAAACACATTACAGTATATTGAGATCTCCAACTATATGTACCATCTTAATACCTTTCTCATAAAAAATGAATCAATAGTAAGAAACAAAATAGTAACCATCCTAACTCTGCATAGTTTTGGGATTTGTAGAAGTCTGAACATGGTTATCATAGTTAATTAGTTACTGTGTAAGCAGGATGTGTTTACACACCTATAATTCAGAATTGAACTGAACGACCCATTTTTCTTGTACTGAAGCTTGTTTTCAGAATTCGTATCAGTGGGGTTATTAAACACATGCATCAACATCGAAAGAGGAACACTAGAAAGAAGGACACCGCTATGCAGGAGCTACACTGGACAGATCCAGAGGAGAAATCCGCAAGCAAAAATCAAGAGAGGTCGCAATCTCCACGGAAGATGCCGACAAATTTTCCATGGAAGGGCCTCCCAGTCCCCTGCACTATCTCCTCCCACTCCCTGCTCACACAAACGCAGACCAGAGAGAGAGATAGATAGGATGAGAGGGAGATGACTGAGACGGGTCGATGGTGGACACCGGGTGGCCTGCGCGCAGCTCTTCTCGCGACCGGCAGCAGAGTGTGTTGTTGTACTGTCGAGGCTAATTTTCTCGACCCAACAGCTCCACCCGCAGCCGCTCAGCGCAGGCCATGGCACGGCAGCCGAGGATAGCGCACGGGAGTGAAGCTGCGGCCGTGGCGCGAGCGAGGGGTGCAGAGGATGCCGTGGGGGGAGGGAGACATTTGTACTACAAGAACTGCATAGAGTGCAAATGTTGAACTTGCAGGTTCCGTACGGGATCTAGCCGTGAACGGGGCGGTGTGTGACCAGAGGCGGTAGTGGAGACACGGTGCGGCACGCTAAGGCAGACACGGCAGAGGAAGGCAGCCGGCGGTGGCTCGCGGGAGGAAGGCGGCTAGCGGATGCTCGCCGGAGGAAGGCGGCCGACGATGGCTCGCGCGAGGAAGGCGGTCGGCGGTTCCTCGCCGGAGGAAGGTGGCTGGCGGTGGCTCGTGCGAGGACTTGAACTAATCCTCGGTGGGGCAGAGGGTCGGCGGCGCGGTGGGGGAGAGGGTCGGCGGCGCGGTGGGGGGAGGGTCGGCAGCGCGATGGAGGAGAGGGCCGGCGGCGCGGTGGGGCAGAGGGCCGGCGGCGCGGTGGTGGAGAAGGCCGACAACGCGGTGGCCTAGAGGGGCGGCGGCGCTCAGGAGGAAGGGCGGGGGGGCATGGGGTGGGACGGATTGCGGGGCGCTCGTGCCGGGCGGATTTTCACGGATCGTCTCCTTATAGGGCCGAGGGTAACAAATATTATTCTGTTACTAGTCCAGCCCTATATATATACATATATACATATATATATATATATATATATATATATATATATATATATATATATATATATATATATATAAGGAAACCACAAACCCGGCTATTTTACATTCTCGGGGTCGGGAACAGAGGAAAAAAGGCATAGTACAGGCTCAGAATAAAGAGTGTGGTCTACAAAAAGTTATTTTGGACCTCCTGTCGCACGTCTGCGCCGCCCGTCCTCGGGGAGGGGAATCCTTAACGGAAGTAGCCCCTTAGGTGAGTATACGGATCCGAACTCCGATAGAGTCCGTTGTAGATGCTATCCTATTGGTCACCTGTTCTTAAGAGATGATACAGAAAAATAAGGAAAACAGATAAAAACGTTACGGTAATGCTTGCAGGGTTGTCCATATTGTGCTTCCGCCGATGCCCATGGTATCTTGAGTATGTAATGATGTACGCGTGGTGTAAATCTTGCCAGTATAGTAGGTGGGTGGAGGAAACCAAACTGCTATTTCCGTTCCGGGAGTGATCGAACTTCAGAGGGAAACTGTTTCTGGCCCCTGGTGTTCAGCTAGCGAGCCGCTCCATCGTCTTTATCGCCTGGTGGCCTCCTCCCTTTGTGATTGGCGTTAAGCATGCCTGCCTGCTTGAGGACCCAACAGTTTCTGTTGGTATGATTAGCTGGCTTATCAGGGTGACCGTGAATCTGACAAGGTCGGTCCAATATCCTGTCAAGGGTGGATGGTCCATCCTTGTTTGCCTTTAGTGGCTTCTTCCATTGACCGGGTTTTGGATTGTGAAATCCGGCGTTGACCGTTGTGTCATGTAATCTTTCAAGATTATTATTGTTGTTGTGTTTGGTCTGCGTGGGCTTACCGTTGCCGTCTCGGATTTCGGAAGTGCCCGGGTCACTGGCGTTGTTGCTTTTACAAGCGAGCCAGTTGTCTTCTCTCACACAAAAGCGAGTCATTAGAGAGGTAAGGGCTGTCAAGGATTTGGGTCCTTCCTGGCCAAGGTGATGCGCTAGCCATTCATCCCAGACGCTATGTTTGAAGGTTGCGAGGGCTTCTGCATCCGGACAGTCGACAATTTGGTTCTTTTTGATTAAGAACCTAGTCCAGAGCTCCCTGGCTGACTCGCCGGGCTCCTGGACAATATGACTCAAGTCATCGGCATCTAATGGTGTGATGCCCCCGATTCGACCGTACACTAATCATACACGCAAATGTGTACGATCAAGATCAGGGACTCACGGGAAGATATGACAACACAACTCTAGACACCAAATAATACAAGCTTCATATTACAAGCCAGGGGCCTCGAGGGCTCGAATACAAGCTCAAAACACAAGAGTCAGCGGAAGCAACAATATCTGAGGACAGACATAAGTTAAACAAGGATGCCTTGAGAAGGCAAACAGAAAAGCAACAACGATCGTAGAGGCAAGGCCTCCTGCCTGGGACCTCCTAACTACTCCTGGTCATCGACGGTCTCCATGTAGTAGTTTCCATCGGCAGTGGCATCTGGCTCCAGGGATCCACCATCTGGTTGCAACAACCAGAAAGAAGAAAGAAGGGGGAAAGGGGAAGCAAAGCAACCATGAGTACTCATCCAAAGTACTCGCAAGCATCAGATCTTTACTAAGTATGCATTGGTATCAAAAGGGAAGGCTGTATCTGTGGACTGAACTGCAGAATGCCAGAATAGGGGGGGGGGGGAAGGCCTAGCCTATTGAAGACTAGCATCTTCAAGCAGCTCCAAGCATCTTGCAGCATGTAGAAGAGTAAATAATAGCAGTTTAATTATCAAGCATGTTGTAGCAATAATGCCCAGAGATCCTTCCTCGACTCCCTGCGAGAAAACAATCCCGGGGCCACATAACTTAAGTATCCATTTCTAGTTCTATTAGATCAAGATATAAGTCTGAACGTCCATTACCGTGGACACGGTATTCGAATAAAGATCTTCCCTGTAGAGGTGCACCATGTATTCCAACACGCTCGATCACTCTAGCCGGACACACTTTTCTAGGGCAATGCCCGGCCACGGAAGATCAACACGTCGTAGCCCTACCTAGGCTCAGCAGCGAGGTCCCCGTCGGTCTACATCCTAAGCACTCCTGGGTCTAGGCCCATCGCCCGTTGCACTCCGGTTCATTGTGCGCAAGGGGATACTAACACCACCCGTGAAGTGCATGGCACGATCCGGCCCGGCCACAATGCTGAACTAGACATCTGAGAAAGCTACGGCTAATACTGCGACGTCGAGGCCCATAACTATTCCCGCGTGGTGGTTAGTGCGTAAAGGCCAGAGGCCAACTCAGAACAAATACCCAAACCTGTTAGTGTATTGGGGGCTCGCGGAGACGAGCAGAGACTCACGATAATGTGACCCCATCGCCCCGTCTCGAGGAAATACGGCAAGGGAAAGCCCAGCCCACTCGAGGGTGGCCTGACTTCCCGGTCGTGCCTCCTAACCATCTTGCGGGTGCTCTCCGGGCCCGCCCGACTTTCCCAAAGGTCTCAAGTAAGTCAAGGTAACCGTGTGTCCAAACATCAAGGGGAAAACCCGAGGAATCACCCCCGGTGGATTCCACTCAATGTAATCATCAAGGTGAACGTAAGAGGGACCACCCTCGAGGTTCACACTTTAGGTGTTGAACGACCGAGCCGTATCGGGAATGTTGAAAGAAGAAATCATCCTCGATGACCATGACCGAATAGCTACACTACAGAATTATCATCAGGAGTGCGTTATGAGGGATCACCCTCGGCACTTGATAGTAGCTCCGCAGAGTCGAGCAACAAAAGGGGCGTGATGTGATGTGAGGTGTCGGGGTCTGGTCGTCGATCACGTTGATCGAGTCATCGATGATGAAGCAGGAGCAACAAGGACAAGTGGGGGCCACTGATGGATCACTAACCAACCTATACTAAGCAGTTTAGGAGAAACAGGTAGGTAACAATAGTAGGTACAAAAGCAGGCTATGCATCAGAATAGGAGCAATCAAATACAGTACCAAAATCTAATGCAAGCATGAGAGAATGGAATGGGCGATATCGGGATGATCAAAGGGGGGGCTTGCCTGGAAGCTCCGCTGAAAGGGAAGAAGGGTTCGTCGTCGACGTAGTCGATCACAGCGGCATCAGCAGCCGTCACGAGATCTACCGGAGGGAAGAGGGGGAAGAAACAGTAAATACATAGCAAACACATGCATAACAAGACAATAACCGGTGTTAGAGGTGTTCTAACGCGGCGTTACCCTATACCGTGGAAGGGGGAAAACATCTAGGAAAGTTTTCCCGAAGTTTGCATTTTCGGACAGATGAAATGGAGGGGGAAAGTTGCATGTTTGCTATGCTAGGAGTGTGTGGCAGACGAATGGAGGGCGTATTCGGATTCGCCTCATCGTTCTGAGCAACTTTGATGTAGAAAACATTTTCATCCGAGCTACGGTTTATTTTATATGGATTTTCAAAGATTAAAACATTTTCTAAATTTTCTTATTTAAATTAATTCGAAAACATTAAATAGGCTAAAATGCTATGGTTACACAGAAGTGTACCCGCAACATGCACATGCAGCTGACAGTGGGGTCCAGGGCGGGTGCTGAGTCAGCATGGTCAACAGTCAACATTGACTGGGTTGACTGGTCAAACTAACAACCGGGGCCCATTGTCATAGACACATTTTAATTAAATAGAACTAATTAACTAAACATGTAATTAGGACAATTAAAGTTAATTAGTTTAATTAAACCAAATTGATTAACTTAATTAGTTCACTAATTAATTAACCTAACTATTTATTTAGATATCTACATTTATTTAAACGTTTTTTATTACACAGGGGGGTGCGGGGCCCCTTGGTCAGTGGCATAGGGGCTTGCGGAGCGGGCGTAATGGGCAGCGGGGCGGGACGGACCCGCGAGGGCTCGTGTGCACACGCCCGAGGCATGGCCGCGGCCAAGGCGCATCGCCGGCTAGCATGGCGCGGCGGGCGGGCTCGCCATGGCCGGAGATGAGGGCCGCAGTGGCGCAGCAGAGGAGGCGGCGTTGAGCACGGCATGATGAGGTAGCAGCGGACGCGGGCGCGAAAGCATCGCTGGGGGCCACGCCAGGAGTGATCGGCGCGAGCTGGGGCGCCAAGGCGCTGGACGGATCACGGTGGACGTGCGCAGACGTTGGGACGGTCGTGGCGAGCGTGAGGACGCGGGCCAGAGCACGCACGCGCAATGGGGGCATCAGGAGGGGAGTCGAACGGAGGAGGGCTCACCAGCCCTATAGTGGTGCAAACGCGCGCTCGGGGGAGGGTCGGAGTAGCGCAAGGGAGAGGTGGGGACGACGACGATGAGGTCCGGCGCAACTGGGAAGCCGGGGCGGTGCCGACGGCGATGATGTCGGGGACGTTGGGGTCGGGGCGCCGTGGGGGCGGTAGGCATCCAGGTCGGGGAGGGAACAAGGGGAGGCGACGCGGTCGGGGCGGCAACAATGGCGCGAGGAGGAAGCCAGGAGGGGCGGCGCGAGGCGATCTGGAGATGGGGTCGGCGCCGGGGCGCGTCGGTGCACGGGGCGACGGGATCAGCCAAGGAATCGGGCGGGCTCCCAATCCAGATCGGGGGGGAGTGGGGATCGTGGGAGGGGGTTAGGGTTTCGTTGCCCCTGGAGGGGGGGTTATTGGCCTGGGGCTGGGCCGGTTGGGTGGGCCGAGGCCCGGGGGGTGCAGGGGGCTTTTCTTCCTCTCCTTCTTTTCCAATTTACTTTTGCTTTAGCCTCTTCCCTTTTCATTTTAGTGCCCATGTTTTCTTTTTATTTTAGGGCATTAAGCCACTTTATAAAAAGTTGGCCCACCACCAATATTAACAAACGATTAATTGCAACAACTCAAACATTTTAGTTTTGACATATGAAAACTTTTATTTTTGACTTTATTTTAAAATTTTGAATTTGGACCGGATTCGAATCAACACGAGTTTAACAACAGTAATCACGGTGACGTGGCATCATTAGCATATGATTACAGTAGCTTAATTATCCGGGCGTCACAATTCTCCTCCTCTACAAGAAATCTCGTCCCGGGATTTAAGGGGTGGAGTACAGGAAAAGACTCGGGAAGGACGGAGCTCAACACAAGATAGGCACCTGGGGGCTATCTCAGTGAACATGGCATAGAGGCATCTCTCGAGTTGAAATTCAAGAAAGTAATCGAGAGCAAGGTAAGGAGGTGCAATAAGAAGCTTCAATCCTGTAGACGACCGTTCGATGTCTGAAACAGAGTGTGGAAGGGGCTCAGAGCATCGAGAATAAGTATTGCATCTGATATCGGAACAGATCACAAGAAGGTGGCTCGTGAATTACATACGAAGCCAATCACGAGGGATAACTTGGAAAACAAGGAGAGTCAGGTTTCAATCCTGTGGAACTGTGGGTTATGGGCCCACCATGTGGATTAAAAGCAGGAAGGGTGCTAACATTTGCACGGTTATGATAGCAAGGCAAGTCAGAGGATAGCATGTCAATTATGTTGGCAACAACGTTGATACCAAGGGCGAGGGACGAAGAGAACCATTTTCCTGCTCGTTGAACGAGGCGGACCACTAGGCAAAGTTCTCGTCCATCGGTGGCTATCGGAATGTCATCAACAATAGTAATAAGGTCTTACTGACGGATTGGTACACCAAGGTGTTTACATAAGCAGTGAATTATCACTGCTCAGTTTTTTTAGGTTACAAGAAAGGTTAAACAAACAAAGGAAAGGAAAATGCAGACTCGAATCAGTTATCGGTGTCCTCGAGTGTCTAATAACTCAGAACCCGTGGAAAATTTTGAATCGGCGAGAAACAACAATTGATGAAGAACTCATAAGACGTTATGTAGTTCCGTGATATTCTCGAGATAACAAAGGGTAATACTCGAAGGTAGATCAAAGTAGAGGTTGGACAGGTTAAACGGTCTGAATAAGACAAGTACTTTAACTTGTCCTAGAAATGGAATCAAGGGAGATCAATCATGGTCGGAACCACGGTTGCAAAGGACCAATATAGATACCAGATGAACTTATCACAAGGGGATTATTACTATTACAAGAAGCTTCCATGATAAGTTCCACATCGGATCCATGGGCATGAACACAAAGGTTCAAGGTCGACTCCCACTTCATCAATGCATAACCTTCCATTTACTTCTCTCCTTTGACGAATTTGTAGAATTGAAAATTTATCCGAAGAAACGTCGGTAGATATAACCCGCGTAATCTTCGGGTTCAAACAGATTATGGGAGGCATAGCTTCACCCATCGGGGCACCTTAGGAACATACACCACAACTTCAGGAGTAACCAACTCAAGCTCGAAAGCAGAGTATGGTTGACAAGAGCGGGGGATACAATTTACCAAGGCATTATGTATCCGAGGAAAGGCTAATAAGGTTAGTGAATATGAAGGACGTTGTCAGATAAAACCGAACAAAAGATCTGGTGGTCCATTAGGGATCTGATGTGAGCATCGATACTCACCTAGAAGAAGAAAGAATACAAGGATATCAGATTATAGAAACAACTGACTAACTCAAAGTTCAAAGGCAAAGGGAATTATGAGCTCCAAAATGGGGGATCAGAAGAAGAGGCTCTGATCAAAGACAAGTAAGATGAATAGACATAGATCGACAATCGATCAAGGTTTGATTTGTCGAACACCAGTTCATGTCCGGGGTGACGTCTAAGCCGATCGTAAGAATTCTAAAAGTGATTTTGGATTGTGATCATTCACAAACATATCGAATCAAATGCTCAAAATTAAAGATGACAAAGGATACTACTGAATATTGCCAGACATATGGAAAGCATCCACAATGCAAGCAGACAAGGGGGAGCAAGAGTAATAGGTTTCTAAGGATTTTTGTAAGATCGGATAATATTCCAAAGAATTTTGTGAAACAGTGAACAACTGTGGACGAACGGATACTTGGCAAGCGTGAGCAATTATCCGTAGGGGTATTCATGTGGCAAAGAACCGCAAGGCAATAGGCTCAACGAATTCTCAGGAATACGGAGAGTGATTTAGGACATCATGTAATAACAAGAGCAACTAGGGATGAAGGTATGAACGACAACGTAGGTAGTTACGCCTAAGGATTTATCGGTGGTACGAATTGCAACGACGAAGGGCACAAGGGTCTCGGGAAAGCATCGGATAGTATCTTTAGAATCTTCTAGTGCAACAAGCAATCATCTTGAGTGAGGGGCTCTCCGGTAGAAAGTATTTACGAGAACCTAGAGTTAGCAAAATCATTTAACCCGAATATAAGAGAGATCAGATTCCTAGAGTATAGACGAGGAATAAAAGATCCTAATACCACCCAATGGCGACGTGGGCCCGTAAGCCACACAGCCATGTTAGTAAAATAGTTTTTCAAAGACTAGACTCAACTTCGGCCAAGGAATTGGAAAGGGGGATCCTACAGGCAGTCGGCTCTGATACCAACTTGTGACACCTCCGATTCGACCGTACACTAATCATACACGCAAATGTGTACGATCAAGATGAGGGACTCACGGGAAGATATAACAACACAACTCTAGACACAAAATCAAATAATACAAGCTTCATATTACAAGCCAGGGGCCTCGAGGGCTCGAATACAAGCTAGAAACACAAGAGTCAGCGGAAGCAACAATGTCCGAGGACAGACATAAGTTAACAAGGATGCCTTGAGAAGGCAAACAGAAAAGCAACAACGATCGAAGAGGCAAGGCCTCCTGCCTGGGACCTCCTAACTACTCCTGGTCGTCGACGGTCTCCATGTAGTAGTTTCCATCGGCAGTGGCATCTGGCTCCAGGCATCCACCATCTGGTTGCAACAACCAGAAAGAAGAAAGAAGGGGGAAAAGGGGAAGCAAAGCAACCGTGAGTACTCATCCAAAGTACTCGCAAGCATCAGATCTTTACTAAGTATGCATTGGTATCAAAAGGGAAGGCTGTATCTGTGGACTGAACTGCAGAATGCCAGAATAGGGGGGGGGGGGAAGGCCTAGCCTATCGAAGACTAGCATCTTCAAGCAGATCCAAGCATCTTGCATCATGTAGAAGAGTAAATAATAGCATTTTAATTATCAAGCATGTTGTACCAATAATGCCCAGAGATCCTTCCTCGACTCCCTGCGAGAAAACAATCCCGGGGCCACATAACTTAAGTATCCATTTCTAGTTATATTAGATCAAGATATAAGTCTGAACCTCCATTACCGTGGACACGGTATTCGAATAAAGATCTTCCCTGTATGGGTGCACCACCTATTCCAACACGCTCGATCACTCTAGCCGGACACACTTTTCTGGGGCAATGCCCGGCCACGGAAGATCAACACGTCATAGCCCTACCTAGGCTCAGCAGAGAGGTCCCCGCCGGTCTACATCCTAAGCACTCCGGGGTCTGGGCCCATCGCCCGTTGCACTCCGGGTCGTTGTGCGCAAGGGGATACCAGCACCACCCGTGAAGTGGATGGCACGATCCGGCCCGGCTACAATGCTGAACTAGACATCTGACAAAGCTACAGCTAATACTGCGACGTCGAGGCCCATAACTATTCCCGCGTGGTGGTTAGTGCGTAAAGGCCAGAGGCCAACTCAGAACAAATACCCAAACCTGTTAGTGTATTGAGGGCTCGCGGAGACGAGAAGAGACTCACGATAATGTGACCCCGTCGCCCCGTCTCGAGGAAATACGGCAAGGGCAAGCCCAGCCCACTCGACGGCTGCCTGACTTCCCGGCCGTGCCTCGTAACCATCTTGCGGGTGCTCTCCGGGCCCGCCCGACTTTCCCAAAGGTCTCAAGAAAGTCAAGGTAACCGTGTGTCCAAACATCAAGGGGAAAACCTGATGAATCACCCCCGGTGGATTCCACTCAATGTAATCATCAAGGTGAACATGAGAGGGACCACCCTCGAGGTTCACACTTGATGTGTTGAACGACAGTGCCGTATCGGGAATGGTGAAAGAAGAAATCACCCTCGATGACCACGACTGAGGGAGTCCTGGATTAGGTGGTGTCCGGATAGCCGAACTATCACCATTGGACGGACTCCTGGACTATGAAGATACAAGATTGAAGACTTCGTCCCGTGTCCGGATGGGACTTTCCTTGGCGTGGAAGGCAAGCTTGGCGATACGGATATGTAGATCTGCTACCATTGTAATCGACTCTGTGTAACCCTAACCCTATCTGGTGTCTATATAAACCGGAGGGTTTTAGTCCGTAGGATGGACAACAATCATACCATAGGCTAGCTTCTAGGGTTTAGCCTCTTTGATCTCGTGGTAGATCCACTCTTGTACTACCCATATCATCAATATTAATCAAGCAGGTGTAGGGTTTTACCTCCATCGAGAGGGCCCGAACCTGGGTAAAAACATCGTGTCCCTTGTCTCCTGTTACCATCCGCCTAGACACACAGTTCGGGACCCCCTACCCGAGATCCGCCGGTTTTGACACCGACATTGGTGCTTTCATTGAGAGTTCCTCTGTGTCGTCGCCGTCAGGAAGGATGCCTCATCCCGTCTTTAAAGACGGCACCATTGCTAAAGGAGCTTTGGCCACCGGCCAAACTCTCCAGCTAGGCGGTTTTCTTATGACCGCCTGTTCGTCAGCCACCGATGATGACTTCTCGGTCATCGAAAGCAATCTTCACGTAAACTCGGAACTCGCCGAGCAGTTAGATCTGATGGAGCTCTCTTCCTTGAACGAGCTCTTGGATCGCATCGCCGCCCTGGGAGTCGCTACAGATTACGATCAGATTGGGCCTAAACCGATCTGAGAGAGATCAACTCTCCCCAGGTTACCCACCACATTGCTGTGGTAGAGGAACAATACGGCGGCTCTTCTCCTACCTTAAGGACCAGCTATGTCCGGATTCCTGACCCCTCCATGCCGGATTCCCGCGGAGGGGAGGACACCCCTCAAGCCCTGAACTTAAAGTCACGCAACGGGCTAGATTCATTGGACAACCTCCAAGAACCCAAGCTTCCAAGTTCGGAAACTTCTTGGCCCCTGAATCTTAGATCGGACGGGTTCGAATTTAATTCCACCCGCCCACCCAAACATAAGCGATCTATCCCAAATCCGCAAGAGCCCGTGAAACAAAGACATCATTATCGGGCGATTCCTCCCGGTTATGGACAGGATAAAGGATTGCCGCGAGGAGGACGCAATTTCATTCTTCTGCAATAATTGCACGGACAAGGGAATCCTAAACGCCATAAGTCATCGTGAAATTACACGCTTCGCTGACTTGGCGTCCATAGTACAAAAGTACTGTGCGATGGAGAGCGCCTGGAAAACCGAAATCAAATTTTGGGATAATCCGGCCTCGAATACGGATAAAAGGGTGCATTATCACCAGGCACTTGGGTTACATACCAAAAAGCAAAAAACCCCCAAAGGGCATGGAACCGTACTGGAGGGATGGCTCAATGGACCCTGCAAAATTCATAGCACAGAGGGCGCCACTCCAACTCATCGCCTTAGAGCATGTTGGATACTACGGCAGGTGGCCAAAAGTGGCGAAGAGCTTTTGGCTCCAGAGCACCAGCCCAGCAATACCAGTACGGTATTAACAGTCTTCGAGACTTTTGCATCAAATAATATGCGGAAACGAACACTCCGCAGCCTTGCCGAAGTCTACCATATAGAAACAATAAATCCATGGAGTGACACGGCTATTACCTTTAACGCCAGTGACGAACCTAAATTCCGAACAGCCCGAGCACCAGCCGCATTGGTCCTCAGTCCAATAGTGGACGGCTTTCGCCTTACCAAGGTACTCATGGACGGCGGCAGCGGATTAAACCTCATCTACAAGGAAACCCTTCGAAAAATGGAAATAGACTGGAGCCGCATTGAGCGAAGCAGCACAACCTTTAGAGGAATAATCCCCAGTCGGGAAGTATGTTGTACAGGAAAGATCACATTAGATGTGGTGTTCGGTACGCCGGACAATTATAGGTCCGAGGAGGTCACATTCCAAGTGGCCCCGTTCAGCAGCAGATACCACGCTCTATTAGGGCGAGAGGCATTCACAATTTTTCAAGCTATACCCCATTACGGGTACATGAAGCTCAAAATGCCCGGACCCAACGGAATTATCACTCTCGCTAGTGACCCGGACATAGCGCTCCGCGCCGAAAATAAAACAGCTGCACTTGCCCTTGAGGCACTATCCGAAGCCTAGTTTCAGAGGAACTCACTGCGCTGCGCTCCACGGTGAACAGGGTCGATGTGATACTCGATAAGAGATCCAAGTCCACCTCTTTTAAACCGGCAGACGAAATAGTCAAATTCCAAGTCCATCCAACGGATCCTACAAAAACAGCCTCCATCGGGGCACAATTGGACTCGATGTGGACGCCAGACCACGAGAATTCCGACGTGAAAATTGGGACATTTTGCCCGCACACTTCGACATGCCAGAATCCACGCCGGGCGAGCACAGCCTAAATATCCTAAAAGGATTCAAGCTACCAAACAAGCTCTTCGACGTTTCTCCGAACCCAAGAGACAGGCCATGGGAGAGGAGCTAGCTAAACTATTAGAGGCCGGATTCATCAGAGATATTAAACATCCGGACTGGCTAGCAAACCTGGTAATGGTACCAAAGAAGGACAAATCCTGGCGCCTATGTGTCGATTTTAAGGACCTTAACAAGGCTTGCCCAAAGGATCCCTTCCCCCTCCCCCGCAACGATCAAATTATCGACGCTACCGCAGGACACGATTCATTGTGTTTCCTCGACGCATACTCCGGCTACCACCAAATTAAGATGGCAGAGCCTGACCAAGCCGCAATGGCATTCATCACTCAATACGGCCCATTCTGCTTCAACACAATGCCCTTTGGGCTCAAAAACGCCGGCACAACATATCAGCGCATGATTCAGACATGTCTGGCAAACCAGATCGGCAAGGCAGTGGAGGCATACGTAGACGATGTGGTCGTCAAAAGCAAGCATGTCGAAACCCTAGTCGACGACTTGAGGATCACATTCGATAATCTCCGAACATATGACATCAAGCTCAACCCGGAAAATGCGTTTTGGGCGCATCACCGGAAAGCTCTTGGGCTTCATTGTATCCGTAGAGGAATTGAAGCAAACCCAGCCAAGATCCGAGCTCTGTCACAATTGGATATCCCCAAAGACCTCAAACAAATACAAAAATTGATCGATGCGTGGCGGCTCTAAGCCGCTTTATCTCCTGCTTAGGAGAAAAGGCATTACCCCTTTATCGCCTCCTCCGGCGCACCGAACACTTCGAGTGGACGGATGCTGCCACGGCCGGACTCGAAGAAATCAAGGCCATATTGGTGACAAATCCAGTCCTGGCCGCGCCCAACATAGGCGAACCAATGCTATTATACATCGCAGCAACCCATCAAGTTGTAAGCGCGGTGCTCGTTGTCGAATGAGAAACGGACGGACACAAGTTCCCTCTGCAAAAACTAGTTTACTACGTGTCCACTGTCCTAACTCCATGCAAGTCACGGTACCCGTATTATCAAAAGATAGCATACGCAGTGTGTCGGTGTACCAGAGTAGGGGTACCCTAGTATCCCGAACTTGTGCACGGGCAATTGCAGCCCTCCGCGGCAAGGCTTACCGGGTGACCGCCAAGGTCCTCCGTGGTTCCTTTGGAGCCATTCAAGAACAAAGTATTCAAGTCAGGGAGACAAGGCCCCGGCAAGAGGAGCTTGCCGGGAAGGCCACCCAAGGCACATAGGAGACAAGGCCCCGGCAAGAGGAGCTTGCCGGGAAGGCCACTCCGGGCACTTACAAGACAAGGCCCGGCAAGAGGACCTTGCCGGAAGGCCCGATGAGCGACAAGCTTCCGGCGCGACAAGACAACAACCGCGGCAAGGCGCTTGCCAGCGGACCACCTCTCTATACCTACGCCCAAAGCACATTCACTAATGTGTCGCCCTGGGACCTTTCCAGGCGCACGTGGCGAGAGGCTGTGCAGCCAGCGGTGCGAGGTGGCAAGCAGCGCTGACAAGTTTGCCATCGTGGCAAGCGGTGGCGCCCCTGATGGTCCCTGTTTGCACTGTTAGGGCGACTAGATGGGCATTTAATGCCTTTGTCCCCTGCCGTCAGGGTTAGGTATAGCACACTGTACACTGTACAAGTAGGTGTACCAACCACTATTTTTCCATTTGTACCCCGTCTACGTTGCCACCTGTCGGAGCCCCTTGAGCATATAAAAGGAGGCCCATGCGCAACGTAGAAAGGGTTGGTCGATCAGTTCCCTCCACACTCAGTCTCGTTAGCAGCTCGTCTGTACTGTAGCACTCGAGCGCTCCTGAGCAAGAACGCAATACACCTAGACATGCAGCAGTAGGAGTATTATCTCTCCGGAGAGCTCCGAAGCAGGGTAAACCTCTCGCGTGCTTCGCCTCGATCTGCTTCTTCAGGCGACCTCCGCTCCCGCCGAACCGAAAGGGGCTCGGTCCGCCGCCCCATAGGTGTTCGTGGGCAGATCAGCGTGCCCGACATCTTTGGCGCGCTGTAGAAGCGCCGAGGTTGTGTGAACCTGATCCGGCGTCCACGCGAGCTAGATCTTCATCATCTTCATCAACATGCCACTGAAGGAGAAGGCTTCGGCGGCAGAAGCCCCGTCTGCGTCGAACCCACCACCACCGGAGCAGACGGGTGGTGGGGTAGACGCCGACGGAAGAATGGACGGCAACGGGGGAGCTCATGGTGCTGCCAAGTCCAAGGACAAGGCTGCGCAGACCTCGGCGTCCGTACATGCACCGCGCCTGTCTCAGGAGGCGCGGGACCGACAGCGTCATGGCATTCACAATGCCATACGCTCGTTGGACCGAGATCGAGCTGGAGGATCTCGGGATGCTCAAGACCAGCATGCACGCCAACATGCCGATGCGAGCGAGGCACGGTCGCCCGGACGGGATACTGCTCCTTCTAACATAGTTAGAAGTCCGAGCATATCCCGCTCCTCGCGCCGTTCGCCACTGCCACCCACTACTCCAGCAGAAGCTTTGGCGAGAGCACAACTGCTCCTAGATTACCCTCCAACAGCCGACAAGGTCGACGAATGGAGGGCCACCATTCAGAGTCTCATCGGCTTCGCCAACGGCGACGCTCCGCGGCAACCGAGTGCATCGCTGCCGCGGCAAGACTGCCAAACACGAGCCGGTGGCGACGAGACCGGTGGGGGTGCAACCACCATGCACTCTCCGCCCCGAAGGCCAAGATCGCCGACTCGCTGGATCCACCTCGACAGCGACTCCACTGCGTCATCAGATCCACGAGCTCATCGCGATCAGCGCCAAGTTCTTCACGAACGACAGCAAGAGGACGCTCGGACTCGCATCGAGCGCCGAAGAGAAGCGCGACGTCAATCCGACAAGCGCGCTGGGCCCTCTGTTGACATGCACGCGCCAGAGGAACCAGGCGACTTGCCGTACGCAGTAGGTTGCCCTGCGTTCACTCGTGAGCTGCGGCAAGTCCAAAGGGCCCAAAGAAGAAAAACTTCAAGCCAGACGTGCGGAGAAGTACGACGGCAAGACGCATCCGTCGGAGTTCCTCGCATCTACACCATCGCGGTGCAAAGGCTGCGGGGCGAGACGACAAGATCCTTGCCAACAACTTCGGCTGGTGCTCAAGCCCAATGTCGATCTGGCTCATGCACTTGCCGGACAACTCCATATCTTCTTGGGCAGATCTATGCCATCAGTTTGTCGGCGCCTTTTACAGCGCCACAAGCCCCATGGCTAAGAAAGCGACCTTCATCTGCTTTCGCCCGGAAGGAAGGAGAGCCCCGCGCAAGTATATTCAAAGATTCAGCCGTGTACAAAGACAACATCCCAGATGTCCACCCCGCCACGGTGATCAGCGCGTTCCATCGAGCGCGAAACCGCAGGATGCGGGAGGAGATGGCGATGTGCAAAATCAGAGACGTCAGTGAGCTATACGCCCTGGCCGACAAGTGTGCACGTGCTGAGGAAGGGAGGAGACTCCCCGAAGAGAATACCGAAGCAGGAGGATCTAATAGTGAAGAGACGGCCCCGTCAAAGAAGAGCCGGCGACGGGGCAACAGGAAAAAGAAAGGCAGAGATGTGCTAGTTGTTGAGCAGTCCGGCAACGGAGGTGCCAACAAGAAAGCCAAGGCTGGTAGCTCCGGCAAGGAGGTTGCCGCTGGCACCAACTGCCAGTCTGTGGCGGTCGCCGACAAGCAGGACGGCTCCGGCAAGCAGTACTGCAAGATCCACCGCACTAAGGGCCATGACCTCCAGAGCTGCAAGAAGGTAGAGCAGCTTGTCGAGCAGCAGAAGGCTGAATACGAACGACGCGACAAGGAGAAGGCCCAGGAGGGTGTAGGAGGACCCAGCAAGAAACGCCCCGGCCGGGGAGGACGCCGCGGCAAGGCCAAGCAGCGGCAAGGAGACAGACCTCCCCGTGGCCGCGACAAGGATGACGACGACGACGACGATGAAGAGATGGATGATGACGAGGCCGATGAGCAGGAGTTCCAGAAAGCCACAGAGGTCCTGTGCGTTGACGGTGGTGCTTCTCTGCATACTTCACACCGCCAACTCAAGCAGTGGATGCGGGAAGTCAATGCAGCAGAACCATCCATCGAGTCACGCAGGCCTCTGAAATGGTCCAGCACGCCTATCATCTTTGATATTGAGGACCACCCTGATCGTGTAACAGCAGTCGGGTGCTTGCCGATGTTGGTTTCACCAACTATCCGCAACCTCAAGGTCACCAAGATGCTAGTTGACGGTGGGGCCGGCTTGAATCTGATCTCCTCCGTGGTGCTCCAGAAACTCCAGATCCCTCGATGGCGAGCTCAAGAGACCAGCACTTTTCAAGGAATCAATCCGGGAAGGAGCAAGTCGAAGGGAAAGATCACGTTGCCGGTAACATTTGGCGTGAAGTTGAACTTCAGTGACCGAGAGGGTCACTTTTGAGGTTGCTGATTTTCCATTGCCTTACAATGGGATATCGGGCCGCCCAAAGACTCGCCAAATTCATGGTGGCCTCTCACTATGCCTACAACATGCTGAGGATGCCAGGCCCGATAAGTGTCATCTCTGTCCCTGGCGACAAGAAGGATGCTCTTATCTGCGTCGACAAGATCTACCGGGAAGCAGCAGCCGCGACAGATTGCAAACCACTTGCCACTGAAGCTCCCGGGGGGAAGAAGAAGACCATTTCCGGCAAGAGCTCTGATGCCCACTCCGGCAAGCGCACCTCTTCGGAGTGCTGCGCTACCGTCGAGGGCGCACCATCGAGCTCCACCGGCAAGTGTAAGAAGGCGACGACAGCTCCACCAGAGACCAAGAAGGTGTCCGCCAAGGAGGACGGCGCCGGTGGTACCTTCACCATCAGTGCCTCTCTCGACCCTAAATAGGAAGGCGCGCTAGTTGCTTTCCTGCGGGCGAACGTCGACGTGTTTGCATGGCAGCCGTCGACATCCCCGTGTTCCCATGAAAGTACTTGAGCACCATCTTGCCGCTTGTCCTCATGCGCGCGCCCGTCAAGCGTAAAGTCGTGAAGCAAGCGGTGGAGCGCCAAGAGTTCATCGCGGAAGAAATCAAGAAACCGAAGCAGCAGGCCTTGTCGGAGGAGTGCTCCATCCTACGTGGTTGGCCAATCCTGTAGTTGTATCAAGAAGGCTAACGGGAAATGGAGGCTTTGTATCGACTTTACAGATGTCAATAAAGCTTGTCCCAAAGATCCATTTCCCTTGACACGCATCGACCAGATTGTTGACTCCACGGCCGGGTGTGATTTGCTTTCATTTCTGGATGCATATTCAGGATATCATCAGATCTTCATGGCAGAAGAGGATGAGGAGAAGACCGCATTCATCACCCCATGTGGCACATACTGTTTTGTACGGATGCCCTTCGGGTTAAAGAATGCTGGTTCAACGATTGCAAGAGTAGTTCATGATGCTTTTGAGCCGCAAATGCACAAAAATGTGGAAGCCTACATGGATGACATAGTGGTCAAAAGCAAGGACAGAGACCCTAGTTCAAGATTTAGATGAAACCTTTACAAATCTGCGCAAGATCAACCTCAAGCTCAACCCCAAGAAGTGCGTGTTTGGAGTCCCTTCCGGCAAGCTTCTCGGGTTCTTCGTGTCTTAGCGGGGAATTGAAGCCAATCCCGACAAGATCAAGGCCATTGAGCAGATTGAAGCACCAAAGCGCGTCAAGGATGTACGAAGGCTTGCCGGTTGCGTAGCTGCTCTCAAAGAGGTTTATCTCTAGGTTCTGCTGAAGCGCCTGCCATTTTTCAAAAGTTTGAAAAAGGCAGGTCCGATGCAATGGACTCCGAAGCGGAGGCAGCGCTGCAGGACTTGAAGAGATACCTGTCCTCCACTCTAACACTTGTCGCACCTAAGCCACAAGAGAAGTTGCTGCTATATATAGCGGCAACCAATCAAGTGGTTAGTGCTGCGTTAGTAGCGGAAAGGGAGGCGGATGATGAGCTAGCAACCATGGCAGACACATCCAGCGACAAGCAGGGGGCTTCGCCGGCAAGCTCTGGTCCCGACAAGGACGAATCTGCGCAGACGCATGACAAGATGCAGAAAAGGATGGTGCAGCTTGATTTACTTTTGTCGGTTCCCTTCCGCAGGGGCTAGGTCAAGGTACTCCGGTGTGCGTAAACTGCTGGCCTCCTCATGGCCTCGAGAAAGCTGCACCATTACTTTCAGGCACATGAGATCACAGTTGTCACTCGCTTTCCGCTGAAGAGGATATTGCAAAATCCAGAAGCAACAGGCAGGATTGTCGAGTGGGCATTGGAACTGCCAAGCTTTGGCCTCAAGTTTGAGAGCACTTCAACTATCCAAAGCAGGGCATTGGCGGAGTTCATAGCAGAATGGACACCAACGCCAGATGAAGAAATTCCAGAAACGAGCGTCCCCGTCAAGGAAACAAGCAAAGAGTGGCTGATGTACTTTGATGGTGCCTTCTCGCTGCAAGGCGCCGGTGCCGGCGTGCTGCTTGTCGCACCCACCGGAGAGCACCTCAAGTACGTAGTCCAGATGCACTTTCCCAAGGAGCAAGCAACAAACAATACGGCAGAGTATGAAGGTTTGCTTGCCGGTCTCAGGATCGCAGTAGACCTTGGGATCAAGAAGCTCATTGTCAAGGGTGACTCACAACTTGTTATCCGCCAAGTGAACAAGAATTATCAGAGTCCGTTGATGGAAGCTTATGTTGATGAAGTGAGGAAGCTAGAAGAGCACTTTGACGGCCTGCAAGTGGAATATATTCCGAGAGCTCAGAACGACATTGCTGATGGCCTGTCAAAGTGCGCCGCACTTAAGTTACCCGTGGAACCAGGGATTTTTGTGCTCAAGCTGACTCAACCGACTGTAACACCACCAACTGGACAGAGCAAGAAGAGGAAGTTGATCTCTGGTGACTACTTTCCGCAGAGCTTCCCAAGCCGCCACCAAGAAGGTCCCCAAGATCGACACCAACAAGCCGAGGGGCAGTCTGCTCCGACAAGCCCTGTGGTTTGTTTCGTTGAAGCAGACGCTCCCGACAAGTTTTGTTCCGGCAAGCTTGCCGGGAACGCCAAGCTTCGGCTGAGTCAAGAGGTTCTCGCCATGAAGCTGATGTTACCGCAGCAGTAGATGTGCTTTTAGTCCTTGTTGTCGAGCCGCACGCTCCAGCATGGACGCAGCAGATTGTCCATTTCCTTCAGACAGGAGAACTTCCCGAAGAGCAAGAAGAAGCGGAAAGAGTAGCCCGGCAGTCAAGTATGTACCAGTTTGTCGACAACACACTGTACAGAAGAAGACTCAACGGTGTGAAATTGAAGTGTATTCACCGGGAGGACGGACAAAAGCTGTTGGCAGAGATACATGGAGGCATATGTGGTCACCACATTGGCGCCAGAGCACTTGCCGCAAAGCGTTGCCCGCAAGGTTTCTTTTGGCCGACAGCCCTCGTGATGCAACCGCACAAGTAACCAAGTGTGAAGCGTGCAGTTCCATTCTAAACAGATACACCAGCCAGCTCAAGCTCTCCAGACGATCCCTTTATCCTGGCCATTTTCGGTCTGGGGCTCGACATCCTCGGCCCTTTCCCCGAGTTGTCGGGGCTTTGAGTACTTATGCGTTGCAATCGACAAGTTCACAAAGTGGCGGAAGTGGAAGCGATGAGGAAGGTGACAACCGGTCAGCAGTCAAGTTCTTCAGGTCGATTGTTTGCCGTTTCGGAATCCCTAACAGGATCATCACCTACAACGGCACACAGTTCACAAGCCGCACCTTCATGCAGTACGTCCAAGATCTTGGCGCCAAGGTCTGCTTCGCTTCTGTTGCTCATCCGAGAAGCAACGGTCAAGCGGAGAGGGCAAATGCTGAAGTGATGCGCGGGCTCAAGACCAGAACTTTCGACAGGCTGCACAAGTGCGGAAGAAACTGGATTGAGGAGCTGCCGGTGGTTCTTTGGTCGATCAGGACGATGCCAAATTGAGCCACTGGCCAGACACCTTTCGCTCTAGTCTATGGAGCGGAGGCAGTTCTCCCCACGGAACTCGTATACGGATCGCCTCGAGTGCTCGCTTATGATGAGCTTGAGCAAGAGCAGCTGCGACAAGATGATGCGCTGCTCCTTGAGGAAGATCGTCTTCGTGCTTTGTCAGACGAGCTGCTCGGTACCAGCAAGCTTTGCGCCGCTACCATAGCCGCAAAGTCTATGCCAGAAGTCTCGAGGAAGGCGACCTTGTTCTTCGGCGTGTTCAGTCCGCCAAGAATTCCAACAAGTTGACGCCGAAGTGGGAAGGCCCTTATCGGGTGAAACGAGTCACTAGGCCTGGCGCTGTCCGCCTTGAGACCGAAGATGGCATTCCGGTGAGCAACTTCTGGAACACCGAGCATCTTCGTAAGTTTTACCCATAGGGCGCGGTTGCCGGAACCTGTTCCGGCAACCACCTTTTGTACAAGTCTTGCCGCTGATGCATGTAATCCTTTGTACAAAGCCGGGCGCCGACCCGATGCATCAAGAAGTTTAGCGTGCTTCGCACACCTTGTCGATTTCATGCTTTTTACTTCTATTTTGCATACGTTATCGACACTTTGTGCGTAACCTACCCTGGTAAGTGATAACGAGCCACGAGGCTCCATATCTTTATTTTCTCTTCTTTCTCTTTCTCAAAAGAAAGAAGGTTCCTCGCACACAAGTTTGCCGGGGGAAAGGATAAGATAATGGTGTGGACCAAGCGCCGCTCAAGGAAGTCTAGCCTTACCGGAAGCAAACGATAAAAGCTAAGTTGCCAAAGTTTGAGCAATCCGTTTTAAAATTTTTAAGTTATCTTCCTTGAACGACCGAACTTTGTATGGAAAACCTGTGCGCAGAGGAACCAACTCGTAGCTAGTTGCACCCTTACTTTGTTTCGAGTCCGCTCAACAACTTAAGTGAGCGGCGACTAGTTGCGACAAGGTTGCTTGTCGGAAGTGGCTCCGCCAGTAGGCTGCTGACGTTCCGCACTCAGTGCTCGCGGCTCAGGTGCCCGCGCCGACAAGTTCCCTAAAAGCGTAAGGCAAAAACATACAAAGGAAGGAATGAAGTAAAGGAAATAACATAGCAATTGATACTCAAAATAAAGTTATATTACAAGATAGCTTGCCGCAAATCTAATGGATTGTTCCTATGACATGACTAGCAGCGGCAAGAGAAAGAGAAAACAGGTGGCCTAATCTACGCGATCGCCCTCAACCCTCTTGATTCCGCTCACCCTGTCCACAATGGGTGCGACAAGGGTCTTGAGCGCCTCCACATCAGCATCCGGCGGCAGGGACTTGAGGACGTTGGTGAGGTTGAGGCCTGGGTTGCGGAAGGCCACCTTCATCAAGACCTTTTGAAGGGCTCCCAGACAGATCTCGGGTGCGACTCCTCGGCCAGCTGTTTTGGGACCTCTTCCCGAGTCGCTTGAGAGCCGCCACCACGCCTTGAAGAACAAGCTGAGCTTGGCTGGGTTGGAGATGCTCGTCGGAGGAGTATCCAAGATCCACCATCCCCAGCTCCATCAGCTCCTTGTGGATGGCTGCAGCAGATCCACGAGACCCTCGGGTCCAGTGCTCCACATTCTCCCTCAAGGCACTCGGGCGGCAACAAAGATTCGCCAACAGCTCCTCGTCGGCCTTGATCTTCTCCTTCAAGGCCACCTCCCGCTCCTTGGCGCCGTCCAGCTCGAGTCAAAGTAGTTAGCTTCAACTCAAGGTCTGCATTGGAGTCCTGGCGGCGCTGAAGCTCCTTGCTCCTCTCGGCGAGACGGCCCTGCAGCTCGCCAAGAGTGTAGGCGTCCTTCTCAAGGCTTCGTGCTTGAGTGCAGCAAGCTCCTCGCCGCTCTTCTTGAGGCTGGCCTCCAACTGCGCCACCTTCGTCTCCAGCTCCTTCTTGGCGGCCTCAGCAGCTGCGGCAGCATCCTTTGCCTCCTTGAGAGCCCCGCCAAATGTTTCCTCGCGCATGGCGAGATCCTCCTCGTGGCTGTCCAGGTTAACCTTCCGCTGCGCCAGCTCGCCTTCCTGCCTGACAGGCTTTCTCGGCGGCAAGCCGCTGTTCCTCCTCACCTGCAGCCTTCTCGAGGATGAAGGCCTTGCGCTCCTCGGCGAAGTTGCTCCCGCTCCTCCGCCAAGGACCGGAGAGCTTCCTGGTTGCGGCCGGAGCTCCTCCGCACGCTTCGATGGCTGCTCCGGCCTTTGCGAGAGCGCCCCGGATGCCGGTTTGGCTTGTCGGTAGAGCGACAACAACTTCCGCAGCAGCTGCTCCTCCTCAGGCTCGCCGCTGCTGCTGCTTGGCGCGTCAACTAGCGTCAGCCCAGCGGAGGCGAGCAGCTCTTCATTGATGGTTTCTTCTTCGGCCGGCGCCCTGGAGCTCGACTCCCATGGGAGCTTGAGAAGACGCCGTTGCCGGCCTTCAAGTAGGCGCTGGGCTGGGGCTCTTCGGAGCCTGACGCTGCAGCAGCGGCGGAGGGATCGGCGGTCGGTGTAGCGCCTGGCGCTCCTGCGGCCTCTGTGGTCGCTGCGATCGCAGACCCTCGCCCGGCCTGCGGCGGCAGCTTGGTGGCCTCTTCGCCGGCAGTTTCGCACCGGCTTTTTCTTCCACGGCGGCGGCTTCACAAGGTGTTGCAGCCAAGATGTCCTCCTCGCCGGCGACCTCAGTCTCCATTGGCTCTGTGGCGGACGGATGAAGAAAGTCAAGCAAATATTCAAAGACAAAATCAGAAGAAGAAAAACACAAAGGAAGTACTCAGGCGAGAAGGTTACCGGCAACGGGGGTTGCAGTCGTGGTCTCCGCCGCCAAGGGATCGCTGGTGCCGTCCCTTGCCGGAGAGCTGCCCCTTGCCGGAGAAGGCTCCCTTGCCGGAGAATGCTCCCTTGCCGGGGAATCCACCCTTGGCGGCGTAGTCGAAGCAGAAGGAGGCTGCTCTGCTCCTACACAAGTCAACAGTCAGATATCAGCAAAGGAAAAAGCACCCATGCACGCCGAACAGCAAGAAGTAGACACTTACGCTGGGGGCTGCGCTGGGGGCTGCTTTGAAGAAGAGTTGCCTCATCCGGCAAGGTTGTCTCGGACGCGCCTCCTGCCGTCAAGAGGTTCGCCCTCGATGACAATCACCGGGTCTTGGCCCTCTTCGACATCCTCCGGGCCAGCGTCACGAAAAGGAATGGATTGAGTAAAGCAGATCGAGATACAAGACAAGGCAACAAATCGAAGAATTACAAGTACGACAAGGAATCTTACTCTTCCTCTTCCTCGCCGGAGCCGAGCGCCGGAGAGGTCGACTGGCCCGCCCTGCACGACGAGGCGGAGGAGTGGGCTCCCTTGACGCTTGGCGGAGCGGGACCGGTGGCTCGCGAGGGCCCCGGCCCAGCTTGCCGCAGCGGGCGTGAGGAGCTCCCTGCAACAAAGTGCTTGCTGCGGTGGAGCTGCCGCTGGGCGCCGCGGTTGCTGGGTCTGCCTCTGCCGCTCTGGCCAAGGCCTCCGCCTTGGCGAAGACGCTTTCTTGGTGGAGCCGGTGGCTCCGCCATCGCGGCAAGCTGCTTGGAGGTGGGGAGGATGCACCTCGGCGGGCTCGCCGACTTCGGCTTCAGGCTCGGCAAGCTCTTCCTCGCCGACGAACTCCTTTCGCTCAACAAGACTTGCCGCCTCGGCTGCCTCCGCCTCCTCCAGAGTGAAGCCAAACTCGCCCACGGCAGCGGCTGCTGCCGCCTCTTCTAGCCTGGTGGCGATGCGCTGCATCTCGTCGTCAGTAGTGTCGCGGGTGAGGCCCCTCTGATTGTTGGGGCGGACCGGCATTTCCACTAGATTGTCAAAAAACTGCGGAGGTGGTGGAGGAGATCGACGGCGTTGAGGGTGCTGGTGGCGATGGGGGGCGGAGCGCTGCTCTCTTTTCAGCCTTGAGAAGAAGGGGGGAGCAGCGGTGGTTTTTCGATGGGACAACAACTGGCAAGGTAGGCGACGTGCCCCTGTTTCCCCTGCTTATAAAGAGGGAGGGGGCGGACGTTCCGATTTTCCGAATAAAGAAACCCCCACGATCTCGCCCACGATCTCTCACACGACGCCACGTTCGATGCGTGCTGCCTGTGGGGGCGTGGTGGGTCCGGCTAAGTTATGGTGTGACATGGGCGCGTGTGCCCGTGCCTGTCTTGGGCCTCGGCCCAACAGCGCTCGGCACCGTGTGTGGCCCAGCCCGGGGCTCATGTCGATGTACTAGAGTAGGGGTACCCTAGTATCCCGAACTTGTGCACGAGCCAGCAGCCCTCATGCAAGGCTTACCGGGTGACCGCCAAGGTCCTCCGTGGTTCCTTTGGAGCCATTCAAGAACAAAGTATTCAAGTCAGGGAGACAAGGCCCCGGCAAGAGGAGCTTGCCGGGAAGGCCACCCAAGGCACATAGGAGACAAGGCCCCGGCAAGAGGAGCTTGCCGGGAAGGCCACCCCAGGCACTTACAAGACAAGGCCCCGGCAAGAGGAGCTTGCCGGGAAGGCCCGGTGAGCGACAAGCTTCCGGGCGCGACAAGACAACAACCGCGACAAGGCGCTTGTCAAGGGCGGACCACCTCTCTGTACTCTACGCTTCCAGCACATTCACTAACGTGTTGCCCTGGGACCTTTCCAGGCGCACGTGGCGAGAGGCTGTGCAGCCAGCGGTGCGAGGTGGCAAGCAGCGCTGACAAGTTTGCCATCGTGGCAAGCGGTGGCGCCCCTGATGGTCCCTGTTTGCACTGTTAGGTCGACTAGATGGGCATTTAATGCCTTTGTCCCCGCCGTCCGTGGTTAGGTATAGCACACTATACACTGTACAAGTAGGTGTACCAACCACTATTTTTCCATTTGTACCCCCATCTGCGTTGCCACCTGTCGGAGCCCCTTGAGCATATAAAAGGAGGCCCATGCGCAACGTAGAAAGGGTTGGTCGATCAGTTCCTCCACACTCGGTCTCGTTAGCAGCTAAATGCATCTTTGTAGCACTCGAGCACTCCTGAGCAAGAACGCAATACACCTAGACATGCAGCAGTAGGAGTATTATCTCTCCGGAGAGCTCCGAAGCTGGGTAAACCTCTCGCGTGCTTCGCCTTGATCTGCTCTTCGTGCGACCTCCGCTCCCCGCCGAACCGAAAGGGGCTCGGTCCGCCGGCCCCATAGGTGTTCGTGGGCCAGATCAGCGTGCCCCGACACAGTGTTCATGGCATCCTGGAAGCTGCGACACTACTTCCAAGAGTGTTTGATAACAGTAGCCTCCGAAGTACCTCTTAACGACATTATAAACAACCACGACACAATGGGCCGGATTGCTAAATGGGCCATTGGGCTCCTCCCGTTCGACATAACCTACAAGCCACGACGAGCCATTAAGTCACAAGTTTTGGCTGACTTCATCGCCGAATGGACTGAAGCCGAACTCCCTAAAGAGTACGGCGCATATTCCAACTGGATCATGCACTTCGACGGCTCCAAAATGTTGGCCGGCCTGGGGTCAAGCGCTGCTCGACGTCCCCAACCGGAGATACAGTCCAATACGTACTTCAAATAATGTACACGGACTCCAACAATGCAGCCGAATACGAGGCCCTTCTACACGGTCTCCGGATGGCAGTCTCCATGGGCATTCAACGCCTACAGGTGCGCGGGGATTCGAACCTCGCGATATCCCAAATAAATGGGGACTTTGATGCCAAGGATCCGAAAATGGCAGCTTATCGCAATGCCATCCTAAAAATGTCAGCTCGGTTTGAGGGGCTCGAATTTCACCATATAGCCCGGGATAACAACCAGGCAGCAGACGTGTTGGCACGCATCGGCGCAATGCGCGATGCCGTCCCCCCAACATCTTCCTGGAGAGGCTTTTCAAGCCATCCATACTATGGGAAGGAGAGTCCGGAAATAACAACCCGGACCCAACTACACTGCCCCACACCGAACATTCAGACATAGTTGGTGGTCCCACCAACGAAATAACACCGTCAGCCCACGCAATAATGGCAGTCATTTCCCGTGACAGAACCATTCCTAGCTTACCTAACTAGGCAGGAACTTCCCGAGGACCAAAACGAGGCCCGCTGCATAGTGCGGCTGTCTAACGCCTATAAGGTCCATGAGGGAGAGCTTTATAAGAAAAGCACAACCGGAGTCCTTCAAAGGTGTATCTCGGAAGAGGAAGGGCGGAATCTCCTGGCTGAAATTCATGCCGGACTCGGTGGGCACCATACCGCAGCCTGGGCCCTTGTAGGCAAGGCCTTCCGTACAGGATTTTATTGGCCGACGGCCCAGGCAGATGCTCAGGACTTAGTCCAACAATGCGTCGGTTGCCAGCTCTTTGCTAATCAAAGCCACATGCCACCCACCGCCCTCAAAACTATACCCATCACCTGGCCCTTTGCGGTCTGGGGGCTTGACATGGTTGGACCCCTTAAAGGAGGAACCCACAAGCAAAAATACCTATTGGTCATGGTGGATAAATTCACCAAATGGATAGAGGCCAAGCACAGAAAGACGGCGAATCCGGACCGGTGATAGACTTCCTATCTGGGGTAGTACACCGTTATGGCCTCCCCCATAGCATCATCACTGATAACGGCACGAACTTCACGGCCGACGAGGTTAAACTCTGGTGCAAAAACATGGGCATCAAGCTCGACTACGCTTCAGTCTATCACCCCCAAACTAATGGTCAAGTCGAGCAAGCAAACAGTCTAATCATGAGCGGCATTAAACCCAGACTAGTGCGGTCCCTCAATGAATCTAACACGCACTGGGTCGAGGAGCTCGACCAGACTGGGGGCTGCGGACCACGCCGAATCGCACTACCGGATTCACACCATTTTTTATGGTATACGGCGCAGAGGCAGTTTTGCCCTGCGACATAATTCATGACTCACCTTGCGGGCGCATGTACGAAGAAAGAGAAGCCAAGCTAGATCGTCAGGACAGCTTGGACGCCTTGGAGGAGGAGCGTGACGTGGCAAAAGCTCGTTCCGTATTCTATCAATAGCAAGCTCGAAGATATCAAAGCAGGGAAGTACGGGCCAAAGCTTACAATGTGGGCGAACTAGTTCTACGCCTGCCGGACAAGAAAAAGGACAAACTCAAGCCCAAATGGGAGGGTCCCTTCATCATCGACTCAAGTCTCGACCGGGCGGAGCTGCATCTGCGTCTGCGAGACGCATCGGATAACCGACTCGAGCCGAACCCATGGAACGCAGCCCGTCTTCGAAGATTCTACGCCTAGCGCCGGATTCTGAGTTCGTCTCCTTCCACCGTATATATTTTATACTTTAAGCTGTCTTTTATTTCTCTCCTTCTCCCTCCTTTTTTCCGAAGCCGTTAAAGGCTCGTTTGCACATTGTTCGCACACACTTGACGCGCTATCCGCGCTCCTTATACCTGGGGGCTTCTTTAACAGAAGCTTATTTATGCGGGCTTTATGCCCAACACATGTGTCACACTTCCGCATGTACCTTTTATTCACCATTATATGCATCGATATGACTTAAGTTTTGGCCAAGCTGGGTTGCCTGGCTCCTGTGCTTACCCCTACGTTCCTGATTGTTCGGCTAGGTGGTAAAGGGGGCACCTCTGCGATTGTTACCGCCGGGTCAGACGGACGTGTACCTCAGACTGGGTGAAGCCGAAAGCTACAGTTCTTAAGGGAATATTCGGTCGGTGAACTAAAAGACGATTTTTTATTTTTCATTTATCTGATCCCAGATGCTTTTCTGCTTTTTTCGCAGTCCGGACATGCACTTTAGGGCATGCCTCCCAGGGAAAGGAACCCCTAACGGAACTATTCTCCCTGGAAGATGTTTCTTACTAACCATGTAATATAACATAACTAGTTGGGCACGTGTCCGATAAAGCACTCATGACCCCTACGCTGGTCTCCATGCATGCCCGGTTTTTACATAACCGCGAGGGTATTCGGACACACTCCGGACTATTGGGTCCCGAGGTTGAAGCGAAAAGGTCCGCTACGACAAACGATCTACAATCCGGCTAGAAGGCATTTTACATGTCATTTTAAATTACATAGTCAAATTGACTGATTGTTTTCCTCTTCAATGCCGTCTAATAGGCTGTCTAGTTTACAGTCCTGTTGGGAATACTTCGCGGCTAACTCTACTTGGCCGTACACTAAGCTCACAGGGATCTCCTTCCCGTCGGGCCCCACAGGTCCGACCTCGGCCATGTGGTTTGGGTCCGCCGTGTCTGCGTCTTCACCATGGCCTGTGCCTCCTCGGGCGCCTTGACGACAGGCCGATATCTTCCATAGTCAGAAGCGCCACCGTGCTCCCTGAAGCTTCTCTGCAAGCTCTCCAAGGCCTTCGGGCAGGGAGATAGATGGCCACAAGTCCTGGGCGACGCCTTTCATCACCTGCCGAACTCGTTCGTGCAGGTGCAATAGCTCGGGAAGAAGGTCACCCGTAGAAACGGGCATTTCCTCTTCAGGACAACCCGTGAGCATACCTACAGACATAACTCTATTAATTGACTTCCTCGCCGAACTCTTTTTCAAAGTTCGCTCAAGCACTTACTATAAATGCCGCGACGAAGTCGCCGATTCTCCTTCACGGAGTCAGACAACTGGGCACGAACATCCTTTAGTTCCTCACCCAGCTGGGTGTTGGCATCTTGGAGATTATTTTTCTCTTGCCTCACCCTTGTAAGCACATTCTCGCCGGTCTTCAACCGGCGCAAGAGTTGTTTCTTGTCCGAATCTAGTCTAGCGCCATCTGCAATATTATTGTCAGATGTACACACACGCCGCACTTCACAAACTATTTATCTTTTGAAGCATATATTACTAGAGGGGGTCTCTGTGGCTTCCCCTGTAGCGGCTAGTGCGGCCTCAAGTTGGGCCTTGCATTCTTCAAGCTCCTGGGACAGTCGGGTATTCTTTTTGTAAGATCCTCAGATAACAAATGATCCTTAAATCAGTTATTCTAACTATTTTAAGTCTCGGGGGCTCTTGGCATATATAATCGCTCAATTTTCCTCACCCGTATGTCCTTTACATCGCTCATTAGCTCGGCTAGACCATCTTGACCGCACGGAGGTGCGATCTCCGAGTTGAAGTCATTCAAGGCCTCTTGGGAGAAACATGCGTCACGAAGAACTGTCCGGCGGCGCCTGTGATTCATGGCGCTCTCCACCTTGGAGTTGGTGGCGGACAATCTGTCGGCATCCTGTGTCGGAGGAGCATCCGACGCACGCCTCGTGCTCGCCTCCGCTTCTGGACCCGACTTTGGAGCCTGGCTGGCGGAGGCTCGGTTGGCAACCTCTCCGGACACAGT